>CM062527.1:63423749-65884999 GCA_031439595.1 Pterocarpus santalinus
ATCAAAATTTCAGTCAAAAGTTAATATTCTTATTATTTTTAAATAAATAGGTAACAACTACTTTAACTTATATAAATACCATCTTTATATTTTATAAAAGTTTGAATAAACTCTATATACTTTTAGAATTTAAATTAAATATACTGATAGTGTAGAATAATTTTATACTATCAACTAATAGAAATAATAAAAAATATTAATTTATACAAATAACTACCCATTATAATGAGGGATTCACCATGATTTTTCACTTTTTCCTATTTCTATTGGTTGACAGTATAAAACTGTTTTATACTGTCAGTGTATACCAATTAAACTCATAATTTTATTATATTTATATTTATTGTAGATTTATCATTTATGCTTGTGTTATATATATATTTTTTCTTTTGGAATAAGCTTGTGCTATTTGTTAAGATGTGCCAAACTCAATCGTAAAATCAAACGTCATTAGTCATTTTTATAAGTCACCGCAGTAAATGATGATTCTAGCGGAAAGATTCAAATTTGCTCTCTCAATCTTCTCTCTTAATGAAAAAGTTCATTAAAATATTGTTTTATCTTGGTTGGTAATATTTTTTAATTAACGCTATTTTATTAAAAAGGACAAAATTAAAATAAAGGCTTTGATGTCGAAATAAAATAACGATATCCAATTCCAAAGGCACGTAGAATAGGTCCATTTACCCCCATAGGATAATGATTTCCATGATACTGATACCTGTGGATCACGCCAATGTGCTTTTCGATTTTCGTAAGTAATAGGTGTATTTAGATTATTTTTATCAAAAATTAATTTTAAAATAATATCTAAAATTACTTTTTTATTAATTTTATGATAAATTATACTATAAAATTAAATAATATTTATATAATATCTATTAATTTGTCGTACCGATACTGATGTTTCTACAAGAGTATTAAGTATTGTATTTATAAAGATATTTAGTATTATATTCTACAAAATATGAATATTTGATGTAATATTATTTATATCTAAAAAGAAATTAGTGTATATTTATATAAATTAAGCGGTATCATATATAATATTACTTAATATTAGAGATGATCAATATAATTTATTTTTAATTTTATAATAATAAAAAGTTATTATTTAAATATGTTTATATTTAAAAATTACTTTTATGTTTTAAAAATTAATTCTCATTTTTTTAAAAAATAATTTTTATAATTAAAAACACTTACCTTAGAAAACAAATTTAAATAAACGCTATCAATAATTATTTAAAATCGTATCATAAATTAATATTTAATTAATTTAAGTAGTTTATAAATATATAGATATATATAATAATATCGTAAATGTGTGAACTGAAAAAGTTGACAGCAGAAATTTTTTGCTCTCGCGATAGCTGGTTGACCCTAGCACAGAGTGAAAAGAGAGAAAAAGACTAAAAAATAGCGTCATCGACTCGGAAGAAAGTAGAGACGCATGCCATGGTTTGCGTGTGTGCTAAGGAAAGTAGGAGCAAATGGACATTCTAATATTTTCCATCGGGGGGCCAAGGTTTCAAAAAAGGCCAAGTCACATGAGACAAATTGTCATCCGTTGGGTCCATTATGTGAAAGGAGCACCGTCCGATGATTCCCCTATTGAGGCTTCAATAATGCATGCTTCCAGCTTCTTACATACCTACCACCTAGGTGGTGTCGTCTTTTGACTGTCTTGTAGATGCATGTCACAGGTGTTTGGGACGGATATGGTTTAGATACAAATATGATTTATGACGTGATCCCACGGATTTAATGGAACAAAGATTAATTGTTGTTGTAACCATATTTCTAGAACTGGTAACATTGTAATAGAGTAGTTGAGGCTCACATGTGATAGTTCATTTACATTTGTTTAAGCCAATTTACATACCACTATAACAACTAAGCCTTATTTTATTAGATAAGGTCGACTACATATATCAAATGATTTTATCATGCTATATCATATATCATATGTTTAAGAGAATTTATATAAATAAAAATAATATTTTAGAAGTCAAATTAATATTGAGAGATTTTTTTTTTTTTTTGGGTTTTCGAGAGATTGTTTTTCTAATTAGGCTTTTTTTGTGAACATTTTTTCTAATTAGCCCTTTTTTTTTTTTTTGTCAACATTTTTTTAATAAGGCTAAGAACTCACTTTATCAGTATAGCATGGTCTGAGTGGGTTTCTGGACATTTTCTTTGTCGGTCGTTCCAGCGGACAATCCATATTGCTTGTCGTTTGTGGGCCAACATCCTGTCAAAAAGAGGGTTGACGAATGCAATTGGTTAACATTTGCTAACTGCTTCCCGACCCAACAAAATAAATTTGTAAGTGCTTCATGTTCTGCCAATGTGGGAGTCCTCGTAGTGTGTTTTGGGCACAGCCGGTTTGCTTTCTGGGTTGGGCCTTCGGCCTCGTATCCAAGGTTTTTAGTGAAAAACAACTATTTCTCCATTGGTTTAATTGTATCACGCTACCATGGACCAAAAAAATATTGGAGTAAATCTAGGCTTTAATTTTTGAAAATTTTCCATTTTAACATTTAAGTCTTCAAAAAATTAAATACATATACTTTAATTTATGAAAGATTTTTTTTAACACTTTAGTCTTTTAAAAAATAAACACGTACATTTTAGTCCTTGAAAAACATTTTATTGACACTTTAATTTTTAAAAAATTGAATAAATACACTTTAGTCTTTAAATAATTTTTTACATTTTAGCTCTTAAAAGGTTAATATATACACTTTATATATTTTGATATTTTTTATTTTTTACTATAAAATATAATCAAATAATAAATTATAATAAAATATAATCTTTATTGATTATTTAATTTAAAAATTTTACATCAAAGTTCAATAAGGTCAATCTCACATTCCAATATTTAATTGAGTTATATATCATATATATAATTATTTTTATTATATATAATTAAATTTATATTAAATATTCATTATTAAAAATATTATGTAATTAAATCTCACATTCCAAAATTTTTATTAACGTGTTTGACTTGATTTTTATAATAAAATAGAAATATATAGATAAATATAATATTTTTAAGAAGGAATATTCAATATAAATTTAATTATATATAATAAAATTAATTATATATATAATGTATAACTCAATTAAATCTTGGAATGTAAGATTGATGTAATCTGATTGCACTTTGATGTATAAAGATTTTTCCCTATTTGTCTATCTATTTCCCTCTCTCTCTATCTCATTTTTATGTTTATTATGAAAATAATCAAAATAATTATTAAAAATATATGAATAAATAATAAATTATTTTCAATATAAATTATATTTAAATAACTATATTAAATTTTAAATTAAACAATTAATAAAAATTATATGCTATTATAATTTATTTTTTTGATTATATTTTATAGTAAAAAATATAAAATAACAAAATATATAAACTATATATATTTAATCTTTTGAGGATTAAAATGTTAAAAAATTATTTAAGGACTAAAATATATTAATTTAATCTTTTAAGAATTAAAATATTAAAAAAAATCTTTTAGGAATTAAAATATATGTATTTGATCTTTTAAAAATTAAAATATTAAAAAAATTGTAGGGACTGAAATTTATACATTTAATTTTTTAAACACTAAAGTGTTAAAATAAAGATCTTTCAAGAACTAAAGTGTAGATTTATTCAAAAAATTGTATCGCGTTATCTTGGTGGCTTTCATAGTCCTTCAACGTAAGCCACTATTCTTCAATCCATGTTATTTGGAGTAACTATTTTCTATCAAATTAACCAATGCTGTTTTAATGCAATTAAAAACCATTAGATGAAGCTTCAGGGCGAGGGCTGTAAGTAATGTATGACACAGATCTTCAAATTTTCGTGCTATCATCTATTCATCATTTACAGAAAAAATAGGTAAAGAAGTCATTAAAAAAACCTATTAAGTGGTAAAGTAGTTTATCTTCGATTTCTTATATATATTACAGTGTTTTCACACATTTTGTGCCTACATTTCAGTCTAAAAAAATTACACACGTATGCGTACGTACCACTATTTGTACCAGCCCATGAGAAAAAAAAAAAAAAAAAACGACTACCACTTGATATGAACGCTAGTGCCTTACGAGATGTAAAATTTTAGGCATCAAAATTATTCTCAAATGTTTAGTAGCCTTGGCTCAAGCCTTAAGTGGTATTAACCTTTTTCTGGGCTTGATCTTCCAACTCTAAACAAACCGGTTTAAAGCGACATCAATTTATTATCATTCTTTCCCTTGCACCAAGTCATTAATATTCATCCTTAATAATAAAAAGCACTTATTGTGATCAAATAAAATAAAAAGTGGGTTGCTTAATTAATAAACTTTGATCATCTGTATAAAAATTCAAAATTAATTAATCTGCATGTTGTGTTAAGCCGAGCAAATAATGTGAAATTTTGACTTGATAAAACTGCCAATGACTTAAAGATATTATTTAAATATTCGTTTTTGGACAAAAGAGTTTATTTCTCGACAAAGAAAGGCCAACTTATTATAAATATAATACACTCGATGCCAAAAATTGACGCTATGATTGAATGTTAGTATATAAGAACCGGCATATATCTTAAATTCAATTGATTGTGTTCTGTATGAATGCTATTTGATGTGTTTCATGTATAAGAATATGGGTGTATGTTGGTTGTCTTTGTTTATTTATAATGATAATTATGGACAATTAATAACATGCACTAATAGGTTAGATCTTACTAATATCTTGCCATAGACTTAATGTTAAACCAATAGGAGCAAACATGCATAAGTCCTCATAGTCAAAAGTTGTTTTATGATCATATCTGATTAGTGGGTTGGTCTCTCCACATTATAGAAATAAGGCCTGTCATCCATGAGTAAATATTTTAATAATTTCCTCAAATTCTCAATACTCTTACTAACTACTTTGTCAATAACGATTTGACCTAGCTAAAACTAAGTTGAAAGTACAAACATGAGGGATTACTTTAAAGAGATTAAGTTTGGTACATCGTCAATATAAAAATACTTTATACTATTGACCAGTCATATTTTATTATATGTGTATGAGATAATTGTTGTAAAAGTCAAACACTTATAATAATATTATTCTATATAAAAAAATTTAATACCGATAATGTATTAAATCCTACTTCACATAGATTTCCCCTAATTAAAATCAAATCTAACATTATTATGAGATAAAGGAAAAAAAAATTGAGTTGACTCAGTTAATAAAATTTTATCATTAGCATAAGAACTTATAATTAATTAACTCACATTTTTCATCTGAATTAATCTCACTTTAATAAGTAAAGAAAAAAGGCTTGAAATAAAAATAATCAGAATGTATAAAAGAGAAAGTACCAGATAAATCATATAAGTGCATGAAAAGATAAGTTATGATATAGCCTCCTAAGACATCTTACTAATCATTCTCCTAATTTTTAAATAAGAAAAATATTAATTTTTTTTTTATGTTCTCAAAATATTAAATGAATTTGCAAAGCTTTCAATATTTTCCTTGTTTAGAAATTAGGAGGACTATCAAGAAGATATATTAGAAGGATATACGATCATCTTGAAAAAATTATATGCTCCAATTAAATATTTGAGGTGGAAATTAATTGGAATCATGTTAGAGCTAATTAACTACGACACGAAGATGCAATTAATTATATTTATTTAAAAATAAAATAATATTACTGATTTCAGTACCTAATACGTTACCATATAAATCTTATTATTGACTTTGTCCAACTCAACTTGTGACGTCTATTTGTTTGGGTTAGAAAGAAGGGGCCATAAAAGATGATTTTTCGGGCTTTACTTTTGCAGTAGGTGTACCTGTATATATTGATTTGCTCAACCAATCCATTCACTAGCCAATTCCATCATTATATCGTCGCATATTCTCTGCCTTCTATTATACCGAATCATTTTTTGAGTTGTTGCTCTGAAAGACTTTGGAACGATAGAGACCATTGATCTGACAATATGAATTAATTAAGCAAACGTTTGTTCATAAAGTGATAATCTCAAACAGAAAAAATGATTCTGTTAGCTAAAGAGTTGGTAATGCATGTGATTGATCTTCCTAAAAGCAATTTTGGTTGGGTTCATAAAGTCCAAACGTCAATTAGTCATTATTTTCTCTCTTTTTTTTTTTTTGGGAAAAATGTAAATAATATGAGTTTACATTTCATTCACTTTGAGTGTAAAATAATTTAGATTATTATTCAGTGACATATTATTTAAAGAGTTAAAATTTTAAATGATATTTATAAGGAGTTGTTCTACGGACTTATGATTTTTTTTCCTTTGACAAGGGTGTCCGTACAAGCTGTAAGACTGATGTTTTAGACATCGTTATTCTTCTTAACGCTTCTTTTATTTGAAAAATCATACATATCTCTATTCCTCTCTTATTTAAAAGAGAAAATAATGTCGGAATTGCACGTAATGTAAAAGAGGTGAGTGTAATTGTTTAAATAAAGAAGAAAAGTAGGTTGCAAAAACAGTCTATAAGATAAGTGATATAATTTTTTTTAAACAAAAGGATGTTATGTACAATAAGTTTTTTTTTTCCCGATAATCATTGAAAAAGATTTAAAACTCTCCAGAGGGAGAGGAACAATACAGTGATATATATATATATATATATATATATATATATATATATATATATATAACTAGGACTTTTTCCCTATACTATTCACACATAAATAAATTAACGAGTGAAGTTTTATTAAAATTTATAAAGCTTAATTTAACTGTTCGTTTCTATCTCTTTATTTATATAACATGATTATGTGTACAAAAAAATACCACGAGAGAATTCAGTACCATCTCTGAAACCAGATGTAGGAACAAATGCAAAGGGAAAGATACAAGGGAAAAAAAAAAAAAAAAACAAAAAATGTTGCATAATCTAGTTAACCCATCAAAAGTGACCCTGATCTTCTAGGATCAGTAACATTGATCTTCCAATGTTGATCAGGAAAACCCAATTTACCAGCTTTTCTTCTCTCCCAATTCAACTCGGTACGACGTCGTCTCGTGAGCCTACACATACTTTGAAGCCTCTTGTCCATCTTATCATGCAGCTTCCACCACCTTCGATGTGCCACATCGCTGGCATATACCCTTTGGTCCTGCACGTCCCAGTTACAATCGTAGTCCCTATAGCAGTGCCATGGCTTCAACCCTAGATAGTGAATTGAATATAACTTTGGAGGGTCTGCACCAAATAGATGGTTCTTCTTGCTGGCTTCCAAGGTGGTGTTGGCCCAGAAGTTCTTCAAGAAGTTCACCCTTCTAGGTAACCTGTTACACATAAAATATTTGAAAGAAGTGGCTTATAGTCAATATAAAACTAGTTTTCTAATCAATATAGTTGAATTGTTTTAGTATATGGTTAGTAGGCTGTTATATTATTGACCCATCAAGGACAAAAAAACTCATTGTTTTTGTGTTTGATCAAGATGTCCTAGAGGCATAACTATAAGACAAACTCTTTAGTATTATTGTGATCAATAATTGCATTTTTTTAATTTAATTAAACTTTAATTCTCTCTCTAAAAATGAATATAACTCACTTATTGATATACCTAACCCTTATTGGTAAAAAAATATATTAAAAACAGGCAATAGTATTTATACTTATTTTAATTTAGGTAGAAAAATAAAAAATATATTAAAATGTTTTTTATAATATAAAAAAAGAAATGAGTAAAACTTTAGATTAATTGCTGAAATTGAAAGTGTGTGGATCAAAATAATTTCTAACATTTAAAAATTACCATTTTAATTCTTAATATTATAATTTGTTAATCAAATCAGTTCCTACGTTAACATATCAAAAACTAATTTAACTAATTTCAATACAATGGTAAGAACTAATTTAACTAACGAGAATATAATCTTAATCTTAGAGATTTATTTAACAAAGATAAAATATCATCAACTAAAATAACAGTTTTTTAATGCTATAGATTATGTTGATCGACACTTATACTTTCATGCAACAATATAAGATTTTACTCAAAAACAAATATAAAAGTGAAAATAGAGTTTAATTTTATTGTATTGATAGTGTAAAAGATTTTTATACAATTAATTAATTATATATTTTTTATTTACATAACTATTCAAATAATAGATAATTAAAGTCAAATATTTTTTATAATATAATAATACATAATTAAATATTTATGTAAAAAATTTTAATGTTGGCAGTATATGTAAACTAAATATATAAAAATATATAAAAATAACTTTTTTTCATCAAAAAGTTCACTTTATAAATATGTTTGAGGTAAAAATTTGATTGATGAGTTCTGTGTATTGAATTTTTAAAATAGATGGTTGTTGAGATTATTACCTGTGCCACCACACAAAAATCTCGTTGAGAAACCCTTGGTCGCCACCATTATACGAAACGATGTCGTACCTACTCTCCATAAGCACCTTAAACGTACAATCCGAGGGCTCAATAACCATAATCCCCGAATTAAATATACTCTGATCATTCCCCGTAGCCGACATCTGCGGAAAATGGAACAGAACATCGAGGTTCCTCAACACGATGATGTCGGCATCTATAAAAACGACCTTGTCGTAATCAGTTAGCTGCCACAACCGAAACTTGCTGTAGTTGTACTCGTTGTAGGTGCCGTTTTGGGCCTTCGGGTTTCGGATCCGGGTTATGATCCGGATCTTCCAGCCGGCGGCGGAGAGCGCGCGGCGCTTGGCGGCGGCGATGGACTTGTCGAGGAGGAGGATCAGGTCGCGTTTGGTTCCGGTTTGGAGGAGGCTCTGCGCGAGCGTTATGGCGCCGCAGACGTAGCCTTCGGAGGAGTGGAGAACGGTGGCGTAGGCCTCGCGTTTTGATCTGGCGGTGTTTGTCACGGTTTTCTGGATCTTGGAGAGGTCGTAGACCTTGTCAATACCTGAAAGTCAAACACACGTTATTGTATGAAAAATTCGATCTTCATACACCATCGCTGTAGAATTCTTTTATAACATAAGTATTTGATTTCAATACGTTATCATTATAAATTTTTTTTATATTGATATTTTAATTATATGGCGTTATATAGAGAAAAGTGGTTAATTTTTATACCCACTAACTTAAAAGAAAATTATTTTTGCTTATATAACAGCACATGATTGGATATAAGTATAAATATTTTTGTATTGAAAATGTATACAAATTAAACTCTATCAAGTAATTAAAAATATTTGTTTTTAATTGAAATCACCTTAAAATTTATACAAAAGTTAATATCTAATTTTTTTTTATGGAAGAGTTAATATCAAATTTTTGATGCTGTAAAATATTTTATACTAATAAATTGGTTTAGATTATCAGTATATGAAAATATACTAAATTTCAACTAATCTAATTTTGATCAAATAAAGTTAGTTTATTATGAAATAAAACCCTCTTAATACTATTTTTTTTCCCATTTACAAGACTTGAAGTTAAGATCTTACTTAAAAAAAATAATTATCGAACTGTTTGAACTAATCAATCGTTAGTAAAATTAAACTCTTTCATTAATATATAAATTAATGTCTAATTTTAGTTTTTAAAATTATAAGCACCATTCATAATCATTCCTAATTTGGTTAAGGAAAATACGATATTATGGACTAATTCTAAATAAAATATAATATGAATTTAATTTGGATGTGTTGATAATATAAAATTTTTTTTACACAATTAATCAATTATACACTTTATCTGCATGACTATTCAAGTAATAAATATGAGATTTAATCATATTTATTTATATGATAAAATATCATTAAATAATGGTATAAAATAATTTTATATTATCAATATATCCAAATTAAATTTATAAAATATTAGGAACTAAAAATAATTTTTTTGGGTTTAAGAATTATTTTGACTAGCTCTTACAATCTTAATGTCTAAAATGAGTATTTATTTGATTTTTTGTGCATGAAAAGGTGAAAGCTTATTGCTAACTAACTTACCTTAGGGAAGTTGAAGATATACTAACAAGATTGTGATGTAGAGAAATTCTTTTCCTTTTTGGTACATTAATGGTACTGAAATTTAAATTTAAAATCTCATACAAATTACTTAAATTTAGATAAATTCTTATTTATTATTACAAAAAGAGATTTACATTGTTTTGTGTTTTTAAATGTGTAACAGTTTTTTTATGTAAGCAATTTATGTGTTTAGCTTTTGAAGTTTGAGTTGATAATTTTAAAAGTGTTTATTTAATAATTATTTTAACTTAGAATTATGAGAGTAATTATTAAAAAACAAAAAATTAATTTAAATTTTTAATGTAAGTATTGAGACGAATTAAATTTAATAATATGATATACGGAAAGGTAGAGAGATTTTGTTCGTTAACTGCTTAAAAGGAAAATAAGTAGCTATTTCTTTTTCTTTTTTTTTTTGGTTGCAAAATATCTCTTTTCTTTATGTACGGGGAATATATAAAAAATCTGATAGTTACAGCTAATTTCTATTTAAAAAAGGCTTAGAAAGCCCTCCAATGTAGTGGTTAGTTCACGTCACATTAGGGGGAAAAAATAGTAGTGGTTTGTTGTCATGCAGAAATTAAAAATGCTTGTATTACAATTTTGACTATTCTCCACCCCCACAACAAAAAGGTAGTTAACAACTTTCATAAAGATAATAAATTGCATTGCAAACAATAGAATTGACGGTTAGACTGCATCTTGCACGAGATCAGTGCTAATGATGACGCGATTTAAAAATCAAAACAAATTGTATAACTTTATTTTTACGCTATCGCTTACACTTATGAAACTTTTGAAACCCCTGAAAAGTTAAAAAAAGAAATAATATGATAGTGCACTCATTTATCAACTTATATTTTCAAAAAGTAACTTAATAAAGATAAGTGCTTACAACTGAAATTTTTATATTAACAATTTATTAATCTTTTATGCGCTTTGAAATTGACTTGTGTTCTTTAAATGAAGAAGCACATGTGCAAATTTTGTTTAATGTTTCACAAAAATAACTTTTCAGTCAACAACTGTTTCTTGATAACTAGATTTTTTTTTTTTGGGGGGTTATATACACTAGATTAGCTATCAAACAAATAATTATAATTCTTTCCTCAACAAAGTTGTATCAGTTAATAAAAATTATTTCCACACTATACTCCAAAAGAAACCAGAAGAAAGAAAAATGTTTTGCCTTCTACTTTAGAGTAGTACTCTTTCCCTTCGCAAAGCAAAATCAGTGAAGTTTCTTTGAAAAAAGATTATCCAAACAATATTCCACCCACTTTTCTTTCCCATATATATCTTGATTTTACTAGAAATATCATAAGAATGTAACCTTTCTTTATTGGATCACGGATGAAAACAATTTATAAAGATTTTATCGCATGCCTTTTAAAAATAATTTAAAGAAATTGTTAGTTATGGTTGATGTGAGACATCAGCTAATTCAAAACCTTCACCCCCCACGCCGCATATGAGACAATGATTATGTAATTATTATATATTAGACACTGGTATGGTTGGCGGGTCTCCTATATAAAAGTACAAAACTACACCCACGCCAAGCGAGCGCCTGTAGCTCAGTGGATAGAGCGTCTGTTTCCTAAGCAGAAAGTCGTAGGTTCGACCCCTACCTGGCGCGTTTGGCTGTGTTATAAAATTTACATTCGTCAAGGTTTAGATTTGAATTTTAATGCATATACTTAATTTGCTGCTGGATAAAGGAAAACCATAGGGGATAAAGTGTTTTTTAGCTTAATTAATAATTACTAATTTAGAATTTCTAAGGTGCTTAAGGTTTAGATTTATGTTTTAATACATATGTTAAATCTGTTGGATAAAGGAAATAGATTAATTTTTATACACTAACAGTATAAAATTATAGAGGATAATAATTTTTCTTTTAGTTTAATTACTATCGTTGGATGTTAGTAAATTTTGATTACAATTCTAATAAATAATTCTGGTTATGCAACTTACTCTAAATAAAGAAGATGAAATTTTGAAAATGTACCATACCTTGCTCCCATAGAGGCAGAGCCAACTTGCAGGACCCAACAGGCAATGAAACTTTCTGCTCCAACTTCTTCACATCTGGCTCATAGTACCACCACTCACCTTCATGCTTCACCAAGTCACTGCATCTAAACAACTCCAACATTGGCCTACACTTGCTCAAGAAAACCACTCTGGTCTTCCATTTCCTATCTTTCTTACCCTTCTTCACAGCCAGGTTTGCCACAATTAGATGAACCTGCAACCTATAAACATCCCTCCCCCACCCTTCTTGAAGGTAATTATTGCATGGTAACTTGGCCACAATCATGTCCATGCTTTCATATACCTCAAGCTCTGGCATAGGTATCTCGGGGCATGATGGAACATCACTCTCTTCCTCTTCATCTATCCATTCAGGGAACAAGTCTGTCCAGTTGAAAAGGGTTGATACCCTTTCAAAGTGGACAGGTATAATTGTTTTTCCTTGCATGTTCCATTCACTTACATCATCATCTTCATCCATGTTCACCATTCCAATCTTCATTCCCTTCCCCATTGTTTCGCGAATGAAGCTAGGCACCCCTATCTTGGTTGCATTCTTCTTTGGCATCATCGGGGGTTTCACTTGAGGCTCCTCCAACACTGCTTTCATTTTTATGCTCTTCTCTGCCTAAAAAAGGTTTGAAGATGAATGACATAAGAGAGATATAATGATGGTTGTCATAAAGTGATATGACTCATTTATTTATCTGAGGTGTCAATAACTAAGTCACATGATTCTGATAACTAAATTCTTGCAAAATTCTGGACTGTTTAATAATTTTCTATCCACTTATAAGTAATACTGAATGAGATTAAGCCCAATAGCAACAGTGATCACCAATTGGGTTAAATAATATTAATCTGAGTTTTATAAAGAAAAATAAATATAATTCTGATTTATGTTAGTTTACATAAAACAATCGAAATGACACAAATATATAAATATGTGGTTGATTAGAAGACATGATTGAAGAAGAAGAATAAGAAGAAGAAAGGGAAATTGATATTAGATTAGGCTCACCTTACCTTGTGATGGCATTCACGCAAGGAGCATTTGACAAGGGAGGCTGCATTCTCGAAATAGACAGAAGAAGATGGACGGAAGAGAAGGGTTGCATAAACAATCAGAAAGATGGCAAGACAGAACAAGTTGATTCTGATAACCAAGGCTTTAGATGGTGCTGTTTTCACCATCTTTTGAAGGCTTGAAACTTCCATCCTTGGATATGAGATATTAGACGCAGCAGTGCCCCAAATGAGGGACTATTTATGTTAAATGAATACCGCCACTTGTGTGAATTTGTATGCAGTAGTAGTTAATTATGATGATTAGTATATGTAAGCAAGGGTTTGGAACTAGTTGTTCGAGGAAAATTATGAGTAAATCTCAAAGCAAGATAGACCATATATGTAGCTCCATGTGTCCTTTCCTTGTTTTGGATTTCCTTTTGCTCTAGACAAATGATTTGCTTTACTTGTATTTTAGGTTGGCGGCACCTAGAATTTGTGGACAAAATTCGCAAATGACCAAAATGTCATTATATGCTTCCCTTTGTCTATTAATCATTTTGGAGCCAAACTAGAGGGATAGAGTAGTAAAACGGCAATTCTATTAACAGATTGGGACAGGGCAATATAAAATTCGTGAATGGTGTTAAGGGCAGGTGAGCAAGCTCACCAACAACCTAATCAGTTGCCCTGTCAATTTCCTACATGGAAAAGGAAGGTTCCCGGTTATTTGTTCATGAACTGTGAAGCTCCACCAATATTCCTGATGTATAATCATGAACCCCTTTTGGTTATATTGTTCATTTATTGGTACAATAAAATATGTTCGTAGGTTGCACGTCATGTACATCACCAAAATTATTTCATCATGGCATGTTTTGCACGGGTACAACTATGAGAATGGTAAACTATCACAATTTTGTCCCCACGTCATGCTTTTGATGATTAGACTAACTCAATGGGGGAGGGACTAATTTATGGGACCAAGGGGCCACCATAAATTCACATCTTATATTGAAATGGAGCAGGCAGTACCCGTAGTTGGTCAACTATGACTTTGTTAGCACCTTGACACATTAGTCTCTAAGCATGTGAATCGGTCCATTTATGACCCCAATAAACCCAACAGGGTGGTAAATCAAATATGATAATCCTTCTTCAAGACTCAAGCAACCCCCCCTTGTAAATGGGGAAAAAGATCTAAAATCTCATTCGATTTGAGTATCTTGGATCAAACGCCTATTAATAAGGCAGAAGATATAACTATTAGCTCAATCAAAGATATAACTATTAGTTGAGGTGTAATTTTTATTATTTAAGCTTATTACGAAATGGCACAATCTCCTCTGAATCGAATCTTGCTTGAGTTTTATCAAGGCAAGATGTTAACTCACAATCAACAATTCCTTTGCCATCCGCAATCCATATCATTTTGAGAATTAGGCCTCTAATCCAATATCCATTCCAACTTTACCTTAACCTTGCTAAGACAGAAACTGACTCATAACCAATCTCTCCCAACATTTGCATCCGCAACCCATATTTTTTTAGAAATTGGGCCTCCAACCTAATCTAACTCTGACCCACCTAAATACCACTTATTGGGTCGAACGATTGCCACTAAACTAAAAATTATAACCATTAGTTAAAATGCAGTTCTTATTACTTAAGTTTATCATTAAGCTTCATGGTCTAATTTGACTCCAACCCTGCTTAACCTTGTTAAGACAATATGCTAGTCCACAACATGTAAATAAAACATCATTCCACACTCAACAACGGCATTCCTTCTATATCTTCAATTGAAATGGATGTTAATGGTTATGTTGCGTCACATGCACATTTATCTTAACTTGTATTCATTGAGACTCTTTAAAGCCCTATCTGCACCAGAAGAAATTTCTATTCAGAAGGCAAGGAGAAGGAATAACACAACAATTTAAGGCAGAGGTCCTGAAATCTTACTATTTGAGGAAAATGTGACAACAATAACATCAAATCTATTTACTTGTGGAAACCACAGAAAACTATAATTAGCTTAACTGTGAACTAAACCCTAAACCCATCAGAGGTCCTGGGAATTATGCACTATTTTCTTGATTGAATTGAGAATGACTTTTTCTTGGTGGAATGAAAATCAAATCCTCCAATCATGAATTCCTTTCCTTATCTGCATCGTGTGACAGAAGAATTCAATGTGTTTCCCAACTTACAAGTTATTAACCTGTAAGCAGACTAGTCCCTTCATTTTTTCAGTACATATTCTAGAAGTGAACTACCAACCTGTTTTAAATAAAAGAAAGAAAACCAAACTTCAAATAGACAATAAATCACTAGTGAACTGAAAAAAATGCTGAAGACAAATCTATGTTAACAAAATAACTGTTTTCTATTTACCAGAATATTACTCTTTGCGGGCATCCACTTGGTAAAAAGGGGGTGTTCCTCCTTTCATAGTTCTGGTTTGAACAATATTTAGCAGAATATAAAATTAGTACATGAACACACAAATCTTTCTTCTACTTCTTCTTCATGTAGCATTCAGCAAACAGGATTTCCTCCTTTCCTCTTACCAAACATGGAAGACAGAACAAGAGTTAAGACTTCAACTAAAGTTCCGCATGGAGAGTGTTAGATTGCTGGTTCAGTATTCACATTGAAATCATCCATTGAATAGGTGTTTGTTTTACCATGAAAATTTAATTCAGAACATCAACAGAATCAAATAATTATAGAACTAAAACCAATTATTGCACCACTGTATATAGTTTTCAAGGCCACATATTCTTTTTGCTCAAAACAACATTTAAATAATACAAGCCTTTGACCTCAATCATTGCCTCAAAGGGGATTGGTTTCATGGCAATCTGGGCATGATATTTCAGAGACATGTAAAATTCAAGTTGACCATCGAGTTTCAAACTTAAACCACACCTCTGCACCAAGGAATTTCCACCAACAGTAGTACAAAATACACTATAAGGAAGTTAGAGATTCTAATATTATTCAAGAAGTGCCTTGCACAAAATATGGAGCAATAAAACACTTAAAAAACACAAAATCTGCTTTTCGTGAATTAAATAAAATTGGCAATAGCTTGTGATACTGATTACTAAATATATTGTGAAATAACTAAATTGCTCTAGCAAATACAATGGCAGCAAAAATATGAAAGTGACTTCATAGAATGAATTTGAAACTTGAATCCAAGTTTCTGCCATGCACTAGAGAAAACAAGAAAGATAAAGGGCAGATTCTGTACCATTACATGCTAAGAAACTACAGGTCCTCTAGATGCTTGTGGATTTTGGATGAAAGTTTCTTCTCAATATTTTCATGTCCATTCAAACAGGAAAAAAATAAATGCTATAAGATTGTATTCTTTACAGCAACAAGCCTAATAATGTCTTAAGATTCTTAACAGTGCAAGGAAACCACAAGGGGATCAATGAGACAAAAAGGCCTTGAGAAATGTACAGGGCAGTAAAGCTTATTCTTCTACTTCGCAGCCAAAAGGTATGACCCGATGATATGACTACAAGCACATATGATATTAGTCAAATAAGGAAAGACAATCAGAACAACAGATAAACTTAAGAATACTGAGAGGGAATCTAAATACTAAAACCCAAATAAGAAAACATACATGGAAAACAGGAACTTCATCAAATCCATCCTTATTAGTTGTCGGTTGTGGGCCAGCATCGTTTTTTGCAAGGTCCAGATAGAGTTGGAATCAGATCGGAGCTTGGTAATAGGCTTCGGTAAAAAGAGTTGTATGACCTGTACCTTGACTATCAATTATAACTTCTGACGTAGTGATAAGTATTCGATACAACTGCTGCTCTAAGCCAATGAACATGAAATGAAGGTGGACTCAAACTTACAACACAATGATTCGAAATGTTGATGTAAAATTGAGAGTAAAACCGTAAATTGATCTCATAGCTCACATGCGGCATCTACTGCCCTTTTTTCTTTTAAGATTATTTTCCTAATTTCCCCTTTATTGACGTCACTGTGATCAAGGTTAACTTATAAAATTGTCAGTGCTGTTTCACAAAAATGTTTGAAAATACTGGTGCAGGCTTAGAGTGATATACACACCAAACAAGGTCTGTACAAGAATCATAATAGATGGAAACCTTAATAGCGTTCTTGATTTGAACTGGATCAGGTAAAGTTTGGAATGTAATGCTTTATCCTTCAACATATATACCTATAGCTTGAACAAAGGGTGCAGGATCAATACTATAGCTAAACATGCTTGAAAATTTGTTCCAGTTGCAGTCAGTGGCATGTCCTCCCCCTTTAAGAAGAAATTAGGTGCACCACAAGATTCATGGTTATACAAAGCCCCAGTTATGTGTCCTCATATCACCACTATAGATGCTAACACTTACGTATACATATATGGATATGAATTAAGAAGGGGCAAAAACAATTTTAGACTGTTTCCCTTCTATCACATAGCTTAAAGACTAAATAGGACATATATTTAATACCTTTACCACTAGGATTTTTTACAATTATAATCAATAACTTATATCCCAAGTGGCTTTCTATGTGATAGAAGGCAAGTCACACCCACAACTCTGCTGAATGTCAAATTAATGACGATTTCGTTAAAAGCACTTATACATACAAGCATTTAATGAATACAGGTTTGACAAAATATGGCTGCAGAATATTGTTAATTCCTTTGCACATAATTTGATCACATAAATTTTTCTATGGGGTCTGAGAATTAATTACAAAACACAAATCGTAAGTAGAAAGTGTCATACTGGACATCATCATAAGCCACTATTCTGCCCGTCATGTGATTTCCATCGCCTTCCATAGGGTCACCATTCACGCCAAACAACAAACAGTCAAGCTATAGATTGATAACTTGGAACATTATTTGCTGGGTCAAGCACTTATCACTAGGCAAAAAATTATAGCTATTAGTAAAGATGTAACGTATTAAAGGTGTTATCAGCTAAGATATTAAGCTCATTAAATTCTAAGGGTGACGCTAACCAAATAAAGTCAATAATCTCCCCCTTCCTCAAGCAAGTGTTAGCCAGAGGATTCGAATCTATGACTTTGCTTTGACATTATTTGTTGGATCAAATGCTTATTATAGCTATTGGCAAGGTGAAATTTTATTTTCTTACAATTTTTCAAAACCGCATCAAGTATAAAAGGTTGCACTCATTAAAGATGCCACATACCGGAATATTAAGCCTATCAAATCTAAGAGTGATCCTAGTCAAATTTTCTGATACCTATATATTCAAAACTTCTTGGGCTATATGCCTATCGATGCCAATTGACATGGCTTACAAAAGAAATGGCATCATTAAGAAATCCATATAATAATTAAGTAGTATTTATCTTAATCTTTGACCAAAGATTTTGGTCTCGATAGAACTATCAGTATCTGGGCCCTATATTAGGAATCCGACTAATTCAACTCGACCCAATGGAGATCCGTGAAAGGAGGTAGGAGTCTTCCAACAAAGATTTAAAAGAAGCCCAAAGATTTTGGTCTAAGGCTGAGGCTATTAATGCTCCATTTTATGTATTTACACTCCCTCATAATTGCTTTTAATTTTATTTCCTTAACTACCCTTAGGTGATTTAAAATTGAAGCTAAATATATTTCTATTTATACTTTTTATATTATTATCTATTTTTAATTCATATTAATTATAATATAATCTTTTATAAGGCATAACGATAATTTTTAAATACTTTTACATGATAATATAGTTATCCATAAAATTGTAAATAAATTTTATTTTCAAATCTTCTATTAAGGAATTGTAAAATTAATTATTTCAAATGTTCAATAATTTACATGCATATTAATTCAAAAAATTATGTATACTCTAATTAATTATCATCATGCTTATTTAAAATAAATTTATATCAAACTCATTATTAATATAATTAAGATAACATTAATTTAAAATATTAATTTAAACTCTTGTTATTTTTTATAAGATTGTGATATACTGATGTTTATTAATTTGAGATCACATCAACTAATTCATGTTTATTGTACTGTAAAAGATAAATAGATTTATTTCAACTCTAGAAAATATATTAGGATGTTTCTTACAGTCTAATATTAAATAATTAAAATAAGTCTATTATGATTTTTTTAATAAATAAATTTATTTGATGGAAGGAATTACTTATGCAATTTTCGGGTAGAAGTGATGGTTAAATAAAGTCCTATTCAAATTGACAATTCTAGGATTGATACCTCTAATATTGTAAGTAAGGTTTGTCTGTGGTTGTAGTCCAATTCCACTACAACCAACCACTCTTGGATTCTAACATAGATATGTATAATTATATCAAAATAATATTAATTTTTTGTCATAAATTATAACAAAGCTATACTTTATCCAAAAATTAAATACATTACTCATCATCTATTACATGTTTTAAAAAATGTTACCTAGAGTTTCATGTTATTTTTATATTAATATAATTTACTAACATTATATTTTAGTCAATATTTATTAGAAGTATTTATTAATTATTTAGATTTTAATTATATTAAAATAAAAATTCTTCAATTTAATAAATTAAGAAATTGCAAAATTTGAAGGATGGTAAATTTTCTTCCTTATTATAAAGAAAAATGTTAAACAGTATGTTTATTTAACAAACAATATAACAATTTTATGTTCTAACTTTTTAAGATTTTTTTTTTCTGAAACTAGTAATTTAGCTCATAAAACATTACAATATTTTGTGGAATTTAGCTTTTTAAAGAACTTCTATTTTTATTTTAAATTTTTTTCATATATTTAATTAAAAAAATTCCTTTAAAACTTACAATTAATATAAAATTGAAATATATAGTAATATTAAAAATATTAAGGGTAATCAAGAAAATAAAAATTAAAAGCAATTATATGGGAGTGTAAATATATAAAATAGAGTGCCAATAGCTCCACCCTTGATCTAAACCATTAATAGAAAGAGTTGATTGAATTTTAATCAATTTAATTTGAGTTAGGTCGAATTACTATGTAGAAAAAAATCTCCTAATATTAAATTTTCATATTCATAAGACTTGAATTTATTCGTAAATCACTTTAATCAAGTAAGTGTGATATTAACTAAAGTTTAATAACTTGTTATAAATTATAATTTTATTATCTGTATACTTTTAATAAATAATAATAATAGTAATATTTTGAAAAAATTGTTAGCTGACCTAACTGGCAATTGCCTTCTTTGTCACCAAAAATAACTGCAACAGTATTCGGTTGGATACTTGCGTATTACTTATTTATCTGAATCCAATACTAGTTTGCTTTCACCTTTATAATTATACCAATTTGACAACCCACTAAGTGTGTATGATTAACATATGGTTAAGAAGCAAGGAATGATTCTTAAAATCGTAATTGGGAATAGGAAGGACATATCTTTGGTGCTCGGGATTTAATTTTCATGCTCCTACATGTGGATATTGTGTTTAATATTGTGAGATGGCTCCTCCTCTAATCTTGGAAAGGAAGCATTTTTCTTTTCAATTTTTAATTTTTTAAAAGGAAATAGCTTGTGCCCAAGATTTCACGTCCAAGCACACTTCACGATTTCTTTGCCAAAGCTCGTTTGAAAAAGAGAAACTTAACTGTGCCAAAGACTGTAATCAGGATTATGAGTGTATAATTTAGTGATTAGTTCGTCAAGCTTGAGATGAGAACTCTTCCAATTTTTCTAATGCGATTCCTCCCTCGCCTAAATATAATACATGAAAGAGAAACACAATCCCTGCACGGTAAACATATATGTTTAAATATCAACGTAAAATAGGCGTGTACAATATAAATACTATTATACTAAGACCTGGCATATATAGATGTTAATATGCATTTTCTTTGTCCTAAGTCCCAACAGAAGCATGCATACATAATAGATAAAAAACGTCATATATTAAATGCATGTTAACTTCTATAGTAAGTAACTTTTACTTGAGAATGCAAATTCAAATTTTAGAAAAGCAATTTTTATGGGAAGATAACATAATTTTTATATTAGTCTTATAAGTAAGGTTCAAAGGAAACAAATCCGTAACCATGCCTCGTGGTGTTATTGAGAATTAAAAAATGCCAAATATTTCACATACTGTGTAACATATAATTCTTTTGCTTCAATGACTTCTTAGTTATTCTCTCGCTTTCGTTAGAGTCCGTTACAAGATATTACGAACAAAAGATAAGATAATCGATGCAAAATTGCAAAAAGATCTCACCACAGAATCATATACCAGATTTGACCCAAGAATCCAATTTGGACTGGATGAGAATAAGCAAAGCAGCTTCAGCAGGACGAAAGGTCTTGTGAATCAAAAAATCATCGATGGGAAAAAAAAAACACTCTGTATTATATGGGTCAAATATTCAATATTTGAACATGACATGTTGGATCCTCTTAAGACGTGATGGCTATCTATTGGGGAAAGGGAAATATAACGAAACTTGGATGAGATGGTTGCAATACTGATAATGGTAATATTTCACAATCACAAAAATATAATCAGAATCTTTGATAAAATTATAAAAATGATTGAATATATTATAAAATGATAAGCCCTATTTATTTATTTAAGTGTATGTAATAATATCATATTATTTTAATAATAGAATTCTGACAAAAATTCTAATTTTTTAACATTTTTCTGCTGATAATAAACCACACGAGTAGTGCCAACTGAGTCGGTTCGGCCACAGGCACCGGGTCACTAAGTACTTTTCTAAAACAAAAGGTATAACAGGTAACAAAGGTGTAAGTATTTAATCAGAACAAAAACTATAATAGATAATAAAATAATATTTTTTATTTTTAAAAATCGCATTAAAGAGATACCCCTTACTATAAACTCACTTAAATATTAAGATATAAAATTATTTATGTGCCTTTAAATTAAATTAATCATCTCATAAATTATCTCTCCAAAAAATTTAAACTACTAAATAGAGACACATAAATAATTTTATATCTTAACAATACCTGTTCGTCGTTAAACTAAATTTAATCCAAGCAACTATCATATTAGAATTAGTTCTAAATCGAAGTAAGTTTAATTTTAAACACATTTGCCTTTTTATCGACTTATAAAACTGGTTTATCTTGTCCAGTTATATATATGTAGCTTAGTTTTACAAGATTCATACGGTGAATTTTATACGTAAAAGTATTTCCATCATTCAAAGTATATTTAACATTATAAATATATTTACATTACAAATTTCAATAATAAATATGCTATTACGTATAGAGTCTATTATAAACTTAAATTTATATTAACATTAATTTCATACTTTTTTTTTTGGTGATCACTAATACTTTGAATTTGAAAAAACATTTTTTTCTGAAAAACTTACAATTAATATAAAATTGAAATATATTGTAATATTAAAAATGCTAGGGGTAATCAAGAAAATAAAAAATTGAAAGCAATTATAAGGGACTGTAAATAAATAAAATAGAGTGCTAATAGCCCCACTCTTGGTCTAAAGCATTAATATGGAGAGTTGATTAAATTTTGATTAATTTTATTCAAGTTAGGTCCGCTTACTATATAGGAAAATCTCCTAATATTAAAATTTTGCATTCACAAAATTTGAACGTGTTCATAAATCACTTGAATCAAGTAAATATTGATCTTAACTAAAGTTTGATAACTTGTTATGAATTATAAATTTATTATCAGTATACTTTTAGCAAATAATAATAATAATAATATTTTGAAAAAATTGTTAGCTGACCTAACTGGCAATTGCCTCCTTTGTCACCAAAAATAATTATAATAGTATTTGATTGGATATTTGCATATTAATTCTTATTTTTCTGAATCCAATACTAGTTTGCTTTTACCTTTATAATTATACCAACTTGACAGCCCACCAAGTGTATATTTTTAACATATGGTTAAGAATCTAAGCGTTATCTCATGAAATCTAAAGCAAGGAATGATTCTTAAAATCGTAATTGGGAATAGGAAGAATATATCTTTTGTGTTCTTGATTTAATTTGCATGCTCTTACATGTGGATATTTTGTTTAGTATTGTGAGATGGCTCCTCAACTAATCTTGGAAAGGAAGCATTTTTGTTTTTAACTTTTAATTTGTTGAAAGGAAATAGCTTGTGCCCAAGATTTCACGTCAAAGCACACTTCAAGATTTCTTTGCCCAAGCTCGTTCGAAAAAGAGAAACTAAATTGTGCCAAAGATTGTAATCAAAATTATGAGTGTATAATTTAGTGATTAGTTCGTCAAGCTTGAGATGAGAAATCTTCAAATTTTTCTAATGCGATTCCTCTCTCGCCTAAATATAATACATGAAAGAGAAACACAACCCCTGCACGGTGAACATATATGTTTCAATATTAAGGTAAAATAGGTGTGCACAAGATAAATACTATTATACTAAGAACTGGCATACATAGATGTTAATATGCATTTTCTTTGTCCTAAGTCCCAACAGAAGCATGCATATATAATAGATAAAAAACGCCATATATTAAATGCATGTTAACTTCTACAGTAAGTAACTTTTACTTCTTAAAAGAGAATACAAATTCAAATTTTAGAAAGGCACTTTTTATGGGAAGATTACATAATTTTTATATTAGTCTTGTAAGTGCGGTGAGGTTCAACTGAACCAAATCCATAAGCATACCTCGTGGTGTTATTGAGAATTAAAAAACGCCAAATATTTCACATACTGTGTAATATATAATTCTTTTGCTTCAATGACTTTTTAGTTATTCTCTCGCTTTCGTTACATTACGAACAAAAGATAAGATGATCGATGCAAAATTGCAAAAAGATCTCACCACGGAATCATATACCAGATTTGACCCTAGAATCCGATTTGGATGAGAATAAGCAAAGCAGCTTCAGAAGGACGAAGGGTCTAGCGAATAAAAAAATCATCGATGGGGAAAAAAATCGTTGTATTATATGGGTCAAATATTCAATATTTGAACATGATAATTTATATGTTGGATCCTCTTAAGACGTGGTGGCTATCTATTGGAGGAAGAGAAATATAACTAAACATAGATGAGGTGGTTGTGATACTTAAGGCCAATGATATACTGCCAGAAAAATATAAGTTGAATATTTGATAGAAATTATTAAGGTAGTTGGATATTACAAAATGATAAATCCCATTTATTTATCTAAAAATAAGTAATAATATCAAATTATTCAAATAATAAAATTTTGATACAAATTTAGCTTGTCTAACATTTTTCTAACGACAATAAACCACACAAGTAGTGCCAACTTAGTCGGTTTGGGTGCAAACACAGTATCGGGCCGCTAAGTATTTTTCTAAAACAAAAGGTATAACAGGTAACAAAGGTGCAAGTGTTTATTATCAGGACAAAAACTATAATAGGTAATCAAATAATAAATTCTATTTTTAAAATAAAAAATAAAGTAACAATTTTATTTTTTATTTTTAAAAATTGCATTAAAGAGATACTCCATACTAAACTCACCCTAAATGTTAAGATATAAAACTATTTATATATTTTTAGATTAAACTTACCATGTTATAAACTATCTCTTTTAAAAATTTAAGTTATTGGATAGAAATATATGAATTATTTTATATTTTAACAATACATGTTCGTCGTTAAACCAAATTTAATCCAAGCAACAATCATATTAGAATTAGTTCTAAATCGAACTAAGTTTAATTTTAAATACATTTGCCTTTTTATCGACTTATAAAACTGGTTTTATCTTGTCCAGTTATATACGTAGAGTAGTTTTACAAGATTCGTACAGTGAATTTTATACGTAAAAGTATTTCTACCAATCAAAGTATATTTAACATTACAAATATATTTCTATTATAAATTTCAATTATAAATATGCTATTACGTTACTATAAACCTAAATTTATATTAACATTAACAAAATTTCATACTTTTTTTTTGGGGTCATCACTAATACTTTGAATTAGAACCTGATGCCTTTTTAAATCTATCCAGTCAGTGAGAAATTATTGTGCGTTCAGAATTGACCAAAGGGAACAATTATTTGAGAAGCTAACACTTTTATCCGTGAACGAATATGGGTGATTTCATGCTTCTGACGACAGCATGGCCATGTTGATATACGGATGAGCTTGCGAAAATATCATCGATTCGTTTGATGAGTTATACGGTGCCCTAGCTTTTAAAAGCGTTGCGAAATTCTTGCTGATGTGGTCTAATCAAAATGGGAGACGTGGCAAATTCAATAGCAGATATTCAAGTTGGATGGTGACATGAAAAATTAAAGGCACTTCTTGAAAAAGTATAAAACATCAAATAATTTAAGATAGTTAAATATTTTTTAAGAAATAAAAATAATTTTAGTTTATATCTATCATATATGAATTTCATAACTAAAATGCACATATTTATAATTTTAAATTATAATTTTTGTGACAAATATGCTATTGTTTATATTATTTATAATAAACCCAAATTTTTATTAACCATTTCTTTTTTCTGTTTTCATGATGTTGATTATTTTGTATTAAAAAAATATCAATTAATTTCAATACAAAACAAAACATCAACTCATGGAGTCACTTTAGTATATATACTAGCATTTATGTAAGTGATTTTGCATGTTTATTTTGACCTTCTTATTTTTTTATTTTATATTTTTATTATTTTTTTCATTATTTTTGTTTATTTTTTTAAATAAAGCATATGTTATTTCATTTATTACAAAATCAAGATAAGAATCTTTTAAAATGAAAATAGTTGTTAGATAAAGTAAATTAAAGTGAAATGATCCAATATTCCATCCAAAGTTCAAATTGCATGTCACTTGTTTCTAATAAATAAATTTGTACAAAAATTTTGAGTCTTTAGCATTATTTAATAAAGAAAAAAGAAAGAATATTATCCAACTTCAAAAGATGAAGAGCCATGGCCAGATCCATCACGCCTTCTATTGCTATATAAGTCCTCTCATCCTGGTGTTTCCACAACCACAGCCCATCATTCATGGTTCATACCCCTGCCCATACTTCAGAGATAGAGAGAGCGAGCGAGAGAGATCAGAGAAAGAGGAAAATGCGTACCCATCCCAACCCATCTGCGGAGAAAATACGCCACATCAAAGAGCAAATAAGGCAAATATTGGAAAAAGCAGATAGCAATGGGGACGGTTGCTACACGAGGGATGAGCTCAAGAAAGCTTTCAACGATCTTGGTTCCTACTTGCCTACCTGGAGGGCCCAACTTTGTCTCTGGCAAGTTGACGCCAACGGTGATGGACAAGTCAGTGGGAAGGAAATTGATGTTCTTGCTGTCTATATCTTTGATCGTGTCAACCATGGACACTACAAGATAAAAAATTGATCACAAGTCACAACCATTACATCGGGATATATATATAGCGTGGACGTGCGCGTGTATAACTAGTTTATATATTTCTGTATGTATGTTCAGACCCTCCATGCCTAAATCGCTGTTTGTGTCACATGGAGTGCTTGTGCTTCTCTGAACATCTAATATTATGTATGAACCTTTTCATTAAGGTTTAACCTTTTTATTAATAGTTTGATGCACGCCTTTGTGATCATATATATATATATATATATATGGGGTTTCATGTTTTCAATGTTTGGCTTATTTTCTCATGCCCAATCTGAATAAATATAATGCATAGTACACTGTTTACAAAACTTTGCCCCACCGTATTCTCTCGCTTTGACTTCGAAGAAAAAAAGGCAATAGCCGGTTTTAGTATATGTCTTTATTGTATTCTTTATTATGAAAACAAACAAACAAATTGCCAACATACCTGGGGGTAGGAGATCTAGGTGAAGATGTGAACACTGGTTGTTTACTCCTCCTTCCCAAACAAGCTCTTCCATGCCTCCATCGCCTTTGGTGTTTCGCCGGGAATTAGAGGTTGCAGTGGCATCAACTGTTCAGATCATGAAGCCGTGGAAGCCATTATCGCAAGCCAGTTAGCAGAGCTGAGAGTAGAGATAAAGCATCGCGTGCTTTTAGTATGTGAAGCTTCTAGCCGCTTATGTCGCTGCCGACGATGGCCACCGTCACGAGATCCACCGGTGATGCGGCACTGCTCTGAGATGACGGCAACAGATCTACTGGCGGCGCGGCATCACTCCGAGCCGATGATGACCACCGTCATGAGATGCACCACCGCACGATGCAATGTTATTTAGATCTATATGAATAAAGGTTGCATGGAACGTATTATGCCTTGTATGTCTCACTGCCTGTCTAGCTTACTCTTGGATTTGCTCAGAACTGGACAAAATTTGCCTTGAGTTTTCATCCCTATTATTTAGAAGGAATTAGAAAACACTAATATTCGTTGGGCATACATTAGGTGGAAACACCTCTATGAATTTTGCTCCGTCTGGGTTCTAAAATTGCAGCCTGGATTTGAGCAGTTGTTAAAGTGCTACAAGTCATTCACCTATTTTGCTTGAACTGAAATATGAAATGCAGATTTTGATTCTTTTAAGTTAAAAACCAGGTTTGATGATTTGTAGTAGTCTAATTTGTAACCTTTTCACTTCCCATAGATGTTACCATTCGCCCTCCTATTTCTCCCAACCCACCTCTTTTGCTCTGCCGCCATGATTTCCTCCATCAATACCAGAACTGCCTAACAACCTTCCTCCTCACAAAACAATTCATAGTATGCTTTTGTGTTTTCCCTTTTCGATTTTGGGGTTTTGATCTAAATACAAAAAATAAAAAGTTTCCCAATTATTTTTTATTAATCTACGGCTTCGGTAACCTATTTTAAATCTATACCCTTCAATATGAGCACTATCCAACTAACGCTTCTCAGCACAGCAGAACACGGTGGGACAAAATTTTTGTAAATAGTATAGTATGCACCATACTTATTCATACGCATAGCAGAATCTCCCATTTTCTCATTGTAAGTTGTAACATGAAATCAGGATGGATAGCTCAACTTGGTGAGAACAGTTGAGTCGATATATATATAGTTCAACTCATCTCGATCAATTAGCAACTCTTCCAATACCCTAATTGATGCAAAATTGCAAAAAGATCTCACCACAGAATCATATACCAAATTTGACCCAAGAATCCGATTTGAACCGGATGAGAATGAGTAAAGCAGCTTCAGAACGACGAAAGGTCTTGTGAAACAAAAAATCATTGATGGGGAAACTAAAAATCTTTGCATTGTATGCGTCAAATATTCAATATATGTTGGATCCTCTTACGTCATGGTGCCTATTTATTGGAGAAAGGGAAATATAACTAAACATGAATGGGTGGTTGTAAAACTGATAATAAACCACGCAAGTAGTGCCAGTCGGTTCGGGCATGGGCACAGTATCGGGCCACTAAGTATTTTTCTATAACAAAAGGTATATCAGGTAACAAATAGGGATGTCAAAAATCCCCATGTAATGGGGATCCCTGCGGGGATTGCCCCATTCGGGGCCCCGCAGTCGGGGATTTTTCCCCTGCAGGAATGGGGACGGGGACAAAAGTTCCTCCGTGGTAGGTTCGGGGATGGGGGCGGGGATCACTCTCCCCGCCCCGCAGAGACCCCACCTATATGAAAATACTATATTATCCCTAATAGATATCTATTATATTTATATATATCTCTATTTTTATGACATTTCACATTAATTTATTTAATTTAATAATTAAAAATTAAAAATATTTATAATCCAAACTCATTTGATTTTTTTACTTCTTTCCCTTTTGTTCTTCTTCTTTGTTGGCTGTTGCGTTGAGTCCATTCCTATTTTTTTTTTCTTCTTCTTCTTCTTCTCCTCTACCCCTTTTTCTTTTTCTTCTTCTTCTTCTTCTCCATAGTATATCCATTCACAAGCACTTCCCCTTTTCTTCTTTTTCGCCGTTCCACTATAGAGCATCCCCTCACTGTTGTTGCTGCTGCTGTTGTTCCATTGCGTTGTTGCTGTTGTTTTGCCATGCTGCTGCTGTTCTTATTCCGCCGCTCAGATCTGGGCTGCCACCATTGCTACTGCTGTTGTTGTTCCGTCGAGTTGCTGCTGTTGTTGTTGTTCTGCCGCGTTGCTGCTGTTCTTGTTCCTCCAATCAGATCTGAGCTGCCACCGTTGCTACGAGTTGCTGTTGTTGTTCTGTCGAGTTGCTGTTGTTGTTGTTGTTCCGCTGCTGTTGTTTTGCCGCGTTGCTGCTATTGTTGTTCTGCTGCTCAGATCTGGGCTGCCACTCTTGCTGCTACTGTTGTTGTTGTTGTTGTTGTTGTTCTGCCGCTCAAATCTGGGCTGTTGCTGGTGATCTATGTTGCTGCGGCTACTTCTTCCTTTTTTTTTTTTTTTTGCAGAAGCACTGTTGCTGCTATTGTTCTATTGTTTTTGTTATTGTTCTCATAGATTTGAGTTGCTGTTGTTGTTGTTCTTCTTCTTCTTCCTTCGATCTCATATTTGTCATTGTTGTAGTTCTTTTAACAAAAAAAAAATTATTACTACGGGGGCCCGCGGGGACTGACGGGGAAGCGGGGATCGGGGATGAGAGGAAAAAGCCCCCACGGCGGGGATCGGGGACGGGGACAGGGAACATTTAGGGTAACAGGGACGGGGAGCGGGGAGGCACTCCCCGCCCCCGCCCCGTGCGGGTGACATCCCTAGTAACAAAGGTGTAAGCATTTATTATCAGGACAAAAGCTATGATAGATAATAAAATAATAATTTTATGTTTTATTTTGCTTTTAAAAAAACGCAATAAAGAGATGATAAATTTTAAGACTGATGCTCAGTAAATATAGCCAACAATATTCTAATTGGAGATTTGAATTCGGGACCTTCTTCCAATATCACTATATTAGGCTTAAATGTGCTTTTAATTGATGTAAATGTTGTGAATTTTGATCTTGATCCTTATAAAAAAAATTGATTTAGATCCAAATATTTTGAAAAATATTTGGCTTTGATTCCTATAAAAATTTTGTTTTGAAATTTTTACCACTTTCTTTCATTCTTTCCTATCACCACCAAATTTCACTATCATCATTCTTTACCATGGCACTGAACCGGCACCACCACTACAAGCCATGGGCCACAACCCACCACCACACACCACTAGAAGCCAAAACTGTCACATATTGTCATCAACCTTGGCCATCGTCAACCACCATTAGCGCCACTAAAACCTCAAAAGTTCTGTTGCAAACCAACATTAAACCACCACCCCGACCTTGAACCAGCCCCCATCACCATCACCTTCCTCTATTGCAAATCGAGCCATTGCCATTGCCATTGCTGCACGATGCCATCCTGCAAGTTCATTGTCACGCCGCCGTGACCTTGTTATGCCACCACCATTGTGCTCTCCTTTCCCTCTTTAACCATGGTTGCTACTGCATTCTAATTTTGTGTTGCATAGCCCCCTCTTTCAATTCTCAAAACATCTTTCAATTAGGCATTGAGGGCATTTTTTCTTTTTTATTTTTGTTTTCTTTTTTAGCCTCTTTTATGTGGAGAATGACCATTGAGCATTTAGATGGGTGGGTCACTTTATGGGGAGAGAACTGGGTTGAGAGGATGAGTCACTGTTGAAGTCTAGGGTGAAATACAAAAAACTTGGAAATGAAAATAGCAAATCAAACATATTTTCAAAATTTGAAAAAATAAAAATGCAAATGGTTTCTAAGAAATGAAAATAAAAAATAAAAATAAAAAATATTTTCATAAACCAAACACACCCTAAATTGTGGCAAAGATTGTAATCAAGATTATGAGCATATAATTTAGTGATTAGTTAGTCAAGCTTGAGATGAGAACTCTTCAAATTTGTCTAATGCGATTCCTCCCTTGCCTAAATATAATACATGAAAGAGAAACACAATCCTTGCACGGTGAACATATATGTTTCAATATTAACGTAAAATAGTTGTGTACAAGATAAATACTATTATACTAAGACCTGGCATACATAGATGTTAATATGCATTTTCTTTGTCCTAAGTCCCAACAGAAGCATGCATATATAATAGATAAAAAACGCCATATATTAAATGCATGCTAACTTCTATAGTAAGTAACTTTTACTTTTTAAGAGGAGAGGGCAAATTCAAATTTAAGAAAGGCAATTTTTATGGGAAGATTACATAATTTTTATATTAGTCTTATAAGTGAGGTAAGGTTCAAATGAACCAAATCCGTTACCATACCTCGTGGTGTTATTGAGAATTAAAAAACGCCAAATATTTCACATACTGTGTAATATATAATTCTTTTTCTTCAATGACTTTTTAGTTATTCTCTCGCTTTCGTTACATTACGAACAAAAGATAAGATGATCGATGCAAAATTGCACAAAGATCTCACCACGGAATCATATACCAGATTTGACCCAAGAATCCGATTTGAATGCGAATAACCAAAGCAGCTTCAGAAGGACGAAGGGTCTAGTGAATAAAAAAATCATCGATGGGGGAAAAATCGTTGAATTATATGGGTCAAATATTCAATATTTGAACATGATAATTTATATGTTGGATCCTCTTAAGACATGGTGGCTATCTATTGGAGAAAGGGAAATATAACTAAACATAGATGAGGTGGCTGTGATTGCCAGAAAAATATAACCTGAATATTTGATAGAAATTATTAAGGTAGTTAGATATTACAAAATGATAAATCTCATTTATTTATCTAAAAATAAATAATAATATCATATTATTTTGATAATAAAATTTTGATAAAAATTTTGATTGTCTAGTATTTTTTAATGACAATAAACCACACAAGTAGTGCCAACTTAGTCGGTTTGGGTGCAGGCACAGTGTCGGGCCGCTAAGTATTTTTCTAAAACAAAAGGTATAACAGGTAACAAAGGTGTAAGTGTTTATTATCAGGACAAAAACTATAATAGATAATAAAATAATAAATTCTGTTTTTAAAATAAAATATAAAGTAACAATTTTATTTTTTATTTTTAAAAAATTGCATTAAAGAGATACTCCATATTAAACTCATCCCAAGTGTTAAGATATAAAACAATTTATATATTTCTAGATTAAATTTACTATATCATAAACTTTCTCTTTCAAAAATTTAAGCTGTTAGGTAGAGATATATAAATTATTTTATATCTTAACAATATATGTTCATCGTTAAACCAAATTTAATCCAAGCAACAATCATATTAGAATTAGTTCTAAATCGAACTGAGTTTAATTTTAAACACATTTGCTTTTTTATCGACTTATAAAACTGGTTTTATCTTGTCCAGTTATATATGTAGAGTAGTTTTACAAGATTCGTACAGTGAATTTTATACGTAAAGTATTTCTGTCATTCAAAGTATATCTAACATTATAAATATATTTATATTATAAATTTCAATTATAAATATGCTATTACGTATAGAGTCTACTATAAACCTAAATTTTCATTAACATTTACAAAATTTCATACTTTTTTTTTGGGGTCATCACTAATACTTTGAATTAGAACCTGATTCCTTTTTAAATCTATCCAGTCAGTGAGAAATTATTGTGCGTTCAGAATTCACCAAAGGGAACAATTATTTGAGAAGCTAACACTTTTATCCGTATCGAATATGGGTGATTTCATGCTTCTGACGACAGCATGGCCATGTTGATATACAGATGAGCTTGCGAAAATATCATCGATTCGTTTGATGAGTTATACGATGCCCTTGCTTTTAAAAGCGTTGCGAAATTCTTGCTGATGTGGTCTAATCAAAATGGGAGACGTGGCAAATTCAATAGCAGATATTCAAGTTGGACGGTGACATGAAAAATTAAAGGCACTTCTTGTAAAAGTATAAAACATCAAATAATTTAAGATAGTTAAATAATTTTTTAAGAAATAAAAATAATTTTAGTTTATATCTATCATATATGAATTTCAAAACTAAAATGCACATATTTATAATTTTAAATTATAATTTTTGTGACAAATATGCTATTGTTTATATTATTTATAATAAACCCAAATTTTTATTAACCATTTTTTTTTCTGTTTTCATGTTGTCGATTATTTTGTATTAAAAAAATATCAATTAATTTCAATACAAAACAAAACATCAACTCATGGAGTCACTTTAGTATATATACTAGCATTTATGTAAGTGATTTTGCATGTTTATTTTGACCTCCTTATTTTGTTATTTGATATTTTTATTATTTTTCTCATTATTTTTGTTTATTTTTTAAATAAAGCATGTGTTATTTCATTTATTACAAAATCAAGATAAGAATCTTTTAAAAAGAAAATAGTTGTTAGATAAAGTAAATTAAAGTGAAATGATCCAATATTCCATCCAAAGGTCAAATTGCATGTCACTTGTTTCTAATAAATAAATTTGTACAAAAATTTTGGTTCTCTAGCATTATTTAATAAAGAAAAAAGAAAGAATATTATCCAACCTCAAAAGATGAAGAGCCATGGCCAGATCCATCACGCCTTCTATTGCTATATAAGTCCTCTCATCCTGGTGTTTCCGCAACCATAGCCCATCATTCATAGTTCATACCCTTACCCATACTTCAGAGATAGAGAGAGAGAGAGATCAGAGAAAGAGGAAAATGCGTACCCATCCCAACCCGTCTGCGGAGAAAGCACGCCACATCAAAGAGCAAATAAGGCAAATATTGGAAAAAGCAGATAGGAATGGGGACGGTTGCTATACAAGGGATGAGCTCAAGAAAGCTTTCAACGATCTTGGTTCCTACTTGCCTACCTGGAGGGCCCAACTTTGCCTCTGGGAAGTTGACGCCAACGGTGATGGACAAGTCAGTGGGAAGGAAATTGAAGTTCTTACTGGCTATATCTTTGATCGTGTCAACCATGGCCATTACAAGATAAAAAATTGATCATATATATATATATATATATATATATATGTAGTGTGTACGTGCATGTACGTGCTCGGGTGTAACTAGTTTATATATTTCTGTATGTATGTTCAGACCCTCCATGCCTAAATCGCTGTTTGTGTCACATGGAGTGCTTGTGTTTCTCTGAACATCTAATATTATGTATCAACCTTTTCATTAAGGTTTAACCTTTTTATTAATAGTTTGATGCGCCTTTGTGGTGTATATATATATATATATATATATATATAACCAGTTTCATATTTTTAATATTTGGCTTATTTTCTCCTGTCTGCTCTGCTATGCATCTGAATAAATATGGTATATAATATACTGTTAACAAAACTTTTCCCCACCGTGTTCTCTCACTTTGACTTAGAAGAAGAAAAGATAATAGCCGATTTTAGTGTATGTCTTTATTATATTCTTTATTATGAAAACAAACAAACAAATTGCCAACATCCTTGGAGGTACGAGATCTAGGTGAAGATGTTGAACACTCTTCGTCTACTCCTCCTTCCCAAACAAGCTCTTCCATGACTCCATCGCCTTTGGTGTTTCATCGAGAATTAGAGGTCGCAGTGGCATCAACCGCTTAGATCATGAAGCCGTGGAAGCCACTATTGCGAGCCGATTAGCAGAGTCGAGAGAAGAAATAATCAACAGTGCTTTCAACATGTGAGCTTCTAGCCGATCATGCCGCTGCCGATGATAGCTACCGTCACGAAATCCAGCGGTGGCGCGGCACTGCTCCGAGATGACGGCGACATGTCTACCGGCGGCGCGGCATCGCTCCGAGCCAATTATGACCACTATCACGAGATGCACCGACGCGTGGTTCAATGTTATTTAGATCTATATGAATAAAGGTTGCATAGAACGCATTTTGCCTTGTATATCTCACTGCCTGTCTAGCTTACTCCCGGATTTGCTTTGGATTCGACAAAATTTGCCTTGAGTTTTCATCCCTATTATGTAGAAGGAATCGGAAAACACTAATATTCGCTGGGCATACATTAAGTGGAAGCACCTTTGTGAATTTTGTTATGTCTGGCTTCTAAAATTGCAGCCCATATTTGAGTAGTTGTTAAAGTGCTGCAAATCATTCACCTATTTTCCTTGAACTGAAATATGAAATGCTGATTTGGATTCTTTTAAGCTAAAAACCAGGCTTGATGATTTTTAGTAGTCTAATCTGCAACCTTTTCACTTCCCATAGATGTTACTATTTGCCCTCCTACTTCTCCCAACCTAGCTCTTTTGGTCCACCGCCATGATTTCCTCAGTCAACACCAGAACTGTCTAATAACCTTCCTCCTCATTGAACAATTCATAATACGCTTTGTTTTCCCTTTTCGATTTTGGGGTTTCGATCTAAATACAAAAAAAAAAGTTTTCCAATTATTTTTGATTAATCTATTACTTCGGTAACCTATTTTAAATTTATACCCTTCAATATGAACACTACCCAACTGACGCTTCTATGCATAGGGCAAAACTTTTGTAAATGGTGCATTATGCACCATACTTATTTATATGCATAGCAGAATCCCCCATTTTCTCATTGTAAGTCGTAACATGATATCACGGATGGATAGTTCAACTTGGTGAGAAGAGTTGGGTCGATATATATATATATATAGTTCAACTCATCTTGATCAATTAGAAACTCTTCCAATACCCTAATCGATGCAAAATTGCAAAAAGATCTCACCACAGAATCATATACCAGATTTGACCCAAGAATCCGATTTGGACTGGATGAGAACGAGCAAAGCAGCTTCAGAAGGACGAAAGGTCTTGTGAAACAAAAAATCATTGATGGGGAAACTAAAAATCTTTGTATTGTATGCGTCAAATATTCAATATTTGAACATGATACGTTGGATCCTCTTAAGACATGGTGCCTATTTATTGGAGAAAGGGAAATAAAACTAAACATGAAGGGGGTGGCTGTAAAACTGATAATAAACCACACAAGTAGCGCCAGTCGGTTCGGGCATGGGCGCAGTATCGGGCCACTAAGTATTTTTCTAAAAACAAAAGGTATATCAGGTAACAAAGGTATAAGCATTTATTATCAGGACAAAAGCTATGATAGATAATAAGTTTAATTTAAGTGCAGTATAAAATTTTTTTACATACACTGTCGTTCAATCAAAACCTTTCATTTGTATGACTATTCAAGTAGTGGGTGATTATATTAAAGAGTTTTACTGATGTTACAATTTATGATTAGATGTCTGTGTGAAAAATTTTTATATTGACAATATATTTAAAATAAATCCAAATGATAATTTAATTTTTTATTTTATTTTTATAAAAATGCAATAAAGAGTTGATAAATTTTAAGACTGATGCTAAGTAAATATAGCCAACAATATTCTAATTGGGAGATTTGAATTCATGACCTTCTTCCAATATCACTATATTATGTTTAAATATGTTTTTAGTTGTTGTAGATGTTGTGAATTTTGGTCTTGATCCTTATAAAAAAAAAATTGGTTTAGATACAAATATTTTAAAAAATATTCGGGTTTGATTTCTATAAAAATTTTATTTTGATATAAATATAAATATTTTCAAAAATATTTGGTTTTAGTCGCTAAAAAATTATGATAATTTATTTCAAGAAGTGCAAACTAATATTCTAAAAGACTTAAAATAAATTATCATAATTTTTTTACGGACTTAAAATAAATATATTACTTTGATATGTGGATCAAAAACTAAACAAAATAATGGTAGAAATTTAAACTAGATATTTTTGGAAATATTTGGATTTAAACTAAAATTTATTTTTTATAAGGACCAAAACTAAAATTTACAACATTTTTAAGGATCAGAGATATATTTAAGCCCATTCATTATTAAGTGCTTATTACTATATCAAAAATTATAGTTAATAGTAAAAAATTTTATTGCTTTGACTATTTTTAAAATTGCATTTAGTATTTACAAGCATCATACACTAAGATGTTAGGTCCGTTGTAAGAATAACTTTTGTCTTCATATTTATTATTATTATTATTATTATTATTATTATTATTTTGAGGACAACATTTGTTATCTTCTTAATGCCAGAGAAATTTTAAAGAAACATTTGTGCTGGGCCTAAATGCTTTTCACGAAAGAAAATATTTTTTATACTCATAACTTTTATATCTTTATCTTCTTTTATATATTTATAATAAGTCTATTTTATAAGTATAAATTTCTCTTTGACAAGTAACACCATAACAGTTGTGCATCCGAATTTATAGGAGAAAATAAAGGTGGCCTTATAACTTCTAATTCAAAAGAGATAAAGCTAGCAATTATAATAAGAATTTAATTTAAATACACTGACAGTGTAAAATAGTTTTACACTGTCAACCAATAGAAATGGTGGAAAGTGCCAACATATCAAAATAACCACCCATTATAATGAGGGACCCACCATGAATTCTCACTTTCCCCTATTTCTATTGGTTGACAGTGTAAAACTATTTTACACTGTCAGTGCATACCAATTAAACTCTTATAATAAAGCCAGATTCAAATGTAAACAAAGAGCTACCAGTAAATTTTATGCAGTTTAGAATTTAAAATTTATTAAATTCTAACTAATTTAGCTCGAGTACCGTTAGTTTATTCACATTATGATGATAAAGCTCTTTCATCTCTATTTTTTTTATTCTCAATATTTTAGCTTGAGATTTTACTTAAGAAAACAAATATAAAATTACTTAAATTAATCAAGTATTTATATTATATTGTATTATCCATATTGCATGTAAAGCATTTTCCTAATGAGTGTCAAATTATAAAGCTTCTTGCAGGTTTGCTTGAGCGCATTGTGATAATTTCAGTCAATTTGACGTCCATTGTTGCAGGATTAAATTTAAGTACACCTTAATTCCTCTTTCCTTTTCATATACTTTTAATTTATTGCAATGTAATTTATCAATGCTGTTATGCAAGCAGAATGAATTGCCTGAAGCTGACTTTCCAAAACTATGCGACAAGAAGAGAAAAATTGAAAAAGATGTAGAACGCGTCTTTTTGAGGATTTGGGGACTGGTGATACGCTGTTGAAGGACAAATTTCCGAGGCTATATCTAATATCCGAGCAGAAAAATATGGTGATTGAGGATTGCGGCTTATGGGATGGTTCTAGTTGGCATTGTAGCTTAATATGGAGAAGAAATTTATTTGAATGGGAGATTGAGCAAGCTGCGGAATTGAACAATATTTTACAGCAAACTCAATTGGATGTAGGGCTTTGCGGCCACACTGTGGAACAGCTTCCAATGTAAGGTTGGACGCTGATACAGGTGTTTCTGAGTGACTCTTGTTCTTAGAAAATCTAGTATTGGATGCATGTTCCTGGTGTTTTTTTGATTAGGCGTGATACATGGGTTTTTTGTTATTTATTTTTATTTTTTTATCTTTGTTGTTTTGTTTCTTGTCCCTGTGAACTTGGTGCTCTCCCTGTTTTGGGGATTGAGTCTCTATCGATAATCGAAAAAAATTGAAAAAGATGTAGAAAGTGAATGACGAGCATGTATATTAACTTGCAAACCGCATAAGATGTGCATCAATCAGCATCTCAAGTTCGGGCAATTTTTCTTACTGAACAACATTTTTCTCTTTTTAAATATCCACAGCTTTTAAAATATTCCGCTTCAAAAAATCAAAACAATAATTTAAGTTCTGTTCTCACAAACTACCTTCCTCTAACTATTTTCTCCCTCTTATAATTTTGCCTTCCTCAAAATCATGGCAAATAATGGAGAAAAGGAAAAACCCTTTTTGCATTGTTGTCAACAACTTCATATGCATTTTATTTTCAGCATATATATAACACAAACTTTAATTATTTAAGAGTTTAATTGGTATGCACTGACAGTGTAAAACAGTTTTACACTATCAACCAATAGAAATAGGGAAAAGTGAGAAATCATGGTGGGTCCTCATTATAATGGATAATTATTTGTGTGAGTTGACACTTTCTACTATTTATATTGACTGACAGTGTAAAATTGTTTTACACTGTCAGTGCATTCAAATTAAATTCATTATTTAAATCGTATCTTCTTAATTTCTTGCCCCAACAGAACATATATGTAATATACATAGAGATCAATGCCTAGTGTATAATGTGCTTGCAGATTCTTTTTCTTTGGGGCTATTATTCTCATATTATTTTTCTTTCCTTCTTGTTGTCTCGTTTCCGGTGGAGTCCTTCACAAGATATTAGGAACTACAGAGAATGGAAATGCGTGAGTGATCCTATCAAAGAATCAATGCGCTGGGATATAAACATACCACAAGTAAGTAGTAGCTACGATTACGAGGGTTAGGATAACGCAACTAAAAAAGGAAAAAAAAAAAAGGTTAAATACAAAAAGCTACCTTTAATTATATATTATATAAATCATTTGTACAAAGTTTTATGTACTTTAAAACTCAGTAACAAGACCCCCTAAATTAACTAAATATTACAATGTTAATATGACCTTTTCATACATGTGTAGAAAACTCCTTTATACATAGAGAGAGTCAATATATATACACATTTTATGAATTCAGGGAATTGTGTTGGTGAGTTTTAAAACATATAAACTTTATGTACATTACCCATAATTGGAGGAGATTTCTTGCATTTTGCCTAAAGGAAACTACTCATGATAAGAATTTTTGTGAAGAAGATTGGAGTACTAGAAAAAATTTTAAGTGCTACAAGAGCAAGAAAAAGTTAGTGACTTGATTTGTCTCATTTATCACTTTTGACGCTTCAACAATTTCATTAAAAATATATATGTAGTTATAGTAGGAGATATTAATGATATTTTGTAAAACTAAAATGCTAAATATTATTATATTGGATGCAGTAGAATACAATTTTTCTCTTATCTTGGAAGTAGGGATGTTTAAAATAGATCCAAATTGATTTAAAACTGAAAACCAATTAAAATTGAAATAAATCAATTGGGATTAGTTTTTATTTTATAAAAATTGATCGATTTGGTTTTAGTTTCTAAAATTGAATCAAATCAAATCGAATCAATAATATATTATATATTAATAGTTATATGTCTTTATGAGATATATCACATATTACATATTATTTATTTATATATGTATTTATATAAATATGCATGATTTTTTATCAAATATTTTATTATTTACTTAACTTATTAATATTAGATATTAGTATAATTTTTATAATTAATTTAAATTTTATAATTACATGATCTTATAAAAAAACCTAATAATTAATCTAATTTGATAATTTTAAAAATTATTATTTAATATTTTATAAAATATTTAACTGAAAATCGAAAACTAAAACGGAACCAATCCAAACATATTTTATCTATGTATGTTTAGACCCACCATGCCTAAGCCGTTATCTGTGCCACATGGAGTGCTCATGCTTCTCTGAACGTCTAATATTATGTATCAACCTTTTCATTAAGGTTTAACCTTCATATATATATAAGAGAGAGAGAGAGAGAGAGAGAGAGTCCAGATCATCTTGATTAATTAGAAACTCTTCCGATACCCTGGACTCTTATTGCCAAAAATTCATTAAGATCCTCATCAGCCCGTATGATTAAAAAGAAAGAACATGGCCTAAACTAATTTAGCTTAGACAATCTTCTGCCTCTGTTATAATAATAATAATAAAAGAAAGGTTGGCATAAGGGAATTCAATGCCAACTTGCTAAGGGGTTGGTGCCAGTGGAATTATCACTAATGAATTAAAAATCATATACATGGCCAGCCATGAACAAGATAACTTTGCCAGTCGTCAAAGGACGTTCTCCCGGACAAAAGGGAAACATTACTTGAATATTAGGGTTTAGGATTTAGAATTTAGAAAAATATTACTTCAACATTATTTTATTCTTCCTCATTAATCTATCGATATGTAAAATGTACAAACATTATAAATGATTATGATAATTAAAATTTTATTTTAATATATTATCAATATAAAATAATTATATAAGACATCCGAGTTTTCAAACCATCCATTTGTTTATTTATCTATCTTAAAAATCATGTGATTCATTTATTTTTGTGGAATTCAATATTTTTTATAATGCCATCCAATCAAATATTTATGGGCGTATTTAGATAAGTTTTAAAAAAATACTTTTAAGCTTAGAGTGATATACACACAAAACAGGCCCTGTATAAGAATCATGATATAGACAGAAACCTTTGTAGCATTCTTTAATTGAACTGTATCAGGTAAAAAATTGGAGTGTAAGGCCTCAACCTTCAACAGATATATAACTATAGCTTGAAAGAGGGTAATATCTAAAATGTACAGGATTAATACTAACGTGCTTGAAAATTTTCAGTCGCGTGTTTTTCCCCCTTTAAGAAGGAAGCTGGACCACAAGGCTCGTGGTTAATACAAAGCCCAAGTTGTGTGTCCTCATAACATGATTATACATGCCTATTATAGTCACATAGACATGAATGGATGTGAATCCAGAAGGGGAAAAAATAACTTTGGTCTGCTTCCCTTTTAAAAGAGCCTAAAAACTAAGTGGCCCATATATTTTCCTTTACGCCTAGGATTTTTTACTAGTATAGTCAAATAACTTACATCCATAGTGGCTTTCCATGTGATAGAAGGCAAACCACACCCACAACTCTACTGAATGTCAAATAATGACTGTTCAGTTAAAAGCATTAATACATTCAAGTATGTAATAAATACAGGTTTGACAAAGTATGGCTGCAGATTATTGCTAAATCCTTTACACATAATTTGATCACGTAAATTTTTCTTTAGGGTATGAGAATTAAGTACAAAACACAAATGGTAAGTAGGAAGTGTCATATTGAACATCATCATAAGCCACTATTCTGCCCATCATGTGATTTCCATTGTTAGGTATCAGGCCAAGACTAGAACGAAAGAGAGAGAAAGAGAGAGAAAGAGAGAGAAGAGTTTGAAAATCTGAGATAATGAATTATGATTATTAAACTCATCTATTACATTGAGCTATTGCAGATTATATAGTCTGCACTAACACATGAATGAAGATAACTTACTCATGCGACAACTCAACAAATAGTTGCAACTAATAACTAACTTAACCACTTTCAATTTTCATGTTACTCCTATCACCCCACTGCAAACTTAGTGGGGCGAGCATCGCACACTCTGAGTTTGGATTGAAATAACAAGAAATGTTGTGGTGATACACTTTTGCTGAAGACATCTGCAACTTGCTCATGAGTTGGGACATAACTGACAAAAATCTCTTTGTTAGCTACTTTGTCATGAAAAAAGTAAAGATCAAGCTCAAAGTGCTTTATCTTACCATGCAAAATGGGATTTGCAATGAGTAAGACTGCACCTTGGTTGTCATAGAACATCGAGGGAAGGAGCAAAGTAGGGAACTCGAAGCTCACTGAGAAGAGATTGCAACCAAGTGATTGCAGAAAGAACACTGGCCAAGCTTCTGAATTCAGCCTTAGTGCTTGACCTTGACACAACATTCTATTTCTTACTGGTCCAAGAAATTAAATTCGAGCCAAAAAAGACACAATGGCCACTGGTTGATTTTCTGTTATCAATATCGGACCCCCAATCATAATCACAGAAAGCTAGAATCCTAAATCAGTTGATTTGTGAAACTTCAAGCCAAATGTGGTAGTGCCAGTAAGGTATCGAAGGATGCATTTTATTGCTTCCAATGAATATCCAGGGGTTGATGCATAAATTGACTAGCTTTATTCACATAAAAGGCAATATCTGGTTTAGTGATAGTGATATATTGGAGACTACCCACTATGGACCTATATAAGGAGGGATTAGAGAACACACCATCTCCAAATTTCGATAGTTTCTAGCCACTGACCATTAGGGTAGGAATTCCCTTTGCATGCTCCATTCCTGCCTTTTTTAGAAGATCCCGAATGTACTTTGTTTGGGTAAAGACAAGTTCAAAGGAGCTTTTGTGGTGAGCTTGAATACCAAGAAAGAAATTCATCTCCCCTAGATCCTTAAGAGCAAAAATACCATTGAGATTGGTAATGAGGGAGGAGATATAGGAAGCATCAGCACCAGTGATGAGTAAGTCATTCACATAGACAAGGATGTAGGTTGTAGAATGGGCTGTAAATCTGGTGAAGAGGGATGAGTCGTGATAGGAGTAACACCCACATGCAAAATACTGAAAATGGAAAGTGAAGCAATAGGAAAAGATGTACAACATGACAAATTTGCAACAGGTTTGGGAGCATATAGTAAGTGAGCAACAACTACATTATCAAAACTGTAAAGACCATCTTTAGTTGTTCCTCAGAGGAGGATTTCTTTGGAATCCTAGCATTTAACAAGGCAATGATCAACAAAAAATTTAAAAAATACTTTATTATTTTTAGCAAGCTGTGAGATAGTAACTAGATTCTTTTTAATGCCTGGAACATGTAATAAGTGGTCTAGGTGAAAGGGTGTGTGTGTAGAGTTGGATAAAAGAATAGAATGCCCCAAATGTTTTATCACCATACCTTGGCCATTTCCAACTTGGACTTAATCTGAGCCCTTAAACACTGAGCATGTCAGCAATTTGTATTGCTCATACATGAGGGGGTGTGTGGCACCTGTGTCAGGGTACCAAGAGGGGTTAGAGACTGTGGAAGAAGTGGTCAAATAAGCTCTCGGTTAAGACCCTGGATTGTGGAAGGATTGAGGGGGTAAGGGTGATTGTTAACTGAAGCCTCTATTTGGATTTGAGAAATTTAGATCAAAGCAATGATAGCACTATCAAGCAGTGTGACCATGCTTCTTGCAAACTTGGCATTGAGGCATGTTGTTGTTGTTCAAATGTGTTCTACGACCTTGGGAGCTTCCCCTACCTCTCCCTCGGTGACCACCACCAATTTGTCTTCCTCCACCACTCTCTGGTGCATTTCGTTTTGCATCTTGCAGTGACATCTATGTCAAATTGGCTTGCACTAAGCTAAGTTCTTCTTTATCAAATCTTTTGATTCTTTCTTCTTGAGCTAATAACAAGGCTTCAATTTCATCAATAGTGTATGGATCCTTTTGAGAAACAATAGAAGTGATGAAAGCATATTCTCTTCCTCAACCATCAAGGATGACTTCAATGTGCTTCTTAACACTTACTGGAGCTCTAATGGCTGCGAGTGAATCAGTGGTTTTCTTGACCTTGAGGAGAAACTTTGAAGCAGATCCATCTTTCTTCATAGCCTTTAGTTGAGTTCTCAATTGGCACACCTTAGCTCTTATTTGAGAAGCAAAGTGTTTTTAGACCTTCTCCCAGATCTGAAACTCATAATCGCAACCAACCATTCGATTTGCAAATGGTGGAGTCATTGATGCTAGCATCCATGAAACAAGATGTTGATCATGTTGTTCCCAATTTAGAAATTCTTCTGATTCATTGTCATCCTCTTCATCTTCTAGAGTGCTGAACCATTTTGGCATTTTCTCTGCAACTAGATGATGCTTGAGCTTGTGAGCTTTGATTGTTGCCAGAGCTTGATGCCTCCATGTGAGGAAATTTTCATCATCAAGCTTGAACGACACTAGATTGAAGAAGGTTTTTGGATAGAAAATAGAATTCAAACCTTGTGTATTCATGGTAGCAGAAGGGACAAATTCTCCATGGATATAAGGCTCTGATATCATGTTAGGTATCAGGCCAAGACTAGAACGCGAGAGAGAGAAAGAGAGAGAGAGAGAGAGAAGAGTTTGAAAATTTGAGATAATGAATTGTGATTATTGAACTCATCTACAGTGAGGTGATGCAAATTATATAGTCTACGCTGATACATGAATGAAGATATAACTCATGTGATAGCTCAATAAACAATTGCAACTAATAACTAACTTAACCACTTTCCATTTTCAGTATTTTGCATGTGGGTGTTACTCCTATCATCCATCGCCTTCTATTGGATCACCATTCACACCAAACAACAAATATTTAAGCTATAGATTGACAACTTGTAATATTATTTATGTTGGATCAAGCACTTACTACTAGCCTAAAATTATCTATTGGCAAGGATGCAATTTATTAAAGACGTCATAAGTCGGGATGTTAAGCCTATTAAATCTTAAGGGTAATGCTAACTAAATAAAGCCAACAATCCCCCCTACTCCTGGTTGCCAAAGTGTCATTTAGGGGATCTGAACACTTGACCCTGCTTTGATCCAATTGTTGGATCAAGCACTTAATTATCACTAAGTCAATAGTTATAGTCTATTGGCAATGGTGGACCTTTATTTCCTTAAAGTATTTCATAATTACATCAAGTACAAGAGATTGCATCCATTAAAAATATCATAGATTGGGATGTTAAGCCTATCAAATCTAAAAGTAATGTTGGCTAAATATAAAGGCAACACTATTGATATTGATGCAAAATTTTTGTTATGAAAATAGAAGACTAGTTATACGATTATGCTTGTAGACTCAAAACTTCTTGAGCTATATACCTATAGATGCCAGTTGACATGGCTTACGAAAGCCCGAGCATCATTAAGAAATCCATATAATAATTAAATAGCATTTTTCTTAATCCTTGACCAAAGATCTTGCTCTAAACCATTAATATGGAGATTTGATTGAATTTTGACCAATTTTATTCAAGTTAGGTTGACTTGCTATATAGAAAAAATCTCCTATATAATATTAAATTTTTATAGAGATTTGAACTTGTTCATAAATCACTTGAATTAATTGAGTATTGATCTTATCTAAAAGTTTGATAACTTGTTATAAATTATAATTTTATTATCTGTACACATTCAATAAATATTAATAACAGTAATATTTTGAAAAAATTGTTAGCTGACCTAACTGGCAGTTTCCTCTAATTTGTCACTAAAAATAACCGCAACAGTATTCGATTGGATATTTGCGTATTGATTCCTATTTATCTGAATCCAATAATAGTTTGCTTTCACCTTTATAACTATACCAACTTGACAACCCACTAAGTGTGCATGATTAGTATATGATTAAGAATCTAAGCGTTATCTTCTGAAATCTAAAGCAAGGAATGATTCTTAAAATCGTGATTGGAAATAGGAAGGATGTATCTTTTGTGCTCTAGATTTAATTTTCATGCTCCGTTTGAATTGACTAATTTTTGAGAAAAAAGCACTTTTTTAAAAGTACTTTCATAAGTTTTAAAAGGTATTAGAATATAAACTTTTTAAAAAATACTTTTAATAAAAAAATCAATTTATCATGTATATCTAGCTTCTAAAAAAAATGTAAAAGCAGAAGTGAATTTTAACAAAATTTTATTCCAAAAATATTTTTTTATCTTTTTTCAAAATTACAATATATATCATTCTTTTTCTTTATCCCTTAGGTTTTCTTTTCTTTTTTTAAATATCTTTTTTTTGTAATTTGACTATAAAAGAAGTACTTTTATTCTTTTCTATCCAAATAGATTTCTAAATACTTTTAATAATTAAAAATACTTTTCTCAAATAATTTATCCAAATATAAAATATTTTATTCTAAAAAATAAAGCTTTACTAAAGAATATCCAGAGAAAAAAGTTCTTTTCCTGAGTGTTTATTCAAACAGACAATATCGGAAAGGGAGCACTTTTCTTTTCAATTTTTTTAAAAAGAAATAGCTTGTTCCCAAGATTTCACGTCAAAGTACACTCCAAGATTTTTTGCCCAAGCTCGTTTGAAAAAGTGAAACCAAATTGTGCCAAAGATAATCAAGACTATGTAATTTAGTGATTAGTTCGTCAAGTTTGAGATGAGAACTTCTTTCAATTTTTTCTAATGCGATTGCTCTCTCGCCTAAATATTTACATGAAAGAGAAACACAATTCCAGCATGGTGAGCATATGTGTTTCAATATTAACGTAAAATAGGTGTGTACAAGATAAGGGCTATTATACTAAGACCTGGCATATATAGATGTTAATATGCATGTTATTTGTCATAAGTCCCAAGAAGCATGCATATATACATATATAATAGATAAAAAAAGGCCATATATTAAAGAGTTTGATTTGGAAGTATAGATAATATAAAAGATTTTTATATAATTAATTAATTATATTAATTTATTTATATGATCATTTAAATATTGGATATAAAACTTAATTGTATTTATTTAAAGAATTAAAAAAAAGGGCCATATATTACACATACTGTATAACGTATAATTCTTTTGCTTCAATGACTTCTTAATTATTCTCTCGCTTTCGTGTCCTTTACAAGATACTAGGAACAAAAGATAAGATAATTGATGCCAAATTGCAAAAATATCTCACCACAGATTCATATACCACACTTGACCAAGAACCCGATTTGGACTGGATGAGAATAAGCAAAGCAGCTTCAGAAAGGCGACAAAAATCATTGATGGGAAAGGAAGAGAATAATTCTTATGTACATTATGTTATCATTAAATTATACTGATATTTATAAAATTTTTAAAATAATAAATGATTAAATCAAATATTTTTATTAATATAATAATATATAATTAAATATTTATATAAATATTTTTCATATTAATAATATATATAAATTAAATTAAAAAAAATCTTTGTATATATTGTATGCATCAAATATTCAATATTCGAACATGATATGTTGGATCCTCTCAAGATAAAAAGCATTGCCAGACTTATACTTTGATCAATTGACGTGGTGCTTATTTATTGGAGAAAGTAAAATATAACTAAACACTAGAAATAAATTCCGTGCGTTGCACGGATTTGATAATTATTTTTAGTTTAATTAATCTATATATTTTTATCATTTGATCTAAATTTTAATTAAATTTCTATAATTTAACAGTTTTCAATCAAGTCCTTATAATAAATAAATTTTTGTAATTAAATCCTTAGAATAATTTATTATTACAAATTTTTTGTTAGATTAAATAAGTTTTTATATTAGAGTTTACAAAATTAGGTAAGAATATATTAAAATTTATAAAATTTTAAATTTTTTATAATATACTAAGGACTTTATTACAAAAATTTATTTATTATAGAGATTTCATTAAAAATTTTTAAACTATAGGGACCTAATTAAAAATTTGATCAAACTATTAGAACTTATAGATTAATTAAATCTAATTTTTTAAAATTGCTTTTAATCAAAACACTTTCAAAAGAAATATGTAATAGTGATTAACAATTAATATAAAAATATATTTAATTTTTTAATTATTCTACACAATATTTTCAGCATATGCATGTTTTTCTAATCTTTCTCAATTATAAGAATAAGGACTTTCAATTCTTTTGGTAAGGTCACATTAGACAATTGTAATGCCTTTTTCTTTTAAATATTGAGGGATTATTATTAGACTTTTAAATTTTGAGGGGTTAATTTATCATTCATAGTTTTTGTCAGGGACCAAAATTGGGTTTTACTCTGAAATTTAATACCCTAAGATCCAAAATAATGATTGGATAAATAAGAGTACCTTGGACAAGTTGTTGGAACGTTTCCTCTTGAGTGAAGCAGAGAATTTCTTTCACGTAATAATGGCCTCTTGAGTGAAGCCGTAAGTGACCTGCAAAACAGGGGTTTAGCATCAAACAAAACAAAGTAGAATAGAGAGAGGGAACACAAAAGAGAAGAAATGCAAAAGAGGAAGAAAGATAGGGAGGGAGAGAGAGAGAGAAAAAGAGAGAGGAGAAGCTGGTACCCCTTTCCCCAAGTTGCTAATGCTGAAACTCTCTCTATGCCAAATTGGTGGGAGCTTGAAAGAGGGAACTGAGAGCGATTGAGTGAGGGAATGCAAGAGAAAACGTTTTAAGGATTAGGTTTTTTTTTTTTTTTAAAGAAGGTTCTATTTCTATATTCGTGACAGTTGCGCTTCATTAAAACTGCCGAAAATTGCAAACTGCCTTGAATTGAAACACAAACTGTTGCAAAAACAATGTGATTCACTGCAGTTAACACGAGCTGCTAAGATAAGCGTCGTAGAATTAAAATATCCAGGTAACTGCAAATACCGCTGAGATATAGCCGCTGCTGTTTCTTTGTTTTTTTGTAGTGAAGTATCATGATGTTTGCTTTTGTTAACTTCTATATACAATTGTGAATGCATATATCATATATGGTATGATTTTTTAAAATTTTTTTAATGTTTGTGTAGTTATATTATATTGTAAAATTAAATTTAACACAATGAATTACTTTTATAATATGTTAGATTTTACTACCAGTTTTTTATTTACATAAGCCATAATTCATATAAACATAAATAGTAGAAATAAATTTACCATTGCTGTAATTTGTAAAATAAATGAGTAATTATTATTATTATTATCTGTGTCATGTTATCACATTTGAGCATTAAAATACCTTAATTTCATATTTTCTAAATTTAAATTTTAATACTTATCGCAGAGTTTGCATTGTGCTATGTACCAACATGTGCTAGAAAAAACAAAAGGATGAAGCTAGCAATATTGAACTTAACAACATCAGCATTTGTTGCCACTAAGAACTCAACCTTTTTGGCAACCATACATCTTCATCTGGTAACAGTATTGAATCCAATAACATCCCATTAAAATAAAGAAGGTGAGAACATTTTATATTTTAAAAAGAAGACAAAGTGTTCAATAACTCTTGAATCTTGATGGGTCAATCCATCAATATATATACTGAAGCATAATCTGCAATAAGGAACCAAAATTTCAAGGTACCAAAATTTAACACAACGATATCTAACTTTACTTACATACATGCCATATACATACTAAATGCAATGCAAGGTTGGAAAGAGGAGGGTAGATACATCCATAAAGCCAAAGACCTAAAGCTTCTTGAAAGGTAAATCCTTCTTTCTACGGTCATGATGACTATTTCTTATGGAATTCATTATTAGTGAATGCCTTTTACAATAGTCACGCAAGCACATGTGCTTGCCCACAATTCATTGGAATAGAGGCACTCATCCAAAAGATACAGGCTGGGATTCTCCAAGGCAATAACAACTTCTCATTATTTAACTTCTTGTTGAAGCTAGCATAGAAATTTTAGAATGTCTGTTGTTGAAGACTAATTAAAGGAAGGGGGAGGGGGGAGTGGAGGTCTGAGCCTAAGTTTTTCTTTTTTGTTTGGTTTGATAGGTTTGGTCTAGTCTGGTTCAATTCGGTCTGATTTGGTAGGCTCGGTCTGGTTTGGTTTAGTTTAGTTTGGTTTAATCCAATCTAGTCCAGTCTAGTTGGGTTCAGTCTATTCTGATTTGATTTTGGTCTAGTTCAATCTTGTTTGAATCGGTTTGATTCAATTTGGTCTGATCCGGTTTGGTTCAGTCCAATTTGATCTGGTTTGATCGGTCCAATCTAGTCTGATTCGATCTGGTTTGGTTCAATCCGATTTTGTCTAGTTTGATTTGGTTTGGTTTAGTCTAATCTAGTTTGATCTGGTCAAGTTTGATTCAGTCCGATTTAGTTTGGTTAAAGTTGGTCTAGTTTTGAAACAGTTGATTATTGAAATAATGTAAAAATATTTATAATCAAGTGATTGAGTTGGATACATTTACCAAAATTTATGTTTTTGGGATACTTATTTCTTGATAATATTTAGCAGCTTGAATTGTATTGAGTTAGAATTATTCTTTCTAATGCAAGCCACAAGATTTATTTTAGTTGTTTTTCATTTTATTTAATTTTATTTGAACCTTGGTTGCACTGTGTTTCATCCTATTTTCATGCTGCAAAATTTATTCCTATATCTTTCATCTTTCTATTAATACTTGAAATATATTTATGCAAGAGCTATGTGCTTAGTTGATGTGCAACTATAAAGCAATCAAAATTAGCCTTTTATCATATCCTCATAACAACATACCAGGTTGTGTTTGGCATGATTTTAAAGAACAACTTTCTCTAACTAATGGATTTTTTTGTCTTCTATAATTAATCTCTCCTCTCTTATTTGCAACTGGTGAAAATTGATTAAACTTTAATTAAAGACATTATCTATGCAGATAGTTAAAAAGGACAAGGTAGAAGGTTTGTTTAATAATTAGAAAGACTCAAAATTTATATCCATGCGGTCGATAAAATATAAAAACTATTTAATAAATATAGCTATAATTTGAAGTAGCATAATTATGTGATAAAATTAAATTTTAATTTTTTATGATAAAATGAAAGTTTTTGTTAATATAAATATAATAAAGATATAAATCATTTATGTCCATTTGGAATGTATTGAAATCATATGGATGTTTAATATTTAATTATACTTCATCCTTTTGATACCATCTTTTTATTTACCCTCAGTTGCGCTTATATCCTTTGCACTTGCTTTAATGTTTTTATTTGAGTTGGTTATAGGTTGTGCCTTCTTGAAGCTTCAAATTAAATTAATATTAACTTTTCATCCGATATTAATGTGTTTTTTATTTCCATAGATATCTTTTTCCTTCCTTCGTAGATAATCTCTTCGTCCAATGATGTTTCTTATATTTATTTATGTTTCCTTTTGGTTGTGCTTTATATATAGATATGTGCTCTTTGTTGGATGATATTGATGTTGGTATGTGTGGTTCCTAGATTATGTTAACAATAAATATTAGAGTTTAAATTTGTTTATTTGAGTGAAGGCAATTATATTTGTCATTTGTTATTGTTTGATTTTGGAATAATAAAGATGTGAAAAAGAGTAATGGATACGTATCTTTTTTTTTTAAAAAAAAAATTAGTTTTGGAGCTCTTTACAACTTTGTAATTTTGGAAAAATAAGATAGAGTCTTCCCGCCTAAAAAAAGAAAAACAAAGTGGAGTGCCGCTAGAAAAATATAAATTTCAATGAGCTATAATTTCTATTTTCAAGGGGAAAAAAATGGAGGTATGTTTAAAAAAATATTCAATCAAGGATTAATATCAAAATAATTGTTTTTATAATATATTTTTATAATTAGTGCTACTGATTTTTAGATATAAATGGTCAATATGTTTTTTTTTTTCGATAAGTTCATGAAGCTCGGCGCTGTAAGAACCGAGGAGCAAACAAACACAAAGCTAAGAAAGTACCAAAACTGATATGAAAAATGCTAATTGTTCTACGCCTTTATTCTCTGCGGTCTGCTTTTGATCTGAGAAAGAGCGCCACGTAGATAGAAATCACGAGCTTTACTGCACAAAGACCCCAAACCATAGCTAACACACCCTGTTAAGCAAACCGTAAAATCAGCCTTTGATTCTTCGGTTCAGCCACCTTGTACCGGTCTTCAAGCCATTTATTCTTCATATTTCTGACATGCACCAATGAAACATTCTTTAACCAATGCCGCCCCTTGAGAAATCTATTCCATGCAAACCGAAGCTCCCACATTCCAAGATCTTTAGACTTCGACTACAAATCAATCGCCAGTGACGAGTGGAGAAAGAATGGTCCAGGAGCACCACATAGCTGTGTTATCGGATCAACCATATAAGTGTATTTTATATGGGTCTTATTACTAACACATAATCACATATAAAATGTACTTACATGATTAGTTAGGAACACAATCATGTGATGCTCTCGACCATGCAAGTATTTCTCATGAAGTGTGTCTTATTTCTAAATCCAATTCCACATACGCCGCTTCATCCAAGGCTGTTAGAGAGATGAGAAAACAGAGAGTAGGAAAGTAGAAGAGAGAAAAGTAGAAAAGTGATATCTGATTATAACAGTGACATATAATTACACAGTGGTTCATCTATATATATGCAGACTAAATACATTAGGGGAAACTAAACATACAGTTACATCCTAACTAATTCTCAACAGATTGCTAGCCTGGATAGCTGGTTCTGTTGCTCTAATATGCCCCCTGAATCCAGACCCTCTTGGAGCTGGTAGCAGGGGCCAGGACTTCTCAGCAACAGCAGTGACTAGTGCAAGAATGACCTGAAGTTTGTTCCGAAAATGAAGAAATCGTGAGGAAGAAAGGGCCTTAGTCAGAATGTCTGCTGGCTGGTCTTCAGAAGGAATGTGAACAACTTGTAGCTGCTGTCCCAGAACCTTTTCCCTGACAAAGAAAAGATTCAGCTCCATATGCTTTGTTCTAGTGTGAAGAACTGGGTTGTGTGCCAAAGATAACTTGCTTAAATTGTCACAGTAGACAGTGGGCTTAGGAACCGCAACATTCAGCTCCTTGAGCAAGGATTGAAGCCACAAAATCTCAGCCACTGTGTCAGCAAGACTTCTATACTGCTTACATCGAGCGAGCAACAATGACTTGCTTCTTGGACCACCAAGAGATGAGATTGGGTCCAAGGAATATACATGAACCTGAAGTGGATCGGCGATCATCAGGGTCTGTACCCCAATCCGCATCACAAAAGCCTTGAAGAGGAAGATGAGAGGAAGGTGAGAGCATAAGGCCATGGGAGACAGTGCCTGCCAAGTACCGAAGCACCCTTTTTACAGCTTTCCAATGTTCTTCAGCTGGGTTTTGCATAAACTGGCAGCATTTATTAACACTAAATGAGATTTCAGGACGTGTCACAGTGGCATACTGAAGTGCCCCCACAACAGACCGATAAAGTTGCGGATCAGAGAAGGAAGGAGTGGCAAATTTAGAGAGCTTGAGATTAGACACCATGGGTGTGGGAATACCTTTAGCATTATGCATGTTGCTACGGGTCAATAGATCGCGAATGTACTTCTGTTGAGATAGATGCAATGAACCATCAGAAAGCTTGGTCACTTCAATACTAAGAAAATAATGCAAGGGGCCCAAGTCTTTTAAAGAAAATTCAGAATCTAGCAGGGTAATCAACTGCTGTAATGATGAAGAGCTGGACCTTGTTATGATAATATCATCGACGTAAACCAAATTATATATGCAGTGAGTACCTGAGACCTGAACAAATAAGGAAGGATCACATTTGCTAGAGTTAAATCCTAGCTTAAAAAGTGTATGAGCTAAACGTTCAAACCAAGCACGTGGAGCCTGCTTCAGACCATACAGCGCCTTATGAAGGCGACAAACCAGGGAAGTATCGGCAGCTTCAAAGCCCTCTGGTTGCTGCATATAAACCTCTTCTTGCAGAAAACCATTAAGGAACGCATTGTTGACATCTAATTGGTGGATGTGCCAGTGATTAGAAAGAGCAAGAGAGAGAACAACACAAACTGTAGCAGGCTTGACCACAGGGGAAAAAGTCTTGGATTAGAAAAAGTGAGGCTTGATAGAAGATAAGGGTGTAGGTGAGGAGGCTAATGCAGGAGAGAAGGAGGTAGCAGAAGGGAGAGGATCAGAAACAAGTGCATGTTGGACAACTAACAAGGGATTCAAGGACATAGAAGGAGCAAGACATGGTGGGACTTTGCACAGGGAAGCTAATTCTGAAAATGGGAAACGAAACTCGTTAAAGATGACATCCTTAGACACATAGAGCCGGTTGGTGGCTACATGAAGACATTTGTAGCCTTTGTGCTGGGAGCTATATCCAAGAAAAACACATTCAAAAGAACGAAAACAGAGTTTATGTCTGTTATAAGGACTGAGTAAAGGAAAACAGCTACACCCAAACACCTTAAGAAGAGAGTAATCAGGTTGGGAGTGAAATAGAGCTTGATGGGGAGAGGATTGAGAAAGAACAGGGGTAGGTAATCTGTTTATGATGTGGACAACAGTGGCAAATGCATCATCCCAGAATCTAAGAGGTAAGGAGGCATGGGCAAGCATGGCTAAACCAGTTTCGGTGATATATCGGTGCTTCCTCTCAATGGTTTCATTCTGGTGGTGAGTATGGGGACAAATGAGTCTATGGATAATGCCATGCTCATTAAGAAACTGAGTGAATGGTCTATACTCACCACCCCAATCAGATTGAATACTTTTCAAAGGGTATCCTAGTTGTAATTCTACCATTGTTTTAAATCGTTTAAATGCAGAAAATGCCTCGGATTTGTTATGCAAAAAGTAAAGCCATGTGAATTTGGAAAAAGCATCAGTGAAAACAATGTAGTAGCGATGACCATAAGACGAGGCAACAGGGGATGGTCCCCACAAATCAGTAAAAACCAATTCTAAAGGATGATGATAAACCGAAGTGGAAGTAAATGAAGGTAGTCTATGAGACTTGCCTAGGCAACAAGCATTACAAAAATCAATTGCAGTTTTATTGACAATAGGTATATTACAATGTTGCAAGACATGGGTAACAACTCTAGAAGAGGCAGGGCCTAGGCGTTTGTGCCAGAGTGAAAAAATAGAATTAACAGTGGGTGTAGTGTGATTCAGTGTGTCACTAGGTGCAAGATTTACATTGAGAGCATGATTTCTATGGTGAGGTGCTGTGTTTACAATGTGATTCCTAAGGTGAGGTGCTGTGTTTGCAAGCATATTGGTAATATTCCTAATACTAGATGCAGGAGTAGTAGAGGATGGAACCGGGGGGAGATGCCGAAGAGGAAACCGAGTGAAGCGGTATAGTCCATGCTTGTCCAGGAAACCTCGAAGGAGAATCTCATTAGAGCCCTGAGATTTGACAAAACAATATGTTGAATGAAATTCAAAATAGACATTATTATCTTTTGCCAAACGACTAACACTAAGTAAATTTTTAGTTATAGAAGGAACATGTAACAAGTCTTTGAGAGACAATGAAGGGGAGGATTTGGAAGAGGACAAGACTTCAGAATAACTAACATTGGAAATTGACAAACCTTGGCCATTGACAACATGCAATTGTTCTGAGCCATGATATGGTGAGCTGTGCATCAAATTTGAGTAGTTAGGGGTAACATGGTTGGTGGCTCCTGAGTCAGGATACCAGTGTGAGTTTAGGAGAGTTTCTGGTGTTGCAACCATTGCTGCAAAATGCGCACTAGGATTTGGAGGTCTAAAGTGCAATTGAGGTTGAGGATAAGTTGAGTACGGATTTGTGTAAGGAGAGGTCGGAGGAGGCGTAGGTAATTGGAAGTTGTGGTCAAATCTATGGTAGCAATTGAAGGAGGAATGTCCAGGTTTGAGACAAATCTGACAAGTTATCAATGCTCTTCCATAGGAACGGCCACCACGGCCTCTAGAACGTCCACCAGACCGACCGCGACCACGGCCACCACGGCCACTGCCACGGTTCGCCTGAAAGGCTTGAGGTTGAAAGCCACCATTTTGCATAGAACCAGTGTCAAGATCTGTAGATCCAGATGTTTTATTGACCAAATATGCTTGTTGAAGTAGATCCAATGGTGTGGAACCAGCCTGTTTTTCAAGTCGAGACTCAAGAGCCATCAACAGAGCCTCGAGTTCAGAAATACTGTAGGGATCAATACGAGACAAGATTAAAGCTACAAATGCATTGTACTCCGCAGGTAAACCCTCAAGAATGACTTCTAGATGCTCATGCTCAGAAACCGGATGACCAATGGAGATTAGTTGATCCACGATGGCTTTGATGTGAAGCAAATATTCAGAGATAGATCGGTTACCTTTTGAAGTGTTTCGGAGCTCTGTTTTCAGTTGAAACGCCTTGGCACGAGTCATCGACTCAACATAATCCTGGATCTTGGACCAGATCTGCCATGAACGTTTGCAACCAACAACATGTGTGAGGAAGGAATCAGAGAGAGAACCGAGTAACCAAGACACAAATAACTGATCTTGTTGACGCCATAACAGGAACTCTTCGGAGAGAATCTGATGAAGCTCATCCTCAGGTGATGAAAACTGAGGTGGAATCGGAGTGTTCCGATCTAGGAATTTTTCGAGGCGGTGGCCATAGATCGCTGCTAAAGCTTGTTGCTCCCAAAGAGAAAGTTCGTATCATCTAGTTTCAACTGTAAAGGATGGTTGAAAGTCATCAGACCAGGAGGATGAGAGATTGGAGCAGTTCGAGCAGTACACGGTGGCTTTGCCAGTGGCGACAGCGGAGAGGCGGTGGCCGGAGTGCCGATGGTGGAGCAATCTCCCGTAGGGGAAGGTGAGGCTCCTGATACCATGTTAAAGAGATGAGAAAACAGAGAGAGTAGGAAAGTAGAAGAGAGAAAAGTAGAAAAGTGATATCTGATTGTAACAGTAACATTTAATTACACAGTGGTTCATCTATATATATGCAGACTAAATACATTAGGGGAAACTAAACATACAGTTACATCCTAACTAATTCTCAACAGATTGCCAGCCTGAACAACTGGTTCTGTTGCTCTAACAAAGGCCACATTTAATGCTCCCCTTATTGCTATCACCTGTGCCTCAGGTTTTGAGAACGCTATGATATAATCAAAAAGACAAACAATCCTCGCATTTTCTGCTGATGTAAGAAAACCACCAATTGCACAAACATCTTTTTCAACAACGTAGTGAGTGCAAACCCACCAAATCCATTTCTTCATTGATCCATCACGATCAGCGCCTCTGTCTCCCAAATTCAACTGCACTAACTCAGCCCCTGCATTCCCCTTTTTATTTTGACCATCATACACCATTACTGATTTGCGAGCTGAAACCTCCACCTCCCACATTTCCATCCACATATTCCACCTACTCCTAACCAAATCAACACAGCACTTCACATCCACCGTTTTGTCTTCAAAGATAACTTTATTTCTATACCCCCCATATACTATACTCCAAACCGCAACAAAGGAACAATAACCTCCATTCTCTCTCAAGCTTCCCCAACAAAAATCCTTCATTCCATTCCTCGAAAAGTGTCTTTAGATCCCCTGGTATAGCCCATTTCACACCTCTCCATACCATACACTCACACCAGACTTTCCACACAAGAGCACACTCTACAAACAAATGATTAATTGATTCTACATGAGAGCTACAAAGAATGCACCTATCATCGCCATCCGGTAGTAAACCAAGCTTATTCTAATACTCTTTGGTCTTCAATCTTCCAAGCATCGCGAACCAAACCATAAGCTCAATCTGCCTCCGACCTGTCATCCTCGCTAGCGCTGGCTTGATCCTCCTCTTGATCATCCTCTAAATGGGCAATAGGTTGGAGCATAAAAATGAAAACAATCTCATATTTTTCAATTTGAATTTTCTGTAAAATATATAATAGTGATATTAAATACAATTGATAACTCGTATATGTATCTAATTTCTTGTTGTTGATGTTTGGGTCTCATAAGCACCATTTTTGGTTTAAATAAATGCCAATGAATAATAGACATAACCTTTCCATTACTAAATTTTGCATAATGGAAGAATAAAGGAGAGCATCAGTGTTTATTGCTGGAGGAGGTTACAGGAAGAGAGAAAGGGAAAAGGAAAAGGGGTGTGAGGTGTTGGAGAGGGGGATTATAGAAAAAAGGAAAGAGGTGTAGAAAAAGGTGTAGGATAGATATATCAATGAGACTTTATAAAATTAAAGAGATTATATAAAATGATAATATTTTTAATAATATTATAGAGTATCTAAATATCAAATTTTTAATATGCCATAATTTAAATATCAGAATTAATATATTATAAATAAATTTTTTAATGTGATTCCTCGCTCACTCCCTTGGCTAAGTAGTACATGAAAGAGAAACAGGATCCCTGCACAGTGAACATATGTGTTTCAATATTAACGTAAAATAGGTGTGTACAAGATAAATACTATTATACTGAGAGCTGGCATATGTGGATGTTAATAAGCATTTTATTGTCCTAAGTGCCAAGAACCATGCATATAAATATGTATAAAGAATGCCATATATTAAATGCATGTTAACTTCTATTGTAAATAACTTTAACTTCTTAAAAGGAGAATGCAAATTCAAATTTTAGAAAGACAATTCTTATAGGAATATTACATAATTTTATTCTCCTACAATTAAACGAGAATTAGTCTCATAGATGAGGTTCAAATGAACCAAATTTGTAACCATGCATACCTCGTGCTGTTATTAAGGGGGAGGGGGGAACCATATATTACACATACTGTACAACGCATAATTTTTTTGCTTCAATGACTTCTTAATTATTCTCTCGCTTTCGTTAGAGTCCTTTACAAGATATTACAAACAAAGATAAGATAATTGATGCAAAATTGCAAGCTGATCTCAACACAGAATCATATACCACATTTGACCCAAGAATCCGACTTGGACTGGATGAGAGCAAGCAAAGCAGCTTCAGAAGGACGAAAGGTCTTGTGAATAAAAAAAACATTAATGGGAAAATAAAATCTTTGTATTGTGTGGTTCAAATATTCAATATTTCAACATGATATGTTGGACTTGGATCCTATATATTAAGACAAAGAGCATTGCTAGACTCTGAGCAATCGACTAGTGCCTATTTATTGGAGAAAGGGAAATATAACTAAACATGGATGCGCCTATTTAGTTGGTCCGGGCACGGGCACATTATCGGGCCATCGAGTATTTTTCTAAGACAAAAGGTAGAGCTGGTAACAAAGGTGTAAGCATTTATTATGAAGGCAAAAACTATAATATAAAATAAAATAATAAAATTTATTTTTAAATTAAAAAATAACAATTTATTTTAATTTTTTAAAAAAATCATATTAAGAGTGTGTTTGTTTTAACCTTTTTTTTTTGTTAGCAAAGGTGATTTTTGGGCTAAAAAAATTAATTTTTATAGAAACTATTCATTTCAATTTCTACTCAAAAGTTAAAAAAATATATTTTTAATTTTTAAGTAAAAATTGAAATGAGTAGTTTTTATAAAAAGTGAATTTTTAATACTTAAAAATTATTTTTATAAAAAAAAATTAAAACAAATGCACTTTAAAGAGATGTTAAATTTTAAGAGTGATGCTCAGTAAATATAGCCAACAATACACTAATTTGGAGATTTGAATTCATGATCTTCTTCCAATATCACTCATTATTAAGCACTTTTTACTATATAAAAAATTATAGTTGATAGTAAAAATGTAATTTTATTTCTTTGACTATTTTTATAACTGCATTAAGTATTTACAAGCCTCATATACTAAGATGTTAAGTCCGTTGTAAGGATAACATATATGTTGCCATTTTTTTTCTTTTTTTCCTTTTTTTTTTCCCGAGGACAACATTTGTTGTCGTCTTAATGCTAGAAAAATTTTAAAGGAACATTTGTGCTAGGCCTAAATGCTTTTCACAAAGAAAAATATAATTTGTACTCATAATTTTTATGTGTTTTTCTATCCTAATATGTTTATAATGAGTCTATTTTATAAGTATAAATTTCTCCTTAGCAAGTAACAACATGACAGTTGTGCATTCAAATTTATAGGAGAAAATAAAGGTGGCCTTATAAGTTCAAATTCAAAAGAGATAAAGCTTGCAATTATGAAAAAGCTACACTCAAATTAGAATGAAGAACTACCCGTAAATTGTATTATATTCATTTTTTCTTAGACCATTAGAATTAAAAATTTATTAGACTCTAACTAATTTAGTGTATGTAGGTGACATTTATTAATATTATGAGGGTAAAATTCTCGCACTGCTATTTTATTTTTATTCTTAATATTCTAATATGAGAGTTTATTTAAAAGAAACAATTACTAAATTATTTGAATCAATCAAACATTTATATTATATTGTATTATCCATATTGCATGTAAAGCATTTTTCTAATAAGTGTCAAGTTATTAGTAAAGAATAAGATTAGTTATTAGTAAAGAAATTAGAGTCACCATAAGCGTAGTGTCACCCATTAGCACCCCATACTAAACTCACCCTAAGTGTCAAATTATAAAGCTTCTTGCAGGTTTGCTTGAGCGCATTGTGACAATGTCCAGTCACTTTGACGTCCATTGTTACAAGATTAAAGTATACCCTTATTTCCTTTTCATATACTTTTAATTTATTGCAATATAATTTAATTTTCTCTCTTGTATCTCGGTTCGTCAAATGACTTCATTCATTTGATGTTATTTATTTTTTATTTTTTTTTCAGCATTTTAATCTATGAGTTTTATATTATTATCCAATCAAATTTTTATATTTATAAGATTTTTAAGATAATAGATAGTTAAGTCAAATACTTTTGTTGATATAATAATATATAATTGAATATCTATGTAAAATATTTTTACACTAACAATGTATACAAATTAAATCGTTAATCTATTCGAGTTTATACACTTTTACATTACCAACAATTTTAGTTCCTCGAATTAATTCATTCATTCATTTAACGTTGATGTTTTAATATATAATATTCTAGCTTTATTTTTTTGGGTAAAATTTACATGCGTCTGACAAGTTTGATACTAAATCTTTGCAAATTACTAAAAGTTTGAGAAACTACAAGGAAAGGTTCCTTCTTAAATTGACAATATTTATATTTAAAAATTTGATGAATTATTGACCATATTTTTCCACAAAAACCTGGCATTTCTAAAACGATAGCAATTCATCCCCACATGTAATCAAGCAGTGACTTCAAAGAGAAGGGAATTCATCATATCAAAATGCATTGCTTTTTTTGGATTCGCTTGCCAGTATTCCTCGATGACGAAAGGGAAAAGCTACATATGTCGTAAGGATACTTCAAAATTCAATTATCGAAAAAAAAGGGATACTTCAAATTCAAAATTGATGATGTGTTTGTATCATATTCACTCATATCCAATATCAATACGCTTATAATATTGCTGCATCTGTAGTTTTTGAGATGTCCTTTTTTTTTCTTATAAATGCCGATACAAATAGAGTGTGGGTGCATTTGTTTTAATTTTTTTTTTTGGATTAAAAAGAGATTTTTTAACTATTAAAAAATTATTTTTTAAAAAATTATTCATTTTAACTTTGAATAAAAACTGAAATAAATAATTTGTATAAAAAATAATTTTTTTAATAAAACAATCGCCTTCCCCCCCCCCCCCCAAAAAAAGCTAAACCAAACGCACTATAAGGTGCCGGAAGCTGAGTTTCCAAAAATATGCGACAACAAGAGAGAAATTGAAAAAGATGTAGAAAGTGAACTGCAAGCATTATATATTAACATGCAACCGGATATGGTGTGCATCGATCAGCATCTCAAATTCGGGCAATTTTTCTGACTGAGCAACATTTTTCTTTTTTAATATCCACAGCTTTTAAAATATTCCGCTTCAAAAAATCACAACAATAATTTAAGTTCTGTTCTCATAAAGTACCTTCCTCAAACTATATTCTCCCTCTTACAATTTTGCCTTCCTCAAAATCATGGCAAATAATAGAGAAAAGGAAAAACCCTTTTTGCATATGTTCTTGTTAATTCATATGCATTGTATTTTCAGCATATATATAACACCAGCTTTAATTATTTAGATCGCATCTTTTTTTTTTTCTGGATAATATGATAGATCGTATCTTCTTAATTTCTTGGCCCAACAGAAGCATATCTGTAATATATAAAATCAATGCTGTGTCCGGTGTGCATCATGTGTATGCAGATTCCCGTCTTTTAGTGCTATTATTCTCAGATTCTTTTTCTCTCGTTTCCGGTGGAGTCCTTCGGAACATATTAGGAACCTGTTCGTCTTTAAACCAAATTTAATCCAAACAACAATCATATTAGAATTACTTCTAAATCGAGCTAAGTTTAATTTTGAAGGCATTTGCTTTTTTATCGACTTATAAAACTGGTTTATCTTGTCCGGTTATATATATGTAGAGTAGTTTTACAAGATTCATATAGTGAATTTTATGCGTAAAAGTATTTCTATCATTCAAAGTATATTTAACATTACAAATATATTTATATTATAAATTTCAGGGATTTCCTTCATTACCCTTATTTTTATAAGGGTATTGACATGTTATATTCAATTGTTATGATTTAATTACAAATTTCATAAATTTTAAATATAAGAAAAAGGTAATTTGAAAAATTTAATAATTTAAATTGGTGAGATATGTAACAAATTTTTAAATACAAATAATTAAAAGGTTACGGTATCATTAAATTTTATAGAGGTATCAAAAAAATCCCCTAAATTCCAATAATAAATATGCTTCTATGTATAGAGTCTAATATAACCCTAAATTTATATTAACATTAAAAAAATTTCATACTTTTTTTTTTGCTCATCACTTTGAATTAGAACCTGATTCCTTTATCAATCTATCCAGTCATCAAGAAATTATTGTGCGTTCAAAATTGACCAAAGGGAACAATTATTTGAGAAGCTAACGCTTTCATATCATATGTGATCGAATAAGGGTGATTTCATGCTTCTGACGACAACATGGCCATGCTGACATATTGAGCTAACGAAAATATCATCGATTCGTTTGATGAGTCGTACGATGCCCTTGCTTTTTAAAGCGTTGCAAAATTCTTGCTGACGTGGACTAGTCAAAATGGGAAACGTGGCAAATTCAATAGCCGATATTTCGATTTAAAGTTGGACCGTAACGCGAAAAATTAAAGGCACTTCTTCAGGAAAAATATAAAATGTCAAATAAGTTTAAAAAAATAAAAATAATTTTATTTTATATATATCTATCATATATATGAATTTCATAATTAAAATGTACATATTTATAATTTTAAATTATGTTTTTAGTAATAAATATGCTATTGCTTATATTATTTATAATAAACCCAAATTTATATTAACCATTTTTTTTTTCTGTTTTCATGTTATTGATTATTTTGTACTAAAAACACCTATCAATTAATTTCTATACACAACAAAACATCAACTCATGAAGTATCTTTAGTATATATACTAGTATTTATGTATGTGATTTTACAGATTTATTTTGACCTCTTTATTTTTTTATTTGATATTTTTATTATTTTTATCATTATTTTTATTTATTTTTTAAATATAACATATATTATTTCATTTATTATGAAACCAAAATAAGAATTTTTAAAAAAAATATAGTTGTTAAATAAAGTAAATTAAAGTGAAAAGATCCAATATTATCCATCCAAAGGTCAAATTGCTAATCACAAATTTCTAAAAAATAAATTTGTGCAAAAGTTTTGATTCCCTAGCATTGCCTAATTAAAAAAACGAAAGAATATAATCCAACTTGAGAATGTGTAGATCCATTGCCAGTTCCATCTCGCCTTCTATTGCTATATAATCCCTCTCGACCAGGTGTTTCCATAACCATAGCCCATCATTCATAATTCATACCCATACCCATATAGAAGCACACTAGTGACTTCAGAGAGAGAGAGAGAGAGAGAGAGAGAAGAAAGAGAAAAATGCCCTTTGCCAACGACCATGGGGAGCAAGCACGCCTCATCAAACAGCAAATAGGGAAAATATTGGAAAGAGCCGATAGTAATAAGGACGGTTGTTATACAAAGGATGAGCTCAAGAAAGCTTTCGACGATCTTGGTTCATACTGGCCTGCATGGAGAACCCAACTTTGTCTCCGGAAAGTTGACGCCAACGGTGATGGGCAAATCAGTGGGAAGGAAATTGAAGTTCTTATTGGCTATATCTTTGATCGCGTCAACAATGGACATTACAAGATAAAAAATTGATCACAAACGGATTCCAACGGGGTTTAGTGATGTACTACACTTCTAAATAAGCTAGCGCATATATATGTGTGCGTTTGTGTGTGAATGTGACTAGTTTACATATTTGTGTGTGTACGTTCAAACTCTCCGTGCCTAAACAGATATTTGTGTAACATGATCCATGGAGTCGTCGTACTTCTCTGAACGTTGATAATATTTTGTATCAACCTTTTCACTAAGGTTTAATCTTTTTATTAATAGTTTGATGCGCGCCTTTGTGGTAGTATATATTGATAATCGGTTTTATGTTTTCAGTGTTTGGCTTATTTAATTTTCTTATTGTAACATGCGAGCATGGATGGACATATAGGTCAACCAGGTGAGAATGAGTTGAGTAGACACAAAAAAATATATAGATAGAGTTCAACTCCTCTTAATTAATCAGAAACTCTTCCAATACCCTAAGCTTTAATTGCCGAAAATTCATGAAGATCATCATCACCATAATTTTATGATTAAAAAGAAAGAACATGGCCTAAATGGCTCGACGATGGAGGTTAGGGTGCTAGATTGCGGTGGAATGAAGCGGTTTCGGATGAGGATGACGGTGAAGATGACATCGAGCCTGAGGCTGCAAAGGTTCTGACAGTTGGCAAGTCGCTAGGCTTTCTGGTGGAGGACGATGCAGATCTAAATAAAGTTCTGATCAGAATTAAAGAAAGGGAAGAACCAGCGTTCAAAAGGGACATACAAGGCAGAGAAGGAAATGGGGTGGTGATGGAGCCTAGGTCTGGCTCCTGAAAAAAGGTGTGTGCATGTCTAGTATTAATGAAGTTGCTGGGATGGAATTGCAGGGGATTTGGGGGTAAAGGAAAGGATGAGGCAATAAGGAACTTGGTGATTGGGAAAAGAATTAATTTTATGGAGTTGGTGGAAACTAAACATTTATCAGTTTCTGCGGCATAAATTAGAAAGCGGTGGGGATAAAAGGATGCGGAGTGGTGCGTTGTACCCATATTAGTTTGGAGGCGGAGGACTTATTTGTTCATGGGAACAGGATATATCTATTGAAGGAGTCTAAATTAAAATATACAAAGATAATCGATGGATTTGTGTGGAAGGGTTAATTCAATCCCTTGTGTTTTCGATGTGCTATCCTTCTGGTCTATGGGCTTTTGTTGGTACTGTCATAACAATGCTACTATCTTCTTTCAATCATGTTGTGGGGTTCCTGTTTTTGGCCTTGAGAAATAGAATGATATTCAAAGGTTTCAAACCACACTGGAAGTTGGAAGTACAGCAAGTGAAATTAGCACTGGGATATTGGGCTAGGGCTTGGTGCTGTGATTTCCCTATTAGTAGACATTTATGCGATAGGAATTAGATGGCTTCGTAACAGGGGTCTAAAATTAGGTGCAGATTTTATGATTGGTCTGGAGTGGTTGTTGTGGTTTTGGTTTTAGATTTGCTGCTGTGTTCGGATTTGATGACTTGGATCACATGGCTGAAGTGTTACTCTGTGTGCAACATGGTGCAGAGCTGCTGTTGGATGTGGAATACATATGTTGCTGGTTTTATACTGTACTGTTTGCTTTGAAATTTAGCTTGTTTGCAATTTTCTTTTTGTTATGAGGTTTTTTGGTAGTGATCTTGTTTGACGGTCATGCGCCGGTGGATATTGGTAAAAATATCCATCAGTGAATATGTGAGGTGGCTTTATGGGATTGGAGGAATCTTGATAATGCATCAGTGCAACTATTTCCTTATGCTACATCTTAGTAGTTCTCACACTCCCCGTGTTCTCCGCCATCCCCCATTGTTGCAGCACCACCGATGAACTCCAACCAGCACCGCCACCTCCAACTGTGGGCATGGGCTTTGACCTTCCCTCACTTCTCCGACCCAGCACGGCTTAGTCGCTCCCCTCACTGCTGCCAATCCAACACCCAACAATGAAAAATCAGTTCCATAAAACTACCCATAAATAAATTCAAGTCTTGGATAATTGCTCACTGGTCGCACACTTTGTGCTTGCAACAATCTCGAAATTCCAGGTCGTGGCGCAATAAAATAAAATAAAAATGGAAAGTTTTTTTAAAAAATAAAAAGAACATGAACACATATTCGGAGCTCCATAACAACAACGAGCATTATTCGGAAGCCAATGGGTGTTTTCAGGAAGTTTGCGAAAAAGTTGGAAGGGTGAAAAAGTTGTTTGTGTACTGTGTTTTAGGTTTCGAGTTTAGTGTTTTGTGTTGTCCTACTCCATGTTTAAAAAAGTGTGTTGTCAGTTATGCCTTTCATTATGTACTTTTTATGTATCATAATTGCTTCTCTTTTTTTAAAAATTGAGCCTTATCTAATTATCAAAAAAATAAAGAGCATTATTAACTCTCAAGCCACCAACTTAGTGATCTAATGACACTATAGTCTATAGTGTACAGATTTATGGATAGCGACACCGACAAGTATATCGATTTATAGAAGTAATAAAGTATGAGTAGAATATTGTTCCATAGGGATTGACTCAACTAACTATCAATTCCCTAACTTGAAAACTATTTAAGTGTGCTAAACAAAGAGAGTTCTACAATTAACAAAACAAAATCTAAAAAGATCATGATAATAGAAAATCAAATAAAACTAAAATGCAAAACAAGTAGGGAAGGCATCAAAGATAAGAGCATTAGGGCTATGATTTTATCTAATTGTTCCTATGATTATTGAGCTCTTTTTGTAATGAATATCTATCTTATCAATTGAAAGAGAATGACTCCTAATTTAATTGATACTTGATTCCTCTAGTGGATCAATCCTCCCTAAATTTTAGAACTCAATTGATTCCTTAACTTGAACCCTGAAACTAAAGGTATTATCAATTTGTGAATTCCCTTACAAAGTCCCACAAAATCTCTAATCTCTATTCCTAGACAATCAAGAATTAGATTTTCTATTTCATTGTCTCAGTTATGTACCTGGATTCCTCTTAGTTACATAACTCTAATATCAATTTATGGGTTGCAAATCCACAAATAGTATTAAGAATGGATAATATAAGCTCAATTAAATAAGAAAGAATTCATTAACATTGGAAATTTCAAACAATCATGTTCACAACATAAGTTACATTATCACCCTAACATAAGGTATTTAGCTAACTAATATGTTTAACAAATACAAATCCATAGATAGAATATATATGTTAAACATAAATCAAAGAGAGAAAAAATAAGAAAAATGAATCCCAATTGGGCTAGAATAGCCTAATTCACACTCTAGTATACTAGACTAATATTGGACCAATAATTTCCAAGCTTTGTAACTCTTAAACAGATTGGAACTTGCTCTTAGTCTAAGAACACAAAATTGTAGAGAATTGAATTGGCTTTTCAACACCATGAAGAGCACCTTAATCAGACTTCTGTAACTCAATATATTGGTAAAATACTAGATAGATATCAGGCTAGATAGTCTCAGGATATTAACGATATTCAATCTTGCAACTAGATTTTTATCAAATAACTCTAAGAATTGGGTTTTGAGTTGAACATCAAAATTCTAGAGTATTTCCTAAGCTTTCTAAAATATTTTCATTTGTCTCAATTCGATCTCTATAAAGAGAATATGAATTTTCTATTACAATACTTTTAGAAAAATGACCTCACCTAAGCTCCAAAACTTTTATTTAGCTCTAAAAGTGCCTCTTCTACAAAATTGAATAAAAATAAGCTTCAAAGCCATCAAATTCACCTAAAACTAACTAATTTAATATTATTTCCAAAAATTTTACAAAAATCCAAATTCTATATGAAAATGGGTAATTTCTTAACAATTAGAACATAAAAGTATGTCAAATTAAGTACTAAATTAGTATATATTATACACTCATCATCTAGAGAGAGAGAGAGAGAGAGAGAGAGAGAGAAGAGTTATGTTATGAGTGTGAGGATGAACGTGATGATGATGGAGGCCAGGGCCAAGCGAACTGTGAACTGTGAGAAGTTTAAGAACTACTAAGATACATCATAAATAAATGATTGCATCAATACACCATTAATCTTCTTCCAATCTTATGAAACCACCTCACAATATTTACTGATTAATGGTGGATATTTTAACCAATATCCGCCGAAGAATGACCCCTTGTGTGAACCTATTGTTCATGGGCAACTTGTTCTATTTGTGAGTTGTCCTATTTATTTATCAAAAACAAAAAAAGTGGCCTAAATAATCTGATTTAGCTTAGAATAATCTGCTGCCATTGTTATTAAAAAAATAATAAAAGAGGTTGACATAAGGGAATTCAATGCCAACTTGCTAAGGGGGTGGTGCCAGTGGAATTATCACTAAAATGAACTAAAAATCATGTACATGGGCCAGCCATCAGGATAATTTTGCCAGTTGTCAAAAGACGTTCCCAGACAAAAAGAAAACTTTACTTGAGTATTATTTCATTCTTCCTCATTAATCTATCGTTACGTAAAATGTACAAACATTATAAATGATTATGATAGTTAGAATTTAATTTTAATATGCCGTGCATATAAAATAATTATGTAACATTCAAGCTTTCCAACACTCCGTTTATTTATTGGTTTTTATTAGAAATTATGTGAGTTTCATTTGTTTTTCTAACTAATCATGAGATATTGTTATTTTAATTTGCTATGGAATGGTCAAGTTTTCTAACCTCCCATTTGTTTGTTTATCTTTCTTAAAAATTATGCAGATTCCATTTACTTTTGTGGCCAATCATATGTGTGTGTGTGTGTGTGTGTGTGTGTTTTAATCACTGGACAGCTAAAGTATTTAAGGCTAAAGTTTTCCATGGAAAATTCAATACTTTTATAATGCCATACAGTCATGTATTTGTCGGCGTATTGAGATAAGTTGTTAAAAAAAATACTTTCAAGATGAAAAGCAGAAACAGATCTCCATCCACTTCTCATAAAAAATAGAAAATTGATTATTTTCCTATTCTACTTCTTTTGAAAAGTTATTCAAACAAGCTACATAATCTTCAAGAGTATTTTTTTTTTTTACTCGTCAAAAAACATAAAGGTTGTAAATGTATGTAAAACACTTTATACTAATAATGAATTGATATTAAATTTAAATAATTTTTTACTTTTTTAATATTTTTTCTTTACAATAAATTTAAACTTACAACATGACAGTATGTCCTTTTAATATTTGATAAGTTAACTCTCTCTTTATATGTATAGTTTTATTTCATTATAGGAAACTAAGGATTTATAAAAAATATTTTTTTTCTGTAACCAATTTATTTACTTTTTCAAGTATTCCAGATCATAAAAATTATTTTTCATTCCCATGTCGTATTTGAATCTTGTGGTTAAAAATAGTATGTTGAAATAAATAAACTGGGGAACAAATACTAAATATAATTAGATTGTTTTTTATATTATTTATTGCCATTACAATATGTGTATAGTTATATAGTTTTTTGTCCTAACTTTAAAATCGAATGTTTAACCCATGTTTAATTATTGACGTCGTTAAATCAAATTTAATCCAAATAACAGACATATTAGAATTAGTTCTAAATCGAACCAAGTTTAATTTTGAACACGTTTGCTTTTATATTGACTTATAAAACTGCTTCTATATAGGGTTAATGTCCCAAAAAGTAGAGTAGTTTGCAAGATTCATACAGTGAACTCAAGATTGTAAATATATTTATATTATAAATTTCAATAATAAACATGCTACTAGATATAGAGTCTATTATAAACCTAAATTTATATTAACATTTAAAAAAATTTACACTTTTTTTGGTCATCGTACTAATACTTTGAATTGGAACCTGATTCCTTTTTCAATCTATCCAGTCATTGAGAAATTATTGTGCGTTCAAAATTGACGAAAGGGAACAATTATTTGAGAAGCTCACTCTTTTTTCTTTGCCCGAATATGGGTGACTTCATGCTCCTAACGACAGCATGGCCATGTTGATGCAAAAAAAAAAAAAAAAAAAAATCATAGATCCGTTTGATGAGTTAGACGTTGCGAGAATACGGTGCCCTTGCTTTTTAAAGCGTTGCAAAATTCTTGCAGATGTGGACTAGTCAAAGTGGGCAACATGGCAAATTCGATAGCAGATGTTTCGATTTAAGGTTGGACGGTAACGTGAAAAATTAAAGGCACTTCTTAGGGGGTAAAAAAAATTTTTTAATTAAGAAATGTATAAAATTTAAGATAGTTAAGTAATTTTTTTTTAAAAAAATTAAACATAACCTAAGTGTATATCTATCATATATCAATTTCATAAAATGCACATATTTATAATTTTAAATTATATTTTGGATAATAAATATGCTATCGCATATAATATTTATAATAAACCCAAATTTATATAAATTTAATTTTAATTTATTGTCACTGTAAAAAATATATTATACAAATATTCAATTATATATTTTCAAGTAATATATGATTGAATAACAATATATAATAGTACATCACAATTGAGCTCAATTTATTATATTAACAAAAAAATTTTAACTTTATCACGATATTGATTACAGGTTCCATACAAAACAAAATATCAACTCATGGAGTCACTTTAGTGTGTATAAATATATACGCATTCCATCAGCACAAAAAATTCATATAAATTAAAAACCTAAAAGAGCGAGGATTGCTGTAGTTTTATGTCTCCCAATCCACGTATGCAGTCCAAATAATCCGATATTTCGATTTCATTGCTTCGAACATTTACCCATTAACTTAATTTCAATGGAATAATGATATATAGCTGCCATATAAAAGCCAGAGGGTGAGGACTCACTCAAGTTACCATGTGATTGTTAGTTGTATGCCGTAGAGCTGATATATGTACAAACAATTCCTATTAATGGCAGTTTATTATTCTTTTATTCATAATTTGTGTATGTTTATTAGATAAGTCCATTAGATACTTGTTAGATACTTCATTCTCAAGAGTTGAGAATATGAGTGACGGAGTAGTCTAGTACAAGATCTTTAAAATAGTTCACTATCATAGGAATATTAACTGGGCATTATTATTCCGAAAAATTGTCACTTCTATCTGTTTCCATGATTAGTAGAACGTATTAATGAAGATGGAATAGTGAGTCTCATGCTATATAACATTAGATGTCAAAATAAATATGTGGACACTTATGTGATAAGTGGGTCGAACGTGACGTATAGATAATGTTTACATGGTATTTTACTAATGTCAATGAAACATTATCTAGATCATATTAGTGTATATAATCCTTTGACCTGAGATGGCATGGTTATCTTGTACTTAGGTAAATATAGTTTGCTACTGCTTATGTGCTTATGTTATGTATTATCGTTAGGCAGTTTGTGGCTATAGTTAGTTACGTATGGAGATAGGTGAACAATCAAGAAGAAATTCATTACCTTGAGTAAACAAGGATAGGTCATATGAATATAAGGTTATTCTTGATCATGAAATCCTTGGCCAAGGTACTTGGACTTAAATGAAAAGAGTTTCTATCTCATGTCCTATTGATCAAAGAATAGAAACCTAGAAAGTTCATATGGTCTAAGCTATAGGGTTTGACATTATCCATGACCCTGGCTGGATCGGGACGCTGTAATGAAAGGATTCGAGTGCATGGAAAATATGATTGTTGGTTCATCAGAATATTTTAATTAATATATATTCGTCCCTAATTGGGTGGTCATGGCATGCTGTGCTAGGTGTTACCCATGACTTATGAGAACCGAGGGTATTTTGGGAATTTTACTTTAGGTACGGAAATAAGTTTCCAATAAAATCAAAAGGTTGATTTTATAATCTCATTACCAATTAGAGATGGACCTAGTTAGTCACACACAATAAAATATGTACTCGCCAAAAATGAATTAATTCTAATTAAAATAGTTAATTAGAATTTTAATTATTGGATTAGACTTGCAATTTGATTGCAGGGTTGCTAGCACATCCCGAAGTCAAGTCCAGGGTGAAGGTGCATCCTAATAAGGAAAGTTTCTATAAAATGGAAGGTCCACATTTTAGAAACTCATGTCGAGGAATTTTTGGTCTTTTCTAATTTTGGGTTAATATAAGACATGAGATGACTTATATATATTAATTGGCCTATTTAAAATAAGAGTTATTTGAGAAATGATTCTATTTTAAAATGCTTTATTTGTTTATTATGGGAATCAATTAAGAATTGATTATGACATAAATATCAACCCATATTTTGAAAAATTGTAACCCTAGAGAAAAGAAAAGGAAAGGCCACTATTGATTACAATAAATAGAGAGAGAAGGTTGAGGGTCAGAATAAGGAGATAGAAACCTTTGAGCGTACAAAATTCTCTCTTTTGTTGAAAAACTCTCTGACACCACCACCCACTCCATAAGTCATTTGAGATTCTTGTTCTTTAAGAGGGCAACAAAGAAAGGATCTTGGATTGAGAAGAAGAGTTCCTTGGCAGATCGTGTTCGTGTGGGCGAGCTAGAGGTCATGCGATTGTGCGATTGTGTGTTCGTGAGGCAAACATCAAATTTTTACGGGACATCGCTTCAAGAGGTAAATGTCTCATACGATCCTTTTATATTTTCAAGTGTTTACGTTGTTTAAATAATACGAGGTGATACCAAACTCATGAGATATGATTTCATGAGTGTTATTTGATCCTATATGAATGTGTTCATGTGATTAAAATTTTATTTAATCATTCCGCTGCGTTTATCTCTTATGTTTTCTAACAGTGATACCTGCGAATGCATATTTTAACATGTTTCCTATGTTGTTATCCAAAATAAATAAGCCTTTCTAAACACCTCAGAGAGGCAAAAATTAGCTATTTAGCTTGAGAGAGTTCACTAAAATGTTAGCTGACTCAAATTGGTTCGTCTTATAAGTTTCAAAATGGTTATATTTGTTAAATTTCCTCATTTAGTTGTCTACACCCTAATGAGGAAATTTTCATCATCAAGCTTGAACGACACTGGATTGGAGAAGGTTTTTGGAGAGAAAATAGAACTAGAACATTGTGTATTCATGGTAGCGGAAGGTGTGGACAAATTTGCCATGGATCTAAGGCTTTGATACCATGTTAGGTATCGAGCCAAGACTACACAGAGAGAGAGAGAGAGAGAGAGAGAGAGAGAGAGAGAGAGAGAGAGAGAGAGAGAGAGAGAGAGAGAGAGAGAGAGAGAGAGAGGAGTTTGAAAATTTGAGATAATAAATTGTGATTATTGAACTCATTTATAGTGAGGTGATGCAAATTATATAGTCCGCACTGGCACATGAATGAAGATATAACTCAAGTGATAGCTCAGCAAACAATTGCAACTAATAACTAACTTAACCACTTTCCATTTTGAGTATTTTGCATGTGGGTGTTGCTGCTATCATCCATCGCCTTCTATTGGATCACCATTCACACAAAACAACAAACATTTAAGCTATAGATTGATAACTTGTCATACTATTTATGTTGCATCAAGCACTTATTACTAACCTAAAATTATCTATTGGCAAGGATGCAATTTATTAAAGACGTCATAAGTCGGGATGTTAAGCCTATTGAATCTTAAGGATAATGCTAACTAAATAAAGCCAACAATCCCCCTATTCTCGGCTGCCAAAGTGCCATTTCTAATTGTTGGATCAAGCACTTAATTATCACTAAGTCAATAGTTATAGCCTATTGGCAATGGTGGAATTTTATTTCCTTAAAGCATTTCATAATTACATCAAGTACAAGGGGTTACACCCATTAAAAATGTCATCGATTGGGATGTTAGGCCTATCAAATCTAAAAGTAATACTGGCCAAATAAAAAGCCAACACTATTGATATTGATGCAAAATTTCTGTTATGAAAATAGAAAACTACTTATACAATTATCCTTACAGACTCAAAACTTCTTGAGCTATATACCTACAGATGCCAATTGACATGGCTTACGAAAGCCCGGGCATCATTAAGAAATCCATATAATAATTAGATAGCATTTATCTTAATCCTTGACCAAAGATCTTGCTCTAAACCATTAATATGGAGACTTGATTGAATTTTGACCAATTTTTTTCAAGTTAGGTCGATTTGCTATATAGAAAAAATCTCCTATATAATATTAAATTTTTATAGAGATTTGAACTTGTTCATAAATCACTTGAATTAATTGAGTATTGATCTTATCTAAAAGTTTGATAACTTGTTATAAATTATAATTTTATTATCGGTACACTTTTAATAAATATTAATAACAGTAATATTTTGAAAAAATTGTTAGCTGACCTAGCTGGCAGTTTCCTCTAATTTGTCACTAAAAATAACTGCAACAGTGTTCGATTGGATATTTGCGTATTGATTCCTATTTATCTGAATCCAATAATGGTTTGCTTTCACCTTTATAATTATACCAACTCGACAACCCACTAAGTGTGTATGATTAGTATATGGTTAAGAATCTAAGCGTTATCTTCTGAAATCTAAAGCAAGGAATGATTCTTAAAATCGTGATTGGAAATAGGAAGGATGTATCTTTTGTGCTCTAGATTTAATTTTCATGCTCCGTTTGGATTGGCTAATTTTTGAGAAAAAAGCACTTTTTTAAAAGTACTTTTATAAGTTTTAAAAGGTATTAGAATATAACTTTTTTAAAAAATACTTTTAATAAAAAAATCAATTTATCACTTATCTCCAGCTTCTAAAAAATTGCAAAAGCAGAAGTGAATTATAATAAAATTATATTCTAAAAATATCTTTTACCTTTATTCAAAATTATAATATATATCATTCTTTTTTTTATCCCTTATTAAATTTTAATTTTTTTCTTTTTTTAAATATCTTTTTTTTATAATTTGACTATAAAAGAAGTACTTTTATTCTTTTCTATTTAAATAGACTTATAAATATTTTTAATAATTAAAAATACTTTTCTCATATAATTTATCCAAATATAAAATATTTTATTCTAAAAAATAAAGCTTTACTAAAGAACATTCAGAGAAAAAAGTTATTTTCCTAAATGTTTATTCAAACAGAAAATATTGGAAAGGGAGCACTTTTCTTTTCAATTTTTTAAAAAGAAATAGCTTGTGCCCAGGATTTCACGTCAAAGTACACTCCAAGATTTTTTGCCCATGCTCGTTTGAAAAAGAGAAACTAAATTGTGCCAAAGATAATCAAGACTATGAGTTTATAATTTAGTGATTAGTTCGTCGAGTTTGAGATGAGAACTTCTTTCAATTTTTTCTAATGCGATTGCTCTCTCGCCTAAATATTTTCATGAAAGAGAAACACAATTCCAGCATGGTGAACATATGTGTTTCAATATTAACGTAAAATAGGTGCGTACAAGATAAGCGCTATTATACTAAGGCCTGGCATATATAGATGTTAATATGCATGTTATTTGTCGCAAGTGCCAAGAAGCATGCATATATACATATATAATAGATAAAAAAAAGGCCATATATTAAAGAGTTTGATTTGGATATACGGACAATATAAAATTTTTTTATATAATTAATTAATTATATTATTTTAATTATATGATCACTTAAGTATTAAGTATGAGATTTAAATGTATTTATTTAAAGAATTAAAAAGAAAAAAGGCCATATATTACACATACTGTATAACGTATAATTCTTTTGCTTCGATGACTTCTTAATTATTCTCTCGCTTTCGTGTCCTTTACAAGATACTACGAACAAAAGATAAGATAATTGATGCAAAATTGCAACAATATCTCACCACAAAATCATATACCACACTTGACCCAAGAATCCGATTTGGACTGGATGAGAATAAGCAAAGCAGCTTGAGAAAGACGACAAAAATCATTGATGGGAAAGGAAGAGAATAATTTTTATGTACTTTATATTATCATTAAATTAGATACTGATATTTGTAAAATTTTTAAAATAATAAATAATTAAATTAAATATTTTTATTAATATAATAATAAATAATTAAATATTTATATAAATATTTTTTATACTAATGTATATAAATTAAATTTGGAAAGAAAATTTTTGTATATATTGTATGCATCAAATATTCAATATTCGAACATGATATGTTGGATCCTCTCGACAGAAAAAGCATTGCCAGAATTATACTTTGATCAACTGACGTGGTGCTTATTTATTGGAGAAAGTAAAATATAACTAAACACTAGAAATAACTTCCGTGCGTTGCACGGATTTGATAATTATTTTTAGTTTAATTAATCTAAATATTTTTATAGTTTGATCTAAATTTTAATTAGATTCTGATAATTTAACAGTTTTCAATCAAGTCTTTATAATAAATAAATTTTTATAATCAAATCCTTAGAATAATTTATTATTACAAATTTTTTGTTAGATTAAATAAGTTTTTATATTAGAGTTTACAAAATTAGGTATGAATCTATCAAAATTTATAAAATTTTAAAATTTTTGTAATATACTAAGGACTTTATTATAAAAATTTATTTATTATAGGAATTTAATTAAAAAATTTTAAATTATAAGAACCTAATTAAAAATTTGATCAAACTATTAAAACTTATAGATTAATTAAATCTAATTTTTTAAAATTGCTTTTAATCAAAACACTTTCAAAAGAAATAAGTAATAGTGATTAACAATTAGTATAATAATCTATTTAATTTTTTAATTATTCTACACAATATTTTCAGCATATGCATGTTTTTCTAATCTTTCTCAATTATAAGAATAAGGACCTTCAATTCTTTTGGTAAGGTCACATTAGACAATTATAATGCTTTTTTTTTAAAAGTGTTGAGAGATTATTATTGAACTTTTAAATTTTAAAGGATTAATTTGTCACTCATAATTTTTGTCAGGAATCAAAATTGGGTTTTACTTTAAAATTTAATACCCTAAGATCCAAAATAATGATTGGATAAATAAGAGTACCTTGGACAAGTTATTGGAACGTTTCCTCTTGAGTGAAGCAGAGAACTTCTTTCACGGAATAATGGCCTCTTGAGTGAAGCCGGGAGTGACCTGCAAAAGGGGGGTTTAGCATCAAACAAAATAAAGCAGAATAGAGAGAGTTAACACAAGAGAGAAGAAATGCAAAAGAGGAAGAATGATAGGGAGGGAGAGAGGAGAAGGTGGTACCCCTTTCCCCAAGTTGCTAATGCTGAAACTATCTCTGTGCCAAATTGGTGGGAGCTTGAAAGAGGGAACTGAGAGCGATTGAGTGAGGGAATGCAAGAGAAAACGTTTTAAGGATTAGGTTTTTTTTTTTTTTTTTTCAAAAAAAGAAGGTTCTATTTTTATATTCGTGACAGTTGCGTTTCATTAAAACTGCCGCAAAAACAATGCGATTCACTGCAGCTAACAGGAACTACTAAGATAAGCGTCGTAGAATTAAAACATCCAGGTAATTGCAAATACCACTGAGATATAGCCGCTGCTGTTTCTTTGTTTTTTTGTAGCGAAGTATCATGATGTTTACTTTTGTTAACTTATATATACAATTGTGAATGCCTATATCATATATGGTATGATTTTTTAAAATTTTTTTTAATGTTTGTGTAGTTATATTATATTGTAAAATTAAATTTAACACAATGAATTACTTTTATAATATCTTAGATTTTACTATCAGTTTTTTAGTTACATAAGCCATAATTCATATAAACATAAATAGTAGAAATAAATTTACTATTGCTGTAATTTGTAAAATAAATGAGTAATTATTATTATTATTATCTGTGTCATGTCATCACATTTGAGCATTAAAATACCTTAATTTCATATTTTCTAAATTTAAATTTTAATACTTATCGCAGAGTTTGCATTGTGCTATGTACCTACATGTGCTAGAAAAACAAAAGGATGAAGCTAGCAATATTGAACTTAACAACGTCAGCATTTGTTGCCACTAAGAACTCAACCTTTTTGGCAACCACACATCTTCATCTGGTAACAGTATTGAATCCAATAACATCCCATTAAAATAAAGAAAGCGAGAACATTTTATATTTTAAAAAGAAGACAAATTGTTCAATAACTCTTGAATCTTAGCAGGTCAATCCATCAATATATATACTAATGCATAATCTGCAATAAGGAACCAAAATTTCAAGGTACCAAAATTTAATACAACGATATCTAACTTTACATACATGCCATATACATACTAAACACAATGCCAGGTTGGAAAGAGGAGGGCAGATACATCCATAAAAATAAAGAACTAAAGCTTCTTGAAAGGTAAATCCTTCTTTCTAGTGTCATGATGACTATTTCTTATAGAATTCATTAGTAATGAATGCTTTTTACAATAGTCACACAAGCACATGTGCTTGCTCACAATTCATTGGAATAGAGGCATTCATCCAAAAGCTACAGGCTGGGATTCTCCAAGGCAATAACAACTTCTCATTATTTAACCTCTTGTCGAAGCTAGTGTAGAAGTTTTAGAATGTCTGTTGTTGGAGACTGATTAAAGGGAGCGGGAGTGAAGGTCTGAGCCTAAGTTTTTCTCTTTTGTTTGGTTTGATATGGTTTGGTCTAGTCTGGTTCAATTCGATCTGATTTGGTAGGCTTGGTTTGTTTCAGTCTAGTCTGGTCCAGTTTGGCTCAGTTCAGTCTTGTTCAGTTTGATTTGATCCAATTTGGTCTAGTCCAATTGGATTCAGTCTGTTCTAATTTGGTTTTTGTCTAGTTCAGTCTTGTCTGAATCGGTTTAGTTCAATCTGGTATAATCCGGTTTGGTTCAATCCAGTTTGATCTGGTTTTGTCTGGTTTGATTAGTGTAGTCTAGTCTGATTTGATCTGATTTGATTCAGTCCGATTTTGTTCGATTTGGTCTAGTCTAGTCTGGTCCGGTCAAGTTTGATTTAGTCCAATTTAGTTCGGTCTGATTTGGTCTAATTTTGAAATAGCTTATTATTGAAATAATGTAAAAACATTTATAATCAAGTGATTGAGTTGTATACATTTACCAAAATTTATGTTTTTGGGATACTTATTTCTTGATAATATTTAGCAACTTGAATTGTATTGAGTTGGAATCATTCTTTTTAATGCAAGCCACAAGATTTATTTTAGTTGTTTTCCATTTTATTTAATTTTATTTGAACCTTGGTTGCACTGTGTTTCATCCTATTTTCATGCTGCAAAATTTATTCCTATATCTTTCGTCTTTCTATTAATACTTGAAATATATTTATGCAAGAGCTATGTGCTTAGTTGATGTGCAACTATAAAGCAATCAAAATTAGCCTTTTATCATATCCTCATAACAACATACCAGGTTGTGTTTGGCATGATTTTAGAGAACAACTTTCTCTAACTAATGGATTTTTTTGTCTTCTATAATTAATCTCTCCTCTCTTATTTGCAACTGGTGAAAACTGATTAAACTTTAATTAAAGACATTATCTATGCAGACAATGCTTTTTTTAGTAGTTAAAAAGGACAAGGTAGAAGGTTTGTTTAATAATTAGAAAGACTCAAAATTAATATATGTGCGGTAGATAAAATATAAAAATTATTTAATAAATATAGCAATAATTTGAAGTAGCATAATTATGTGATAAAATTAAAATTTAATTTTTTATGATAAAGTGAAAGTTTTTGTTAATATAAATATAATAAAGATATAAATCATTTATGTCCATTTGGAATGTATTGAAATCATATGGATGTTTAATATTTAATTATACTTCATCATTTTGATACCATCTTTTTATTTACCCTCAGTAGCACTTGTATGCTTTGCACTTGCTTTAATGTTTTTATTTGAGTTGGTTATAGGTTGTGCCTTCTTGAAGCTTCAAATTAAATTAATATTGACTTTTCATCCGATATTAATATGTTCTTTATTTCCATAGATATCTTTTTCCTTCCTTCATAGATAATCTCTTCATCTGATGATGTTTCTTATATTTATTTATATTTCTTTTTGGTTGAGCTTTATATATAGATATGTACTCTTTATTGGATCATATTGATGTTGGTACATGTGGTTCCTAGATTATGTTAACAATAAATATTAGAGTTTAAATTTGTTTATTTGAGTGAAGACAATTATGTTTGCCATTTGTTATTGTTTGATTTTGGAATTTTGAAACAATAAAGATGTGAAAAGGAGTAATGGATACATATCTTTTTTTAATAAAAATAAATTAGTTTTGGAACTCTTTGTAATTTTGTAATTTTGGAAAAATAAAATAGAGTCTCCCCGCCTAAAAAAAGAAAAACAAAGTGGAGTGCTGCTAGAAAAATATAAATTTCAGTTAGCTATAATTTCTATTTTCAAAGGGAAAAAAAATGGAGGCATGTTTAAAAAAATATTCAATCAAGAATTAATATCAAAATAATTGTTTTTATAATATATTTTTATAATTAGTGCTACTGACTTTTAGATATAAATAGTCAATATGTTTTTTTTTTTTTTTTTTTTTGATAAGCTCATGGAGCTCGACGCTGTAAGAACCGAGGAGCAAACAAACACAAGGCTAAGAAAGTAAACGGAACCAAGAGACAGGCAATAATATGCTAGCATAAGTCTGCAGGACAATTGCACAATACACCAAAAAGGCATGCTAGCATATTAGGGCTTGTTTGAAATTATTTTTGTTTTTATGTTTTTCAAAACAATTTTAAAAAACAAGTTTAAAACCAATTTTAAAAAATAAAAGAACAAAAAAACCTGTTTGGCAACTTTATTTTCAAAACAGTTTTTTAATGATAAAAAACAAAAAACTTGTTTGGATAGTTATTTTTAAAAATAAGTTTTAAAAATAGTAAAACAAAAAACTTGTTTGGCAAATGTTTTTTTTAAAAGTAGCAAATAAATATAATATAGATACATTATCATAAATAAAATTTAACATAATATTAAGTTTGATACATAATATTTTTATATAGTTTCAATAATCAAATTCCTAATACAACTTGATGTATTCAAATATTCATAAGTCTATTTATTTTTTCTCAATCGGGTGGGAAACACTTTTTTTTTTTCAGAAGTAGCAAATCTATAGCTATACGCAAAAAGAATTACACTTTGTAACTCCTTTTAATCCCTATTAATTGGATTAAAATTGGTTTTTTTTCAAGTCCATAAACATATTCTCATCAACCAAATGCAAATTAAAAAAGGATGATAAAATTGTAAAAAATATCTTTTATTGATATGCAAAAAATATCTTTTATTGATGCATATCAGTTGTCTTCCTATCAAAACCAATTAAGTGAATATTTCTTTTGATTTTGTGCAATTAATTGGGTAAAATGATAGCAATATAAATACATCCAAGATGGCAAAAGCAAAAAAAAAAAAAAAAAAATTCACACTTTGTAACAAAAGCACATCACACTAATTTAGGCTAAATTCGGTCACACTAAAATAGTACTAAAATGGTAGTTAGGAGAAGGATATCACACTATTATATACTCTCCAAATACATTCAAGAACCTTTTCTACTACACAGAGATGCATTAAATTATAAATACTATCACAAAATGCGTCTTCCATCTCTATGAAGCATAATATAATGAACCCCAACCTCCTCCCTTAATATGCATGTTTTTAGTTTCTCTTCCTCTACAACTCAGTCATGACCAATAACCATGAATTTGGTAATTCACTCAATGTATCTGCAACATATAAGCTTTATCTCAAGGAAATAATATCAATCAACAACATAATTATAGCCTGAAATAGGAATTGAACAAAGTAGGATTATCGGTCTAAAATGTCTAAGTAACAGTTGAATCTATCAAATTCACAATGTCAATAGTCAATACCAGATCAATGATGCATTAAAATGAAACAAACACAGCAACATAAGAAAACAAAATGCCATAGTTGTATCCATGTTGCAATTTACTCTTCTCCATATTTCTATTTTTTTCTCACATTGAATTTAAACAATGAAAAGTGACTCTAGCAGCAATCTACACAGAGATGTGTCAATTATCACACACTTAGCCATGATACTTAACAATGGAAGAGAAAATGACAATTATTACAAACTAGAAAGCATGCTTTTCATAGCTCATAAATGCTCCTAAGTGTTAGCAGAAAAACGACAAATAATTATGGGTAATTGGATAGGGACTAGCGATAGAGAACCAAGCAGAAACAGTCTATAAGTGAGATAATTCAATTAATTTTCTATCACAAACTGATGCATCTTCTACCCACTTTCAGAAACTGCTTTATATTAGCAAAAATGTTTAAGCGATGTTTGCTATCAAATTGGAGGACACTATTCAATAGTCAATTTCACATGAAAAGAATATGTCAAAAACATCATTCATCACAAATTGTTTATGTAGGAAGCACTAAGCTAAGACATTATTACTCAACTGCTAAAGATTCAATGACTAGAAAAATTCATCCTTGGAAATTTGTTAACCACCGTCACTGGTTCATCGCCGCCACCGGAGAGATTCAAAGCATCGCTAGTTCCGCTGTCCTGACCTTCTCTTCCTCCGCCTGGCCTCGTCGTATGTGCCGTCATTTTCAAGGTAGATCCCGCCTTCGTGCATGAAATCGGTGTCGAGGCAGATCCTGCCGTCACTTTTACCTGCATCAGAGAAGGAGAAGGGAAAGAAGAAAAAAAAGAAAACAGATCCACAAAAGTTGAATGCTTGAGAACAAGGGAGAGGAAAAGGCCAAAGGGGGAAAGAAATTGGGGCCGCGACGGAGATCAAAGGCAAGAAAGAATGGGTATGGGTGGCTGGGCATATAGGGGAAAGGGAATAAAGAAATTGGGGTCACGACAGAGATCAAAGGCAAGCAGAAGAAATGGGAATGGGTGATTGGGGTTGATTTCTTTTTTAACTGATATAAGATTCGAATGAGGCGCAAAAACAATAAAACAATATAACTACAAAAATGCCACTGTCTAAACCACTTGTTTTCATAACAATAAAATAGAAAACATCTCAAAGCTGTTTTCTATTTCTTGTTTTTAAAACTTACATTTATTTTATAGTTTTTAAAATGAACGTAAAAAAAACATGTTGCCAAACAAGTGTTTTTGTTTTTTTATTTTTAGAAACTGAAAATTGTTTTTAAAAATCACTGTCAAACAAGCCCTTAGATACGCCAAAACTGATATGAAAAATGCTAATTGTTCTACGCCTTTATTCTCTGCAGTCTGCTTTTGCTCTGAGAAACAGCCCCATGTAGATAGAAATCACGAGCTTTACTGCACACAGACCCCAAACCATAGCTAACACGCCCTGTTAAGCAAACCGTAAAATCAGCCTTTGATTCTTCGGTTCAGCCAACTTGTACCGGTCTTCAAGCCATTTATTCTTCATATTTCTGACATGCGCCAATGAAACATTCTTTAACCAATGCCGCACCTTGAGAAATCTACTCCGTGCAAACCGAAGCTCCCACATTCCAAGATCTTTAGACTTCGACCACAAATCAATCATATAAGTGTATTTTATATGGACTCACCATTAATATATAATCACATGCAAAATATACTTATATAATTGGTCAGGACCATAGTATTTTTCACGAAGAGTGTCTTATTTCTAAATCCAATTCCACATACGCCGCTTCATCCAAAGCCACTTTTAATGCTCCCATTATTGCTATCACCTCGGCCTCAGGTTTTGAGAACGGCTGTGATATAATCAAGACAAACAATCCTCGCATTTTCTGCTGATGTAAGAAAACCACCAAATCCATTTCTTCATTGATCCATCACGATCAGCGCCTCTGTCTCCCAAGTTCAACTGCACTAACTCACACCCTGCATTCCCCTTTTTATTTTGGCCATCATGCACCGTTGCTGATTGGCGAGTTGAAACCTCCACCTCCCACACTCCTAACCAAATCAATACAGCACTTCACATCCACCGTTTTGTTTTCAAAGATAACGTTATTTCTATACCCCCCATATACTGTACTCCAAACCACAACAAAGGAACAACAACCTCCATTCTCTCTTAAGCTTCCCCAACAAGAATCCTTCATTCCATTCCTCGAAAAGTGTCTTTAGACTCCCTGGTATAGCCCATTTCACACCTCTCCATACCATACACTCACACCAGGCTTTCCACACAAGAACACACTCTACAAACAAATGATTAATTGATTCTACATGAGAGCTGCAAAGAATGCACCTATCATCCCCATCCGGTAGTAAACCAAGCTTATTCAAATACTCTTTGGTCTTCCTTCAATCTTCCAAGCATCGCGAACCAAACCATAAGCTCAACCTTTGGAGGAGCTATTCGTTGCCAAATGTTTGCAAAAGAATTACGAGATTCCAAGCTTGCCAACTGCACACTCCCTGCCAGCTGAATAAAAGATCGAACAGAATAAGATCCTGAGCTATTATGATGCTTCCGTGTCATCTGGCCCTTGTCATCTGAATTGAGATTCACCTGTGCTTCTGGCCTTTCCTTTCTTCTTCTTGCTCCGCCCCCCTTCTTTTTCTTTTGGATTTGCATGATCACTTCCTTTCAATGCAGTCCTCCATTAATGCTTGGACTACATCTCCTCCTTATCAAATGATAAGCCCAGGTCCTTTCCCAGTTTCCATATATGCCTCTTCTGCCTCCGACCTGTCATCCTCGCTAGCGCTGGCTTGATCCTCCTCTTGATCATCCTCTAAATGGGCAATAGGTTAGAGCATAAAAATCACAACAATCTCATTTTTTTAATTTAAATTTTCTGTAAAATATATAATAGCGATATTAAATACAATTGATAACTCGTATATGTATCTAATTTGTTGTTGTTGTTGTTTGGGTCTCATAAGCACCATTTTTGGTTTAAATAAATACCAATTAATAATAGACATAACTTTTCCATTACTAAATTTTGCATAATGGAATAATAAAGGAGAGCATCAGTATTTATTGTTGGAGGAGGTTACAGGAAGAGAGAAAGAGAAAAGGAAAAGGGGTGTGAGGTGTTGGAGAGGGAGATTATGGAAAAAGGGAAAGAGGTATAGAAAAAGGTGTAGGATAACTATATCAACGTGACTTTATAAAATTAAAGAGATTATATAAAAAATAATATTTTTAATAATATTATAGAATATCTAAATATTAAATTTTTAATATACTATAATTTAAATATCAAAATTAATATATTATAAATAGATTTTTTCAATGTGATTCCTCGTTCACTCCCTTGCCTAAATATGTACATGAAAGAGAAACAGGATCCTTGCTCAGCGAACATACGTGTTTCAATATTAACGCAAAATAGGTGTGTACAAGATGAATACTATTATACTGAGAACTGGCATATATGGATGTTAATAAGCATTTTATTTGTCCTAAGCGCCAAGAACCATACATATAAATATATATAAAGAATGCCATATATTAAATGCATGTTAACTACTATTGTAAATAACTTTATCTTCTTTAGAGGAGAATGCAAATTCAAATTTTAGAAAGACAATTCTTATAAGAATATTACATAATTTTATGCTCCTACAATTAAACGAGAATTAGTCTTATAGGTGAGGTTTAAATGAACAAAATTTGTAACCATGCATACCTCGTGCTGTTATTAAGGGGGAGGGGGGAACCATATATTACACATACTGTACAACGTACAATTTTTTTGCTTCAACGACTTCTTAATTATTCTCTCGCTTTCGATAGGGTCCTTTACAAGATATTACGAACAAAGATAAGATAATTGATGCAAAATTGCAAACTGATCTCACCACAGAATCATATACCACATTTGACCCAAGAATCCGACTTGGACTGGATGAGAGCAAGCAAAACAGCTTCCGAAGGACGAAAGGTCTTTTGAATAAAAAAAGCATTGATGGGAAAATAAAATCTTTGTATTGTATGGTTCAAATATTCAATATTTCAACATGATATGTTGGACTTGGATCCTATATATTAAGACAAAGAGCATTGCTAGATTTTGAGCAACCGACTAGTGCCTATTTATTGGAGAAAGGGAAATATAAGTAAACATGGATGGGCGCCTATTCAGTTGGTCCGGGCACAGGCACATTATCGGGCCATCGAGTATTTTTCTAAGACAAAAGGTAGAACAGGTAACAAAGGTGTAAGCATTTATTATGAAGGCAAAAAGCTATAATATAAAATAAAATAATAAATTTTATTTTTAAATTAAAAAATAACAATTTATTTTTAATTTTTTTAAAAAAATCATATTAAGAGTATGTTTGTTTTAACCTTTTTTTTTTTGTTAGCAAAGGTGATTTTTGGGCTAAAAAAATTAATTGTTATAGAAACTATTCATTTCAATTTCTACTCAAAAGTTAAAAAAATATATTTTTAATTTTTAAGTAAAAATTGAAATGAGTAGTTTTTTATAAAAAGTGAATTTTTAATACTTAAAAATTATTTTTATAAAAAAATTAAAACAAATGCACTTTAAAGAAATGTTAAATTTTAAGAGTGATGCTCAGTAAATATAGCCAATAATACACTAATTTGGAGATTTGAATTCATGATCTTCTTCCAATATCACTCATTATTAAGCACTTTTTACTATATCAAAAATTATAGTTGATAATAAAAATATAATTTTATTTCTTTGACTATTTTTATAACTGCATTAAGTATTTACAAGCCTCATATACTTAGATGTTAAGTCCGTTGTAAGGATAACATATATGTTGCCATTTTTCTCTTTTTTCCCTTTTTTTTTTCCCGAGGACAACATTTGTTGTTGTCTTAATGCTAGAGAAATTTTAAAGGAACATTTGTGCTAGGCCTAAATGCTCTTCACAAAGAAAAATATAATTTGTACTCATAATTTTTATGTATTTTTCTATCCTAATATGTTTATAATGAGTCTATTTTATAAGTATAAATTTCTCCTTAGCAAGTAACAACATGACAGTTGTGAATTCAAATTTATAGGAGAAAATAAAGGTGGCCTTATAAGTTCAAATTCAAAAGAGATAAAGCTTGCAATTATGAAAAAGCTAGACTCAAATTAAAATGAAGAACTACCCGTAAATTGTATTATATTCATTTTTTCTTAGACCATTAGAATTAAAAATTTATTAGACTCTAACTAATTTAGTGTATGTAGGTGACATTTATTAATATTATGAGGATAAAATTCTCTCACTACTATTTTATTTTTATTTTCAATATTCTAATATGAGACTTTATTTAAAAGAAATAAATATTAAATCATTTGAATCAATCAAACATTTATATTATATTGTATTATCCATATTGCATGTAAAGCATTTTTCTAATAAATGTCAAATTATTAGTAAAGAAAAAGATTAGTTATTAGTAAAGAAATTAGAGTCACCATAAGCGTAGTGTCACCCATTAGCACCCCATACTAAACTCACCCTAAGTGTCAAATTATAAAGCTTCTTGCAGGTTTGCTTGAGCGCATTGTGACAATGTCCAGTCACTTTGACGTCCATTGTTACAAGATTAAAGTATACCCTTATTTCCTTTTCATATGTTTTTAATTTATTGCAATATAATTTAATTTTCCCTCTTGTATCTCGGTTCGTCAAATGACTTCATTCATTTGATGTTATTTATTTTTTGTTTTTTTTTTCAGCATTTTAATCTATGAGTTTTATATTATTATCCAATCAAATTTTTATATTTGTAAGATTTTTAAGATAACAGATAGTTAAGCCAAATATTTTTATTGATATAATAATATATGATTGAATATCTATGTAAAAAAATTTTACACTAACAATGTATACAAATTAAATCGTTAATCTATTTGAGTTTCTACACTTTTACATTACCAACAATTTTAGTTCCTCGAATTAATTCATTCATTCATTTAGCGTTGATATTTTAATATATAATATTCTAGCTTTATTTTTTTGGGTAAAATTTACATGCGTCTGACAAGTTTGATACTAAATCTTTGCAAATTACTAAAAGTTTGAGAAACTACAAGGAAAGGTTCCTTCTTAAATTGAAAATATTTATATTTAAAAATTTGATGAATTATTGACCATATTTTTCCACAAAAACCTGGCATTTCAAAAACGATAGCAATTCATCCCCACATGTAATCAAGCAGTGACTTCAAAGAGAAGGGAATTCATCATATCAAAATGCATTGCTTTTTATGGATTCGCTTGCCAGTATCCCTCGATGACGAAAGGGAAAAGCTACATATGACGCAAGGATACTTCAAAATTCAATTATCGAAAAAAAAGGGATACTTCAAAATTCAAAATTGATGATGTGTTTGTATCATATTCACTCATATCCAATACCAATACGCTTATAATATTTGCTGCATTTGTAGTTTTTGAGATATCCTTTTTTTTTTCTTATCAATGCTGATACAAATAGAGTGTGGGTGCATTTGTTTTAATTTTATTTTTTTTGGATTAAAAAGAGATTTTTTAACTATTAAAAAATTATTTTTTAAAAAATTATTCATTTTAACTTTGAATAAAAACTGAAATAAATAATTTGTATAAAAAATAATTTTTTTAATAAAACAATTGGCTTTTTCCCTCCCCCCCCAAACAAAAAAGCTAAACCAAACGCACTATAAGTTGCCGGAAGCTGAGTTTCCAAAAATATGCGACAACAAGAGAGAAATTGAAAAAGATGTAGAAAGTGAACTGCAAGCATTATATATTGGAAAATACTAAATGACCCGACAAATTACCCGAGTTTCTCATGCCCGACATATGTGGTATTTACGGTGGCACTGACGTGTTAAGTTTTTATTTTTTTTCACTTTCAAAATCTTAAATCTGTTTCATTGTGAGAACACCGGTCTTACAAGAGAGTATGTACCCTTTGAACACACTGCTCTGGTTCAAAGAACACTGCCAAGCCCTCTCTCCTCCTCCTCCTTCTTCTTCTTTAAATAAAAACTCATCACCTAGCATCAAGGACACATGAAAATTGAATCTTTTCTCTAACAACTATTCTTTCTTCTTTGTGACACAATCCAAAGAATAATCCAAGATTTGGAATTTGAGACTTCTTTTTGTCAGTACTATTCATCCAAATTTAACCCAAATAACATCTTATCTCTATCTTATGGGAGTTGCATCACCATCACAAATAACAAAAATGGCTTCGCAGTAAATATTTGGGACACCCAGTAGCTTTTTTATATGAGGCATCACATTTATTCTTTGAGAAAATGAAATAAGGTGAGAAAGAGCACTGATGGGAAGAATAAAAGAAAGAGAGCTCAAAAAAGTGCAAAGTTTAGCTGGGTTCTGGCGTTTTGCTTTCATGGAGTTGAAACAGCAAACTATTTTTTCTCGCCTGTGATTTCGCTAACAGGTATAGAAAATCTTTTATTTAATTTTTTGATTTGTTCAAACAAAAATTTATTACATATAATAATAATTAAGCTGAGATGGCTCACACAGATCAGTCGGGTAATTAGGATTCTGGCAGTTAATCGGGCTCAGTAGCAACACTCTTATATATTAACTTGCAACCGGATAAGGTGTGCATCGATCAGCATCTCAAATTCGGGCAATTTTTCTGACTGAACAACATTTTTCTTTTTTAATATCCACAGCTTTTAAAATATTCCGCTTCAAAAAATCACAACAATAATTTAAGTTCTGTTCTCATAAAGTACCTTCCTCACACTATATTCTCCCTCTTACAATTTTGCCTTCCTCAAAATCATGGCAAATAATAGAGAAAAGGAAAAACCCTTTTTGCATATATACTTGTTAATTCATTTGCATTGTATTTTCAGCATATATATAACACGAGCTTTAATTATTTAGATCGCATCTTTTTTTTTTTTTTCTGGATAATATGATAGATCGTATCTTCTTAATTTCTTGGCCCAACAGAAGCATATCTGTAATATATAAGATCAACGCCGTGTCCGGTGTGCATCATGTGTATGCAGATTCCTCTCTTTTAGTGCTATTATTGTCAGATTCTTTTTCTTTCCTTCTTGTTCGCTCGTTTCCGGTGGAGTCCTTCGCAAGATATTAGGAACTAAAGATAATGGAAATGCGTGAGTGATCCTATGAAAGAATCAATGTGCTGGGATATAAACATACCACAAGTGAGTAGTGGCTACGATTAAGAGGGTGAGGATAACGCAACCCAAAAAAGGGAGAAAAAAGGTTAAATGCAAGAAGCTCCCTTTAATTATAAATCATGTGTACAAAGTTTTATGTAATTTAAAACTCAATAACAAGACTCCCTAAATTAACTAAATATTACAATGTTAATATGACCTTTTCATACATGTGTGGAAAACTCCTTTATATATATAAAGAGTCAATATGTGTACACATTTTATGAATTCAAGGAATTGTCTTGGTGAGTTTTAAAACATATAAACTTTATGTACATTACCCATAATTGGAGGAGATTTCTTGCACTTTGCCTAAAGAAAACTACTAATGCTAAGAATTTTTTGAAGAAGATCGGAGTACTAGAAAAATTCTCAAGTGCTACAAGAGTAAGAAAAAAAGTTGGTGATTTGTTTCATTTTATTTATTGTTCGACACTTCAGCAATTGCATTAAAAATACATGCGTAGTTATAGTAGAAGACAATAATAATTCAAAAAATTAAAATCCTAAACATTAGATGCAGCAGAATACAGATTTTTTCTTATCCTACAAGGAGGGATATTTCAAAATCGATCCAAATTGAATTAAAACAAAAAAATTTATCCAAAAAAAAAGGTTGATTACAACCAAAATAAAATAGTTTGAATTGGTTATTATTTATAAAAATTGATTGGTTTGGTTCCATTTTCAATTTTAATTTCTAAGATTGAATTAAACCAAATCAAATCAATAATATATTACATATTAATTGTTATATATATTTATGAGGTATATTACTTTATCATATTACTTATTCATTTCTATATTTATGTAAATATACATTATTTTTTGTTCAAATCTTTTATTATTTTCTTAACTTGTTAATATTCCACATTAGTATAATTTTTTTGTAATTAATTTAGATTTTATAATTGCATGGTTTTATTAAAAAGAAAAAACTAGTAATTAATCTACTTTAATGAAGTGAACCAATTCAAAACAATTTAAATCGGTTTGGTTTGGTTCAATTTTCATATATAATCAAAGAGAACTAAACCAAATCAAAATAAAATTTATTTTTTGGGTTAATTGAAGTTTTATTTCAAAATCGAATCAAACTAAACTGAACTGAACTGTAAACACCATTACCCAAAAGCATCTAAGAATATCGTTGATAATTTAGGCCATACGGTTTATTCCACTTTCAATGATTCAACTTACACAAGCATAATTAGTCTTGCCAACATCCACCCTCGCTAAAGATATTATCAAAATCCAAAAATGAAAGGGAAAGAGATTAATACTATACAATCAAAAAAAAAAATTTCTTAATCTTTTACCAAAAAAACTCGTTCTTGGTTTTGTGATTCTAGTCAAGTAGATTATTTACTTAGGGAGTAGATTTTTTGCTGCTTAGTTCTTGTTGCTTCTAGTAGGGTTTTGCTTTGGCTTGTCTGTATTTTTCAAGCCTATTAATCTATTTCTCTGTTGCTGTTGTGCTTCGGCTCCTCATCTGTATTGGTGAGTTGAGTATCTTTATCCAATTATCGAAAAATAGTAAATTATATGATCCAATATTCCATCCAAACATCAAATAGCATGTCACATGTTTCAAATAAATAAATTAGTACAAAATTTTTTGATTCTCTAGCATTATCTAATAAAAAAAAAAAAGAAAGAAAGAATATTATCCAACTTCAAAAGGTGAACATCCATGGCCAGATCTATCACGCCTTCTATTGCTATGTAAGTCCTCTCTCATCCTAGTGTTTCCGTAGCCCATCATTCATACCCATACCCACATATAGAAGCACACTAGTGACTTCAAAGAGAGAGAGACAGAGACAGAGAAGAAAAAAGGGGAAAATATGCACCCATCCCAGTCCAGATGCGGGGCAAGTACGCATCATCAAACAGCAAATAGGGAAAATATTGGAAAGAGCAGATATTAATGGGGGTGGTCGTTATACAAGGGATGAGCTCAAGAAAGCTTTCAAGGATCTTGGTTCCTACTGGCCTGCATGGAGAACCCAACTTTGTCTCTGGGAAGTTGACGCCAACGGTGATGGACAAGTCAGTGGGAAGGAAATTGAAGTTCTTATTGGCTATATCTTTGATCGTCTCAACAATGGACACTACAAGATAAAAAATTGATCACAAATGATTCCAACTGGGTTCAGTGATGTACTACACTTCTAATATATATATATATATGTGAGTGTGTGTGTGTGTGTGTGTGTGTGTGTGTTTATATGAATAGTTTATATATTTGTGTGTATGTTCAGACCCTCCATGCCTAACAGCTATTTGTGCAACATGGAGTGGTCGTTCTTCTCTGAACGATGATAATATTTTGTATCAACCTTTTGATTAAGGTTTGACCTTTTAATAGTTTGATGCATGCCTTTGTGGCACTATATATTGATAAAATAAAAGTTATATGTACGTATACTCGGTTTTATGCTTTCAGTGTTTGGCTTTTTAATTTTCTTACTGTAACATGAAATCATGGACAGATATATAGGTCAACAAGGCGAGAATGAGTTGGGACGACTATATATAGATTAAATAGTGTTCAATAACTCATCTTAATTGGAAACTCTTCCAATACCCTAAACTTTTATTGCCAAAAATTCATGAAGATCGTCATCAACTCGTATGATTAAAAAGAAAGAACATAGTGATTTAGCTCAGAACAATCTGCTACCTCTGTTAATTGAAAAAATATATATATTGTTCACTTAACGGGATTCAATGCTAAGGGGTTGGTGCCAGTGAGATCATCACTAATCTCTAATGAACTAAAAATCAAGTGCATGGGCCATCCATCAACAAGATAATTTTTCCAGACGTTAAAGAAGTTCTCTCAGACGAAGAGAAAACTTTGCTTGAATATTTCATTCTTTCTTATTAATCTATCGTTATGTAAAATGTACAAATATTACAGATAATTATGATAATTAGAATTTAACTTTAATATACTATCGATATAAAATAATTATACAAACATTCAAGCTTTCCAACGATCCGTTTATTTATTGGTCTTTTCTGAAATTATGTGAATTTCATTTATTTAGAATATCATTTATTTTTCTAACTAATCATGAGATATTGTTATTTTAATTTGCTACGGAATGATCAAGCCTTTTAACCTCCCTTATGTTTATTTATCATTATTAAAAATCATGCAGATTCCATTTATTTTTGTGGCCAATCATGTATATGTTTTTTTTTTTTTTTTTTATAATCACTAAACAGCTAAAGTATTTAAGGCTAAAGTTTTCCATGAAAAATTCAATATTTTTTATGATGCCTTCCAGTCATGTATTTATGTGCATATTTGGATAAACTTTTAAAAATATACTTTTAAGATGAAAAGCAAAAGTACCTCTTCATCTGCTTCTCATAAAAAATAGAAAATTGATTATTTTCTTATTGCAATTCTTTTGAGAAGTTTATTTAAACAAGCTATATGATTTTTAGAAAATATATGTAAAACACTTTATACTAATAATGCATTGAAATTAAATTTAAATAATTTTTTATTTTTCTAATATTTTTTTTACAATAAATTTAAACTTACAACATGACACTATGTCCTTTTCATGCTTGATAAGCTAACTCTCTCTTTATATGTATAAATTTATTTTGTTGTGGAAAACTAAGGATTTATACAGAAGATTTTTTCTCTGACTAAATTTTTTTTCCAAGTATTCCAGATGATAATAATTATTTTTTATTCCCATGTCGTATTTGAATCTTGTAGTTAAAAATAGCTACTATATTGAAATAAATAAACTAGGGAAGAAGTACTAAATATAATTATTTATATTATTTATTGCCATTATAATATGTGTATAACTTTTTTGTCTTTAACATTAAAATCAAATGTTTAACTCATGTTTAATTATTGATACCTGTTCGTCGTTAAACCAAATTTAATCCAAACAACAATCATATTAGAATTATTTCTAAATCGAGCTAAGTTTAATTTTGAAGGCATTTGCTTTTTTATCGACTTATAAAACTGGTTTATCTTGTCCAGTTATATATATGTAGAGTAGTTTTACAAGATTCATATAGTGAATTTTATGCGTAAAAGCATTTCTATCATTCAAAGTATATTTAACATTATAAATATATTTATATTATAAATTTCAGGGATTTCCTTCATTACCCTTATTTTTATAAGGGTATTGACATGTTATATTCAATTGTTATGATTTAATTACAAATTTCATAAATTTTAAATATAAGAAAAAAGTAATTTGAAAAATTTAATAATTTAAATTAGTGAGATATGTAACAAATTTTTAAACACATAATTAAAAGGTTACGGTATCATTAAATTTTATAGAGGTATCAAAAAAATCCCCTAAATTCCAATAATAAATATGCTTCTATGTGTAGAGTCTAATACAACCCTAAATTTATATTAACATTAAAAAAATTTCATACTTTTTTTTTGGCTCATCACTTTGAATTAGAACCTGATTCCTTTATCAATCTATCCAGTCATCAAGAAATTATTGTGCGTTCAAAATTGACCAAAGGGAACAATTATTTGAGAAGCCAACGCTTTCATATCATATGTGATCGAATAAGGGTGATTTCATGCTTCTGACGACAACATGGCCATGCTGACATATTGAGCTAACGAAAATATCATCGATTCGTTTGATGAGTCGTACGATGCCCTTGCTTTTTAAAGCGTTTCAAAATTCTTGCTGACGTGGACTAGTCAAAATGGGAAACGTGGCAAATTCAATAGCCGATATTTCGATTTAAAGTTGGACCGTAACGCGAAAAATTAAAGGCACTTCTTCAGGAAAAATATAAAATGTCAAATAAGTTTAAAAAAATAAAAATAATTTTATTTTATATATATCTATCATGTATATGAATTTCATAATTAAAATGCACATATTTATAATTTTAAATTATGTTTTTAGTAATAAATATGCTATGCTTATATTATTTATAATAAACCCAAATTTATATTAACCATTTTTTTTTCTGTTTTCATGTTATTGATTATTTTGTACTAAAAACACCTATCAATTAATTTCTATACACAACAAAACATCAACTCATGAAGTATCTTTAGTATATATACTAGTATTTATGTATGTGATTTTACGGATTTATTTTGACCTCTTTATTTTTTTATTTGATATTTTTATTATTTTTATCATTATTTTTATTTATTTTTTAAATATAACATATATTATTTCATTTATTATGAAACCAAAATAAGAATTTTTAAAAAAAATATAGTTGTTAAATAAAGTAAATTAAAGTGAAAAGATCCAATATTATCCATCCAAAGGTCAAATTGCTAATCACAAATTTCTAAAAAATAAATTTGTGCAAAAGTTTTGATTCCCTAGCATTGCCTAATTAAAAAAACGAAAGAATATAATCCAACTTGAGAATGTGTAGATCCATTGCCAGTTCCATCTCGCCTTCTATTGCTATATAATCCCTCTCGACCAGGTGTTTCCATAACCATAGCCCATCATTCATAATTCATACCCATACCCATATAGAAGCACACTAGTGACTTCAGAGAGAGAGAGAGAGAGAGAGAGAGAGAGAGAGAGAGAGAGAAGAAAGAGAAAAATGCCCTTTGCCAACGACCATGGGGAGCAAGCACGCCTCGTCAAACAGCAAATAGGGAAAATATTGGAAAGAGCCGATAGTAATAAGGACGGTTGTTATACAAAGGATGAGCTCAAGAAAGCTTTCGACGATCTTGGTTCATACTGGCCTGCATGGAGAACCCAACTTTGTCTCCGGAAAGTTGACGCCAACGGTGATGGGCAAATCAGTGGGAAGGAAAATGAAGTTCTTATTGGCTATATCTTTGATCGTGTCAACAATGGACATTACAAGATAAAAAATTGATCACAAACGGATTCCAACGGGGTTTAGTGATGTACTACACTTCTAAATAAGCTAGCGCATATATATGTGTGCGTTTGTGTGTGAATGTGACTAGTTTACATATTTGTGTGTGTACGTTCAAACTCTCCGTGCCTAAACAAATATTTGTGTAACATGGTCCATGGAGTCGTCGTACTTCTCTGAACGTTGATAATATTTTCTATTTCATTGTCTCAGTTATGTACCTAGATTCCTCTTAGTTACATAACTCTAATATCAATTTATGGGTTGCGAATCCACAAATAATATTAAGAATGGATAATAGAAGCTCAATTAAATAAGAAAGAATTCATTAACATTGGAAATTTCAAACAATCATATTCACAACATAAGTTACATTATCACTCTAGCATAAGGTATTTAGCTAACTAATATGTTTAACAAATACAAATCCATAGATAGAATATATATGCTAAACATAAATCAAAGAGAGAAAAGAGAAGAAAAATGGATCCCAATTGGGGTAGAATAGCCTAATTCACACTCTGATATAGTAGACTAATATTGGACCACTAATTTCCAAGCTTTGTAACTCTTAAATGGATTGGAACTTGCTCTTAGTCCAAGAACACAAAGTTGTAGAGAATTGAATTGGCTTTCCAATGCCATGAAGAGCACCTAAATCAGACTTCTGTAACTCAATATATTGGTAAAATACTAAATAGATATCAAGTTGGATAGTATCAGGATATTAGTGATATTTAATCTGGCAACTAGATTTTTACTAAATAACTCTAAGAATTGGGTTTTGAGCTGAACATCAAAATTACAGAGTATTTCCTGAGCTTTTTAAAATATTCTCATTTATCTCAATTCAATCTCTATAAAAAGAATATGAATTTTCTACTGCAATAGTTTTAGAAAAATGACCTCACCTAAGCTCCAAAACCTTTTATTTAGCTCTAAAAGTGCCTCTTTTACAAAATTGCCATCAAATTCACCTAAAATTAATATTAGTTCCAAAAATTTTACAAAAATCCAAATTCTATATGAAAATGGATAATTTCTTAACAATTAGAACATAAAATTATGTCAAATTAAGCATTAAATTAGTGTATATTATACACTCATTGTCGAGAGAGAGAGAGAGAGAGAGAGAGAGAGAGAAGAGTTATGTTATGAGTGTTAGGATGAACGTGATGATGATGGAGGCCAGGGCCAAGCAAACTGTGAACTGTGAGAAGTTTAAGAACTACTAAGATACATCATAAATAAATGATTGCATCAATACACCATTAATCTTCTTCCAATCTTATGAAACCACCTCACAATATTTACTGATTAATGGTGGATATTTTAACCAATATCCGCCGAAGAATGACCCCTTGTGTGAACCTATTGTTCATGGGCAACTTGTTCTATTTGTGAGTTGTCCTATTTATTTATCAAAAACAAAAAAGTGGCCTAAATAATCTGATTTAGCTTAGAATAATCTGCTGCCATTGTTATTAAAAAAATAATAAAAGAGGTTGACATAAGGGAATTCAATGCCAACTTGCTAAGGGGTTGGTGCCAGTGGAATTATCACTAAAATGAACTAAAAATCATGTACATGGGCCAGCCATCAGGATAATTTTGCCAGTTGTCAAAAGACGTTCCCAGACAAAAAGAAAACTTTACTTGAATATTATTTCATTCTTCCTCATTAATCTATCGTTACGCAAAATGTACAAACATTATAAATGATTATGATAATTAGAATTTAATTTTAATATACTGTGCATATAAAATAATTATGTAACATTCAAGCTTTCCAACACTCCGTTTATTTATTGGTTTTTATTAGAAATTATGTGAGTTTCATTTGTTTTTCTAACTAATCATGAGATATTGTTATTTTAATTTGCTATGGAATGGTCAAGCTTTCTAACCACCCATTTGTTTGTTTATCTTTCTTAAGAATTATGCAGATTCCATTTACTTTTGTGGACAATCATGTATGTGTGTGTGTGTGTGTTTTAATCACTAGACAGCTAAAGTATTTAAGGCTAAAGTTTTCCATGGAAAATTCAATACTTTTATAATGCCATACAGTCATGTATTTATCGGCGTATTGAGATAAGTTGTTAAAAAAAATACTTTCAAGATGAAAAGCAGAAACAGATCTCCATCCACTTCTCATAAAAAATAGAAAACTGATTATTTTCCTATTCTACTTCTTTTGAAAAGTTATTCAAACAAGCTACATAATCTTCAAAAGTATTTTTTTTTTTTTACTCGTCAAAAAACATAAAGGTTGTAAATGTATGTAAAACACTTTATACTAATAATGAATTGATATTAAATTTAAATAATTTTTTACTTTTTTAATATTTTTTCTTTACAATAAATTTAAACTTACAACATGACAGTATGTCCTTTTAATATTTGATAAGTTAACTCTCTCTTTATATGTATAGTTTTATTTCATTATAGGAAACTAAGGATTTATAAAAAATATTTTTTTTCTGTAACCAATTTATTTACTTTTTCAAGTATTCCAGATCATAAAAATTATTTTTCATTCCCATGTCGTATTTGAATCTTGTGGTTAAAAATAGTATGTTGAAATAAATAAACTGGGGAACAAATACTAAATATAATTAGATTGTTTTTTATATTATTTATTGCCATTACAATATGTGTATAGTTATATAGTTTTTTGTCCTAACTTTAAAATCAAATGTTTAACCCATGTTTAATTATTGATACCTGTTCGTCGTTAAATCAAATTTAATCCAAATAACAGTCATATTAGAATTAGTTCTAAATCGAACCAAGTTTAATTTTGAACACGTTTGCTTTTATATTGACTTATAAAACTGCTTCTATATAGGGTTAATGTCCCAAAAAGTAGAGTAGTTTACAAGATTCATACAGTGAACTCAAGATTGTAAATATATTTATATTATAAATTTCAATAATAAACATGCTACTAGATATAGAGTCTATTATAAACCTAAATTTATATTAACATTTAAAAAAATTTACACTTTTTTTTGGTCATCGTACTGATACTTTGAATTGGAACCTGATTCCTTTTTCAATCTATCCAGTCATTGAGAAATTATTGTGCGTTCAAAATTGACGAAAGGGAACAATTATTTGAGAAGCTCACTCTTTTTTCTTTGCCCGAATATGGGTGACTTCATGCTCCTAACGACAGCATGGCCATGTTGATGCAAAAAATAATAATAATAATAATAATAATAATAATAATAATAATAATAATCATAGATTCGTTTGATGAGTTAGACGTTGCGAGAATACGGTGCCCTTGCTTTTCAAAGCGTTGCAAAATTCTTGCAGATGTGGACTAGTCAAAGTGGGCAACATGGCAAATTCGATAGCAGATGTTTCGATTTAAGGTTGGACGGTAACGTGAAAAATTAAAGGCACTTCTTAGGGGGTAAAAAATATTTTTTAATTAAGAAATGTATAAAATTTAAGATAGTTAAGTAATTTTTTTTAAAAAAAATTAAACATAACCTAAGTGTATATCTATCATATATCAATTTCATAAAATGCACATATTTATAATTTTAAATTATATTTTGGATAATAAATATGCTATGGCATATAATATTTATAATAAACCCAAATTTATATAAATTTAATTTTAATTTATTGTCACTGTAAAAAATATATTATACAGATATTCAATTATATATTTTCAAGTGATATATGATTGAATAACAATATATAATAGTACATCACAATTGAGCTCAATTTATTATATTAACAAAAAAATTTTAACTTTATCACGATATTGATTACAGGTTCCATACAAAACAAAATATCAACTCATGGAGTCACTTTAGTGTGTATAAATATATACGCATTCCATCAGCACAAAAAATTCATATAAACTAAAAACCTAAAAGAGCGAGGATTGCTGTAGTTTTATGTCTCCCAATCCACATATGCAGTCCAAATAATCCGATATTTCGATTTCATTGCTTCGAACATTTACCCATTAACTTAATTTCAATGGAATAATGATATATAGCTGCCATATAAAAGCCAGAGGGTGAGGATATATAGCTGCCATATAAAAGCCAGAGGGTGAGGACTCACTCAAGTTACCATGTGATTGTTAGTTGTATGCCGTAGAGCTGATATATATATAAACAATTCCTATTAATGGCAGTTTATTATTCTTTTATTCATAATTTGTGTATGTTTATTAGATAAGTCCATTAGATACTTGTTAGATACTTCATTCTCAAGAGTTGAGAATATGAGTGGTGGAGTAGTCTAGTACAAGATCTTTAAAATAGTTCACTATCATAGGAATATTAACTGGGCATTATTATTCCGAAAGATTGTCACCTCTATCTGTTTCCATGATTAGTAGAACGTACTAATGAAGATGGAATAGTGAGTCTCATGCTATATAACATTAGATGTCAAAATAGATATGTGGACACTTATGTGATAAGTGGGTCAAACGTGACGTATAGATAATGTTTACATGGTATTTTACTAATGTCAATGAAACATTATCTAGATCATATTAGTGCATATAATCCTTTGACCTGAGATGGCACAGTTATCTTGTACATAGGTAAATATAGTTTGCTACTGCTTATGTACTTATGTTATGTATTATCGTTAGGCAATTTGTGGCTATAGTTAGTTACGTATGGAGATAGGTGAACAGTCAAGAAGGAATTCATTACCTTGAGTAAACAAGGATAGGTCCTATGGATATAAGGTTATTCTTGATCATGAAATCCTTGGCCAAGGTACTTGGACTTAAATGAAAAGAGTTTCTATCTCATGTCCTATTGATCAAAGAATAGAAACCTAGAAAGTCCATATGGTCTAAGCTATAGGGTTTGACATTATCCATGACCCTGGCTGGATCGGGACGCTGTAATGAAAGGATTCGAGTGCATGGAAAATACGATTGTTGGTTCATCAGAATATTTTAATTAATATATATTCGTCCCTAATTGGGTGGTTATGGCATGCTGTGCTAGGTATTATTCATGACTTATGAGAACCGAGGGTATTTTGGGAATTTTACTTTAGGTACGGAAATAAGTTTTCGATAAAATCAAAAGGTTGATTTTATAATCTCATTACCAATTAGAGATGGACCTAGTTAGTCACACACAATAAAATATGTACTCGCCAAGAATGAATTAATTCTAATTAAAATAGTTAATTAGAATTTTAATTATCGGATTAGACTTGCAATTTGATTGCAGGGTTGCTAGCACATCCCGAAGTCAAGTCCAGGGTGAAGGTGCATCCTAATAAGGAAAGTTTCTATAAAATGGAAGGTCCACATTTTAGAAACTCATGTCGAGGGTTTTTGGTCTTTTCTAATTTTGAGTTAATATAAGACATGAGATGACTTATATATATTAATTGGCCTATTTAAAATAAGAATTATTTGAGAAATAATTCTATTTTAAAATGGTTTATTTGTTTATTATGGGAATCAATTAAGAATTGATTATGACATAAATATCAACCCATATTTTGAAAAATTGTAACCCTAGAGAAAAGAAAAGGAAAGGCCACTATTGATTACAATAAATAGAGAGAAGGTTGAGGGTCAGAATAAGGAGACAAAAACCTTTGAGCGTACAAAATTCTCTCTTTTATTAAAAAACTCTCTGACACCACCACCCACTCCATAAGTCATTTGAGATTCTTATTCTTCAAGAGGGCAACAAAGAAAGGATCTTGGATTGAGAAGAAGAGTTCCTTGGCAGATCGTGTTCGTGTGGACGGGCTAGAGGTCATGCGATTGTGCGATTGTGTGTTCGTGAGACAAACATCAAATTTTTACGGGACATCGCTTCAAGAGGTAAATGTCTCATACGATCCTTTTATATTTTCAAGTGTTTACATTGTTTAAATAATACGAGGTGATACCAAACTTATGAAATATGATTTCATGAGTGTTATTTGATCCTATATGAATGTGTTCATGTGATTAAAATTTTATTTAATCATTCCACTGCGTTTATCTCTTATATTTTCTAACAGTGATACCTGCGAATGCATATTTTAACATGTTTCCTATGTTGTTATCCAAAATAAATAAGCCTTTCTAAACACCTCAGAGAGGCAAAATTCAGCTATTTAGCTTGAGAGAGTTCACTAAAATGTTAGCTGACTCAAATTGGTTCGTCTTATAAGTTTCAAAATGGTTATATTTGTTAAATTTCCTCATTTAGTTGTCTACACCCCAATGAGGAAATTTTCATCATCAAGCTTGAACGGCACTGGATTGGAGAAGGTTTTTGGAGAGAAAATAGAACTAGAACATTGTGTATTCATGGTAGCGGAAGGTGTGGACAAATTCGCCATGGATCTAAGGCTTTGATACCATGTTAGGTATCGAGCCAAGACTACAGAGAGAGAGAGAGAGAGAGAGAGAGAGAGAGAGAGAGAGAGAGAGAGAGAGAGAGAGAGAGAGAGAGAGAGAGAGAGGAGTTTAAAAATTTGAGATAATAAATTGTGATTATTGAACTCATTTATAGTGAGGTGATGCAAATTATATAGTCCGCACTGGCACATGAATGAAGATATAACTCATGTGATAGCTCAACAAACAATTGCAACTAATAACTAACTTAACCACTTTCCATTTTGAGTATTTTGCATGTGGGTGTTGCTCCTATCATCCATCGCCTTCTATTGGATCACCATTCACACCAAACAACAAACATTTAAGCTATAGATTGATAACTTGTCATTCTATTTATGTTGCATCAAGCACTTATTACTAGCCTAAAATTATCTATTGGCAAGGATGCAATTTATTAAAGATGTCATAAGTCGGGATGTTAAGCCTATTGAATCTTAATGATAATGCTAACTAAATAAAGCCAACAATCCCCCTATTCTCGGCTGCCAAAGTGCCATTTCCAATTGTTGGATCAAGCACTTAATTATCACTAAGTCAATAGTTATAGCCTATTGGCAATGGTGAAATTTTATTTCCTTAAAGCATTTCATAATTACATCAAGTACAAGGGGTTACACCCATTAAAAATGTCATCGATTGGGATGTTAGGCCTATCAAATTAATCTAAAAGTAATACTGGCCAAATAAAAAGCCAACACTATTGATATTGATGCAAAATTTCTGTTATGAAAATAGAAGACTACTTATACAATTATCCTTATAGACTCAAAACTTCTTGAGCTATATACCTACAGATGCCAATTGACATGGCTTACGAAAGCCCGGGTATCATTAAGAAATCCATATAATAATTAGATAGCATTTATCTTAATCCTTGACCAAAGATCTTGCTCTAAACCATTAATATGGAGACTTGATTGAATTTTGACCAATTTTTTTCAAGTTAGGTCGATTTGCTATATAGAAAAAATCTCCTATATAATATTAAATTTTTACAGAGATTTGAACTTGTTTATAAATCACTTGAATTAATTGAGTATTGATCTTATCTAAAAGTTTGATAACTTGTTATAAATTATAATTTTATTATCGGTACACTTTTAATAAATATTAATAACAGTAATATTTTGAAAAAATTGTTAGCTGACCTAGCTGGCAGTTTCCTCTAATTTGTCACTAAAAATAACTGCAACAGTGTTCGATTGGATATTTGCGTATTGATTCCTATTTATCTGAATCCAATAATAGTTTGCTTTCACCTTTATAATTATACCAACTCGACAACCCACTAAGTGTGTATGATTAGTATATGGTTAAGAATCTAAGCGTTATCTTCTGAAATCTAAAGCAAGGAATGATTCTTAAAATCGTGATTGGAAATAGGAAGGATGTATCTTTTGTGCTCTAGATTTAATTTTCATGCTCCGTTTGGATTGGCTAATTTTTGAGAAAAAAGCACTTTTTTAAAAGTACTTTTATAAGTTTTAAAAGGTATTAGAATATAACTTTTTTAAAAAATACTTTTAATAAAAAAATCAATTTATCACTTATCTCCATCTTCTAAAAAATTGCAAAAGCAGAAGTGAATTATAATAAAATTATATTCTAAAAATATCTTTTACCTTTATTCAAAATTATAATATATATCATTCTTTTTTTTATCCCTTATTAAATTTTAATTTTTTTCTTTTTTTAAATATCTTTTTTTTTTATAATTTGACTATAAAAGAAGTACTTTTATTCTTTTCTATTTAAATAGACTTATAAATATTTTTAATAATTAAAAATACTTTTCTCATATAATTTATCTAAATATAAAATATTTTATTCTAAAAAATAAAGCTTTACTAAAGAACATTCAGAGAAAAAAGTTCTTTTCCTAAATGTTTATTCAAACAGAAAATATTGGAAAGGGAGCACTTTTCTTTTCAATTTTTTAAAAAGAAATAGCTTGTGCCCAGGATTTCACGTCAAAGTACACTCCAAGATTTTTTGCCCATGCTCGTTTGAAAAAGAGAAACTAAATTGTGCCAAAGATAATCAAGACTATGAGTTTATAATTTAGTGATTAGTTCGTCGAGTTTGAGATGAGAACTTCTTTCAATTTTTTCTAATGCGATTGCTCTCTCGCCTAAATATTTTCATGAAAGAGAAACACAATTCCAGCATGGTGAACATATGTGTTTCAATATTAACGTAAAATAGGTGCGTACAAGATAAGCGCTATTATACTAAGGCCTGGCATATATAGATGTTAATATGCATGTTATTTGTCGCAAGTGCCAAGAAGCATGCATATATACATATATAATAGATAAAAAAAAGGCCATATATTAAAAAGTTTGATTTGGATATACGGATAATATAAAAGATTTTTATATAATTAATTAATTATATTATTTTATTTATATGATCATTTAAGTATTAGGTATGAGACTTAAATATATTTATTTAAAGAATTAAAAAGAAAAAAGGCCATATATTACACATACTGTATAACGTATAATTCTTTTGCTTCGATGACTTCTTAATTATTCTCTCGCTTTCGTGTCCTTTACAAGATACTACGAACAAAAGATAAGATAATTGATGCAAAATTGCAACAATATCTCACCACAAAATCATATACCACACTTGACCCAAGAATCCGATTTGGACTGGATGAGAATAAGCAAAGCAGCTTGAGAAAGACGACAAAAATCATTGATGGGAAAGGAAGAGAATAATTTTTATGTACTTTATATTATCATTAAATTAGATACTGATATTTGTAAAATTTTTAAAATAATAAATAATTAAATTAAATATTTTTATTAATATAATAATAAATAATTAAATATTTATATAAATATTTTTTATACTAATGTATATAAATTAAATTTGGAAAGAAAATTTTTGTATATATTGTATGCATCAAATATTCAATATTCGAACATGATATGTTGGATCCTCTCGACAGAAAAAGCATCGCCAGAATTATACTTTGATCAACTGACGTGGTGCTTATTTATTGGAGAAAGTAAAATATAACTAAACACTAGAAATAACTTCCGTGCGTTGCACGGATTTGATCATTATTTTTAGTTTAATTAATCTAAATATTTTTATAGTTTGATCTAAATTTTAATTAGATTCTGATAATTTAACAGTCTTCAATCAAGTCTTTATAATAAATAAATTTTTATAATCAAATCCTTAGAATAATTTATTATTACAAATTTTTTGTTAGATTAAATAAGTTTTTATATTAGAGTTTACAAAATTAGGTATGAATCTATCAAAATTTATAAAATTTTAAAATTTTTGTAATATACTAAGGACTTTATTATAAAAATTTATTTATTATAGGAATTTAATTAAAAAATTTTAAATTATAAGAACTTAATTAAAAATTTGATCAAACTATTAGAACTTATAGATTAATTAAATCTAATTTTTTAAAATTGCTTTTAATCAAAACACTTTCAAAAGAAATAAGTAATAGTGATTAACAATTAGTATAATAATCTATTTAATTTTTTAATTATTCTACACAATATTTTCAGCATATGCATGTTTTTCTAATCTTTCTCAATTATAAGAATAAGGACCTTCAATTCTTTTGGTAAGGTCACCTTAGACAATTATAATGCTTTTTTTTTAAAAGTGTTGAGAGATTATTATTGAACTTTTAAATTTTAAAGGATTAATTTGTCACTTATAATTTTTGTCAGGAATCAAAATTGGGTTTTACTTTAAAATTTAATACCCTAAGATCCAAAATAATGATTGGATAAATAAGAGTACCTTGGACAAGTTATTGGAACGTTTCCTCTTGAGTGAAGCAGAGAACTTCTTTCACGGAATAATGGCCTCTTGAGTGAAGCCGGGAGTGACCTGCAAAACGGGGGTTTAGCATCAAACAAAATAAAGCAGAATAGAGAGAGTTAACACAAGAGAGAAGAAATGCAAAAGAGGAAGAAAGATAGGGAGGGAGAGAGGAGAAGGTGGTACCCCTTTCCCCAAGTTGGTAATGCTGAAACTATCTCTGTGCCAAATTGGTGGGAGCTTGAAAGAGGGAACTGAGAGCGATTGAGTGAGGGAATGCAAGAGAAAACGTTTTAAGGATTAGGTTTTTTTTTTTTTTTCAAAAAAAAGAAGGTTCTATTTTTATATTCGTGACAGTTGCGTTTCATTAAAACTGCCGAAAATTGCAAACTGCCTTGAATTGAAATACAAACTGCCGCAAAAACAATGCGATTCACTGCAGTTAACACGAACTACTAAGATAAGCGTCGTAGAATTAAAACATCCAGGTAATTGCAAATACCACTGAGATATAGCCGCTGCTGTTTCTTTGTTTTTTTGTAGCGAAGTATCATGATGTTTGCTTTTGTTAACTTATATATACAATTGTGAATGCCTATATCATATATGGTATGATTTTTTAAAATTTTTTTTAATGTTTGTGTAGATATATTATATTGTAAAATTAAATTTAACACAATGAATTACTTTTATAATATCTTAGATTTTACTATCAGTTTTTTAGTTACATAAGCCATAATTCATATAAACATAAATAGTAGAAATAAATTTACTATTGCTGTAATTTGTAAAATAAATGAGTAATTATTATTATTATTATCTGTGTCATGTCATCACATTTGAGCATTAAAATACCTTAATTTCATATTTTCTAAATTTAAATTTTAATACTTATCGCAGAGTTTGCATTGTGCTATGTACCTACATGTGCTAGAAAAACAAAAGGATGAAGCTAGCAATATTGAACTTAACAACGTCAGCATTTGTTGCCACTAAGAACTCAACCTTTTTGGCAACCACACATCTTCATCTGGTAACAGTATTGAATCCAATAACATCCCATTAAAATAAAGAAGGCGAGAACATTTTATATTTTAAAAAGAAGACAAATTGTTCAATAACTCTTGAATCTTGGCAGGTCAATCCATCAATATATATACTAATGCATAATCTGCAATAAGGAACCAAAATTTCAAGGTACCAAAATTTAATACAACGATATCTAACTTTACATACATGCCATATACATACTAAACACAATGCAAGGTTGGAAAGAGGAGGGCAGATACATCCATAAAAATAAAGAACTAAAGCTTCTTGAAAGGTAAATCCTTCTTTCTAGAGTCATGATGACTATTTCTTATAGAATTCATTAGTAATGAATGCATTTTACAATAGTCACACAAGCACATGTGCTTGCTCACAATTCATTGAAATAGAGGCATTCATCCAAAAGCTACAGGCTGGGATTCTCCAAGGCAACAACAACTTCTCATTATTTAACTTCTTGTTGAAGCTAGTGTAGAAGTTTTAGAATGTCTGTTGTTGGAGACTGATTAAAGGGAGGGGGAGTGAAGGTCTGAGCCTAAATTTTTCTTTTTTGTTTGGTTTGATATGGTTTGGTCTAGTCTGGTTCAATTCGATCTGATTTGGTAGGCTTGGTTTGTTTCAGTCTAGTCTGGTCCAATTTGGCTCAGTTTGGTCTTGTTCAGTTTGGTTTGATCCAATTTCGTCCAGTCCAGTTGGATTCAGTCTGTTCTAATTTGGTTTTGGTCTAGTTCAGTCTTGTCTGAATCGGTTTGGTTCAATCTGGTCTGATCCGGTTTGGTTCAGTCCAGTTTGATCTGGTTTGGTTTGGTTTGATCAGTGTAGTCTAGTCTGATTTGATCTGGTTTGGTTCAGTCCGATTTTATTCGATTTGGTCTAGTCTAGTCTGGTTCGGTCAAGTTTGATTCAGTCCAATTTAGTTCGATCTGATTTGATTTAGTTTTGAAATAGCTTATTATTGAAATAATGTAAAAACATTTATAATCAAGTGATTGAGTTGGATACATTTACCAAAATTTATGTTTTTGGGATACTTATTTCTTGATAATATTTAGCAGCTTGAATTGTATTGAGTTGGAATCATTCTTTCTAATGCAAGCCACAAGATTTATTTTAGTTGTTTTCCATTTTATTTAATTTTATTTGAACCTTGGTTGCACTGTGTTTCATCCTATTTTCATGCTGCAAAATTTATTCCTATATCTTTCGTCTTTCTATTAATACTTGAAATATATTTATGCAACAGCTATGTGCTTAGTTGATGTGCTACTATAAAGCAATCAAAATTAGCCTTTTATCATATCCTCATAACAACATACCAGGTTGTGTTTGGCATGATTTTAGAGAACAACTTTCTCTAACTAATGGATTTTTTTGTCTTCTATAATTAATCTCTCCTCTCTTATTTGCAACTGGTGAAAACTGATTAAACTTTAATTAAAGACATTATCTATGCAGACAATGCTTTTTTTAGTAGTTAAAAAGGACAAGGTAGAAGGTTTGTTTAATAATTAGAAAGACTCAAAATTAATATATGTGCGGTAGATAAAATATAAAAATTATTTAATAAATATAGCAATAATTTGAAGTAGCATAATTATGTGATAAAATTAAAATTTAATTTTTTATGATAAAGTGAAAGTTTTTGTTCATATAAATATAATAAAGATATAAATCATTTATGTCCATTTGGAATGTATTGAAATCATATGGATGTTTAATATTTAATTATACTTCATCATTTTGATACCATCTTTTTATTTACCCTCAGTAGCACTTGTATGCTTTGCACTTGCTTTAATGTTTTTATTTGAGTTGGTTATAGGTTGTGCCTTCTTGAAGCTTCAAATTAAATTAATATTGACTTTTCATCCGATATTAATATGTTCTTTATTTCCATAGATATCTTTTTCCTTCCTTCATAGATAATCTCTTCATCTGATGATGTTTCTTATATTTATTTATATTTCTTTTTGGTTGAGCTTTATATATAGATATGTACTCTTTATTGGATCATATTGATGTTGGTACGTGTGGTTCCTAGATTATGTTAACAATAAATATTAGAGTTTAAATTTGTTTATTTGAGTGAAGACAATTATGTTTGCCATTTGTTATTGTTTGATTTTGGAAATTTGAAACAATAAAGATGTGAAAAGGAGTAATGGATACATATCTTTTTTTAACAAAAATAAATTAGTTTTGGAACTCTTTGTAATTTTGTAATTTTGGAAAAATAAAATAGAGTCTCCCCGCCTAAAAAAAGAAAAACGAAGTGGAGTGCTGCTAGAAAAATATAAATTTCAATGAGCTATAATTTCTATTTTCAAAGCGAAAAAAAATGGAGGCATGTTCAAAAAAATATTCAATCAAGAATTAATATCAAAATAATTGTTTTTATAATATATTTTTATAATTAGTGCTACTGACTTTTAGATATAAATAGTCAATATGTTTTTTTTTTTTTTTTTGATAAGCTCATGGAGCTCGACGCTGTAAGAACCGAGGAGCAAACAAACACAAAGCTAAGAAAGTAAACGGAACCAAGAGACAGGCAATAATATGCTAGCATAAGTCTGCAGGACAATTGCACAATACACCAAAAAGGCATGCTAGCATATTAGATACACCAAAACTGATATGAAAAATGCTAATTGTTCTACGCCTTTATTCTCTGCAGTCTGCTTTTGCTCTGAGAAACAGCCCCATGTAGATAGAAATCACGAGCTTTACTGCACACAGACCCCAAACCATAGCTAACACGCCCTGTTAAGCAAACCGTAAAATCAGCCTTTGATTCTTCGGTTCAGCCAACTTGTACCGGTCTTCAAGCCATTTATTCTTCATATTTCTGACATGCGCCAATGAAACATTCTTTAACCAATGCCGCACCTTGAGAAATCTACTCCGTGCAAACCGAAGCTCCCACATTCCAAGATCTTTAGACTTCGACCACAAATCAATCGCCTGTGAAGAGTGGAGAAATAATGGTTGGGAGCACTATATGGCTGTATTACCGAATTAATCATATAAGTGTATTTTATATGGACTCACCACTAATATATAATCACATGCAAAATATACTTATATAATTGTTCAGGACCATAGTATTTTTCACGAAGAGTGTCTTATTTCTAAATCCAATTCCACATACGCCGCTTCATCCAAAGCCACTTTTAATGCTCCCATTATTGCTATCACCTCGGCCTCAGGTTTTGAGAACGGCTGTGATATAATCAAGACAAACAATCCTCGCATTTTCTGCTGATGTAAGAAAACCACCAAATCCATTTCTTCATTGATCCATCACGATCAGCGCCTCTGTCTCCCAAGTTCAACTGCACTAACTCACACCCTGCATTCCCCTTTTTATTTTGGCCATCATGCACCGTTGCTGATTGGCGAGTTGAAACCTCCACCTCCCACACTCCTAACCAAATCAATACAGCACTTCACATCCACCGTTTTGTTTTCAAAGATAACTTTATTTCTATACCCCCCATATACTGTACTCCAAACCACAACAAAGGAACAACAACCTCCATTCTCTCTTAAGCTTCCCCAACAAGAATCCTTCATTCCATTCCTCGAAAAGTGTCTTTAGATCCCCTGGTATAGCCCATTTCACACCTCTCCATACCATACACTCACACCAGGCTTTCCACACAAGAACACACTCTACAAACAAATGATTAATTGATTCTACATGAGAGCTGCAAAGAATGCACCTATCATCCCCATCCGGTAGTAAACCAAGCTTATTCAAATACTCTTTGGTCTTCCTTCAATCTTCCAAGCATCGCGAACCAAACCATAAGCTCAACCTTTGGAGGAGCTATTCGTTGCCAAATGTTTGCAAAAGAATTACGAGATTCCAAGCTTGCCAACTGCACACTCCCTGCCAGCTGAATAAAAGATCGAACAGAATAAGATCCTGAGCTATTATGATGCTTCCGTGTCATCTGGCCCTTGTCATCTGAATTGAGATTCACCTGTGCTTCTGGCCTTTCCTTTCTTCTTCTTGCTCCGCCCCCCTTCTTTTTCTTTTGGATTTGCATGATCACTTCCTTTCAATGCAGTCCTCCATTAATGCTTGGACTACATCTCCCTCCTTATCAAATGATAAGCCCAGGTCCTTTCCCAGTTTCCATATATGCCTCTTCTGCCTCCGACCTGTCATCCTCGCTAGCGCTGGCTTGATCCTCCTCTTGATCATCCTCTAAATGGGCAATAGGTTAGAGCATAAAAATCACAACAATCTCATTTTTTTAATTTAAATTTTCTGTAAAATATATAATAGCGATATTAAATACAATTGATAACTCGTATATGTATCTAATTTGTTGTTGTTGTTGTTTGGGTCTCATAAGCACCATTTTTGGTTTAAATAAATACCAATTAATAATAGACATAACTTTTCCATTACTAAATTTTGCATAATGGAATAATAAAGGAGAGCATCAGTATTTATTGTTGGAGGAGGTTACAGGAAGAGAGAAAGAGAAAAGGAAAAGGGGTGTGAGGTGTTGGAGAGGGAGATTATGGAAAAAGGGAAAGAGGTATAGAAAAAGGTGTAGGATAACTATATCAACGTGACTTTATAAAATTAAAGAGATTATATAAAAAATAATATTTTTAATAATATTATAGAATATCTAAATATTAAATTTTTAATATACTATAATTTAAATATCAAAATTAATATATTATAAATAGATTTTTTCAATGTGATTCCTCGTTCACTCCCTTGCCTAAATATGTACATGAAAGAGAAACAGGATCCTTGCTCAGCGAACATACGTGTTTCAATATTAACGCAAAATAGGTGTGTACAAGATGAATACTATTATACTGAGAACTGGCATATATGGATGTTAATAAGCATTTTATTTGTCCTAAGCGCCAAGAACCATACATATAAATATATATAAAGAATGCCATATATTAAATGCATGTTAACTACTATTGTAAATAACTTTATCTTCTTTAGAGGAGAATGCAAATTCAAATTTTAGAAAGACAATTCTTATAAGAATATTACATAATTTTATGCTCCTACAATTAAACGAGAATTAGTCTTATAGGTGAGGTTTAAATGAACAAAATTTGTAACCATGCATACCTCGTGCTGTTATTAAGGGGGAGGGGGGAACCATATATTACACATACTGTACAACGTACAATTTTTTTGCTTCAACGACTTCTTAATTATTCTCTCGCTTTCGATAGGGTCCTTTACAAGATATTACGAACAAAGATAAGATAATTGATGCAAAATTGCAAACTGATCTCACCACAGAATCATATACCACATTTGACCCAAGAATCCGACTTGGACTGGATGAGAGCAAGCAAAGCAGCTTCCGAAGGACGAAAGGTCTTTTGAATAAAAAAAGCATTGATGGGAAAATAAAATCTTTATATTGTATGGTTCAAATATTCAATATTTCAACATGATATGTTGGACTTGGATCCTATATATTAAGACAAAGAGCATTGCTAGATTTTGAGCAACCGACTAGTGCCTATTTATTGGAGAAAGGGAAATATAAGTAAACATGGATGGGCGCCTATTCAGTTGGTCCGGGCACAGGCACATTATCGGGCCATCGAGTATTTTTCTAAGACAAAAGGTAGAACAGGTAACAAAGGTGTAAGCATTTATTATGAAGGCAAAAAGCTATAATATAAAATAAAATAATAAATTTTATTTTTAAATTAAAAAATAACAATTTATTTTTATTTTTTTAAAAAAAATCATATGAAGAGTATGCTTGTTTTAACCTTTTTTTTTTTTTGTTAGCAAAGGTGATTTTTGGGCTAAAAAAATTAATTTTTATAGAAACTATTCATTTCAATTTCTACTCAAAAGTTAAAAAAATATATTTTTAATTTTTAAGTAAAAATTGAAATGAGTAGTTTTTATAAAAAGTGAATTTTTAATACTTAAAAATTATTTTTATAAAAAAAATTAAAACAAATGCACTTTAAAGAGATGTTAAATTTTAAGAGTGATGCTCAGTAAATATAGCCAACAATACACTAATTTGGAGATTTGAATTCATGATCTTCTTCCAATATCACTCATTATTAAGCACTTTTTACTATATCAAAAATTATAGTTGATAATAAAAATATAATTTTATTTCTTTGACTATTTTTATAACTGCATTAAGTATTTACAAGCCTCATATACTAAGATGTTAAGTCCGTTGTAAGGATAACATATATGTTGCCATTTTTCTCTGTTTTTCCTTTTTTTTTTCCCCAAGGACAACATTTGTTGTTGTCTTAATGCTAGAGAAATTTTAAAGGAACATTTGTGCTAGGACTAAATGCTCTTCACAAAGAAAAATATAATTTGTACTCATAATTTTTATGTATTTTTCTATCCTAATATGTTTATAATGAGTCTATTTTATAAGTATAAATTTCTCCTTAGCAAGTAAGAACATGACAGTTGTGCATTCAAATTTATAGGAGAAAATAAAGGTGGCCTTATAAGTTCAAATTCAAAAGAGATAAAGCTTGCAATTATGAAAAAGCTAGACTCAAATTAAAATGAAGAACTAGCCGTAAATTGTATTATATTCATTTTTTCTTAGACCATTAGAATTAAAAATTTATTAGACTCTAACTAATTTAGTGTATGTAGGTGACGTTTATTAATATTATGAGGGTAAAATTCTATCACTACTATTTTATTTTTATTCTCAATATTCTAATATGAGACTTTGTTTAAAAGAAATAAGTACTAAATTATTTGAATCAATCAAACATTTCTATTATATTGTATTATCCATATTGCATGTAAAGCATTTTTCTAATAAATGTCAAGTTATTAGTAAAGAAAAAGATTAGTTATTAGTAAAGAAATTAGAGTCACCATAAGCGTAGTGTCACCCATTAGCACCCCATACTAAACTCACCCTATGTACCCTTATTTCCTTTTCATATGTTTTTAATTTATTGCAATATAATTTAATTTTCCCTCTTGTATCTCGGTTCGTCAAATGATTTCATTCATTTGATGTTATTTATTTTTTGTTTTCTTTTCAGCATTTTAATCTATGAGTTTTATATTATTATTCAATTAAATTTTTATATTTGTAAGACTTTTAAGATAATAGAGAGTTAAGTCAAATACTTTTATTAATATAATAATATATGATTTAATATCTGTGTAAAAATTTTTTACACTAACAATGTATACAAATTAAATCCTTAATCTATTTGAGTTTCTACACTTTTACATTACCAACAATTTTAGTTCCTCGAATTAATTCATTCATTCATTTAACGTTGATATTTTAATATATAATATTCTAGCTTTATTTTTTTGGGTAAAATTTACATGCGTCTGACAAGTTTGATACTAAATCTTTGCAAATTACTAAAAGTTTGAGAAACTACAAGGAAAGGTTCCTTCTTAAATTGAAAATATTTATATTTAAAAATTTGATGAATTATTGACCATATTTTTCCACAAAAACCTGCCATTTCTAAAACGATAGCAATTCATCCCCACATGTAATCAAGCAGTGACTTCAAAGAGAAGGCAATTCATCATATCAAAATGCATTGCTTTTTTTGGATTCGCTTGCCAGTATCCCTCGATGACGAAAGGGAAAAGCTACATATGACGCAAGGATACTTCAAAATTCAATTATCGAAAAAAAAGGGATACTTCAAAATTCAAAATTGATGATGTGTTTGTATCATATTCACTCATATCCAATACCAATACGCTTATAATATTTGCTGCATTTGTAGTTTTTGAGATATCCTTTTTTTTTTTCTTATCAATGCTGATACAAATAGAGTGTGGGTGCATTTGTTTTAATTTTTTATTTTTGGATTAAAAAGAGATTTTTTAACTATTAAAAAATTATTTTTTAAAAAATTATTCATTTTAACTTTGAATAAAAACTGAAATAAATAATTTGTATAAAAAATAATTTTTTTAATAAAACAATCGCCTTTTTTCCCCCCAAAAAAAGCTAAACCAAGCGCACTATAAGTTGCCGGAAGCTGAGTTTCCAAAAATATGCAACAACAAGAGAGAAATTGAAAAAGATGTAGAAAGTGAACTGCAAGCATTATATATTAACTTGCAACCGGATAAGGTGTGCATCGATCAGCATCTCAAATTCGGGCAATTTTTCTGACTGAACAACATTTTTCTTTTTTAATATCCACAGCTTTTAAAATATTCCGCTTCAAAAAATCACAACAATAATTTAAGTTCTGTTCTCATAAAGTACCTTCCTCAAACTATATTCTCCCTCTTACAATTTTGCCTTCCTCAAAATCATGGCAAATAATAGAGAAAAGGAAAAACCCTTTTTGCATATATTACTTGTTAATTCATATGCATTTTATTTTCAGCATATATATAACACGAGCTTTAATTATTTAGATCGCATCTTTTTTTTTTTCTGGATAATATGATAGATCGTATCTTCTTAATTTCTTGGCCCAACAGAAGCATATCTGTAATATATAAAATCAATGCCGTGTCCGGTGTGCATCATTTGTATGCAGATTCCTCTCTTTTAGTGCTATTATTCTCAGATTCTTTTTCTTTCCTTCTTGTTCTCTCGTTTCCGGTGGAGTCCTTCGCAAGATATTAGGAACTAAAGATAATGGAAATGCGTGAGTGATCCTATGAAAGAATCAATGTGCTGGGATATAAACATACCACAAGTGAGTAGTGGCTACGATTAAGAGGGTGAGGATAACGCAACCCAAAAAAGGGAGAAAAAAGGTTAAATGCAAGAAGCTCCCTTTAATTATAAATCATGTGTACAAAGTTTTATGTAATTTAAAACTCAACAACAAGACTCCCTAAATTAACTAAATATTACAATGTTAATATGACCTTTTCATACATGTGTGGAAAACTCCTTTATATATATAAAGAGTCAATATATGTACACATTTTATGAATTCAAGGAATTGTCTTGGTGAGTTTTAAAACATATAAACTTTATGTACATTACCCATAATTGGAGGAGATTTCTTGCACTTTGCCTAAAGAAAACTACTAATGCTAAGAATTTTTTGAAGAAGATTGGAGTACTAGAAAAATTCTCAAGTGCTACAAGAGTAAGAAAAAATGTTGGTGATTTGTTTCATTTTATTTATTGTTCGACACTTCAGCAATTGCATTAAAAATATATGCGTAGTTATAGTAGAAGACAATAATAATTCAAAAAATTAAAATGCTAAACAGTAGATGCAGCAGAATACAGATTTTTTCTTATCCTACAAGGAGGGATATTTCAAAATCGATCCAAATTGGATTAAAACAAAAAAATTTATCCAAAAAAAAAAGGTTGATTACAACCAAAATAAAACAGTTTGAATTGATTCTTATTTTATAAAAATTGATTGATTTGGTTCCATTTTCAATTTTAGTTTCTTAGATTGAATCAAATCAAACCAAATCAATAATATATTACATATTAATAGTTATGTATATTTATGAGGTATATTACTTTATCATATTACTTATTCATTTCTATATTTATATAAATATACATTATTTTTTGTTCAAATCTTTTATTATTTTCTTAACTTGTTAATATTCCACATTAGTATAATTTTTTTGTAATTAATTTAGATTTTATAATTGCATGGTTTTATTAAAAAGAAAAAACTAATAACTAATCTACTTTAATGAAGTGAACCAATTCAAAACAATTTAAATCGGTTTAGTTTAGTTCAATTTTTCATATATAATTAAAGCGAACTAAATCAAATTAAAATAAAATTTATTATTTGGATTAATTGAAGTTTTATCTCAAAATCGAACCAAACTAAACTAAACCATGAACACCATTACCTAGAAGCATCTAAGAATATCGATGATAATTTAGGCCATACGATTTATTCCACTTTCCATGATTCAACTTACACAAGCATAATTAGTCTTGCCAACATCCACCCTCGCTAAAGATATTGTCAAAACCCAAAAATGAAAGGGAAAGAGATTAATACTATACAATCAAAAAAAAATTTCTTAATCTTTTACCAAAAAAACTCGTTCTTGGTTTTGTGATTCTAGTCAAGTAGATTATCTACTTAGGGTGTAGATTTTTTGCTGCTTAAGTCTTGTTGCCCTAGTAGGATTTTGCTTTGGCTTGTCTGTATTTTTCAAGCCTATTAATCTATTTCTCTGTTGCTGTTGTGCTTCGGCTCCTCATCTGTATTGGTGAGTTGAGTATCTTTATCCAATTACCGAAAAATAGTAAATTATATGATCCAATATTCCATCCAAACATCAAATTGCATGTCACATGTTTCAAATAAATAAATTAGTACAAATTTTTTTGATTCTCTAGCATTATCTAATAAAAAAAGAAAGAAAGAAAGAATATTATCCAACTTCAAAAGGTGAACATCCATGGCCAGATCCATCACGCCTTCTATTGCTATATAAGTCCTCTCTCATCCTAGTGTTTCCGTAGCCCATCATTCATACCCATACCCATATATAGAAGCACACTAGTGACTTCAAAGAGAGAGAGACAGAGACAGAGAAGAAAAAAGGGGAAAATATGCATGCCCATCCCAGTCCAGATGCGGGGCAAGTACGCATCATCAAACAGCAAATAGGGAAAATATTGGAAAGAGCAGATATTAATGGGGATGGTCGTTATACAAGGGACGAGCTCAAGAAAGCTTTCAAGGATCTTGGTTCCTACTGGCCTGCATGGAGAACCCAACTTTGTCTCTGGGAAGTTGACGCCAACGGTGATGGACAAGTCAGTGGGAAGGAAATTGAAGTTCTTATTGGCTATATCTTTGATCGTCTCAACAATGGACACTACAAGATAAAAAATTGATCACAAATGATTCCAACTGGGTTCAGTGATGTACTACACTTCTAATATATATATATATATATATATATATATGAATAGTTTATATATTTGTGTGTGTATGTTCAGACCCTCCATGCCTAACAGCTATTTGTGCAACATGGAGTGGTCGTTCTTCTCTGAACGATGATAATATTTTGTATCAACCTTTTCATTAAGGGTTGACCGTTTAATATTTTGATGCATGCCTTTGTGGCACTATATATTGATTAAATAAAAGTTATATGTACGTATACTCGGTTTTATGCTTTCAGTGTTTGGCTTTTTAATTTTCTTACTGAAACATGCAATCATGGACAGATATATAGGTCAACAAGGCGAGAATGAGTTGGGTCGACTACATATAGATTAGATAGTGTTCAACAACTCATCTTAATTAGAAACTCTTCCAATACCCTAAACTTTATTGCCAAAAATTCATGAAGATCGTCATCAACTCGTATGATTAAAAAGAAAGAACATGGTGATTTAGCTCAGAACAATCTGCGACCTCTGTTAATTGAAAAAATATATATATTGTTCACCTAACGGGATTCAATGCTAAGGGGTTGGTGCCAGTGGGATTATCACTAATCTCTAATGAACTAAAAATCAAGTGCATGGGCCATCCATCAACAAGATAATTTTTCCAGACGTTAAAAGAAGTTCTCTCAGACGAAGAGAAAACTTTACTTGAATATTTCATTCTTTCTTATTAATCTATCGTTATGTAAAATGTACAAATATTACAGATAATTATGATAATTAGAATTTAACTTTAATATACTATCGATATAAAATAATTATATAAACGTTCAAGCTTTCCAACGATCCGTTTATTTATTGGTCTTTTCTGAAATTATGTGAATTTCATTTATTTAGAATATCATTTATTTTTCTAACTAATCATGAGATATTGTTATTTTAATTTGCTACGGAATGATCAAGCCTTTTAACCTCCCTTATGTTTATTTATCATTATTAAAAATCATGCAGATTCCATTTATTTTTGTGGCCAATCATGTATATGTTTTTTTTTTTTAATCACTAAACAGCTAAAGTATTTAAGGCTAAAGTTTTCCATGAAAAATTCAATATTTTTTATGATGCCTTCCAGTCATGTATTTATGTGCATATTTGGATAAACTTTTAAAAATATACTTTTAAGATGAAAAGCAAAAGTACCTCTTCATCTGCTTCTCATAAAAAATAGAAAGTTGATTATTTTCTTATTGTAATTCTTTTGAGAAGTTTATTTAAACAAGCTATATAATCTTTAGAAAATATATGTAAAACACTTTATACTAATAATGCATTGAAATTAAATTTAAATAAATTTTTATTTTTCTAATTTTTTTTTACAATAAATTTAAACTTACAACATGACACTATGTCCTTTTAATTTCTTGATAAGTTAACTCTCTATTTATATGTATAAATTTATTTTGTTGTGGAAAACTAAGGATTTAATTTTTTCTCTAACTAAATTTTTTTTCCAAGTATTCCAGATGATAATAATTATTTTTTATTCCCATGTCGTATTTGAATCTTGTAGTTAAAAATAGCTAGTATATTGAAATAAATAAACTAGGGAAGAAATACTAAATATAATTTTTTATATTATTTATTGCCGTTATAATATGTGTATAACTATATAGTTTTTTTTGTCTTTAACATTAAAATCAAATGTTTAACTCATGTTTAATCATTGATACCTGTTCGTTGTTAAACCAAATTTAATCCAAACAACAATCATATTAGAATTACTTCTAAATCGAGCTAAGTTTAATTTTGAAGGCATTTGCATTTTTATCGACTTATAAAACTGGTTTATCTTGTCCGGTTATATATATGTAGAATAGTTTTACAAGATTCATATAGTGAATTTTATGCGTAAAAGTATTTCTATCATTCAAAGTATATTTAACATTATAAATATATTTATATTATAAATTTCAGGGATTTCCTTCATTACCCTTATTTTTATAAGGGTATTGACATGTTATATTCAATTGTTATGATTTAATTACAAATTTCATAAATTTTAAATATAAGAAAAAAGTAATTTCAAAAATTTAATAATTTAAATTAGTGAGATATGTAACAAATTTTTAAACACAAATAATTAAAAGGTTACGGTATCATTAAATTTTATAGAGGTATCAAAAAAATCCCCTAAATTCCAATAATAAATATGCTTCTATGTATAGAGTCTAATATAACCCTAAATTTATATTAACATTAAAAAAATTTCATACTTTTCTTTTTTGGCTCATCACTTTGAATTAGAACCTGATTCCTTTATCAATCTATCCAGTCATCAAGAAATTATTGTGCGTTCAAAATTGACCAAAGGGAACAATTATTCGAGAAGCTAACGCTTTCATATCATATGTGATCGAATATGGGTGATTTCACGCTTCTGACGACAACATGGCCATGCTGATATATTGAGCTCACGAAAATATCATCGATTCGTTTGATGAGTCGTACGATGCCCTTGCTTTTTAAAGCGTTGCAAAATTCTTGCTGATGTGGACTAGTCAAAATGGGAAACGTGGCAAATTCAATAGCAGATATTTCGATTTAAAGTTGGACCGTAACGCGAAAAATTAAAGGCACTTCTTCAGGAAAAATATAAAATGTCAAATAATTTTAAAAAAATAAAAATAATTTTATTTTATATATATCTATCATATATATGAATTTCATAATTAAAATGCACATATTTATAATTTTAAATTATGTTTTTAGTAATAAATATGCTATTGCTTATATTATTTATAATAAACCCAAATTTATATTAACCATTTTTTTCTGTTTTCATGTTATTGATTATTTTGTACTAAAAACACCTATCAATTAATTTCTATACACAACAAAACATCAACTCATGAAGTATCTTTAGTATATATACTAGTATTTATGTATGTAATTTTACAGATTTATTTTGACCTCTTTATTTTTTTATTTGATATTTTTATTATTTTTATCATTATTTTTATTTATTTTTTAAATAAAACATATATTATTTCATTTATTATGAAACCGAAATAAGAATTTTTTTTTTAAAAAAATAGTTGTTAAATAAAGTAAACTAAAGTGAAAAGATCCAATATTCCATCCAAAGGTCAAATTGCTAATCACAAATTTCTAAAAAATAAATTTGTGCAAAAGTTTTGATTCCCTAGCATTGCCTAATTAAAAAAACGAAAGAATGTTATCCAACTTGAGAATGTGTAGATCCATTGCCAGTTCCATCACGCCTTCTATTGTTATATAATCCCTCTCGACCAGGTGTTTCCATAGCCATAGCCCATCATTCATAATTCGTACCCATACCCATATAGAAGCATACTAGTGACTTCAGAGAGAGAAGAAAGAGGAAAATGCCCCATTCTAGCGACCATGGGGAGGAAGCACGCCTCATCATAGAGCAAATAAAGAAAATATTGATAAGGGCCGATAGTAATAAGGACGGTCGTTATACAAGGGATGAGCTCAAGAAAGCTTTCAAGGATCTTGGTTCCTACTGGCCTGCATGGAGAACCCAACTTTGTCTCTGGGAAGTTGACGCCAACGGTGATGGACAAGTCAGTGGGAAGGAAATTGAAGATCTTATTGGCTATATCTTTGATCGTCTCAACAATGGGCACTACAAGATAAAAAATTGATCACAAACGGATTCCAACGGGGTTTAGTGATGTACTACACTTCTAAATAAGCTAGCGCATACATATGTGTGCGTTTGTGTGTGAATGTGACTAGTTTACATATTTGTGTGTGTACGTTCAAACCCTTCGTGCCTAAACAGCTATTTGTGTAACATGGTCCATGGAGTCGTCGTGCTTCTCTGAACGTCGATAATATTTTGTATCAACCTTTTCACTAAGGTTTAACCTTTTTATTAATAGTTTGATGCGCGCCTTTGTGGTAGTATATATTGATAATCGGTTTCATGTTTTCAGTGTTCGGCTTATGTAATTTTCTTATTGTAACATGCGAGCATGGATGGATATATAGGTCAACCAGGTGAGAATGAGTTGAGTAGACACAAAAAATATATAGATAGAGTTCAACTCCTCTTAATTAATCAGAAACTCTTCCAATACCCTAAACTTTAATTGCCGAAAATTCATGAAGATCATCATCACCTTAATTTTATGATTAAAAAGAAAGAACATGGCCTAAATGGCTCGACGATGGAGGTTAGGGTGCTAGAGTGCGGTGGAATGAAGCGGTTTCGGATGAGGATGATAGTGAAGACGACATCGAGCTTGAGGCTGCAAAGGTTCTGAGCAGTTGGCAAGTCGCTAGGCTTTCTGGCGGAGGACGATGCAGATCTAAATAAAGTTCTGATCAGAATTAAGAAAGGGAAGAACCAGCGTTCAAAAGGGACATACAAGGCAGAGAAGGAAATGGGGTGGTGATGGAGCCTAGGTCTGGCTGCTGAAAAAAGGTGTGTGCATGTCTAGTATTAATGAAGTTGCTAGGATGGAATTGCAGGGGATTTGGGGGTAAAGGAAAGGATGAGGCAATAAGGAACTTGGTGATTGGGAAAAGAATTAATTTTATGGAGTTGGTGGAAACTAAACATTTATCAGTTTCTTCGGCATAAATTAGAAAGTGGTGGGGATAAAAGGATGCGGAGTGGTGCGTTGTATCCATATTAGTTTGGAGGTGGAGGACTTATTTGTTCATGGGGACAGGATATGTCTATTGAAGGAGTGTAAAATATACAAAGATAATCGATGGATTTGTGTGGAAGGGTTAATTCAATCCCTTGTGTTTTCGATGTGCTATCCTTCTGGTCTATGGGCTTTTGTTGGTACTGTCGTAACAATGCTACTATCTTCTTTCAATCATGTTGTGGGGTTCCTGTTTTTGGCCTTGAGAAATAGAATGATATTCAAAGGTTTCAAACCACACTGGAAGTTGGAAATGCAGCAAGTGAAATTAGCACTGGGATATTGGGCTAAGGCTTGGTGCTGTGATTTCCCTATTAGTAGACATTTATGCGGAAGGAATTAGATGGCTTCGTAACAGGGGTCGAAAATTAGGTGCAGATGTTATGATTGGTCTGGTGTGGTTGTTGCGGTTTTGGTTTTATATTTGCTGCTGTGTTCGGATTTGATGACTTGGATCACATGGCTGAAGTGTTACTCTGTGTGCAACATGGTGCAGATTTGCTGCTGGATGTGGAATACATATGTTGCTGGTTTTATGCTGTACTGTTTGCTTTGAAATTTAGCTTGTTTGCAATTTTCTTTTTGTTATGAGGTTTTTTGGTAGTGATCTTGTTTGACGGTCATGCTCTGGCGGATATTGGTAAAAATATCCATCAGTGAATATGTGAGGTGGCTTTATGGGATTGGAGGAATCTTGATAATGTATCAGTGCAGCTATTTCCTTATGCTACATCTTAGTAGTTCTCACACTCGCCGTGTTCTCCGCCATCCCCCATTGTTGCAGCACCACCGATGAACTCCAACCAGCACCGCCACCTCCAACTATGGGCATGGGCTTTGACCTTCCCTCACTTCTCCGACCCAGCACGGCTTAGTTGCTGCCCTCAGTGCTGCCAATCCAACACCCAACAATGAAAAATCGGTTCCATAACACTACCCATAAATAAATTCAAATCTTGGATAATTGCTCATTGGTCACACACTTTGTGCTTGCAACAATCTCAAAATTCCAGGTCGTGGCGCAATAAAATAAAATAAAAATGGAAAGTTTTTTTAAAAAATAAAAAGAACATGAACACATATTCGGAGCTCCATAACAACAACGAGCATTATTGGGAAGCCAATGGGTGTTTTCAGGAAGTTTGCGAAAAAGTTGGAAGGGTGAAAAGTTGTTTGTGTACTGTGTTTTAGGTTTCGAGTTTAGTGTTTTGTGTTGTCGTACTCCATGTTTAAAAAAGTGTGTTGTCAGTTATGCCTTTCATTATGTACTTTTTATGTATCATAATTGCTTCTCTTTTTTTAAAAATTGAGCCTTATCTAATTATCAAAAAAATAAAGAGCATTATTAACTCTCAAGCCACCAACTTAGTGATCTAATGACATTATAGTCTATAGTGTACAGATTTATGGATAGCGACACCGACAAGTATATCGGTTCATAGAAGTAATAAAGTATGAGTAGAATATTGTTCCATAGGGATTGACTCAACTAACTATCAATTCCCTAACTTGAAAACTATTTAAGTGTGCTAAACAAAGAGAGTTCTACAATTAACAAAACAAAATCTAAAAAGATCATGATAATAGAAAATCAAATAAAACTAAAATGAAAAACAAGTAGGGAAGGCATCAAAGATAAGAGCATTAGGGCTATGATTTTATCTAATTGTTCTTATGATTATTGAGCTCTTTTTGTAATGAATATCTATCTTATCAATTGAAAGAGAATGACTCCTAATTTAATTGATACTTGATTCCTCTAGTGGATCAATCTTCCCTAAATTTTAGAACTCAATTGATTCCTTAACTTGAACCCTGAAACTAAAGGTATTATCAATTTGTGAATTCCCTTACAAAGTCCCACAAAATCCCTAATCTCTATTCCTAGACAATCAAGAATTAGATTTTCTATTTCATTGTCTCAGTTATATACCTGGATTCCTCTTAGTTACATAACTCTAATATCAATTTATGGGTTGCAAATCCACAAATAGTATTAAGAATGGATAATAGAAGCTCAATTAAATAAGAAAGAATTCATTAACATTGGAAATTTCAAACAATCATGTTCACAACATAAGTTACATTATCACCCTAACATAAGGTATTTAGCTAACTAATATGTTTAACAAATACAAATCCATAGATAGAATATATATGCTAAACATAAATCAAAGAGAGAAAAAATAAGAAAAATGAATCCCAATTGGGCTAGAATAGCCTAATTCACACTCTAGTATACTAAACTAATATTGGACCAATAATTTCCAAGCTTTGTAACTCTTAAACAGATTGGAACTTGCTCTTAGTCTAAGAACACAAAATTGTAGAGAATTGAATTGGCTTTTCAACACCATGAAGAGCACCTTAATCAAACTTCCGTAACTCAATATATTGGTAAAATACTAGATAGATATCAGGCTGGATAGTCTCAGGATATTAACGATATTCAATCTCGCAACTAGATTTTTATCAAATAACTCTAAGAATTGGGTTTTGAGCTGAACATCGAAATTCTAGAATATTTCCTAAGCTTTCTGAAATATTCTCATTTGTCTCAATTCGATCTCTATAAAGAGAATATGAATTTTCTATTACAATACTTTTAGAAAAATGACCTCACCTAAGCTCCAAAACTTTTATTTAGCTCTAAAAGTGCCTCTTTTACAAAATTGAATAAAAATAAGCTTCAAAGCCATCAAATTCACCTAAAACTAACTAATTTAATATTATTTCCAAAAATTTTACAAAAATCCAAATTCTATATGAAAATGGGTAATTTCTTAACAATTAGAACATAAAAGTATGTCAAATTAAGTACTAAATTAGTATATATTATACACTCATCATCTAGAGAGAGAGAGAGAGAGAGAAGAGTTATGTTATGAGTATGACGATGAACGTGATGATGATGGAGGCCAGGGCCAAGCGAACTGTGAACTGTGAGAAGTTTAAGAACTACTAAGATATATCATAAATAAATGATTGCGTCAATGCACCATTAATCTTCTTCCAATCTTATGAAGCTACCTCAGAATATTTACTGGTTAATGGTGGATATTTTAACCAATATCCGCCAAAGAATGACCCCTTGTGTGAACCTATTGCTCATGGGCAACTTGTTCTATTTGTGAGTTGTCCTATTTATTTATCAAAAACAAAAAAAAGTGGCCTAAATAATCTGATTTAGCTTAGAATAATCTGCTGCCATTGTTATTAAAAAAATAATAAAAGAGGTTGACATAAGGGAATTCAATGCCAACTTGCTAAGGGGGTGGTGCCAGTGGAATTATCACTAAAATGAACTAAAAATCATGTACATCGGCCAGCCATCAGGATAATTTTGCCAGTTGTCAAAAGACGTTCCCAGACAAAAAGAAAACTTTACTTGAATATTATTTCATTCTTCCTCATTAATCTATCGTTACGTAAAATGTACAAACATTATAAATGATTATGATAGTTAGAATTTAATTTTAATATGCCGTGCATATAAAATAATTATGTAACATTCAAGCTTTCCAACACTCCGTTTATTTATTGGTTTTTATTAGAAATTATGTGAGTTTCATTTGTTTTTCTAACTAATCATGAGATATTGTTATTTTAATTTGCTATGGAATGGTCAAGCTTTCTAACCTCCCATTTGTTTGTTTATCTTTCTTAAAAATTATGCAGATTCCATTTACTTTTGTGGCCAATCATGTATGTGTGTGTGTGTGTGTGTGTGTTTTAATCATTGGACAGCTAAAGCATTTAAGGCTAAAGTTTTCCATGGAAAATTCAATATTTTTTATAATGCCATACAGTCATGTATTTATGGGCGTATAGAGGTAAGTTTTTGAAAAAAATACTTTCAAGATAAAAAGCAGAAACAGATCTCCATCCACTTCTCATAAAAAATAGAAAACTGATTATCTTCCTATTCTACTTCTTTTGAAAAGTTATTCAAACAAGCTACATAATCTTCAAAAGTATTTTTTTTTTTAACTTGTCGAAAAACATAAAGGTTGTAAATATATGTAAAAAACTTTGTACTAATAATGCATTGATATTAAATTTAAATAATTTTCTACATTTTTAATATTTTTTCTTTACAATAAATTTAAACTTACAACATGACAGGATGTCCTTTTAATGTTTGACAAGTTAACTCTCTCTTTATATGTATAGTTTTATTTTAATTTATTACAGGAAACTAAGGATTTATAAAAAGGATTTTTTTTTCTGTAACCAATTTATTTACTTTTTCAAGTATTCCAGATCATAAAAATTATTTGTCATTCCCATGTCGTATTTAAATCTTGTAGTTAAAAATAGTATATTGAAATAAATAAACTGGGGAACAAATACTAAATATAATTTGATTGTTTTTTATATTAGTTATTGCCATTACAATATGTGTATAATTATATACTTTTTTTTGTCTTAACTTTAAAATCAAATGTTCAACCCATATTTAATTATTGATACCTGTTCGTCGTTAAATCAAATTTAATCCAAATAACAGTCATATTAGAATTAGTTCTAAATCGAACCAAGTTTAATTTTGAATACATTTGCTTTTATATTGACTTATAAAACTGCTTCTATATAGGGTTAATGTCCCAAAAAGTAGAGTAGTTTACAAGATTCATACAGTGAACTCAAGATTGTAAATATATTTATATTATAAATTTCAATAATAAACATGCTACTACATATAGAGTCTATCATAAACCTAAATTTATATTAACATTTAAAAAAATTTACACTTTTTTTGGTCATCGTACTAATACTATGAATTAGAACCTGATTCCTTTTTCAATCTATCCAGTCATTGAGAAATTATTGTGCGTTCAAAATTGACCAAAGGGAACAATTATTTGAGAAGCTCACTCTTTTTTCTTTGCCCGAATATGGGTGACTTCATGCTTCTATCGACAGCATGGCCATGTTGATGAAAAAAAAAAAAATCATAGATTCGTTTGATGAGTTATACGTTGCGAGAATACGGTGCCCTTGCTTTTTAAAGCGTTGCAAAATTCTTGCTGATGTGGACTAGTCAAAGTGGGCAACATGGCAAATTCGATAGCAGATGTTTCGATTTAAAGCTGGACGGTAACGTGAAAAATTAAAGGCACTTCTTAGGGGTAAAAAATATTTTTTAATTAAGAAATGTGAAAAATTTTAGTTAAGTAATTTTTTTTTAAAAAAAGTAAACATAACCTAAGTGTATATCTATCATATATAAATTTCATAAAATGCACATATTTATAATTTTAAATTATATTTTGGATAATAAATATGCTTTCGCATATATATTTATAATAAATCCAAATTTATATAAATTTAATTTTAATTTATTGTCACTATAAAAAAATATATTATACAGATATTCAATTATGTATTTTCAAATAATATATGATTGAATAACAATATTATATAATAGTACATCACAATTGAGCTGAATTTATTATATTAACAAAAAAATTTTAACGTGATCACGATATTGATTACAGGTTCCATACAAAACAAAATATCAACTCATGGAGTCACTTTAGTGTGTATAAATATATACGCATTCCATCAGCACAAGAAATTCATATAAATTAAAAACCTAAAGGAATATAAGGAAACGCTGTAACATAACCATTTTGAAACTTATAAGACGAACCAATTTGAGTCAGCTAACATTCTGGTGAACTCTCTCAAGCTAAATAGCTGATTTTTGCCTCTCCGAGGTGTTTAGAAAGGCTTATTTATTTTGGATAACAACATAGGAAACATGTTAAAATATGCATTCGCAGGCATCACACGGTAACGTGAGTGAGTCCTCACCCTCTGGCTTTTATATGGAGGCTATATATCATTATTCCATTGAAATTAAGTTAATGGGTAACTGTTCGAAGGAATGAAATCGAAATGTTGGATTATTTGGACTGCATATGTGGATTGGGAGACATAAAACTACAGCAATCCTCGCCTCCTGATTGTGAATGTGTATTTGTAAAGACTCTTTGACATTCAAGTTAGGAGGTGCTTTAGATACCGAGTGTATGGAATAGAGTACTTACCTGAGCTCTTAAGTCAGAGGTGATTATAAAGACTATGAAGTCTCCGGAGTTGATGTCGTGCTCCACTTTTCAATGTATTCATTTTCGAACCAATGAAGTCATATATTATTTTTTATTGATTCTCATATTTGTATAATACTATTTTTTTATTGATGAAATTGTATAATGGTAAATGTTGACAAATATTAGTTTTAGATTTGTCATAGCAAATCTGAATGAATTATTATCATAATTTACTTTAGAGATAAATTGATATCATAACTTATTGAAGAAAAAAATATACAAGTGTTATAAATTGATATAGGTAATATAACTATTAAAGGATTATTATCATAACTTACTCCAGTAACAATTTCTTATTTGAAGATAGTGAGCAACAAAGTGATTTTATCAATTCTTTTAATAATTCTTTTTATATTAGTTTAATAAAATTAAAATTTTAATCAAATTTACTAATATACTAATTCTAATAATTAAGACTCAAAACAAGAAAAGACCCACCATGTGTCAACTTTGCATGAATTTTAATCCTCCATGCTTAGTAAAAATTACTATTTGTAAAGGAGAGTTCATGTATATGTGGCAAAGTTAGTTAATTTGTTAGAGTTGGTTAGCTCAGTACCACTAGAGCTAGTTAGCTCAGTTTCTGTTTGTGCTATATATATATATTGAGGTTCGTGTATCTTGATTAACCAGAAATGATAAGCATCTCAATTTCATCACTTCACTTTCTCTAGTCCTTTGCTCTTCTTCTTTTTCTTCTTTCAGCCTAGCCTTCATACCTTACATGGTATCAGAGCTTAGCGCATGCATGGCTTCCGTTAGCTCTTCTCAAACAACTCAAAGCTCATGCACTACGTAGAGCATTGTTCAAAATTTTTCAAGTCCCATCGCCCTGAAACTCGATGAAGAAAACTATTTGCCCTGGAAGCAACAAGTTGGGGCTATAATTAAAGGCTATGATTTGTTGAAGCATGTCACTAGAGAAGAAATTTCAGAAAAGTTTGTGTCTAATGAAGATCGCATCAAAGGATATGTGAGTCAAGAGTATCAGAATTGGAAGAAGCAAGATGCTCTCTTGAAATCTTGGTTACTGGCTTCGATGACAAAGCCATTCACAACACGCATGGTAGGTTGTGATTTTTCTCACTAGATCACAAAGCCATTCACAACACACGTGGTAGGTTGTGATTTTTCTTACTAGATCTGAAAGAGATTGGAAACTTTCTTCGCATCTCAGATCAAAGCCAAAGCATGGAAAATGAAGAATAAACTTGGCAATATAAAAAAGGAGGGTTCAGTACGTGATTATCTATTAGAAATCAAGAAAACTATTGATGTGTTGATTTCAGTTGGAGTTGTTATTAATCATTCTGATTATGTTGAGGCTATCTTAGGTGGATTAACTGAGGAGTATACTTCTTTCATAACTACAATCAATGCTAGACCTGACTCCATTTCAGTTGGTGAGCTTGAGGCCTTGCTTATGGCTCAAGAAGAAATGATTGAGAAGTTTAAGAAAGGTGATGGCAAAATTCAAGCCAATTTCTCTCAGTTTCATTAGTAGTAGAAATTCAATCCAAGGAATCAAGGTCACAACGATCAATTGTCACAGAGGTTCAATCCTAGTGCTAGAAGTCAGAATCTTTGAGGAAGAAGTAGTGGTAGGCATGGTAGAGGAAGAGGTCCCAAGCCTACTTGTTAGGTATGTGGCAAGGTTGGCCACATAGCTATCTCTTGCTGGTATAGATATGATCCCAACTTCGATGCCAATTCTGTTAATTTTGGTCCCAATTCTGGCTTTGAGCCCTCAATTGCCTCAACACCACAAAGATATAATCCAGGGGCTTATCTATCCGTTGGTGTGACATTGGCAACGCCAGCCACAATTCAAGATCCAAACTGGTACCCAGATTCAAGTGCTACACACCACATGACCCCAGATCCAATGAATTTGATGGAAAGATTAGTCTATGTAGGTTCAAAAAAAAGTGATTATGGGTAATGGTTTAGGTTGTCATTTCAACATATTGGTAATTCTATTTTTAGATCTAATTATTCATCACAGTCATGTACTCTCAATAATTTACTTCATGTTCCACGTATAACTAAAAACCTTCTTAGTGTTTCTCAATTTGCCTGAGACAATCATGTCTTCTTTGAGTTTCATGTTGATTGCTACTTTGTCAAATGTCAAGATACCAAGGAGATTCTTCTCCAAGGCACCCTCAGCAATGGTCTTGATAGATTTAATAACTTTCTTCCTACATCTAGTTCAGCTCCTACTGCATTAGTGTCTTCAGCATAGGATGATTCAAGATTTAAACTCTTACACTCCAGATTGGGTCATCTTGCTCCTGCTGTAGTGTCCAGGGGTCTGAAGTCTTATAATCTTTCCTTTTCTATCAATAAGTTCCTATGTGAGTCGTTTTGTATGGAAAAGTTCCATCAGCTACCCGTTAGTGATTCCATCACTATGTACACTAGGCCCTTAAAACTTGTTTGTAGTGATATTTGGGGCCTTGCACCTTTCCCTTCTATGAATGGTGCTACATGCTATGTACACTTCATTGATGCTTATTCCAAGTATACATAGATTTACTTTCTTCACTCTAGATCTGAATTACATTCTGTCTTTATGCATTTTATCAATATGGCTAAATTAGAACTTGGTAGCAAACTCAAAACTTTTCAATCTGATAATGCTATGGAATATAAAGGTCTAACAAAGTTCCTGCAGGCTCAAGGTATCATTCACAGGTTCTCATGCCCTCATATTCATCAACAGAATGGAGTTGCTAAGAGGAAGCATAGACATAAGGTAGAGATAGGCTCGACACTACTGGTTGAAGCCTCCCTCCCATTTACCTTCTTGGGAGAAGCTTTCACCACTATAGTTCAACTCATTAATTCCCTACCAACACCACTGCTAAATAATCTTTCACCCACTGAGGTCCTCTTTGGCAAGAAACCACCCTATGACTCCTTCAAAGTGTCTGGATGTTTATGTTTTCCCTTCACCAGACCATACAACAAACACAAACTAGACTTCAAGTCACTCCCTTCCATCTTTCTAGGATATGGAACCCAACACAAAGGTTACAAATGCCTAACTCCATCTAGGAAAATCATTCTCAATTGCCATATACTATTTGAAGAAACCAAATTTCCCTTCAAATCCACTCTTAATCTATACTTTAAAAGCAACCCCTCTTCTCTATCTAATCCTATAGTTTTTGTTCCCACCATTCCTATTCTTTCACTATCTCAATCTTCATTAACCTCAACCTCACTTCAACCCTCAATAACTCAACCTCACCTCAACCTACTTCACTGCCAACCTCACCTCCACCAATGCCATTCCTTGTATTTGTTACTGATGAAGGACCTCGAATAGAGATTGTCTTGCGCATTGAGCCTATAGCTTCAATGCAACTCCTGTTGTAGCACCTGGTGCTGCTATCACAAGACCTGTACTAAAGTTGCAACACAATATGAACACTAGGGCTATGATTGGAATCTTCAAACCAAAGGTATTTCATGCTCAAGCAGAGCCTAAATCAATCAAGGAAGCACTGTCAATTCCTTATTGGAAACAAGCAATAGATGATGAGTATGTTGCACTTAGGAGGAACAAGACATGGAAGCTTGTGGAATTGCCTCCTAATAGAACAGCAATTGATTCAAAGTGGGTGTTTCGAGTGAAATATCACTCATATGGCTCTCTATAGAAGTACAAAGCAAGTTCGATAGCCAAGGTATTTAACTAAAAACCTGGATTTGATTTTAATGAAACATTTAGCTCAATTGTTAAGCCAGTTTCCATCAGGTTGATCCTGTCCCTAGCTATTCTCATTCTTGGAGTATTTGGCAATTAGATATAAATAATGCTTTTTTAAATGGAGATTTGGAGGAAGATGTCTATATGACTCAACTATAGGGCTTTAAAGTAGGAAATGGCAATTTGGTTTGTAAGCTAACTAAGGCCCTATACGGTTTGAAGCAGGCACCTAGGGCCTAGTATCACAAGCTAACCATAGCCCTGCATTCTCTAGGATTTCACTCTACCAAATTCGATACAAGCCTCCTCATCAGAATCACTCTCAGTTCTATGACTTACATCCTAATCTATGCTGATGGTATTATAGTAACAGGAAATTCTCCTTCCTACATTACTGATCTCATTCACAAGTTGAATAGCTCCTTTACATTGAAGGACATGGGTGAGCTCCACTATTTCTTAGGCATTGAGGTGCAAAAAATTGCCTCAGGTGGCTTGGTTCTCTCCCAGTCCAAATACATACATGACTTGTCAAAGAAGGCCAATATGATTGATTGCAAGCCATGTGCCACTCCATTACCTTCCTCCATCAAAATTTCTACTTCAGGTAGTCCCTCCTTTGATGATCCACATCTCTATTGATCTATAGTTGGCAGTTTACAGTGCTTGATAGTAACTAGGCCTCAGATAGCATAATGTGTCAATCGAGTATGCCAATTTATGCAACACCCTCTTGAGTCTCATTGGAAAATAGTCAAGAGAATCTCGAGGTATCTCCAAGGAACCAAATCTTATGGCCTACATTTACAGAAATCCTCAGATTCTAGACTCACTGGCTATAGTGACTTTGATTGGGCTCAGACCGTAATGACCACAAGTCCACTAGTGGATTTTGTGTATATCTTGGGCTCAATCTCATTTCATGGTCTTCCTGGAAACAACATGCTATTTCCAGTTCCAATATAGAGGCAAAGGATCAAAGTTTTGCTACTCTCACTACTGATCTATTCTAGATTTGAATGTTACTTGAAGAACTTCAACTCCTTATTCCCTTGACACCTATGTTGTATTGTAACAACTTGAGTGCAGTTCTCTTAACTGCCAATCCCATACTTCACTCAAAGTCCAAATATTTTGAGTTAGACCTGCACTTTGTTCGAGATCATTTAGCTAAAGGAAGGATTCAAATCAGCCACATTCCAAGCCATCCTATGGTGGCTGATATTCTCACCAAACCCATCAGTTATGCTTCCATGAATTTCAAGCCAAACTTAGAATTAAGGATGCTTAATTGCTGAGTTTGAGGGGGGATGTAGAGAAGAGTGCATGTACATGCGGCAATCTGTTAAAGTTGGTTAGCTCAGTACCGTTAGAGTTAGTTAGCTCAATTTCTGTTTGTGTTGTATATATATTGAGCTTCATGTATCTTGATTAACTAGAAATGATAATCATCTCAATTTCATCACTTCACTTTCTCTAGTCCTTTGCTCTTCTTCTTCTTTCAACCTAGCCCAAATACCTTACACTATTAAAGGAAATATTTCAACTTTTTGTTTATTAAATTTATTAAAAAAATTAAATAATTTCATAATTTAATTTGCATTAAATATGCTGCCTTGATTCTCTCAACCATAGATCTTCATAAATGATACACTACTAAAATATTTCTCTATCCTTTCATTTAAGCCACACAAAAATCTCTTAAATTACTTTAAATAAAATTTAAATTTTATTATTTAATTTACATTTAAAGAAATGTTTTGATTCTCTCATTCACTAACACTTCTTAAACTGACGACCCATTGGAATCTTTATCGGTCCCTTAATTTGAGCTACACAAATATTTGTTAAATTAATTTAAATAAAATTCTACTAATTCTTATAATCAAGACTCAAAACAATGAAAGGTCTGCCATGTGTCAATTTATCATGAATTTTAATCTTCCACTATTTTGTAAAAGTTACTACTATCAAAGGAAATATTTCAACTTTTTGTTTCTATTTATTAAATTTATTAAAATACGTAATTAAAATATCTGATTAAAGGTCAACTAGAATATGATACATACTCAAATACCTCTATTTCACGTCAAGGCCTCATAATCTAATACCCAAGGCTCAATTTCGTTATTTTAATCGTTCATATATTTTAATTAATGTAGACTATTATTTAACAAATTTATAAATCATATACTAAATTTTATGTTTATCAATCATTTTGTTAGTTTCTGATCAAATTATACAATTTTTATATATAATCTATTTATTATAAAGCTTTTATATTTGCCAAAAGCTATACAGAAGTTTCTTTATATATGTCGAAAGTTTTTCATCCAACAATTCCAGTTATATATATATATATTCAATTACTCAGAATATTCTCTTCCTTTTTACCTATTTTACCTTTATTACATACTAGTAATTTTACCCGTGTTCACTGTCTTAATGAAAATTAGATGATATGAATAGAAGTCTTAATGCAAATATATATGTTGTATTATTTATTTGACTATATAAAAAACAAATACTTGTCCACTTTATACGTTAATTTTAAAGTTCAATAATAATAAAATAAACATGAGTATTTCTGCAATAATTCATACGATATGAAGGATGTGGATAGTACACAATTATACTATCTGTTAAAACATGATGGCTTTGGTTGCATTTTGTTTCAAGAATTTATATACGTTATTTTTTAAGAAACTTTATTGTAGTAAATCATCAAAGATATAATATTTCAATCAATTCAGCACTTTTTGTCGACAATCATATGCAATGTTATAAACTAATAAGAAAAATAACTAATGATCAGTTTTGCACTTCTAATCTTTATAAATCACGTAACATGGATATCAACATGATGCAAAATAGAAAGATATGTGAATATTAGTTAAAGCATCAAACTTACATGAAATAAATGTATATAGGCCAAATATCAAAATAAAGTATATAATAAGCAATCTCCTAACTTAGAAAATGATTTAACCATTGTTATCTTCATTTTCTACTTCTTCAAGTCATTCTAATACTTCTCAATCCTACTTTTTCGAAATATAAAATCAATGATATTTTTATTAATCAAAAGACATTGCTAATTAAAATTTAGATCACCTAACCTAATAAATATAACTATAATATATAGATATACAATTAAAGTACTATAAGAATAAAAAAATTTTTTAATAACAAATTTATTTATTTATATTTTATTATCCAAATTTAACAAAAATATTTATTATTATATATATATAAAAATAAAATTTATTAATCTAATTTTAATATAAATTGATAATAATTATAAAGTATGTAAATCAATAAATTTGTATAGTATATATTGGTATCACCCGTGCAACATATACAGTTGGTATTATTAGTTGAAGTATCACCTTTTATGAGAAAACTGTTCTATGACTCATTTCTTTCACTGTATGAATATCAGTGTCTTAAATAAAATTCTAATAAAAATTTATAGTATAAGTTGTAAAAAATTTCAAAATTTCTATTTCTCAAAAAAAAAATTAAAGTATATAATCTAATAGATATAGTTGTAAGATATAGATCTAAAATAAGAGTATCGTTAAAGTTTAAAAAATTCAATAATAATAATTTAATTTTTTTATATTTTCTTATCAATTTGAGTTTTGTAAAATTAAAAAGACTAATCAAAGTGAATAAAATTTATCTTCATAAGATTAAAAATATATAAATATAATTTATTAATTTAAATTTAATATAATTTGATAAAATGATAAAGTTGGTAAATCATTATATATTTAACATCCATTCGAGGTATCATAATATTAATAAAAAAAAATTGTTCTATGGTTAATTTATTTTGCCATGCAAGCATTAATGTTATAAATAAGATTTTTTTTATGGAATGTTTTAAATAAGATTTTTTTTATGGAATGTTTTAAATAAGATTTTAATATAAACTTATAGAATAAATTATAAAGATCTTATAAAATTTCTCATACCCTACTCTTTCAAGTTATTAAATCAATAATATAAAGTAAATGTAATTTATTAATTTAAATTTAATATAAATTGATCAAAATGATAAGACAGTAAACTATGACTCATGTAATATATATGTTTGGCATATCCTATGTCATCTAAATATTTGGTATCATGCATTAGGATCACATGGTATCGCCTATGCACCGTATATGTTTGGTATTGCCAGTTAAAGAAAAACTTTTTGTAAGAAAACCATTTTATAGCTAAGTTCTTTTAATATTTTAAAAAAGATTTTAATGTAAACTTGCAGTAAAATTGTAAAGATCTTATAAATTTTTTCATTCCTTATTTTTTAAGCTGTTAGATCTATAGTAGTTTTATTAATCAAAAAGTAAATAGCATTCCATATCAAAGCTTAAAGTATGTAAACTAATAGATATAGTTGGCTGAGGTAAAAATCCACAATTTGAGTTTTGTAAAATTAAAAAGATTAATCCAAGTGAATAAAATTTATCTTTATAAGATTAAAAAAATGTAAATATTATTCATCAATTTAAATCTAATATAAATTGATAAAATGATAAAGTAAGTCGATATAATTTATTAATTTAAATTTAATATATATTGATCAAAATAATAAGGTAAGCAAACTATGACTCATGTAATGTATATATTTGGCAAATCCTGTGTCATGTAGATGTTTGGTATTATCCATTAGATGTATCAATATTATAATTAGAAAGTAAACAACATTTATATTAAGGATTTAATTTATCTGTATTATTGACAATGTAAAATAACTTTACATTATCATAGTATAAAATTTAAGAAACATATCAAATCATGATAAGTAACTATCCATCATAATTCTATTGGCTGACAGTACAAAATTACTTTACACTATCAGTGCATAGATATTAATCTCTTTTATTAAAGCTTATGTTATGTAATCTAGTAGATATAAATCGACAATGAAAGTGTTTCAAGATTTTAAAAAAATTAATTTATATATGATTCAAATTACTTATGTTTTAATCACTGAATATATATATATATATATCAATTTAAAATCAACATACGAACATAATTAATATTACCATGGAAAATCTTCTCACAAAAGCATCCAATAATCACATTTTTTTTAAAAAAAAATGAAAAATAGAAAAGTTGTGATTGGCTGATATGGTGGCATAGCGTGGATTCGTAATCGACAAGTCATTGGCATGTACAAGATAGCATAAGTCACAAACCAATAATAGAAGGGTTGATTACAAGAGTTTAGGTGAATTAATAGAAAATAAAATAAAATAAATGAATAAATCTAATTGAGCATTATTGGTGATGAAATTTTATGATTGGGTATCATGGGTGGTGAAATTTTTTATGGGAAACCAAAAAAACATATCTTTACCATTCTTAGAAAGAAATATGTAGAAATATCTCCTGCATAGCCAATCAAATAAAAAGAAATATGTAGAAACCAATCATAATATTGATTGCTTAGATTTATTAAACATATTTTTATCAATTTTCAAAACACTTCTCAAGGAAGCATGGTATCATGAGCATTGAAGTAAGAAATATAAAAGAACAAATTAATTTTGATTAACCATTATGGGTTATGGAATTTTTTAAAGGGAAAGTAAATCAATCTCATCATGCCACCTCACTAATTCCACCATCCCATAAACCTTTTTTTTTTTTTTGTAATAATATATAAGATTTACATTCCTTTCACGCCAATTTTAACTCTTTGGCGGGGGGATCACATGGACATGTTTTTGTGAAAGTAGGAGGAGATAAACTAGATTTGAAGCAAAATTCTGTTCATGCATAAAAATCACATGCATGGATTAATTCCAGTAGAAGGACGAATCCCAAATTAGCACCTTTGACTCTTAGATGCTATTTGTTGGCCACAATATACGACGATGCAGGAGTACATCTCATGTGTCCAATGCCTGTAGTGTTCACGTCAAACTGCATGTAACAGACAAAGTATGGGACACCTATATCAATGTGAATGTGTGGGTGAGTATTGTAGTTTACATGTATCAAAATAAGATAATATATTATGTATTTATATGAGAAAATATTGTATTTTAATGTCCCAAAATTATGTACAAATAATATAACTTATTTTTTTATCATGTAATTATAAAAAAAATATTTTCAATATAAGAAAAAATTATTATTAAGTATTATTCACTGTTTACCAATTTAAATTTGTGAGTTAATATCGGTGTTGTCTAATTTCATTATATTTTAATATTATAACTAAAGTATTAATATTGAATAATAATAATAATTACAATAATAAAAATAAAAATAAATTTTTACTTACTCTCAAAATATTTAAAAAAATTCTTAATTATAGTTATAACTATATTTATCTTATTTTTTGCAAATCTATCTTCATTTTTTGAAGGTATTCTTGCAGATTCGGTCCATTTAAATCATCTATAGGATTAATTCTCATTCAATTGCAAAAAAACAATGATTATATAGTCTCCTCACAAGAGTTACTCTCCAAAATTTCAACACACTTACTTTATAAGTCACATGTTCGAAAAATGGCGTGTATATAATATTTAGTTCAGTCAATAAATAGTTATTGAGCAATACTACATAGCTAGTTAGGATAATCAATATACATATTGGTGTAAGATTTAACATACATGCACCATCTAATAACTTTCTATAGAATATAATTTTTATCAATTCAATCATTGAGTTATAGATATTTATGATGTGTAGATCATCTGTGTCAAATATAATTTTAAAAAATTGAAAATTAATAAGAATATTATCAAACTTTTATTATATATTTTAAAAGTATTTAATGTGTTAGTGTTTTGCATATAAAAATATTAAATGATTTTGGATTGATATGAAATGTTATAAAACATAATCTCTAGATATGAACTTTCAATTTAGTACTAGGTTTTGCACAAAAAAAAAAAAAACCAATAAAGAGTCATTTAGGGTGTGTTTGCAAGTTCTATTTTGAGGTGGAAGGGATGGTAGGAAAAGAATTGGAGGTTCAAATCTTCTTCTGGCGGGCTTCTTTGTGGAGGTCTGAGAGGTTTAGAGGAAGATTCACTAACCCCTAAATCCTCCATCACTTCTATTTTGTAATTCCCCGAAACTACGGGCTTTTGTGGATTAAGATTTAAATTTTTTACCGATTTTAAACTATTAGGTTTACTTGTTGTTTCTAATTTATTCATATATATGTCATAAAAATAAACTTTAAAATAAGAGAAACCGAAAATTTCAGAGACAATATTTTTATACAAAAAAATTTTGAGAGACTTTTTTGAAAAATATGAAGAGGAAAAATATTTTTAGAGATGAACAATTAAAAGATAAATATTGAAGAAAGAATACTTTTTTAAAAAATTAGGCAAAAAAATTTTAGAAAGAGAAAAAAATTTTAAAATCTAGAAAATATACAACATTTTTTTAAAATTAATATTACCAAACTCACACCAAAAAAATTTAGTACTTTGAAATGCATAATAATTATATCTAATTATTTTAATAAAAAATTATGAAAATATATTATAAGCTCCATATCACTTTTTCCTTATCAATTTTACACATCACAAGCCTTCTAGATTCTCCCTTCAATTCTCCTTTGATATCTTTCTTTCCTTTTCTCTCATAACTCACAAACACATTCTTAATATACGAATCATTTAAACTTACACTAGTATAATAATTCATATCTAACCCGAGCTAGAGGTTAAAGTTAAGTTACACCGGTATAAGGCTTAGTATATACTGACACCACTTGTCAATATTATTTACATAATTTGTCAAGATTCAAAGAAGTGATTATCTAAGTAAAAGGAGTCACAACCGCTTATTCATCCAAAGACAGAAAATTTTCCACATTATTGTGTCAAAAACAGTAATAAAATCCTGATTTTGCACAGTCATTTTAGTGCATGCACCTATAGGTTTAGGGTATATATAGGCCGAATCACTCTAAAAGAATTCCACAAATAGTCAAATTCCAGGCTTTATAGTAGTGCAGAGTGGCTATATGTACATGCCTCACTTGTAACGAGTTTAGTTAAACCCAAAACAGCTTCCAAATCAGACACTAGAGGATAGAAGATGACTCTCTTCATCCAGAAAGGTATCCACGTAAACAAAACTGAACAGCAAATAAGGAAGATTTTTGAAGAAGCAGATAGAGATGGGGATGGAGTCCTGAAGGAGAAGGACCTACGACATGCTTTCCGTCTGCTTGGTGCCCATGTTCCAGCATGGAGAGCCCACCGGGCTCTCCGCCATGCCGACATCAACCATGATGGCACCATCAGCGGTGAAGAGGAAGTTAACAACCTCATCAAATATGTTATTAGCAAGTATGGTTATAAGGTAGGTTATTAAGCGAGGTCTTTTAATTGAGAATGAATCATCTCATATTTTTTATTTATATGATTGTGTTATATATCTTTGGAAAAAAAAAAGATAGATACGAATATTTTAAATATAATATCAAGCCAAATTTAAGTATTTATCTATTTTCATATAACAAGATTATGTGAATAAAAAAAAATGAGATAATTCATTTTCATCTCGATCCTCACTCCTATACCTTCTTACTATCCGATTGTTATATATGATAAGGGCATTCTTGCTTAGTTCTTATAATGCGTGCCTAAGTAGATGGAGTGATGTGCACACACTAGCTAGCTTGCTGGTTTAATAATGTATGTGCCTCTAAGCGCACGACGTGTGTGAGAGTGGCTTTTGTAGTAGTTTTAACTTTCATTGTCATGTACGTGGCTCTTGTTGTAGTATATCATGAATAAGCCCATAAGCGAAATTTTATCTTCTTCGTTTTGCCCTTGTTCGTCATGGCAGTTAATTAGAAATTGGAAAATAAGAATTGCATCCCCCTGTACTCTACATTGGCAAGCGAAGCTGGAAGTAATAATTACTTCCAAAACAAGATTTTTAATTAAAAAAAAACAAGAACCATTGTTGAATTAAATAAAGTGATGTAACCCACTTATTCATGCAGTGCCATGCAGAAAGAAAAGAATTATATTATTTATACTTATAACTGGGATTTATTTTATAGGACTCACTAAAGTATTTTTTAACCATTGGTTAAAAATAGTTCTCACTTTTTTCTTCAACTAATAATTAAGGGATACTTTAATGAATATTAAAAAATTAATTCCAACCATAACTACAAATAACATTTTTGAAAAGAAAATCGAGGCAGGCTGACGGGAACGAAGTATAATTATTGACCTATTCAATATTGAAAGTGAATTTATCTTTAAAATAATTAGTTTTTTCAATTTAATAAAATATATCGTAATATTATTTACTAAAAAGTTAAACGAAATTTGAAGGTGAATTCTGTTTCTAGTTTTGGTAGGATAGTCGAGTCTTAGTTCTGTTTTCTAAAGGGTGCTTAACCCCATTTTTTTTTTTTTTGAAAAAAAAAGAAGCTCATTATTATTATTATTATTTATCGTCGATTCGAAATAGACGTTAGAGGAGAGGACATAATAAAGTTGTACTATTGTTATGGAACAAAAATATTTGACAAGGACACATGAAAAAAATGTATTTGACAAATGCAAATACCTATTAAGACTACATCGAGAAAAACCTATCGAGACATCATAATATTTCTTTTTAATTTTTCATAAAAAAAAGAGTGTAGCCCAAAACTTCTCTAAAGAAAATTCTTATTTCTTTCATGTAGGAAAACTTTTTCTTATTTCACTAGATTTATTCATCTGTAAATCTTTTCTCTCTCCCCTTTTTTCTCTTTCTTGCACCTTCAAAATTAAGGGTCAAAATTATTCTATAAAGTAATAAATTTTTATTCTATAGAGGATGAAAGAATATCTCCTTTTTTAAATAGAAATAAGAGTATCCATCAGGTTGGGAGAATCCACAGTTTTTCTACGCATATTATCCATTATAATTTATAATGTAGAATGCTTCTATGTTTGATATTTTTTTTAAAAAAAATTCTTTAATTAATTGAATCTGATTTGGATATTCATATTCATTATTTTTACATTTAGGTAGTTAGGTTTTTTCTATTTATCTAAAGAATTGTTCATATAATTCCAAATTAAAAATGATAGTTAAATAAGTTCTTCTCAAAATGTGGACTTTAAGATGCAAAATCCTAATATTATAGATAAAGCTCACCTAAAATTGCACATCTTTTTATTTTTGTTACTTTTTTTTCTTTTTTTGACAAGTAGAAGTGTTCAAAACCCACCAACAAGAGGGGAGGATATCAAAGACACAAATAGAGTCACTACATCAGAGCTACAAAACGAAACCTAAAAAACACCCATGATCTAACAAACCACCCCAAGACAAAACAAAGCACAAAAACCAATTAATCACACCCGCCACCCAAGCACTAAACTCTAAGGATCCTTTTTTTTAAACGTAAAGCACCCCTCACACCTCGACATTAAAATCCAGAACCTATAAAGAAATAATATAAACCAGCAGAAATGGATTTCTCTTTTTCATAAATCCCTCCAATTCAGCCATGGTAATCGACCTCCATCATAAAGATTATTGACAAAACTAGTAGTTAAAATTATTGACAAAATCATATTGCACCTACTTCCATTCAAAACCAACCACATCCCCAAAGAACAGCAACCAACACCTGCAGACTACAAAACCAAACCACAATAAGCCGCTGCCCCACCTCATACGCCATGTGGGGTGGGCATTGGGTTGGGTTAACCCACCAACCCATGGGTTTTAACCCAAATCAACCCATAAAGTATGGGTTGGGTTAGATTGATAAATTGAGTTGAGTTGAAAAATTTTTGACTTATGAGATATAAGTTGGGTCATAAATTTAAAATTTTTTTACCCACATAATCTAATCCAACCCATCTATTTTTATCTCAATATTTTTTTGGAGGTCTCAAGCTTGTGTTATGGCCAGGAATAAAATGATAATTTTTTTTTGAAATCTTTTATTGATATCAAATAAAAAAATTACATCCTAAATCTTGTCAAATCAAGGAATAAAGGGATAATTTTTTTTTTCAAATCCTTTAATAATATCAAATAAGAGAGGAATCACATCCTAAATCTTTCAAACCAAGGAATAAAGGAATTTTTTTTTTTTGTAAAATTTTTCATTAATATCAATAAAGGACACATCATCCTAAATTTTGTCGAGCTAAGAAATAAAGGGATAAACTTTTTCTTTAATCCTTCATTAATATAAATGAAAAAGATCACATTATCCTCGATTCCAAAGAATAAAAGGATATTCTGACTTATTTTAATAGATACTTTTTTTTACATATTTTAATAGGTAATTGTTTTTTTAATGTATATGAGACATACAAATTTGACCCAACCCAACCCACCCATGATTGAGATGGATCGGATTGGGTCAAAAAAAAAAAAAAAAACCCTCTAAAGCGTCCACCCCTAGCGCCACGTAAAGACTTTATGGATAAAACCAGTACGAACCCTTCATCACTATTCCAAAAATAATTCAAAACAGATTAGTAGAAACAGCTATCACCTAAATTATCAGAAGTCCACCACTTCAGAACAAAACATCGCTGACCACCATTTCATAGGCATAAGCCCGTTCCTCTTCACTTTATTTTTGTTACCTTTTTCTCATATTCTTTGTAGTTCAACGAAAAGTTTGTAACATTTATAATGTAATTTTACATTTGATATCTTACATTGTATTATAATTACGATTTGTTTGCAGTTGAGAAATTGGTCATGATAATAAAAGGACAAAATGTTAAATTTAAGATTTTTTTTAATTAATTACAATTTTTTTATCAAGAAAATGTTTATAAGGAGGGATACCCCAATAAAAGAAGGTGTCATACCTAAAAAACAAAAAATAAAAACTTAAGAGCCTGCTTAATTTTTATTTTATTTCATATATTTCATGTTTTTAAGATTATGTAAAAGAAATAATAAAAAATAATAAAATTTTATTTTTTTATTTTTATATTTTTTTCACAAAACTTTAAAAATAAGAAACACAGAAAAAAATGAGAAATAAAAAAAAAAACTGACACTAAAATCTTAAAAAATGACACGTAGGGAGAAGTATTTGTATATTGTTATAAGACATTATATATAATATTATTCTCATATAAATATGTACTGCATTTATTTTATTTTAACATATGTATAATTTAATATTTACAAACTCTCACATTAATATTGATATATCTATTCGATGTCTACATTTTATGAGTTTAAACAATATTTCTTAATCAACGAGCGTATAGATTAGTTAGCAAAAACTATTATAGTATTATTAAAGGTCTCAGGTTTAAGTGTTGAGTTATAGTTGTATTAAAACTTGGAAGAGAGAGCTTTATCACCCAAATAATATTATCCAGCTCAAACAAAATTGCTTCAGGTAAGAGAACACCTGCAATTTTTACCAAAAACAATATTTCCTAAAGTAAACTCAAAAAAGAAAAAGGGGGATGCTCTCAAAGTTGATGGCATCAATTATTATGACTTATGAAGCAAAGGTAAAGGATAGTGCTTAGGTAAGGAGGAATCTCCACAGAACGTGCTGCCACTTTGTCATTTGTTTCAACTTTGGCGAGATAATCGTTCTGCTAATATTTTTCCACATTTAATTTAGTATTTAAAAGTAAGACAGCATGAAGTACCTTTGAATAGACGTTTTATCGGTCCGAATAAAATGTCATTGTGGTCGGCGGCGAGCCTAACAATTCCACTTCAACTTCAAACAATTTGGATCCGGTTTCCATTATCTGCAATCACTCTTAAGAAGTGATTAGGCCAAAGTTTTCACTAAAATATATTACAGATTCATATCCTTCGTTCTGACTAAACTGTTAACCTTTTTTTTTTTTTTTGAAAAAAGAAAAAAAATTATACTTACATTGTTCCTTACTTGTCTTCAATGATATGACATAGACGCTTAAATTATAACTATTTTGTTTTTAAAGATCATGAAGTGTTATTATACTTTTCGGATGTTTAATTAAATTTTTATTTGGGCATTGGGCTGACATAATTAATAATAAAAGTATTCTTAATGAATTTTTTGTTCTTAAATCGAATAAAAGTTCGACATTTATCAAGATTGAAGCATGCATTATATCATAATATCTTAATGATAAAAAAGTTCTTCTAAGTATCCAAAACTCCTTTATAGAGAGCATAACACAATAAAATAAAGCCCATATAAACAAACATACTCTAACTTCAAACAAAAGCATATATCTTAACTAGGTTTTATTTTTATAGTCCGTTTTTTGCATCCATTTTTTTCTCTATTCTTGTAAGACTTAAACTCATTATCTACATATTTATTTTCACAATCCAAGTTGAGAATTGGGCTTTTCACGTATTTATAGTCTCAAGAGCCATATTCCAAACACTCCAAATTCATGCTTAAGTCCAGCTTGTCCAAGCCCAAATTCCTACGTGCCTTAGCAATTAATTCAGTTTTCAAGCGTGCTTTACTTCTCGACAAACGCTACATGAGAACAATGTCCTTATTGATGATTATGTTAGATGTGAAGTCATTTTCAAAAGTTATCCTCAAAAGTCATCCCACAATTATTAGCATTTTCATGCAACGAGGGCTAAGTAACCTCATGGGTCGATTCATCTTCCACTGCCGGCCATGCAGTGCCACAACAATTTTTTATTCTTATATTGTGCTTTGAGAGTTCAAAAAATAATAATTTCACTTGTAGCAAAATTACAAGTTCAAGAAACAATAATGCAACTTTAAGCAAATTTTACTTGCATGGTTCAAATCTTGATGAAGTCGTTATTTGGAGAGAATTTTTCCTAACCGGCCATCTGAAATAGCATGCATGTATAATCCCTTAACCAAAAAAAGAGAATATATCATATATAGTAGAGATGTGATTACGTGGAGTAACAAGGAATAAAGATAGAATATATCATAGTAGAAATGTGAGGCAAAACAGCGGAGTAAATTGAAAAGAAAAAATGTTAAATTCATGAGAGGATAAAGGCGCTGAGCACTTAGCAAAAGGCTAGCTTACGAACGATGATGCTATTCCTCTCCCCTCCATTAGTTAGGGTACCAAAAACAAACATTATGAATATTATTTTCAGTTAAGTATTATTTCACTATTTATGTGATAAGTTATATTATTTGGATATTAAAACTTGTCAACAATATTTCTTTTTACATATTTATTTTAATATACGTATACCTCAATAGTTATCCACAATTATATCTTAATATTTTAAAATACTTTCCTTTGCATGATTGCTCATGCAGTGTTATGCAGAAAGAAAAGAGTTGTATTATTTATATTTATAGTTGAGATTTATTTTATAAGATTCCTTAAAGTGTCTTTTGATTATTAGTTAGAAGTGAATCTCAATTTTTTCTTCAACTAATAATTAATGGACATCTTGATGAATCCTATAAAATGAATCCCAACTATAACTACAACTTACATTTTTGGAAAGAAAATCGAGTTTCTTTATAAGTGGTTTCGTGAAAATGACATATTGAATTTATTTTTTTTGATAAATAGGCACAAGGCTCGACCCAAAATCAGGAGAGCAAACCTCTGCAGTACATCAACAGCAAAGCTCAACAGATCATGTAGCTTCGAAGATACTCCAGAGCATTACAAAGCATAACAAACCAAAACAAATAACTATAGCAGGCCTATAATCAAACAAAGGAAAAGAAAGAAGTAGTCAAACATAAACCAGCGGGATCGCAGGAACAAAACACCCATCGTAGCATCCTGCACCAGATGTCTCAACACGCGAATCACACATAATTGGCAGCACCTAAAACACTATCACAATCCATTGATTAGCCACCGCCACTTGTTTAAGGACGAAGGATTAAAAGACAAGTTTTCCACCGTCATGTTTCTATTGGCCATCCAGGATTCTAGCCAATAGGTCCATCTAACTTTGACTTGCCTCTTCTCAAGCTCCCAATTTGGTTCGTGGTTCTCAAACACCATTCTATTTCTACTAGACCATAAGGTCCATATAATAATATAAAACAATGTAATTCGCATCTTCCTCTCAATGCCATTAAAAGGAAAACTTCACTAAGCATTGAAGAAGGCTAAAGATTCATTTGGATAGCACCATGTCATTCCCCACCACCAGATTCGATCTGACCAAATATCCCATGACAACATGCAACCAAACAAAATGTGTTCATTGGTTTCAACAGCTTCAGAACAAAAAAAGACACACGGCCGCAATAGGGGGAATAATATTGAACCTGGCAAGTCTTTCTCTAAACTATACCAAGATTTCAGGACGTGGGTGGAGCAAGTCCCTCCCACGCAATCCATGCTGAGGGTGTGCCAATTGTACTACTAGCAACCATGCTTGTAGTTTATACCAATACTTGTATAACACTTCCGCATTTATATTTTGGTTTGACCCTATAATAATTTTTTTTGGTATCCATCGTCTTTAAGGCTCTGTTACTTGAAAAAATTTTATATAAAAATTCAAATTTTGCTCTCACCAAATACTTTTCTTTCTAGTTATATCATCATTTTTACAATTTCATCTTTCTCAAAATTATTATTGAAAAAAACAAATCTTTACTTTCCTAAACAAGTAGTGGAAAGAGAGTGTATATCTATGTATAAGTATTGTATTGTAATGATTATAATTATATATTTATTTTTATTACATAATTAAATATTTTATTCAATATATATTGTTGTATCTATTTTAATTTTAAATAAAATTATCATATTGACATATCGTATCCTATTCAATACTCGTGCTCGTATTATTGCAACATACCTGTCACAAACTATGATGCTGGATCGGGATCATGGAAGTGGGACTTGCTACACCAATTTCTCCCGCACGATATTTGTAATCATATTGCATGGTATTAGGGACAGCGCTGGAAATTAAATGCCAACTTCTGGGCTAGGGTGGTCGAAAATTTTTCAGCATTCCTCCAACTTTGTTGTCCAATGAACTTGCAGGGTTGGCATACTCATAATTTGAGCAACTCAAAAATCATTAAGGGCAAGCCTTGGTGTTTTCTTTTTGGGGTTGGCGTGCACTTTCTTTGGACTATTTGTCTTGCGACTCAAGACTCGAGAGACATACTGCTTCCTTTTTGGCGAAGAGTGAGGAACCACTTTACGTATTTTTAACACTTTATGGAAGCGAGAATTACCGTTCATCAAGGACCAATCAACCTTGTCCCTATCTTGTGGCATGGAAGGTTTCTAGAAGGGTGGGTTTGCCTCGATATAGTTGGAAGAATCCATGCTTTGCTCAAGTCAAGAGGGAGTATCTTTATAAGGTTGTTGAAGGATCTTCTCCTTTCTCTTTTGCGTTTCTCACAGTGCTAAATCAAATTAATGTTGTGAGTTTATAATGTTTCTAGTTTTCTATCTGGCTGAGGAAATATTTGGGGGAAAGAAGTTGCACAACCGGCACAATGCTGGATTAAGAGGTAGGGTCCTTTGAAAGTATCCCCTTTTAAAAAAAGCAGCAGCAATATGTTTATTACTCTTTTCATCGATGGGCTGCCGTGGGAGATGTCATGGGAATGGCTATTGCAGATCTGTAGAGGGAAGGGGAAGTCATTGATGTCTAAATCTCGCAGAAGAGAAGGCGCCACAGAGAAGGAAAGTTTGGTTTTGTTCGCTTTAAGGTGCTACGATAGGCATTGAATGCTGTTAGAAATCTGATGGAATCAAGATTAGAGGTAATAGGATCAAGGTCTCTTTTGCAAAATACGGTAGAAATGGTAAAATCTGCCATAACTCGGCAACGGTGGAGGCTGGTGATGAGTCAAAATCGGCAGGGGGCTGTGACAAACACATGATACATACAAATGATGGAAGAAGCTTCAAGAAAGTGGTGGAAGACCTACCAAAAAGCTCGAAGGATGATAGACTAAGAACTGAAAACAACAGAGAGGTGGAAACTTCATCGACTGAAGAGCAGAACTTGTTGGTTGACAAAGTGAAACTCAAAGGTTTGGTGTGGAGTTTGGTTGATGAGATGCTTAAGTCAGTTAAGCTAGAAGAAATCAAACAGAAACTAGGGAGCTTGCTGGGAATGGCATTCCATGATATAGTAGCCGAGCTTCCTGGCGGAGGGAAAGAGAAAGATGAGATGCAAACGCAAGGAGGAGGTGACCAACGAAGGGTATTCTTGGAAGAAGAAATGGTGATCTCGATGATGCACAAGGGACGAGATGAATCATGCAATCCCAATGGTGCATTTGAAATTTCTACGCCTGCAGGTTCAGCGGTGGGGCCATTCAAGAAGAGTGTGAAGGAAGCAGGCCATCCGTTAGGTGCATCATTGATGGACGTTCCGCAGCAAGACCTCTCGTCTGACCCCTTGGATTTGGGCCAGCATGTATCAGACTGCAGTGGGCCGAGTGCTCCAGCAGGCTTTGAGGACTTTTGGTGCGAGAAGGGGCTCTTAAACGTGCCTCAAATACAAGGTAGATCATTGGAGAATTATGAGGGTATTGTTTCTCTGGAGGAAGGAGAAGCAGAGACTCATAGCTGTGAGGTACACAATGGGTCCTGCACATATTCAGCTGAGAAAGTTCCTCTAATCCCAGTGTTGGAGACAGGTTCGTTTGTCTCGTGCGAAGCTATTGAAGTGGTGCTACCATTTGATGAAAATCTAGGGGAAGCACAAAACCCATGGAACATTGGAAAAGTCGTGGATCTTAAGCATGATACTCCAGGCTGTGAATCAGTGATAGAGCGGCCATTTAAAGGTGATGGTCTGAAAGCCATAGAGGTGGATTATGAAGCAAACATGCCTATTCAGTGTGAAAATGTGCAAACTTGTTTAGAGGAGTCAGAGTGGGAAGAAGCAAGTAGAGCTTGGGAGTTGGGGAAGAGCTCGGGTCTTTCTGCAACCAATGAGTTTGACATTATTTGGGCAATTGCTAAGAATAAGAGAAACAAAAAAGACAAGAAGATCCAGAAGTCTAGAAATAGAAAGCGTGGAAAGAAGAAGGGGGATAATGAGCTCTGACCAGCTCTTTCTGCTGCGTGTTTTTTTGTTGTTTTGGTGTAGGGTGTCGCTTTCGTGGAGTCTTTTGGTTGCGGAGGTGGAAGGTTGCAGATGTATCTAGTGGTGGTTTCCTTTCCTGTGGGTGGGGTGGATCTCGTTCTTGGTTGTGTGATTCGTTCAGCAGATTGATTTCTATTTTGGTTCTGTTGGCTGCAGCTCGTGGAGTTGGAGGCTTTGTTGATGATGCGGATAATGGCAATTCGTATAGTTACACTAAAGTCATATCGGCCAAGTCACAAGGTGAAACAGCTATAGTTGCTTTAAATTCTATTATGTTGTTGTCCTTTGAGGAGAAACGTATCTTGGGTATAGATTTACGAATGTTGTCCTAGTTCAAGAATTTGGATACTGGTAGTTCTGGGTTAGTCACCAAGGGAGTACTTCAGCTCTCTTCAATATTAGATGTTGTCTGAAGATTAACTAGTTTGGTCAAGAAGTTGCGTCTGGTTTTGGTGTCTTGCAGCAGATGGTTCTCATTGTTAGTAGTTAATGCTTGTGGATTATCCACCTTGCGGTTTTACTTCGTTAATTTTCTTCAGCTTGGGTGTTTGATACAAATTGCTGCAATGTAATAAAAATGCAGGCCTGGAAGATCAGATTAAGAGTAAATATGTGATTGTGGTTATAGTTATCTGACATAGGTAAGTTCAACTAGGATCTTAGATTTCAGAGGAACCTTTTAAGCAACATAAGGGGTTAGCTGAAGAATATATCTCATTGATATTGATCACAGTTGCATGTCCAGGGGCGTGAATTATGGGTGGCTTTGGTTTCTGTTCTTAGCTTGGCATGCATATATTTTCGCTGCTTAGCCAATAAGTGCTTGAGGTGCTGCAAGAATGCTATATCGGTGTGCTGTCTTCTGGTTCAAGTTCAGGCAAGAAATCAAAGGAGTTTTTCATATGACGATGCTGTCTGCTATGTTTGCTTCATTGGTGTTAAGCTCTATTATGTCGCTGCTGTATTGGTTTCGTTTTTTGTTTTCTGTTGTTATTTTGATCTTGGTTACTTGTTGCTCCGTGTTGCTCCTCCCCTGCATTGGGTGTGTCGAGTATTTGACTACTATCGAAAAAAAAAAGGGAATCTAATAGAGTTGCTCAAGCTCTTTCACACTTAGCTCAATCTCTTAATCTTGAGTTTACGTTAACGACGGATTTAAAAAATTTAGGTAATGGTGTAAAAATAATATATATATATAACAAGAAATTTTACATAATTTTTATCTTGATATAAGGTCAAATTCAATAAAATAATAAAGACAAAATATGTATAATACGTATATATTTTTTAAAAAAATTCTTAAATATTAGTGGGGGCATGTGCCCCCAAACTCTAAGTGGATCCATTCCTGGTCAATGTTGTTTAACTCTCATCCTCCTACTATCAGTGTATTTCAATAGTTTCTTTTTTTAAAAAAAAAAAATTAGATAGATTCGACACCTATCATTTTACCAAAGTTAGGGTATGCCCCTAGGTTCAATAAACATTTATAGAGACTTATGAAATCATCTAATAATAAAGTTCTCACCTCGATAATAGGGTTTGAACTTGTGTCCTTTTGGAATGTGAGCTTATGGCTTACCAACTGCGAGCTTATGGCTTACCAACTGCACTATCCCTGATTGATGTGTTTCATTAGTTGTTATTCTCCGCATGGGTGGTTTCAGCACCCTGTTTTCCACGCAAAAAGCATAAAATAGCACAGCAGAGAACATTTATGAAAGGTCAAGGACATTTTATTTATTCTGCCATACTACCTTACAATAGTTGCCATTTTTCCATATAAGCAAATCTCTTGCCGAGGTGCTTCCAGAGGGCTATAGAAGAGTAAATAGTCTTTAATAAGATTATCTTAGTATTATTATTTATTTAATTAAAGCAAAAGTTTGATTCCCTACATATCGGTCAAAATTGTTATGTGGGGAGGGTGAAAGTGAAACCTAGGCGTATTAGCTAAATAAACAACATGATAAACATATACGATTATATTTATACTTTTTTTTTTCCATAATTTTATCTTTTTTAACATTTAGTTATAAAAGGTTTAAAATATTCTCAATATAAGAAGAAAAATTATTATTAAGTATAATTCATTAAACGTTAATTACCAATTTAATTTTGTGAGTTAATATCAGTGTTTTCTGATTTAATTATATTTTTAATATTATAATTAAAGTATTAATATTAAATAATACATAACAATAATAATTTCTCCTTACTTTCAAAATATATAAAAATTTTCTTAAACATCATATAATATATTTAATTTATTTTCCCCACACCTATCTTCATGATTTCACCGCATGTGTAAACAAATATAAGACACATGTTCAAAAATGCCGTGAACACAATATTTCTGTTCAATCAATAGATAGTTATTGAGTAATACTATGTAGTAGCTCGGTCAAGATTAAATAATATTTGCATAAGGCTTAATATACTTATATCATTTAATAATTTTTTATAGAATATAATTTTTATCGATTCAATCATTGAATTATAAATATTTATTATGTAGATTATTTGTATTAAATTTTTAAAAAATTAAATATCAATAAGAATATGATTAAATAATTTTTTTTTGTAAATTTAATTAAAAGTATGTATTACATTAGTTTTTTATATATAAAAAATATTAAATAATTTTGAATTAATATAAGATTTTTTTAAAAAATTATCTATAAAATATAAACCTTTAATTTAAAGATAATTTTTTTGTAAAAGCAATTTACCAATAAAAAGTTGTTAACGGCGTCCGAGTTACTTAAATTTACACTAATATATCTTGTATCTAACCCTAGTTAGAGGTCAAGATCAAGTGTACACCTGCGTAAGATAATTTGTCAAGATTTAAAGAAGGAAATTGGCTAAGTCAAGAAATTGAAGACCACGCATTCATCTAAAAAATATAAATAATTTTATATTATATTGTGTAAAAAAAAAAATTAACAATATATAAAATTCTAACTTTTGATAGTCAGTTTCATGCATCTATAGGCTGAGGCTATAGCTCGAATCAGATCACGCGAAAGAATTCCACAAGGCATGTGTTATGGTCAAACGCCACGTTCTCTAGCATATAGTGCTTTATACTACGTACGTACAGAGTGGCTATATATATCCATGCCTCACTTGCAATGAGCCGAATTATATTGAACACAAAACATCTTCCAAATCAGAAACTAGAGAGAAAGAAGAAGAAGAAGAAGAATGGCTATCTTGCTCAACCACGAGAACAAAATGGAACAGAAAATCCGGAAGATTTTTAAAGAAGCAGATAGAGATGGGGATGGAACCCTGAAGAAATAGGAACTACGACATGCTTTTCACAAGCTCGGTGCCCATTTTCCTGCATGGACACCCTGCTGTGCAGTCCACCATGCCGACATCGACCACGACGGCGCCATCAGCAGCGAAGAGGAAATTAACAACGTGGTCAAATATGCTATTAGCAAGTACGGTCATAAAATGGGTAGTTAAGTGAGTTTTTTAGATTGAAGATGAATTTATCTCGTGTTTCTTAATTATTTATATGATTTGTCATTAAAAAAAAAATAGACACAAATATTTTAAATATAATAATAAAAAAATTTACATATTTGTGTCTACCTATTTTTATATGACAAGATTATGTGAATAGAAAAATATGAGAATTCATTTTCCATTCTATTCTTACTTCTATATCTACTATATATGATAAGGGCATTCTTACTTAGTTGTTATAATATATGCCCAAGTAGATGAAGTGATGCACACACAATCGCTAGCGTGCCGATTGAATAATGTCTGTGTCCTCTAAGTGCACGAGGTATGTGTGAGTGGCTTTTGCAGTTTAACTCTCATTGAGTCATTCTCATGTACGTGCCTATTGGGTTGCGGTATATCATGAATAAGCCCATATGCGAAAATTTTAGGGTTGATTTAGTTCTTTTCATTCTCCGTATTTCTTACGTTTAGTATTTTGTGAAGGAAACAGGAAAAATAATAAAATTATATTCCTATATTTACTTTTTCTTTTTTTAAAATCCTGAAAGCATAAATCATAGAAAACAAAATCAAATGCCAAATAGGCCCTTATTTTCTTGGTTTTTGCCCCTTGTTGGTCATGGCAGTTAATTAGGAATTGGAAACTAAGAATTGCATCCCCTGTACTCTACATTGGCAAGGGAAGTATAGCTTGAAAGACAATTTTTTTTTTAAAAAAAAAAGAATTATTATTGAATTAAATAAAATGGTTCAACCCACTAATTCTTTTAAAAATTAACTTATATGTCACATTTAATAAATAAATTGGAGCGAAAATTCTGATTCTCTAATAATTTTTTCATTTGAATCTCATGGCTGAGATGGAATCACTTTAGTTTGAAATACCAAAGCAAGTTTTTGGACGACGGTGATTCCTTGTAGCTAGCAAGGCTCCCAAGAATTAAATCCTAGCATATGCCAATCCTAATTCAACGCAGATATATCACAAAATACAACCATGATTTTGCAGATTGGAGGTATGATAATATCTGGAATAGTGAAAGATTAAATCTCTAATACTATCATCAGATCATCAGTCTTAAAAAATTCAGACTAATGCCCATTAAGTTACAAGGTCAAAAGCAAGTTTAATCCGGTTAGTTTTGCGCATAAGATTACTTTGTTATTAATTATATATGTATCTTTTCCACTAATAAAGCAGTGTTGGATAAAAAAGAGTTTCTTCGAACACTATTAGAGTCTCACACCGCTTAAGAATATGGCATAAATAGCTTTTATAAGTACTCAGGCAACCATCATCCTATGAGCTAACTTTTGAGGTTGAGTTAGACCCACTTAATTCTAAGATGGTATTAGAGCATATCTTGTGATTGGTATTGAGCCACCTGCAGATGTCCAGTCCTACAAACTTCACGCTCCGGATGTCCAGTCTTGAGCGTGAAAAGGGTGTGTTAAAGTCTCATATCGCTTAAGGATATGACATAGATAGCCTTTATAAAAATTCAGGCAACCTTCCTTTATGAGCTAACTTTTGGGATTGAGTTAAACCCACTCAATTCTAAGAAACATCGTATATTTGTTAGAAGGCTAAAAATATAAATAATTTATTATTACATATTTAGTTCTTAGCAACATTTATTTAAATTATAACATTTAAAAAATATTGCTAAAAGTAGGAAAAAGGTCATCAAAATTCTTTAGAAACATTTTTACCAGTATTGTAGTTAATTAGATTATGTTACTAAAGAGTTTTAATAATATTTTTTATAATTTAGTAACATTTTTTAAATATTACTAAATTTTAATTATTTTATAGTGATTCCTTAATTCACCCTCACAAATAATTACTAAATTTTAAATATTTGTTAAATAAGTTATTGTGATTTTAAAACGAGCTGTTATGATAAGTAAACTTCAAAATTAAACAAACCCATTCCATTCTTCATGAATAGAGAACATTACCCATCGATTCCAATTCAATAAGCATTAGACAAAAAAATTTATTAAAATAAAAGCTACACAAATTTAGAGAACTGCCGAAAAGCTTGGCCACTTATGTTGTAAATCATTTTTTCTAAAAATTTAAGTTATTGGGTATAAGTATATGGATAATTTTATATCTTAACACAACATCTCACATAAGAGACTTTTTGAGTTTGAAGCATAAATAATTCATTTGTATATCTTATTTTTTGGTAAAATTTAACTTTTATTTAGAAGAATAAAGGCAAATAAGAGTTGACCTCTAGATTATTTGATTATAAAAGCTTTACTACCTTGTCATAAATCATCTCTCCCAAAAATTTAGACTATTGAGTAAGAGCCATAAAAATAATTTTATATCTTAACAACTTAAATGCTCTAAGTCTTCATAATATAAAACTTTCCTTTTTTTAATGAGTAATTTTAAATAAGTACAATTATTTATCAAAAATGTTGTCAAAAGTTGCCACGATTCAAAGAGATGATTAAATAAATTAAAGGAATCAAACTACTCATCTATTTAAAGTTAGAAATGATTACACATCAATTATGATAAAAATTATAGCAATAAAATTCTAGTTCTTTATTTTTTTTAATAATTTATTTTAAAAACCTTGCAAATGACATTTTAACCAACAACAACTCAAAATATATAAAAACACGAGTTGATAGTAGCATTATCCATAAGTTTAATATGAATGCTTATAAATACATCTGGAGTTAAACTTACCAAATAATGTGGTAACATATATGCAGTTTTAATTAAAATTTTATTTATCTAGAAGTCATATATAATGCTTTAGCTTTATGTAATTTTATCTGTCTTTCAAGAAATCATTATATGAACTTAATTAGGCATCCAACTATCATAAAAACCTTAGACACCTATAGTAATTTTTTATCATATTTTACACACTCGTATCTCTTCAGTCCAGCGAGAATGAACAAACTTGACGTCTATTCATAATTTAAATATCTTATATTCCGTTTGCAACAAAAATGGCCGTGCATGTATAGTTTTTCTTTTGGACCCAGATGTTGTTGAAATGCTAGGCATCATCTAAAGTAAAATAAATAAATATGTTGTGCTTTGCAACGACAAAAACGATAGTAAAGTCGAATCTGCCGGTGAACTAGTATTATTATTGTTTAATTTGCACAAATTATTTGATTTTACTTGCGTGGTTCAAATCTTGATGAAGTCGTTATTTGGAGAGAATTTTTCCTAACCGGCCATCTGAAATAGCATGAATAATTCCTTAAACCGAAAAAAGAGAATATATCATATATAGTAGAGATGTAATTACGGAGTAACAGGGAATGAAGAGAGAATATGTCATAGTTGAAACGTCAGGCAAAATAGCTGTGTAAATTAAAAAGAAAAAAATGCGTTAAATTCACGACAGGATAAAGGCGTTGATCACTTAGCAAAAAGCTAGCTTACAAACGATGATGCTATTCCTCTCCGCTTCTTTATTTAGGGTACCAGAAACAAAAACTATGAATATTATTTTCAGTTAAGTACTATTTCACTATTTATGTGGTAAGTTATATTATTTGGTGTTGACGTGACTTGTGGCTTTGATTTTTCAAAGCCTGTGTTGGAAGAAATTAGACACGCTGTCCGTCAAGTACTGCAAGTATTTCTTAAAGTGCATCAGATGGCAAATTTTCAAATGGTGCAGGAGGAGAGCATCGAATGCATTAAATTGCAAGGTTGAAAATTTATGCATACGGGGTTATGGCCGTCACATGGGCCGGGCTGGCATGTTGAAGTCCGGCTCGTTTAATTCCGTGATATAAATGAGTTAAATGGATTGGTCTGTTTAGTTTATAGACTAAAAATTTTTAGCTCAACCTGTTTAATAGTAGTCTGCAATCTTAAATGGATTGGCAAGTTTATCTTTTATTTTTTTATTTTTTTTGTTTTTCATACTTTAAAAATTATTTTTTATCTTAAAAAGTTAAAAATTCTTATTTTTTATTAAAAAATGAGAATATTTTAAATTTAATTATTAAATTATATTTTTATGTCTTAAATTTATATAATTTTACTTTAAAAAATAATAAAAAATAAATACGGTTAAACGGGTCGACCCATTTACCTGTGCGGGTTGGCTCGTTTAACCTGCGAGTTAAACGCGCCAAATTGAAAACGGTTAGTTTAAACAGGTCATTATTTTTAAGCCCAGCCCACATATTTTTGGCGAGTAAATAAGTTTGATCTATTTTAATAGCTCTGTCTGGAGCTCTATAAATAGGGCTTTTGTTCGCAATTCTTAACATAATCAACGATCATCCATTGATCAAACCATCTAGTCTTATACTCAACCATTTTGAGAGTTATTTGTTTTTTTTTTTTTAATTTCTCTCTTCTTGAGTTTTGGGTGTATATACCGATGAAAAAATTACTATGAAGTATTTTGGGTGTATCTGAAAATTGAGTTTGAGTGAAGTGTAACCACCTTTTGTATCTCCTTCATATTTTCTTGGTAAAATATTTGGTTGTTACCTTTATCTGTGGATGTAAGTTATAAGTCGAACCACGTTAAATTCTTGTGTCTTATTTTTCTTACGCTTTCACATATTTATTTTGTTCTACTTTGTTTGTGCCTAATTTTTTTTAGGCTACCTCCATATTTTATAACAAACTGGTATCAAAGCTCTTATAGAATTCTTAGCCGATTTGTTCAAAGATGTCTACTGCAAAATTTGACCTTCAGTAGTTTGATCGGCATATTAATTTCAGAATGTGGAGGGTTTGCATGATGGTTGTTCTCATACAACAAGGTGTAAGAATAGCACTCGATGGCAAAGATAAGAAGACCACAACAATGAAAAATTCTAAGTGGGAAAAAGCTGATCAAAAGGCCCTTTCTATTATTCAGTTGTGTATTACAAACAATGTATTACAAGAGGTCCTTTCAGAGAAAACAACATATTCGTTGTGGACCAAGTTAAAGTCGTTATACATGACTAAGATGGCAGCTAATTGTCTCGATGTTTTGCAACATCTGTATATTCTTCATATTGCAGAAGGGATATCAATTCGATCTCACATTGTTGAGTTCATATCACACACATCACAAAGTTGAAAAATATGGACACGACATTTTCAAGTGAGCAACAATCAATGATGTTGCTTTGTTCTTTACCTCCTTCCTACAAGAATTTTCGCAAGACTCTCATTTATGATCGTGAAAGCCTCAAAATTGATGAGTTTAGGTTCGTACTTTTAAGCCGTGACAAGATGGAGCATGATAGCGGCTGTCATGATGACACTATATCTGGCTTGGTTGTCAGAGGGAGGTCAAAGGAGATTGGATTAAGTAGTAGTAGAGGGTAAAGGCAGATGCCAATATTGTAAGAAGGAAGGGCATTGGAAAGTAGAATGTCCCAAGCTCAAAGACAAAAAGGAGAAAGATTCAAGTGATTCAGCAAGTGTTGCTGGAAGTGCTGACAATGTTCTCTCAGTATCAACCAGTTCAATTGGTGATGCCTGGATTCTTGATTCAAGCTGCTCCTATCACATGCATCTGAACCGAGATTGTTTTACATCTTACCGGTCAATTGATGGCAGTATTGTTCTTATGGGAAATAATATGTCTTATAAGATCATTGGCATTGAAACAATTCAAATCAAGATGCATGATGGAGTTGTGAGAACATTGACTGATGTTCGGCACATACTAGACTTGAAGAAAAATCTTATGTTCTTAGGTGTTCTTGATTCTCAAGGTTGTAAGTATTCTACTCAAGGTGGATTTCTAAAGGTCTCCAAAGGTGCTCTTATTGTAATTAAAGATAGATTAGTCAATGGCCTTTATTTACTTCAAGGAAGTATAAGTATTGGCGCTACTTCAGTATCATCTTCATCTGATTCAAATTCAAATACTACTCGCTTGTGGCGTATGCAGCTAGAGCATATGAGTGAAACAGGAATATCCATTTTGATCAAGCGTGGCTTGCTAGGTGATCACAAAACAGAGAAGTTTGCCTTTTGTGAACACTGTGTCTACGGGAAGTAGACTAGAGTCAAGTTTAGCATTGCCATCCACAGGATGAAGGGCAAGGTGGATTACATCCACTCCGACTTGTGGGGCCCAGCACTTGTTCTGTCAAAAGGTGGTGCTGGATATCTACTGACATTCATTGATGATTTTTCTATGAAGGTATGGGTTTATTTTCTAAAGTACAAGAATGATGTGTTCCATACTTTCAAAAAATGGAAAGCACTTATTGAGAACCAAACCAGCAAGAAAATCAAGCAACTCTAAATAAATAATGGTTTGGAGTTTTGTGAAGGTTAATTCAATGAGTTCTGTGAAAATGAAGGTATAATAAGACACCGTACTGTATAAAAGACACCACAACAAAATGGAGTAGCGGAACATGGAGAGGGCTCGTTGCATGCTCTCTAACGCTTGAGCGAAGGGTATTAAAATGCATATTTCTATGATATGCAACTGGGGTGAAAGGTTATAGATTGTGGTTCATTGAACCAAAATTACCCAAATCTATAATCAATAGAGACATCAAATTTAATGAATCATCCATGCTTCATTCGAAAAAAGAGGTTGCCGATGTAAAAATAAACCACGATGCCAATAAGCACGTGAAGTTTGAAGTTGAACCACCAAACCAAGTATAAGAAGATGCCTTTGATCAGCCCATTTAAGAGGAAGAACAACAAATTCCTAATGATGTGGATGTTCCATAGCAATTACAAAAATATAGCCTCACCAGAAACAAAGAAAGGAAACAAATAAAATCACCGCAAAGAAATGGTCATGCAGACATCGTCTCTTTGCATTATCAGTAGCAGAGAATATTGAAACACAAGATCCTACAACATACCATGAGGCTATTTCGAGTAGTGAGTCTATACAGTAGAATTCGGTTTGGTTCAGTTTTGGAGAAAAAACCAACCAATCCAAGCAATAAATTTTGTTTAAGCTCGGTTTGATTATAATTGAGAAATCAAACTAAGTCAAACTAAATTAACTTAAATCGGTTTGGATTTGTTCAGTTTTCGATTTTTTTATAAAAAGTTTTATAAAGTATAAAAAATAAATTTTATTTTGAGCAAATTAAAAGAATTAATAGATAATTACAAATCTAAAATATTGAGTTAAGGTATTATTAAATAATTTTAGTATTAAGATATTATAGAATATACTTACATGTATATTTGTAAAAATATAGATATAGTATATCTCATACATATATATAGTGTAATATATTATCAGTTTGGTTCGGTTTTAGAAATTAAAACCGAAAATCGAAAACCAAACCAAACCAATAAATTTTTATAAAACAAAAATCAATTAAAATCAATTTATTTCAGTTTTAATCGATTTTTTATTTTAATTCGGTTTAGATTGGTTTTGAATGTACCTAATTATAAGTGAAATTTCTTTGCTTCATTTTCTTCATTTTTTCTCTACTTCACATATTCTCTAATGGTATCACAGCCCTTGGGCTTTGCTATGCATCGCATTGCTATGGCAAGGAGTTCCAGCAATAATTCGAATCACGTTGCAGCTAATGCTGCACCGGAATCTTTCAGCACCAATGTCTATGGCAATCCTGCACTAAATCCTTCGAGTCCTTATCACATCCATGCCAATGAAATACCATCTCGGGTTCTCGTTTCGAAGGTTCTCACTGGTCCGAACTATCATGTGTTGGCGAGATTGATGCACCGAGCATTAATTACCAAGAAACAAGTTCAAGTTTCTCGATGGTACAATCACCAAACCAGATCCATTTGATCCGATGTATAAAGCTTGGTAATGATGCAATGCCACCTTCATTCATGGCTTATGCAATCCATTTCACAAGCGATTGCTCACAATGTCGATTCCATAGACGATGCCGCTATGGTTTGGAAGGATCTAAAGGATAGGTACTCTCAAGCTAATTTTCTCCGATTATTGAAACTCCAGCAAGAGCTCTACACTTTCAAACAAGGTACTTTTTCTATCATTGAATATTTCACTGAATTGAAATCACTTTGGGCGAAACTAGAGAATTTCAGGCCTTACTCCGATTGTGTTTATCCGGTTAAATGCACATGTGTTGCCACACGCAACAACAAACTCTATAGGGAATAAGATTATGCTCTTAGGTTCCTTGATGGTCTAGATGATCGATTCTCACAGATCCACACTCAGATCCTAATGAAGAAATCACTATCGCCTCTTAATCGAATTTTCACATTAGTCTCTCAACATGAAGCTAACGTTAGTTCACCTAAGGCACATGATGAATCCAGGATTTTGATTAATGCTACACACACTAGTACTGGAACTATATCCTTTGGCAAAGGCAGAGGTCAAAATACTGGCAAGGTTTTTACCCTTTGTGGTAAAACCGAGCATACTGTGGACATAAGTTATCGAAAAAATGGATTTCCTTCTAATTTCAAGTGCAGAAATCAGAGCTTAGCCAACAATGTTTTGGCAGAAGAAACTGAGGAAGTGGATGATTCAGTTTCTACACCTAAGGTAGATTCAACAAGCGGTCCATATCTTAGTTTTACTCTTGAGCAACACAAAAGCATTTTGGCTTTAATTCAACATAAGAACGGTCAAGATTCCGCTCCAGGTCCCTCGATCAATGTTGCTCCAGTGAGCAGTTCTTTACCTCATTCCACTGGTATTCCTTCTGTCTTTTCTTGCTCAACATCCTCTTCTGATGGTTCCCAGATATTAGATTCAGGAGCCACAGATCATGTTTGTACCTCTTTGTCTTGGTTTGGCTCCCATTATGACATCAAACCTATACAAGTTAGACTACCAAATAATCATTGTGCTACCTCCCATTGCAGGTACTATTATTTTTCCTAATTCCCTTGTTTTGACTAATGTCCTCCATGTTCCTGACTTTGCCTTCAACCTTATTTCAATCTCATAGCTCACTTCTCACTCCATAGAAGAAGCTTCATCTGCATAAAGCTTGCGGCACAAGTCTTACATTAGTTACATTCAGTTATGTTAGTTTATGACTTGTGCATTTTGTTATGGAGTTTGTTTCTAGTGTAGCCTTGTGTATAGTTTTCAATGAAGCTTTTTATTGTATATAAATAGCCAATCTCTTGTATTATCATATCATAAGTGAAATTTCTCACATTCATCTTCTTCATTTTCTCTCTACATCACATATTCTCTGAAAGAATGTAATTTCAAACCTTGAAACAAACACCCACAATAAATTATATTGACCTATCCTAAAATTAGGTGATTTTACACATGACATTCTTCGATTTTTCATGCTTAGACTGATTTCTCTTTATGTTTACAAGGGTATTTAATGTCACGTTTCACAAAATACAAGGGTATCGCATGTAAGATCACCTATATCTTAGAAGAGGTTAGTATATATTCTTAAAAAGAGTTATGTTATTTGTATACCCATTTTATAGGATACCATACTGACATCCACCTATTTACTATTAAATGACGTGTGGATCCCACTTGAACTAGGCCTCACACCTCATCCAATGGTGGATAGATGGATGTCGGCATGGTATTCGAGAAAATGAAGTGTGTACGTAATATTTTCCTCTTAAAAATTGAAGAATGCCATATGTAATATCGTTTAACCTCATAGGAGGTTAATGTAATTTACTTATCCTTTATCCTACCCATAGAAGCTTCTGAGTTTGCTTGGAAGCTACCCAACCACCATCTAGCTAGTTTTGTAGGATTTTTTTTTTTTTTTTTTGGGTCTTAGAAACCATTATACATATACTCAATCTATTATATGAATACAATTCTTTCCAAATTTTTTTCATTCAAATGCCAATGAATACACACGCATGCGCACACACACCAACACTATGTATATATATATATATATATATGGTGTATGACTTGGCACACTATCTTTAATAATTTTTTATAAAATATAATTTTATCAATTTAATCGTTAAATTATAATTATATATCATACAAATCATTTATATCAAATTTTAAAAAATTAGGCATCAATAAGAATGTGATTAAATAATTTTTTTATACATATTTAAAAAATATTTATTATATTGATTTAAATATATATAAAAAGTGTATTAAACGATTTCATATTAATATGAAATTTTATAAACATAACCTATAACATATAAACTTTCAATCTAATAGTTAATTTTGTAAAAAAAAAAAAAATCTATAATATTGCCGCATGTTTATCATACTCCAAATGAGACGGTGGCAATAATATATTTATATATAAATAGAAATGGAACCCTACTACTACACAACAATTAACAACACATACATACACAAAGAAATTAGCTTTAATTTGTGGCTTCGTTGATGGCGTTTATAGAACGTAACGTGTTGAGTGATGGAAGTGCGTGATGACTCTGCGGAAGTTCCAAGCAGTGGCTGAAGACATCATTCGACAAAGACAGAGATTGTCGCCTCAGCAAAGCCGAACTGCGTGCGAGGCCTGTGAAAAACTCAGAAACAAGAAATCTCGAAAAGAGATGAGAAAGCTTTCTCTTGTGCATTGAAACTGTCTTGAGTAAAACAAGACAATGATGAGATCTGAGTCTGAAGAGTTTTGCTCAGCTTGTGTTATATAAGTTGAACTCCTAACAGATACGGCGGTTTTTCTTATCAATAACTCCCAACTAACTTGTACTAACTAACTAATTACTAATCTATGTTTTTCTGATCAATATCTAATTACTAACTTGTTCTCAAATATTGTTTCTGTTTTTTGGTCCGATCATGTATGTTTTTTGGGTCTTTACTTTTGTGCATGTTTTACAATTGGGCTCTGATTTATCTTATTGGGCTCAGCTGATTGCCACCCCGAAAGCTGGCCTCTATAAATTAATAAGTCCAAAGTTAGAAGTTAAATGAAGACAGACCCACGACCCAAAAAAAAATGAAGATTGACCAAGAAAAGAAAAAGTTAAATGAAGAAATGGTCCTAGATGCAATGCCTTTGTGAAGAGATTTGCAATATGATCTTTTGTAGAAATAGGAAGAAGATACACCAACCCATTTTGAATTCGCTCTCTGACGGTGTAGCAATCTATTTCAATGTGCTTAGTACACTTATGAAACACGAGATTGCTAACTATATGAATAGCTGATTAGTTATTATACGCAGAGGGCAATCGGAGCAGTCAATGGGACCTATAGATAATGCAAGAGGTACTTGAGCTACCAAGTGTCACAATAAGTCATTGCAAGAGCCCTGTATTCGGTCTCCAAAGAAATCCTAGCAACAGTAGGTTGTTTCTTGCTCTTCCAAGATACCAAAGTAGTGCCAAAGACGAAGCAATAATAGCTTGACCTTGACCTACTAGTGTCAAGACAAGACCCCCAATCTGAGTCACTGAAACCAATGAGCTTGAAATCAGAATTTACTAGGAAGAATAACCTTTTAGTTGGTGCAGACTTGATATACCTCAAGACCCTTAATGCTGCCTGATGATATTCAATCATAGGACAAGCTAAGAATTGACTCAATTAACTCATAGCAAAGGCTATTTGGCCTATTGTTCGTAAGATAGAATAAGTGACCTGCCAACCTTCTATAACCAGAAATATCAGCATATGGAGCAAAATCTTCCTTTCTCAATTTGAGTAAGGCATCAGGAAGATTATTGATTAGCTTGGTACCTAATAAGCCTACATCTTTAGATTAAATCAAGTGCATATATTTTTTTAATATAATGCAACAATATTCCAATCTTGGATCGAGACAACCTGCGTTATTCTTAGAAAATACTTGACATTTCCAAGATGCTCGATTTTAAACAAATCATCTAGCATCCTTTAACCTTGTTCATCTTATCTAGATTATCACCTGTGAATAAAAGATCATCAAAATAAAGCAGAATTCATATAAAATAACCACTTTCTTGCTTGACAAGCAAGGAATAGTCAGCCTTAGAATGCTTGTAACCACAATCAAATAAAGCTAATGTGAGTTTGCTTGGTGGACCAAGTCCCTCTTGTTTGAGCTTGATTGGATGCTTTTTGTACACATAGAAGTGAGTTTGGAGAATAGTTCAGAGCAAAAACATTTTCTTGTTCTTAGAACACATACGAATAACTCTTGGAGAAAACCAAAATTTACGTTTCTCCAAGAATGTTGATTATGATAGGTGCACCGAAATTGCGGGAGCACTTGACGTTCAATTAACAAATGACCTGAGAAATATTTGGGAGTCCCCCTCTTGCATAACACTAGGCTCTTGGAAAGCTTCATCACTTTCACTTGCTAGAAGACTTACCTTATGCCACTCAGTTGTTGAGGGTCCCTTTCATATGCATTGCAGACAAATTGCATCCCCAAAGCTATATGTGATGAGATTAACAAATTGACTAGACAATTTCTTTGGGGTTCTACTGAGGGGAGATGAAAAACCCCTCTATTCGCGTGGTTTGCACTCCGAAATGGCTTGGAGGGTTGGGACTTTGCTCACAAGGTGAACTTGATCTTCAAGTCTTAAAATTGAGTAAGTCTAATTCAATCCCAAAAATTAGTTCATGGAAAAAGGTTGTCTAAATACTTATAAAGATTATCTATGTCATATTTTTAAGCAATGTGGGACTCTAACACACCCCCCGCATGCCCAGGGCTAGACATCTGCGGGTGGCCCAATAACAATTACAGGATAGACTCTGATACCATCTTAGAATTAAGTGAACCTAACTCAATTCCAAAAATTAGCTCATATAAAAAAGGTTACTCAAATACTTATAAAAGCTATCTATATTATATTCTTAAACGATATGGGGCTCTAACATCATAGCCAAACTGGGTTGGAAGCTTAAGTTTGATTGGGATGCTCTCCAATCACATATTACACAAGAAATACAAATGTCGTAAGGTCTTTATCCCTATTAATGACCTTTATCCCTATTGATGGTTAAGCAGGCAATTATAATTATAATTAACAATAATAATTATATATTTCACTTTTTATCATATAATTAAATATTTTATTTAATATATATTGCCTCTTATTTTTTAATAAAATTAACATATTTACATATCGTATCCGTGTCAATGGATCTGGATCATCGAATGGGCTTTGTTAAACCAATTTCTCCCATACGATATTTGTAATCATATTGCATGGCATTAGGGACTGCGCTGGAAATTAAATGCCAACTTCTGGCCTATGATGCTCGAAAATTTTTTAACACTCCTCCAACACTGTTGTCCCTATGAATTTGCAGGATTGGCTTGCTCATAATTTGAGCAACTCAAAATTCATTAAGGGCAAGCCTTGGTGTTTTCTTTTCAGGGTTGGTATGTGCACTTCTTTTCAGGGTTGGTGCCTTGGTCTTACGACTCAAGAGAGACACTTCTCCCTTTTTGGCTAAGAGTGAGGAACTACTTTTAACACTTTTTGGAAGTGAGAGTTGTCGTTCGTGCATCAAGGACCAATCAACTTATCCTTATCTTGTGGATAGGAAGTTTCCTCTAGAAGGGTGGGTTTGCCTCAATATAGTTGAAACAATCCATGCTTTGCTCAGGTCAAGTGGGAGTATCTTTAGGGAATCTAGCTTGCTAATGCTCTTTCACACTAAGATCACTTAGTCTTGGATCTACGTTGTTTAACTCTCCCCCTTCTTGTGTGAGGGAATTTTTGTTGCAGGAGTCTATATATTATGGATAAAGATCCTCTTGTATAAAAAATGAATGACTTTGTCATGTTTACATCTCTATTACTGATTTTTTATTTTTCACTCTCTTAAAATAACTTAATTAATGATAAATGTGTGAACATGTTAAGGTCATATTCATTTTTAATATAAGAGCATTCCTGTCTCTTTATTATTGGCGCATTGCCTTTTCTAGGGCTAGTTCGTAATTTTTGTTATTCTTTTCATTATGGGGTTTCAGCAGCGCCTTTTCCACCCAAAAAGCATAAAATAGCACAGCATAGAACATTTTTCAAAGGTCAAAGAAATTTTATTTATTCTTCCGTGGAACAACAGATACTACCTTAAAATAGTTGCCATTTTACCATCTAAGCGAATCTCTTGCCGAGGTGCTTTCAGAGGGCAATAGAAGAGTAAATAATCTTTAATAAGGTTATCTTAGCATTATTGTTTATTTAATTAAAGCAAAAGTCCGATTCCTTTCATATCGATCAAAGTTGTTTGTGGGGAGGGTGGAAGTGAAACTTAGACGCATAAGCTAAATAAGCAACATGATAAACATATACAATTATATTTATACTTTTTTCATCATTTTATCTTTTTTAACATTTATTTATAAAAAGTTTAAAATATTCTCAATATAAGAAAAAAATTATTATTAAGTAAAATTCATTAAATGTTTACCAATTTAATTTTGTGAGTTAGTATCAGTGTTTTCTGATTTAATTATATTTTTAATATTATAACTAAAATATTAATATTAAATAATAATAATAATAATAATAATAATAATAATAATAATTTTTGGTTACTTTCAAAATATATAAAAATTTTCTTAAACATATTATAATATATTTATTTATTTTCGCCACCCTTATCTTCAAGATTTTACTGCATATGTAAGCCAATATCAGGCACATGTTCAAAAAATGGCGTTAATATAATATTTGAGTCACTCAATAGATAGTTATGGGTAATATTATGTAGCAGCTCGGTTAAGGTCAAATTACGTCAGTGGAAACGCAATATACTTACACCACTTAATAACTTTTTATACAATATAATTTTTATTAATTCAGTCATTAAATTATAAATGTTTATCATATGGATCATTTATATGAAATTTTTAAAAAACTAACTACTACAAATTCATCAAGAACTGACGGAAAATCCATCAATAAAATAAAATAAATCGTTGATGTGTGAATATATCAAGGGAAAAATTATCTATAGGCAAAAATGTTGATAAATCTTCTTGCTATTTTATGCCAAAAAATAACCAATAAAAAAATTATCAATAAATAACAATCATTATATTTAGATGAATAAATTACCGACAGATAATCCATTAGAAAAATGGAAATAACTTAATTTCTTTTTATCTTTTGTCATAAAAAATTTGTATTTTTATATTACTGACAAATTATTCGTCAATATTTGAAAATTGATATTGACCGCCATGGTCGGTTCATATCCCATATTTTCCGTCAGTAATATACAATTAATGAAATGATTCGTTTCGATTTATTATTACTAATTAATTTTCCGTCGATAAATTCACTAATTTTTTATTGATGGATTTAAAAAAGAGATCGTTAAAATGCGACTCCACTTCTTCTTCTTCTTCCTCACTTCGTCATTTTCCTCTCTTTCTCCTTTTCTTTGTTCTCTCTCACATTCTCTGCCATTTTACCACTGCCAGGGCCTCTATTTTGCAATCCGAGACCTCCATTGCGTTCCTTGTATATTTTTTAATATTTCAATGGATTTAGTTTTTTAATTTAGCCTTTTTTTCGGTTCCATTTCTTTACTCGAAGTTTTATATTTCTGAGTTAGTTAACTGAATTATTTTCTTGGTTAGTTATTGAAATTTTCTAGAACAGAATTATAAAATTGGATTGCATGACTAAGAGAAGGCTTAGATTTCCTTTTCATTATTTGAATTATGTATTGTGATGTTATGCATTCTAGAATGGTTATTAGAATTAACTTTAGAATGTTATGATTATGTAATTTATTTTGATTGTGCTATGGTGTTGAAATACTGAATTAACTTTTGTGGAGACTCCAAATTTAAGGGAAGACTCTACCCAAATTTTTTTGGCCATCTAAATATTGTTAGAATTAAATAATTATTGATATGATAAATGTGTTATGCTTTTATTTAGTTAATATATGTCTTATATTTTCAATTTTGTATACGTTATATAGATCAGTTATGGCAGAACGGACACTTGGTTCTGGACAAGGTAGGGGTAAATTGAGGAAGCATAGTCTACCTCCTCACACTTGAGCCCCACCCACCACCTCCATTGCACTTGTATCCACCACTCCCGCAAGTGGTGGCTCCTCCGTACCTCTTGGTCCACATACTTAGGTTAGAGCCTCAGCCATCATTCCCTCAATAAGTTTCTCCACTTCCACCCCCACCTCTAGTAGGTGAGGTCCGCAATCAACTTGCTTTTACGCCTTCCCCTACCCCCAATCAGGCTGATTCGTAAGGTGCCTAGCCTCCTTGTCCACTCCCTCACAAGGCTCCATGAACCAGTGAGTGGAGCTTAAATACAATGGTAAATCATGGTAAGTGATTTAAAATTTAAATTTATTATAAAATTTTAATTATGATAGAAAATTTAACTAATAGATATCTGACATAATCTATTATTTTATGACACAGCTAGATTCCACCACGGGCAGAGCTGGGCAATATCACCGAGGTATTTGAGGAGAATTTCCATGCCCTGTATTCCAATTTTGTGCAGGCCCTTGATGCCACACAAGAGTTGTGATGAAAAGAGTGGAAGGTAAAATAATAATTATTTTTAATTAGTAGTTTTGATTTTTACTTCACCTACTAACTATTATGTTACATGTATGCAGCGTATGTTTATTATTGATCCACGTGATTAGGCTGCCATATATAGGGCGTGGAGGACCAGGGCCCGGAAAAGCCTTCGCAATATGTTTCATCACATTCATGAGAACGGTGTGAGCACCTACTGGCTTATGGATGAGATCTTTCAGACTTTGAGGGCTCGTTGGGACTCACCTACATTTAAAGCGAAATAGTGAAGGCTTGGATAAGCAAAGAATAAGATTGCGATAGCTCTTTGCACACTAGAGGCTCCACCACTATCAAGAGCACATAATCAAGAATGGTAAATATCATTTCTTGTCATTTAATTTTTCTATTTTTGTATTAAATATTATATATATAATCATATAAAAATTCTTTGAAATGTAGGAGAATGTGATGAGTAGGCCACTGACTTAGGGGGAGCTGTTCTAAGAGACTCACACCCAAAAGCAAGACAAGTCCTAATGAATTGATATGTAGTCAGAGACTACATACGTAAGTACTTATAATTTTAGTTTTTAATATTTTAAATTTATTATATTTATTACTATTTAAATCTAATATTTTGTATTTCTTCTAATTCCAACGTGAGCTCACCTAGCAGTTGATTGAGGCCCGATTGCAGCAGGGGGAAGGGAGCACTCCTGCCGGCCCACCTGTTAGCAACGATGAGATATGGGTCTAAACGGTTGGCAGCCGCTACAAGGAGCAAATCTATAGGATGGGAATCTCGTATAACAAATCTTATTCTCCAAGTTCTGTGTCTGGAACTGCACCTACTAGAACCGATCCGAAGTCCATCCGTGATCAAGTCTATGCACTAAATGAGTCAGTGTAGAGGTAGCTTTAGGAGGTCGACTAGAGGTACATGGAGCTATATCCACGAGAGATAAACAGCCGTGGTCGCAATAGATACAGTCCATGGAATAGAGAATGACGACTCTATATAGCTTTTATGAGCAGATGTGGAGCAATAGTTCTTCATTTGCTGCACCACCTTTGCCCCCCACCTCCATTGCCGCAACCTTCTCTAGACCGCTGCCATACGGAGTCGAAGATGACAACGGCGACAACGGCATATCGGATACTAACCATTATTGGTATTCGTAGATTTTAGGTTTTTTTTTTTTTCAAAATTGCATTGTAAATACTTTTTGAATGATATTGTATATATTTTTATTTAATTAATATTTTTTTAATTTCTTCTGCATTTAAAACAAAAAATTAAAATTCTTTGTTTAAATAACAAAAAAATTAAATTATTTATAAAAATATTTATTAACAATTAAAAATTAATAAATATTTAAAAATAAATTATTTTATTTTATCGACGAATTTTACGTCTGTAAATTTACAATAAAAGAATATTATTTTTAACCTTACCGATGGATTATCCTTTGGTATATAAAAAAATACATCGATATAATACTATTAATGATGATTTTTTATGCTATTATTAACGACAGATATATTCTATTGGAAAAATAAAAAAATTACTAACAGATAAGTTTTCCGTCAATAATATTAATTTTTTTATTACCAAGGGATTTTTTTTGTCAGTTAATCCATTGGTAAATCCGTCAGTAATTAACGCATTTCTAGTAAATAAGAATGTGATCAAAGAACTCTTATTTTTATATATTTAATTAAAGTATATATTACATTAATTTTTATATAAAAAATATTAAATAATTTTAAATTAATATGAAATTTTTTTAAAAAAATTATCTATAAAATACAAACTTTCAATCTAAGAACAAATATTTTGCAAAAGCAATTCACGAGTTACTAAATTTGCACCAATATAACTTATATCTAACGTTACTTAGAGGTCAAAATCAAGTGTGCACCTGCATAAGATAATTTGTAAAGATTCCAAAATGGAAATTAGCTAAGTCAAGAAATTGAAGACCACGTATTCATCTAAAAAATATAAATAATTTCATATCACATTGTGTCAAAAATTTTAACAATATATAAAATTCTGACTTTCGATAGTCATCTTCATGCGTCTATAGGCCGAAGCTATTGCCCGAATCAGGTCACGCGAAAAGAATTCCACAAGGCATATTGATATGGTCAAACGCCACGCTCTCAAGTCCATAGTCCTTTATAGTCCGTACGTGCAGAGTGGCTATATATATACATGGCTCACTTGTAAAGAGCCGAATTGAACCCAAAACATCTTCCAAATCAGAAACTAGAGAGATAAAAGAAGAAGAAGAAAAAGAAGAAGAAGAATGACTATCTTGCTCAACCACGAGAACAAAATGGAACAGGGAATTCGGAAGATTTTTAAAGAAGCAGATAGAGATGGGGATGGAACTCTGAAGAAAAAAGATCTACGACATGCTTTTCGCAAGCTCGGTGCTCATTTTCCTGCATGGAGAGCCTGCCGTGCTCTCCGCCATGCCGACATCGACCACGACGGCGCCATCAGCAGCGAAGAGGAAATTAACAACCTAATCAAATATGCTATTAGCAAGTACGGTTATAAATTGACGGAGGTAGTTAAGTGAGTTTTTTCGATTGGAAATAAATTCATCTCATGTTTTTTATTTATATGATTTTGCTATTTAAATTAAAAAACAAAAGATAGACACAAACATTTTAAATGTAATATTAAAACGAATTTAAATATTTGTGTTTATCTCTCTTCATATGACAAGATTATGTAAATGAAAAAAATATGAGAGAATTTATTTTCCTTTCGATTCTCGCTCCTATACCTAAAAAAGGGCATTCTTACTTAGTTCTTATAATGTGTGCCTAGGTAGATGAAGTGCATCACACACATTAGCTAGCTTGCCGGTTTAATAATGTCTGCGCATCTAAGTGCAGGAGGTGTGTGTGAAAGTGGCTTTTGTAGTTTTAACTCTCATTGTCATGTACGTACCTCTTGGTTTGTGGTATATCATGAATAAGCCCGTAAGCGAAAATTTATCTTCTTGGTTTTGCCTTGTTGGTCATGGCCGTTAATTAGAAACTGGAAACTATGAATTGCATCCCCTGTTCTCTACATTGGCAAGGGAAGCTGGAAGTAATAATTACTCCCAAAACAATATTTTTAATAAAAAAAAAAAAACAAGAACCATTGTTGAATTAAATAAAGCGAGTAATCCACTTATTCACCTAAAAATTTAATTATAAGTCATGCTTAAGGCGGAATCCATGATACACCCTGCTAAGTTTGGTGCTTGGTGCACCTTGGCATCTAAGTGTGTCGTATTAAGAGACTATTTTTGTGTCTATATTTTAGTGATGCACTTTAGTAGGCCCCTATATCTCAATTTCATAGTGTCTCTCGCACCTATGCTCTTTCCTCTCCTCGTCAACCGCTTCCAACATATCCACATCCAATCCCACCACCACTCGTTGTTGCTGCTGCCTCTCAAACAACACCACTACAAGTTCCAACGTGTTGGGATTATCGATGGGTTGGAGAATGATCCAGGTTTGAGTATACGGGGGGTGGCTACGGGTTGGCGTCGGGAGCTGGCAGCATCTTCATCTTGCACCTTTGAGGACCTCATCGCCGCTCAATGGCACCATCGCATGATGACCACGATGAGCAGGTCCGGCAGCTCTGGCGGGGCGTCTTCGACACAAATCTTGGCGCCACTAAGGGACTGGCCACTGTGGGGGAGTGAAGGTGGCTGCCGGCGACAAAGAGTGACGATAGCATGAGGAAAAATGAGGTTGCCGTGGGCAGGTAGCTGAGCGATGGTCAGCGATAGAGGCGTGCATGGAGAGAGAGAGAGAGAGAGAGAGAGAGAGAGAGAGGTGTATTTGCAAAGAGAGAAAAAAAGTGATGGAGAGAGAGACTCTTAGGATCTATTTGCAGTGATTAATTGCATATATACACCGTCAATGTTTACCTTTAGATGGACAAGGTGCGTGGTGCACCAAACATAGCAGGGAACATAGCATACACCACCCTTGCTTAATAAACAAATTTGGGCAAAATTTTGGATTCTCTAATATTTTTTCATTTAAAACTGATGGTTGAGATGGAATCACTTTGGTTTGAAATACCAAAGCAAGTGTTTGGACGACGGTGATTTATTGTAGCCAGCAAGAGTCCCAAAAAAAAAAAAAAAGAAAATAGAAATGGCAGTTTTGTGCTTCTTACTTTGTCTTAACCAACAAAATGCACCATAAAACACGCCCTTATCAATACCATGAGAATGAAAAGAGAGTCAGCTTCTTACATTCGTCATTCCGTTACTTTATTTATCATTTTTTTTTTTTTTTTACAATTTATGATTTGTTTTAGTTTGCTGTCAAATCTATTCCGCATATCTTTATTATTTTGTTAGCTTACTTTTTTTTTCTTTCTCATTTTGCTATTGCTTTTGCTTAAATTTCTTTTGTCCCTCTTTTTACTTTACGATAGTTTTTAATTTTATTTATTTTTTCAATTTATTTAGCTTGTTTCTTGTTTTCTTCATTGTCAATTTACTTTTTTAGAGTGTATTTAGATGAAATATTGTTAAATTTTAGAGAATTTCAAATACAAAAAAATTCAAATACTTCAATTAAATTCTCTTTAATTTTTTTTGTTAGAATAAAACAATTACATTACTTTCATTTATAGAATATTTTGTTTTCCTAAAGAAATATATTACTTTCATTAACAAAATATTTTATTTGAATCAAATAATACAATTCTCATCATTTATAAATTTTTAAAATAAAAATTTATTTTTTAATAGCAACTACGCAATGTTCGCTATGGGAAAAGTGGGGAGCCCGAAATTAACAACTAGGGAAACCGTTACTTTGCCCACTTTGAACATGGAAAGGGTTGATTAAAAGAGATAGAAAAAATGGTTAGTAGTAAAAGCTTTGATATTGATGTATAACATGAGAGATTGATGCTCTACTAATAAATCCTTTTTGTTTTGTTAACTCTTTTTCGTGTTTTTATCCTTTTTCCCATTTCATGGACTGCTTGTTGATATTGAAACCAGAAAGCTCTTTGCGAAGGAGGTGACCAAGTGGGCAGATCATGCGTAGGGCAAGTGGAAGGAGTGGAACTGGAGTTTGAGGGGGATATCATAGTGAATGGGGCGTTCTTTGTGGCTACCGGGGAAGGTGTTGAAACCCAATATGAGAAGGAAAATTAAAATTCATTCTCTATACGTGGAAATTGAAATCCTCTATTTTAGTTAGGTAAAATAAAATATTTCATCAAAATTTCTTGAATTTTGCAAGTTTTTGTGATTAAACATCCAAATATAATATTTTACCATAAAAATTTTAAATATTCTAAACAATGACATTCCCTTCTTCAAATGTGCTATCCAAACACACTCTTATTTTTGTTTATTTCATCGTTGTCAATATCTTTGTTGTTGAACTGTGCGGTATTTCGTTTTTGTCAGTTTCTGTCATTGATGTTGAATCACATTTATCATTTTATTTTGTTGATTACCTTGCACATATTGTTATGGCCTATTTCGTAAAGATTTTAGAAGAAATGCTTTTTCAAATTAGAATCAGAAATAGAAATAGAAGTAGAGGTAGAAAATTATTTTGTATTTGAATGTAATTATAAAAATATATTTTATTAGAATCAAAAGTTGTTAAACTATTTAGATATGATAAATATAAAAGAAATTTTCAGTATAAAATTACAATTTAGTAGATGAAAAGTGATATTTTCAAGAAAAAGTTAATGATAAAATGATAAAATAGTATGAAAAATTAGTAGGTCAAAATTCGATATCATTTTTTCTCTCTTTTTCTACTTTTGGAAAAAATAACTATCTACTTTTTAAAAAAGAAAAAAAATTAATTATTTTTTGCTTCTATTTTTTTAGAGAAGCACAGATAAACAATATTAGAAACACTTTTTAAAAAAACAAAGTTAGAAAAAGTACTTCTACGTACAAATGCACCGATATTTCTATTTCTTGACACTTTATATATATATTTATATATATAAAAACTTAAAGATCTACAAGAGAAAGTGATTTCCTTCTCATTAGGATCCGGAATCAAAGTTGTTAGTCTTTTGACAAAAATCCAGCATAGTTTTCTTTATAAGGTGGTTCCATGGAAAAGACTTATGTAAGATAAGTTCATCTTGAAAGTAGTTAAATTTTTTTCAATTTAATAAACTATGTTGTAATATTAATTTATTAAATAATTTAAATGTAATTTAAAGCTATTTTTGTTTTATATATATATATATATATATATATATAGAGAGAGAGAGAGAGAGAGTCTCAGTTGTATTTTTTTCACCTTGTAATGGCTCAACCCAAATCAAGTCACATTAATTGGATTCTAGCAAGTTTTGGATACCGGTAATTTAGACGAAAAAAATGTCTTATTCAGCTAAATTCATCAATAGCTCTATCTTTTTTATGCCATAAATTAATGATTTTACACTTTTTTTGTTTATAGGTGAGAAAACTTCATTCATAACAAAGTATAATGACAGTTATAAATTGAAAATATATCAGATTTAAATTAATAAAAAATAAATATATTTAATACTCTGAATTAATCGATGGTCTGTAATTGTATTTTTTGTTTGAAAACTATTGATATCTAAACAATTTTTACATCTGAGATCAAGACAGAAAAATCTACAAAATGACAAATGTATTATGTCTTTCTTTAAAATAAAATTGTATATTTCCACAATTTATAAGATCATGAGAATAGAAATATTCACAAAGGGAACTAAAATAACCACAAAGAGGACAAAAATCCAAAACAAAAAAATATAAAATTTGTCATTGATAGAAGTAATAGCTCTAGATGATTATCTTCAAAATCTATTAGATCTGAGTTAATATTTCTTAAAAAAGAAATCCTTAGTATCAAAAAAGAAATTGGTGGGCTGCATGCCACCAAAAAGGAAGGATGGCATCCCCTTTCATTCCTTCAATACCACTCATATTAATATATGATAAACCTTTACTATATCTATATTTTGCGAGACGACAAAATAATTCCTAAAGTAAACGCAAAAAAAGAAAAAGGAAGATGCTCCTCAAACTCGATGGCTTTAATTATTATTATTATTACTTATGAGACAAAGGTAAAGGTTAGTTATGTCGCTAGGAATCTAGGTACCACACAACATGCTGCCAGTTTATTGCTTGTCTAGCTTTTCACACATTTAATTTAGTATTTAAAAAATAAAACAGCAGGACAAGTATCTTTGAAAAGATGTGCTGCTGTGGTTTGTCCGAAGAAAATGTTGTGGCGGGCAGCCAACCTAACAATGTTCCGCATCAACCTCAAACAATTTGGATATGGTTTCCAACTTTCCATTATCTGCAATCTCTCTTAAGTAGTGATTTACGCATAAGTTTTCATATATATATATCCTTCGTTCTGACTAAACTTTTAACTCTTTTTTTCTTAAAAAAATCGTTATCTTGACATTGTTCATTACTTGTCTTCAATTATATGACAGAGACGCCTAAGTTATAATTATTTTGTTTTTGAACATCATGAAGTGTTTTTATACTTTTCGGATGTGTAACTAAATCTATTTTTTTGGTGCATTTTGTATCTATAAATATTTATTTTGGCGTTGGGCTGATACTAATTAATAATAAAGTATCCTTAATGAATTTTGTTTTCTTAATTTATGCTTGAGAGTTTAAAAAAAAAGGTAATAAAAGAGAGATTTAAAAATAATAAAATTAAATAGGAAAATTAAATAATTAGATGGAATAGAACATGCATGCTATCTCCTTATTTATTTGTTGAAAGAGTTAAAAGAAAAATGTAACTATTTAATTTGAAGGGGCAAAAAATAAAAATAAAAAAGAATAAACATTGAATGAAAGCAAGGAACATCCTCATCATTCCGCTTCCTTATTTCAAATTGCTCGTAAACACATTTTTAATAATTAAGTTTAATATTGTTTATCATTTATTTGCTTGTCATCTTTGTTTTGGTCACCGAAACAAACAAAAAAAGATAACAAGCAAATAAATCCTAAGAAAGCACTGCACTACTGCACTGTAGTAACATGAAGGGACTGGAAAGAGTGATTTTATGCCGTTTGAAAAGCACCAAATTATACATAAACTTGGTTATAATAAGAAATTTCTCAAACTTAAAAAGATCAATGTGTAACTAATTTGTTAAAATAAAATAATTTTGGATATATACGGCCTTATTGAATAATTTTTCAGAAGAATAATATTATTTGTACTCAATTTTTTAGACTCATTATAAATACACAATAATATTAAAATTAATGTTATTTACACTCAGTTTTTGAGACTCATTATAAAAATCAATGTGTAACTAATTTGTTAAAATAAAAATATTTTGGATTTATATGGCTCTACTGAACAATTTTTGAGAAAAATAATGTCATTTGTATTAATTTTTTGAAACTCATTATAAATAGATAATAAAAAAATATACAAAAAGCTGGATTTATTGTTTTTTACTTTTTCAATATTCATTACTTGTGCTTTTTTCTCTCATCAAATATTTACAATCAGTCCCAAAATGAGCACGAAAAATATTTTTCTTTTGAGAAAATGAATCGTTCGTAGTTAAACTAAGTTCCCATTGGATCCTTTGTAGTCATCATTATCGGCTTTCTAAAACACGAGTCACGACGTCGACTTTCCAGTGATGAGCCAACGAAAATCGCACCCAAAAGAGTTGGTTAAAAGCTGATGCTTCAAAAAAACGAAAAATTGTTCATTATAAGATTCTAAACGTAAACGATAACATAATATTTAAAGATCACGACATATTTACATTTAAGTTTATCAATAAACAGAACTCAAACTTCATAAATTTGTCTTTTATTGACTTGATAAGATATATTATAGAAAATTTTTTAGGTAAATATAAATTTAACATCTCATATTTAGATATATTCATAATAAAATTAATAAAATTTATAAATAAATGAATATATTTTAAATAAAATTAATAAGATTCACTTTTATTTTATATATATATATATACCTGTGTTTATACAAAAATCTTTTCATATTATAAGCATCATTTAAAAAAAAGTAAAGAAAAGAAAAAAAGCAAGCTTCCTAAAGAAGCCGAAAGTCAGTATCTGTCCTTGTACAGCGTACCTGCTGTAAAGCAAAAGTTAGTGTTGATATTAAATTATTATTTTATTAAAGAGGAGAATTATAGTATTATTAAGAAGAGTAAGTTGCATTTGTTTGGGATTATTTTGATAAATAATTATTTTTTTATTTAAAGAAATTAATTTTTATATATTTAGATAATTTTTTAAAAATTAATAAAATCTCAAAAAAAATTTATTTTTAATTTTTTTGGAGAAACAGAAAAAAATAATTTCTAAACAAATTAATTTTTAATTTTTTTAATCAAATATAAAATTTAAAGTTTAAAATTACTTTTTTTATAAGTTTAAACAAACGCACCCTAAATCTTAGAACTGTCTTTGTCAATTTTTATATTGAGCAACTTAATTTTTGATAAAAATAAATTAATAAATTAGTTTTCAATTTTTTAAAATATCAAATAAATTAATTTTTAACAAAAATAAATTAATAAATTAATCCTAATTTTTTAAAAATTATATAATTTAATCTTTCTATCAAATATTTTCATTAAATATTATGAGGGATTAAATTGTTTAATTTTTAAAAAATTAATAATTAATTTATCAATTTATTATTATTAGAGACTAATTTATTCAATATTTTAAAAAATTATGAATCAATTTATTAATTTATTTTTATTAAAAATTAATTTATCTGATATAAAAATTAATAAGGACCACTATAATGATTTTCACTATTATTTATTTATTTAGGATCTACGATTTAGCTATAATCTTAATAATATATCCGCTCCCTAGGAGATTCTGAGTTTCTGCGTAGAGACAGCACCTAGCATACCACCAACTGGCCAGTTTTGCGGTTTTATTAATCATCATTATTCGAATTCCATTGAACTTTATTTAATTTTATTCAAGTTAAATTAATTTATTATAAAAATAAAGTTCTTTAATTCTTTTATTCAGAAGATACATTTATAAAACTTCATTTAGAAAAAAATTGTATTAAACTATTTAAATCAATGAAATGTCTACAACTTTGTAACTATCCAACATGACAATTAAAGCAGCGTATAGCGTATTTGATTTTACTTTTATAGAATTGATTATAAAGAAAATTGATTTTATAAAATTGATTTGAATAGAATTAATTTTCAGGTAAAATGATTTGTATTTGGTAGTTCCTCTAAAAATGATTCTGATAAAAAGTAAAAAATTCGCATTTTTTTTTAGAATCAATTCTAGAGACTAGAATTGATTCTGAGAGTAAATAATCAAACATAATCAAAAATTCCCAAAATTGATTCTAAGAGCCTATAATTAATTATGGAGAGTTCAAACGGATTCCCAAACATGCTAGTAATCAATGGGAGTCAATTCTTGTTCTCCGATCAACAAAGCAAATGAACAAAAGAAGTAATATTTGTACAGACTCATTTAACGTAACCACTAATACTAAAGAGTCACATATAAATAGTAAAAAAATCCACATGGATGATTGAAGAGTTGAAAAATTACAATGATAAATAATAATATTATTTTTGTATTTATGTACAAATAATTGAGAATTTTATTTATATAATTAAAAATTTGATAATAATATTATTACTTACCATTGCAGCTTTCTTATTCTCTGATCATCAACATAAATTCTCCACTATTTAGATTATGTGACTCTTGAGAACTGATGGACGCACTAAATAAATATTTACTAATATCATTTCCTTTTCTCAATAAATATAGAGAATAATTTTGATATATTATCAATATAAAAGGGTTTTATATTATTATCTAATTATATGCTTTTATTTGTAAAATTTTTAAAATAGTGAATAGTTGAGTCAAATAATTTTGTTGATGTAGCAATATATGATTGGATGACTGTATAAAATTTTTTATACTGATAATACCTCAAAATAAATTCATAAACATATCTATAAAAAAATATTATTTGTACTTATTTTTTAGATTTATTTTAAACATATAATAAGAAAGAAAAATAAAAAGCAACAGGTATTAAAAAGAAAAAAGTAATAAACCCACCTCATGTTTTTCTCTCTGTCAATATGCCTGAAAAATAAATATAAATAATATTATTCCATATTTGTGTGCTACTCTACATGTCTTTTCAAATTTTTTTTTAGGTGAAATCCATTGATTCACCAGACCTTTATTACCAGAAATCTATCAAATTTAATTTGACTCATAAAGATCCCAAATAGAGTTTTAAGCCTCCTATCTGAATTTTTTTTTTTTTTCAGGATTTAAATCCAAGACACGAGCCGAAGCACCCCACGTTGGTACGTCTTTCCAAATTAATACTATAACATTGCGGCATGTTTATCATACTCATAATGAAAGTATGAAACGGTGACAATATTATATTTACACATAAAACATATAAATAGGAACCCCGCCCATGGAAGCCTATGTACAACTACAATCAACGCCACACAATACAACACAGCGAAATCAATTTACCTTTGTTTGTAGTTTTCATTGATGGCGTTTATAGAACACAAGAACGTGGTGTCGAGCGACGGGAAGCGCGTGATGACGCTGCAACAGTTCAAGCAGTGGCTGACGACATCGTTCGACAAAGACGGAGACGGTCGCCTCAGCAGATCCGAACTGCGCGAAGCCTTCAGGATCACCGCAGGTTTGTTTGCCACGTGGAAGAGCGACAGGGCTTTGAGGCATGCGGACGCAGACCACGACGGTTTCATTGGTGAGAACGAGTTCAGGAACCTCGCGCAGTTTGCGGAGAAGCACTTGAATGTGAGGATCACCAAGTAGATGATGCTGCAACTATTATTATCAAGTTTTTTGTTGAATAAGGGCTCTGCTGTACAGAACAGTGGCGTGTGTTTTTTTCATTTTATTTTTTGAGATTAACAAAATATTTGATTGGTTGAGTTATAAAATTTTAGTTTTAAATGTATATTGGCTCGAGCATCCTCAAGACTTTTTTTTTAAAAAAAAAATTGAATAATTATATATAAACCTAATATTTCTTGCATGTTGTTGCATCCGTGGTTGTCAAAATTATGTTCCTGCAAATATTTTTTTTTTTTTGGGGTTAAAGAGAAGGGGGTTGGGGTTGGGGAAGAGGAGGGTTGGATTTCAAATCCGAGTGTTGTTTAATAAGACTACAATATTTTTACCAATTTGCCTCATGCCTCAACCATTGCATAAACTCAACCACTTTACCGTTTCAGATCTTAGCATAAACTTAACTTTTGCTTGAATTATTCTAGAATCGCGTCTAAGCACGTAGAATTAAGGGTGGGAATGGTTTAGTTAATCTCTGTTTCGTTTACTCTCATATATAAAGATAATTGGCCACAAACCTTGGCCCAGATTAATGATTATACTAAATATCAAAAACAACAAAGATTAAATATCTGACAAGTAAAATTATAATGACATCTATTATGTATTTTGAGCAAGGTTTATTTAAGTGCTAGTTTTAAATCTATATATAATTTCAAATTAGAGGGAGGATTTGAGTCATTCTTTTCATACTTTATGGAGGAAGAAATTTCTTCCTCCATAGAGTATATTGGCTCTTAATTTTGGATGTGAAAGTGAGAGAAAAAATGAATGAGAGAAAATTCAAGGGTAGATTACAGTGGAGGAAAAAAAAAAGTTTTTTCTCCATAAACATACAAGAATTTTTTTGTAGAGTCCTCCATTCTATGATGTGATCTCACGTTTTTTATGTCAACTCTTCCTCTTTGATCTTAGGTAAGGTGTAAGAGGTTTTACTTTTTTTGGTGCTAAGGTAAGGCCTAAGAGTTTGACTACCTTGATTGTGATTGATTGAATTAAAATATTGAATATGAACTCAGAAACCTATATCTTCCGATGAATTAAAATTATGTCTGTGCAACAAAAAAGAAAAATTATGTTTTTTTTAATAATACCTAGGTTTTACTTGGTAAGACCCTATTCTTTCCTCTCTCTTTTTTTCGTAGTCTAAATTACTAGTGTCTACAATCATTGGATTTTTTATTATTATTTATTTACTAAAGCCAGACTTAAAACGTCACTTAAAAAAAAAATAAATATATAACCATTTCAATTAACTAAACGATAGTTCCAAAAACTCTTCTAATAGACCCTAAACAACCACATATGCATTCATTTGTTGAAACTATTCATTTATTAAAGCCATTAGTTTGTGAACTTTTGTCTTGAAACTAATTCTTTTTATCTTAATAATTATTTTTTATAGGATTTAAACCCTAATTTTCTCTTAAACATGTGTAGGGCACGTTCGATTTAGTTTTCGAGAAGCCTAAAATGATGATTTTAGCATAAGTTTGAGAGAGTATCTGTAGCATGTTAGGAAAGTATACAAAACAATTTTTTTTTTCCTTCTGAAAACCTATTTTTTTAAAATTAATCTTGTTTGGGTAAGATCACCAAAATAGATTATAACCAAAAAATAGATGATTTTAAACTGAAAAATAACTTATAAGCATAAATAATATTTTGAAACTTATAATTATAAGTAGAGATTAATTATTTCAAAATTGTTATATTTTTAATAAATTAAACTTAAATATCAAATATTATATAATATAAATAATCATTTTATACCCTTTTTAATAATTTTATCATATAAAAATAATTTTTTTCATACAATTCAAATAAAATAGATTATCTTAAAAATCACTTTTCACCTAAAATACTCAAATATAGATTGATTATAATATAATTCATTATATAAATAAGCGATTGTTGAAATAACTTTAATCTTATAGCTTTCCCAAACACACACCTGATCCCACAGCATGGACTAAGAAGATAATTTTGAAGCAGGATGCAGGCAAAATGCCAACATGTACCCTGCACTTTCATAAATGAGAAATGCTGATTTACACAAAAACCTTTATACCAAACAGCTGCACGAAACAGGTGTAACACTTCCATTCTTTAAAAGCAAAATACCCTTCCTGTTTTACTATTTTTCCCCCTCTAATTGTGTGATGCTTCATAGTGAAATTGGTAGAATTTATTTCGTGTTATATCTAGCATTCCTCTTCACAAATCTCCTATCCACCGAGTGCTGAGTGCCATCAAAATCAATCATCTGTACATGTTAACAACAAAATGATGCTGTTGTCATTGGCCATAGCTACATATCATCTGCATAAGAAAAACTTATCAAAATGAAGTACAATGTACTTAGACACAGCTAATAATATGCACCAACGTAACATACTAAAAAGCATAATAACATGACAAGATACTAAAATACTATAGGGCTTCAAAGAGGTCCAAGATATTAGGACATGGACTTGGAAATCATCTATAATGATCCAGTGTTGCATCACATCTCCAATATGAGCCACATCACGCTAAACACAACAATAACAACAACAATGAGTAAGTCTTTTGTCACTGGGTAGACGCATCACACAATACCCCTAACAGAAATATCAAACAGATAATACTAGAGAAACTTTTCCTGAAAGGCTTTTGAATTCCTATCAAATCAAAGGAAGAACTAATAAGTCCAATAATTATATATCAAGGATGTACATAACTGAAACTTTAAATCGTATACCGGAGACTAAACAGGTTATGTGGAGCAGAAAACCAAATTTACCTGCACAATTCTTGAAGCAGCACGGCCTGGACCCATCCACGCCAGACAAAGATAATTGAGCAATAAGTTCCACAAGGCGCTCTCAAATATTTATAACAGAACGGGCATCTTCCAGTAATTCCATGAATTGAAATCCTCCTGCAATCAATTTTAGGCAAGAACAAGTCCAAAATATAAGTAAGCTAATAAAAAAATTATTTAAAAAAAAAAAAAAACCCTTATGTTGAGGACAATTCCCCCAATTGTGCATTTATTTTGGGTTGGGGGAGGATGTGAAGTATTTGATATTATGAAGGAAAAAGAAAAGAGGATAAAGTTCCTTCACAATTAAACCTGCTCAGATGAGTCCGTAGGGGGGAACATTCCATTTACGGCAGCGTGCAGAGAAGTATATGATTTTGTGTCAAGAAAATTTACAGCAATCTCTCCCTGAAAACATAGACATAACAATGGAAGTTCAGCAAACTCAAACATCTTAGGAAATTTTAGCATCTGTTTATGGTTAAATTAATCAGTTGGTCCCCATAATTTTGTTGACTTTTCAAATTGGTTCTTATAGTTAATAAGTTTGTAATTGGATCCTCATATTTTCACATTTTTTTAGAATAATTCCTTACTTCCTAACTCTTATTAAATCAAAGGGACCTATGTATAAACCAAATTAACTACGTTGACATAGTTAATAAACAATGCAATTGAATGAATCCTTATAGTCCATCTAAATTTTTAAATAGGTCCTTATAACTTAGCAAATGTCAACAATTGTCTATGACTATAGACTTATTTAAAAAAATTTAAAATTATAAGAATTCAATTACAAACTTTTAACAATAGGAACCTATTCAAAAAGTACATGAAATTATAGGGACTAGCAGATTAATTTAACCTTTATTTTAGAATAATATGAAAGATTTATTACCCTGGGATTAATAATGAAGATTTTTCCTTTTGGGATTCCAACCTTAAGGTAGCTGATTTCATCAGTATCCCTATTTCCAAAACCAGCATAGAATGGATTGCAATCAGGAGGAAAAAGTGCCTTTATGCCCTGCTAGCATTAAAATTCAACTTATCTTTTACAACATCATGACCAGGCAGAAAACATTAAAACAATGTCAATTTTAATAAGTGACAGCCGGAAGCTGACCTCTAAACATGCAATTTTGAATTCATGAGGAGCCCTCCGGATAACTGGACATAGAAGGAAAAAAAATGTGTCATAGTTCAAATATTGTAATTTGAAATGGATCAGGCCATACCAGCCTCAAAAGAATCTCATACTTCCGTTTATACATCAAATAGCCAGTGCATTATAGAAATACTCCCAAAAAAGCAGTATGCTCTGCAAAGTTGGGTCAAAATGTGATGTGTCTTAACATTTAGACTTTAGAATCCTGTGCTTATGACAATGGCTCCACTATAATTCAAATCATAAAAAACCATACCATAAAAACAATCAAATTCAATAATTATATTTTCCTTAGTCATATATTATTTATGACTTTTACAAAGATGGCTGGGACAAAGTCTATCTTCTTGTGAAACATGATGCGTATTAGAGGCAGACAAGAAGTTCCAAAATCTTAAGGCCTATTTGGTTTCTATTTTCATTTTCTGTGTTTCTTATTTTCAGGATTTTGTGAAGAAAATGACAGTGAAAACAATAAATCCTATTTCATATTTTTATTTCCTGTCTTCAATATTTCCTTTACAAAGCCCTAAAAATAGAAAACAAAGAATGAAAACAGAAACCAAAAGCTTTCCCCTAGTTTATGATAAAGTAGAGAATAAAAAGTTAAAGTGGAAAGCCTTCACTTTATTCAATTCTCCCCATTTGTACTATGCTGAAAGTTTCTTAGTATAGCCTTCCTTAGGTTACAGTACATAAGCAATCTGGAGTGTCGTTTTGGGCAAAAGAATGACTCAACTCCAGACTCCAGATTTTATTTTAAGCTCGACAGACTGGCTTAGCCAAACACCGTGAATCTTCAACACTGATTTTTTTTTTTTTTTTTTGGTGACCTTTTTAGGTATCTCCATCCCTTGAGAAGAACCAAGCATGGCAGGATGCAATATTTAATAATATGTCATCAAGTAGAGTTATCATCAGAAACTAAACAGAGAAACCCCTTATTATTGCAAGATCTTGCCCATTTAATTAGTAGTTTTAGGAAAAGACTAACCGAGTAAAGGAAGACACAGCTAAGTGATAAGATTGTTTAGGCGCAAAATATAACAACTAAAGAAATTCCGTTTCTTAGTTCCCTTTTCTTCCTCTCACAATAAAATATAGGATCAAATATCAGCACAGACAATTCTACATCCATCTAATAAAATCTAACATGCATAATAAAAGTAGAGTCCTATAAACGCTCAATGAGGCTTGTGGTATGCCATGGCCTTAGAATGGGTCACCTACCCTAACCTTTCTTTTATCGTGCCAAAAATAATAAAATCAAAGTAGTCCTACAAGTGGGGAGGGAAAATTATGCACAGCACATGGCAAGAACATACATGGTAATTGAAAGAAGAGGGAATAGTAAAAAGAAACAAAAAAGAAAGTTAAGCAGAGTAGTTACCTTCTCGATATAGAGCAGGAAAAAGTCCATCAGGGGAAATAACAACAGGACCATCCGGCAAAACTTTCCCATCCTGTCTTACAACAAAAAGACAAAGGAAAATGTAAATTGTTTTCTTTTTGTCTTCATTTTTTGGTCCAATCTTCAGATCTAAAATTGGTTTTGAATATATGCGTCACCTGCTTAAGGTTGAATAGGAATTGTCTGGTGTGGTAGGCCTGAGAAATTGCACGAGCACTGAGAAAAAGTAGTTGGTATCCATTTTCCTGTGACATGTGAAATAGACAGAACATGAATCAGAAGATCATTGCTATAATCAAGGTAAAGGACAGTTTCAATCCTAAAACTCCCTAGAAAATAATTAATCATTGGGAAGGCATCAATTTAGCAGCCTTAACAGACAAAGCTACCAATTATTTGTTATGAGCCCACCTGTTCACAAACATTGCACATATAGCGATGTATGATCAGTGAATTCAAGATTTAAACACGACAAAATATTTTCGCATAGTTGCAATCTCTAAAGTCAAAACATCTAAAAATGGACAAGACAAACCAACCTGGATAGCTGAGAATAAATGTGCAACACCTGTTTGTGACCAATCAATTCCAACTAGAGGCATGAACTGACCTAGAACATCTGACCTGAAAGACATGAAACGAGAGGGAAAAAAATAAAATAAAAGATAAAAAATTGTCACACCATAAAGTACAATCAAATTCTAGAGCCAAAAACAAAAGAGAAGCAGAAAACATGGATGCTAATAAGCAAAGGCATATATCTGAATGTTAAAAAAATGTGTGCAGGAAGGAAAAACGGAATTTCAAACAACTTCTATATGTTTATTTTCTGTAGTTCATCATTTTGTCTCAGTTTCTTGTGTACTATCATCATGCGGTTTGATTTCCAATAACCCAGTCTCCCCACACATGAATGAGAGTAAAATGTATAACAACAACAACAACAAATTAAGCCTTGTCCCACTAGGAGAGTAAAAAGTTAATATGAAAGTCAAATTTCTTCTACGAAATCCTTATAGACATCAGAATGTAGCCTCATAAAGTCTATCTTTCACTAGATATTAATAGTAGCCTTTGCATTTCTAACTAGCCTTCAAATGAAGAAGTTGGCATATCAGTGAACGAGGCTATGCTATATTGAATCGTTTGAAGATGCTGGTTCAATAGGACCAGGTTAGTAAATGCTTTTTGCTCACCTGGAAGGAGGTGCATCTCCTTAATACCAAATGTGTCTACAAACTTGACCACTAAGCTAACATGAAGAAGTAAGGTCAACTCCAGCCAAAGTTGATGAATATATAGTGAACAATACTCAGAAGAATCATTACCTTTGACACTAATTTCCATGTGCATTCTTCCACAAACACTATGTAATGGCATTAACTGGTGGTATAGTCCAAACGCAATGTATTCATGCTAGTATCATGTTTAACTTACATATTTCCACATACCAATTCTAAAAATCATGACAGGAAGTGAGATAAAAAAAGGCAATTAAATGAAAAATAAGAAAGGAATATGATTCCTATGCTCTTTGAGCAGCAAACAACTGAGCAAGCAGATAACCCTGATCTTGAAATCCTATTAGCACTATAAACTGAACACATAGGTGGGAGACTTATGCCTAGTTTTCCTCAAGTGACAACTGAAGAATAATAAGTACCATGCTAAGATCAAAAGAAACAGGACCTATAGAGCGTGTACGTATTCACCAACATAAAAGCATCAGCATGAAAATTTCACATAGCACCATAAATTCAACCCTGCCACATATCTGAAGAAAAGAAGGTGTCCAGAATGATATGCTTTCTCCTTGATCAAAAAAGCATGAATTGGGAAGCTCTTGGGAAATAAATCATAGTGCATACTTATTGTTGTTGATATAGGCAGATCATATTTGATTTGAGACCAAATAAATTGATTCACGGTGTCAAGATTTCAAAAAGATTGCTAAGGAGCATTTTTTTTTTTTTGGGTAGACACAGAGTATCGAAGAATAAATACTAACCAGTACCATGAGTCTGACTGTAATATCTATTTGGAAAAAATTTTCTTTTCAACAAGATATATTTCCTCACCTTGTAATTGTCCCATCCACATCTGATATCACTATGCGGGTGTTCCATTTCCACAAATATATCCGAGCATCAATCTGATAGTCAAAGGTAGGAATAAAATACGAAAGAAAGAATAATAAAATAGAGATTTCAATTAAAGAAACAAACATAAAAGAAAGGAGAAGGAAGCCTCAGGTACTTAAAACAAACTTAAAGAAATTCATGATCACTAACCTGCTGGGTCCCCAGCATAGCTGTCGAGAAACTGAAGGTTACCGTGTTCCTCCCTTCCTTCAGATTCAAGGATGCTAGCTGTTCAGATGTTGGAGTATTTGCCCTAACCTTGTTAACCGAACGACGTGTTCGATATACACTGATAGTGTGAGATTTTTGAAAGTTTGGGAGGTTTCCAACATCCACAACATCAAACATCCCAAGAACAGATTGAGAACAATCTCTTTGCTGAGAATGCAACTCAGAGACATCCATTACTGGCATCCCAAGATCAAAATTCTTAATGACATCCTCAGTTTTTGTAACCTAAAGAAGAACTTCTATGCATTAGTGTCATCCAAAACAGAACAAACTTTTCACACTTCACCTTTGTTTTGCTTATTCCTGTTGGTTAATATGTAAAAGCTCTAATGAGTTTACCTAGAAAGAAGGATTTGATGGGCGCATTTGGATAAGTCTTTTGAAAAAGTACTTTCTCAAAAACAGATGCAGAAGCAAAATCCAAAAAGGAGAACCCTATTTGCTTCTAAAAAAGGCAGAAAACTGAGTATTTTCTAATTCAGCCTTTTTGATAAGTACAACCAAACAGGGAAAACAAGCTTCAGAAGTACTTTTTTATTTTATTTTGCAAAAAATATTTTTCTTGTCCGAGAAGCACAACCAAAAGCATCCAAAATCATTTACCTCATATTGCAGTCCAGTTCTAGCCTGCAAGATCTCAGCATGGGCATGGTAATCCGGCAATTGAAACCCATCTGCTGAAATATTCTCCTCAGAAATATTATTACCCATCTCAGTTGTGCTTACACCAGAAACCTCTTCTAGAATCGATTTCTTCTTGATGCATGCTTCAAGCTCTACACATGCAACTTTCAAATCAGTCTTCCTGTTATCATGTACAGCTTCCTTCTTCATTTTGGGTAGGTGGAAACCACTCTCCAAGGTATCGCCCCGAGTCGTCTTTCTCTCTCTCCGAGGTAGTTGGCCATAGCTCAGATTGGTAGACCATTTCAGCTCCAACAGGTTGGCTGCAATCTCAGCACGCTTCAATAAGTCTTCCGCATCTTCTACTTCCCCTTTGAACGACCTTTGCCCCAAAACAAGCCTAAGTAATCGGGATCGGCGAGAACTAGTTCTGTTGACAATCTTACCATTGTTTACATCAACCAGATCTGCTGAACTTGATCTGTCTGAATCAAACTTAAAACTTTTGGACTTAAAATGCCTGTTTCTACCCCATGGGAGGACATCACCGGCTTCTTCGCTAGATGATGATGACTCAGACGATATAGAATCTCCATCTTTTTGTTCTTCTGAATGGCCTTCCCTGAGAAAGAAGGCTTCCCCTTTATGGTTCATATACATGTGGAAATCAGGTTCAACTCCATTGACACTGATATTGACCTTCTTCTCATTAGCCTTCAAAACCCTGTGGAGTTTCCCGAATCTAACGAACCAAGGAGAGGACTTGAAGCTCCCATCTTTCTGCTGAACTACAACAATGTCCACCGCTCCACCATAAGGTAGGAAGGGCCCAGAAACAGTGCAAACACCGCGTGAGATGAAACTGCCAAGTCTCTCCACAGCTTGCATTGCACCCTCCAATCCAAAGGCTACTCAAATCCTAATTCATTCAGACACAACCATTCCCAAAGAAACTGAATTAATTCAATTCAAACAAACCTCAAATTACAACAATAGAAGCCTCAAAAGCCAACAGGGTATGTTCAGTTTCCTTTAAAAACCATAAAAATTGCAACTTTATGATAAAATAAAAAACACAATAAAATAAAATAAAATAAAAAACCAACCTTTAGATGAGATCAAATGAATTTCCCAAAAGATCTTAATACCCAGTTCTCAAATTGGCTAGAGAAACATCATTAATTAATCAGAGATCAAAATCAGAAACTGGGGTGGCAACAAACAAAAAACTCAAATAAGGAACCGCGATTGCGGAGAATATTCGGTTTGAATTATTCGAATGTGCCAACACCAACATTAACAGCAATCATTCAATTGAAAGCAGAGCATTCTAAGAATATTCTTGAGAAGCCTCTATGGTTTTAATCAGATTCTATAAATCAATAATAATGAGAATATACATAAAAAAAATAATGAGTATGAAAATTTAAAGGTTACAGTGGGTCTGAGATCTGGAGCTGAAGGCATAAAACCGACATGACTGGGGATGGAACGGATGGGAACCAGCTACGGTGCAGAAAATGTTGCGGCTTTGTGAGTTGCCACCGTAGTACTCTAACCAAAACGCTTCCCAAATACAAATAGGATTGGATTTCACAATTCAAGGGTCCAACATGGACATTTTTGTGTCTTATAATGTAAATTATTAAAACTACGAGTTTTTATTATTCTCTAAACTATTCTTATCCAAAATCTAATATACTCTAAATAATACGGCATTGTAATTCAAGTTGGGTCGATTACTACGGGATGAAAACATTTCTTAGGGCATGTTTGATTTAAGAGTGAAAATGGGATAAATTTTCATGATTTTCATCCATTCTCATCTCTCTCAATCTATATATAGATAAGAATTATGAAAATTTACCCTTCATTTTTATCTATAAACAAACCGTAAGTATTTGATTTTCTATTCACAACACTCTAATATAATATTTTTTATATATATTAGTAGTAATAAAATTTAAATCTAAAATTTTATATAAATTATTTAAATTTTTTATTATTAGATCACTCCTGATAGTGTCTCAAATATAATACTTTACTTTAAAAATAAGTAATAAACCACTTAGATTAATTAAGCAATTGCATTAAAATTATAAGTAAAATAATAGGTATTTATTAGAAAAATTATTCAGAGGTACTTTAGTTGATAAATAATGTTAACTTTTAATTTTAGAGAAGTCACTCGATTGAATTTATGAGAATATCTCGTAGTTTAAAAAGTTGAATTCTTTTTACATATTAATATTTTTGTTTCATTTTTATATTCAATAATCTTATCGCAATTAATCAATGCTCGGTTAGTTTAGCTAATTTAATGCTTGTTCTTTTGAAAAAAAAAAAGGTCATATAAATAGAAACAAATTGGTGTAATATATTACAACTATTAATTGATAATATTAAAAGTAAATTAATAGATTAGTAACTTATTTTAAAATTTAATAACAAGTTATTAAATTTTATAAATACATTAATTAATTTATCACAAACCATAATAACCAAGTCATTGTTAACTAATGAAGAAAAAGATGTAAAATTATTTAAAGTGGCACAATAAAACCGAGCTGCGTCCTTTATCAAGGATAAAATTTGTGTTTTCGTTTTCGTGTGAAATTCCTTTTGAGAACCCATCGAAAAAAAAAAGGAAATTCTTTTTGAGAAAAAATGTAAACTTTTGACGCAAACGCAAAAATAATAAAATCGTGGCCCTTACCAGCCGTTAATGTGGGCCCCCATCATCAGATCAGCATAAACGTCAACTTGGATAAGTTAGTTGATTTAAAATTAATGGGCCATACCAAGCTTAGTTGAGAAAATAGATATGTTTGTGCAATGATTTGAGTTGATTTTGGATAAAAATTTTATCCGATTCAAATAATAAAAATATATAATAATTTAGATTAAAATAATATAAGTTAAATTTTAAATTTGATTTAATTTGAATCAATTTTTTTAATTTAAATTGAATCAATTTAATTAATTTTTTATAAAAAAAGTTTAAATATAAAATATTATAAATAAAAAATAATTTATATCAATAAAATAAATAAATAAATAAAAAATAATGATATAGATAAAATAATATTTAAATAAAAATAAAAAATAAATATAAAAAAATTATATAATAAATTAAAATTATTATAAATAAAATTATAAATTTAATAATAAAAAATTTTATTATATAATATTATTTAATTTAAATTAGATTATAATAATTTTAAAAATTAAATTCAAAATCGAATTCGATCCAAGTTATTTGTCAAAAATAAAATTTAAATTAATTCAAATTTTTACAATTTTAATTATTTTTTAAATTAAATTAATTTAATAATTTTAATTAAATTTAATTGAATTTAAACACTCCTACGTATAGGATGGTGTCAAAGTCAGAACATTGATAGTAACACATAAATTAGCCACTTGACCCAATTGCAAGCACAATGTACTTACTCATAATTCCGGGATGACTATAATCTTTTTGTTCACGGGCTGATTCCGATGAAGTGTGCCTCCACTATCTAGTCTTTTTTGGTCACTTTCTAGTTTTCTTCTTCGTTTTTGGGTCGTGGGTCAATTCCTAGTCTTTCATCCAATACAAATGGCTATATGGGCCAGACATACTCTGTTTTAACCCAATGCACAAAATTTATGAGCAAGACCTTCTGAGAAAAAGGGCCTTCTAAAAAATTCTGGCACCCAAGAAAAAAACCAAAACAACTTGTTCTGGAGGAACCATTTCTAGCCATTGGCGCCCTCTCCGCCGATATTGGGTGCATCCCATTTGAGGGTTAGGATTCGTTGGTCCACCCTGGCTCTTGGACCAACGATAGTCCCATATTTTAATTGCAAAAAGAAGCCCATAAATAATTGCTAAATAAGCCTAAGGTTATTTTGTTTGTCAATAGAGTCAGTTGAACAATTCCCTAGATACTATCAAACCATTCTCCTGATAGCAAATCAAGCCCCAGTCTCCTCCAATTCTAACATGCTGTACAAAGAGTCCAAAATCAATTTAAAGATAAATTGCAAATCAAATGGATTAACAATCAATTTGTAGTGAATTTATATAATTGTATCTGAATATCTTCTTCATCATTTCCAGTAAAGCCACTAGCACCAAGTTCCCTATCTAGAGAACCAGCATTTCTCTTGAATACAGAAAAATACAATTTTCCACCTTTATTTTTCCCTTCATCAAAACCATCAATATCATCCATCTGAAAATCCTTTCTAGACTTGCCTTTCTGATACCGCCACTCCTCCTGTGCATGGTCTAAGATTTCTCTGTAGTTTCGTGCAGAGAAGCTTTGCATGCACAAATCGTCATTCGATAAGGTCCTCTCTTGGCTCGTAGCAGTCACCGTTCATGTCCCCCCTTGAATTAGCTCCGCCCGCTATGTTGGAGGGACTAACCTTTGCATCCCAACAACTCCTTCGCCATCGCCGACAGCTCCCTATGCTAGACCATCGCTAAAATAACAATAGGGATTCATCTGTAAATTTCTTTTTGACAAACATTGAACAAGAATATCATTAGTTCGACAACAAGGCTGAAATATTAGCCTTTAAATTTAAAATAATAAATATCCAACTATTAAAGTATAAGGGACTAATGTTGGTCCGAAAATTAAGGTGGACCAACAAATCCTAACTCCCCATTTTATACACCAAAAGAGAAAACAGGAACTTTTAAAAGAGGTGCCGTGTGCAATGCGCAGTGCAAGGTACTGGCGCATCCTGCGATTGTAGCACAGAGATATATGAATTGTATTGATATATCAATTATTTATAATATATTATAATAATATATTAATTTAAAAAAATTAAAAATATAATTAAATATATTTTAAAAATTAATTTTTATATATTAATAGTATATAATTATATTAATAATATAAAATAATTTTATATTATCAATATAATATTATATTGATAGACAGTGTAAAATTATATTGATAGAGTAAAATTATACTAATAAAATTTTTATAATTTTTAAAAATTAATTTTTATATATTAATAGTGTAAAATTATATTGATAGTATAAAAAAATATTATACTGATAGAGTAAAATTACACTGATAAAATTTTTTTAATTATATTAATAATATAAAATTATTTTATACTATCAGTATAATTTTATACTGTCAGTATTTGATAATTAATTTTTTAAATATATTTAATTATATTTTTAAATTTTCTTAAAATTAGATATTATTACAATGTATTATAAGTAATCGGTGTATCAATGCACCTCACAATCTAACCATCAGATTGCAAGGTGCACCATGCTCCTTGGCCTGCAAGGAGCACTGTAGATGGCACCTTTAAAAGAACCTTATAAATAAGGAAAATTAACATTAGAGGAGCGGTACTTCAGTAAAGTATAGACATCGGTGGTTTAAATAAAAATAAAAAAAATTGAAACAAACTAACCAAAAAATAGACTTGGACAATGATAGTCTATTGAACCCAAAACCAAAAACAAAAAGTACAAAACTTCCACAGGGCAAACGTCAAAGGGCAACCATATGGGATGGTACATCGGAATCAAGCTCTGTTTTTATGGAAATTACGTGTACTCAATTTTTTGTTAAATTTTGTGAAACAGTCGTACCATTTTGTTTTCAATCCAGAGGGTGTTAGGATTCTAAAGCAGTTAGTATTGGCTCCTGGCATGAGTTCGTAATCTTCCAATTCCTTAAATAATAAATAATAAAAAAACTTATTTCATAAATTACTTATATGATATATTCATCAAATTATAGCGTATTTATGCACTATTATTTTCGCAGTTGAAGATTTTGTATTCACACGTGGGTGGATACAAAAACATCAATGATTTTTTTTTAATTTTTAAAGTAACATAATTAATTATCAATTGAAATCTGGTTTAATGATAAGAACACTAATTACTATAATATTATGAAGAGTTATCCATATTTAAATATCCGACGTTATACAAGCAATGTTATCTCGGACGTATGGAAAGCAAAAAAGTAATATGGTTGATTATAATCGTCCACATGTGCATAAAAAGCATCAAAAGCATAACTATGATAGCGCATTCATATATTATGAACTTTTTACAAATAACCTATTCCTAGAGAGTTTGGCCTCGCATTTATACTTCAATATATAAGGATGTTCAATCAAATTCTATTATTAATGAACTTCCTTTTGAGTTCTTGCAGTGGAATGTATAGGTTAATAAAAGGGTACAATTATTTACAGATATTTTTTATATATATCCAACAGGGCATATGCTCAATAATTACGCATGAATAAACCTTGGATCACAATGCCCAGAAGAGTCAACTAAAATTTCTACGAAAAGAACCTGAAGTAGTCAAAAAACGTGAGCCCAAGAGGTAACCCATAACCAAATTTGGCCAAATTATCGGCACATCTATTGGCTTCACAATTTTTTACATATATTACTTCATATTTACTCAGCTCTACCAATTAATTGTAAGGAAAAACTTAGATTATATTCCGTATATTAATTTTATCCAATTTTTAAATTAAATAATGATAATATGGATTCTTTGAGATGAGCTTATAATTTTTAATTTTTAAATTAATTATTTTAAGAAAAATGCTCAATACCCTTATTTACTTAAGAATCGAATAAAATAGATATAAAAAACATAATAAAAAAAATTTCTAATTGTAATTGGTCACACTTGAGGAAGCTGTTTCTTTCCATGATCTGCCACTTGCACTTGTTTCTCTATCTGATCTTTATTATTATTCTATAGGTATATGCATTCCTGTGGGCGAAGATGTTTATACTAAATAGCACTCTCAAAACACAAATGTAAATGAACTAATGAACAGTTCACTTATTGACCTTTCTGATGTCAAAAGACAATACGCACACTTGCTTATGTAATGAGCTTTTGTTTCAATTGAGCCCTTAAAGGACAAAAGAAATGAAGGTGAGGTGACCCTCTTTAAAAAATAGGAGAGTTTGTGATTATGCATTTATGCTTGCCCGTATCTATATATACAATCCATCATTATTATGTTCATCATTAATCCTTACTATGATCTTTATGACTTTCACCACAAACTGTCTCTCCTGAAAATTACACATTTAATATGCTAAGATATATAGACAAAGTATATATCTTGCGTTGTTATTCATGGTTGTCATATAATTGTTGTACTTCGAACTTTATGAAGTTCCTTTAATTTGTTCTGCGGCCATGCCATGCCATCCCATCGCCATCCATTCATGTCCTTCCTTTAATTTCACTAATAATTATTATGATTAAGAAATACCCCCCACTTTCCGGTTCCTTTTTCATTGCCATTATGTGTGGGGCTCTACAACTAAGATTATTTGATCTTCTTTTTGACTTTATCCCTTTTTGTTGTCAACTAATAGGGTTTGAAATGAGCTCAATCAAATTAGGCCTAGTTTAGGTTCGGCTTTTTTTTTTTTAAATGGAACTTATTCTCTTGCTTCAAACTTTATTTATCTTAGGCTCAATGAGTTACTCAAATTTATTATGTTAATATTAAGTTTTACATTACTTGAATTTTTTAAATTATATATGAATAACTCGATGTTAATAAGCTGAGCATATGAATGTTCAAAGCTACAATTCTCATCTCATTGAATTATTATAAAAAACCAAGCCATGAGCAACTTACTAGCAAGTTGTTTCCACCCCATCAACTAGTACATATTTTGATTAGTTTTGTTTGAAACTATAATCACATAATGATGATATTCTTTATGCTTCTAGCTGCATGATTTGGTTGGTGTAGATAGATTGAGCTATTCTATCTGATAAGTCTGCCAAGAAGCATCTGCTTACACCCTTTATGTACATATACATATGTCACTGACAGTTGTAACTTGCAAACCTTTGAGAAATTGTTATATATTCTCATAGTAAGAAAAAAGTTTTATTTTATACCATTCAGCATTTGACATATCAACTATTGCATTAACAATGTAAGAAAAGCAGTAGATAATGATGACCCAAAAAACTGATGTGTCAATTGATAAATGATATATAACAAAACTTTTTCTTAGTCTAAGAGTATCTAAGAATTAGTCTAATTACATTTAGAAATCCATACAAATGTTTTTTGACATGATTGTGACATGGTAGAACCGATTATTTGGCAAGGGAATCTAGTATATCTGGTCCAGGTATGTCTCAGTGTTGGATATGATTTTGAAGGAAAACAATTTATCAAGGCAAAGGATAATGAAAGAAAAAGAATAACATAGCCGCACAAACTCTAAGATCATCATGGATCTGCTAGGACAATGTCAGAGATAACATTGGCCTGTAGAGGTGAAAAACTCCGACACATCACTGAATGCTATGTGCTTATTTATGTCAAAATTCCCTATATAGAAAATCAGTACGATTAAAAGAAAAGAACAAGTAGTTTCTTGTGGATATTCTGGATTGGTAACAATTCTTCTATGATTGATCCATATGGAAACAGAACCGCTAGATGGAGATAACAGAATTTCATGAGTTACTATACAAGTTGGACTAGAGCAAGACACAAATTATTAATCTTCTTTGATAATATTATTTCTAGCTGTGCTTCTTTTTGATCCCCAAATAATTGTACAGTTTTATGTACAAAATTACTTAAATAGCACATATGAAATCAATCATAGGAAACACAACTAGGAAATTGTCCTAAATATCAGTGTATCAGCATTTGAGCTTCTCTTCTTTTGCAATTGAATTTTTGCAGTGAGCAATTGCAGCTTGAATGGCTGCTTGCAATTCTTCCATGGTGCTATCACTAGCAGGAGGAAGAGCAGTGGTTGCAACAAGAAGACCACTGTTTGTTGGTGATGTCCTCATCGATGCGGGTGCTGAATATTGCCCTCTCCAACCCGTAAACTCTTGCTTGTTCCTTGGTGTCACATTCCCAGAATAAGAATAAGAAGACTTTCCATGAAGCCTAAACTTCCCTCTTTTTCCTTTGAAAAGCACAAGTGGTTGAACCATCCTTAAGTACTTCTTCAGTGCATGGATCACATCAAACTTGAGCTTCTTCTTGTGCTTCTCTTTGTCTTCTTTGTCTCTAACTTTGGACCCTTTAAGCCCTTTTGTTAATCCAAACAATGAGAAAGCAGGCTTGGACTTACCTTCTCCCTTTGTGCCTTCTTTGTTGTTGTTGTGGTTGTTGTTGTCTATGGTGATGTTGCTCCTATTGCTGGTACTGCAGCTACCACTGTCCTTATAGGGGTTTTCATCTTCTAATAACTCTCTTATGGGGAGGGTGAAGCTGTCCATGGAGTTTGTGGAAGATCTTGGTGATGAAGGTAGGTGTGATAGGAGGTGGAGAGGGAGCAAGTGACCATGGAAGAAGATGTCATCAGCAGGAGATAAATCAACTGCAAGAGAAGGTGGGGCTTTGGAATTTTTGGTGAATGTGTTTGAGGAATTATTAGAGTGGAGAGAGATTGTGAAGGAGAATTCATGAGAAGGTGAAGAAGAGGATGGTGAAGTTTGTGAAGGTGGTGATGTTGGTGGTGATATTGGTTGGTGCTCTTCTTTATTTTCTTGCCTTAGCTTTGCTCCTCCTCCTTCAGTTCCCTTTTCCACATGCTTTTCTCTACTCTTTTGTTGTTGCTGATAAGTTTCCATAACAGTAAGATTGTGTTGAAGACTAAGAAGATTTGGTGCAATATACCTGAAATTCTAAGTCTATGGTCTTTTTTTCTTTCTTTTTGGTGACCAGATAGAGAGAGGAATTTGTAGCCTTTTTCTTCCTTGTATGAATGTTGGAAAGGATAAAGGACTTGGAAGGCAGGGAGAGAAAGAGAGCGAGTCTCTGTCAAAGGGAAGTTGGTCATTTTGGAAACATTTTTATAAGAAAACTAACCGCGTACTATGTTATAGTAACTCACTCTGACATTATTTGTGTATCATGTATTTACATAATCTTCTTAGTTCTTGTAAAAACATGTGTCCTTGTGCATTATACACGCATAATGTTTCATCACTTTCATGTATTAAAATTAGACCAATTTTAACGCCTAGATTAAATTATAGCAAATCTTACACTAATTTCCCTTCATGGAATAATGTATCAATAAATGAAAGTGGTTAATATGATGAAATGATTTTTTATACATTATTAATTATTTTATAACATTCATCATATTTATCAAGAACTTAAGTAAAATCTTCAGATATTTATTTATTTATTCTCAAATTTCTAAAGAAGAGTCTAAAACCGATTTACAAATAATAATTTCCATGAAATAAGGGTGTGGTAACACTATGGAACTAGATGATTGATGATGAGATGATGACATGTTTCACTCGTGTCCGGTCACACAGCAAATGCGGTGCTGGTTTTGGAAATGGGGTCACAAAGATCCAAATTTGGCCACCAAAAGGAGATGGGATTGGCATGGCCAATTTTACCTTTTAGAAATTTGGACTTGTTTAATATAATAATATTTCAGTGAGAAGAAGGTCCCCAGAAAGAGAAATTTGCACGTATGTTTACACACCAAGGATTTGAAAAATGCAACCCCAAATTCAAAAAGGAATCTTTGAACAATTTTGCTTCTCTAGTTGCTTGGCTCTCTTCAGTCATTGGGCTCCCCTACGTGCACTCCAACGTGTTTGGTGTTCACAGAGCAAACAGGTCTAACAGTCAAAGAAAGGCTAATAACCTTACGTACATTTACAAACTACCACGTTGATTTTATGTCAAACAAGTGAAGTTCAATTATTAAAGGCCTTAGCCATTTGCACTCAAAGATGTTCTCCTATACTTTTCTTTGTTTTTGCACTTGTTTCTTTAGTACAAGAGTCTCATCATTTTAAGATGTCAAAATGGAATGTTTGAAAAAACAAATAAAAGTAAGATATAAATTGGATCCGGCATACGTACTAATGTCTATGCTACAAGTCGTAATGTTCCCACAACGATGTCTAACAAATGGATAGAAAAATATTTCTCTTATTAAAATGATTAAGTTTAAAATCTTCAAAATTCATAATGATAAAGTAAGAAAATGTTGTTAGTTTTATATCATGTATCATTTACTACTTTAACTGTAATATTCAAAATATAAATGAAGTGAAAAATAATAATATTAATAGTCTACATAACATGAGATAATGAATATTGTATATTATCGAACAATAATTTTTTCTTGCCCTTGGAATATTTAAGATTTTATCTTAGTTATTTCTTTCCCCCCGCATGTTAACCCTTCAGCATAGTTACTTCAATATTGAAAATTCAATATCCAAATACTAGTTCATCTTATAGGAAAAGGCTGATATATGAAGTACAATCATATAAATAATAAATGTTATTTATACTTGTCTCATAGGCTCATTGTGAACATAAATAAATGGACATAATTTGTTGCAAAAGCGGGTGAGAACATCAGCACCGAATTTTTGGGAGTGAATAGTGATTCATTTGGTTCACCTTCACCCATATCCATTCATTGATGAATGCACAAAAGCCCAAAGAAACAGAAATATCTATGTCGTTTAGGGCAAATAGGTCATGTGAGTGAGCCCCCTAACAAGGTGTATTGATCTATGTGCATGTAAGTCCACAGCCATAGACATTGACTGCTATTGAAAAGTGAAGAAAACAAAAGAAAAGAAAAAACAGTTACGTGGTTGTGAGGGTGGTGTAGACCCACACACACGTGTATAAGGTGGGGGGTCCATGCATGCAGCAAGCATAAAGGAATTTTGTTAGCATGGTTATAAGGTCAACATCTTAATCATGGAGGCATTATTTGGTTGGACAGACACATACTCACCACTCAAAACCATATTCTAAATTTCTTAGCTTTTCTCTTTTTCAAGATAAGATAGTAAGAAAATGTAGCGTAAGACAAATACTTCACACTCGAACCTATTGGTGGGGAATACTTTTTCTCTCATTTTCTGCCTTTGATATTAGTCATTCGATGTATTGAATTCTTTATTCAGTAATGGCCTCTGGCCAGTCTTAGCATAGACAGCAAGCCAACAACAAAGCTCCGGGGTGAAAGCATTTCTTTCTTCACATCTTATAACCTCCCCTTCAGAATTTCTGTTTCGTTTCAAGTTATGAAAAGGTGGGCTTCTCTTCAAAAATCTTCAAGAAAATTTTATCACGGTTTCTTCTTTGCTTGGACATATGATTGAGATAGCTAGGGAATCTTAGAAAACAATAGCAAGTAACATCAAGAATTGAGTCTACCATAATGGCGAACCATGATTTTAATTTCGCCTTAAAAAATTCTCCACATTTGAGAAATCATAAGATAATAACATGTGACTGTTTAAATTAGTTTTAATTGATTTCTCTATAATATGAGCTTCCACTAGTTAGTGGGATTATGATTATTTCACATAATGTGCCTTTACAAATGCTGAATTTTTTTTTTTAATTAGGCATAGTATTAGACATAGGTTAAGCTGTGTTAAGGTGTGACAGTTTACTGTGTAACACACGTGAATTGACTCATAATTTCCGTAAAGACTCGACTTTTTTCAGACAGACTAAATTTATTACATCAGATCAGTTAATTATTGCGCGAAAAAGGAGAACACAACTTGGCCTTGGTGCCTTTTAATTGTTGATGGGTAGTGTACTTGTTTAATAGCGCAACGAACGCGACTGATCTCCGATGTCATATTCATAGTATTCTAGATTTTTTACAGTCAGAATAAGATAGCACTCGTATTAATTAGCAATTAAAGTTCATCGATCGACAGCATCTTTCCTTCATTAACTCTGGTATGTTCACAGGATGAATTGATTTTGGTTATTAGATCCAAATAGAATCATCCTTTGATGTTTTGCTTTCAATTACAGTAGAAATGGAAGTGACTATGTAATTAGTAATTACAGTTCTCATGTATTTCGTAACAGAATATTAAACAAAGATAGGTGCTACTGCCCGGTACCTCATCCTCCATGTAAAAGTTTTTCTGGGTATTGAATTCATTTTTAGTTTTTTATTTCTTAGAGTATTCTCTTACCTGATAAGTAAGAGATTAATCTCACTGAATATAGTCAGGTGCCTAAACAAAGGCTCCTCCCAATAGTATTTTTTCCATATACATAAATCCCAAGATCAAACCCAAGACCGCATGCTTAAAGGACTCAAGCCACTTTTATTCGGATCAACACCTTGTTGGTTTGGGTCTTGAATTCTGATTGCTTAAAAAAGGAAGAATGGTCGCAAAAATATGATAAAATAATAATAAAAAATAAAACCAGAAACAGAATCGCTGCCACCCAATTGTCTAACTATAACATAATAATAACATCCATTAAAGTTGTAACTGTTAAGTTCGTATTTTAACAAAACAGACCACTGGGAGTGCAATGCTTGGCACTTGAAATGGTAGCAACTTGGTAGAAATAATTCCAGGTCTATTGTTCCTGCTCTAACACACGTGAAAATAACAAAACTCGGAGAGAAGTAACATGTACCCTTCTTTTTTGGGGAGGGAAGGGGGAAACTAACAAATTATATTACAAAAGGCCTATTGTTGGTATGGTAAAAGGAATTATAAAAAAATCGAATGCTACAAGAATAAATCACTCAAAAGGCTTAACACAGGTCTATCCTACAGTGGAATTGATCTATGAATTCTAATGGAACTCCCTATATCACATTACAATAACAAAGGCCACTTTCACTTAAGGTCTATTTAGTAATTCCAAAGAATCCATATACAAATGAACGGATCCTGGAAAAAGAAATATATAGAAAAAAATGAATTACCTCCGACATCCTGTTGTGCACTGCCACTTTTAGTACAACCTTTCACAACACTTGGATGGTTGCTATTCCCCACTTCCAGGTCAGAAATCTCCTAAAAAGATGGTATTGGTTTTCGTATGGATTTTCATATGGAATTCCAATTAAGGTCCATATTACATGAAGCCCCTGTGATCATAAAAGGGAGTCACTGTTGCCTGGAAGTTCGACCTTCTTGCTATATTGACAATTTTTTTCACTCTCAAAAAGCAAATATACATGAGAGTTCATTCATCACTTCCGCTGCTAAGTCTATCTGAAATCGAAAGATCAAAGGAGTGGATTAAATTATGAATAAATATAGCTCCAGGAAGATGGACAGAAATGAAGAAGTCATCAAAACACCTGACGTTCTTTTCCCTTCCATGGCTTCTTTCTTCTCTTGGCAACTTAAACAAAGGAAAGGTCCATCCCAAGGACGCAATTTTCGTGGGTTGGGTGCACCCTCGTGTATTGAAATACCCTCCCCTGGTTTTATCTCTACTTGACATACTGCACACATAAACAACTTGAACATGTTGCAGAGCGGATATTTTGTATCTAACCTGCATTTCAAACAAAACATGTTCTCATGTCAAGAATGGAAACTAGAGAGGCAAGTTGCTAACTTGGACAATGGTTATTGCAAAATGAAACCTCTCTGAAAGCATAGCAGATCCTTCCTCGTACAATTCCTCTACCACATCTGGCTCTAAATAATCTTTGTCATTATAAGAAGACGGCTCAGATGACTTTTTACGAAACATGGACTTAATTATTCCTTTCTTCTTCGGTTGTGGTACAGGAGCAGGTGGCTTCTCCTGAGGTAATATATCAACAACGATGCAAGTTGTATCATCTCTAAGTCCCTTTGCTTCTATAGCCTCCTGAAGATAGAAAGAGACAAGTGAATAAAAGGCTGAAACACATAATTCATAGCACAAAACGACAAAGCTATCAGGAGAAATAATGCAAACAAGGTATCTTTTATTGTGTGGAAGTCAGGATTACTATTACATGCAACATGACTACAGGATCATTTAAAAAAATTCACAATGACTCAAAAGATGTACATTAATCTCACTTTAACTATGTGTGATGCTGCCGACTCTGCTGACATGCCCCGACAACAAGCTAGAACTGCTTCTGCAGGTAGAGCATCCCAAACTCCGTCACTGCAGATAACAAGCCTGCCTCCAGCTGTGGACAGCTGAATAAACAGCAATAGGTGGAAGAAAGGCAGGAATTAAATTCCTCGTTGAAAGAAAAGAAAAGAGACATAAGGATTTCATAGACAACAAATGACAAATACATAACCCCTGCGCATAAGAATCAAATCAATAGCTCCACACAAATTTCTAAACCATCACATGGTCAGCAGAACGCTTGCTAAACAGAATATACACTTTTTCATTGGATTTAGGGGGGAGGGGGGATTCACGGCTGAAACAAGAACAAGTAGAAAATCTTGCTTAGAAGAAAGAACTTGTGCATGTGAAACAGAGATGAAAATAAGTATCGAATTAAACAGAAGATGAAGGAATTATATACTCTCAAGTGACCTTATGAAGGAAAGGGATGCAAGTGAAAAGCATCTAACCAACATAAGCCAAACACAACTCTATGCACAAAATATAGTAGTGACCAACCTTTACTTGCTTGACATAGGGTACTGGGACAATAAATTCGCCAATATCCATATCACCAATAGACCGTGAAAGACACAAGCCACCAGGCCAACATCTCAAAGGTCCAACCTGTAAAAAACCATTAATCTAGTCAGGCAAATTAATATCACCAACTCAAAATCAAATTTCTTCTAAAGACAATATTGGTAAATTACAAAGGGATATTATTACCTATCATCATATATGGTCAGTATAACATAAAGTATAAGCAACAGTTTTCTCAAAAGATTATAAAAAAATTTAATGATATGCAATGAGTAAGTATTATTAAGTAGACATGATCATAACACAGAATGTAATTAACAAGTATACAAATGCCTCTCAGTTCCCCATGGTATCATTCAGCTAGTTTACTTCTTAATCTCTGATAATGTAGTTTAAATGGCCAAGCATTGTGTACCAAAAATAAAAAGCATCACTACAGGCATTAGTTAAATGAACAAGCAGTCCTCTTTTCTTTCTTTCTGGTGGAGATGGGGTGGGGGGCTGTTGAAGCTAAAGCTAATTATGCAGCAAGTACTATCTGGGCTAAAAAGGGATCACAATTGAAAGGAAATTTACCTCCGTGCCTCCCCCTGTGTTTAGCCGACCAACCTCACCCCCACTAGAGGTGATGCGCACCCTCCTGATGAAAGTAAAAGAAGGGTGAGGCTGTGCTATAATGGAAACAATTTAAAACAATTATCCAACAAAAACATTCCATCAACAACTTACTCCTCTTCATTCGTTTCTAGCCTATGGTCTGCTGACAAATAATAAAGCCCACCTTCACCAGAATCAAGTATGCAACGGGAATCACCAACTGATGCAACTGTTACAACCCATCCTTCAATAATCACAAAGGTCACAGTTGTTCCCGATTTTTGTGCTGTAATGCAAAATATAATAATAAAAAAATCATTAGTTCAGAAGAATAAGAACTATTGATCATAGCTCAGTTACACAAGCTTAATAACTTCCATTACTAATTGATGTTCTTCAGTAACCATTATATCATTACATTTCCAACATGTCAATAAATAGCTGCACCAACTGTACTGTCCATTATGAGTAAACAATATTAGACCTTTAAGAGTCACCATGCACTATGAATTAGACAATTTTAAGGGTCAAGCTGCAGCAAAGGTAGGTCTACTAAAAATTGTACTAGCATGGACAATAAAGGAACACGACAAGAGGTGGGGGTAAAAACCATTTAAAACCCTCGGACAAGTGCTACGAAAAGCATCAAATGAATGTAGTATGTTCAATTCCAGAATATGAAGATGAACCAAATCAAAATTCATTGAAATTCCCAAAAAGGGAAATCACACAACAAATATTTGTGAGGAATGTGCCTACAGACTTGACTAGTTTTAATTAAGGAAGTATGAAGCTTCACAATTTCGTTATTAAACCTGTGGTAGGATCTTTTAAGACAGAATCAATTTCTGTTTCAAAATATTGAAATTTGATTATGTTAATAAATTTGCATACTCAAGCCAAAGCAATACGACATTTATTAAAGGTTGCTGGAGCAGATGCATGATACAAGAACAGGTTCAGCCAAAAGCAGACAACAAAAAGCAACCTAAGCCAACCAATTCTAATACCCGCATTCAAAAAAGACTTGCATACATGGTCAAATAAATAAATAAAAGGTCAGGCTTCCTTGCTTTATATAGGAACTTTTTCATAAGTGAACATTCACAATCAAGAACTTCAAAAATCAAAAAACTAAGGCAGAATTATAGTTGCTTTGCTTTCAAACAGGGCTAGTAGCAAATCTTCTAATCTAACAGAGGTTAGAAATAAGAAACATGATACTAAAACATGTTCAACAAATATATCTGCAAAGATCTACTATATTGTCTAACATTTTGAGAAGCCTTTAGTGATAGCTGACAACAAAAATTGGAAATATGTACAAATAATTTTGGAGATATTGGCATGAAGATTCACCTCCTAAACAAATAATTAATAATTAACAGAGGACAGAGCAAACACTACAAGGAATGAACTAAGCATACCTTTCTGTTGAAAATCTTTATCAGTTTTTACAAAGCCTGCAACCAATGCCCTAGGCAATGCTGCAACCCACTCATCTCTGTTAAGATCAGGAGGAATCGCACTTAAAACGTTATTTAGAAGATTCTCCTTAGCATAAATAGCAGCAGCAGTTCCATTGTGTCCATCAAATAGCTGTAAAACTTCTACATCAGAAAATGCAACCAGGAAAAAAAAACAAAAAGGCAGAAACTAGGAAAAGAACAACTATGTATTGAGCCTTGAGAGCCCAAGGCATTAGTGGCTAAAACCCTTCTCGTGATCCAACTAAACAGAGTGAATAAGAACAAAAACCATAAAAAGAAAATCATAGCTGAGGGAAAAACACCTTGGCATTATATAATCTGTTGACATCAATTGAACAACAAAGTCAATAATATATGGTCCTCCATGTTGATGGAGACATCATATGCAACTTGCTAAACCCTTTCCACCGTCTAAGTCAGCTATGAACTAACAGTCAAGCACATCAAACATAAGCAAAAGAAAACAACACAATTGGATTCTAAGTGAAAATCTATGAAAAAGTAGCTAGCCCACAAACTGAAATCAATGTGCTTAATGGCATAGCTTTCACTTGGCAACAGAAATCATTAGAATTTGCCATCCTTGCAACAAGACAGTTAGGTGAAAACAAAGATAACTAATCCCTTCTTTCTCTCATTGATTATATGCCATGGCATGTAGCAGTAGCAATCTATTATGCATGTAAAATACATCACGCTAAAATCTGTTGACAAGTTATTTTCCATCAAATCCCCCCGCCGGGGGGGGGGGGGGGGGGTGGAAAATATAAAAGGCATAAACAAACAACATGATTGAGTGTGCGTGTGGATAAACTTCTAAAAAAGTACTTCAAAGATTTTTGTTTTTTCAAGGAGAAAAAAGAAAAGGGGGGGGGGGGGGAAGCAAAAACATCTCTCTATTCTAATTGTACTTTTCTTTTTGAGAAGCTTATCCAAATAGACTACACAAACTTGAGAAGTACATTTTTTAGCGAAATAAACTTTCCTCGCCAAAAGACCGGAAACAAACATAGTGATTGAGGGTGCGTTTTGAATAAACTTCTAAAAAAAGTACTTTTAAGATAAATAACAGACGCAAAAACAGCTGTCAACTCTAATTATACAACATCTAAAAAGCTAATCCAACCAGACTACACAAACTTCAGAAGCGCTTTCTTTATCCCGCCAACCAAAAAAACAACCAAAAAAAAAGACACTATTCTAGTAGAAAACTAAGAAATAGATTCTAGAACAATTTCAATAATCGGGTTCATTGATATTTCGATTAAAGCACAAACAAAAAAAATGCACCATGAATCTGAAGAAACAACAACAACATTACATACCCCAAAAACAGAATATGTGGTGACCCCATCACCCACCATCCTCTGGCATCCCGTTTTCAGCAGCGTGAAATCCTCCCCTTTCTTGCTCTGCCCTGCTTGGCCCGACGCAATCTCCGGCTTCTCGATCTTCTCATTCGCCAATTCACGCTTCAACAACACCGAAAGGGGAACCGTGTGGTGTTCACCCTTATTAACAGTACCAGACATTGTTCAATCTTCACACAACAACACTTCTTCTTCACACCCAAAGACAAAACCACTCGTTCAAACCCTCAAATTCCAAAAATTCACAAATTCCCAATACCAAAAAAACTATTAATCCACAACAACAATAAGAACAGGAACAAAAACGCGTGCTGCTTTAATCCTCCATTGTTTGCTCCCACAATCAAATCCTAAAATTGGAAACAAAAACAAACAACACGTTAATTAATTTAATTTATAAAAAAAATTAAGTAATAAAAAATGTTAATATTGGTTTCCATTTTCTCCAATGTCAACGATAATCCAGCATTTTTTTCATTTTTCAAATGTAAAATTATGCAAATCAACAACGAGAAATTACATGAACGAAATCAAATTAAACGATTCCATACCAGTTTCCTGGAATGGAAAAGCATTGAATGTCGTTGAATGCTGATCGATTTGACGCAAAGAGAAGAAAACAAGAAAAAAAAAATTATTGCGATTGCGAGAAATTCGCGAGATCGCGAGCGGCACGCGATTGGTAAATTAATTAACGAGAGAATCAGAATACGAAGAAAGATGAAAATGGACAGGGAAGGTTAAGGAAGTTTGTTTGTTACGTGAAAATGGTTATTGAGCGGAGGGGGGGCGCGAAATGGAAATGGTGAAATTGGTGTGTATCGTATTGTTGCTGTTGCTGTTGATGTTGGTGTTATTCGTGTGAGAGTTTATGTGTGTTATCGAAAAACGCGGATCTTCCCAGCGTGCTCTTCCTGCAGATGCAAATATTCCATTTCCATTATTTTCTTTCTTTTTTTTTTAATGTAATAATAACACAAATAATATGAAAAAAAAATAGATTTTAATGGATAATGTAAAAAGATTTTATAATATTATTTGATTAAATATAAGAGAATTTTTAAATAATAAATGATGAAGTTAAATACTTTTATTAATATAATAATATATAATTAGATATTTATATATAATTTTTTTATATTGATAATATATATAAATTAATTCCAAAAAATTAAAAAATGGTTAAAATATAATTTTGATTTTGATACGCATCATCAATTTAAATTTAAAATTTAATTTAAACATACTGACAGTATAAAATAATAGTTAATAGAGATAATAAAAAATATTAACTCATATAAATAACCACCTATTATAATAACGGAGCCACTATAATTTCTCATTTTTCTCTGTTTCTATTAGTTGACAGTCAGTATATACCAATTAAACTCTTAAATTTAATCCTCACAAACAAAAAAAAATTTAAACCAGTCCGTCTATATATATATATATATATATATATATGAAATTAGAGAAGTTGCTATGTTGTCAAATTAGAATTAGAATTTCATACCCTACAAAAAAAAAAGAAGGATTTAATTTATATGTATTAATAATATAAATTTTTTTTATATTATTATCTATTTATATATTGTCACATAAATACATATACATAATTCTCATCCTACTACTCCAAAAATTATGTAAATAGAAAATATGATTAGATAATAATATAAAATAATTTTATATTATTAATATATATAAATTGAATAAAAAAATTATAATTTTGTGAATTTTAAGTGATTACCAAAGTAAGATTTGGTCTTAATTTATATTTTATTATCTAATATTTATCGCATAATAGTTGATTGAGCAAGTGAAATAGCTAAATCTTACTATATTAACTATATAGGATCACAAAATTATAATTCTTATTGGTAGTAGAAATTTTTTTTATAAATAATTATATGCATAAAAATTAAATTAAATTTTTTTTTATAGGAATTAAATTCAAAACCAACGATATGTATTATATTTTAACCAAAAAAGAAAAATGGAACACAATAAATGCGCAAATCAAATCAACCATTTCATTTCTCTCTTTCTTTATGTCTTTGGTTTTTTTCCCCCTTTCTTTACGAAAATTTGTATGAAAAAAACAAATTTAAAAATGAAAAATATGATGACTGGGACGTGGCAAAAACGTATCGTTTGGTTCGCTCGGAACTGCTTTGAGCCATTCACGAACCAGCGACATATTTATCAAGCTGAAAGATGCACCTTGACTTTACATTACAAGGAGTCTTTATGTCAACTTTAATTTTTAATTATAAAAGGTATATGTTCTAATTAACACTTGTTGTAGAGATAATTTTGGCATTTATATTTAATAAATCTAATTTGATTTTAAAATTATTGATTTAAATTAAGAATAATAGCATCCAATATATAAATAGAGTTTTTTCAATACTAATTTCTACCATTTACAATATTCAAACTAAAAATTTTACTTAAAGAAAATAAACATCAAATTATTTCAAAAAATAAAATATATTTTATTAATAATATAAAATTTTTTGCATTAACTATGTATAGATATTAATTAATCTCGTAATATTTTGTGAATGTGATCGTCATCTGATTCCTTTGCACTTGCGGCGCTCCGTGAAGCGTCCGATTAGGCATTGACTCGCTCCTCTTTATCATGTTGTTTCTTATCCATATTTTTTCATTGATTAATTGCTTAAAAACATGCTTTTAATTTCTTCATTTATTTTTTTCATTTATCCAAATTTGGCGCCAGTCAAGGCCAGATGGACCCAGTTGTACACTTGTAGCAACTGCAATCCCATTTGGACATAGGATCCTTATCATGCAAGATACATTCTTCCTAGAGAATTTTGTATTAACAGATATAAAATTGAATTGGAATCTTATAAATAAAAAAAAGTTAGTATGGGGAGAGTTTGGAGTTAAATATACTTCGAATACTATTAATTCAAACAAAAAGTAAAATAAAATTTTTTATGCTATTCTATAACTTCTTATTCAAAATATTCATATGATTTACATTCAATGATTGACTTATGATGTCAAGAATTTGAATAAAGAATTTATTACACACAATAAATTATCATTAATATCTTAGAACAAGAAATATATATATATATATATATATATATATATATATATATATATATATATATATATATAGCCGTGGTTGATGGGGCTAAATCGTTGCATAAGTCATTTATGAGTTGATCAAACCTAAATCTTTGAAACTAATATTAAGGACCCGCAATTAGCGCCTCCAGTTATTGTAGTTATATTGCTTCAAACACTCAGTGCCGTCCTCACTCCTCACCTTTGTGCGTGCTTATCACTGCCAACATGAACATACAAACATGACCAACACTTTAGGAAAATTAAGTGATTTAACATTTATTCTTTCTAAATAAAATTTTATGTTTAAATTTTGTAAAAAAAAAAATTAGTACTAGGAGAATTTTTCTTTTATAATAGCCGATTCGATTCAAAATAAATTAGTTAAAATCTAATGAATTTTAAATATTGATAATTTAAAAAAAATTTTAAAAAATACAAACAAGGAGTTGAATGAAGGTCAATATTCAAGGAGGAGTGTTTTTTTCTTTCTTTTTCGATTTTCGGGATTTAGATGATTTCTTTCGTGTGATTTTTAACATGATTATGTCGTATGACCGAATCTTTGTAGTTAACTCATCGTGCACTATTCTATCTCATGAAACACTCAAATTCAAATATAACATGGAGTGAGTTTGAACAATTCATTGAATTGGTGCAAGGAATTAGAGCAAGTCATGAATATATGCAGGCGCGTGACGGCTAATATATGCACATTGAACAAACTCCTTATGAAAGAGTCAACTATACACAATCAGCTACAACACTTTATCTTTAATTTATTTACTTCTTTTACAATTATCATTTTTCAAAATGTTAATAAAAAAGATGGCTAAATTTTCATGGCTCAGTGCCTCTATTGCTGCCCATTGATAATCTTGGTCACCGAAAAACTATGTTTAGATTGATGAAAAGTGATGAGATAGAGTAGAATAGAATAAAATATTATTATATTTTATTGTTTGGATACTTTAAAATAAAATGGAATATAATGAAATGATACTAGATAAAACTCCTTCTATCCCATCTAATACGCTTATTTCTTATATATTTAACTTGAGAGGGAATAGAATAAGATTAAAATAAGTTATTTACGATTATTATTGTTGAATTTTATTTTATTGTATTTCTAAATAATTGAGTAAAAATTTATCTTCATTTCAATTTTTAATATTCAAATAATAGAAAAAAACATCTATTACACTTTTTTTAAATGAAAATTTAGGTAAATTCGATATTAGTTACCTCACCAAAGTCAGGCCATGACTCTCAGGCTTATAGAACACTTACAGATGACTTATAAGATCATATATTAGTGAGATCCTCATATTGATAGCAGAAATCGAATCCGCATTTTTGTGAGATATAAGTTCATTCTTTGTTAACTGTCTTAACTCTCATTGACTTTATTACATTTTATTTTATTTCACTTTATACTATTCATTGGCATTTCATTCCATTCCATCTAGGGGGGGAATATCTCAGCATATATATCCTAATGCTGAGTGGCTGTCCCGTAAGGCATTATAATGTGATTGAGATGGAGTGGAGCCAACGTTATGATATTTATTCTTTTTCCATTTCCTTTTTGGCGTATGGGATGCTCAACCAACTATTCTAAAGGCACAAGGACATGTACATGAGCTGTAAACATCCACCTTCCCAACCTAGTGTTGCTATCAAATATCAAATATTCAAATACGCGTATTCATGTGCAGCTCACTACAACCCCATTACTTGCGCTAGTGTTTGAGGCATTGTGCCCAAAATAAATGGTTGTGTGAACCTTGTTTTCTTTCTGTTATTGTTGCTCAAACTACAATTTAGTTATACTTGTCCTACAAGAAAAATACAATGATTAAGTTTCAAGCGGGGTAAGAATGCGACCGTGTCAAAAACATTTATTAATCACTATTGATAATTCATTAATGACCACATCGACCCACGTTACGTATGTTATGATCCGGATTGGAATGACATAAGGTCTCGACATGTTGGCCCATCCAACTAGGTTGATGTTGCCACTTGAGATGTGTATGAGCCCCTTGTATTTCCCATTAACTTTGAAACTAGGGCTTATTAGTTGTTACGATAAAGTAATATTATTTGCACATTAAAAGTAAATCTTAAATACAGACGTTATAAACAAAATCTCTTTAGAGCTTAATGCCGGTCTAACCTCTCCAATTGTTCTGTGTCCCTAACTATCAAAGCATCTTTTCTTTCAAGAACTTGAAGTAGAGAGGTTTATGGTTCATCCGACCCTCTAGAGATCATTGGATGGCCCCGGCCTTCAAAGCCTATTCTTTGACAAGAGTTCAAGGCTGGGGACTTAGAGTCCATATTTGGCCTATTAAACTCCCTTACCTCGAATGCCTTGGCCGATCCCAACCATGGCCACCCATCTTGACTAGAAACTCGGATGGCTGACCCCCCAATCCAAAGTCAAAATCCCATGGGGAGATTTCATCTCCCCCAATTTTGCCTTTATTCCTTTACTCAATTTCTTTTATCTACACTTTGAAATGTATTCTTGTATTAAGTGTGTCATCTATATAAATCCTATAGAGACTTAGGTCAAGAATAGGTTCATCTATACCCAAACACTGATCCCCCCTTCTCTCATCCTCTCTACTCTTGGCTAAGATAGTATTCAACTATACCCGGACACTAAGACAATATTAGATATCAAATGCAACATTTTTCTCGAATAAACATTCAGTACATCAATTTCACCTAGATATATACTATATCTCAATATTTACGCAATTTCACATTAGTATATAGTATCTTATAGGATGTCCACACATGAAACTAATTAACATTTTTCTATTACATTTACAGGTCCCTATTTTTGTCCCCGCTAGACTTGTTTCGGTCAAACAATACTACAACTTTGAGCACAGAAATGGAGCACTCTTTGAATTTGAACTGAGATCCCAATCCTCAACATTGGCGGGAACACAAATATCGAATAAGATTTGGCCTAGAACCCCATGCACATTGATGCTTGGAAGACTTGTAGCATGTTTGGTTTCCCATTTAAGAACTCCATAGTATGGTGTGAGCAAACTATCAAATTATCTATTAACTAGAATTGTTCATATTTTGCACGGTTGCAAGCTTATTTCGGATGCAACCTAGATTCAGACTTGTGTTGGAATTAAAAGTTCAGCTCTTAAAGGAACGCTTAAGGCCAAGGGTACCAAAACTACATATCTTCCTCCAATAGGTTGCCTCTCTCTGGCCGTGTGTTAATTTGATGTAAAATTGTACATATAAATAACTTTTACAGCTATATATTAAAACAAGCCAAATGCTTTGCTCAGAAAGCATGTAATCATAGTTACACATTGAAAGAATTACCTGATATTCCCATAATGAGTTGTCATATTTGACAGTGGAATAGCATAAACAAAAGTTTAATATGTGCTGTTAATCTGTTATATTTTGAAATACAATTTCACAGTAAAAGATTCACAATACAACCAAGTTGCATCTGTTTTTTAAAGTAGAATCTTATTATTTCATCCTGTGTTATTAGCAAACCATATCAAGATACTGACCTACATAAGGAGAGGCTCTCCATTTTACCAGCTTAACATCACCCCCAATGCCCTTTAGTCTGTGCACAAAAGTTGAAATAACTCCAAAAGGAGCAACACCATCATCTTCTGGACATAAAATGAGATATGGTGCCTGCACACTCTGCAAAAGAATATCACTTGCTACGCATATAATGCAAGACACCAGAGAAAAAATAGAGGTCAAATCTTGATTCAATTGCATTTGTCATGTAATCTGGGTTGCTTGCAATGGTGGAGCAGAGTCTGCCAATATTCAGCACACTGTTATTCAAATCTGCCAATACATGATGCTATGCCATCTACAACCCAATAGGCAAATCTTGGAGTGTGGGATTTTAAAACATCAGGATGTAAAAGAAATCGAACACCCGAATCACTGGACTTGAATCATAAATATAGCCAGAAATACAGTCCCTAACAAGCTGGTAGTCATCCTGTGCCAAGAAAATTAATCAGAAGCTAATAATGATGAGTTTGCTGAATATGTATGCAGGTCAATGGATCCCTTTCTACAAATGGCAGAAAGCATTCCATGTTACATAATTCACACTTTCCCCCAAGTATCTGGATCAAAAGAAAATAGAGTCATCGGAACTAAGAAATTCTTCTTTTAGCATGATGATGATAAAATAAAACTAAGAAAAGAAGATAATATTAACATGTATTCGCCCTCCCCCCAAAAAGAAAAGAAAAGAAAAGATGGAAGGCCAAACTATGGAACAGGATACCTGAAGAACAACAAACATGCAAGCTTTTGGACCACCTGAAAAGGATGCAAAGATAATGGGGCAAGCCCCAATTTTCAGCATCTGCATATTGAAACAACAAAAACTTCCTTTTACAGGCTTCAACCTATGGGTTGATTTCTGGCTAAATCAGAAACACATGCAAAATTCGACAGTAGACTCACTAAACAATAATCAATTGCAATCTTACTTCACTTAACCAAGAACATTGCGATACAAAAACCAAAGACCTGATGTTACGTTTTATGCTTGTGGTCTTATCCAAACTCATTTTGCCTAAACAAGAGATCACAGACAAATTCAAAATTCAATGGGAGAAAGTCCATCTGACTTACAGCAAACTTATTGACGTCAAAACTGAAGAATACAGTAACACTGACCCCAAAAAGTTCACAAAATTTAACTCAACCAATTTTATACACATTTATGCAGAACTTAACACCTAATATTTTCCTATGGTATTTTATTTTGGCCATTAAAATTTTCATTCGCCATAGATCTATTGGACTTTTCTCCATCATCGAGTGAGGCTTCCATCCACCAGTATATCAACATGGAAGCAACCAAAAACATGTAGCCGCTGGTTCATTCACACTTTCTAACAAATCCGAACTGGTCAAATTAAGTTCGCATATCAATAAATAAAACTGGTATAAATGGATTATAATTTTCTACATAGAACTAGTTTGAAAATTCGAAACATCAGGCTCTCATCCGCAAAGTGCTTTAGCCAAATTGATTTACATTCTACAAACACTGCCTGCCTATCATCCACTTTTGGAAATGCACTGTATGTATATTTCCCCATTCAATTTCATTTGAATCATAATCCCCACTACTAACTGATCTCAAGCAGCACTTTCTGAAGTGCTTCTGCTGCCAAAGGGATGCACAAGCAATCTTGGCCATCAGAACTCCTCTTAATCTTGACGAGCTCATGGTCTTTAAACTCAGTCAAATGAGAATTCAGCGTAACCTGACTGCTAACAAGGAAACGTTCTCTACAGACCGAGTAGAGATCACTGATTGGCATTCCTGAAAAACTAAAAAAAAAAAAAATGACAAAACACAGATATGAAAAGAACAACATATCCATGTGAAAATGATAGAAACTTGCCTTCTTCAGGATGTGAGAGTTGATGTTCAGCAAGAACTTTGAATACACTCTGGGCATTGGGTGTCAAACTTTGCAAAACTATCGTAGCCGTCTTGATATTTTGGTTGGCACCGCCATGAGCAAGAATCAGAGGATAAAACATGCCTTCAACCTTATAAGGGGCAAACGTAGGAACATGATACCAGCACCAGTTGAACTGTGTGTGAGTCATATTCTTGTCCCAATCTACCGACAGAACCAAGATGAAATAGTTAAGCCACAGATAAAAGCGACAAAAAATCTTTCAAATGTCATGCATCCTTCAAACTTCCCCTTACAACTACAGTAAAACAAATAATGAATATAGTAGCAATTTTAAGTCTCAAAACCAAGAAAAGTTTTGGTTCTTCAACTTTCTGAGAGGGTGATACCACTTAGTCCTGTTGTCCATTTTAAACAGAGATAAGGACATAGATCAGAAGACAATAATAACTACTTCCAACTTACAAGGAATAATATATTCTGCAACAACTTTTATCAAAAAAAAAAGAAAAACTCTGCAATAATAAATTGTGACAGTATAAACTGAACTTACATAGGGGAGCATTAACATGATCAATCGAGGCAACAATATGAATATGAGTACAAGCAGCTAGTCGAGCAAGATATTGTTGAGTTTCAAAGTCCCTTAATCCAGGTCCATCAATATTGTGAATTACAACACAAACAAAACAATCATCCTCCTCTATTTCCACTTCACCCAAAAATGTAAGAAGATCTTCCGTGGATTGAGAATTGAATGGCTGCTGGTTCTTGGCCAACTCCCGAGAGGAAGCCCTTTGTTTTGTCTTTATTTGATCATACAGCACTTCAGCTAAAGCTATCAAAACCTATAACCAAAAATATTGGATAAGTGATGTATCATGGGGAGGACAAAGTTCGAGCACAACACACTCATGATTTTGGAGACATTTACTTGTCCCCTTTTTTATTATGAAAGAGATACACATCTACAAAGTTTGTGTTTGGATTGGGGATTAGCTTATTTTGTGTTCCTAATAGCTTATAATCAAAACCTTATTGAACATCTTAAAAATTGAACTGCTGAAAGCACTTGAAAAAAAAAAAAAAAAAAAAACTAAAAACTAAGCAAACCCAAACATAAACTAAATTAACAATGGTACGGCAATCACATGCATCTTTGGAATTCATGATGCTAAGAGGAAGAAACAAACCTGTTTTAAGTTAATGGCCTGAAGATAACCATTAATGACAACTACAGAATATTCCCTCAGAGCCGTTGAAGCAAAATCTTCAATCAAAGCCTTCTTAGATCCAAAGCCATACATTAGAAGGGCAAAACCAGATCTGGTTCATTGATGTTAAAAAAAAAATTATTTTTTTTTCAAAAAAAACAAAGTGAATATATCCAATCTCTAATATGGCATAAGTTACACAAAATTTATGCAGTACTAGAGAAGCATCTGCTTTTCAATGAAGCTCTATAAGAAAAATCTAGTAAATAGCAATTTAATCCCTGCAATTATTCTTCATTTACAATTTAGTCTCTGAATTTACAAAACTCATATTTACTCAATCGTTTTTTTGCTATCTCATGTTAGTCCCTAGGAAGGACCGAGTACATACGACTTTTGTGAATTTAAGACTTTAAATACCAACTCCTACAATAATTAAATTTGAGAACTAAAGTTTACCCAAGAATAATCCATATCTTAAAAGCACCTATTTCTGAAAGCTTATCCAAAAGAACCTGATATCAAGCTATAACAACACAGCAATCAAGGAATCTAAACACAACAGAAGCTGAATGACAGCTTTGAAAACAGAAGAAGCATACCTTAGAGCAAGAACCCATTCAGGGTACCTATTTCTATAGGAATCCAATAAGAGGGCAATCTCGTTTTCATGCTTTGGCTGAATATGCAGCGAAGCTTCTCTTAGTTCCTACAGATACCAAACCACATAGTAAAGTAGAGCTACATTGAAGAAAATAAAGGATCATGATTCTCTCATGTTACAAGAAAGAAATACACAAAATTTATTATAACGCTGACATAAAAATATTTTACACAACCATCAAATCATATATTACCACATCTATGAAAGTATTTGACTCTTACACTAACTATTATATATCTCGGATATTGTGACATATATATGATTGGATGATAATGTCGGTGTAACAAAATTAATCTTTTATTTATATTCATTTAGCAATTTTAATTTTATATCTTTCTCTTTTATAACATGACACTCTCGTGTTAGTGAGCAACATTAGAGGATCGTGATTTGAGAATAAAAGGGGAAAAGGGAGCAACCTTGGCATTTGGGAAATTACATAAATGATACCTGTTCATCAACAACGTTGATGTCGGTGAGCTTATGGGTCGATTTCTTAGCGGAGGAACCCAGTTCCTTAGCGAGGAAATAGTTTCTGGAGAATTCGAATTCCTCGTCTTCCTCGTCCCCAATGCCATTGATATCCATCGTTGGATTCACCACCAAAAAACACCCAAAGGAAAAAAATAAAGGGGGGGTGAATTTATGGCTGTGGTGGTGGTACTGGTTAGTATCTTCTTCTTCTATGTGCTATTTGTGCCCTAGGGATTTTCCCGCCATTTCTCGTTTGGGTTGGGGTAACCCGACGAAAGCGCGTCGGGTCGGGTTTTAATCCAGAACCAAAACAAAACCCACTCAAGTCAAAGCCTCAAGTCAAAAAATCACCGGGCTTAGCAAACTCTTCTTTCGCTGGATCTTCGGGAGTGGCTCACTTTTTGGTCTTAACAGCTAAGTGTGGGTTCGAACAACAAACACTCCGAGACCCAAAAATTTGAAAAAATAAATTAAAAAAAAAAAACAATAAACATTCGAACAATAGGTTATAGCAAATTACATTCATAGTTATGCTCTATGATTGTTAGTATACATGTAACATAAGATTAATTTATGCATAGCTCAGAATTGGTATAGTGCCCTATTTTGATACTTTTAACTAGTAGAATACATAGTTGTTTTTTCTTCTAAATAGTTAGTGTTAAAAACTAAAAAATTGCATGAGAACACATATTAGATATATGTCATAAGATCACTTATACTTTTATGTTTCATCTAATATGTGATATAAAATGGTATATAATTTCATGTGCATTGTTTAGAGGTATATGAGTTAATTGATTTCAGTCATTGATTTAGATGTTGTCAAAATCCTTGTTGTAAGCAGGTTTGGCCTTTGATTATCAATTAATAAAAATTGATAATGTTGACTAGGAAAAAATTACATTCATAGAAAATAAACATTCAAAGAATAAAAAATAATATTAATTTTGATACAATATTAGTGTAAAAGAGTTTTATACTATCATCTAATCACATTTTTTTATTGATAAGACTTTTAAAATAATAGGTAGTTGAATTAAACACTTTTACTAATATAACAATATAAGATTAGATGTTTGTGTAAATTTTTTTTACACTAACAATATATCAAAATTAGAATATGATAAAAGATATAAAAATAATTTCCAAGTTAATAAAATAGGTAAGATAAAAAATTAATAAAATAGATATTATTATTATATCAATTAATTCACAAAGTAAGTGAATTCAATTTATAAAAGTTTAAGCCATATCAATTTATTTAACAAGTTTCAACTTAAATTCTGCTCATAAACCTATAAATCTAGTTTATTGAATGATTAAACAATTGGCAAGCCAAATTAGCTCATCGTCAACCCTAGGTTACACACATGAAAAATTCTTGTACGTTAACAAAGGCGAAGGCTGCCATGCATTGAGTTAAATGTAGTGCATGATGCATTGTGTCATCTAATGGCCAGATGTAAGAGTGTATCAGTGAGATTAAACATATATGATGCACTGTAATACTTTTCTTTCTTTGTCCCCGTCCACTTGCTGCTGCTGGCTCCTTCAACAGCCAGCGTACACCACCATACACATAAAGAATAAGAATGAATGTCTCTATTCACATAAATAAAGCAGGGAAAGTTGGTGTTGGAGGATGTTGACAGATAACAAACGTAATTGCATAGGTGAGACATCATGCTTGTGAAACGACAATATCGCATATACTAATTACTGCCAACTGCTAAGAAAGTGTTTGATTTTTTTACCCTTAGTTTTTGGTTAATACAGTTGGCTAATAATTATATAAAAACACTTTATTTTTAATATCTTTATAGTTTTTAAATTTTTTTTAAAAAAATAATATTTTAATATAAAATTAATTTTGATATATTGTTAATGTAAAATTATCCAATCACATTCTTCTATATATAAGAATTTTAAGATAATAAATAAATGAATTAAATATTTTTATAGATATAATAATACATGATTAAATATTTATATAAATTTTTTGATATATTGTATAAAACTTATTTATATTCATAGTTTGTCAAAATTAAATTAAAAAATTGTCATAATTTTTTAATAGAAAATAATATTAATTCTTGGATAAAATAAAATGATATGATCTATTTATATATAATATTATTTTAATAAATAAATTCATATAAAAATTCTAACTCTTTAATATTTTTTAAAAAAGTTATTTTTTTTTATCAATAGTTGATTAATTTAAATCATTTGACAAAAAAATCTTGTTTAAAAAATTGACATAAAATATTGAGTTCAAATCTTGAAATTTTTTAAAAAGTTAACACTAATAAAATTTTTATTTTATAATAAGTTGATGCAACTTAAACTAGAATAATGGAAATCTAAATCCATTAAAATTGATCTAATAATAAAAAATTTGGAAGATATGTGTGAGATACTAACTTTAAATCTCTCACTAACTATCAATGTGGAATTGGTCAAGTGATTTAATACTTGATTCTTTAATTAGTGATCTTGAATTCGAATTCTGAAAATGGAAAAAGTTTCGGTTGAAAAATCTCTATCCCTTCAATGGGCTAATTGTTGGATTAGATCAAATTAGTTGAAATTCTAATAATAAGATCTAGATACCGATAGTTAAATCGAGATTGAAAAATCTCTCACTTACGTGCCGAAAGAGAATGATGGAAATCTAATAAAGTACACGTAACTTTGTTCTTTACTCCTTTGGCCAACAAGAAAAGCAAATTAGCTTCTAATCATGTTTCATGAATCATACAAATGGAAAGGAAAGGCAAGGCAAAGTTTGATGAGAAATGATTTTTGATTATATTATATATAGATATAGTATGAGATATAATATATTTATATGAATATGGATAAATATTAAAATACACATATATTAAAATAAGATAATAGATTGTATATATATATAAAATGATATTATATTTGAATGTTTTATCTTTATATACAAATAATATAACTCAGCTTTGATTACGCTCTAAAACACCGGCGCACGTTAGCCTCAATCAGCAATAACAGCGAAGAACAACGACAGACAAGTGTGGCTAATCCTGAGCGCATTTTAGCACGACCACGAGGTCCACCATCATTGATGACAGGAACCACCGAAATGATTAGGTGATCCATCTAATTCCCACCACCTTACACCAACACCAAGAGCATTAAGAAGAAGAGGCGCACGTTAGCAAAACAGCCCCACCACCACCACCGCCACCAAGCTTCCATGTGTCACCGCCCAAAACTGATAGAAAAGCCAAAAGCCAATCACAAAATAAATCCACACTGTAAAACAACAACAACAACTTGTTAGGCTTTTGGGGTTGTTCTTTTCTCTTCAAAGACACTGCCTTTGAGCTTCGGATCTATTCGGGGTGCCAAAAAATCTTCAACCCCCAGGTTCAAATTTTGCCCTTTTGGCCAAAGTTGCAACCTTTTTGTTCTTCAGGTGAAGAAAAGAGAAAGTGGGCAATGGTGGGATGAGGATAAAAAAGGAAGAGAAGAAGAAGGTGGAAGAGGGTGTGACATGGCAAGAGGGAAATGGGTTTGTTCTTACAAGAAGATCACTCTCTTAGTTTGCTTCTTCAACATTACCGTTGCACTCTTCTGCCTTCGCTCTCTCTATGCTTCTCTCTACATCTACTCCGGTAGCGTGGGGAGAAACAGTTATGTCAATATCAATCTCTCACTGTGTCTTTTTGTTTCCCCTAGTAAGGGTAATACACAACAAAAAAGGAAACAAGGAAAAAGTCTTGTGCTTTATGTTTTTGTGGTAAATTTTTGGACCAAAAAGCATAAAAAGTATTGCTTTGGGTAATTTTAGACCAGAAAAATTCAATTTTTTAAAAACCCTTTTTTGATTTTGTTTGGTTACTATTGTGTTTTCAGTTGTGGAGTATAGAGGGTGCTGCTTTGTGGTTTGTGGTGAATTTTGAACCAAAAAACATGAGGTATTGCAGTGAGTAGCTTTAGGCCAGAAAAAATTCAATTTAACCAAAACACATGAGGGTATTGCAATGAGTAGTTTTAGACCCGAAAAAGTTCAATTTTTTAAACCGCCCTTTTTGATTGGGTTTGGTTTCTGTTGTGTTTTCAGTTGTGGAGTATAGAGGGTATTGCTTTATGGTTTGTGTTGAATTTTGAACCAGAAAACATTAAGGGTATTGCAATGTGTAGTTTCAGACCATAGAAAGTTCAATTTTTTTAAACCCCTTTTTTTTGCTTTGGTTTGGTTTCTATTGTGTTTTCAGTTGTGGAGTATAAACCAGATCAGATTCGGAAAATGGAAGAATCAAATCAAATCCGCAAGGCACACAAACCAGTGGAGTTAGTGAAATGGGTAAGAACTGTTTTATACCTCGCTGACTGGCTCCAGCAATCACTTCTTCAGAAGTTAACCTCAAGTTAGTGATATGAATACGTTGTGCAAATAGGTGAAGGAATTTGAAAGGGAGTTTTCAACTGAAAATGTGGTGGTTGAGTTGCCTCAGCATTTGAAGCAGACAATAATTGATGAGGTCTTGCAGAGAATAAGGAGCTTGAATAGTAGTAGCACAAACAGCTCCCACTCCCTCGGCATTGCTAAGGAGCAAGGTGAGTGTATGCTTGTAAACTGTAGCTCAGAATTATAACTTAGATGTTCCTATATTTAGTAAGATGTGCATACATTGAGTGAATTTTTCCTTAGGGTGACTGTTTGAAATGCTCATTATGTATTAATTGATGTTGGAACAGGGTTCAATTGATTTATGAAGACAATATTATTCAATATAGTTTCTTGTTTTAGTTATCTTGGACACACAAATAATTAGATTGATGATGGATAAATTAAATGTAGACATGGTTTACAATAGGACACAATAACGTCATTGATCCAAGTAGCCAACCCCACCTAGCAAGAAAAAGGCTTTGTTGTTGTCGTTGTTGTTGTATAGATAAATTAAGTGATTCAACATTTGACATTTGTGTGTATATAATTGGGACAAATATTTGACCAAATCACATTACAATATTTAATAGAAATGTTAATTATCATCATGAAATATCTTATGAGGCACAACTGAAAATTAGAGATTATCATATGGAGGTTAAGGTAGAGAGACCAACCAGTGTACACGGTATGCAGTTAAAAGGACAAGGGGTGACTGGTATAATTGGCTGCAAATCAATGCACTGGGCTTTATCATGTAGAAGCTTTCATTTGGAAATGTTGGATGATCTATTGTTTCCTTTTCTTTTCGGGGTAGGCAAGCATGGGGATGAAAAACGAGAGAAATCTTTAATAAGGCATAACTTAATTGCAGTAGGCCTGCATAATTGTTTCTTTTCTTCAAGTGTAGTATGTATATTTCTACTGGTTAACCTGCTTCAAAATCATTGTGTTCCTTATTTCAAAAGTGAAAAAATCTCATTAACTTTTGTTTTTGAAATTTTTATGTAAGCTTCCCCAATATTCCTTCCAATAGTGTATAATCAGCCATTTCTTTGACGTCTTGCCGTCAAATTTCCTTGTGGTAGATTGAGATTCCTTTTCTGTATCTTCCAAAAGGGGTTGAGAGGGTTTATCTGAAAAATGGGGAATCTAGTCTACCTTGTTTTATGAATTGCTGTAAGCCATTCTTTTTCAGTCACTAAATTTGTTTTTTGTTATGCAAATAGTAATTGTACAGAACTTGAAAGATATTTTATAGCTAACATGCTTTTAACATTGACTGATTCTATACATGAGCAGTTGAAAATTGGCGCAAGGAAAGATTGAAGGAGGTTAAGTTGGCTCTCGTTGGAGGGACTTCCAACTCAAGCATCCCTCACGAAGAGGCAGGTATGAACATTGATTTTCTGCTGCGTTTCGTACATTTCACTTGATTGTGTGGCACTTTTTGATGATGCTTTTCTTCCTGCACAATGGTAATGAATGCTTTACAAATCATTGATGCCTTGTACCAAATATTTCTTCCAACTTCCTAGGGATGCTAGTAAGAGCTTTGGAATCTGATTGGGCTGCGCTTTCTGAAGAAATTGGCCTTTGGATACCCGTTCAAGTTGCTAATGAAGAACATGACGACAAACCAGAGGGCGCGGAGGAGTTTGGTAATATCATTTCTCCAGTCAATATATATTTTTCCTGTCTTCTATTTCCAGTCTCTCACTCTCTCCCTATCACCCCCCGGTACAGTAGAAACTAGAAAGTTCATCTTTATATTGTACTTTGCTGGAATAACAACTTAACATGCATGCATGGTGTGGTAAAATCTGGAAGTGTGTTTATCTCATTCCGTGCAAAAAGTTAATCTTTGTATTTAACATGTGTACATTCTCTGCAGAGGAGGAAGTTCTTCCTGGTAGGCCCCTTCGACCTGAGTGCAATGCTGAACTTCATGCAGATTATGATGGTGCTGCAGTAAGATGGGGTCTTACTCACCACAAAGATAGCGCAGCTGATTGCTGCCAGGCTTGCCTGGACCAGGCTAAGCGTGCCAAAGAAGGCGAAAAGAAATGCAACATTTGGGTTTATTGCCCATCAGAGTATGGATGCCATTCTCCAGATATTTATCAGCACAAACATCAGGAATGCTGGCTGAAATATGTAAGTTGTACTCTCTGTACTCTCTGAATGTAATTCACTAGTTTGCCTCTACTCTTTATAATAGCCTTTGATACTTTTATGCTCTATGAGATTTGACATAGAGCCTAGTTGGGTAAATAGCTTATTTAAGGCCTTATGTGAAAGGAACTTTTAAAAAATAACTTATGAATAAGTTATTCTATATTTGAATGCACACTAACAAAAGTGCTTGTTTTGAGTGTTTTAAAAAATGCTTTTCAAGAAGTTTGATATTTTAACATTCCAAAAAGCACTAAAAATGATTTTTTGGAAAGTGGTAAGCTGTAGAGCCAAATAGGACAAAAAGTTAAAAATGTGACTTTTGACTTCCCCAAAAAAATAATAATAGATAAATAAATAGTGTTATTTAAGCGGCCTCATATTGCTCTTGTAACTTTCAAATAATGTCTGGTCCTAAAATTTCCCACCCATTGGTGTAGTTTTCTTTTCTCTCCTTACTAATATACTTTCTTGTTATTGTGAATCCAGGCAGAGAAACCTAAACTAAATTTTAAGGATAGGTATCCTGAATGGTATCGAAATTCGCACCCCTCTGCACCCGTGATTGTTCCATGGGTCTCAGGAGTTGTTCGCGCATGAGTCAAATAGCCAACACCAAAGGTAACATGATCAACCAGAGTCCGGAGCTACCTTGTAGACTACAGACACACGATAGCTAGCTTAGGCAAAGCCTTTGTCATGCTTTGAGGATTATAGTACTGTTCTTCAACATGTTCTTGACCTTTTTTTGTTAAAAAGAAAATGAAATGGGGAGCAAAGGTTTCTCCCCAATGGTCATTTAGGTCTTGGTTTTGGTTAAAGTGAGGTTTTTTTGATAGACTCACCATCTCAGTGCCAGGGATTTTACCCCAAGGCCGGTCTAACACTGAGGCAAGGTGACTTAACTGATGAGGAAGTTGTTTTGTTGTGATCTATATGATATCATGATTCATTGTATCTGTGGGATTTAGAATCCTACTCATAATATAATTCCTGTTCTTGATGTTCATAATGTTGATGATGATCATCAATCATCTCTGTCCTCTCCTCCCCGCCTTCCTTTCATACATTATAAGTATAATCATACATTTATACATGTAACACATATTTTACAACTTAGTCTTAGTCTTGTCTCATGAGGTCTGCTACATGAATCAGGCGTGTAGGGTGGTATGTATGTATATGCATCACTGATAAGCTGGAGTTATATAATCCAGTACTTTAATACTGTCAAACAGGATATGTAATCAATCATGGTGTTGATTGCACTCTTTTCATATAAATTATCTTCTCAAGAATGAAAATAATTGTGTCATTGTGGCTCTGAACCATGTTGAAAAATAGTTTCCTTGCATCAAGCCTAAGTCATCTGGCCTAGTCTTTTTCCAAATTAAACATAGATGACACATTTATTCCAAGTGATGGCCTGAGTAAACCGAAAAAAGTGAAGGTTATTAAGGATTCAGGTGTAAGATTTTGCAGGATATGGGTCAGTTTTGGTAGGATTGCAATTACACATGCAAGTTTAATAGGATTCTAGCATATCTACGCATAAGATACTCTCTTCACAGGGCACGTCTTCCTACAAGTATGGCACATTTATTGATATTTCCAAGTCTTGGATGATTAAGTTCACTTCATTGTTTACTAAGAAGCCAATGAGCGCTACTAATTAAAAAAAGGGCCTAGGTTTGGATTTGAGCACACAAATTTTGACGTGCATCTATTGTAGTAGAACATGGCAGCTTATGTCTGCATTGTTTGGCAGAGTAGTTTAACCAACCCCCACCAAATAAATAAATAAACAATAAAAGGCACATGATGTAAAGGAGAAGTAAACAATACACTTACCTAAATGTAAAGGGGCTCTTTTGTTTGGGTATAAAAAGTCTAGATTGTGAATGACCTGTATTTAAAGCTAGGCTAGTTAATTGCTTAGAAAGATATTTAAGAATGATTCACCAACAAAGGAATCTAAGAATTAAATCAAGTCATAGTGATACTTAATTAGAAGGTCATCCATGTGAATTAATTCTTATTACTAGGGAATTAAAGTTAATTGGTGCAATTTATCTACTAAAATATGATACTATTATACACGCCAAAAAAAAAAAAAGAAAAAAAGAAAAATGATACTATTATTATGAGGAAACAAATCGTTCATAGTGCATACTTATTTCAAGAAAAATTACAGAGCGATTTATATAGCAATTTTTACATTAAGCCTATGTAACTTGAAAAGTTAAATAATGAATAAATTATTTCTAAAAGTTTTGTTAATGTGTGCATGTTAAGAAATAAAAAAGTAATATTCGTCACTCATCTTAATTGCTTAAAAAAAAGGAATAATATTGATGCTGTTACTTTTATTTCTTATCTTATATTTCAAATGTATTGGTTATCAAAATCTTATTTTTATTTATTAAATAAGTTGGATATAAAAAATTACTAAATAATATTTTTGTTACAACGAATATTAAAAGAACTTTTTTGATTGAAACTACATGCATCTTCTTTCTGGAGGTAAGCGGGGTAGGACTTCTATGGCAGCTAAAGCTCTAAATTCCGACTTTTAGCACAACTACATACCCAGGGCTTGAACATGAGATCTATGCACTTATTGGTAATATTAAAAAAAATTGATTCTCATGTACATATTTATTAAGAGTAGTATTAAGAGTTTATTTAATATGAGGATAAAAATAGGGGTGAAGATTTTATGGATGAGCTTCATATATAATTTTACATATGGAGTTCATTCATGAAATTTTCACCCCCATTTTTACTCCGATACAAAGCATATTAGTCAAAATTATTTACTAGAATTTTGCTAACATTCAAGGAGAATGATTGAATGAGTTAAAGCTTGAAAATAATGACACATTATTCTAGCAAACATTCTATTAATAAACTTATAACTATTTAGTACTTTTATTTAGAGTAAAATATATTTACACCCCTTGAGATTTTAGAAAAATAAAAAAATACTTTACGCCATTTGTTCATAAAATATACACTCCACCCCATACACTAACACCCACTTAAAAGTGTTGGAATATTCTAACGGAACATTCCTTAGTAAACCATGGTGAATAATTTTGTTACTACAAGAATTAACAAGTTGCTTGACCCCTATCATTTGGTCCCGAGCAGAGCATGGTGCTGAGCATAAGAAAAGCACTATATAACCTATATTCCTTCTTTTTGTTCAAGTACCTGAGTAGATGTGTCTTGCCATGTTAAGACCAAATCACCCAATTTCTTTTTCATTCCTGTTCATGTACCGCTTGGTTTTTTAATGCTTGGCATCTCCCTCATCATTGTTACCCTTTTTACTAACAAGTTTCATTCATTGGTCAAAGTCAAACTTTTTATATGCAAATGAAATTTCCCATATTGAAATGTCTCCCTTTAGATTTTCAATTTTCACTCGTTGCTCATAATTAGTTGTCTCAATAAATCCACCCAATATATGTAGTACGAGATTTCATAGAAAAATATACACCTCTAGAATATAAAACTTCTCAAGTGACCAATACCAAAGTATTTTGCTTTAATTTCTTTGTCAATTTTTATTGATATCAAACCTTGAGTAATTTCGTTACACAGTGAAGAGAGAACAAGCATAGATGTTGGTGCTACACTATGTGAGACAGTTCTTTTACACACTTTGGTGGTTCAAACCGCTATCAAAATGATTGCCATACTCAAGCATAACTTTCACATTGTCCTTACTTCAATAAAATTCATTGCCACAATATATTAACCAAATCGATACAAGGAGAATAGAAATTAAAAACCCAATTCAGGAAATCGAAAAGCACAACAGAGAATAGAAATCTAGTTCAAGAAACCAAAAACTATAATAGAAACTAGAAAAATAAAGAAGAGGACCGGAACAAGAAATGCAAAAGTCGGACAAGAAAGTAAGAAAGAAAGAAGAGGAACTTGAACACGAGAATCAAAGTGGAGGACCTTATTGATGGTATGCTTCTCGTGTAGTGGTGAAGAGGTTGAGACTCTCCAATTCCCACATATTACTGCCAAGGTAGGTGAAATTCTGTTACAGTTATGAGATTTAACTTAGGTTAGCGAAACAAAGAAGACTAATGGTGTTAAGTGAGTGTTAGTGTACGGGGTGCAGTGTATATTTTATAGATAAATGAGTTAAAGTATTTTTTTCTTCTAAAACCTTGGGTGAATAGATCCGCACGTTACAGAGGCATCCAAATGAATATGTTTTTTGATAGGAAAAAGAAATAAGTGATATTAATTGGACCATTATAGAAATGATTTAATTGATTTTGTCTTAATGATTCGAAGTTGAATGAAAGGAAAATATTCTTTATTTAGGATTAGGTGATAGTTTGGTAATATAAGTAAAATAAATGTATTCGTCTATTATAGTTGTTTTAAACATAATGAAACTATATGCAATATGATATTCAAATGAGTTTCATCTTTTTGATGCCATCTTTCTCTTTACTCTTTATTTGAGATTAGAATATATATGCTTTATTTTTATTGATATATTTTTTGTTCCTTTATAAATGTCTTTTTTATACGAAGATATTGTATTTTATGTTTATTTGTGATGTTTTTTCCTTGACATTTATATAGATATGGACTTCTTATCTTATGATATTATTGTTGGTGGATGTTCTTGAATTATATTAGAAATAAATGTTAAGACCTAAAGATTTGTTTATTTCATATGAAAGCAATTATATGCTTTCGATTTATCTTTCTCTAATTTTGTTATTTTGGAATAACAAAAAAAGGTTAGGGTTCAAAAATATTATTTAGAGCAAAAGTTTATGTGATAATATAGTTTTTTCAAATTGTGCTTCTTCATCTTTGTTTAAAATATAAGTGTGCAATGACAAGAATTTTATAATATTGATGACATGTGAAAGTTATTTCATTTGATATTTCTTATTTATTTAGACTTGTAATTTTACTATTTCATGAAGTTTTTTAGATTTATTTTTGTCTTGTTTGGTAGTGAGACAATTAAAAGAATAATAAGATTTAAAGGAAAATATTAAACAGTTGATTAATGATTGGTAGGAGATTGATATTTTTGTAATTTTTTTAATATTTAAAATAAATATTTAATTATAGTATTTTTTGTTTATTGAAGAATCATTAGAAATTAAAATTCAAAAATATTAACTTTGAATAATTTTGAGTAAGGAGTTAACGGTATATAATTAATTTAAAATATATATAACTAATTCTGTTTATATTGGTGACTTAGTGCATCTTGCCATAATTAAATAGTAAGATATTAAAGATTGACATAGTTGAATAATAACTTGCATAATATAATGATATAACAATATTATGAGATAGGAAATAAATAAAGTGCCAATACTATAACTTGTGCTTTACTTATTTGTGATATTTTATAGACTTATTTTTTTCATATTTGGTTGTGAGACAGTTAAAAGAATGATAAGGTTAAAAGGAATATGTTAAATAATTGATTAACTATTAGTAGGAGGTTGATATTTTTGTTAAATATTATTTTTTAATATTTAAAAAATAAACATTTAATTGTATTATTTTTTGTTTATTGAAAAATGATTAGAAATTAGAATTTTGAAAATATTGACTTTGAATAATTTAGAGTAAAGAGTTAATGATATATAGGGTGCTTTTGTTTTAACTTTAAAAAAAAAGGATTATGAAACTTAAATTTTTACATATAATTAAAAAACTTGAAAACTTATTTTTTTTTCGGAAACTACTCTTTTCAACTTTTTTAAAATTATGATTATTAGGGTGTGCACAAGTTGGATTTAGGAAAAAACAAAATCCAAAACAATCAAATTGATATGGGTTGGGATGGGTCGGGTATAACAAATATTTTCACTTAACCAACCCAATTAAATTCAGGTTGGATTGCGTTAATTCATCAAATTATACTTTCTGAAAACAAAAACGTTACTTAGTATTGGAAAAATGGACTTTATCTCTCTTCGATTTTCTTCCTTTCTCTGTGCAAGCAAACAGAGCGCCGTCTCTGTTCATCTATTTAAAAACCCATTTTATTTCCTTTCTTTAACAATTCAACTTTTTATCCACCTAGCCACTTTTTGCATCAATGACTGATGACTTCTACCTCCTCCAACAAGCGAGAGCAGCAGTGAGACGATGGGCGAGTATGGTGCTACAACAATAGGTGAGCATGGTGCTATGACGGTAGACGAGCACAACGGCAACGGTGGCCAGGCACAGCAATGTGAGCATGATGGCAACAAGCAGAAAGTGATAGTATTTCAATAATGTTCCACTTCCGAATCGATTAAAAATCTATAGAACTATGAGTTGTTGTTATGAATATTTTTTATCCTAGATTATTTGTTTATTCGTAACTTCTGGATAAAGAAGATGAAAGGTTGAGCATTCCCGGGAAAGGAGAAAGTAGAAGTAAATACTTCGGGTCAGGAAACAGGATGACGGGTCTCAAAATGGTAGACCCGATACCTGACCCGATCTTAGTTGAGTTGCACTGTCTTCTATCTAAACAAACCCAAATATCTGACCAAATCCAACATTTAGTGTCAAGTCAGTTCGGGTTAATTAGGTTCACGGGTTAACCCGGACCATGAACACCCTAATAATTATTTTTTAAAATTTATCTAAGTATATAAAATTTAATTTTTTTAATAAAAAAGTGATTTTTTACCAAAAAAAATCCAAACAAATATACCAATAATTAGTTTAAAGTATATAATCAATTTTATTAATATTGGTAGCTTAATACATCTTTTTATGATTAAGTAATGGAAATTGAATATTGGCATGATTAAGTAATAACTTATGTAATAGGATGATGTGGCAATATTGTAAAATGAGATATAAATGAAATGTCAATATCACAGCTTGCACTTCAGTTCTTTTATTAGAGTATGAAACTTAAGAATTAGATAATAAGGATGTAAAAAATGAGCCTAATTTTTTTTTTTTTTTGTCTGATATGGTTTGGTCTGTCTAACTCGGTTCAATTTGATCTAGTAAGGTCTAATTAGGTTTGATTCAGTTCAAGCTGGTAAGGTTCAGTTTGGTTCAGTCCAGTCTAGTCTGATTTGGTTTGATTCGATTAGATCCGATCCGATTTCATTCAGTCCGATTTAATTCGATTTGATTTGATTTGGTCTAGTTTGGTTTAGTCTGGTTTGGTTTAATCCGGTCCAATTTATTTCAGTTCGGTCTAGTTTGGCTTGATCCAATCCTGTCTAATTTGATTTGGTTTGATCCTATCATGTTTAATTCGGTTTGGTTCGGTCTAGTTTGGTTTGACTCGGTCTGATCCGATTTGGTTTGGTTTGATCCAAGCCAATTTTGTTTGGTCCAGTCTAGTTTGCTATGAGAAGATGTGACTTTATAAGATGAAAGAAAATATATGAAAAAATAATACTTTTAATAAGAATATAATATCTAAGTATCAATCTTTTAGTATGCCACAATTTGGATCTCCGAATTAATATATTATAAATAAATTTATTAATTCATATAATCTTCTTTTTCTTTTTATTATTATTATTTATTAATTCTCTTGAATTTTCTTCATGTCTCTTAAACTCGAGAGAAAGACCTAGCGCTAGAGACCAGTCGGTAAAGAAAATATCACGGTTCTCGCCTTTTGAGCACCAACAAATTTGTTATCCACGCAATGCCGCATAGCACATTCTGGCATTCATCAGTTGCAATTGGAATTCCAGTTTCACCACTTAGCTCCAAAATATCGATCAAGAATCGTTCAAATTTTGAATTCCACTTCAATTTTTCGAATGAATCAGAAATCGAGTTCTTAATTGGTTTCTGCGTTCTCTTAGAATAATCCCTATCCATTTTCCCAACACCAAACAACGCCTTATCATGGGTTCGGGTTCGGGTTTCGGAGAATCGAAGGTCCGGTGGAGCGTGTTCGACGGCGTCAGGATAATCGCGGCCACGCCGGAGGCTCTCATGGCCGAGATCGACTCCGCCATCTCCAATCTCGAGTACGTACGCGCCACCGCCGCTCTCGACTCCGCCGCCGCCTCCTCCTCCTCCTCCTCCGCCACGGGCGACGGCGGCGGCTACGACGCGCGCGTGGCGGACGAAGCGTACAAGGCAGGGTGCGCCGCCTTGGCCGCCGGGAAGGTGGAGGAGGCGCTCCGATCTCTCAAAGTCTCTCTGTCGAAGTGTCCGCCGGAGAAGACCGCGGCGGTGGCGAAGCTTCAGTCTTTGATCTCTCTCACATCTCAGCAGATTCAAAATCAAAGATCTTCAAAGGGAAATTGAGTCATTGTCGTTGTAATTGTGTTCTAGTTATTTTTCCAAAATCTCAAAATTGAAGCTAAGCTCTTGGATTATGTGTTTAGTTTTACAACTAGTTATGGTTGTTTTTTGTTGTGCAATTGGGTTTGTGTGGCATTGGATTAGATTGGATTGGAGTGAGGGGCAACTTGTCCTGGATTTTCTGATGTAATCACACAAAGCAATAGAAATCATATGCTTCCCTTAGGGGGTAAAAATAAGAAAAAGTATTTTATGGATGAACTCCATCCATAAGTTTTGTCATTTATGGCCTCATCAATAATGAATTTGTTAACCTCATGGCTTTCACTAAAAAAGAGGGTCATTCTGCCATGTACCTTAAAAGTAAGGTGCTTGATCCACCACTTATTATTATGGGCTTATGGTCTTATACAAATTGTAATAAAAGGTTTGTCTCTTTTTTGGATGGATTATTTTTTGTTTTAATATTTTATTTTTGTTAGTAAAGCTTTTCTACAGTAAAAAAAGATCTCAAAAACTTGATCCTCATTTTGTCCCTTTTGTCATCCATCTCCGATATAGCTCCGACAAGGGTGACTTCCACCAACGGTCGAGGAGGTCGTGTTGACACCGTTCCAATCTTGGAAAGCTCCCGGTATTGATGTAGTTTCTGATCTATCTTGTTTTGCGATGGGTGAATAGTCTTGTTTGCTAATAAGGATTGTGCAATGGAGGAACACTGTGTAAGAGATAGTTATCGAAGGTGATGGCTGTTTCCCAATGATTACGTCGCCAAGAATAGTGGTGAAGCAATGACGGCACTAGGAGAGAGTGAGCACTACCGCCACTCTTCATTTCAGCATTACATCAAATTTTTAATGACTGAAACGCAATAGTTTTAGCTAGAAATAAAAGTTTTTAAACATAAGAAAAATGTATTGAAGTATTGGCGACAAAGGGAGAGCTGGGGCGGAAGTGGAGCTCTTTAGTAGTTCGATGGACGGTAAGAATTTCAGAGAAGAAGGAGATAGAGGGAGGGTTAGAGTGCATAACAAATAATCAAACTACCAGTGCACCACTAAATCTATTCGTTGGATCACTAGGGTGGATGATGCACCAGTATTTATCTATCTAGTGTAGAAAACTTGTTGGATAGGTTGCCAAAAACAATCCCAACCGTCCCATGTTACTTAACTTCCAATGAACGTCTTATATTAAGAGTGCGTTTATCTGCACTCAAGGTGCATCATGCACATGATTTTATACGGTTCATTGAAGATAAAACCTAAAAAGGAATACTCTACCAAATAACTCTTTGAAAAGTCATATTGACGAGTGTATAAATCAATTGGCGAGACTATCTTAGCAGGGTCTCATATTTGAATTCAAGTTATGGGTACGTAATTATATTAAAATTTGAAAGGAAGAGATAGAGGGTTTGGATCATTTGGGTGGAATTTATATATAATAAAAATTATTGATTTAAATGCGAATAATTTTTTATTTTCTCACTTTATAATTGTCCTTACTTTAAAGGATTTTAATTCTCCACAGAGATTCTACCCAACTCGAGTATAATTCCCTCTAATAAAATGATATACGTCGTTTCAAACAAAAAAATCTCTTGAAAAATTATATTTTGGAAGAAAAAAAGGTTACATTCTTAGTATTGGTAGTTATCATGTAAATAGTATTTCTTGCATTTTTAAATAGCATAGGTTGAGAATATGTGGAGAGCAATAACTCCTACATCGCATCATGGATCCACGGCGTTTAAGACTTAACAAATACTCTGAAGATTGTAAATTTCAATATTGCGGTTGTAACCTTTTTTATTTCAAAATATAACTTACTCAGAGTAGTATGCAAGCACTACGTGCTGAATCTGATCATTGGTCTGATTTTTCAGCCAGCTAGTAATTAATTCTGTGGTTTTCTGTTCTTTCTTACTGTTGTTATCAAAAAGTTAGCACGTACCATGAGTTTTTGACTTAATGGAATGTAACAGAACAAGAATTGACGAATTGGAAAGGAGAAATGAATCATAACTATCTTTATTTCTTTTTAATTTGGAAGATTAATAAATGAGATAATGAAACCCCATTGACTCCGTTGAGAGTTAAATTATGAAGAAATAAAACATAGCTGTTACAATTTCATTAATCATAATTCTTAGTTCCTCCTTTGCACTGTCATTGGGGTGTTAGCACTATGTCCCCACGGGAAATATTGGTGGAGTAAATCTCCCTTGGCTTCCTTATTTATCTTGAACTCCTAAATAAGGAAGTTATTTTTTTCCTCAGTTCATGTTCATTCTTTGTATTATCTACCATCCAAACAGATCAGGGGAAAAACTCATGCTAGGTTGCAGGCAGCAAGGAGGAAGGTTATTTTAAAAGAAAAAAAGTAAAATTAGTTGTAAAGTGAACGGTATAAAAAGAAAGAAGTAAAAGGTTTGGTGATGATGGGTGAACTTAAAGCTTTGTGTCTCTTTGTGGTGTCTACACTTTGATATTTGCTTTTTGTTTTGGTACATAAAAGTTTAGATTGAAGGGAAGACTCGCCATCCCAATCTAAGGCCAGGGCATTGCCTTTAGGCTCATCAAGTGCTTACAAAAATATTTACTGATCACCCATCACCAAGAAAAAATTGAAAATCAAACCTAAGTCATGAGATGCATGACCGGAAGGTCAACAAGGTGAGCCAACTCCCGTTGGCATTTTATATTTATTTTTGATATACAAATAACTTTATTATAAAAAAGAGAGCTTAAGGTAAATGTAGATTGATAATACTATGCAACAAACATGTGAACTATGTCCCCATAGAAACATGTGGACCCCTGGAAGATTAGCGGTCTGTGCACTTCAATGATCATATTAATCTTGAGCTTAAAGAATCCCCTTTCATGTCATGCGAGTCAATTTCAATAGGATGCCACAAGGCCACTTAGCTCAAAATGTACCGAAGCTCTTGTCCCTTTCTGGATTACTTTTCAATTGGAGGATAACCATTGACCGATCAAAAGCAAATTTATCAGATAGCAGTATCAATTTGGTGGCATGTCCTATTAGCCATGGCTTTAGCTTGAAGTTTAACTCTGAATAAGCACCATAATTTACTCATAGAAATACACAAATCCATGAAGGTTATCCATGGTCATCACAAGGTATTTACTACTTATATCAGTCAAACAAGCTTTTGAATCACAAATTGAATTTTCATGCCATCCATTGAAAGTGTGTATTTAGGCCATTTTAACTTGCCTTTACCTTGAAGAACGGAAGGCTTAGTGACTTCAGTATGTTGCAGGGCCACTATCAATAAAGCAGCTCCATTTGAGCACCAACAAAAGTGTGCATACACAGAATTATTGGTAGTTCAGTATATATAATATATTCTCTTGTGTAACTTGTTGATCAATGAAGTTCCACCATGGGTGTCTTCTACCATGAAGAGCAACCAAACAACCCCAAAAGATGCAAATACCTTGCAGCTACTCTGAAGGAGGTATTTTCCTATTGCCAAACTCCTGCTAGACAGCTTTCAACAACAAGCCTTGAGGAGGAGTTTCCGATCAGTGACCTTGATGAGGAACAAGAAGTATACTCACCTCACTCCTTATAGCACGGTTTCGATTTCAGTTTTGCACACCTCAAATCATGGTTTGAAGGGTGCAAACTGAGTTTTATATCATTTCAATATGTTTGACAAAATCAGTTTAGTTACTTTTCAACATGATTTTTACAGTATATTTGATTTTCCTTTTGGACATCTACAAACCATGATCTGGGCAAAAACTACAAAGAGAAGCTTTTTCCCAAATCATGTTTCCTGCAAACCATAGTTAGGACACCTTATAATCAAACAATTATGAAAGTTCTACCCTTTCAGTTAATGTGAATGCCATGTTAAACTTTTAATGTTAGTTGTTACTGTGATTTTCCACTGCTTCATCAGGTGGTTGTCTCGGCGGTTAGAAGCCGAGCCATGGAAAAGCAGAAGCACAAGCCAAGCCTATCTAGAGAGGGCTTTTCCTGGGTATACTCTGCTGCAACAAGACAATTGTATGTCACACAAACAATACCGCCACAAGCAAGGGGAAGCGGTGATGGTGATGAAGAACATGATGAAAGAGAAGAGTTTTTGTCGGTTAAGAGTTGCTTCTCATGCTGTTCTTCTTCCAGTGCTGCTGTGAGTGATGAAGCATTCTATTCTGTGAGGACCAACCTTTCAAGATGTTCAAGCATGAAGGAGGTTGACTTGTCAGAATATTGGAGGCGTTCGATAATTCAGGAGTTTTGTCATTGTGAAGGATGGCCTTTTGGTCTGTGCCGCAAAGCTGTGTTACTTCCGCCACTGCCTAAGTCACCTTCTGAGTCATGGTTGTCACGTAAAATACAACGAAGTTCTAAGGATACCTGAATTCATATAGTATTAGAGCATCTAGAAGCATGGGAGTGATGAGTGAGGGGTGATAGATTTTGTTAGATTCTAATTTTGTTATGAGAGGAGAGTGAGTTTTGACGACAAGGTTGTCACCTAGTGACCTGGAGGTCACGGTTTAATCTTAGAAATAGCCTTTTCACTTGCAAAGATAAGGTTTTATACATCTGCCTTCCTTAGACCCTCTTGTGCAATTGGCCACCCCAATTCTGTTATGAGAGCAAATTGTGTTAGTTTATTATGGTTATGAATACGATGAATGTGTGTGTCAAAATGAGAGTAAATCATGTGTATACATCTGCATGAGAGTTTTTATACACCCATACTTGTACTATAAATTCCTCAACCATATTGTTATGTTATCAATGGACAGCTATTTTCAGTCTGAAAATGAATTTTAAGATGTAGCTTTCGCTTGTTTTGTCTTTCATATTCCTGTTATTTCAGCACTTGTAACAGTAAGAAGATTAACGAACAAGGACTAGTAAAAGCTTTAAATATAGCTTATAGTATTCCTGCCAAGTGATCAGTATTCATAATTTTTTGTTTACTCAATTTTAACCTCAATTAAAAAAAGAAAAAAAGAGTGAACCAAAATAACCGGAATCCCAAATCTCCCTCTCATCAACCATGCGGCAGTTCTACAACGTAGGTGACACACATAAGAACTGTGATTGCCAAGCGACTGTACTGACAAAATTCAGACATGAGATGTTCATCTAATCAACCCAGTTTAATTAAAAGAATTCTGTTACATTACATTGGTTTGAACAACTAATATGTCCAAAATCTACTGGAACTAATCTGGTTTGGACGGAAACAGTTTATTATGAAATAAAACTTTTCCAATACTAATATTTTTCCGTGCACAACTTGTATTCAAAACCTTACTTGAAAAAAATAAATACAAAATTATTTAAACCAATCAAATAATTATGATTTCAATTTCGTGCAGATATAGAAACACAAACATCCAAGAATAATACTAATTAGCAGAGCTATCATTTATCTCACAATCAACAAACGGAAGATAACCGTGCTGATAAACTAGCATCCGATATTCCATTTAATCATCTGGCATGGTGAAAAAAAAAAAGAAGATAAAATCGAAACATTAATGTCACTGTTTTTGCTTTGTCACGGAAAAATTTCATTCATTTGTTTGATACAAATGTCTCCACATTCATGAAGATAAGCTCAATTCAATTAAACATCGTACGTGCTACTGTAGTTTATCTTCTGTAACTTGTAGATAACGGGTGTATACACAAACAAGTAGCAGCACCGAACATAAATAATTAACTTCCTGACTTGTTACTTTCAAATTGTCAAGAAGAGATATACATACTAGTCTCAAAACTTCACCAGCTTTGTTAGCTTCCGGAGAAAAAAATGAAAGAAAAATACTGTAAAAGGATTATCCAAGTTAACAAAGTTATGCCCTCTTATTTTCCATGCAATCAAACGCTTGACAACAAAAGAGTCAGGAGAAAACACATTGCATTATGTACGGGCATCAAAAGCATGATTGAAACAACAAACAAACAAACAATTACATGATTGATTCTAAAATATTTCTTTCTACGCTCTTTGCTCAACATAGGAACCTGCAAGTCCAGAGGTTCCAAGAACCGTAACCTGCAACAGCAGCCAAGATATTAGAGAAGAAAACAGAAAATGACTGCAATTATTAACAACTACACAGGACAGACTATCAAATAAACATTTTTACAGTTTTTTGGTATCACTTATATTTCAATTTGTAATGGGTTTTCATGATATAAGATATTAATACTTCTAGTTTTTCCAGATTCATTTCATAAAATTTTAAATATTTTTTAAAGTTGTCACCTTGCTCCATTTCGGCAGCAACCAAGCATCTACCATGCTGCCATGGTGGTTTAGAAACTTGCCCCCATTGGCTAGTGGCCAGAATTAATCATTGACAATAACATTTGAAAACTGATATACTACTAGATAAATATGCGGAAATGAGTGAAAATATACTATACCTTTCCCCACTCAGAACCGAGGCCACTGCACCTCATTTTTAAGTGTATCATCTTTGTGCCCAACTCAGTCTCCACCTTCTTCCGCAGATAGCTCTCATCAGGCCCAAAGGAATTCAAATAGGTTGTGTAGCGATCGAAAATGGTACGGAGAGCATTTTTCATATGATCCGGCAATGGCTTGACATCCTAGGAAAAGAAATTAAATTATCAAACTAATGGGAAGGGTGAATGAGAAGACAATGTAATTTTACAGGCATATATATATATATATATATATATATATATTGAAATACCTCCCCACTCAATCCAACGCTGTCATCAATTTCCATTTTTAAGCTGACTAGCATCCCACCAAACTCCTCAACAGCTTCAGCTGCTCGGAACACATTCGTCACAATATCCTTGCCAGCTTTGTCATCGGTATTTTTAGATAACGCTTCCTTAGCATCATGAATGACAGCATCTGGAAGCTCACTCCAATTTACTGCCATCAAATCCTTGAAAACATTTTGAAGCTGAGGATCTTTAATGTGAGGCACGTGGGTCACATCTTCACTATAAAATCGCACACTTCCCAAGCCTATTGAGAGAGGAGCCCCAAATTCTGCGGATGTTTTCATGCAAATTTAATGCAGTATATAATAGACATCTTCAAGTATAGTAGTACAATGCTAGAAAATCAACTTAGTCTATAACCTCACCAAAGCATGAATCAAGTCCAGAATGAAAATGAACAACATATATAACTTTCTTTTCCACATTAACACATGTAGATTTTGAAGGTTTGAGCCAACTCTCCAAATTCATTATTAAAGGGAAGGGTTGGGGGCCACTAGCACTAGGCAAAATATTGTCTACAGCACCATCATCAATTTTGCAGCCACGACACAAAATCTAACACATGTAGTGACTGCTCTCCTTTTATGACCAAAACCATGAAAATCATGGTATGCTTCATTCAGCATGCCACAAAAACATAGCAATTCCATTAAGTTCACAAGGCAATGAAGTTGACAGCATTGAAAGTCCTAAACAATACAAATTTGTAGAGCCTGCACAGTTCATTTCTTGAAAAAGCATTACTGCATTAGAAAAGTTCGTTGTGAAAATGATTTGATGGATGGTTAAAAATTGTTTGGAGACTTCAAACTTCAGTAACCAAAAACAACATTTCAGAGTTATTAAAAGCACACACAATCCTGATGCAGTTATACAAGTCTTAGAAGCATAATGAGAAACCTGTATGGTCAAAATATTTTATAAGTCCAATAGGCAATAGCTAGGGATCCAGCTCTGGAACAACACATCAAAGTCATGAAAGTATGAACTTTAAGGCTTCTTCAGTTTCAACAAAACCTTATTTTCACCATCTCTTTCACAAAATCCTAAAAACATGAATCACAATGAATACAGAGTCGCAGTTTCGTAATTAATATTATAAACAGAAAACAGAATTTTTATCAATCCAAACATACCCTTAGCTTCTGGAATATATACATCTATAGGTCACACATCAATACATTAAATACTCAATCCAACGGCGCAAAAGAACCAAAATTCCATTTAATTTTTTCATCTACAGAGAAAAAAAAAATCCAATCTTCTTACGTTGTTTTCGGATCAAAATCTATTTTTTTTAGTACGAATTTCACCTCCTAGCTAGCAATAAAAAGTACCCCTCCCTCCCCCCCCCCCCCCAAACAAAACCAAAAAAAAGTCTAATCCACGATATAAATGCAATTTTTTTCCAAAAAAGAAAAAAAGCTGCGATTGTGAGAGAGAGTACCTTGCGAGATGCGATTAGGGTAGCCAGAGAGGTGAGAGGAAGAGAGGTTGAAAAGGGTTCGACGGGGAATATGACTTTGGTGGCGAAAAGGAATGTGGTGATTGGTGGACGCGGTGGCGAAACGACGAGATCTGGAGAAGAGTGATCGATACACTGATCTCAGTGACACCATTTTCTCCATTCTTTTGCACTCACGAGAACGAAGGAAGAAGAAGAAGATACCACACCAATCAGCGCTTTACTCTTCACGTCTTGTTTTGCCCTTTGTTTTTTCTCAGGAAAATTTGGGTAATGACTGTGTGCGTGAATTGAGGTTTGACACTCACCCTTTTTTAATGGGCTTTTATTTATGGTAGTAAAATTTATGGTGTACGGATTATGTAATATAGAGAAATGATAAAGTGATTTAACCTCTCTTAAATCATTTATAATTAATTACTTGCTGACTGCTCAGTGATAAGAGATAAATTAATTTAACATTTACGGTGGATCAAACTTAGCTACACGGTTAAAATCATCAATTGCATTTAAATAATAATAATAAATGAAAATATAATAATAAGATTGACCCATAAGTGTGTGTGTGTGTTTTTCTTAATCTTATGAATTTGCTCACATAATTTTGAATCAAGTGTGATAATTATGCAAAGCTCTTTTCAAAGTAATGACTAATATTGCAAGTAAGATTTGTATAGAGTTACAATCCACTCCTACTATTAGTAATCACTACTGAGTTGATCTTTAAGTAAGGCGGAGTTAGATCTTTTTATAGGAGAAATTAATATTTAAAAATTATTTTTCAAAGAAAATATTTATCTATGTGTTTGAGAGAGTAATAAAAGGAAAAGTTTAATTTTGTGAATTAGTGATACAAGACAGTAAGAGATAAAAGATCGGCTTAAGTATTTTGTGAGAGACTAGATATTTATTTTATTGTGAGAGATTGTAAGAAATAGGACCATAAAATATTTAAAAAGTTAAAATGCGAAGCTGGAGTAATATTTTATTTTTTTAATTTAAAGAATGACATTTGATAATTGGACTGAATAACGACATACTAAAAGTTAGTAATAGGATATTAAAAAAAACAGCGTAAGTATAAAAACATTTAAAGGGGGGCCAGGTTAAAATAAAAATAAAAATCTAACGAAAAATTGAAAATTGTTGAGGGAGGCCATCTTTAAAACCATCTTTTAAAACAGGAGGAGCCGCCCCCCATCTTTAAGTGTTTGATGCTATGATTAAAAAAAACAAATTTGTATTTTTAAAAAAGAAAACCAAGGTTTAAATTCATTAAAAAAATAATTGTTAATATTTGAGTGAATATTCGTTTTAATCTTTAAAGTTATATGCATATTTTACGTTTATTAAAATTAAGAAATTAACAATTTAATATCTAAAATTATAAAAAATAATTTAAATTAGTCATTTTAATAATTTAAATTAATCCCTACAAATATCACTTTAGGATTAACTCAAATCACTTTGTATAATTTTAAAAACTAAATTATTAATTTTTTAATATCAAGTACTGAAATCAAACAGTCATGCAATTTAAATGATCAGAACATTCACTCGTTAATCTTTTAATTACAAAATCATTTGAAGGGTTGGATTCATAGTAACAATACACGTAGAATTATTATCTTATTAAAAAAAAATATATATATATATATATATCAATAAGATTTGATAGCAGAATCCGATCAATAATGATAAGATTCGATCAATGATTATAAATAAAATAATGAAGAAGTGCAAGCACATATATTTATTTTTAAATGTTTTAATATTTAACACTAAACACTTGGACTAGAAGTATTAATTAACATTTAATACTAGCCACTAGTTTGAATTATTTAAATTGAATTAATTAAATTAATTTAGATGATTAAACTATTTTAAGTTTAATTTAAATTAACTACTATTAATTCAATTTTTAAATTTATAACTCTATTTTTTTTTTTCAATTTGAGATCGAAATACCCAATCTTGATAATCGATATAAACTAACCATTATTAAACTTAATCAACTTGAATTTTTACACTAAACCCGAACAAAGTGCAGCCGTGAACAACCCTACACGCCGTTCAAAATCAACCATTTAGCATCGTCATGACCCTATAAAACTCTTTTTTAGGGGGTCAACTACAAAACTAGTTATGCTAACAACAAATGAATTACTGAAAAAGTGAAGGTGAGGGCGTGAGGCACACCAATCGCTTGCTATCATCGACCATACGGGAACAAAATGAGGGTCACATGACGACCAAATCCTCGACAACAATTATTTATCTTTGCAAGCAGCCAGCCACAAACTATACAAATAAACAAATGATAGGAGGAGAATATTTGTTAACAATATAGCACTAGTACCATCCATTCCAAAGGTATCTTCTTCATCTCTCACTCTTCTCTTATCTTCACTTCCCTCTTCCCTCTCCCTCACTTCCAGCTTCAATCCTTAATTCCCATGGAAAGCTCAAACTCAACAACCTCAGCCAACACACATCAACAAATAGCTCACGAATTCCCCAACCTCATCCGTGTCTTCACCGACGGTCGTGTCGAGAGGCTCAAAGGAACCGATGTTGTTCCACCCTCCCTTCACCCTCATGCTATCGTTTCATCCAAAGACATCACACTTCACCCTCAAGACGACATCTCTGCGCGTCTCTTCCTCCCACCACAACGAAATTCCCATAATCAGAAGCTCCCTCTCTTGCTCTACTTTCACGGCGGTGCCTTTTGTGTCTCTTCGCCGTTCAATGCAACCTACCATAACTACCTCACGGCTTTGGTTTCTGAAGCCAACGTTTTCGCCGTCTCCGTTGATTATAGGCTAGCACCGGAGCACCCTATCCCAGCCGCATACGAAGACTCTTGGGCTGCGTTGCAGTGGGTTGCATCACATAGGAATAACAATGGACCCGAGCCTTGGCTCAATGAGCATGTAGATTTTGAAAGAGTTTTTTTGGCGGGTGATAGTGCTGGTGCTAATATAGTTCATAACATAGTTATGATGGCTGGGAACCCGGACTTGGATCTTGGCGTGGACATTTTAGGGGCTTGTTTGGTCCACCCATACTTTTGGGGTCCAAGCCCGATTGGGTTGGAGGGATCGGATTTGGACAGGAAGGCATCGGTTGTGGCAATTTGTGTGCCCGTCAATGCCGGACAATGATAACCCATGGGTTAACCCAATAGCCGAGGAGGCGCCCAGCTTGGCGCGGCTGGCTTGTAGGAGGGTGTTGGCGTGTGTGGCGGAGAAGGATGTGCCCAGGGACAAAGGGCGGCTCTACTATGATGCGTTGGGCCGGAGCGGGTGGATTGGGGTGGTGGAAATTAAGGAGACTGAAGAGGAGGGTCATGCATTCCATCTCAACGCTCTGGGATGCAACAAGGCCAAGGACTTGATCAAATGCATGGCTGAATTCTTCAACAGGGTCGCACCTCCTTTAGTTTAATTTTTAATACACATTATTTGGTCATTCTTTCCTTTACTATGTTCTCTCTTTATGTGAACGTATGACTTATAACCATGCAAGCCAATTTGTGTTATCTACTTTCAACCGAATCTACGAAACTTTGATCATGTAGTAAAAACCTCTATCTAGTAAGGCACCAAAAAAATATAGTAAAACCCGAATGCATGATCATGAGTCATGACTGTCTCCATGACATTTATAGAGCTTAAAAATATCACTCTCATCCTGTAACATGCAACTTGCTCCTCCATTTGAAACAAACATATTATAGAAGCAGAAAACTTGTGCTAAACAATTTCTGTTAACAAACAATGCAAAAAGTGCAAATGACATATGGCTTGACATGATCGGGAAGAATACAGTGGTCAGCAGATGATGCTGGCTCTAAAACACAACCGTGTCAAGCATCATTCCCAAGGTCTGAACAATGTTCGAAGACATCAAATTGGAAACATGCTCCTCAAGGTGCTTCTTAGCATCTTGCCTTCCAACATTAGCAATTGCAAGTTTCTCTGGTGGCAGCTCGTCTTCCTCCTGCACAGCCTTGTTGTACTTGGTGGCTAAAGATAGCATCTCCTGAAAAACAAATATTTACCATTTGACTACAGTGTATGCATAATATATTATAACTAACATACATATCTAAATCAGTAGTTACTTTCAGATTCACACTTGCTTAAATTTCTATGGTGATAGAACTAATTGATAGGACTATGCCCATCCCAAGGTAGATTAACCCATGAATGAACCATTCGGCAACCCTCTGCATCATCCGGAAAGGAAAGAGGAAAGGGGGTTGAGAGAAGTACAAAAGAAAAGACAGAAATTAACAACCGTAGAACCATTAATGCAGTATGTTTCTGAAATTTACTAGAACCATATCAGGCGAATCTCCAATCAAGTTCCAAATCTATATTTGATTGTTGATGTGCGACAGAGAGTCAGGAATGCAGGTGGTTACATTTAAAAAGGCTGCTTTGCCATATCTTTTAGGATTTATATAAGGTGATGAAACTTATGTGGGGAGAACAGAAGTTGAAGTGGGGAAAGGAGAAAAAAATTGAATAGGTTGAAAGCTCTCTATTTCTATCCCGCATTAAGAACCTTAACTCACCTGAACAGTCTGTTCATTAGTTTTGGAATGAGAATCAAATTGCCTCAGTGTCAAACCATCAGTCCATTTCTTCTTGTGAAGGTTAAGCAACATCTTCTCTTCAAGCTCATTCTTCCTGTAATTAATTGCTATGGAGTAATAATGCCGATTCAAGCCGTGGATCAGAGCCTAGCACAGAGAATAAAAGGTCAAAACCAGTGAAGACACAGAAGTCATCTGCTTTTGAATGGAATTTCCTGAACACTCACTTGGATAGATGGCTTATTAAGATGGCCGAGGTTGGAGGTTGTCTGCCGTGGTTCCTGACCCAGCATCATAGTTTGTGGATTAATCAGCCGGAAAGCATCAATCACCACCTTGCCTTTAACACTCTGAATAGGATCCACCACCACAGCCACAGCCCGTTGATTTAAAGCCTCAAAGCTCTGTATTAGATTTAAAACAAATATTATGAATAACTTACCAAAAGCAACAGCACAATCTAAATAAGGAGCTGTCATGGCTCACTCAACTAAATTCTACCAGCATTTCTTAATCCATCTGCAGTTATTTTAAATCGCATTAATTGAAATACTCAAATTTTCTTTTATCAATAAAAAAAGGCACCAATTTCAGGACTGAAACAATATTTTTTGGATAGAACATGACTGAAACAATAGTTTGTCAGCAAATAAGTTTCCATTACTCAACCAGCAAGCTTGTAGCTCAACTGGCAGTGGCTCCAATCTCTAAGAATGGGAATGTCATGATAGTGTTGAGGTTCAATCATTCACTAGGCCACCTATCCCCCTCTCCTACAATGCTACATGCACCTCCCCACATACCAAACTAAAAATGTTCCCATCAATTTAATGCCGCTCTCATACGAAATTATGAATGGCCAAACTTAAGGCAGGGCATTACTTGTCTATATGTTCATCATTAATGACAAAAAGAAGGTAGTTTTCCATCTTCAGTTGCTGCTCCAAAAGTTCCATAAAAATCACTTAATTTGCATGTTTGGTAATAAATAAAACATATGAGATTATAAGAGTCGCAGAAAAATCAAAGTTAATTGTTTACAGAAAAACAGAGACTTTTCCCTCTTCCTCTATTTCTTCCAGCCATTCTTCATAACTCTCTCTGACGTTTCTTTTTAAAGAAATGTACACATTACACACATTTAGTGTGTCTTACTTTTGTTCAAAAAAAAGAAAACAATTCACATACCCATCTATGAAATTTTCACCGCTATTTTTAGCCACAAACCATTGACCCTTAATCTCAAACACAAAAATAAAGTAATATTACAAACATGCTACCATGAAGAACTAAAGACCAGAGACAAGCTGAAACCTGTTGTGTATTAATGTCCACTCCAGAAAGCCAGCAGCCAAATCCAGGATGTGAGTGATACCAGCCAACAACCATCTCTGGTCTGAAACACAAATTCAAAGTCTTACTAACTAACACAGAATAAACCAGATGTCATGCATGGCATACAAGCATAAAGCACGGCACAATGTAAAGTTAAAAATGATCCAAACAAGGAAGCATAGCTGATACCGATACAAATCTGACATTCAAGAGAATCCTTCACTTTACATATTTTATTTAGAAAAAGCACCCAGCACTTCGCCTTATTGGCAATTCCATGCACACACAACCCCACACACACACACACACACACACTTTTGATTCCTTAACTCATTAAACAATCTAATCCTCTATCATTATTCTTAAAAGGGAAGCGGAAGAAACACAATATCTAATATTATCCACAAAAAAACCACCGCTAAATGAGTTCACAATCAAACAGTCACATTTCATTATTTCAATCATGATAAAATTACAATTCGCAAATCAAATGAAAACCAAACAAATAAAAAAATAAAATAAAAAATAGAGGAATGTACCTTCCAGTTTGTTTGAGCATATCAAGCATGTTGGTCTGAAAGACATGATCAACAGCTTCAACACTCACACCCGTCCCACTCTGCGGCATAGCAAACACATCCACAACCCGAACAGTGTACTCATCCACAAACTCCCCCAACATCAATCCCATCACTTCCATCGGAACCCCAGCCCTTCCTATAAAAAAAAAATATATTTTGAAGATATAATCACTTTTGACTATAAACTAATTTCAACTTAAAATAAGCCAATCCAAACACGTCCTAGGGTTTTAAGAGCCCCAATTAAAGAATTAACACTCTAAAACATAAGAACAAAAATAAATTGGTGAAATTAACGTTTAAATGATGAAGTTTGTGAAGAATGAGGATTGTTACTTACCGTGTTTGAGCATTTTGAGAAGGGCGAGGGAGGAGATGTAGACTTGTTCGGAGGAATCGAGGGTGGGGGAATCGGGTGGAGGGTGGCCCAGTGCTCCCCCTGCACCCGCGAACATCCTCTGAAGCCTCTCCATCCCTGACATCACACACTAACTCCGAAAACAGAGAAACAAAAAAAAAAGAACAGCAACAAGCTTTTGTTTTCGTCCTAACCAAGACAAAATGATTTGAGGTTTCTTGTCTCAGGATGCAATGTTATGCTGGTATATGTGATTTGTTAAATGCTAATAATAATGGCTTTTGCGGAAAGCCAGAGAGGCCTTTACTGTGAATAGGCAAACTGTGACGTCTTGGTCAAGAAAATGTGTAATAGGAAAAGGCCTAGTACAGTAATTTTGGGCCATACTCAACAAGCCCAAAAATGTTCAGCCCAAGTCTACATTGTTTGGCGTTTTTTTTATCCGATTAGAATAACCTGGGGCCTCGACCAACAAGAGAATGAAAAAAAAAAAGACTAACCTGCTGCTTTCCCTCCATTTCCCCAACTACAGGGGTGTAGAAATTTCATTAGTTTCCCATTTTCTTTTTGAGTAAACTCTCAATACGAAAGCATCACTGAAAAAAACTCTTTTTTTGAGAACCAAAAACTTCCAATATAGTCTTTAAAAATTGAAAATATTGATTAAATTAGTTGTTTACAAGGACTAATGTTTATGGTAAAAAAACATTTTTTAGGAACTAATATGTTAGTAAAAAAGATTAATATAACTAATATTTTTAATTCTTAAGAACTATTTTAGAGGGTTTTATTTCACAGAGATGAATTTGTCCAAAATTGTTTTCATCATGCACCCATTTAAAAGTTTGCTCTTTTTATTTTTGGGTTTTTGTTCTTGTGCTTTGAAATGGGTTCTTAACTTTATAATTATATAGACGTTGTGTTTTATGCACCCCGCTAAAGATGGTGCATGATGCACCTTGTAGGTGTTATTAGTCCAAGCTGATAGAGTACTATATACCTAAATCATAGTAATGCATTGCAATAGCCTTCTAAAGTTCCCAAAATTATCTTGTCAAAAACAAGATCTTGCATACATGCTCTATCTCTCTCCTAACTCTGCTATTTCTATTGTTGATCCTTCCTTCATCGCCACCTTCCACCACTCTAAGCTGTCGCTATCCTAGCAAGCCACAAGTCGCACCACCATTAAGCATGGTGCCTTTTGACACACCAGACATGCTCAATCTTCTCGTGGAGCTCCACGACCAGTGCACGCATCTGCACAATGGTGGAGTCAACATCGATAAGCTTGTTGCTGAGGTTGACGAAGTCAGTAAGGTCGTGGTCAATGAGATCAATGAGCTCATGGTTGAGGGAGGAGAGATAGTTGTTGAGCTTCTATGTGATTCTTTGTTCTATTTATTTATTTATTTATTTATTATTTTGATCCATTGAGCTTTGGTTGGAGATTTGATTCATGGTCTGTTCTGTTCCCACGAGCTATCATTTAGCTCTTTTTGTTTTGTTTTGTTGTTTGTTTTTGCTGTTGATTGTTGGTGAGAGGGTATAGTAGGGAGTGGGGGGTTGCTATTGTTGGTTATTGGTGGAAGGCAAAGGGGAAGGCTGGAGCAAGGAAGATGGAGGATCCAAGCTTATTGTGGGATGATGTGGAGAGCGGTGGCTACTTGTTCACAACCGCAAGGAAGGGTGAGGTTGCAAGTGATGAGAAAGGCTGGTTGCGGACTTGGGTTGTGCCTAAAGAGTTGGCTTTGGTGGCAATAGAGTCATCGCCAAAATGCCAGTGTTCATGGTGCCAGGGGCAGTGGTGGTATTGCCAAGTGAATAATGTGAGAGAGGGGAAAATGAGAATTCTTACAGTGTAACACACATTATTGATGCATAGATATACCTTAAATCCGCATCTTTGGATAAAATGGTGCATAATGCACCATTTTTAAGTTGGAATATAGCAAAATGCATCATATAATATAACACCAAAAGAACAAATAAATAAATTGTTGTCAAAGAGATTTTTGGGATCACACAGCATATACAATTCTATATGCACTTGTCTTTCCTTAGTACAATAGGGCCAATTTGGTATGATATATTAGATATGATAGAATAAAATTAAAATAATACATTAATTGTATCAAACAATATTGATAAAATCATAATATAATATATTATTTATATATAGTATAATTTATCCTATCAAGTTTAATATAGCAAGTTAAATAGGCCATTTCACCATGTAGGTTGATTTTTCAGATTTAAAAGTGGCTATGTTAAAGAGATTATAACAAAGTGGCGGATTTCTTAACCAAGTATGCGAAGAATAAGTCGTGCAGTTTTGTTTTAGTATCTTATAAAGTATACTTTTTGATTTTATACTTTTCAAATTCATTCATTCAGACCGATTAATATATATTAATATAATTTCTGACCATTAGTTTCACTTTAATTTAATAGCTAAGAATTATTCCAATTAATGAAGAAACAAGCTACTGAGAATTAGAGAATAACAATTGAATCGAGAGTGAGAATTTATTATTATCGCTCTGTTCACAATTGATACAGAAGCTTACAAAGGATAAACAAACTACTAAAATAGCATTTTTTTTTTTTTTTACAAGGGATTTAATGCTTGACCTCTATCCAAATCCTCAATCTTAAATTAACCTAATATTTTATTGATATTTTACAAACAACAAATCTGAACAATAAATGAATCAATGAAAGTAATAGAATCAAATGTTTTATCAAAACATCTGATGAAGAAACACTAGTTGTAGGCCTTTTTAGTGTGTGGGGATCTCATGTCACGGAGTCTCCTCTCTTCTGAAATTTTTTTTGCAAACCTGCATAAATTATACTCAAATGTGTTCAAATGTGTTCAAATGTGTTACTAATATTACTGTAATTTGTAACTGAATTGTAATATGCATATGGAAATTGAATAAATAAACTACTACGAATTATAAATATGTACAATTTTCTAATTTTACCTTTTGAGAGCATCTTCATTAGTTCCCCCATTTTCTAATGGCTCCAACCGACCATTTTCTAAATTGACCCTAGAGGCTGGTTTCTTTAATAACTTTTCACCAATTTGGCAAAGTCTCTCCAAGTTCTCCTTTGTAGAAATGTCAACTGAAGAATCAGTTCCAGTCAATGTGTCATCCTGCATGTTGTTGAACAAATTAGATCACTTATGCTTAATATTTAACTTATGTACTTTATGTTATTTCCCATGGAATAGAACTACCAATTATTTCCCATGGAATAGAACTACCAAGTATATATATCTTTGGAAATTTACCTGTATCCGAAGGTAATTGTCTTCTGAATGAAGTGCTTTAGTGACAGTGGCTAAATGGAAATCCACCATATCCGCACTTGATTGAGAGAAAACATCTATCAAGGGAGTACAACCTTTATGTGTTAGCCAGTCCAATAGCCCCCATTTGGCTGCCATTGTTGCATTAAATTTTTCTTCGTTTTTGGCTGTTCCGGTGCCTATTGAAATTATTAGGAAGCGACTATAGTCATTAGGTTTGATTGGAAAGAAATCAGGACTTTCATCAATCATTTGCTTTGTTACTTGATTCATGGCAACTAAAGTCTGGATCATGAAGTACACCAAAAAAAAAAAAAAAAAGACAAATTAGTACTGCTTCCAAAATTAAATAAAAATTTCAATAACAATTAATTGATAAATATGATAAATTCTTAGGTGATCTTAGAACACAAAAAAAGTTTTGTTCCGTTGCAATAATGACCTACAAAACTAAGGTGTCAAATGGTGAATAAAATAGAACAAAACTTTTCCCTTATTGTAAAATCACTTGAGAATTCTTAATATATATATACACATACCGGATTGTTAGCACAAACACCACCATCAATGAGGTTGAACTCATGTACATTTCCTTTCGAATCTTGGTTCCCGAACTGGTGGGCAGGTAAATAAGTAGGTGCAGCTGATGTGCTGATGCATATGTCTGAGAGTTTAGCATCCAAGGAAGGTGAACTCTTAATCTGCATGAGTTTTCAAATCTTGTTAGGTTTTGTTTTATCATTGATTTGATTTTTATTTTAGTTCATATAGGGGTGTCCCAAAGAAGCCAAGGAGAAGGAAGAACCGAATGCAATTGAGGATCAAATTCATGTTCTTCGCATAATAATATGTGTCTTTTATCACTTGAGCTAATGCTCACAGGCGACCATTAATTTGACTTTATTAAATTGAGTTAGCAACCAAGTTTTCTGCAAGTGTTTTTAATTTCCTGCGATATATATCAATTATAATTATTAATTTGAAGTCTCTTATAAGTTTACGTAAAAAATATTTTAAAATAAAAGGTTAAATAGCTATCATAAAATATGTAGCTATTTTAGAAACATTTCTGAAACAGCACCCCCCCCCCCCAAAAAAAAGGAAACTTTGTTGTCACTTCTCTTTTTGTCTTTATGGCTGCTACAAGAAGTAGTATTTTATTATTTTTGGATGAACATGGTTGGGTTTAAGCTAAACAATTATATATGTTTGTATCATAATAGACAATTAGTTCATTACTTTTGTCTTTATCAATAATATACTATTTAGCTTGTGATGGTAGCCACAATCATGAAGTCATGAACAAATAATTGGGAGTTGGAAGAGAATTCATTTTTAACACCGACAACCAAATAAAGACATCTCTAAAAATTAGAGAGGAGAAATTAATAGAGAGAAGGAAACCTGATAGGATGAGAAAATTGTTGGTTGCAAGCACTTTATGTCAAAGGTGGGAATGACAACATTGGTGATTGTCTCATGTAAACGAATGTCTCCAAGCTTCTCTCTAACCACCCCTTGCAGGTATTTCCCATCGTATTTGGGTCCTCCCAATTGTCTTATTACCTTTGCAAATATCGTCCCACTTAAGCCTCTGCAAGAAATTGAACCCCCAAAAGCATTAATTTTTCAATAATTATATGAATTAAAATCGTTTAATGTTAGTTTCTAATACGATTATATCATGTCAAGACAGAAATAGATACAAACACTTTAAAGAGGTAAAACAACTAGAGCCCAATTTAAATGATTGTATCTATCTCTCATAACATGACATGAACATGTTGAAAATAAATATAGAACATCCATTCCGTTATTATACTATACCTAAATTACAAGCAAGTTTAAACAGAACCAAAGTTAATTACCCATATTGTGGGAAAATTTTTGGGCAGTGCTCCAAGTAGAAGGGCTTGATATCTTTAGCAGCAAAAAGTGGACGATTGTTTTCATTTGGAGCAGTTAACATAGCGGTTACAAGGCCTCCCGTGCTTGTTCCTGATATCACATCAAAGTAGTCTGCAAGCCTTGCATCCTCACCATCCAACTCCTGCATGCATGCCCAGATCGATATCAATTTTGTTATTACAAAATATTAATGTTACATAATAATCATAATTATTTGTCAGAATTTATCAATATTTAAGAAAGATAATTACATAAATCAAACAAGTAAAGGCTACTCATTTACATGTAAAGGTTAAGAATAATATTACATCGTTCCAACAAAAATTCTAAATTCAAAATTATGGCTATTTATAATATATAGTTTTATTTGTTATAACTACGCAAGTAACATATCTAGTAGTAGTACTTTAACCAGATTATTGGTTCCATGTTCCACATGAATGACATGAGACAGCACTAACTTAACCAGGATAAGGATTAGCAAGCAGTAATGTTTCTGTTAAGGAGCTAGTAGGACAAAAACTACTTAATATGGAGCTGGGAATTCATTTTTTGAATACATTATGCATAGACATAATATGAGATATAGTATATTTATATTAGTGTAGATGAATAACGAGATATATGTGTATCAAAATAAAATAATATATTATATATTTGTGTGAGAGTGTATTATATTTAAGTGTCCCAAACGGAACCTGAAGGAGCTAGCTGTAGCTACAGGTTAATTTCATACCTGAAGCTGCGATTCAAGGAAATCAAGAATGGTTGCTGGGATGATGCCCCTAATCCCACCCCCATCGATGCTGAGAATGGTAATTAAGTTCCCATAAGTTGGGGGCTGAATTTGTTCAACGGATGACTTTGATTTCTCCATGGATATATTAGTCAAGGTAATTAGTTAGAGGCTTTTAATTGTGTGCACAGTATATATAGATACTCTTTTGAGCTATAAAGATCAATGCAAAAGGAAAAGGATGAAACCAATGGTTGTAGTTTGGTTTTGGGCAGCAACAGCAAGTATAATGCAACAAGGACTTGATGCTAACTAAAGAAAGATTCAGGTTTGCTATGGCTGTGATCAGATCGGTGAGCTCATAGGGCTATTTATAGTGGCACGACCCCATGAAAATTGATTTGTGGTCAATTTTAAAATTTAAAGTGGAGAAAACAATTTCCGAGTAAAGACATTGTCAGAGGCTGCATATTGGTAAAAGATGTGAAAATTTCCTCGAGGGACATTAGAAATTATTATGCTCTCTTTAAGTAAAGTAATATATTTGTCTTATTATTATTATTATTATTATTAAGTGATTTGGACATAAGCGCAGAAGATATGTAAAAGTTCTAATAGGAGACTAGATCATATAAAGAATAATCAAATAATTAAAGATAGATAAAAACTTAAAAACTAAAACCCTTGATAAAATCATTAAAAGAAGTATAAATTTAAACACAATTTATAATATGATACTATGATGTCAATCTATGTAATATAATCTCTCGAAATGGGACGGGATAAAGTTATTATTATTATTAAAAAAATAACCATAAAAATGGGTAGTTAATTAGGAGATAAGAGTAACCCATAAAGCCAAAAATAACATAATGAAATAGAATAAGAAAAATTCCTGGATCCAGTTCAAGTATTTCTTTCTCAAGGAGGATAGGGGCCCTTCGGTTGGAAATGGTCCAACTCGAACCGCGCTGACAAGACACTTATTGGCTGAATAATTTTCCTATCGATTGCTGAAGAATGGGACAAACTTTCACTAGAGAAATAGTCAAGATACAGTATATGTTCGACTGTTCTGCGACTAGGAGTCTTGCATGAATTTTGAAAACACTACAGATTCATGGGGGAGTTGAGCCTTGGTAGGTCTACAATTTAACTTGTTGCGATTTCATCAACGTGTCACACGGAAACTTCATAAAATTATAGTGGTGACTATTGCATATTTTATGTGGTGAGTCAGGTGACGTGACCCGTAAAGGTACACTATCTTTGAGCGACTAGTAGTTTATTTTTTCTCACAATTGTATTATTAATTTAAAATAAAAATTTATAGTAAAAATTATATGTTTATATTTTAAATATATGGAACATATAATAATTAAGTTATATCTTTTAAGAATAATTAAGGATAGTCCTTTCTTTTAGATAGGAGAATGTTTGTTAGCTGTTTAGTTGATTTTTCTTTTTTAGGGTAATTAACAACAACTATCCATGAGATACGTTCAAATTGCACTCCACCTCATTTTTAACAAAAATCATCAGTCCGCCCCAGTCTACAACTACAATAACAGTTGGAAAGAGAATATTCCATCACTCTCTTAACCATGGTTATTTACTATTGTTTCAAAAAGGAAAAAAAGAAAAAAAATAATGAAGGATTAAAGTTACCGTTCTAGTTGATAGCTGCGGGGAAAGGGGTGAGCATCATCTTTTCCAGCATCCATAGGAGCTGCTTCCCACCCGCCTCGAAGGTGAGATAACCCGGCAGCTCACATTATGTGCCACCTCAAAATTATAGGCCTCCATAATAAAAATAGTATCAAACACTTATAGATTGCAGCATCGTTGATGTTGTGCAGTCTATAGTGTAGCGAAGCTTTAATTTTCTTTTCCTAGTTATACTTTCATGATTGGTAATGTGAGTTTTGATTCCCTCCTTGTCAATACTTATGCTACACTCAGAGTTTATGTTGTTGTTGCCTAAAATACCAAATATATTGGTATAATTTTCACTCTCAGCTTTTCCCTTCAGTGATTGTGTAATTGGGTCTCTTTCAGAATCTTTGTTCATCAGTTGGCTCTTGGCTCAAATGCTTCTGCATAGTCTGATAGTTCTCACACGTGGGTTAGCATCTCAGATGGACCCTTATTCTCACAACTTAGGCGAAGCAACTCTTCAACCAAAACTTCAACTTGGTCAAAAAAATTTCCAGTATTAATATACTAACCACAAAGTCCATGTGAGATGAAGGAGCAAGATTTAGATTGAGTGAGGTATCCTTGCATATTGATTCAATTATAGAATCTGCTTCTCACTTATATGAAAAGGAGATGAAAGAAATTAAAGTGATTAAGTCTACTTATACGAAGAGAGGATAAAAGAAATTAAAGTGATAAAGACTAAAGTGGACCATGAGTTTGTGAGGAAGGAGATGGAAGATAGAAGTGTGTGGGCTTTGGGTTCTAAACAGAGAAGTTGAAGTGTGTGCGTGTGGGCCCGTTTGTGCAGAAAATTTGGTTGACACAATTAACCATAGTTAGAAAGAGTTTCATCCATTAACGGAGTTGAGAAGTCTCATTTTCAAATGGGGCGGAGTGATGGATTTTAAGAAAAATGGGGTGGAGTGCAATTTAGGGATACCTCAAGGTTGGTTGCTGTTAATTACCCTTTTTTTTAATAGCAGGAAATACAAGTCTATTGCAACTATTTATTTATAATATAATTTAAAATTATTTTACTATATGCGTGATATTTTAAAAATTTAATTTTTTGTTCACTTTTACTTCCCCCATACAGTATTTGATATTTGACTTTTCATCTTTTAAATTTTATATTTCTTGAAAAATAGGAACTTAATTTTATTTTTTTTTAACAAATCATAAACCCAGTATATATTTTAACTTATGTCTTAATTTTAACAGGAAAATATAAAAATTCATAATAGTAAAATATCTTTAAAATATTATTCGTTTATTTATTTATAATTATCATAAATTGTTCTTGAGTTTTAAGTTTTTGAGTTACAATGATAAGAATATTTTAATGAAATTATGATTTATTTAATTTCTATATATTTTATTAATAATATATAGAGTTTAATTGGTATGCACTGACAATGTAAAATAGTTTTACACTGTCAACCAATAAAAATAAAAGAAAGTGAGAAATCATGGTGGGTCCCTCATTGTAATGGATAATTATTTGCATGAGTTGACACTTTCTACTATTTCTATTGGCTGATAGTGTAAAACTGTTTTACACTGCCAGTGCATTTAAATTAAATTCTAGTACATAACTATTTTACTTATACGACTAATAATAGTAAACGATGCATATTATGAACTAATTTAAAGATGCATTAAATATTTATGTACTAAATAATATATATGAGATTTATCAATGTCAAAAAAACATATTTCGTCCTTGTGATTAATTGCGGAATGAAAGTGTCAATGAGTTGTATAGGCTTGAAGTGTGGACAATGTATAGGTCCACTTTTATTTTATGCTACAATTTAATATTTATTTAAAAGAATGAGAGCTAATAATGATCAAATTTTAGATTATTTGGTCATATAGGCTTTAATACTATATTATGAATTATCTCTCCAAAAAATTTAATCTGTTAGATAGCGGAACATAAATAATATTATATGTAACATTGAGGACATTAATGCTCATGATAGAAATTAGTATAGATATGAAAAATATAACGTCTTTTCATAATAAAGTAAATGGCATAGATTTACACATGAAGTTTTAGATTGAACATTAATATACATAAATATACTGAAGTACTTAGAGCAAAGGTAAAGCTCTATTGGCCATAGGCTAAACGTTTTTAAGCCAAATAGAGAAAACTACGATTTATTTAAATACAACTTCGTACATTCCTAGCAGTTGGAGAACTCTACCTTCCTTTAAGGTATTACTTAACTAATCTGAAACCACCAAAAATAGAATGAAAATTGAAAATTCTCAATAGATAATAAAGAATTCTAAATTATTTGAATTATGATGGTTCCAACCATGTTTTAGTACAAAAACTCTCATGGCTACTATATCATAATCACATAATACTTCATAATAGTATGAGCAATAAATGTTAAGAGAAATATGTTATGTAGCTTAAATTGCGATAGGCTTTACTAAGATTATAATTTATTTGCTTTAATTTTTACTTTATCTCATATATATTTAAAGGCTTTTTCGTAGGGATTTATATTCTCTAATATTATTTTTAGTATTCTGACAATAAAGTGAGATATTTACACTACACTAACCACGATAGATAATATAAAAAGATTTTATATCTATCCCTCTATCTTCTAGGTGGTTCGTGGCAAATTTTAAATATTTTTTTCTACAATTACTTTCTTGTCATTATGCATAATTTATGATAAATGAAGAGATGCATAAACTTAAGCAATAAATATAGCTCAAATAATATAAAATAAACAATAGACTTAAATAATATAAATAAATTCATCAAATAATGAATTAAATAATATAACATAAAATTAAGTAATAGAGTAAATTGAATAAAGTGTAAAAGATATAAATTAATTCATAATCTTAAATAAATAAAGTGTACAAGAATTAAAATAATATAAACTTGAGTAAAATAAATAACATAATATCTGAATAAAATTTCTCAAAATATTGTCAAATCCAAATGTTAATTTGTAAAGGAACCAAATTTGAGATCATTTTTAATTAATTTCTTTTAAACTTTCTTATCAGGGTTCAGGAGTTTGTCCGTATCATCATAACATACTCAGGGCATAAAAGTCATGTTCTTCCAACGATCATTATAGTAATGTCCATAAATCAAAAGTCATCATATTATTCATAAGTCAAGATATATTATTTCAGACAAATGTATAAATAATTTAATAGTTAAGGTTCATATATAACAAATTTTATTTATTTTAAGTGCTAGATACAATATTTTTCCTTTAATATCGGTCCCCTAAAAAAATTACCATAAAAATTGACAATTCAAAATAATATATCATTATATAAACAATATCTTAACAGCAATTATAGTAATAATAATAATTAACATTTAATAACATAACTTGGAACGGAAAACAAATTGCAGTAATAATGAACAATAGTATAATGGAACATTAAATAAAATAATTTGGAACAATAAATAACAATGAACAATAATATCAATAAATATTTAATAAAATAACCTAGAATAATAAATAAACTACAATACATAATTAGCAATTTTAATATAAAGGAACAATAAATAACTTAGAACAATAAATAAACTACAATAATAATAAGTAGTTTTGATATAAATGAACAATAAATAAAATAACTTGGAACTATAATTAAACTACAATAATAAATAACAATGAGTAATAATGTTAAGGAACAATAAATAAAATAACTTGAAAAATAAATTACAATAGTAAATAATAATGAGTATAAAAAATATTAAATAAGATAACTTACAATAAGTAAGAATAACTATAATTTTTTTCATAAATAATTTTATTATCTACCTCAAAAGTGGATATCCATAAAACTCCTTTTTAATTTCTAGCTCTCTTTCTCATTTTTTTTTCTTTTTGCTGCCTCAATAACTTCTCTTTATTTTTTCACGCTATTCCTCTTAAATTTTACTTTCTAACAATACTTTCACTCTTTCGTACGTTTTCTCTATGCTATATTTCAATCCCACACCCTTCTATTTATAGCGGCATACGGCACGCTTTAGGGAAAAGGAAGTCTTAGCTAACATTATTATGTTGACACTCTACCACCTGCCATTGCTAATTTTTTCAACAGAGACTTGGCTAACCAAGTCTTCCCGTCATTGATGCAAACTTTTTTTTTTTCAGTTATATTATATTATAGTCGTTATTACCATTATTATTATTATTATTACTAATATTATTATTTTATGTATCTCTTCTAATAAATAATATTTAATTATTGTAAACGTTATAATTATTACTTTTCTATATATAATAATATAGTTTAAAGTTATTGCTGCTAATTATAGTCTTATTCTAAAAAATTAATCTCTATGATTTAATTACTTGAGTCAATTAATTAAAATATTTCAGTAAGTAGATTACTTTGTGCAATTATTTTATGAAAAAGGATATAAATAATTTCAAATCTTTTTTAAATGGAATAAATCTTCAATAACAGTCACAAATTCATGCTTACTTTTTACCCCCAAAAAAAAACATTCATGCTTACTTTTCAAACTTAATTTTTTAAGCAATGTTATTTGGCACGAACCTTTTCCTATGCAAAAATTTATGGGAGCTCTCATAACTAATCGCAGACAAGTAAATAGGGATAAGGATGAAGAGCTGTCTTCTTATAACTAAATGCAATGTCACACATAGATTTGTACGAGGTTATTTCGGGAAATAACTTTCGTGATGTTTAACATTTTTGTCGCTTCATTCCGTAATATATATTAGTTTAATGCAACTCACCAATATATATATACATATATATTATGACAACATAGACTGACCTAGCGAAAATATTATTTTTCTCATCAACTGTGCTTATCTAACGGCTAAAGATTCATGCATTTTGTGTGTGGGCGCGCGCACGTTCGTATGTTATATATATTCCATCTGCTTAAAGAATTAATATGATAATCAAGCTGCCATTAAAGACTTTCTTGAAATTAAACCTGGCTTTGTGAAGTTCATCGAACTGATCTACCTTCGGATTGACGGTGGCTAATTTTATCTAGAAGAATATTAAATACTAATTAGAATTTTATTATCAAATTTTTTTGTTAAAACAATGTGACATTATTTATAACTTTTGGATGGATGGATCATGGATAGTTTTACCTTATTGATATACTTAACCATTCTCTTTGAGTTTTAACAAATTTTTTCAATGATTTTAGATAATTTTGGCTATATGACATTACTCTATCAATGCACAGGGTGAATCTATTTATATGGTGCTGGAGGCATGTGCTCCCACTAAATTTTGAGACTTTGTTTTAGTAGTATATATAGATAATATTTTACTTTCATTATTTTATAAAATTTGATCCCATACTAAAATAAAAATTTTGTAAAATTTGTTATTATTCTTATGTATTATCTTTAATCCACTACATAAATATTTTGGATATATCACTGTTAGTATGAAAAAAATTTCCCTACAATAAGAGGTTTAGAGTTGAGAAATTATTAGATATTTTTAGAGTAAAGTATTTTACTAGAGCAAGCCCTTCAAAGTTTAGAGTTTTTTTGTTCTCCATGGAAGATTTTCATCCTAACTTTTTTTTTTAATACAAACAACAACACAATTTATATGACAAAGTTGGCACAACCATAAATTCTATTGCGGTTAATTATATGTCATTCTAAAATTGTTGTAAAATAGTTGGTCGGCGTTGTCATATTCATTTATCTAAGAGTAGTTGGCTGCGTGAAAGTAGATTGTAAACTTAAACAAACTTTACTTATAATGTCAAAGAGTTCGAATCCTAAAATAAATATATATTTGCGTGATAATATTATATTTTTTTGGTCGAAAAAAGGAGGATGTAGTAAAGCATCCCAGTTGATTACATGGAATCTTAAACAGTAGTTTTTCTGAATTTTTGTTTTGCCTACTTCAAGAATCGCCTCCTCAATTATTAGGTACTTGATTATTATTATTATTATTATTATTTTGGGTATTGCACTTCAAGTGGTATCCTCAATTTGAACTTCGAATATATTTCACACCTTTAATCCTGTCAAAGGTAGGCTAGTTATCGTAAGATTAGGTGATTCACAAGAATATTTTTGACAAACTTAACCCTATAATAATTTGCGTAAACTTGAATATTACACTGCTGCTACCTTAATTATAGATGATTCCGTTTCTTAGGAGTGGGTTAGGTCAAAAATTCATGACATGAAGAAAGGATAAGCCTTAGATCAAGTTTATTATATTTATGATATAAGAATATTTTTTTTAAATAAATAATTTAAAAGATAAAAATATACTACCATCTTAAAAAAATATTTACATGTCATTATTTGATTTGAGAATTGAATAGAATAAACTAAATTTTTTTCGATAAAAAATTTCCACCCACCTAGAGCATAACTGACTAATAAGAGACAAGTTATGGTTAGACCTTGAATTGGACTTATAAAGCCCAGTCTATTTTCGAAGAGAAAAGTGAAGAGTGTTTATTACTACTCCTATTTAATTAATTTCATTTAGCTTTTATAAAGTATTCTTGTTTGTCTTCTTTGTTAATTAATATAATATCTTAAAATTATTTTTTTATTATCCATCATAATTTCATCTAATCAAAATTGTTGTTGTCAATTAATTGATAATTAATTTATTTTTTAAAAAATATTGAATATTGATATCATTTCTAATGTTTACGTAGCTAGTTAGATGTAAATATTTAATTATATTTTATAAATTTACTTAAATAATTATCTAAATTATATAACAATTAGTGAATAAAAATAAAAATAAATTAGTGAATAAAAATAAATAACAATAAGGTGATCTAATAAATTATAAAATACAACACACATATCCCATGCTTTACAATCTAGTGTTTATACACTTAAAAAAAAACATTAAATAAATACAGGATACTACATGATACTAGGTTTGTTAGTATTGATCCTTATTTTGTATTGTAACTTTATTTTGTTCCTCATAACTGTTATTAAAATTTAAGGTAACTTGATGCATGAATTTAGTTACGTATCTACGTCAAAGGGATTTTAAAAAGTTAAATCCATTTTACCTTGATGAATAGTAAACTAACGGGAGTTTTTTTTGTCAGATTATTTGATATAATATCAATGTAAAATATTTTATACTATCCACAAGTAATATTATATAACTTTTGCAGTAATTATAGTATAAGTCAGACAATTTTAATGACATTGTTATATATGATTAAATGATAATATAATAAATTTTTACATTAATAATGTATTAAAATTAAATCATTTTCTAGTGATAAAAGCATTACTATTTACTATTAGGTTGTTGGCAAGGTATCCTTATGGATATTATTGCAAGACTAACCACTTGGACACAATTGTGATTGAGAGGCCGCCTTCCAAACAATTTGTTTCACCAGGGTTTGAACATTAATCCTGAGTGCAACTCGTATATTGCTAAATTCAAGTATCCAACTCTTGTTGAAAACTTCTATCATGATCTTTTTATGAACTATATACGTTCTTGCATATTTTAATCCTACGTGCTTCTTATTGTTCGGATGAGATGCATGATAACCCTAGGACAACAAAAGCATTCCCATATGTACAATGCAATTACGTGAAGTTGAGATTCAAGGAATCAAGAATGGTTGCGGGGATGATGCTCTTAACACCACCTCCATCGATGCTGAGAACAGTGACCAAGTCTCCATATGTTGGGGACTGAATCTGTAGAAGGAAGGAATTTGTTCTCTCCATATGTATTCAAAAGTCCCTAAATATTTTTGAAAGTAGAAACTTGTGTGTACGAAAAATTGGCTTTGATTTGATCAACTTGTTGTGAATGTCTAAGAAAAGTTGAACACTCATTAGAAGTTAAGTTTTCGCAAATGGGACCACTAAGAAATTAAATGCTTAAGAAAGTTTCGATTTAATTTCCGTTGGTTGACGGATCGCCCTCTTGGACATGATATTTATAAGGTATTGCCTGCATTTGTTGTGGTATAACTATGATGTGATGTGTGCTGAGTGTTATATTAGTTCAAATCAAAAATGTGATATAAGAAAGTTTGAGGGGAAGACCAAGTTAGTGATCATTATCTGAATTGGAGAAAGTATGAAATCTCTCCTATCCACATCCATGGCCCGTGTTGAATATTCTATACTCCGAAGAGTTATTATGGAAGAAGAAAAATAGTCCCTTGTAGACTTTGCATATCTTTCCCCGATTACTGCAGACACATGATAAAGGTCATTTGCGCGAGATATTTTTTCATAAGATTTGTCCAAGATGTTTGTTGGGCGGCAAGTCGCGTCTCTACTCTTTAATACTTCAAAAACCGGAAAAAATAACTAAGCTTTCTCCTCCACAATTCTTCACACGCTGCAAAGGTTGAATTTGCTAGAATAAGCAAAGATATTTAGAGGAGGATGAAATTAATTGGAATGAGATTGAAAAGATTTTGGTTATCAATTGATAATAAAGCGTGTAAATTAATTTTAACATATTTCCGTAATATATTAAACTTAAAATTGTAACTGAATAAACAATAAATCGTTTCCTATTTTGAATATCTTATATTTTGTAGTGTTAAAAATCAGTTTTTATTTTGTATTTTACATAGCTCTAATTTTTTTTTTGTCTAAACTATTAATATCCAAAATTTATTGAACTCTAACTAATTTAGTTTGAGCCAAATAGACCCGCAACATGAGTAAAATTCCTCTAGTGCTAGTTTGTTTCGTTTACTAGACTCGAATATAAGACTTTACTTAAAAAAAATTAGTGTTAGATTACTTGAACCAACTAAATATCGATTACATTTCTCTATTTCCAAGGCTTAATTGGACAAGGGCTATTCAGATTTGTTGAACATGGGAATTTACCGTGTTGGAATGGAGACGCAACGAGAACATAAGATAACATACAATGAGCTAGCAAGTTAGACAGCCAAAGATGACCTCCTCGCCATGGCTTAAGGGATGGGCCGATTACTTTGGAGGCACAAGAAGAGTTCCATATGACATACACGAAAGGCTCACATCATTACAAATCCTTATCGATGCATATCCAACAACTAGCCGTATATTTATGTATTTTACTAAAAATGTAATATAATTCTACATACATTGCGCATATATATGAGGTTATGAGCCAGCTTGTAGAGTATGACGATATAAGCAATGCTTTATTTTATTCCCCCATCAAGTGTCTTGCCTAAGCGCAATGGTGTAAACTTGAGTGAAGTGTACAACTCATACATTGCCAATTATTTGGTAACAACTATTTGAGTCTCACATCACTTAAGGATATGTCCAAGTTAGCCTTTTATAGTTGAGCAATTCTCCTCTCATAAATTAATTTTTGGAGTTGAGTTAGACCTACTTAATCGTAAGATGATATCAGAGCTTATTCTATCTTTCATGTTGGGCTATCCATAGATGTCCAGTCCAACAAATTTCACATTTCAGATGTCCAATCCTATATGTAAGGGATGTTAAGTCCCATATTGCTTGGATATATGGTCAATATAATCTTTATAAAAGTTTGAGCAACTCTATTACCATGAGTTAGCTTTTAGGATTGAGCTAAGCACTCAATCTTAATATGGTATTAAAGTCTATCATGTCATTATTATTGGGTCATCTATAAATATCTAATTTTGCAAACCTCACACTTCAGATGTCCAAGCTTTGGCGTAAGGGGATGTGTTAGTCTCACATTATTTCGGATATGGCCAAGATAGTCTTTATAACAGCTTGAGCAACATTTCCCTATGAATTAGCCTTTTGTATTATGGCCTAATACCTTTTGGCTTGAAGTATATCATCTAATGCGTGAAGTTCAAGCCTTTTAAGGCGATAAATTTCAATAGTTTTCATGTGAGGAGCTATGCATGCTAAAATTTGTAATTAAATTTGAGAAACAAATGTCCATTGAATCAATTTTCATATAGAGATCCATTTATATATTGGAGGTTAAAGAGAATTTCTCATTAGTTTATGAGTTTACCTAAGTTTGGGTTTTATATGATTGATTGGCACAAAATTATTACCTTTTATTATGTTTCAAAAATTATGGGAGATATTACTTTTGCAATTTTAGGAGATGGAGCATTTACAGTTACTCTCCTTCCCAAGAGCGTATTTTTGGGTATTCGAACTTGTGTTCTCATCCTTATAAAGGACTAAACTGCTTACCACTTGTTCAAGAGTTTGTTGGTGCACACAATTAAATTAGCTAGGAAGCCTTTGATCACTACTTGAGTTGTACCAGGAAGTAGCTTAACATTAATTGCTACACTGGCAATGTAACATGTAGTTGCAGATGAAGTGATAGAATCTAAAAGTACAGTTAAGAAAACATAGGAATCATGGAAGCAAAAAGGAACATCGGAGGTTCCACACTTTTTCAAATTCCATCTTCCTTGTTTCTTCATTGATTTTTATTTTCCAAACTCCCATTAAATTTTCTTTCTCTCCGAACAATGAAAGCAATCCCATCATCAATGAAATCAATGAAAGCAGGCCATAAAACCTATCTAAAAAACATTGAAGAGAAGCAAACAATGGCAAGACAAAGTGGTCAATTATGAGTAAATATTGGAGAGATCATATCACCCGCCCTCGAACTTCTAAATAGTAATTAAACAACAAGCACCTCAAGGGAAAGGGCACATTAACTGAAACAATGAGTTTTGGGACAAATGTATACACATTATGCATAAGATGATGTTTAAAGGGGCAACATCTGTTGTGGACTCAAGCCAAAGGAGAATTCAACCTAAAAGATTAGCCTATTGGATGAGAGAATCCCTATATTTAAATACCATACTTGAATAATATGGCTCCTTGATATGAAACTTTTAACATTGCTACCTCCATTTAAAGGCTGACAAGCCTCCTCTAGGTTGCCCATTCTAAGCGGCTTTACTCTAGCCTTTTTAGGCAAACCATTCTTGGATCACTTCTTTCCTAGTTTGTTCATTCTATGTGTCAGTCTTTCAATGAAAATACTAATATATATTATAGACTCAAATCCAAATGAGAATCTAATCCAAAAGAATAGTTTATCGGGTGATAGAACCCCTTAGACTTAAAAGTACCATTTTTGGATGGTATGATTTTCCAATGAGAGACTTATAATAACAATATCATTCATTCTTTTAGGAGTTAATATATGATATTTAACTGAAGGATTAACATATTAGAATGGTTCAACTTTAAAACTAATATGTTAGCATTTTTTTTAAGAGATTAATTTGTTAAAAGCTAACTCTTTCAAGTCTCACGTGAAAAAATAAAAAATTATGTCCAATATACATCATAATTATTTGATAAGAGATAAAATGGAGGCAGAAAGTAAATCATGGATAGATTTTCAGTGAGAAGAACCCAATGATTACAATACATAGCTTTTATTGTAATCGTAAAACAATAATTAATGAAATATGCAAATTAAAGCGTTTACATCACATGATGCAAGTTTTTAGAGACTTGTAATTTATTCTAATTCGGTATAATTGAATAAGGATCACTGTAATGGATTATTTGACCCATGGACACGACTTTAAGCCTGAAGCTTAATAATTAAATGGCTCACAATGATCACACGACCCTATGACTTGTTAAACATGCCCATTAATAGATGTTGCAGATTTACGAAATCGGCTTTGTTTGGATAGTCGTTCAGACCTGCAATAAAATAGTTAAGAGTGAAATTGAGATTAAAATAAGGGATCAGCATCATCTTTACTTGCAGATGTTCCTGCCCTTTAAATTTTTTTTTTTTTAATAGAAATGATAACGGTTTATCAAAAACATGATTTAAATGGTTAAATGATGACTTCACTCCACAAAAATTTATTCATATAAATCTATACAGCTCATGATTTCATTCCTCATTAGTTAATTATTATATCATTTCAGTCTCTAAAAATTATGTGGATCTTGAAAGGTTAAGAGTTAGCTCATACACATAAATAAATTTATTAAACCTGCAAGTGAAGCATGATTTTTTTGGTAAATAAACTGCTTATTTAATTTACTCTCTTAATTTTGATACGGACTTCAAATCTTCAATACCTCCTTAAAGCATCCTCATTTGTTTCATACTGGCTAATAGGTTCGTAGAGGCCAGTCGTGAAGTTAACCGTAGAAACAGGTTTCTTCAACAATGCTTCCCCAACTTTCACGAGATCATTCAAATTCTTCTCAGTGGTCACATCAACCGAAGATAAGTCCCCAGTTAATGTATGGTCCTGCCAATTTTGAATAACATTGTATATAATAATTTATCAATAAACATAAGCTAGAATTGTTCATATATATATATATATAACACTTTTGAGATATATAACTATTATGTATAATTAGATATTTGTATATAAAATTTTACAATACGTAAAGTTAAATTCAAATTTTATTATATATATATATATATATATATACAATGAGAACCTGGATTCTGAGGCAGTTATCTTCACAATTGAGTGCACGAAAAACGGAGGCTAGATGAAAGTCAACCATGTCAGCACTGGCTTGATTAAAGGCATCAAATAAAGGGGTGAATTACCACTCATTCTGGCTAGCCAACCCAAGATGCCCATTTTAGCTGCATCATTAGCACTGTATTGCATGTCCTGTTTTGGTGAACCTGTTCCCAGAGATATCACCAAGAACCGGTTGTATTGCATAGGTTCTACGTTGAAGTTTGCACTTGGTCCATGGTGGCAAATATGGTTCGACACTTCCGCAATAGCAACCAACGCCTGCAAGGTCAAATATGTCAAAACTCAAATGTCTCAAGGTACAAGAAATTCTTTTTTGTATTTTGAAAACAAGAAAAGACTTTTATTTTAAATTATTTAATGCTTAACATTTCAGTTTTATAGATTATTATATTATTTTTCACTTTAACTATATTTTTATTATAATTATTGAGAAGTTGAATATTAAATGGTTTAGAGCAAATTTTTTTTCTTACAACATATATTTTCTTATGGAAAACAATAATTGGGAATGAAATTTAATCATCCATTAGACCATTATTTTGCCGATCCTTTTAGAACTCTAAAATTTTTTTTGTGATTGAGTCAAATATTTTTAATAATATGATAATATATAATTAGATATCAATATAAAAATTTTTTATACTAATAATATATATAAATTAAATCCTAGATATATATTGAAGTTTGCATATGGTACCGGGTTATTTGCAGCAACGCCACCATCTATAAGGTCGTACTCGCTCAACACTTCACCATGCTCATTTTTGGTTTCTTTGGAGCTGCCGAAGTTGCAATGCATATATCTGACAGCAAGACATTCGAACATTGCTTCTTCTTCTGTGATATATTTCATCATTTGAAAATATAATATTAAGGACATATATACATGATAATATTTGATTGTATATATACATATAAAGAGAGAGAGAGAGAGAGAGAGAGAGAAGAGCGAGGTAGGGATAATGAACCTTCAAGCTGAAAAGATGACAGGTTGAAGGAGCTTGATGTCAAATGCGGGGATGACAACGTTGGTCAGAGTTTGGTGCAATTTTGTGTTGCCTAGTTTTTCCCTAACAAGGCTATGTAAATACTTGCCGTCATACTGGGGTCCCAACAGATATTTGACGGGCTTCGCGACGTATGAGAGGAAATTGTTCCATCTATATATAACGGTAACATTACATTGTAAATTAGTACATCCATGCACGAATATTGAAATGATAGGTAGATCATGATTGATTTTTTTTTTTCCTACAAAAGCAGGGAAAAGAGGGAATGAGAATCGAATACAGGATATTCCAATTTCAATAAAATATACAGGAGATAACTATTAGGCTATAGTTTCAATTGCATATAGTATGATTGATTTAATGTAGGAGGATAATAAAAAAAGTTATTATCAAAATTTTATTCAAAAATTATAATAGTTATTAGATAAAATAAAATAATATAACCTACTTATTCATCTAAATATCAATAATTATCTCAGACTATTTTGAAAACTATATAAATTATGGCTTGCTAACATTTTTTACTTGATGTAATTAGTGCTAAAATATATATTTAATTGATTACTTATTTTGCGGGAAGATTTTTGGGCAGTTCTCAAGGTAGAAGTCCTTGATATCTTTGGCTGCGTATAAGGGTCGATTCTTTTCATTTGGAGCAGCGAGCATTGTGGTCACCAATCCCCCAGTACTTGTTCCCGTAATCACGTCAAAGTAGTCTGCCAATCTTACATGTTCACCATCCAGCTTCTGCATATATAAATATAATCACCATAAATTGACTAAATGACATTCATAATTAAAGGATCTCATAAAAAAAGAGACATTCATAATTAAAGGAAAAGGCTTAAAAAATATATACTAGTTAGTATTAATATACAACATAGATTTCGTCAAAGAAACTAATCAATCAAATTAATGCTACATCGACCCTAATGTTAATCTTAATATTAATTATATATTAAAATATGATAAATTATTAGGTGCTCACAATTTTTTTTTTTGTTAAAAAAAGATATTTTATTCTGTTCATAAATCAACATTTAAGCTATATTGTATAGAAATGTAGCAAAAATAAGAAATACTCCCTCCAATTCAAAATAACTGTTATTTTATGTAATTTTTTTTGGTTTTATATAGACGACCTTAATCAGTACTAAAGTATAATGTAGTTTGTGTTTGACATGAGCTTTGGCATGTTAATTTATTAATTACCTGAAGCTCTGATTCCAGGAAAGCAAGTATAATTGCTGGAATGATTCCCTTAACACCGCCCCCATCAATACTGAGTATGGTAACTAGGTGTCCATCATCTTCACTTGGAGTTACAGGCATGAGTTTCGTTGCTTCCATTGGGTTAATTTGTCGTGTAATCACCACAAAAGAGAGAGATATATGGAGGGAGCAATTAGCTAGCTAGGGGCCAAAATTAAGAGAAAACTTTTTAATCCTTCAACAAGCTTATCCTCTTGTTCAGAAAATTTTGCTTTTTGTGGCTCAATTTGGTGGGGGTAGTTCCTGGGGGCACATGTATTTATACAGATGGACCATACATAATAAATTTGTGGGGCTAAAAATCCTTACTATTGCCTTGTTTATCGCGTGTTAAATTTGTAGCTACGTATAGTACACATGATTTTCGTAGAGTATAAAGAGAGTACTTTTTCACATGTAATCATGTATTCTTGATAGTGATGTGCTCCCCAACAAGAGGGGATGTATATGATTGGAGACCATAAAAAATACGCCGTAAAATTTGTTTTTATGTTCAAGTAGTTCCTTTTTCTTTTCAACTATAGAATAAATTAAACACGTCCATATCAGTCCTTTCTGTTAACTTGTCTTTGCAATATATTGAAGGGAATTCTTTTTTTCAAGAGTCTATAGACATCCATATTAATCTATACTATTAATAAAGATAATATATCAATTTAATACCACTACAATATATATATACCATCAATTTAAGACTTATATAATTAAAATTTATATTTGTTTAAACTACATATTGATTTAGGTATAATCATTATGTTGAAATAATGAAATTGCATTTGAAGAGATACGAGTAATGCTCTACATACGTTCGTCACGTCTTATTCATGGCAATGGCCGGAAAGAGATAAGATGCATGGCGACGAAAGATCAAATCAAACCCTGTACTGCACAAACTTTTTTTCATTTTTGTTTCTTTATTTGTTTTGTTTTATCCGGTTTTCAAGATAGTTTATATCCCAAAGACAAATTTTGGGCCAAACTCCGCATATTTTACTATGCAAGCCAGCCCATATTGAGCACAAGGAGTGCGTGAATTCAATAGCTATGAATAATAGATTATTACTCAGTGAATGGATGAGAATTACATAGGTGTATTCACCCCTTCATCGTCTCTCACAACTTCCATGAAACTTCGATCGAAAAGAATTCTTCCTTTTATACACACTTTCGTAATTTCCATCTAAGCTTATATAGAAATGTGTAAGTATTCCTCTTTGTCCATAAAGTATATAATATTTGGTAGCTGATTTTTTTATTAAAAAAAATTATAGCAAAGATTCTTTTTTCTGGAAAATAAATTTGCAAATAAAAAAAGTTTGACGGATCCTTAAACCAAAATTTCCTGTCACACAAGATCTGGCGTGATTTGCTAAGAGTTTGGCCATTGCATTACCTCTATGAAGCGGTGTTCAAATTTAATACAGTCAAAATTGAAAATCAATCGACAACAATCGAAGACTGATCAAAACTCAAACTAATTGATTGGATTGGTTCCTGATTTATGATGAAAATTAATCGGTTTAGTGGTCTTACTTTTGAAAAATCAATCCGAAACTAAATTGAGCTGATAATATATATATATATATATATATATATATATATATATATATATATATTATACGTATATTTTATAATATTTTAATACTAAAATTCTCTTATATTTTTTTATCACATCTTAACTGAATATTTTAAATTTTTAATTATATATTAGTTCTTTTAATTTGCTTAATAATTTTGAGTTTATACATGATTTCTGTTCAAATATTTCTATTTTATTTTTTTGGTAATAAGGAGGGACTTTGAACCCCCCCAAGCTATTGGAATCCTACGAGGAAGACTAACACCATTAATATCCTTATTTAGGAGAAGCCTACAGGTCCTATGAGGAGAAACCAACATGTGCAAACCAATTTCCACCTTGCGAGCCAAGTTTGCTAAGCGATCTGCTACTCTATTGCCTTCTCTAAAAATGTGAACAATCCTAACATTCTAGTTGCGAGCAGTAGGGTGACTAATTTGCTCGATCATGTGACTGCATGGATGAAGGTTATCATAGCCAATCAAGACTAAATGCACAACCACCTAAGAGTCACTTTCAAGGATCACGTTGGACGATCCTTTTTCCAAGCTATAGACAACCCAGTGAGGATACCCTAGAATTCAACCATTAATAGCATGCTTGAGGAGCCAATATCCCTCATAAAACCTAACACCTAGGCACCTATTGAGTTACAAAAGACACCCCCAAATGCGACTTTCATGCCATTCGCAATACAAGATCCATCTATATTACATTTATTCCAATTGACCAATAATAGAGTTGGCGTAGTGTTAAAGGCACACTACGATCTAAAGGAGAACCCCAAATCAATTTGTTTTTTGAGAGAATACCAGTTAGAAGGGTAAGTCTGAATACGCCTAAAGAGGATTAGTCTCTTTCCTTAGTGATAAGACTTTCTCTTGGGAAATTTTTTTTTTTTTTTAAAAATCCAATTGGGAGAAGGGAATTGCCAACCCACTAGACACAAATGATATTGCTCAGGTCTTCCACTATGCATGAGCATATTATTAGTGAAAGCACTGTGCATCTCCCTTAACTGTGTCTTGCCATGAAGGGAAGCGAAGATAGGTTAGATTCCTCCCTTTGGAACACCATTTTATTAGATCATCCCTTGCCACCCATCTCAACCTTGTTAATTTGGACATGACACCAAGTACTATAGATGGCTCTCTACATTGGGGAAGAGTTTGGTCTTCTAACTAGTTTGTGCTAAGGTCCTCACCAATGCCCAAAATCGGTTGTTGGGTTGCAGACCATTGTAAGGCCCAAGGCCCCAATGAGAGGCCCATTCCCTCGGCTAACGACTAATGTCGTTATTTGGCTATTAGTTCCGTTGATGTATCATATTAGTTGTTCTAATGTCAAGATCTCAACATATATCCAATTAAAGCTGGACTGAGCGTTTGAGATTCTTTTGACTAATTCTAGTCAAATACTCTTCAGCAACATTTCACATCAACCATCAAGTATCACCCATTATGTATTGGTTGACGATCATCAACTGAAGTCATTCTTTGGCTAATTGCTTTCAAACTATTGGCTAAATCTATTTCTCCACTAACTATTATTGGCTGTCAAGTACTTATCCTCAAGTAATCGTAGTTTTTGGGTGCAAACATAGTGCTACACCTAAATGTAATATATACTTATAGGTGAAGTGAAAGAATCTAAAAGTACATTTAAGAAAACATAGGAATTATCAAAGCAAAAAGGAACATTGGAGCAAATACATAGTAGTTGAGAAGGGCGAAGCAATGAATGAACCTTTGTTTTCTCACAAATTACAACTCTTTAATCTGGGCAAGTTCCACACTTTTTCAAATTCCATCTTCTCCATTTGGTTATATATATACATTCCAAACTCCCATTAAATTTTCTCTCTCTCCAAACAATGAGAGTCCCATCATCAATGAAGTCAATGAAAGTAGACCCACAAAACCAATTGAAGAGGAAAAAAAAAAGATTGAAGAGAAGGAAAAAATGGCAACAAAAAATGATCACTTATGAGAAAATGGCTAGATGAGATCACCCTGCCCTCCAACTTCAAAGTGGTAAAGAACTTAGGGTTTCGATGCTCATGTTTTGCTCATATGCTCGTCCACATTAACTTAGCAGAATGGTTAACATATTAGAATGTTTTTAAACTTTTAAGGGTTAATATATTAAGGATTTTATTTTAGGGGTTAATTTGTAAAAAGTTGATTATTTGAAGTCTTATGTCCAAAAAAAAAAAATCATGTCCAACATACACATAATTATATTATTTGATAAGTGCCTGACAAGCAGATGAAACCACAGCAAAATTGAAGGAGAAAGTAAACGTGGTATAGATTTTCATTGAAATGAGCGCAATATTAAAATACATAGCCTTTATTGCAACCGTAAAACAAATAATGAAATATGCAAAGCGTTTCACATGATGTAAGTTTTTAAGGGACATTTAGGGTGTGTTTGTTTGTGCTTTTTTTAGCAAAAAGTTACTTTTTTCATCAAAAAAAATTAATTTTCATATATTTGGATAAATTTTTAAAAATAATTTGATTATCAAAAAAATCAATTTTCAACTTCTTTGGAGAAGCTGAAAAAAGTAGCTTTTAAAAAAAATTAGTTTTCAACTTCTTTGGAGAAGCTGAAAAAAGTAACTTTTAAAAAAAATCAATTTTCAGCTTTTTCTATTATATATAAAATTTAAGTTTCAAAATTATTTTTTTCAAAATCTGAAACAAACGCACCCTTAATTTAAAATTTAATTTTGATATACGTCAGTGCAAAAGTATTTTACATAAATATTCTATTATATATTGTTATATTAATAAAAATATTTAATTTTTATATTTACTATATCAAAAATCTTACCTATAACGGCATATAATTGAATAATAATATAAAACTTATTTACACTAATAACATATCAAAATTAATCCCTTTAATTTATTCTGATTTAGTATAATTGACTGTGGATCAAGCAATGGGACTGTTTGACCCTTGGACACGACCTTAAGTCCTAATTAAATGGCGCACAATGATCAATCATGCTGCTACAGTTAACACGAACACCAATCATACAGCACATATTACTATTCTTATAATTTCTTTGACTTGTTAAGCATGCCCATTGATAGATGTTCCAGATTTACGAAATCCCCTTTGCTTGGATAATCGTTCAGCAAACCTGCAATAAAATAGTTAAGCGTGAAATCGTGATCGAAAGTAAGGGATCGGGGTCATCTTTTACTTGCAGATGACAATTTTTTTTAGTAGAACTGATAATAATTTAAACTTCAAAAACTGTAATACCATGATTTAAACTCCGCATAAATTTATTCATATGAATTTATACAACTGATACCTCATTAATCATTATATCAAATCAGTCGCTAGAAACTATACGGATTTAGTAAAGAGTTAGCTTATGCACATAAATAAATTCATTAAAACTGCAGGTGAAGCATGATTTTAGGTAATAAATTGCTTATTTTTACTCTCGTAATTTTGGTATGGACTTTAATACCGCTTCAAGGCTTCCTCGTTTGTTTCATAATGCTTGGCATGTTCATAAAGGCCAGTCATGAAGTTAACCGTAGAAACTGGTTTTTTCAACAATGCTTCCCCAACTTTCACGAGATCATTCAAATTCTTCTCGGTGGCCACATCCACCGAAGATAAGTCCCCCGTTAATGTATCGTCCTGCAAATTTTGAATAACATCTTGTATAGTAATTTATCTCTAAACATAAGAATTATTCATTATTCATAATATATTGAGTTATTTACACAATAATACTTAGAGTTAATTTTGATGTACGGAAAAATTACACACACACACACACACACATATATATATATATATATATATGTGTGTGTGTGTGTGTGTGTGTGTATGTATGTATAATAACTATATTTCTCAAAAATTATAATATAATACTCTATCATGAATTATCTGTGCAAATATTTTACACTTATCAAATATCAAAATTAATGCTATATAAATATATATAATGAAAACCTGGATTCGGAGGTAGTTATCTTCACAATTAAGTGCATGAAAAACGGAAGCTAGATGCAAGTCAACCATGTCAGCACTGGCTTGATTAAAGGCATCAAATAAAGGGGTGTCACCACTCGTTGTGGTTATCCAACTCAAGATGCCCCATTTGGCTGCCTCATTGGCACTGTATTTCATGTCCCTTCTTTGTGAACCTGTTCCAAAGAGATCACCAAGAACCTGTTGTATTGCATAGGTTCTACGTTGAAGTTTGCACTTTGTCCATGGTGGCAAATATGGTTAGACACTTCCGCTATGGCAACCAATGCCTGCAAGGTCAATGAGGTCAGGCCAATACCTTAATTAATTTTATCAAAAAATATTTTTATGATATTATTTTTTAGATTTGTAACAACAAAAAAAAATTCTTTCCAATTTATAAAAAGGTATTAAAAAGCATCTTTTTTTAATTATATAAATTTTCTTTATATGTACATTAATTTTAATAAAAAAAGCATTTTTTGAAAGAGTTTAATAAAAATGACCCTTAATTACGAAAGAGTCCCGTTATTTTTTGGTCTTAAGGTTCTTGTGATTTCAGATCAGAAATAACAATTGAGTAAAACTCTCCCCAGTAGGGTTACTAAAGATTTGGACCCTAATATTCCAAGCGAAGTTCACCAATATTTTGGGACATCAAAATTATAGCTGCGTACTCTCAAAGGTAATGTGGGATTAAATTGTGTGAGGCTATGATCCTGATTCAATAGTATATATGGAATTTACAAGAGAGATATTCTTAAATATCTAGAATAAGAAAAAAGTGTTGCTCAACTCCATTCATAATTTAGCACTTTAACTTTATAGGTCATGGTTATTTTTCACTTTCACTAAATTTTTAATTAAATAACTAAGCTATAAAATTCTAAGTGGAAAAAAGTAAGACTCTTTTTTTTTTTTAAGACTTTGGAAACACCTGAGAATTTAGAATTTTTTCTTATTCTAAAAATACTTAAGAATTTCTCTTCATAAAAACCTTCTATTCTCTCAAAATATCCCATTTAACCTTCACTTTTTATGTAACAAAAAATACATCCCATTGAGAAGACATCTCCGACAGATCAAAACTGAAAAGATACAACACATATTTTGAAATTGGATCTTTTTGGTTTCAAAAGAATGCAGAGAATTTGAATCACGGGAAATATTTTCTGTAATTGAAAAACCAAGAATTGGGAATGAAATTTAATTACCGTCAACCATTAGACCAATTTTCTGCCGTTCCTTTTAGAACTTTAAAAGATCCTTATCCATATATATATATATATATATATATATATATATATGAAGCGTATCACATAAGAGGAATGGTTTATTATAAGAGTAAGAGGAGTAAATTTGGATTATTAAATTTTATGTGGATAGTTAAAATTAAAACATAAAATCATATTACATTTTTAAGTAATCATGTGACCTTTAAATAATTTTAAATCTTATCCATTTATATATGGTTATACGGTCTAGATTTACTTCTCACACTTTCATAATAAATTATATATATATATATATGTCGGGTTATTTGTCAGCGACGCCACCATCTATGAGGTCGAACTCGCTCAACACTTCACCGTGCTCATTTTTGGTTTCGAAGTAATGTGCTGGAAGATATGATGGAGCTGCCGAAGTTGCAATGCATATATCCGAGAGCAAGATATTCAAACATTACCTCTTGTTCTTCTGTGATATATATTTCATCAATTGAAAGTATAATATTAATTGCATATATAAGAGCGAGGAACATATGTACATGATTTTTGTTATCTGTGCTCAAGATAGAGAGTGACGGGCACTGTATTTGGGTTGAAGCTACCACTTCTCTAAGACTTAGTTTGATTGTGCTCTATGAAGGGATACTTAGATTTATGAGAAATATAAATTAATCTTTTTTGTTTGATAAATCAAAAAGTTGGAATGCTTTTGCTTCTTACTTTTGAGAGTTAGGGGTGCTTTTGAGAGCTCTCATGGGATATTTTTCAGAGCTGATTTATGCTCTCTAAAATTAAAAAAATTAATAAATATAACCTTAAATTTTAATAAAAATCTAATTTTATCCTTTTATTAATTAAGAGTCATAATTTCTAATTTTATTCTTTAAAGATAAAAATTACTTTTATTAATATTTGTCCATTATGATCATTTTAGATATCAAGAATAACTTTACGAAATACTACTCTTATGACTTTTGCTTATTGAGGGCAATTTTTGCATTATTTTATCAAACAGTATTATTATAACTTTTTTAGAGTAACTTTTAGAGAGTACAGAGAGTTTAACAATCCTAAAAAATTTACAATAATACCAAACCAAGTCTAAGTGCATATCGCTCTTATAGGGGCTAAGGGAATCACCGTCCATTAATAGGTTATCTATTAGAATCCCCTTGATTGACTAATGTGAGGTAATTTAGATCATAAATCTTGATATTTTCAATATGATTGATGATCACGTAAAATTAGAGGAAGATGGGATCTCTATGGCTAAATTGGTGGGGAGGGCACTTGAAAATCGAGGGTCAGGAGTGTAACCGCACAGAAGGGGTGCTGGATTTGATCGATCCGAGGAGGTCATGGGAACGCTTGTGCGAGAGATACTAGCATGCTCACTCTCCCGGGCGCTCCAATGATAATGTTTGATTTTATCATAAGATATATGTCAAATGTGCAATTATTAAATTAAAAGAAGAGTTAGGTTGGAATATGATGAACCTGGAAGCTGGAAAAGATGATGGGATGAAAGCGCTTGATGTCAAACGCGGGGATGACAACATTGGTAAGAGTTTGGTGCAGCTTTGTGTCGCCTAGTTTTTCCCTAATAAGGCTATGTAAATACTTGCCGTCATACTTGGTTCCCAACAGAGATTTGAGAGGCTTCACGACGTATGATGAGAGGAAATTGTTCCATCTATATAGAATGATAACATTATTTATTTAAGGGTTAATAATCGTGTCACATTATTTTAACAATTAAATTCTAACAAAATTTTTGACTCGTGTACTTCATGATGTATATATTTAATAGATTACTTATCTTTCAGGAAGATTTTTGGGCTGTGCTCAAGGTAGAAGTCCTCGATGTCTTTGGCTGCGTATAGGGGTCGATTCTTTTCACTTGGAGCAGCAAGCATTGTGGCCACCAATCTCCCAGTGCTTGTTCCCGTAATCACGTCGAAATAGTCTGCCAATCTTACGTGTTCACCATCTAGCTTCTGCATAGAACAATGGTAATCAAAAGTTTCATAAAACAATGATACTTAGAAAAGAAAAATAATTACTTTTCTAATCTTAATCTTAATTATAAAAGATAATCTGCCAATTTCAATGTATACATTGATTAGTAAATTACGTAAAACGAAGTTTATGGGTATTTTAAAGAACATATTTAGGTTAGATTAAGCAAAAGGCTCGTCCATTTCAAATTTAGAGTACGTCTTTGGATTTAATGAACATTTATAAAAATGTTGACAAATGTAAACCAAAAACTAAGAAAAAAATATTATATTGACAAATAATTTACCAATAAGAGAAATTAAGAATCAAACACACGCATAACAATATATGGATGAAAGGCTAAATGGCCGGATGAGCCAACTTATTGAAGCGGAGTTTATGAGTTTAACTTGAGCTTTGGTAAGTTAACTAATTAATTACCTGAAACTCTGATTCCAGGAAACCAAGTATAACTGCTGGAATGATTCCCCTCATACCGCCCCCATCAATACTGAGTACGGTAACTAGGTGTCCATCATCATCACTTGGAGTTACAGGCATGAGTTTCGTTGCTTCCATTGAGTTAATTTGATGTGTAGTCACCACAAAGAGAGAGTTATATATGATGGAAGCTTATAGCTAGAGGGCAGAGGAAAACTCTTTAAACCTTCTACCAGCTTATCCCGTTGTTCAGAAAAGTATTGTTTCCTTGGCTAAATTTGATGAGGCTAGTTCCTAGGGCTATATGTATATATAGATAGACTACCATACATAATAAACACGTGAAGCTAGAAATCCTTACTATATATTGCCTTGTTTATAGCGTGCTAAATTTAATTTTTAGATACATGCATATAGTATACATGATTTTCTTAGAGTATATATAGAGTAAATTTTCACATGTAAATCATGTATTCTTGATAGTATAATGGGAAAATTAATACCAAGGACTATTGATAAGGGTTAACTAAGAAAAAAGGTCAATTATATTAACATTATTAAAAAGACTTATTAAATGATTTTTAAGGAGAAAGACAAAAAACCTTTTTGCAAAAAGACTAATCTTGATGCTTATGTAAATTTAACTGTTTGACATAAATATAAAAAAGAGGTTTCTAACAAGTTCTCTAAGGACACTTTTTAGTGATTCAAGAAAGAAAAATTTGTATTAGAAAGATAAAAAATTTTAAGTTTTCAATCTATTTAATAAATTAGAAGCAAAACCTACCTAAAGAAGCTTTAGCATTTCTAAGAATATATATATATATTGATGAGAAAGCTATTTTTATCTAAAAATTGACAAGTTAAGGGGTCCCCCTCAGGACCATTGACAGGGTGGGACACAGTATTCATTGCAAGTAACACTAAATCTGTGCTGTTACCGAGCTGGAAAAACGAAGATCCTTAAACAGGGTCTCTAACGTTTTTAATTTAAGGGCGTTATAATTTTTTTTTCCATAATTAATCATCAGCACATACTCATCAAAAGAGAGGACGCTTGTTGCAGAAAGGCATACAAAAATAAATAAATAAATAAAGTTATTCTACCAGCTCCTGCAGGCCCGTTTATAACAGCATTAATTCATTGTCATATGCTATATATCATATATGACTCTTCATGGCCAACATTTCACACCTGCTCCTTACTATATCCAAATATCCTGTCATATGCAATGCACCAAATGCACACATAGAACTGCACCCAGAGAATTGCCCATATCCGAATATCCTTGTGTTCCTATCAAATACTTCATTGAAAAAACTGTGCGAAAAGCTAACTCCAGTAGCTTTCTTTCGAAGCCAGCCCCAAACCACGAGTTCTTGAACGGGATTTCTCTCCTATTTTTTCCACTGCAGTTTGGTGCAGGGAAGCGTCACTTTTTTGCAATTATGTTGGGGCTCTACTCTTATGAATCTATGATCAATGATTGGTGGATTTTGGCGTTTGTGGCTGTCATATGTTGCCGCAGTTGTAGGCCTGTGGAAGCTCTAAACTTCTACCTATTGTGAAAGTTCTATTGTCTTGGTTTGGTATCTGCGATGGTTTCTCTTCTATCTGTTTGGTATCTGTGATGGTTTTGAGCCTTTCTTAATTATTAAAAAAAAAAAAAAAGGGGAAACACGTGAAATTTCTTCTAGACAATAGTATGTGGACTAAACCCCCATTCCGGAGTATAACTAAATATTGAGTCACTGTTACATATTTCAATGAATTTCCCCATCACTAGCTAGCTTAGGGCCAATAATACATAAATAATACTTAGAAAAGACTTCCGTTATCATTGACACTGGGATTTCGCATGCAAATAGTAAAAGTTTCGCGTTAATAAGTGAGGAACTACTCGAAAAAATTACAGTTGATAATATCATCATTGCTTATAATTTTATTCTGCTCGATTTCTCACTTATCAACATGAAATTTCCGTTATTTGCATATTAAAATCCCAATATCATTTGATATAGTAAATAAATATGTACAAATATCATTACTCTTTAGAAGACTCCTTCCACCCGTCCACAGATTAGGAAAATATCACAGGATCATTTGCTCGCATATAACACTTCTTCCAAACCCACCGCTTAATTTCTTTCCATAGTTAATCATATATAAATAATATTCAGAAAGCTCAGACGATTTATTCCAAACACCCCAAACGGTAAACAAACACGTTATAATTGTCGCAAACCAAAGGAGGATTTCAACCTTCACACAAACAAGAAATACAACATGATTATTTGATAAGAAGCCGATATATATAAGCTGATGAAACCCAAGGATAGACTTTTATTAATAAGAACCCAAGGATCAAAATACATATCGTTTATTGTAAACCATAAAACAAATAATGAGATATGCAAAGCATTTACATCACGTGATGCAAGTTTTCAGGGACATTTAATTTAGGTAGAAATGCACTTTACCCCTTCGAATATAATTTATGTGTATTTTATCTCTTAATATTTAAAAATATATAATACGATATCCTGATATTTTCAAATTATGAAAATGAGACTTTTTGCTAATTCTGCTGTTAAATACTATCATTAGTAATCATGTGCCATTAATATGATCTAATAAATTTATAAGTATGCCCCTAAATTAAAAAAACACTGACTCTTCATAAAATACAATCACTATTCTTTATCTTTTTCATCTCATCCACCCATCTATCCACCATGTAATTTGAACTCAAAACTCAAAAATAACACTGAAATAAGAAATAAAAAATAATGCGAAGAAGTTCAATATTTCACAGTGTCATATAATCTGAACTTTGAGCTAAAAAACGGCACTGAAAATAGAAATAAAAAACAATCATGAAGAGGCTCAACATTTCACACCATCTCTGATTTCAGTACGATTTTCAAGGAGTGTCGATCCGAGGCACATTTGTAAATTTATTGGGTCATGTGAGTGGCACATGATTACTAATGGTGGTATTTAACAATAGAGTAAATAGAAGATCTCATTTGTACAATTTAAAAATATTAGTATATCAAATTGCACATTTTTAAATATTAGAGGGTAAAGTATACATAGATTATTCTTTTAGAAAATAAAGTACAATTTTCCCTTTCATTTGTTCTGACTTAGTATCTTTGACTATGGATCACTTCAATGGACTGTTTGACCCCTCCACACAACTTTAAGGCTTAAACTTAATTAAATGGCGCACACTGATCATACTAGTACATTAATTTAACATAAACACCAATCATGCAGCACATATTACTATCCTTAATTTCTTTGACTTCTTAAGCATGTTCGTTGATCGATGTTCCAGATTTACGAAATCGCCTTTGTTTAGATAGTCATTCAACATACCTGCAACAGAATAGGTAACCGTGAAAGTTATGATCGAAAGTATTTTTTAATATAAATGATAATTAATACTTCAAAAACAGTAAACAATGATTTGAATGGTTAAATAATGACTGCACTGCTTAAAATTTTCTTTAAAATTCAAGGGGATATATGATTTTAGGTAAGAAAAATGTTAGACAATCAGAATTTTATTACCAAAATGATGTGGCAATATTATTCACCATTAGATAAATAAATAGGTCCTACTACTTTATATTATCCAACTACTCCTATGATTTTTCTGTCAAAAATTCCAATCATATTCTACTAGCTGCGTAGCATTCCTTGGTAGGTAATAGCTTGCTTATTTACTCTCCCAATTTTGGTATGGACTTTCTTTTTTTTTTTTTGGGGGGGGGGGGGGTGTATAATTTTGGCATGGTCTTTAATACCTTTTTAAGGCTTCCTCGTTTGTTTCATAATGCTTGGCAGGTTCGTGGAGACCAGTCATGAAGTTAAGCTAACTGGTTTCTTCAACAGTGCTTCCCCAACCTTCACGAGATCATTCAAATTCTTCTTGTTGGCCACATCAACAGAAGATAAGTCCCCAGTTAATGTATCGTCCTGCAAATTTTGAATAAAAATTATATAATAATTCATCTCTAAACATAAAAATTATTTGTAGATTAATTTTCACACACTCTCAATGTACAAAAATTTTACATTGTCATTGAATCATATACTTTAAAATACGTATTTTGGTCGTTGAGGAAAAGTGGGGACAAATTAATCTCCCAAGATTTGGAAATTTATAAGTAGTCCTTCACCATTTAAAAAATAGAATATATCAGTTCCTCTGTATAAATTTGTACAACTAAAAAGGTCTTAAAATTTTTATATAGGGGGACTAATATGTCCCTTTTTTTTTAATAGTGAGGGAATACTCGTGAATTTTCAAATCTCAAGGGATTAATTTATCTCCAAAATTTTTGTCAGGGACTAAAATAGATATTTTGTCTATACTTTTATATATGTGATTCTAAGATAATAAATATAAGGATCAAATAATTTTTAGAGACTAATCTTTGCCTCTAAAAATTAAGGATTATGTTAAGAGCTTTCATTTCATGAAGATGAATTTGTCCTGTGATATTTTTTTATTATAGATCAGTCTGAATGTTTACTCTTTTTTTTTTTTTAAAGTTTTTTCTTGTCCTTTGAAATGGGTTCTTAACTTTATAGTATAGCCTCGCAAAAGAATAAATTGTCAGTGACTTGGGATCACACATATATATAATTCGATATACACTTATTTTTCCTTAATACAATAGGGCCCTTTTGGTATGCTATATTAAACCTAATAGGATAAAATTAAAATACATTGATTGTATTTGTTTCACACAAATTTATTCGCTAGCCGAATGGGATGAGAGTCAATACATACCAGGAAACTCTTTCAAGGTGATCAAGAGGCTTGATTAGTGTAAAACACAACCAATTCCCATGATTAGGTGATCAATATCAAGTGAAGAGTGTTTGGCTAATAGATCAGCAAATCAAGTCATCAAAAGGATATTAAATGAATAGCTGAAGGCTAATGAAATGGATTGAAACTTAAAAAGACTGAAAATAAATGAAATATTGTAAACAAAAATGCAACAAAGAAATTATGTAAATTACTAGAAAGTAACGGCAAGGAATATAAAGTATAGAAAACATAAAGATAAATATAAAAGAAACTTATATTTGATCCATTTATTTGGGGATGTCTCTACAAATTATACTCAAGGCTATTTATATATGTGCAAAATTTAACAGTTATCCTAAGGCATCCATTAACCATGTTCTAACATAGATATGGTCAACAAACTTTCTCTTAGTAACCACCTCGTAACCGTCTTCCATGTCTTCTTTGAGTGTACTTCTCTCAACATGGGAGTAACCGCTTAAAATGCCCTTTATATTTTATCTGCTCCCCCTACTTTCTGAATTGGAAACTGTCTTCCTCAACTGCTCCTACTTTCTAAGAAGTAGTCACAGATTTGGTCAAACTCTTATCCTCAACCGCTGAAGCATGTTCTTTCTCCAACAAAAGCTCAGAACTGGTTTGTGGATTACAAGCTATCAGAAAATCACAAAGTCTAATAGAAAATTCATGCCCTTGGCTAACGGCTATTGTCACTATTCAACTGTCAGCCGTTGGCTATTGACTGTTGGCTAAATTAGCCATCGAATTTTGGCTTAAACCGATATCAGCTATTAAGCCTCAAAATATATGAATAAGAGTTTCTATAGGCGACTATACCTAGTTAGAATCTTAATCACAAAAGATAAGGTAAATCAGCAAAGGCAAAATAAAAAAAATGGCCAAAACAATATCAAGATAGCCTTTTTTCAAGCTTGAAACGGCCTCAACCTAGCTAGCCTTGGTTGCCGTCAACGCTCTTGCCTTGAGCTTTTCATAAATATGCAATAATAGTTATTTTGATACTAGAATTTTAGCTAGTGGCCAATTGAAGTTTGGCAAGTGTTTTGACCTCTTTCAATCAATTTAAACCGAGCAATATATTCCGTGTCGGTCGTCGGCCATTGCCTAGATATTATTCGGCTATCGACTAATAGCCCTTTTCACAATGCAGGTTGGTTTTTTAGATTTAGAAGTAGCTATGTTAAAGAGATTATCACAAAGTGGTGGATTTCTTAACCAAGTATGCGAAGAATGAGTCGTGCAGTTTTGTTTTAGTATATTATAAAGTATGCTTTTGATTTTATACTATTCAAATTCATTCTTTCAAGATGATTAATCTATATTAATGTCTGACCATTTGTTTCACTTTAATTTAATAACTGAGAATTATTCCAATTACTGAAGAAACAAGCTACTGAGAAGTAGAGAATAGCAATTGAATCGAGAGTGAGAATTTATTATTATCGCTCTGTTTACAATTGATACAGAAGCTTACAAATGATTAACAAACTACTGAAATTACATCTTTTTGACAAGGGATTTAATGCTTGACCTCTAACCAAAATCGTCAATCTTAAATTCTACCCTAATATCTTATTGATATTTTTACGAACAACAAATCTGAAACAATAATCGAATCAATGAAATTAATAGAATCAAATGTTTTATCAAAACATAAGATGAAGATATGGCACTAGTAGTAGGCCTTTTTAGTGTGCGGGGATCTCATGTCACGGAGTCTCCTCTCTTGCGAAAGTATTTTTGCAAGCCTGCATAAATTAAACTCAAATGTTTTAGTAATATTATTGTAATTTGTAACTGAATTGTAATGTGCATATGGAAACTGAATAAACTACTACGAGCTACAAATATGTATAATTTTTCTAATTTTACCTTTTGAGAGCATCTTCATTAGTTCCCCCATTTTCTAATGGCTCAAACCGACCATTTTCCAAATTGACCCTAGACACTGGTTTCTTTAATAACTTTTCACCAAGTTGGCAAAGTCTCTCCAAGTTCTCCTTTGTAGAAATGTCAACTGAAGAATCAATTCCAGTCAATGTGTCATCCTGCATGTTGTTGAACAAATTAGATCACTTATGCTTAATATCTAATTTATGTACTTCATGTTATTTCCAATAGAATAGAACTACCAAGTATATATATCTTTTGAAATTTACCTGTATCCGAAGATAATTGTCTTCTGAATGAAGTGCTTTAGTGACAGTAGCTAAATGGAAATCCACCATGTCCGCACTTGATTGAGAGAAAACATCTATCAAGGGAGTACAACCTTTATGCGTTAGCCAGTCCAATAGGCCCCATTTGGCTGCCATTGTTGCATTGAATTTTTCTTCATTTTTGGCTGTTCCGGTGCCTATTGAAATTATTAGGAAGCGACTATAGTCATTAGGCTTGATTGGAAAGAAATCAGGACTTTCATCAATCATTTGCTTTGTTACTTGATTCATGGCAACTAAAGTCTGGATCATGAAGTACACCAAGCAAAAAAAAAAAAAAAAAAAAAACAAATTAGTACTGCTTCCAAAATTAAATAAAAATTTCAATAACAAATAATTGATAAATATGATAAATTCTTAAGTGATCTTAGAGCACAATAAAAGTTTTGTTCCATACCAATAATGACCTACAAAATTAAGGTGTCAAATGATGAATAAAATAGAACAAGACTTTTATCGTATTTTAAGAGTACTTAAAAATTTCTTAATAAATATATAGACATACCGGATTGTTAGCACAAACACCACCATCAATGAGGTTGAATTCGTGTACATTTCCTTTTGGATCTTGGTTCGTGAATTGGTGGGCAGGTAAATAAGTAGGTGCAGCTGATGTGCTGATGCATATGTCCGAGAGTTTAGCATCCAAGCAAGGGGAACTCTTAATCTGCATGAATTTTCAAATCTTATTAAGTTTTATTTGATCATTGATTTGATTTTTATTTTTAGTTCATAGGGGTATCCCAAAGGAGCCCCAAGGAAGAAGGAAGAACAGAATAAAATTAAGGATCAAATTCATGTTCTGCACATAACAATATTGTCTTTTTTTATCACTTGAGCTGATGCTCACACAGGCGACCATTAATTTGATTTTATTAAATTGAGTTAGCAACCAAGTTTTCTGCAATTGTTTTTAATTTATTGCGACATATATCAATTATAATCATTAATTTCAATTCTCTTATAAGTTTACATAAAAAATATTTTAAAATAAAAGGTTAAATAGCTAGCGTAAGTAGCTGCTTCAAAACCCCCCCCCCCCCCCAAAAAAAAAAATACTTCTGTTGTCACTTCTCTCGTCTTTTTATGGCTGTTAAAATAAATAGTATTTTATTATTTTTGGATCAACATGGTTGGCTTTAAGCTAAACAATTATATATGCTTGTACCGTAAGTTACAACTAGTTCAATAACAAAAAGGAAAGACAATTACTTCTGTCTTTATCAATAATATACTATTCAGCTTGTGATGGCGGCCAGAATCATATGGATTCAAATTTTCAACGGCAAGAAGATCATGAAGTCATGAACAAATGATTGGAAGTCGTAAGAGAATTCATTTTCAACACTGACAACCAAATGAAGACATCTCTAAAAGTTAGAGAGGAGAAATTAATAGAGAGAAAGAAACCTGATAGGATGAGAAAATAGTTGGCTGCAGGCACTTGATGTCAAAGGTGGGAATGACAACATTGGTGATTGTCTCATCTAAACGAATGTCTCCAAGCTTCTCCCTAACGACCCCATGCAGGTATCTTCCATCGTATTTGGGTCCTCCCAATTGTCTTATTACCTTTGCTAATATCGTCCCACATAGGCCCCTGCAAGAAATTCAACCAAAAGCTTTAATTTCTCAGTAATTTATACTGATTTTGATGCTCTTATATTTGCTTTTTACATAAGAATTAGAATCCTCTAAAATGAAGTTAGTTGTAAAATGAGAATTATATTATATTATGTTAAGAGAAAGAGAGAGAAACATAAATATTTTAAATAGATATAACTCTCTTAAAATAAGGAGAGTTCAATTTAAGTACTTGTAAATATCTTTCAACAAATCATGCAATAACAATAATAATAACTAAATCTTATCTCATTAAATATAATTGATTATATGGATCATATTCTATTATAAGTTATATTTATATTTAAACTAATAAAATCTAAATCTCTATATTTATATTTAAACTAATAAAATCTAAATCTCTTAAATGATCCTATTAAGAATAAATACGAGCGGATTCATTCTCTTGCTATACTATACCTCAAATTACAAGTAAGTTTAAAGAGAACCAATGTTAATTACCTATATTGTGGGAAAATTTTTGGGCAGTGCTCCAAGTAGAAGGGCTTGATGTCTTTAGCAGCAAAAAGTGGACGATTGTTTTCATTTGGAGCAGTTAACATAGCGGTTACAAGGCCTCCCGTGCTTGTTCCTGACATCACATCAAAGTAGTCTGCAAGCCTTGCATCCTCACCATCCAACTCCTGCACGCATGCCCAGATCGATATCAATTTTGTTATTACAAAATGTTAATGTTAATGTTACGTAACGACAATGATTATTTCTCAGAAATTATGAATATTTAAGAAAGATAATTAAATAAATCAAAGAAGTGAAGACTACTTATTTATCTAAAAGTTAAGAATACTATCACATCCTTCCAACAAAAATTTCTAAATACAAAATTATGGCTATTTATTATAATAGTTTTATTTGTTGTAACTACGCAAGTAACATATCTAGTAGTAGCAGTTTAACCAGATTATTGGTTCCATATTTCACGTGGATGACATGAGATAGCACTAAATTAACTAGGATGAGGATTAGTTAGCAGTCATGTTTCTGTTTTTAAGTAGGTCAAAAACTACTTAATATGGAGCTGGGAAATGTTTTTTTGAACACATTACGTACCGACATAGTATGAGATATAGTATATTTATGTGAGCGTATATAAGTATCGAGATATGCGTGTATTTAAATAAAATAATATATCATATATTTATATGAGAGTGAATTATATTTGGGTATATCCAAACTTCACCCACAAATAACGGAACTCAAAGGAGCTAGCTATAGCTACAGGTTCATCTCGTACCTGAAGCTGCGATTCAAGGAAATCAAGAATGGTTGCTGGGATGATGCCCCTAATCCCACCCCCATCGATGCTGAGAATGGTAATTAAGTTCCCATAAGTTGGGGGCTGAATTTGTTCAACGGATGACTTTGATCTCTCCATGGATATATTTGGCAAGGTAATTAGTTAGAGGCTTTTGTATGCACAATTATATCTACTCTCTTGAGCTATATGTAAAGATCAATGCAAAAGGAAAAGGATGGGAGCAATGGTTGTAGTTTCGTTTTGGGCAGCAACAGCAAGTATAATGCAACGAGGACTTGATGCTAACTAAAGAAAGATTCAGGTTTGCTGTGGTTGTGATCAGATTGGTGAGCTCAAAGGGCTATTTATAGTGGCACGACCCCATGAAAATTGATTTGTGGTCAATTTTAAAGTTCAAAGTGGAGAAAACAATTTCCGAGTGAAGACATAGTCAGAGGCTGCATATTGGTAAAAAATGTGGAATTTTCCTCGAGGGACATTAGAAATTGTTATATGCTCTATTTAAGTAAAGTAATATATTTGTCTCAGTATTATTATTATTATTATTATTATTAACATAAGCGCAGAAGATATGTCAAAGTTCTACTAGGAAAATAGATCATATAAAGAATAGTCAAATAATTAAAAATAGATGAAAACTTAAAAAATAAAACTATCAAAGAAGTATAAATTTAAACACATTTTATAATCTGATACTATGATGTCAATCTATGTAATTATAATCTCTCGAAATGGGACGGGACAAAGTTATTATTGCTATTATTGTTATTATTATCATTATTAAAAATACTAACCATAAAAATGAGTAGTTAATTAAGAGATAAGAATAACCCATAAAGCCAAAATAACACAATGAAATAAATAAGAAAAACTTCTGGATCCAGTTTAGGTATTTCCTTCTCAAGGAGGATAGGGGCCCTTCGGTTTGAAATGGTCCAACTCGTACCGCGCTAACAAGACAGCTAATTATTGACTGAATAATTTCCCTATCTTGTGCTGAAGAATGAGACAAACTGTCACTAGAGAAATTGTGAACATACAGTACATGTTCAACTGTTCTGTTACAAGTCTCGTATGAATTTGAGAGCATGAGAGACTCATAAGGGAGTTGAAACTTCTTCGTAGGTAGGTCTACAATTTAATTTGCTGCGATTTCATCAACGTGTCACACAGGAACTTCATAAACGTACAGTGGTGGCCATCGCACATTTTATGTGGTGAGTCAGGCGACGTGACCCGCACGAACGTTGTTCTTCCTTTTATTTTAGGACATTTTCTCCCGTATCTTAGTTTTTTTAAGGTACATTATCTTTGAGTGACTAGTAATTTATTTTTTCTCACAAAGGTATTATTAATTTAAAATTAAAGTTTATAGTAAAAATTATATGTCTATGTTTTAAATATATGGAACATATAATAAATAAGTTATATCCAAAATGTCATAAAGAATACTGTTGGTACTCTTTTAAGAATAAGGATAGTCCTTTCTTTTAGATAGGAGAATGTTTGTTAATTGTTAAGTATAGTTGAATTTTTATTTTTATTTTTTTCATAGCAAGAAACACAAGTCTACTGCAACTATTTATTTATAATATAATTTAAAATATTTTACTATATGTGTGATATTTTAAAAAATTAAGTTTTTATTCACTTTTATTTTTCCCATATAGTATTTGATATTTTACTTTTCATCTTTTAAATTTTATATTTCTTCAAAAATAGGAACTAAATTTTATTTATTTTAACAAATCGGAAACCAGTATATATTTTATCTTTTGCGTTAATTTGAATGGAAAAATATAAAAATTCATAGTCGTAAAATATCTTTCAAATATTATTCGTCTATGTATTTATAATTATCATAAATTGTTCTTGAGTTTTAACGATTTGAGTTATAATGATAAGAATATTTTAATGAAATTATGATTTATTTAATTTCTATATATTTTATTAATAATAATATTAATGTTTTACTTGTACTACTAAAAATAGTAAACGATGCATTTAAGATTATGAACTAATTTAAACACATATTAAATATTTATGTACTAAATAATATATATGAGATTTATCAATGTCGCTTGAAAAAAAACTATATTTTATCCTTGTGATTAATTACATAATGAAATTGTCAATGAGTTGTATAGGCTTGAAATGTGGATAATGTACAGTTCTATTTTTAGTTTATATTGAAATTTAATATTTATTTAGAAGAATGTGAGTAAATAATAATCAAATTTTAGATTGTTTGATCATATAGATTCTAATAATATGTTATAAACTATTTCTCCAAAACTTTTAAATTGTTCGATAAAGATACATAAATAATATTATATCTAACATTGAGGACATTAATGCTTATGGTAGAAATGGATATAGATAAAAAGACTTTATATTTTCCCTATCTCTGGGTGTAAATCCTTTATTTGGTTTTAAATCTTTTTTAGATGGAATAAATCTTCAATAAAAATCACAAATTCATGCTCACTTCTCAGACTTTACTTTTTCAGCAATGTTATTTGGTACGAACATTTTCCTATACTAAAAGTTATAGGACCTCTCATAACTAATCATAGACAAGTAAATAGGGATTAAGGAGGAAGAACTGACTTCATATAACTCAATGCAATGGATCACATATAGACTTGTACGAGGTTATTTCGGGAAATAATTTTCGTGATGTTAACATTTTTGTTGCTTCATGCGGTAATGTATATTAGTTTAATGCAAAAGTTACAACATTATAGACTGACCTAGCTAAAATATTATTTTTCTTATCAACGGTGCTTGATTTGTCTAGCGGCTAACGATTCATGCATTGTGTGTGTGCGCACACGTGTGTGTTCGTATGTTATTTATTCCACGTGCTTAAAGAATTAATCTGATAATCAACCTGCCATTAAAGACTTTCTTGAAATTAAGTCTGGCTTTGTCAAGTTCATCGAACTGATCTACCTTCGAATTGATGGTGGCTAATTTATGTAGAAGAATATTAAATAATAATTAGAGTTTTGTTATAAAAAATTTTTGTTAAAATAATGTGACATTATTTATAACTTTTGGATGGATGGATAGTTTCACCTTTTTGATATATTTAACTACTCTATTTGAATTTCGACAAATTTTGCAAATAATTTGGCTATGTAGCATTACTCTTTGATCTATCACTGTAGAAGAAGTTTCCCTATATAATAGGAGGTTCAGAGTTGAGAAATTATTAAACACTTCTAGAGCAAGGCATTTTTCTATAGCAAGCACTTCAAAGTTTGAAGTTTTTGTGTTCTCCAGTCTCAATTTTGGGGATGGAAGATTTTCATCCTAACTTTTTTTTTACTACAAACAACAACACAAATTATATGACAAAAATAGGCTAGTTGTCGCAAGATTAGGTGATATACAAGAATATTTATTTCACAAACTTAACCCTAGAATAATTAGCGTAAACTTGAATATTGCACTGCTACTACCTTTACTTAATTATATATGATTCCGTTTTCCTGGTGTGGGTTAGGGCAAAAATTCAGAATATTGAAAAAGGATAATCCTTAGGTCAAGATTTTTATATTTATGATATGCTAATATTTTTTTAAACTAATAATTCAAAAGATAAAAATGTACAATCATCTTAAAAAAATATTTATATGTTATTATTTGATTTAAAAATTAAATAATTCAATGAAATGGACTAATTAAGTTCTTTTCCATGAAAAAATTTTCACCCGCATAAAGCAGAACTGACTAATAAAGAGGCAAGCTATGGTTAGACCTTGAATTGGACTTAATAAAACCCAGTCTATTTCTAAAGAGAAAAAAAAATAGCCAAAAGTGAACAGTGTCTATTACTTTAATTAATTTTTATTTATATTTTATAAAGCATTCTTCTTTGTCTTCTTTGTTAATTGATATAATATCTTAATATTAATTTTTTATTATCCATCATAATTTCATCTAAATTTGTTATCGTTAATTAATTGATAATTAATTTTTTAAAAAAAATTGAACATTGTTGATCTCATTTTCTAATTTTTATGTGGCTATTTAGATGTAAATATTTAATTCTATTTTCAAAATTTGCTTAACAAAATAATTATTCAAATTATATAACAGTGAATATTCAAAAAATTAGTGAATTAATAAAAATAAAAAAACAACAAGGTGAAGCAATAAATTGTAAACTACAACACACATATCCCGTGTTTTACTATCTAGTGTTTATATACTTTTAAAAAACATTAAATAAATACGTGATATTAGGTTTGTTGGTATTGATCCTTATTTTTTATTGTAACTTTATTTTGTTCCTCATAACTGTTATTAAAATTTAAGATAACTTGATGAATGAAATTAGTTACTTATCTACCTCAAAAGGATTTTAAAAACTCAACTACATATTATTTTGATGAATAGTAAACTAACAGGAATTTTTTTTAAGGTTATCTGATATATTATTAGTACAAAATATTTCACACTATTAACCAATCATATATTATATAATTTTTGAGGGAGTTATAATATAAGTCAAACAATTTTAATGGCATGATTATATATAATTAAATACTAATATAAAAAAGTTTTACAACTACAATGCATTCGAATTAAATCATTTGTTTTTTAGTGGCAGAAGCATTACTATTAACTATTAGGTTTTTGACCAAGTATCTCTAGTTCCTGACGGACATCACTATAAAACTAACTACTTGAGCAAAATTGTGATTAAGAGACCTTTTAAACAAGAGCACTGCTAAATGGTGCGAAAACAAAATGTGCGAATAGTATACGAATACAGGTAGTGGTGTTTGATTGGATACGAAGGGAGACCATGGGCCGGGAAAAAAAAAAGGAGGAGCGGTGCGTTATACATAAAACTCTACAAATATCACCTTCATGAAAAAAAGTTCGAATACGGATTTGTACTATTTATCATTATCTTTTTTACAATTGTTTTTACCGTAGTTTGAATATTGATTCTCTCCTTGTAAGTCCATCTCGTTTGTCACTAGATCAAACTCTTGTTATAATATCTTATAATTTTTATCATGATCTTTCTATGGACTATATACGTTCTTTCTCGCACATTTTAATCCAAGGTGCTGGTTATTGTTCGGATGAGATGCATGATATCCCTACGGCCACAAAAGCATTCCTATATATATATATATATATATATACCTGAAGTTGAGATTCAAGGAAATCAAGAATGGTTGTGGGGATGAGGCCCTTAACACCACCTCCATCGATGCTGAGAACAGTGACTAAGTTTCCATAGGTTGGGGACTGAACCTGTAGAAGGAAGGACTTTGTTCTCTCCATATATATTCAAAGTCCCTAAATATTTGTGAAACTAGAAGCTTGTGTGTGTACAAAAAAATTGGGTTTGATTTGATCAACTTGCTGTGTAAGAATGTCTAAGAAAAGCCGAACACTCATAAGAAATTAAATGGGCCCACTAAGAATTTAAATGCTTAAGTTTCAATTGCTAGGTTGCTCTCCTGGCCATGGTATTTATAAGTATTGCTATGAACGCATTTGTTTTGGTAACTATGATGTGATGTGTGCTGTGTGTATAAGTTCAAATTGAAAATATGATATAGGAAAGTTTGAGGGGGGAGACCAACTTACTGGTCATTATCCGAATATTGGAGAAAGTGTGAAATCTCTCTAATCTATCGACATCCATGGCCCGTGTTGAATATTCCATACTCCAAAGAGTTGTCATGGAGGAAGAAAGATAATCCCTTATAGACTTTGCATATCTTTCCCCCTTTATTAGAGACAGATATATTAAGAGTTCATTTGCGTGAGAAATTTTTTTCATAAGAGTTGTCCAAGATGTTTGTTAGGGAACAAGTCGTCTGTACTCTTTAATACTTCAAAGACCGGAAAATAACTAAGCTTTCTCCTCCAATTCTTCACACGCTTTAAAGGGTGAACTTGCTTGAATAAGCAAAGATATTTAGAGGCGGATGAAATTAATTGGAATGAGATTGAAAAGATTTTGCTTATTATCGATTGATAATATTGTGTGTGAATTAATTTTCAACTTATTCCCATAGTATATTAAACTTAAAATTGTAACTGAATAAACAATAAATCGTATTCTATTTTGAATATCTTATATTTTGTAGTGTTAAAAATCATTTTTTATTTTGTATTTTACATAGTTCTATTGTTTTTTATTAAATTATTAATATCCAAAATTTAATAGACTCTAATTAATTTGATTTGAGTCGATCGGCTCACAATATGAGCAAAGTTATCCCAACACAAATTTTTTTTATTCATATATAATATTCAAATCTAAAATTTTATTTAAGAGAAGTTAATGTCAAATTATTTGAATTAACTAAATATTGATTATATTTCTCTATTTGTAAGCCTTATTTGGAAAAGGGTTATTCACATGTGTTGAGGATGGGAAGTTACTGTGCTGGAATGGAGACGCAAAGAGAACATAAGATGACAAACCATAACCTAGCAAGTTAGGCAGCCAAAGATGACCTCATCCCCGTGGCTTAAGGAAAATGGCCGATTACTTTGTAAGCACAAGAAGAGTTCCATATGACAAACACAAAAGGCTCGCATCATTACAAATCCTTGACGATGCTTATCCAACTACTAGCCGTATGTTTATGAATTTTACTAGAAAAGTAATATAATTATACGTTGTTTGTATAATATAAGGTTATGAGCCAGCTTGCAGAGTATGATGATGTAAGAAATGCTTTATTTTATTCCCTTTTCGAGTGTCTTACCTAAGCGCAATGGCGTAAACTTGAGTGAAATGTACAACTCATACATTGCCTCTTACTTGGTAGAAAATATTAGAGTTATTCGTCACTTAAAAATATAGTTAAAACAGTTTTTATAAATAATTGATCAATTTTTTTAAATAAATTAATTTTTTTTGTTGAGTTAAATTTACTTAATTTTAAGATAATATTAAAATTGATTTTATGTTTGATATTGGACTATTCGTAAATATCCAATTCTCCAAATTTCGTGCTGCAAATATTATGTTAAGTCTCAAATTACTCGAGCATATAACCAAAATAATTTTTATAAAAATTCGAGCGACCTGTCCATTTTTTTAAAGAAATAGGAAACATCACATACCGCTCCATGAAAACACGACACACGCGACCCAAAACATGAAACACAAAAATAACACAACGCTCCACTTGTAACACCTTTTGGCACGACCCCCAACACGGCAATCACAGAGCTCCCAACACTGAACCGCCTGAACATGATCCATCTCATCAACAACTTGCTCCATCATGGCATTACCAGCAGTAGAACCACCTGTGTGATTGCATGAACATGGTCACTCACACTCCAGCACCACGTCGAACCTGATCCCATGCACTGCCTCAGAGATGCCTGCGAAACTCACAAGCCTTCTTCTCGGTGCACAACTACCATAACCATGACAGAATACGGTGGGCCATCACAGCATTGAAACATTAGCACCATGATATCCCAAACACGAACCACGAAAGTAATCACACTCATGAACACGGACACTCGATAAGATCCACCCCGATCACAACCACGTCAGATGGAAAACCGTTCTCAGGAAGATCACAACCATGAAGCTAGATGGAGAACCAACTGCAGGGAGAGCTAAAGCCATGGCGCTTGACAGAAGGGTAACATTGACGGAGAAGAACACCCAAAGGGGCACCAAACGATATATGAGACCACTCTTGCTTACCTTCATGGCAAGGACAAGGTGAGTGCAATAGAGGCTTCAAAGTGGCAACACCAATAGATATGGCAACAGCCATGGAGATCTCGTCAACATACAATAAAAAGAGCATTGCATGCGCTAAGACATCAACAAAACAAAAGAAAGGATTTAACGTGAATGGATAAACTAGAGAAAGGACGAGGGAAGGGGCTTACTGCAAGCTAAAAGAGATGGCTTGCAGCAACCCCCTCATGAGCTAGCTTTTTGTATTATGTTGTAATAGTTTTTGGCTTGAAGTATATCATTTAATGGGCGAAGTTCAAGCCTTTTAAGGTGATCCATTTCAATATTTTTCATGCGAGGATCTAGGCTAAAAGTTGTAATTAAACTTGCAAAAAAAAAAAAAAAAAAACAAAAAGGGTCCATCAATTTTCATGCAGAGAACCATTTATATATTGGAGGTTAAAGAGAATTTCTCGTTAATTTCTGAGTATACCTAGGTTTGAGTTGTATATGATTGATTGGCACAAAATTATTATTTTTATTATCTTTTAAAAATTTAGGAGATATTGCTCTCATAATTCTTTTGGAATAGAACATTTATAGTGATTCTTTCTCCCAGCAAATATATTTCTCGGGATTCGAACTTGTGTTTTCGCAATTCCTAGGGAAGAAACATTTATAATTACTCCCCTTTCCAATAAGTGTATCTCCTAGGATTTGAATTTGTATTTTCATCCTTATAAGAGAGTAAGCTACTTATCACTGGTCCAAAAATTTGTTGGTAGCACAAAATTAAAATAATTAGGAAGCCTTTGTTCATGACATAAATTGTACTAGGAAGTAACACATTGCTACACCTAAAATGTAACATGTACCTACAAGTGAAATGATAGAATCTAAAAGTACAATTAAGAAAACATAGGAATCATGGAAGCAAGAAGGAACACTATAGGTTCCACACTTTTTCAAATTCCATCTTCCCTGTTTCTTCATTTATTTTTATTTTCCAAACTTCCATTAAATTTTCTCTCTCCAAGCAATGAAAGTGATCCCATCATTAATGAAATCAATGAAAGCAGGCTAGAAAACTTATATAAGAAAAAGAATTGAAGAAAAGAAAACATTAATGGCAAGAAGTGATCAATTATGAGAAAATATTGGTCAAATCAAATCACCCCACCCTCCAACATCTAAGTGGTAATTAAATGACAAGTATCTTGAAAGGGAGGGGCAAATGGTATTGGGGGTTAGGGTTTGAATGCTTGCATTTTGCTCTCAAATACAGGTCCACATTAACTAAATCAATGAGTTTTGGGACAAAGATATACACATTAAGCATAATATGATGTTTAAGGGCTAACACCTATTACAGACTCAAGTTCAAGAGAGTTCAACCCAAAAGACTAGCCTATTAGGGGTAGGAGAGTCCATAAACTTAAGTATTATAGCTACTCGATGTAGGACTTGTAACATTGGTATCTCCATTTAAAGGCCAACCACCATGGCAACCTAGCTCCAAGCTACCTACTCCAAGCAATTTCACTCTGGCCTTTTCAAACAATCCTTTCCTATGTTGCTCCTTTTCTTGGTTGCCCCCTTTGTGTATCGGCCTCTCAATGAAAGCACAAATGTTATGGACTTAAGCCTAAAAGAGAACCCAATCTAAAAGACTAACCTATTGGGTGAAAGAGCTCTAAGACTTAAGTATGATATTGGATGGCCCCCGATGTAAGACTTATAACAACACCATTCATTTCTGTTAGGAGTTAATATATGATATTTAATAGATGGACTAACATATTAGAACATTTTCAACTTTAAAATTAATATGTTAGCATTTTTTTTTAGAGGTTAATTTGTTAAAAGCTAATTCTTTCAAGTCTCATGTGAAAAAATAAAAAATTATGTCCAATATACATCATAATTATCTGATAAGAAACAAAATAGAGGCAAAAAGTAAATCATGTATAGATTTTCAATGAGAAGAACCTAGTGACGGGGCGGGTGAGGAAAACCCATGCAAGGTTGATGAGGCAACAACCTCTAGTAGAAAGGTTAAAACGAAGGGTCACTTGTACCCTTTCTTTGTTTTTGTAGGAAATTTTCCCCAGTATACATCCAACTGGATTGGGCAGCTATGGTTGCATTCCTTTTGGCTATTGACCGGAATAAGGAGGTGACTAGTGGCGCTGGATGGCCGGCGTGGGAAGGTGAATTGACTCATGATGTTATTTGGCTCTCGTTGTATGGGAATGGCAATAATTGTGGGATGACTTTTGAGGATGACTTTACGTCTAACGTGGCTATTAATAAGGACATTGTTCCTATGTAGTGTTTGTCGAGGAGTAAAGCATATGCAAAAGTCAAATTAATTGTTGAGGCATGCAAGGATTTAAGCGTGGATGAGCTGGACTTAAGTATAAATTTGGAGTGTTTGAAATTGAGTTCTTTCGACTGCGAACACATGAAAAGCCCAATTTCTAGTATAAACTGTGAAAATAATTATATAGGTAATAAGCATGAGTCTCATAAGAATAGAGGTAAGAAAGGATATAAAGAATAGACTGTGAAAATAAAGTCTAGTTGAGATATATATTTTTATTTGATGTTAAAATATATTGTTTGTGTATGCTTTATTTTATTGTGTTATACTCTTTATAAGAGAGTTTTGAATAGTTGGAGGAACTTTCTTATCATTAAGATATTATAATATAATGCCCACTTTATTTTTTTTATGAATATCAAGCTCTTATTCAGTTATGGGGAACAAAAAACCAAAAATCAATACATAGCTTTTACTGTAACCGTAAAACAAAAAAATTAATGAAATATGCAAATTAAAGCGTACATCACATGATGCACGTTTTTAGGGACTTGCAATTTATTCTGATTCGGTACAATTGAATAACGATGACTGCAATGCATTGTTTGACCCCTTGGACACGACCTTAAGGCTTAAACTTAATAATTAAATGGCGCACAATGATCACACTACCCTTTGACTTGTTTTTTCTTTTTTTTGACGGGTTTGACTTGTTAAACATGCCCCTTTGCAGATGTTCCAGATTTACGAAATCGCCTTTGTTTGGAAAATCGTTCAGCAAACCTGCAATAAGGATTTTGTAAGGTTAAGAGTTAGCACATACACATAAATAAATTCATTAAAACTGCAAGTGAAGCACGATTTTTTAGGTAATAAACTGCTTATTTAATTTGCTCTCTTAATTTTGGTATGGACTTTAATACCTCCTCAAAGCATCCTCGTTTGTTTCATACTGGCTAATAGGTTCGTAGAGGCCAGCCATGAAGTTAACCGTAGAAACTGGTTTCTTTAATAATGCTTCCCCAAATTTCACGAGATCACTCAAATTCTTCTCAGTGGCCACATCAACCGAAGATAAGTCCCCAGTTAATGTATCATCCTGCAAAACATTTTATATAATAATTTATCAATAAACACAAGAATTATTTACATAATAATATTTGGATTTAATTTTAACGTATTGTAAAATTCTGCACACGTGCGATCAATTATGTATAATAATTATATATCTCAAAAGTTATACACGTAATAATGTATAACTGATTATTAGTATAGAACATTTTATAGTGACAATATGTCAATATATATATATATATATATATATATGAGAACCTGGATTCTGAGGTAGTTATCTTCACAATTGAGTGCACGAAAAACGGAGGCTAGATGAAAGTCAACCATGTCAGCACTGGCATGATTAAAGGCATCAAATAAAGGGGTGTTACCACTCATTGTGGTTAGCCAACCCAAAATGCCCCATTTAGCTGCATCATTAGCACTGTATTGCATGTCCTGTTTTGGTGAACCTGTTCCCAGAGATATCACCAAGAACTGGTTGTATTGCATAGGTTCTACTTTGAAGTTTGCACTTTGTCCATGGTGGCAAATATGGTTCGACACTTCCGCAATGGCAACCAACGCCTGCAAGGTCAAATATGTCAAAACCGAAAAGTCTCAACATATAAGAAAAATTTTTAGGTATTCTGAGAATAAGAAAAAAACTTTTATTTTAAATTATTTAATGCTTAACATTTCAATTTATGAGCTATTATATTGTTTTTCACTTTAACTATATTTTTATTGTAATTGTTGAGAAGTTAAGTATTGAATGGTTTAGAGTAAAAAAATTTTCTTACAATATTTTCTTTAATGGAAAACAATATTTGGGAATGAAATTTAATCAATCATTAGATCAATATTCTGCCAGGCCTTTTACAACTCTAAAAGATTATGATTTATATCATTATCCAATTAGATGTTTATGTTGTAAAATTTTTAAATTAATGGATAGTTGAGTCAAACATTTTTACTGATATAGTAATATATAATTTGATGCCTATATAATTTTTTTTACATTGATAATATATACAAATTAAATTACAGATATATATTGAAGTTTGCATAGATATATATGGTACCGGGTTATTTGCAGCAACGCCACCATCTATAAGGTCGTACTCGCTCAACACTTCACCATGCTCATTTTTGGCTTCGAAGTAATGTGCTGGAAGATATGTTGGAGCTGCCGAGGTTGCAATGCATATATCTGACAGCAAGACATTCGAACATTGCTTCTTCTTCTTCTGTGATATATTTCATCATTTGAAAATATAATTAAGTAATTGCAAATTAGGGACATATATACATGATAATGTTTGAATGTATATATATACATGTAATACATGTACAATTATTAAATTTAGAGAAGAGCTAGGTAGGGATGATGAACCTTCAAGCTGGAAAAGATGACAGGTTGAAGGCGCTTGATGTCAAATGCGGGGATGACAACGTTGGTCAGAGTTTGGTGCAGTTTTGTGTTGCCTAGTTTTTCCTTAACAAGGCTATGTAAATACTTGCCGTCATACTGGGGCCCCAACAGAGATTTGACAGGCTTCGCGAGGTATGAGAGGAAATTGTTCCATCTATATATAACGGTAACATTACATTGTAAATTAGTACATCCATGCACGAATATTGAAATGATATGTATACTATGATTGATTTTTTGTCCTTTTTTGCTACAAAGGCAGGAAAAAGAGGGAATGAGAGTCAAATATGGAACATTCCAAATTCAATAAAATATGCAAGAGATAATTATTAAACTATGATCTCAATTACGTATACTATAATTGATTTAATTTAGGAGGATAGTAAAAAAAAATTATCAGAATTTTATTAAAAAATTATGGTAATTATTAGATAAAATAAAGTAATATGACCTACTTATTGATCTAATTATTAATAATTATGTTACACTATTTTAACAACTATATAAATTGTGGCTTGCTAACATTTTTTGTTTGATGTAATTAGTGCTAAAATATATATTTAATAATTGATTACTTATTTTGCGGGAAGATTTTTGGGCAGTGCTCAAGGTAGAAGTCCTTGATATCTTTGGCTGCATATAAGGGTCGACTCTTTTCATTTGGAGCAGCAAGCATTGTGGTCACCAATCCACCAGTACTTGTTCCCGTAATCACGTCAAAGTAGTCTGCCAATCTTACATGTTCACCATCCAGCTTCTGCATATATAAATATAATCACCATAAATTGACTAAATGACATTCATAATTAAAGGAAAATGCTTAAAAATTATAGATTAGTTAGTATTAGGGTATACTATAGATTTCGTCAAAGTAACTAATCAATCAAATTAATGCTACCTCGACCCTAAAATTAATGTTAATATTAATTATATATTAAAATATGAGAAATTATTAGGTGTGTTCACATTTTTTTTAAAAAAAAAAGATATTTTATTCTGTTCATAACTCAAAATTTAAGCTATATTGTATAGAAATGTAGCAAAAATAAGAAATATTCTCTCCAATTCAAAATAACTACCATTTTGAGTAAAATTTTTGGTTTTATATAGACAACCTTAATTAGTAAAGTTTGTGTTTGACATGAGCTTTGGCATGTTAATTAATTAATTACCTGAAGCTCTGATTCCAGGAAACCAAGTATAATTGCTGGAATGATTCCCCTAACGCCGCCCCCATCAATGCTGAGTATAGTAACTAGGTGTCCATCATCATCACTTGGAGTTACAGGCATGAGTTTCGTTGCTTTCATTGAGTTAATTTGACGTGTAGTCACCCCAAAAGAGAGAGATATATGGAGGGAGCAATTAGCTAGCTAGGGGGCAAAATAAAGAGAAAACTTTTTAATCCTTCAACAACCTTATCCTCTTGTTCAGAAAAATTTAGTTTGCGTGGCTCAATTTGTTTTGGGTAGTTCCTTGGGATACATGTATTTATAGAGATGGACCATACATAATAAATATGTGGGCCTAAAATTCCTTACTATTGCCTTGTTTATCGCGTGTTAAATTTATATATACGTATAGTAAACGTGATTTTCATAGAGTATAAAGAGAGTACATTTCCACATGTAAATCGTGTACTCTAGACAGTGATGTGCCCTCCACAAGAGGGAATGTATGTGATTAGAGACCATAGAAAATAAGCCGTAAAATTTGTTTTTATGTTTAAGTAGTTCCTTTTTCTTTCCAACTATAGATAAATTAAATACGCCCATATCAGTCCTTTCTGTTACCTTGTTTTTGCAATATATTGGAGGGGAATTTTTTTTTTTAATAGTCTATAGACATCCATATTAATCTATACTATTAATAAAGATAATATATCAATTTAATTCCACTACAAATATATATATCATCAATTTAATACTTATATAATTAAAATTTATATTTATTTAAACTACATATTTATTTAGGTATAATCATTATGTTGAAATAATGAAATTGCAATTGAAGAGATACGTGAAATACTTTACATACGTTCGTCATGTCTTCTTCATGGCAGTGGCCGGAAAGAGATAGATCGCGACGAAATATCAAATCAAACCTTGTACTGCACAAACTTTTTTTCATTTTCCCCCTTTATTTGTTGAGAAAAGTAATTTGTATATATCTATTATTGACATATTTTGACAACTTTTCTCAATCTTTTTCCTATTCTCTCTTGCTTTTTTATTTTTTCTTTTTCTTTTATAATTTTTTTTAAAATTTTGTAAGTAAATATTTAATTAAACATACCTTTAAATATATATAAATAACACCCCTCTTATTTGTTTTGCTTTATCCGGTTTTCAAGATAGTTTATTAGCCAAAGACAAATTTTGGGCCAAACTCCGAATGTTTTAATACGCAAGCCAGCCCATATTAAGCACAAGGAGTGCGTGAATTCAATAGCTATAAATAATAGATTATAACTCATTGAATGGATAAGAATTACATAGGTGTATTCACCCCTTCATCGTCTTTCACAACTTCCATGAAAGTTCGATCGAAAAGAATTCTTCCTTTTATACACGTTTTTGTAATTTCCATCTAAGCTTATATAGAAATGTTAAGTATTCCTCTTTGTTCACAAAGTATATAATATTGGGTACCTGATTTTTTTTTATTAGAAAAATTTTAATTTATAGCAAAGATTTTTTTATCTAGCAAATAAATTTGTAAATAAAAAAAGTTTGACGGATCCTTAAACCAAATTTTCCTGTCACACGAGATTAGGCATGATTTGCTAAGAGTTTGACCATTGCATTACCTCTATGAAGAGGTGTTTCAAATTGAATACAAATAAAATTGAAAATCAATCTACAATAATCCAAGACTGATCAAAACTCAAACTAATTGGTTGGATTGGTTCCTGATTTATGATGAAAATTAATCAGTTTAGTGGTTTTACTTTCGAAAAATCGACCAATCAGAACTAAATTGAGCTGATAATATATTATACATGCATATTTATAAAACTTCTCTAAAATTTAGGAGACACTTTAGAATATAAAATACACAATCTTAACGTTGATGAGAAAATCAATGATCTAAGATTTTATAAGATATAAATATAAGCATGACATATTACATACATGATAATCTAAATCATTGATTTTCTTATTTGTGATTGATATCATGCACTTTACTCACTAAAGGACACTATATATATATGTGTGTGTGTGTGTGTGTTCATTACCATACACTATACATATATTTTATAATATTTTAATACTAAAATTCTCTTATATTTGCATCACATCTTAATTTCATATTTTAGATTTTTAATTATATATTAGTTCTTTTCAATTTGCTTAATAATTTTGAGTTTATACAGAATTTCTGACCAAATATTTTTTTTTTGTTTTGGTTATAAGGAGGGGCTTAGACGCCCTAAGCTGTTGGAATCCTACAAAGAAGATTAACACCATTAAAATCCTTATTTAGGAGAAGCTTGCAGGTCCTAGAAGGAGAAACCAACATGTGCAAACCAATTTCCACCTTGTGAGCTAAGTTAGCTAAGCGATTTGCTACTCTATCACCTTCTCTGAGAGAGTGAACAATCCTAACATTCCAATCACGCGTAGTAGGGTGTCTAATTTGCTTGATCATCTAACAGCATGGATGAAGGTTATCATAGCCAATCAAGACTAAATGCACAACCACCTAATAGTCACTTCATGTTGGAGGATCCTTTTTCCAAGCTATAGACAACCCGGTGAGGATATCCTAGAGTTCAACCATTAATAGCATGCTTGAGGAGCCAATATCCCTCATGAAACTAACACCTAAGCACCTATTGAGTTATGGAAGACACCCCCATAGTGGGTTTCATGCCATTCGTAGTACAAGATCCATCTAAATTACATTTATTCAAATTGACCAATAATAGAGTTGGTGTAGTATTAAAGGTACACTACGATCCCAGGGAGGATCCCAGTTCGATTTCTTTTGTGAGAGATCACCGGTTAAAAAGGTAAGCCTGATTACGTCCAAAGGGAATCTCTTTCCCTAATAATAAGACTTTCTCTTAGGATTTTTTTTTTTTGAAAAAAAAAATCCAATTAGGAGACAGGAATTGCCAACCCACTAGACACGTATGATATCGCTGAGGTCTTCCACCATGTATATGAATATTATCAGCCAACGCATTGTGCATCTCCCTTAATGGAGTTTTGCCATGAAGGGAAGCGAAGGTAGGTTAGGTTCCTCCCTTTGGAACACCATTTTTTAGATCATCCCTCACTACCCATCTCAACCCATTTGGACATGAGACCAAGTACCACATATGGCTCTCTAGGTTGGGGAAGAGTTTGTTCTTCTAACTAATTTGTGCTAAGGTCCTCATTAATGCCCAAAACTGGTTCTTGGGTTGCAGACCATTGTAAGGCCCAAGGCCCCAATGAGAGGCCTATTCCCTCGTTTAATGACTAATGTTATTATTCAGTTATTATTTTTGTTGATGTATCATATTAGTTGTTCTAATGTCAAGATCTCTACTTATATCTGATTAAAGCTGGACTGAGCGTTTGTGCTTCTTTTGACTAATTTTGGTCAAATACTCTTCAATAACATTTCACATCAACTCTCAAGTATCACTCGTTAGGTATTAGCTAACGATCATTAGCTAAAGTCATTCTTTAGCTAACTGCTCTTAGCTATTGGCTAAATCTACTTCTTAACTAACTATTATTGGCCGTCAACTACTTGTCCTTAGCTAATCGTAGTTTTTGGGTGTAAACACATTGCTACACCTAAATGTAACATGTACTTGTAGGTGAAGTGAAAGAATCTAAAAGTACATTTAAGAAAACATAGGAATCATCAAAGCAAAAAGAAACATTGAAGCAAATAGGTAGTAGTTAAGAAAGGCCAAGCAATGAATGAACCTTCGTTTTTCCACAAGTTACAACTCTTTAATCTGGGCAAGTTCCACATTTTTTCAAATTCCATGTTCTCCATTTGGTCATTTATATATATATATTTTCCAAACTCCCATTAAATTTTCTCTCTCTCCAAACAATGACAATCTCAATGAAATCAATGAAAGTAAGCCCACAAAACCAATTGAAGGGAAAAGAATTGAAGAGAAGAAAAAAATGGCAACAAAAAGTGATCACTTATAAGAAAATGGTTAGATGAGATAACCCTACCCTCCAACTTCAAAGTGGTAAACAACAAAAATGGGGTTAGGGTTTTGATGCTTGTGTTTTGCTTGTATGCACGTCCACATTAGCTTAACAGAATCGTTAACAAGTTAGAATTTTTTTAACTTTTAAGGGTTAATATATTAAGGATTTTATTTTAGGGGTTAATTTGTTAAAAGTTGATTCTTTAAAGTCTTATGTCCAAAAAAAAAAAAAAAAAACATGTCCAACATACACATAGTTATATTATTTGATAAGTGCTTGATAAGCAGATGAAACCATAGCAAAATTGAGGGAGAAAGTAAACGTGGTATAGATTTTCATTGACAAGAGCGCAATGATTAAAATACATATATAGTTTTTTATTGTAATCGTAAAACAAATAATGAAATATTCAAAGCGTTTCGCATGATGCTTTGATGGGGCTAGTTCCTCAGGCTATATGTATGTATAGATGGACTACCATACATAATTAAGACTGTCATCCATAATAAACATGTGGAGCTAGAAATCCTTACTGTACATTGCCTTGTTTATAGCGTGCTAAATTTAATGTTTAGATACATGCATATAGTATACATGATTTTCTTAGAGTACGTATAGAGTACTTTTTCACATGTAAATCGTGTATTCTTGATAGTATAATGGGAAAATGAATATTAAGGGCTATTAATAAGGGTTAATTAAGAAAAAAATAATTATATTAAAATTATTGAAAAGACTTATTAAATGCTGTTTAAAATAAAAAAAATCAAAAACTTTTTGCAAAAAGACTAATTACTAGGTAACCTTTGGTTATAGATTTCATCTTCAATCTTTTCAGATAATCCTAATACTCAATCTGTTAATTTTTACTATTATGATTATTGTACAATTCATATTTAGAGTTAGATTTGATCTTTGAATACAGGAATTTTGGATTATTGTTCATATTAATTCTGACCCAAAATTCCTTCATTAAATGCATTGGAAGCAAAAAAAAAAATATATATATATATATATATATATATATATATATATATATATATATAGGCTAAAAGGACGACTTTGATGAGCAAAAAGGACGACTTTGATGAGAAAAGGGCATTCTACCAACTCCTATAGGCTGTTTATAGCGAAAATTCTGATATACTCATAGAGGAAGAGCTTTTGTTCCTCCACCTTTGGATGATGATGTAGAACCCATTTGAAAGTACTATAATCAAGAATTTGATAGTGAAAAAAGCAAACGGAGGGAAAAAAAATTCTTAATCCAGGAGGAAGATAGAATAACCCGTTTATAATCCAAAGCACAATACCCAGGTCTTGTAGAAACAAAATCAATAAAGAGGTTCGAAAATTGGGCAAGAAAAATATGGAGGTCTTTTGAGTTTGATTAGGCTGAGGTCAAAGCAGTGAATGGTGGAGGGGGTCTTCTTTATATATGGGATAAAGAGTTTTTAGCCAAAAGTGATATCCTCATTGGCGATAGATGGATCTGCATCAAGGTATATCAAAGAGATTGATATGTGGTGTGCTATTGGACTGGTTTATGGACCTCATACAATATCTGAAAGAAGGATTGTTTAGCAAGAATTGAAAGTGGTTACAAAAAAATTTGAGAATTCCCTTACTATTAATGGGAGACTTTAATGAGATCTTAAAGGTTGGGGAAAGGTTAAGAAATGTATCGGTTACTAGAAGCATGTCTGAGTTCGCGGAGTAGGCACAAGATTTGAACCTGACGGATTCACCTATTATTGGTAGGAAGTTCACATGGAAGAGAGGCAAGTCTGCTAGTAAGTTGGATAGGGTGTTTGTTGAACCTGATTGGTGTACAAAATATTCGAACATGAAGTTATGGGGACTCAAATGCTCTAAATCTGACCAGATCCCACTGCTACTGGATTCTGTGGAGTTTGATTGGGGTCCCAAACCCTTTCGCTCTCTTGATACATGATTCTCACACCCATGTTTCAAGAAGATGGTGCAAGACGATTGGTAAAGTTTAGGTACATTAGGTTTCTCTTAGAAACTTAAGCAAATCCAAATTCCACTCAAAAAATGGAATAAGGAAGTATTTGGCATTATTGACAATAAAATTAAGATCTTTAAAGAAGAAGTGACATGTGTGGATATGCAAATGGAGGAGAGGGGTGTTAATGATGAACTTTTTGCTAGGTGTCTAGCCTTGGGCAGCCAGTTAGAGTTGTAGTATAATAGAAAGAATGATTTTTGGAAGCAATTTGCAAGGGACAAATATGCAAAGAACATGGATAGAAACTCCAGGTATTTCCACTCTATTGCTACCTTCAAGAAAAGGAAAAAGCAACTGCTGGAGCTGAAGATTAATGGCAAATCCATTAAGGAACCCAGGAGAATAAAAATTGAAGCTAGAAGGTTTTTTAAGGATTTGTATCATCAAAAATCCTTGCCGGTCATTAAAATCGAGGATGGTCTTATCCAGAAAATTCAGTACCAGGATGCAATTAATCTAGAAACTATTCCTACTATGGAGGAAGTGAAAGAAGCCGTCTACTCATGTGATCCAGCAAAGGCCCCAGGTTCGGATGATTACAATCTAAATTTTATCCGCAAAATGTGGGATGTGATTGGGTCTGAATTTGTGAATTCGGTGTTGAACTTCTTTACCTCAAGCAGTTTGGATAAGTCTATCAATATGACTTGGGTCATGTTAATACCAAAAACTGATGGTGCAAAGGAAATGAAGGACTTCTGACAAATAAGCATGGTGGGTTACATTTACAAAGTCATTGCAAAAATTCTTGCAAGACATACCAGGTGGTGATGAACTATTTGGTGGGAGAATCTCAAATTGCATTTCTGCAAGATAGAAAGATCTGTGATGGAGCATTGATCGCAAGTGAATCAGTCCAATGGCTGAAGAAATCTAAGAAAAGGGCGGCTATTGTTAAACTAGACTTCAAAAAGGCGTACGACTCCGTGAGGTGGAGCTTTGTTGACCATGTCTTGAAAAGGATGGGGTTTGGGAAGACATGGAGGGGGTGGATTATGAGCTGTATTTCTTCTGCTTCTATGTCTATTCTCATAAATGGATCCCCTACCAAACTGTTCAACATGGAGAAAGGGCTTTGCTAAAGGGATCCCTTATCACCTTTTCTTTTCATTCTGGTGGTTGAGGTGCTAAATAGGATGATAGCCAGGGCTATTGAGAAAGGTATGATTGACAGATTAGAAATTGGGAAGAATAAGGTTTGTCTGACACATCTCTAGTTTGCATATGATACTATTTTGTTCTATCCTGCAAAAAACCGCAGTGTGAGGAACCATAAAAGGATTCTGGATTGTTTTGGGATAATGTCAGGCCTGTCAATAAATTATGACAAATTGGCAATTATTCCTATCAATTGTCTGGAGGAAAAAGTTATGAGATTGAAGAATATCCTCAGATGTGCAATTGCTGTCCTGCCTATTAGGTACTTGGGAATTCCTTTGGGTGCTAACCCAAGGAAGATTTCAACTTGGAGGCTAATTATTGATAAGATAGAAAAGAAGTTAAGTGGTCGGAGAGCAAGCCTTTTGTCTAAAGCGGGACATCTTGTGCTCATTAAAACGGTCATTAATAGTCTTCCAAATTTTTATTTAGGTCTCTTCAAAATGCCAAAGCTTGTGGCCAAAAAGATAATATCATTGCAAACAAGATTTTCCGGTGTCAAAGTAAAGATAAACAAGGAATTGCTACTATGAACTGGAAGCAAATTCAACTCCCTAAGGAAGCTAGAGGCCTGGGAGTTGGAGACATTTTAATCAAGAATGTAGCCATGTTATTTAAATGGTGGTGGCACTATGCAATGGAGGAAAAACCACTGTGGAAGAAAATTGTATGTTCATGCTATGACTGGGAAATGAATAGATCTGTGTTAGATCAAATTGATTCTAATCTTGGTCGAGTATGAGGGGCCATTTGCAATATTTCAAAGATTAATAAGGAGGTTGAAACTGTTATAAAAAATGGTCTATAGGTCATGGTGGGGGATGATAAGGAAACCCTATTTTGGAAAGATAAATGTGTAGAGGATGACTATCTCATGAATCGCTTTCTGAGGCTCTACTCCATCTCTACAATGAAAAATAAAGCCATCTCTAAGTGCAGGTTTTGGGATGAGTATTCTTGGAACTGGAACCTCCTATGGAGGCACCAGCTCTTTGAATGGGAGCAAACACTTGTATTAGAATTGCAAGAAATTTTATTACAGATTTCTCTATATTCAGACGTGTGAGATAGGATAATTTAGAAATTTCACAGTTCTAGATGCTATTCTGTTAAATCCTTTAACTCAATGGTTTCGTCAAGACAAATTGGTGTTACAGAGACACAGCATGTTTTCTCCAAAATTTGGAAAGGAATCCCCCCATCGAGAGTGGAAATGCTGGCTTGGTTTGCAGTTTTAGACAGGTTGAACACTTTGGGTAGACTTAAGAGTCTTAACATCACCCAACATGATGATGCCAGGAGTCTTAACATCAGTGTGAGGAGTCAGGTAAACACTTTTTCCTTCATTGCTTTATTTCATGGAGAATTTGGTGTGACTATGTTGATAGCTTTGGTTTAGCATGGGTGACCCCTTAAAATTTGCATGGTTTAGTGGAATTTTGGTTTAATGCTGATGTCGGTAGGATGAGGAGAAAAATTTGGTTGGCATTGATGTTTGCTATTATATGGAGGCTATGGAAAACTAGAAACAGCAAAATCTTCGACAACAAAGAAGTCAATATACATGTCATTAAGGAGCAGGTACGTCTTTGGGCTCAGTCTTGGCAAGTAAAGCCAGGTAACAGTCCTTTGAAGGATCTAGTTTCTGTGCATAGCAATAGTCGGTTGAAGACATCAGCGGGTGGATCTGATTTAGTCTTTCCTGTCTCTCCATTACATATCTCAACGAACATTTGGTGGCTATGTGTGGATTACCTTCAGAATAAAAATGTGTATGCTATTGGAGGATATTTTATAAGTCACTCTCCTGTTCCTAAATGCTTCATGTGGGATGTTGTCTCGGCCAATTCTGTAACCGAAGCTACAGTCATTGCTTTAGAGGAATCTATCCAATTTTTACTTGAAGAGGTTGGCTTAAGGGAAGAAGAACTGTGCATATTCTCCACCTCTAAGGAAGTCACTTCTTGGTGGATTCAACAAGATAATGTTCCATGGGATTTTAGATTTGTTTTCAATAGATTACAGAATTTGAGGAATTGGGCTCCCATTGGTGTTATCAAGCATGGAAAGAAATCTCAGTTCATATGGTTGGATCTGTGGTAGAAACAATGCTACTTCGTCACTGGTCTAAAGGTGTTATGGCTTCCTAATCCCGATGCAGCAAGCTAACTCTGTGGTGCTTCTGAGTTTATCTTTCTGTTGCTGCAGATATCTGCTGAGTTAGTGTTTCGGCTGGTTGGTTTTCTGTGGTTAGAATTGCTGGTGGAATAATCCCAAATGGTTATGATTTGGTTTGCTGTATCGCTCTGGACTTCAATGGCTTTGCATGCTGGTTATGCATAATCCTTCAATGTGTAAAATTAGGTTCTATTGGCTTTGGATCCAATATGATGGGTGCTTTTGCTGTCTTCGATCCATCTGCTGGTTTTATTTTGCTGCTGTCTTCTGTTTCGGTGTCTCATGGTCATGTTACAACCTAGGTGTTACTATGGTTTAGTAGCTTGTGATGATATTACTCTGATGTGCAGTAGTTTCCGCATTATGTTTTTATGTTTTGTGATTCTCCTTGTACCCTCCTCATCCTTGCCGGTGAGTCGAGATTTCTTATCAACTATCTAAAAAAAAAACCGTTTATAACTGCATTCATATTTATACTCATAATGCTATCATATATAACTCCTCATGGCTAACTTTTCACAGATGGTCCTTACTATATCCAAATATCCTGTCAAATGCACGCAATGCTCCAAATGCACACATAGAACGCACCAGAGAATTGCCCATATCCAAATATCCTTGTGTTCCTGTCAAATTCTTTATTGAAAACTCTCTGAAAAACTTAACTCCAGTAGCTTTCTGTCGAAGCCAGCCTCAACCACGAGAAATTTCTTCTAGACAATAGTACGTGGACTAAACCCATTACATAGCCCCATTCTGGAGTTCCACTACAGATTGAGTCACTGTTACTTCTATATCTTCTTTCCTTTGGAGATACAAAATTCAATGATTTTCCCCATCACTAGCTTAGTGCCAATACTACATAAATAATGTTTAGCACAGGGTTCTATTATCGTCGACGTTAGAATTTCACTGTGTAATTTGATAATATTATCACTTACAATTTCAATCCGCCCAATTTCCCACTTAGCAACATTAAATCCCCACTATTTACACATAAAGTCTCCAGTATTACTTGATACACTAAATAAGTATTGTATAAATATCATTATCCTTTAGAAAACTCCTCCACCCTTCCACAAATCAGTAGAATAACACATGATCATTTATTTATTCACATAACACTTCTTCCACACAAACGCACCACTTTCTTTTCTTTCATAGATTTTTTTTTTTTTTTTGATAATTAAAACATACTGTTAAAGGGCCAAAGGAAATATAGATAAGCCTAGGTGAAAGTCAAGCAAGCACATACAAGTCAAGCATAAGCAACGGGGGTCACTAGACACCCAACAACAATTAGTACAACACTGTAACCCAAGTTTTATGGTATGATCATAGTTCAGTATCAGTGCCAGACAAATCCAGGGTGATATGCATGCCATGAGAAATCTGTCTCCCTTACCCCTCCCCGTATCTCATTTGTCAGTTCAAGCCATCAATCACCACCCTCTTGCCTCTTCCAAGAGTCTTCCACAATCAGTTCATCAACCCCCCAGTCTTAATCATAAATAAAATTCAGAAAGCTCACGAGATTTATTCCAAACACACCAAACGGTAAACAAACGCGTTATAATTATCGCAAATCAAAGGAGGATTTCAAACTTCACACAAACAACAAATACAACATAATTATTTGATAAGAAGCTGACATATATAAGCTGATGAAACCCAAGGATAGACTTTTATTGATAAGGACCCAAGGATTAAAATACACAGCGTTTACTGTAAACCGTAAAACAATTAATGAAATATGTAAAGCGTTTACATCACATGATGCAAGTTTTCAGAGACATTTAATTTATTCTGATTCAGTATAGTTGACTAAGGATCACTACAATGGACTATTTGGCCCTTCCACACAACCTTAAGCCTTAAACTTAATTAAACGGCGCTCACCGATCATACTAGTCTATATTAATTTAACATAAACACCAATCATGCAGCACATTTTACTATCTTTAATTTCTTTGACTTGTTAAGCATGCCCATTGACAGATGTTCCTGATTTACGAAATCGCCTTTGCTTGGAGAGTCGTTCAGCAAACCTGCAACAGAATAGTTAACCGTGAAAATTTTGATCGAAAGTATTTTTTAATATAAATGATAATTAATACTTCAAAAACAGTAGTACAATGATTTGAATGGTTAAATGATGCCTGCACTGCTTAAAATTTTCTTTAAAATTGAAGGGGATGTATGATTTTAGGTAAAAAAAAGTCGGACAACCAAAATTTTTGTTAAAATGATATGGTAATATTATTAATCTTGATGAATATAATTAGTGCATAGCATTCCGTGGTAGGTAATAAATTGCTTATTTGATCTCTTTATTTTGGTAGGGACTTTAATACCTTTTTAAGGCTTCCTCGTTTGTTTCATGCTGGCTAGCGCGTTCGTAGAGACCAGTCATGAAGTTAAGCTTACAAACTGGTTTCTTCAACAGTGCTTCCCCAACCTTCACGAGATCATTCAAATTCTTCTCGGTGGCCACATCAACTGAAGATAAGTCCCCAGTTAATCTATCGTCCTGCAAATTTTGAATATATTTTATATAATAATTCATCTCTAAACATAAAAATTATTTATAGATTAATTTTTACACATTGTTAGTGTACAAAAATTTTATATTATCATTGAATCATATACTTTTATATATATGGTTCTAAGATAATAAATAAAATGATTAAATACTTTTATTAATCTAATAATATATAATTAAATGATAATATAAAAAAAAATTATACAGACATTGCATTAAAATTTTGAATTATATTTACATAATAATATATATAATGAGAACCTGGATTCGGAGGTAGTTATGATCAGATTTGAGTGCACAAAATATGGATGCGAGGTGAAAATCAACCATGTCGCCACTGGCTTGATTAAAGGCATCAATTAAAGGGGTCTTTCCACCAGTGGTCAGCCAACTCAAGATGCCCCATTTAGCTGCCTCATCTGCACTGTATTTCATGTCCTGTTTCTGGGAACCTGTTCCCAAAGATATCACCAAGAACCTGTTGTATTCCGACGGATCTACATTTAAGTTTGCACTTTGTCCATGTTGGCTAATTTGGTTCGTCACTTCCGCTATGCCAACCAAAGCCTGCAAGGTCAAAACGGGTCATGCCCATTACCTTAATTAATATGTTCAATTTTTTTTTTTTTGAAAAATGTTTATTTATATTGTCTTTTAGCGTTTGTTTTTTTAGAAATTAGTCTTTTCAATTTATACAAATGGAGTAAAATATTTTTTTTTTTGGTTTTAATATTTTTTTATGAAAATATTTATTTAATTATCTTAATTTTCTTTATATATACTAGAGTATTGAAATCCCCCGAATGTCAATAGTTTGAACTATTTTGGGAAGAATTTTACCTTAACCACCACTTCTCAAATTCATGGTGCATTTGGATGAGATTTTTTTTTTGGAAAAAAAATACTTTTGACATATTTGGATAAATTTTTATAAATAATTAGAATTTAAAAAAAAATCTATTTTCAACTCTATAGTAGAAGTTGAAAAAAATAACTTCTCAAAAAATTTTATTTTTAGTTTTTTAATTATATAAAAAAATAATTTTTTAATCACTTTTTTCAAAAGTTGAAACAAACGTATCCTAAATTGTGTGATCAATTATTAAGGCCAAAAATATTTTTTTATTATACTTTTTAATTAAAAACATTTAAACAAAAGTTTAAACAAAAAAAAAAACCTAAATTGTTAAAGATATCTCCAATAGGTCAAAAGATACAATACATATCATGAAATTGGACCTTTTGTAGTTTCAAAAGACATGGAAAGAATGTGAGTCCAAGAAAATGTTCTCTTAAGAGTGTGTTTGGAATCTTAAAAAAATAGAAATGATTTTATTTAAAAATCAAATATTGTATTTAGGTGTTTTAAAAATAAAAAATGATGTGATTTCTAATTACAATGGGATTTAACTACTTTCTATTTGAAATCCTATCAAATTTGAAAGGATTTGATGGGAATTGATTTGATTTTAAAATTTAAGTACAAATCAAATCAAATCAATTTTATTTTTAATCATTCCAAATATAATATAATATATTATAAATATAAAAATTGATTTCTAAATCATTTCAAATGTTATTTTTATACAATCAATCCAAACATAAAATTTAATTTATAAATCAAATCAACTCAATTTAAATCAAATCAATTTCAAAATTTAGTTAATCCAAGCACACTCTTATGGGAAAACAAGAATTGGAAATGGAATTTAATTATTGTCAACCATTAGATCAAGAACCGCAATTCTCAACGATTCCTTTAGAACTCTGAATGATTGTCCATATATTATATTGAATCTCTTGCAGAGATATATATGGTACCGGGTTATTTGCAGCGACGCCACCATCTACAAGGTTGAACTTGTCCATCACTTCGCCATTCTGATTTTTGGTTTCGAAGTAATGAGCTGGAAGATATGTTGGAGCTGCCGAAGTTGCAATGCATATATCCGACAACAAGGCATTCAAATATGGCTTCTTCTTCAGCTGTGATATTTCATGTGAAAATACAATATTATTGCATATATATGTAAGAGGGACATATATACATTATAATATTTTATTTTATCATAAGATATATGTATCATATGTACAATAATTAAATTAAGAGAAAAGCTAGGTATAGAGATGATGAACCTGGAAGCTGGAAAAGATGGTGGGTTGAAGGTGCTTGATGTCAAACGTTGGTATGACAACGTTGGTCAGAGTTTGGTCTAATTTTGTGTTGCCTAGTTTTTCCCTAACAAGGCTACGTAAATACTTGCCGTCATACTGCGGTCCCAACAAAGATTTGATGAACTTCACGGTTTCTGAGAGGAAATTGTTGCCTCTATAACAGTACCACATATCACATTGTAAATTAGTACATCTATGCACGAATATTGATTCGATGTGTATACTTATGATTGATTAGATGCAGTTAATGTTATTTATATATATCAAAAGTAGATATCGAGAATGGACAATATAACACACAGAGAGAGAGAGAGAGAGAGAGAGAGAGAGGCACAAAACATTAGGTGATACTAGGTGGAATTTAGGTTTTGTGCGTCTCTCTGCAGAGTTTACTCTTAATACTTATTTTTGATATATAAATGATATTACTTTAAAATATATATTTAATTACTTACTTTTGCGGGAAGATTTTTGGACTGTGCTGAAGGTAGAAGTCCTTTATATCTTTGGCTGCATATAAGGGTCGATTCTTTTCATCTGGAGCAGTAAGCATTGTGGTCACCAATCCCCCAGTACTTGTTCCCGTAATCACGTCAAAGTAGTCTGCCAATCTTACATGTTTACCATCCAGCTTCTGCATATATAAATCCACCATAAATTGACTATATATAATCAAAGGGCTTAAAATTTAGACTTAATACATGTTTGGATTAGTTTAGTTTGAATTCAAAATAGTTTAAAATAAAAGTTTTGTAAAACAATGATAGAAAAGAAAAATTATTATTTTCTAATCTTAATTATAAAAGATAAGCTGTGAATTTCAATTTGGGACAACACTGATTAGTAAAGTACAATAGAGTTAATTTATGAGTTTTTTTTTTTGGACAAAAATTTAAGTTAAGCAAAAAGCTCGTCTGTTCCAGGATCAAAGCATGTTTTTAGGTTTAATAAATACATATAGAGATATTGACAAAGAGCTTTGCTAAATAGTACAAATACGAAAAGCACGAAAGAGTAAAAATAGAAACAATGAAAAGTTAATTGAAAATCAATGGAAAGAAAGGAGAGTAAATAGGGGAAGTTGAAAACATGTCTTCATGCCACATCAGTTGTGTGCCTTGCGTACTGTAAGCATTCATAACAAATACCATTTCCATTTACAAAATAAACGAGAAAAGTCATGAATCAGACACAAGTTATAATGATATGTGAACAAAAGATCAAATAGATGAGTCAAACTCGTTAGCGTGGAATTTATGAATTTGACTTGAGCTTTGGCATGTTAATTAATTAATTACCTGAAGCTCTGATTCAAGGAAACCAAGTATAACGGCTGGAATGATTCCCCTAACACCGCCCCCATCAATACTGAGTACGGTAACTAGGTGTCCATCATCATCACTTGGAGTTATAGGCATGAGTTTCCTGGCTTCCATTGAGTTAATTTGATGTGTAATCTTCACAAAGAGAGAGATATATGGAGGGAGCTTAGGTAAAGGGCAAAAGCAAACTCTGTAAACCTTCAACAAGCTTATTATGTTGTTCAGAAAAATCTAGTTTTCCTGGCTTATGTCGATGGAGGAATTCCCAGGGGTATATATATAGATGGACCATACATAATAAATATGTGGAGCTTAGCTATGTTGAGCTTAGTCAATTAGATTTAGATGGCCTCGTTTTTAGCGTGCTTAATTCAGTTGTCAGATACACAGTAAACATGATTTTCATAGAGTATATACTTCCCACATGTAAATCCTGTATTCTGTACCCAAAAAAAAAAATTATTTATTATATTGTTATTCACAAAAATTTAAATTGAGGGAAAATTTTATTCTAGTCCAGGTTCAAGGTATATTTCTCTGAACTCATGAAGCACTTTAAACTCAATTCATAGTGATGTATGACAAAAAGTCAACCAAGTGAGATAATACTAATTGATAAAAAAAAAAAAAATGTCATCTGTTCTTGATAGTAATTGCCCCTCTCAGGGATGTATGGACTGGAGACTATGGAACCCTATACGCTGTTAAATACATATGTTTTTTGTTTTAAGATTTTTTTTTCCCTTTCCAACTTGAGAATAGACTAAATATGTGCGCATCAATCCTTTACGTTGTCTTGTTTCAGCAGCATATATGTTTGGAAGAGATACAGATTAATGCTTCACATGTTAATCATGTATACTTGGTAGCGATGGCCCGGCGGCAATATAATATGGAATCAAATTAATCCTGTGCCGTAAAAATATATTGTTTATTTTTTTTCTTTTTTCTTTTCTTTTCTTTTTTCGATAGTTCCAAAGGCCACTTTCAAAACATAAAGGAAAGGGCCATACGAAAGAGTATCAAAGGAAACAAAATTTAGTACCATAAAAGCGTAATCAAAGATTGCATTTCAGTAAAGCTAATAGTAATCATTTCCTGTGTAGCACCACCTGAAAGCACTCTATTCGCGGAACCTCTTCTTTAGGGCTGTAAGGAAAGTTATAACACCAAATCTGTGTTTGTATCCTAGTATGAGTTTAATCTGGCCTCTTTCAACATTCCAATTAATGTGGTCTGAAATTTTCAAAGATTAATTACATGATTTCGCAAGCGCCAAATTGACCAAATTACTACAACTAACATGGACATAATCCACAGCTTTTTCTCTGAACCATAGAATATTATTTGTTTAATTGTTTCATTTTTCATTTGTTTTGTTTGTTTTCAAGATTGTTTATATGCTAGGAATAATTTTTGGTTCAAACATAGAACATTATGGTATATGCTAATTTTTTATTTAGACTCGATCAGCATATCATTTATAATATATATTTTCATTTTATTTCCTTGTTAGTGTGTTTGGAATAAAAATTTTGAACGATTAATTTAATTTATAACTGATGTTTTCTGTTAAAAAGTTATGAAATACATAAGAGTTGCTTTTCTTGAGACTTTTTAAAGCAAGCTGTGCATATATATAAAGTTCATGCAAATTTCATTGGATTTGAACGAATATAATTTAATTTTAATTATATTTATTTAAACAAGTTTTTTCTCAAACATATTTCAAGTTCGAATATTGTGGATAAAAAAAATTAGTGTTGGAAGAATTTTACTTCCATGGTAGATCAATTTAGTTTGAGTCAGATTAATTGAAAAAGACAAATTACAACGGCCTCTCTTGAGGTTCAGTGAAATTCACCACACCTCTCTCAATTTATCAAAATATACATTAACATTTCCTGAAAATATTACATGTGATATTTTTGTATGTTATAAAATGTGATACTAAATAATCCTGTGTAAATATAACATTAACCTCTTCTAAAGGGAGATAAGTGTAGTCTGGACAAATAGAGAGGGATCACAGTAAATTTTACCAAACATTAAATGAGGTCAATGTAATTTGCCTAACTAAAATATAGGAGATTTTAAATAGTAGCAATTTTAAACCAAAAAATTTACTCCATTTATACATATTTAAAGATAGTAAAATAAATCCATCCCGCATAAAAAAATAAAAATTCAAATTTTTTAAAAATATATTTAAACATAAAACTTAATTATAAATAATTTTAAATAATAAATATCCAGTTAAATTAAATCAATTACTTATTTTTATTGAAAAAAAATCTAACATACTTGTAAATAGTGTGAGAACATTAAATACACCAAGTGTCTAAGTCGTTGATATGTTCGTTTAAAATAATATTTGATCAATAATTATTGTATCAAGGGCTAAGATTTTTCTTTTTTTGGTTGACTAGGGCTAAGATTTTCTTTTATTTTATTTTTTTATGCAGACTAGGCCTAAGATTTAATTCAACACTTCTCTCAACGTTACATTAGCGTGTTAGAATCCTCCCCCTTGTCGAGTTATCGTATTCCCTACTCCTTCGTGAGATTCTCGATAATGACGAAGAAACAGATCTACGATGTGCAAGTATTCCATCTTGCAGGGAAACGTCCCTTTTGATAAAAGGGGTTTTAATTATAAGATAAATGATAGAGTTTTTATAATATTTAATTTATTAAAGAGTTTAATTTATATACATTAATAATGTAAAATAATTTTATGCTGTTAGTCAATAAAAATACAAGGAAATTCCAAATCATATTAAGTAACTACTCATTATGATGAGAGATCTACCATAATTTAGTACTTTATTATATTTTTATTAATTGATAGTGAAAAATTATTTTATATTATCAATGCATATAAATTAAACTCTTAATTAAATGTTTTAAATCTAATTCTTATTCTTATATATTAATACTTTTATTCACTAACACGTGTTTTGTAGTTGTTAACAAAAGTAAAATGCGTCCTTGGTGTGACGAATAAAAAATGAGAAGAGAAGAGGATGATCGATCGTAACATACATGTTAGTATAATGATTTATGGGGAAGTTGTGATTGTAAAACCTTAGTCTTATAGTTGTAGAGATTAATTTTATACATTATTAGTGCAAAATATCTTATATTGTCAACTAATTAGACATAATTACAGAGGTAATTTTTAAGATAATTATTACAAAAGTTAAATATTTTTAATAATATAATAATATATAATTAAATAATTGTGTAAAAATATTTTATACTAATAGTATATTAAAATTAAATATACATTTTTATTAATAGTTGTTAGCGGTGTAATCTCTTGGACAAATTTTAGTGTAAGGACAAAAGCAAAGTTTAGGTCATATATTATCGTATGTGGATATGGTAAAAAGCATGAGCATTGGGAAGTAATTATTAGGGCTATGGATATGATCGATATTTGACATTTAATGGTAAGTTATTCTAAAAAGAAAGCCACTTTGACAAGCATGGCAATATCCAAGTCGAAGCGCTCAGCAAAGAAAATAAGATCACTTGAAATCTTGGACATGTGGAGTCAAAGATGATATTGATCAAAGTGATGTCAATATGAAGTAAAGACAATGTCTACATGGCCACTTGTGCAATCAACTACATTGATAGAAGATTAGGTTGATCTGGGGATTTCTTGCATTGTGGCATAGTCGAGATGAAGAACAACGAACTGAGAATGTTAGCAAATTGTAAGTGTTGAAGCAATAGGTGACATCTCATTATCCAACGAAGACAAGTATCAAAATGTCGAGGAATGAGTGCAGGCTGAATTAGAGCAAAATGTTGAAGCACCTGGAGTCAAAGTGATAAATAAACATGGGCAATAATGAGATCGTGAATCATGGTAGAAGCTTTTGAATGTGAAGTCATGCACTTTGAAAGGGCCCATGCACAACTCAGAATGTAGGATTAAAGAACAAATGTGGATTTGAATATAGTTTGAGACTGAAGTTGGAGAACGTGGGATAATGGGCCTAGCTTCTAGAGATTTTTTTTTTTGTCTATAAATAAGACTTCTAGGACTATAATGAGGGGGTGGAAATCATTTGAAAAGTATCCTACATATCTTCTCGTCACTCTGATATTATATGATACACAAAGGAAAATCAAGTACTCTATCCCATTTTATTTTCTCTTCATCTTCTTTCTAGTTTCTTCTTTATTACATCTAGTTCATCTCTATCCAATTTCTCTTTTATTTTAATTCCAATTTATGTACTTCTTACATTTCAATTTTATGATGCCTTCATTTTAATTTTTCTTTCTTTAATTTGTTTTCTTGTTTCATTTTATTCTTGCATTGTTCATAATTTCCTTTAACTAAGGTTTCTTTCATTTTTTTTGAATTTGTTTCTTTTATTTTCTATATTTATTTTATTTTCTTTGCTTCTTTTGTCTACAATTTAAAAATCTTGAGAATCCATCAAAGAAACCGCTTCCATTCTCTGAATTGAAATTTGTGAAGCAAACTGATAACAGTCGATTTGATTTGTTTTGTCGGCTTAAAAATCAAGTAAACAATAGTAGATTTATTACGTCATGATTTATGAATTATTATGTCATGATTTATGAAGAGAATTTATTTCATGTAAGTTTCTTTCATTCAGTTCAATCATTTAGTGTAGATGAGGCCTATGACACAGTGGCAGTAAAGTTAGCCTCTGTTGAACTGCACCCGAGTTTGATTCTCACCAAGCCAACTCTATCCCCCCTCCCCCCAAAATACCCCTTCCCCCCGATTAAAAAAAAACCATTTAGTCTAATTAATTAATTAAATCTGAACTGCGCAAAGTGTATACCGATTTAATATTTTGTTCGGCCTTATTCATTAAACTTAACTACTTTTTTGATAAAAGTACAACCCCCTTAAAGTTTTGAAAAAAACACTAAATTCTAAACTTATTAAAATCAAGGCACTCCACTCCATTACAAAAAAATAATATATTAATAATTAAAATAAAAAAATATTATTTTATGCTATATAAACATATTTTAATAATAATTTAATAACATATTAATTTCTTCATAAAACCTGTAATAATAAATAATTTCTTCATATTTTATTTTTTCTATTTTTTCTATCTAAATAATATATTAATAATTAAAAAATTAAATGATATTATTATATACCACAATTTACAAGATTAAATAACTATACAAATTTATTTATCTTAACAGTTTATTTTTTTTATGTAGACAATTATATGTTAAAATTATGATTATCTTATATCATCATCATCATCATCATCATCATCATTATTATTATTATTATTATTATTATTATAAAGATTTAATGTTGATTAAGATATTATAATGAGACTTTTTTTAGTATTGCCATAATAATAAGATATTAGGAATAGCTTTTCAACCATTAGTTACTAATTAGTTTAACAAATTTCATGTTTCATATATTTTGAAGTTATTTACATATATTATTATAACTTATTTAAATTTAAATCTTATATTAGGTACGCTAATTAACATTTATTTTTAAAGGAATATAACACCATGTGGAGAATTGTATTTTTAAAAATGCATATATATCAAAAAAATCAATGATAATTTTTTATGATTTTTATAAAAAAAATATTTTAGTAAATAATTATTAATATATATATATATATGGAGTGGAGTGCCCTTTTTTCAAAAAATAAAATAAAATTAGAGTTTAGTGTCTTTTTCAGAAATCTCAAGAAGGTTGTTACATTTTTCCATACTTTTTTTTTTCATAAGTATTTTCTATTTGATATAATCTTATTCGAAACACAATCAGACACTAAATTTGAGCATATCTCCAATCTGAATTTGAATTGTAATTCACCACATGTGAAGGATAATGTTAACCTTGCACTAGACCCAATTTCCATAGATATTAATCTTTTTTCTTTTTTTTGTTTGAATCATCAATATCTGAAACTTATCGGACTTTATCTAATCTGGCTCGAGTTTGGTTGGTCAATTATAGAGATAAAGCTCTCTAGTACTAATTTCTTGCATTCACGAGACTCGAACCGGAGATGTTTAAGAGAAATAAATGGCGAACCACTTGAACCAACCAATTAAGCATTTGTATTAACCTTAAATATTGAATGGGAAGCATTTATCTTCTTTTGTTATATTGTTAATTATTCAAAGAAGAAGCCTTTTTTTTTTTTTGGATTCTTGCAATATCGAACACATTCAAATTTTGTTAGGTACTTTTCGTTGAGCTGAAGAGTACATTTGATGAGGCAGGTAATTCAGGGCCGGCCAGAACTTAAGGCCACTAACAAGAATTTAGGCCTTAATTTTCCATAGGTTCCATAATTTTATAATAATATAAATAATTATATTATAATGAAAAAAGTAAAATGATTAATATAATCTATATTATTTCACCTCTTACATTACGTGTTCTAGATTTTTTATATTTTATCTTACTTTTTAAACCCATCTTAAACCCCCAACTCTCATTTTCCATTAAAAATATTCCTTCCACATCTCTATTAATTATCAACTCTCATTTCTCATTAAAATTTGTAAAAATTAAGATGATAAACAAAAGAGTTTAATTGGTATGTACTGACAATGTGAAACAGTTTTACGCTGTCAACTAATAGAAATACTGAAAAGTGAGAAATTATGGTGGGTCCCTCATTATAATGGGTGATTATTTGTATCAGTTGACATTTTTTACTATTTCTATTAGCTGATAGTATAAAATTATTTTACACTGTCAGTGCATTTAAATTAAATTCTAAAGAAAATGAAACATTTTCTCGACTAAATGTTTGAGAAATCTTTAATTCTCGACTAAATGTTTGAGAAATATTTGAGAAATCTTTACAACATATTCTCAAATATTTCTCTCATTTTTAATCAATTAATGGTAATAATATGTATTTATTGTGCATAAAGAATTTAATTTTAATACATTGTTAGTGTATAAGTTTTTTATACAAATATCCAATTATATATTATTATATCACCAAAAATACTTGACTCTTATAATATTTACGTCAAAAGTCATATATTTGATACTATTTGATTAATTGATAATATAAAATACTTTACACTGACAGTATTGATATATGAGAACAAACATCTTTTCTTTTCTTTTTATTCTTTTGACTATACAAACTAATAATATTTGAAATTTATTGAACTTAAACTAATGTATTTCATGTTGGGTTGACTCACACTACAAAAATAAAGCTTTCACAATGCTAGTTTTTACATAAAAAAACTCAAACTCAAGACACCATAAAAAAGAACAAGTGTCAAACTAATTGAATTAACTAAGCACTAGTTTTTCCCCCCTATGAAGCTCCTAGTGTAGCTAATAAGAAAAAGAGGAAGGGATAGACAAAGGAATAAATCCCTAATCCAAAGCTATCAATTTCCTAAACACAAGGATTAAGAAAGTGCCACTTGAAGTATAGCTTAATTATTGACTATTTATCAATCAAAAAATAAATATCATGAACTTGATTATAAAGTTTATTTATTAAAAAATTATCCTAAAATAACAGAATAATAAATTGCAGACATTTTTAATTAACTTATTATCATAACTTGAGAATTGCTTCTTCTTTTCTTTTTTTAATATAGTTTTAAGCCTCCGCTGGTAAACAGTCGTACCATGGCGAATTGACTAATTTCTAACTTTTTCTTTACCCCTACGAAGGGCAGTTGCAAAGTCACTTTCAGTGTTGGGCCGATGATCACTCCTTTAATTGATTCTTTAATGGTGCCGCCAGGCCACGATTATTTTATTTTCGGTGAAAGCCTCACCACAATACTATTTTATCTAATCAAGCACAAGTAGGACATAAGTTTGATAATAGCTACAAATCATAATAAATCATGAAAGGATAAGAATGACATAGTTGTATTCACCCATTCATTTGTCTTTCTTAACTTCCATGATACTTCGAAAATAATTTATTGTTGCCTTTTTTCCAATTCCGCCAAATAATGCCTATTCACTGCAGACCAGACAAAGATAGATTTTTCAGTGAGTTATTTTTTTCAAAGAAATTAATTATTCCCATTAAAAAAAGAAATAAATTATTGTGAATTAAGTGAATACAAACACGTTTGTGTATTGCTCCGAATGAAACAAAATCCTATAACAATTAAACATTGACTTTATATTATGTTCTTTTTTGAGATAAGTCACTTTATATTATGTTCTTATCTCAAGAACAGAGTTGGTGAGCTGAAACAGCATCAATTAGGGTCTGTGAAAACACTCCGATGTTCAATCAAAGTGTGTTTCAGACCGTATTAGGATCAAAATCTTGATGGGGAAATATTCGGGGCCGCAGCCCTCCATTTTTTTCGAAGAATTTTATATACATATATGTGCATTTAATTAGGTGCTTCTTCTTTTTTTACTTTTTTTATAAAGGTTAGACGAGGAGAAATGAAAGTCGAATATGGAATATTTTAAACTTAATAAGACATACAAGAGATAATCAGTAAATTGTGCGCTTACATGCATGTGCATTTACGAGTTTGATTATGTGATTGTCATTGCTTTCATGATTTGATACAATCTATATTTTCGTTAAAGCCTAATCTTGATGCTTATGTAAATTTAATAGTTTAACATAAATTAAAGAGTTTAATTTAGTTTAACATAAATTTAATAGTTTTCATTCTTATGTAAAAATTTTTTTTTTACACTATCATCCAATCAAAATCTTCTATTTACATAACTATTTAAATAGCGAATGATTATGTCAAAGAATTTTGCTGATGTGACAATTTATGATTAGATATTTATGTAAAAAAATTTTACACTCACAATACATTCAAATTAAATCCTAAATTAAATTACTTTAAAAGAATGACAAAATATTCATTTTTTTGGGAGATATAACCCATTAACACGAAAATTTATTCTAAAATTTGCCAATAGCCTCATTACGACAAATGACTTTCTTAGCAGAGACGATGATTTCCTTATTACAGATTACAGATAAATATACAAAATAGATCATGATTTAACGAGAAAGCTACTTTTAATTTTTTATCTAAAAATTGAGAAGGGTCACTCTCAGGACAATTGGCACCGTGGGGCCGAGCATTCATTATAAGCAGCTCTAAATCTATGGTAATATTGAATAGGTCAAATGAAGATCTTAAACATAGTCTCTTACGTTTCTTGTTGTAAGGGATGATACCTTTTTTTGGTCGGGAAGGGATGATATATGAAATAATAAAAAATATATATATGAAAATATTACGTGTATAACCCATCCTCGTCAATGCGTTCAGTCATTTCTTCCATTATACCAGACTTAACAAAGACTAACAAAATATTTTTTTAAGAATTAATTTTGTCATTGACGGTGATATTGTTAAATTAATTAAACCAATCTTTTCACGTTTAAATTAAACTCATTGACCTACCAGAATATTTTTTTATGAAACAATTATCTTGCATGTGAAATAAAAACAACAGAGCTGCCATCAAGGAAATTTTGTTTTGCTTATTCCCTTTGGTACAAAAGTTTGGCTCATATTTTACAATGTTTCTCATACATTTTAAATTTTCTATCACAAAAATGAGTTTAATTGTTATGTATTGATACCATCATTCAATCAAGTACTTATATTTATAAGATTTTTAAAGTAGTGGGTGATTGAGTTAAACATTTTTATCGATATAATAATACATGATTGGATATTTGTGTAAAAAAAATTTATACTGACAATGCATACAAATTAAATCCCACAAAAATAAGCACACCATTAATAAAAAAATATAATATGAGATCAATATAATGAACTAAATAGGTATTAATTAGTCATTACCAAAAATAAAGGCATATTGGTAAATATGTTTTCATAATTAAATCTTGGTTTTGAGTTTTTTATTTTTTATATATATAATTAAATTGACAGATAAAATGGATCCAAAGTAATAATTTATACACTTAGGGTGAGTTTGGTATGGGAGAGAAATTTTCATGGATTAGATATGAATATAGTCCATGAAAATTTACCCCTATACCAAACTCATTCCAATTCAAAAATTTATCCATCCATGCTAGGGTGGTGTGTTGATCTTGGGGTTTTGTCTTTATTTTTCTTGATGTTTTTGTTGGTTGAGGCTTCTTTTGTTTATGCTCCTAGTCTTAAGCTTCTCAATAATTATCGGGAAAAAAAAAATGCTTCTCATTAGAGATACTAATAAATACACGTTCAGTCATGCACACTACAGTAGAGTTAGACTACAAGAAAGCTCACGTGATTCATTCCAAACATCCTAAACCGTGAAAAAAACGTGTTGTAATTGCAAATCACAGACGGATTAATTTCAACCTTCAACCAAACAACAAATTAAAAATTAACGGTTGTGGAATTAGGCATCAGCGATGACGAAACCCTAGAGGCGTCGTTAGCAATTAATGCACACCATTCTACATGATGTGTTTTTTGACCCACAACCACCAAGGGATTAGTGTTTCCGAGTGGAGGAGCTTGTCTAAGAATTAAGAATTCAGAATAAGTAAGTGGAGAGGAATTACGTGCACTTTTATCATTTGGGGAAGGGTCACTTGAATGGTTTAATTAATCCATCTTTTAATTTTGATTTGATTCTACATTTTGATCAAAAACTGAAAATATATTCATCTTAGCATGTTTGGCTTTCTGTTTTGATATCTCCAAACTTTGAATAATCCATTTTTTGTTTTTGGGTATAATTTTTATCCAAATCATGATATTAGAATTCTAAACTATAATTTTAGAGTTTCAAACTGAAATTCAAACACGTTGTCAGTTTTTACTTAAAAATATTTTCATTTTATCAAAACATAGAAGTATCCACCGGCCACTTTACATTTTATAAAATTTGATATAAGTATACATGGCAACTAAACGAAATAAGTGATAACTATTTTCAGATTGAGGAAAGGTTGGTCAGATAGTAAGCAATTTTGACATTTTAAGAGAAAGACATGAGTTCAAATAGTAGAAAATAAACTATAGTAAGAAGATTATATAACTCGTGTTCCTATAATTGAATGATGGCTAGTGTCATGAGCAATTTAAACATAATAAGATGAAATTATAATATACTTCATGGTTATGGCGGATTCTGCCATGCTCCGCTACAAGTAATGTGCCTGATGCTCCCTGTAATCTTAACCAGTTAACCATGCATTTTCATATTAATGGCTGAGATCACATTTGGAACATTTTTACACCATTGATTGATGGTACACATATCTCTTTCCGTCCTCCATCTGCTTCCTACCCTTTAAGCTTCATATCCTTCTTGTCCTCAACAACTGGTAAAATGGCTTCTGAAGAAATTCGAAAAGGGTCTTTTAGACCCCAATGGTTTAATAGTTGGACAAAACAATATATGTCTTATTATTCAAATGCTTTCGAACCATTGCAAAACTACAACATTCTCAATTAGTTCAACAACCCAGATAACTTTTAAGCTTTTTTGGTCCTCTAAAAATGGTCTATAGTTCTGAGCTAATGAGCAGAAAACGACAAAACGGGCCAGGCCCAAACTAAACAACGTTCAGTGCTACAAGATGAAAAAAAGAAAGATTTGGATTCAAATCCAGAAAGATTCTAACCCGACAAAAATGTTCATGGCCTAATTTTGGGGGTATGTTCATTAGAAAGGCCTATGGTCATACAAGTTGGAGACAGAGGCCCAATTGATGGGACGTAAATGAGAGGGAATTTGGGCTTTGATTGTCACTCGTAAATTTAATAGTAGAGTTCAAACGGATGTTTTTGAAATTTTTTAATAACCTTCTGAAAACTTGAAATGGAAAGTGCTAAATAAAAAATAAGTACATTTATTGTAATAACAGAGCTGTTCACGGTTTAATTTAGTTCAATTTTAAGGAAAAATTCAATCGATCAAAACAATAAATTTTATTTTGATTTGATTCGATTCAATTTGATTATAATTGAAAAACTGAACCAAACTAAACCAATTTAAATTGGTTTGGATTGGTTTGGTTTCTATTTTTTATTAAAATTTTTTATAAAATATAAAAAAAGTAAATTTTATACTGAGTAAATTAAAAAAATTAATAAATAATTATAAATCCAAAATATTAAGTTAAGATATACTAAGAATATTTGAATAATTTTAATATTAAAATATTATAGAATATACTTGCATCTATATTTATAAAATTATAGATACAGATAAATACTATGTGATATATAATATATCTTATAATTATTAATGTATAATATATTATCAGTTTGGTTTGGTTCAGTTTTAGAAATTAAAACAAAAAATCAAACCGAACTAATTGATTTTTATAAAATACAAATAAATTAAAACTGATTTATTTCGATTTTGATTGGTTTTCGATTTTTTTGAATCGATATTTGGTTTTAGTTTGGTTTGGATCACTTTTAAACACCCTTATGAAATAAGGACATAAAAATCATTCATGCATTTTGCATAGAGTAATTAGGAACAACATTAAGAAGATTGATTATGAGAATTTTAAAGAATGAATTTTGTTATTGTATGTCCTTAAAGATACAAACTAATAAGTTAAGAAATGAAAATATTATTTATTAATTATTTTTATTAAATTTATTATTTATTATTAATTGCAAAAAGAGGAAATAAGAAATTAATAAATATTTTTATACTTTTGAGATATTAAGTATTGTTATTTTTATTTAATTGTTTCAATTATTTTATTTTCTAACATACATTTTAAAAAGACAATGAATAAAAGTTGTAAATTACTCAATGTATTTATATTTGTTCAATATTTTTATGTTAAATATTAAAAAAAATTACTAAGTAAAATGTTTTAGGGGAATGCATGAAACTATATAGTAATATTATCATACAGTTTTTGGACTAAGATATTAATGGAAAAATATTCTTTAGTATAAAAGTAACTCGTATAAAAGTAACACGAATAATGTGGGAGTTTGTTTTTTCGTCTACTCCGGTCTTATTTTCATCTTTTATAGATTGAAAATACAATAACATACAAACACCCCAATTTTGTGATTGTTTCGTGTGAAATATTTCATTTTCATATTAAAAATGCGTTTGAAGAAGTTTATTTCAAGTTTAAAACTTATAGTTAATAGATCGAACATTTCTCTTCTTTTCATAAGGCTCGTAATTTTAACCATTAAAGGACCGACCTTGTCCCCCTTCTCAAAATAACTTAAAAAAATAATTATTTTCTAAAATTAAATGATTCACAATTATGCCTTAATTTACATAATTTATGGTAATATCATCATATACTATACCAATTAGTATCGAGAAAGGAGTAAAACAAAACAAATAAAGGATTTAAACCTTTTATAGTGAGTATTTTTGTAAAATAAAAAAGTGATTAATTATTTATTTTTAAATTAATAACTTTCATTATATATAAATTTAATTAAATAATTTAAGTATGGATAAACATTCACATCCTAATTTTATAAGAATATTTATTTTAAAAAATCTTCCGAACAAATGAAATACAATGCCCACATCAATCCATCTCATCCTGGGTTGAACCCAACACTTGGCTTGGGTACCACACTTATGCTTCTACTCTCGCCTCTTGACCAAATTGCTTTATGAAAAGCATATCATCACATAATAAAGGTTCCTTTGGGGCGCAATTGGCATATTCGCGAGACAACAAAATTCCCTTATGTATATATATGGAAAATTCAATAGTGTCCATCTGCATAACCGGGATATGCTCCCGCCATCCTCGCCTGTAACCTCTGAAGCACATTATATTTACATAATCTCTGATTCTCTTCTCAAACAGAGAGAGACTCGAGTCAAGAAGAAGAAACAACCACCTACTTCATTCCCCTCTTCTCTTCTCTCATACTTTCACAAACCAAAAATCATTGCATTACATTACTACAACAACGATATTCACAATTATTAAACCATAAACCAAGAAATAATGCACCGAATTTGCTTCAGAACCCGAACCCTTCTTCGCTTCCCTCGCCCACGCTACATTTTATCATCACAATCACCTTCGTCTTCTTCTTCTTCTTATATCAATAGTCAAAATGATGATAGTAAAGTGGGAAATTCCCAAAATGTCTCTACACCTATTCCTCACCGAAACAACCGCGTCTCCGCTCTCTCTCCTACTCAACCGTCTCGCTCACGCGCCTCCGCAATCGCTCTCTCCGCGGCCGTAGTCTCCGCCGCCGTCGCCTCCGTCGCCCTCCTTTCCTCGCAACAGAAATCCGATCATGACGGCGGAGGAGGAGGCGGAGCGCCGAACCCTCTCGAGCAAGCGGCGCAGAGGTCTGCCGAGTCGCTCGGACGGATCTTCCACCACGCGAGGCGGACCGGAGCTGCCGCCGCCGTGCTGTGGCAGTCGTTGCGGTCGGTGCTGTCGTCGGCTAACCACGAGGTCCGCTCCGGCTTCGAGATTCGCGTCGCGGCGCTGCTCGCCGATATAGCGGCCGCGAATTCCGGACGCAGGGCCGCACTAGTCGGAGCCGGCGGAGGCGCCGTCGTGGACTGGCTGCTGCAGTCGGTGGCGGCGGCGAAGGACGGCGGCGGAACCCAGGCGGAGTCGGCGAGGGCGCTGGCGTACCTGATTGCGGACCCTAACGTGTCAGCTGCGGTGCTCGGGAGGCCTCACGCCGTTCCGAACCTTCTGAGGTTCATCTTCTCGTGCCAGCCTCGGCGTTCCAAGAGCAAAAAGGTAACCAATTCTGTGTAGTAATGTAGATTTTCTGTGTGAACTGTAATCTTCGTCTTGACGTGTGTTTGGATTAGCTTATTTTAGGTTTAAAACAATTATAGAGAAATAATCAGTTATCAAACATGCACTTACTACTGAGCATGATCGAGACATAGTTTTCGGATATGCATATGGCATTGGCAGAAAAAAACTAAGTAATTCTCAGGTAGTTATGGTTTATCATTATGGGTACTCAAATTGTTGTTTAACATGTGTAAGAGTGTGTTAGCCATGTTAGAAATGCATCTATTTTTGGAAAGATTTCATTGTAGGTATGGGTTTTGTTAGCATTCCTCCTAGCGTGCAGAAAAATGGGACAGATGATATCTATCCGGTTAAGGAATAAAAGATAACATTACTCATCCTGATTACTTAAAAGGAGAAAGTATTAAATTTTTGGTTGGTTATCAAGACGGTAAACGCGTGCACTTCTTATTTAACGATGAGTCACGCCACGCAGCGCGATAGGATTGCCCGAAAAGGTTTGCCAAATGCGGTTGACACACATGTGGCAGATTTTGAGTGGCTGGACGGAAATAATGGGTGGTTGAAAAATATGGTGTTCACTTCACATCTTAACACATAATTCTGGCAACAAATTTCTGGCAACTTTTTTGGATGGGAAGTATTGTCCTTGAATGATTTATATATGCGTTAGCAAAACCTATAGATGTTGCGCAATGATTTGAGTACTTTAGCGATGATGTCGTAGGCAGTTTCCATGTACGAATTTATCTGGCAATCTGAGCAAGCTATGGGACTTTGTCCAAAGTGTGACTTTAGCTTCTTGTCCCATAAATAGGGTCTTATCCAATTACCATCCTAAGAGATTTGTCTTTGACCTATTTTTTTTATGCATATGATGTTCATAGTTAAGGTGTATGACTGTCCTGTTTGTATTGGTCATACCTCTGCTTGACATAACGATGTGTTCTGTGTTTTCTTTTTATTTATTTTTTTCCCCATTTTAGTAATGTATAACATAATCTGGTCATTGTTTTTATATATAACATATTTTCTTGATATGGCCACTGTAGATCTATTATATGAATGCAAGCTTCAATCAAGATATTGTTAACAGTGCCTTCTCTGATTTTGACATTGGTGACGATGTGGAATTTTTTGTGGCAGCAGCATTCGAGACGGAGTACGTTTGACATTTCCGATTCTTTGAAAGGTAGGAGTATGCTGGTGGCTGCAATTATGGATATCGTTACATCCAGCTGTGGCAATGCAGAAGATGTATCTTTTAAGCCGTCATTGCCTGGAAATGCAGAAACCAGAGACATTGCTGCTGCCCTACAAGTTATTGAGGAAGGGTGTTTGCACTTGGATGAGCCACCTGAAGGTGAAGATGACGATGGTGGGAGAGGAAAGAGAGGGATTGGAATCAAGATACTTGAAGGAACCACTGTTTTAGGGTTTTCAAGGACCAGCTTGGAAATGAAGTTAGATAATTCTAATTCCTGTCATGATGAACAGTTGAAGCATCATACTCCTGAGCCTCTCGTATATCAAATTAAGTATGACAATTTGTTAGCACAGAAAGATATGTCTTCTGCTGTAGTTCCTGGTCTCTGGGATGATTTGCACTATGAACACGTTGCTGTCCCTTTTGCCACCTGGGCATTGGCAAATTGGGCAACTTCATCACAGTTGAATAGATCTCGGATTCAAGAACTGGATCAAGATGGAAATGCTATCATGTCTGCTTTAATGGCACCTGAGAGATCTGTAAAATGGCATGCAAGTTTGGTGGCACGATTGTTATTAGAAGACCACAATATGCCTTTGAATGATTCTGTTTCTGATTGGAGTTCCAGTCTTCTTTCTACTATATCTCAGGCATGTAAGCTTGAAGACTTTTCACTGGCTCAGGTAGCCTTTTCTGCTTTTCTGTTATCTGTTGAGAGAAGTCTTGAGGCACAGAAGATAGTGATGGAGAAAGGTCTTAATTCGATGAGAGACATTGCCAAGCGGACAGCAAAGCATAAGCAGATGCAAGAAGCAATGGCAAAGGCATTAGAACTCCTCTGTACTGGGGACCTGCATTTGTCTCTTGAAGAGAGTCAAAAATGGTCAGGCATTCTTCTGCCCTGGGTTTTTGGAACATTTTCCTCTGATGCTATACAATCTTCAGCCATAAAGATTCTTTCTCAGATATTAGAAGACTATGGACCAATGTCTGTACCAGTTTCTCAGGGATGGTTAGCCATGCTGCTAACTGAAGTGCAAAGTTCCATCAAGAAATCAAATGATAAAGGAGTCAATCAACCTAAAAGTGATAAGGTGAAGGTATGGGAATATTTTTGTTGTTTTCTGTTATATAATAGCTGATAAGCATTGAGCTCAAAATGACATTTCGTGTTGTTATCATGCTGCTACAATTCCAAGCCAACAGTTTAATATGCATATGTGTTAACTTTTGCAGACTCTAATCAATAATTCCAATATTGCTTCTGCTGCACAAGTTGCAAATCAGCTAGCTAGTGCTGTTGTTAATCTGGCAGCTAAACAATTGAGAATTACTTCTAATTCTGTGGATGCATCCCCACTGGCAGATTTTCTAGCTCTGGAACCTTTGGCAGGGCCATTTAAAAGTTTAAAAAAAGATAGTCTGCCTAAATTAGATGCTGCAGATTCTGCCGTGGCAACCCTGAAAGGAATTAAGGCTCTGACTGAAGTTTGTTCCGAAGACCCTCTTTGCCGAGAGATGATTGTTGATTTTGGGGTTTTATGTTTGCTGAGGCGGTTTTTATTGAGTGATGATTATGAAAAACTGGCTGCAATTGAGGCATATGATGCATCAGCTAGAGCACATGAGGGGCAGGAGAGGATTTCAAATGTCAATGGAGGGCAGGAGAGGATTTCAAATGTCAATGGAGAACCACCTATATCTGATATAAAAGATCCATCTAGTGTCCGAGTTCCACCTACAGCTCATATCCGCAGGCATGCAGCTCGGCTGTTGACCATTCTATCACTCCTTCCCAAAGTCAAGAAGTTCATCATAGCTGATGAAACTTGGTGCAAATGGCTTGATGATTGCGCTAATGGGAGTATCCCAGGTTGCAGTGACCCTAAAATGCAAAGCTATGCCAGGGCAACACTTTTAAATTTATTTTGCCATGACCAGTTTAATGGAAGGCCTGGTAGTGGAAGTCCTTCTGATGGTGGTGTAACAAGTAATAGTAACTTGTGCCCTCGGTATGATGACATGATATTCTTGATAAATCCTCATCTTCCTCACTGGAGGTGTCCCAAAGAAACAGATGAACAAGATGCTTCCTCAAAAGACATATCTATGACTACTTCTGCTAACAATTCATCTAAAAGCAGGCCAGATGCAAATTGTCCGCCACTTGATGTAGTTTTTGTCCATGGCCTCCGTGGTGGGCCATACAAAACTTGGCGCATATCTGAGGACAAATCCTCAACTTTGCATACCTTGGTGGAGAAGATTGATGAGGAGGCAGGAAAGCTTGGAACTTTTTGGCCTGGTGAATGGCTTTCCAGTGATTTTGCTGAGGCTCGCTTGTTTACCCTCAAATACAAGGTTTGCCATAGCAAAGATTATGATGTTCTATAAAAGGAGATTATGATATGTTTGCCTTAGTTAGACTATGACATGATTGGTTTCTGAATCTTAAATTCTTCGTTGTTGTTAGTGCTAAAAGCTTTATTAGAGCATGTCTTGTGTGGGATCCCCTTCACCTGCATCTAACTCTTAAGTAAATGCTTTATGCAGTCTAATCTCACACAGTGGTCTGGAGCTAGCCTACCACTTCAGGTCATAACTTTTCCTCCCCTCTTTATTTATAATTAGATTAATAGATTAAGAAACCCCGTCACATTTTATTTCTTGATCATTAGCTTAACTTGTTTGACATCTGTGAAGTTGTGAATACTTGGCTGTGTGCAAACTGATACCAGGATTTCATCCTCTATGAGCCTTGTTGGGGTTTGTAGAAAATTACTGTTTTTAATGCTATGCCGAATAAACTGACTTGCAAATCTTACATCAGTTGCTCTTTGTCAGTGATTGAGGCATTATTACACGTATGATAATTTTATATTATAGAAGAGATGCATTCAATACTATCATTATTTTGAAGCACATTGGTTTATATAGTACTTTTTTGGTTTTAAAAAATTTTTGGTCCTCCTTTTAACCAGTGATTATATGAATTCTTATTGGAAAAAGATAGATTTTGGTCGATGAATATTTTAATTGGAGGGGTTGTGATTGAGTTTCTTTCTTTCTACATCCTTCAGTTTCTGCATTAGTTTGATAGTGTTCATGTTTCTGGCTTGCAAATTACAGGCATATGACAATGCTCTAAACTCTTCCTGATTTTTTACAACCCTAATCAACTTTATCCTTTTACCCTTGAAAAGCTGTAGCATTTTCCTCACTTTATGTCTCATGGAGAACTAAATGTATTACTATTTAGTCGTTTATCTGTCCACCACTTCCACTGCAAACTATTCTAAACAGTAATATTTTAAACGGAGGCAGCTCAATAATCTCATGAGCCTAAATTGAACTATAAAATGACACCTTTATTGAAATATATGGACATGTTTTTCTTTTATGAAAATTTTACTCTTCTAACTTTTTGAGATAAAAAGAAAATTTCTAATCAAATTTTATAATCAAGATATTCTCATTTTTTTTTAACATTTTCTTTGGAAGAGTTTAAAATGAAGGGATTGAAGAAACATAAAAGCAAAAAAGGAAGGGAGAAGTCAAAAATGGATGTTATAGATTACAAAAGGATAATTAGTTTTAGGCATTGTGAAAAATGTAGATATTGCTGTTCAATAAATATACATTACCATTAGCTGATTGAAAATAGAAAAAATGTTTGGGCATGAATGTATTGTGAGGATGCAGAAGCAAGAGAAAATATTTATTAGGCATTTAATTAAGTGAGAAATAATAGAGATGTGAGAGGTGATAGAAAGTAAAAATTTATTAGGCACTTAATTTTAAAATGTGATAATATGTTGATTGATATACAATCTTAACTTATTGTTTTTAATATGATTTTATATGATTATTAAAAAATTTCTTACCCTTCAAATTTTAAAATCCCTATCTATTAATTATGCACTCACTTCTCTACAACCAAATCCCTGAAATTCTCAATTTCCCCTCTCACCACATGGTTGTTGTGGTAGGCAGGTCTCTTGTATCTCTTCCTCACTTCTGCTTACATTTTTGCTTATTTCCAGTTGGTTTATTTTCTAGTTACATTCTACTTCGTATTTCTTTTTCTTTTTTTTTTTTTTTTGAATTTTTCAGGAAGTTAGTTCTATGCTTTTGGAGAAGCTTGTTGCTGCAGGAATTGGGGATCGGCCTGTTGTTTTTGTTACTCATAGGTTAGTATGACTATTAGACTGTTTGCATTGCATGCATGCACTGCAGATTGGCCTTTGTTACTCATGGGTAGAATGATGCATGCAGAGGATTTTTGACATTTTTGACAGTACAAGTGTTCAAGCTTAATAGGATTGCTTTATTGGCTGTCGAGTTACAGTTTCCATATGTCTTTAGCACCTAGTTATTTGTTTAATCATATTGCACCTCACTTTGTTTTGTCCCATATGGTTTTTTTTTTTCTCTTCTTTGCAGTATGGGGGGCCTGGTTGTGAAGCAGATTCTTTATAAAGCAAAGGAGGAAAGATTTGATAATCTTGTGAAAAATACAAAAGGAATTGTAAGTATTGACTCCTATTTAAATATATGCTTGAAAAATTGCAGGTTCTTTTATTTTATGCTTTATTTTGGTTGTAGGTGTTTTATAGCTGCCCACATTTTGGTAGCAAACTTGCAGATATGCCTTGGCGAATGGGCCTTGTGCTACGTCCTGCTCCAACGGTTAGTATCTAAAGTCACCTGCCATCGTTCAACTGTAGACATTGCTACATTTGAAAGATGTTTGAGCTCTTAGTTCCTAATGTTTTATAGATAGGGGAGCTAAGAAGTGGGTCTTCAAGATTGATAGAGCTTAATGACTACATTCGTCACCTTCATAAGAAAGGGATGCTTGATGTCCTCAGCTTTTGTGAGGTAGTCAGCAGTTAGTATTTTTTTTTTTTTTTAGTGTGTATGCTGATGTCTTTTTATGAGTTTTGAGTTATCAGTGGCTGTTTTTGCAGACGAAGGTAACTCCAATAGTTGAAGGTTATGGTGGATGGGCCTTTCGAATGGAAATTGTACCAATTGAGTCAGCATATCCGGGATTTGGGGAGCTAGTTGTAAGTATATTGTGAAATCATAATTCATTTGACAGAAAAATGAAAATGAAATGAAGAATAAAATATTTTGTCTGAATTAGTTCCCTTTTTTCTTTTCAGAAAGGAATGCAGTACTAATGACATTACCACTGTCGATAAATGATTTAAGTTTATTGCTTTCATTTTTCATTGTCATTTGGATAGTGTGTTGATTGTGCTTTTTCTCATATTAACCTGCTTGAAAGACTGGTGGAATTGATTTCTGATTGCACGCTGTTTACTGCTTAGCTTTCTACTTCCATTTTATTGACTTATATATGTGCCCAATTATATAAAACGCTAATTTTATGTTCCTCTTTTTCTGGCTGCTTTGAACACTATCGTTCTGTGACCCGGCATAAGCTTATAACTGCATTCTGTGGCAAAAGTTAACGTTTATCAAGAAAAGCAGTACTCTGCACTCATTTATAGTCGTTTAGTCAATAGTATGGTGAAAGAAGCATTGGCCAAAATTTATCTGCATGTCCTGATAGATATGCAAGCTTTTACCCACACACTACAGTTAGATTTTCCCAATTGACTTTTGTTGTTCCAGTAGCCCTTGTAAAAGAGATTTTTTTTTTTTTTTTTTTTTCAAATTTCCTCTTTTGTTGGTTGCTCCTGGGGGTCCTGTTGGACATGGGTTAAATAGGGAGTGGGATGTGGGGGATTTAACCCCCACCACATACCACAATTTCTGGCTTAGAAAAATTGAAACAACTGGAATGGGGAAGTTAGAACTATCCTGTGACAATTCATGAGATTCAAGTTGATAAATGTCTTTTTGCCGTGTGTGACTGGAATTGTTTGCATCTGGTTGTAACATTTTATTCAGGTATTCCATCACTTGGTTGCAATGGATGAAAATATTCAAGTGAACTTCTGTTACAGTATTGCAGTTTAAGCGCTTTGCTTTCCTAATTATCTTCAAATTTTGAAACAGGTATTGGAGTCGACAGATCATATAAACTCTTGCAAGCCATTGAGCCGCTCAGACCCTTCTTATACAGAGACGTTAAATTTCTTACAGAAATTAAAAGCATTCTATACTTGAGCTTGAGATGTTTCTGCGGGAGATATGTAAATACTTCTAAAGAGTTAGGTAGGTTCACCGAACTTCCGCCGTGGCATTTACATGTCAAATGCATGGGAAGCTCATATGGGTTCAACCTGATCATAGCTTGATACCATTTTACATGTTTAGTGAAAGCTTCAAGGTAGACTAACAAATTTCGTGCAAGTCTTCTATTTGATTTTGGCTTGCCTTACTACTGTACATTTTATCCATTCTCAATCATTCATTTGGTGCTTCAAATTTCATGAATGTTGTAGGAATAATTTTAGCTTGCCCTTGGGGTTTGTGGTCAGTGCCCCTCGTACATAAATTGGACACACAATTATTATAACTCATGTATATATATTCACAGAATAATGATATCTTGTTCTTTCCTCTTTTGATTATAATTTGGCAAGTATTTGAGGTCTGGATTCTATTTTGAAAGTAATTTGAATTTGTATTCTAATTTTTTTTCCGTAAGAAATGTTTGTACAACTTCGGCTTGTGAGTGGTAGCAAATAAAATCCTCCTTAAAGTGGCGATTTTAGTATTTGAACTCTCGATTTTACAATTAATATTTGTTTAAGAATGTAGTTCATTTTTAGGATGTATTGAGTTGGGGTGAAAATTTTTATAGATGAATGCTTTTAAGTTTAAATAAAAAAAAAAAAAATTGGTACAGTGTTTTTTAGAACTCTCGGTTTCGTCGCTTAATTCTTAGTATAGTGGTATGCAAATTTTAAAGTTATTACTATATCTCGTCTCTTTATTATACACACATGATCTATTAGGATTAGTTCACTTTCACAATAAGCTGTTTCTCTCGTTTAGTTGTGTTCCCTCGTTTGAAGCTGATAATTTATTCAGAAAATGGAAATAACACGAGGTTTTTTTTTTTGTTCGGTAAGGGTAGGCAAGAAACAGAAACAAAAGGCTTTTTATTTTTATTCTCTATTTTTATGTTTTATTAATTATTTAAAGATTTAAATATGGACATGAAAAAATAATAATTTTTAAAAAGTAATTAAAATGAAAAATAAAATATTAATATATTTATTCTTCTTTGGTCAATATTACTGAATGTTTTTACCTTTTTATACAATTATAATTTTTAAATATCAAGTAATTATGCATTAATATGTTGCTAAAAATATTTAATTTTTATAAGAATTAAAAGATAAAAAATGATAAAAAATATGGCAAAATTTAAAGTAGATTCGACTCAAATGAGGTTAATTGAGATATAATAAATGTGTTTTGGTAAACTTATATATAAAAAAAAAAGAATACTTTTAAGATAAAAAATAAAAGTAGAAGTAAAATCATCTTTCAATCTAATTAAAAAAAGTAAAAAAGTTTATTTTTAATTCTTTTTTCTTTTTGAAAAATTTATCAAAACAAACTACACAAACTTCAGAAAACAGTTTTTCAATCAAAAAATGGGTATTTTTCTTATTAAAAGAGAAAATCACGAGCAAAAACACCCAATAATTTTTTTCAAAAAACTGTTTTCCTTACCGGTTATCACTGCATTTTGCGTTTAGGCCTTTTGGGTGAAAAAGCACAAGACAAAACAACACACTAGGCAATCGGCTAGGAAGTGAGGAACGTTAGCAACAAGCAGCAAAAGCATGAGCGATGTCGTTAACGGCGAGACCCGTTCGACCGCTATGGTTATCCCCAGCAACAACAACAACCTCAATTTCAACGAGAAAGAACAACATCAACATCATCAATATTACTGATAACACTTACACTCGCAGCTTCAGCTTCTGCTTGTGCTGCGCTCCCAATTCCAACAACACTTGTTCTCCTTCTCCTCCTCCGCCGTCGTCGCCGGTGAAGAAGAAGAAGAGGAACAGGTACCGGAAGCTTTACCCTGGAGAGAGCACCGGAATCACCGAAGAGATGAGGTTCGTTGCAATGAGACTCCGCAACAACCCCAATGGCAGTGCTAATAATAAGTCCCAAGATGATGAAGAAGCCGACGGTGGAGATTCTGACACGTGGCAGCCGTCAATGGAAGGGTTCATCAGTTACTTGGTTGACAGCAAGCTCGTCTTCAACACCGTCGAACGCATCGTCGACGAATCCGGCGATGTCTCTTGTAAGTCCAATTTTTTTTTTCTTAAATATTTTATTTTAAAATTTAATTCCAGTGAAAAAAATAAATAAATTATACAGTATTATCACATTATTATAAGTGTTGATTTCTGTGATAAGTAACTACCTCAAAGTTAATGTAATATATGATTGGTTGATTATATATCTAAATTAATCTCCTTTTTTATCACAAGATTTCCTTAGTTATTGGTTAATTTGATTGTGGGAGCATGAGAGATATAGTTATACTGCAATAACCGAGTCTTGTGCGACTAACTCAGGGCTACATAAAAGAGAACCGTTGTAGGGTTGTGTTAGACACTAGAGAGTGAAAGTAAGACATTGGTGGGTTTTTTTTTTTTTTTTTTGGTTGCAATCACAAGATATCTAGCTGTCTGGTTAGTTTGATTGCGGGAGCACGAGAGATATAGAACAACAACCAAGTTTTGTCCGACTAAGGAGTCAGCTACGTAGAAGAGGTGGGTTTTGTTAGGTTAGCAAAGGCTTTGTCTTGTCTTTACGACATGGCTAACCGGAGCACGAGAGTTGTACCATCACAACAATTTTTCTATGATTTGATCACTTTGTGTCCTTGTCCTATGCGTCAAAGTTATTTGTTACCTCAACTGACATGTTTTCAGTTGTAAGTGAAATTTGAATTACAAGTATATAGGACGAAGGAATTTCGTAAAATGGTTTTAAATTCGGGTTGCATTGTGTTGCTATTATAAACTCTTGGAAAAATGAGGCTATTGCGGTTGTTGAAACTTTTAAAATTATAATATTGCAGACGAAATTCCTGTTGGTTGTAATAATTTATATTAGCATTTGTGATTTTACAAGGGAAAATTCTTTTGTTTTGAATTGCAGTTGCGTACTTTAGGAAAACTGGGTTGGAAAGGTCAGAAGGGCTTTCGAAGGATTTGGAAGGGTTTGAGCAGCAAGGAGTTGTGATTCCTAATCCTCGATCTCCAGGGCTTGCTTATTCCAAATATTTGGAGGAACTTGCTGAGAGAAGCGCACCCTTGTTTCTCTCCCATCTCTACAATATATATTTCTCTCATATAGCTGGCGGTCAGGTCATAGCAAAGCAGGTACAACCGTTTTACTCTCTGTTTTCCTTTCCCCTGTTTTGTCATTGTTATAATTTGTTGTTCTAAGGTTAAGCATCTAAAAGTCATTGGTTTGGAATTGATAAGCCTATGGAGGATTTTATGTGTAGATGACATAGATGATAAGATATTAATGTCTTATTACTTGATAAACGTGCAACTACTAATTCTATTAATTGGTACCCTGAATTGCTCGTGAACTGTTTTAGCTTATGCATAAAATAATTCAATAAACTCATTACTTGATAAACTTGCAACTACTGTTCTGAAAAGACGCATGCAGTTCATACACGTCTGTGCACACATATCTTCTTTTAAAGCTCTATAAATTCATGCAATCATCTAGGGGTTCTGCATCAGTGCTTTCCACTTTTTGCAAACTTGACACTTCATCGTACATTATGTGATGATGTGAAGGGAGTTTCAAAGAACCCTATGAATGGTCAGTCTTGATGGATGAAATTAGTACATAATTGATCGTATTTTTGGATAAAAATTAGAAGGAGCATTTGAAAACTGGTGAGAGGCCATAAGGGAGATATATTGCCTATGATGCACAGCAATTGATATAGACACGTGACACACACAGACACGAGAGACAGACAAAGTTTTGAAAATTATGGGACATGAACACTGCATTTACATGTAATTAAAAATTTAGGGGAAAGATTTATTATTCATAATATATAAGCTTCATCACCGTCTTGTATTTTATTATTATCGAAAATTTCTTCAAAGTTTAAAACAAATCCAACTTTTGTGTGTTATTTTTCCCTCCAAATTTTAGACAGTTTTGTCTATACCGTGTCTTGTGTATTGAGCATGGATAGATGTGTGTCATCAGTGTGTTATACATGGTCCGACATGTGGACGCAGCACCAAAATGGTGTACATGCTTTATAGTATAATGCAAAATAGATAATCATACCACAATTCAAGAGTGCGTTTCCCCCTTGACTAATTCCATCTGTAGAAGCTTGGGAAACAAAAATCTGATTAGCAGTATTATCTACCATTTTGATTATCCATTTCATCTTAAGAATTAACCTGGAAAGGTATGCTGGAATAAAATGTGCAATTATGAAGAATATGGCTCGGACAATAGATGGGGATTTGTTCCTTTGATTTCAGTGGATATATTGAATGATGTTGATAGCTTGGACTAAAGACAAGGCCAGTATCTCTAGAACAAGCTTTTGACTATTAGTGGGATTTGACCAACCTAGAAGCAGTATATAGGTGTTTGTACTTTGTTCAAGCTGATGTGCATATAGACCTAGATACACTCATGCAGTCTTGTAGAAATGAATAGATATCTTGTGTTTCCAATAGTAAATTATGTACATATTATGAAACCATCAAGGAATTTTGTAAGCTTATCACTCTATTGTTGCTTTTAGGTTTCTAAAAAGCTCCTTGAAGGGAAGGAGCTGGAATTCTACAGATGGGAAGGAGATCCAGCAGAACTGCTGAAAGGTGTTCGTGAGAATCTTAACTTGCTTGCAGAGGTTGATTACTAATAATCATTTAATTGTGGCTTCAGTATTCCATTTAGATGCTGCATCATTCTTATTAATTATGTGTGATTCTGGTTGATGCAGCATTGGTCTCGCGATGAAAAAAACAGATGCTTAAAAGAAACAACGAAGTCATTCAGGTATTTGGGGCAGATCATTCGTCTGATCATCTCATAAAGAGACTTCTGTTCCTTTCTTTTTAACAGCACTGATACTTTCCATGGTAAGTTTTCTAGAAACACCTGTTCTTCTATAGTTGGGGCTTGCTGAAGGAGGGGCTGTCCCAATTTAGTAATGCTTGTGCATTCTTAGAAAATGCATATGCATGATGCATTCCTAGAAAATGTTTACCATTCTTAAGAGAGAAGTGTTTGTTTTACTTTCAATACTTAAACCAAAAAAAATAAAAATAAAAAAGGGTCTATTCCATGTTTTAATGCATGGTACTGCTCTCAAGTATCCTATTTCTTGCATTTCATTGCATGCACAATTTATGTGGTAGTCTATTGGTTAGGCCCCAGAAATCATGGGATATGATATAGCTATGTCGGATATTGGGTTGGAGGGACTGAACTGTAGCTTGGCAACTATTTTTCCATAGCAAATATTACTGATGTCATGTCTCACATTTATGCTAATTCATGTTTTTTAGCAGGTGCTTTGAATCTGCTATGGATTTGTTCAATCCTTATTGATAAGGATTTTAACAGTTTAGCCAAGAAGAAAAAGGGTTAAAATTTTCATTAGAGATGTAGCATGGTGGGAACTACTTCAGGCTAATGAATTCTAGCATAATCATCACCATGGTATTACTGAAAATATTTTTTGTATTATGGCCCTTATTTATTTGCAACTTGTACTCTCTTCTGTGGCTACACTTTTGAGATTAACGCTTGAATTGTAATTGAAATGTTTTTGGGTAATGAAATCCATGATGCTTCCGTTGGGTTGGGATTTTGGAATCCAAGAAAATTTTCTGTATAATGTATAAAATTTGTAAGGTGTAAGTATAGGACTATTTTGTTCATTTTATCTGCCAAACTATATTCTTTGGCGTTTTGCTTTAATCTGTGGATTGCTACTCTCTGATAGTCACATTGAACAAGTTATTACAATGAATCTTTCAAAGTGTAATATAATGCAACACACTGCAACATCAATTGATCTTGACTTTATTCAAGTAACATTAACATGGAGTATATTCGGTTGCTTGCATGTCCTTATCCGAAAAGAAATAGTGAACTTGACTTTTTCCGTGTATCTTCCTGCAAACACTCAATAAAAGCAATCAGTTAAGGGTTGTTTTAAAATGTGTATGAAAAGTTGTATTTTTACAAATAATTGTTTGATAACTATATATAAGGCCTTAGTGTAACGGGTTCCTACCTAAAAAGATAATGTACAACTGTTGAGGGTAATAATATTTGTACAAATTTAGGGGGTGTTTGGTTTGCTTATTTCTTATTTTCATTTTCATTGGAAATAGAAATATTCATAAAAATATGTTTGGTTAAGTTTTGCTGGAAATATTTCATGAAAATATTTTCAAAAATCTTTGAAAATTTAAAAATATCATTTTCACGTTTTCAGTCTTTTGTATTACTTGTTGGAAATATTTTCTGTCCAAAATATGGTGGCACAACGGTAATTCAGAAGAAATATCTTGTTTTCTTTCATGGTGTGTCGTGTTCGATCCCAATGGAGGAAGCTCTACCCATTTTTTAACTCTTTTTCAATGTTTCACTCTACTTGGTTAAAGGCTTAGGAAAAAACCAAGTAGGGGTACAGTGAGATTCGAGCTTGCGGGCGAGACATATGACCAGTAAGCTACAAATTAAGTTGTTGTCTGCTTGTGTATTATAATTTGAATGAATAAACTGTTATTAGTAACACAAGTTATTAAAAACTTGTTATTGGATCATTCCTTTTTCGCTATTCATAATCGTATGAAATTTTTTTCCATATCGTCATTTTAGATTTAGGATTTAATGAAAAAGTAATTAAATTAAAATTATATAATATTAAAATTATGAATTTAATTGATATGTATTGACAGTGTAAAATAGTTTTACATTATCAATCAATAGAAATAGGGAAAAGTGAGAAATTATGGTAGATTCCTCATTATAACAGATGATTATTTGTGTAAGTTAGCACTTTCCACTATTTCTATTAGTTGACAATATAAAATAGTTTTACACTGTCAATATATTCAAATTAAATTCTAAAATTATTTATAACTCATATTCAGCCTTCTTAATAATACTTTATTTTATAGAATTATTTAATATATTAATAATTTTTTTTAATGGATGAATTAAATATGCAAATCAAATATATATATATATATATATATATATATATAATTTTTGTTATCTAATAATAAATATAATTTTATTATTTTAAATTTGATTTTGAGAACTACATTTTGAAAATGGACAGCCATAGTATTAAATATTTATTTGTGTCCAAATCAAAACATAATAATTGATAATGATAATAAAATAACTTAAAAATAAGTAATTTATTTTATTTTTAATATTTTATAGAGTTATTTATTATTCTAATAAATATTTTTAATAGATGAACAAAATATATATTTGTACAAATCAAATATATTTTTTTATTATTTAATAATAAATATAATTTTATTATCTCAAATTTGATTTTGAAAATTAATTTTAAAAATAAACAAACCAAACATACTTTTATTATTTTTACGTTTTGGAAACCAAATATACTTTTATAAACCAAATATATTTTCTAAATTCAGAAAATCTAAAAATAAAAATATTTTTCAAAAAATAAAAATAAAAAATAAAAATAGAAAATATTTTTACGAACCAAACGCCACCTAACATTTTTATTATTTAATAATAAATATAATTTTATTTTCTTAAATTTAATTTTAAAAATATATTTTAAAAATAGACACCAAACATATTTTCATTATTTTCCCTTTTTAAAAATAGATAAACCAAACGCATTTCCTAAATTCAGAAAATCTGAAAATGAAAATCATTTTCAGAAAATGAAAACAGACAATAAAAACAAAAAATATTTTTACAAACCAAACGCACCCTTATAGTTCCATCCAAGTCACTAAATGGCATTTTGGTTTCACTGTAATTTCTTTTAAAAATAATTTAGATTATATACATGCCCAATGTAATTTGTGCAACTGCAATTATCTATTTTTCCAACTATAAGTGTTGTAAAGATTAAACTATAATAGTAAAAAATTCCGATCTTATAAATATAAAATAGGTTAAACTATTATATGACCAATATTTAAGTCACAAGATACAGCTGTTCATATGCCATCAATGAAGTTTTTAGAATATTGAAGCATCGGCATTAAATTTAAATCTACATCATAGTTTATATCAACAAGTAATGATGCTTTTATTACGGAGCCACCTCTCATATAATTCGGATTCATAGTAAATCCTATAATTTTTACAATGTTTACATATTTATAATTTTAAATTATATTTTGAATGGTGGACATGTCATCACATATAAGCTTTATTATGAATTCAAATCTATATTAACATCCTTCTTTCATTTTTTCCCCATTTGTCTAACTATATAAACAAATAAAATAGCGCATGATTGAGTTATGTATGTATCAAGATATGAAAATTAAGAAGAATTTACATTGATATGAGATTTATTAAAATTAAAATTTTTTATTTCACCTTTTTAAAAATCAGAAATTTCGATTTTAATAGGTTTTATATTAGTATAAATTTTTCTCAATTCTCATATTATAGTATATTTTCTACCCAAATTCTATATGAAAAAAAACACCCACTTTTTTTTTTTTTCATTTTTCACAAGCTCTTATGACACTGTCTCTGTCAGATACCCGGCTGCATAAGTGCTTACCCATTATCTTGTGTTTCTCAACCGATGTGACCTCTTCTCGAAATATGTTATCATAAGTCAAAGAAATGCGTGTTGGACTATTCCATTCTTCTTTGTTTTCTCCTCATGGAATTCATCACCTCGATCCTATACTTTTCTTCAAACATTTTTTTTTCAAGATATACTGACAAACCAATATAAATTTTTATAATATTAATATAAATATATATACTATTCTTCCCTCCCTTTAAAATAAGTTGAAAAGTTGAATAAAGAAAACAATTGAAGGGAACCGTAGCATGAACGGGTTGTCATAGCAACTTTGAACTTCACGTGGAAACCTCGAAACTCTGGATATAACTTCCAAAACATAACATAGAGGAGTTGAAATGAACAAACAGATAAACAGTGGAGGAAGAAGAGGGTCTGTGTCTGCCCTTGTCTTTCTTTCCCGTGAAAGATGATTGAGGATATATTTGTCCTCAACAAGGTAAGAGTTAAGCCAAAACATGCTTTTCTTTTTTAGTAAAACAGTACTTATATTACTATTATGTTTCTATTCGTTATCTTGGTAATATAACTGGACAAATATTAGATCTCTCAAGAGGGGAAGAAAATTTTGGGATAACTATGCGTGTTTGGTTTGTAGTTTACAAATCATGATTTGATTTAATGGAAAAGCATTCTTTTACTCCTTGTTCATAGCATAGTTTAATCCAAGAATGATGTTGAAATACAACTTAACGTGATTTTATCAAACATGTTGAATTGAATTGAAACTTAATTTGCTCCATTCAAACAAGGATTTGGGGTATGCAAACTGAAATCCACTAATGTTAACATTGCATCTTCTTGTTTTTCCTTTTTCATGTTTTATAGTTGGAAATCTTCTGATTCCCTGAAGTCTATAGCTTCTAGTAGTAATACAAAAACGTGTAGATTTTAAGTACATGGCATATTTATGTATGAAAAATACTATATAATAAAAAAATAATTAACTTCGTAGCGTTGCTCTTTATCTATTCTCACAAATGTATTATGTGTGCAGCTGCAGCCAGGGCGTGCTTATGATACCAACAATTTGATTTTTACAAGTTTAAGCCAAATTCTTCTGACTCCTTCTTTAATTTCGCCTTGTATCTCTCAAACTTTGAAACATCATATATAACCAAATGCCCTTCAACACAACCTCTCTTTTTTTCTTCCATCGATATTTTCCATGTTTCTATGGAGATTTCAGATGGAAGCCATGTAAGATCTGGTTATTAATCTATTTTGATATCAGTTTTGTCCTGCTATTTTTGTCTTAGTCATTATATTATGATGAGTGACATCTAGTAGCTCTTTCATTACAGGACTGTGTGGACATAAAACCTATTAAGAAATCTCCATTAACATTGAGGTTGGTGGTTTTACTCATCACTGCGGTTTGTGGAATGTACATTTGCTCAATTAATTTGGAGCAACCAAAGGTTCGCACAAATACCAAGTTGTTAGAACTAATTAGAGTCTTTAACCAGTCATGTCATCCTTCTGGTGTGGAAGAATGGGAACTACCCTACTTGCATTATCCAGAACCCAAAACTTATAGCAGGTAATCAATAGATTTTGATATATAGTTAGTATAAAATATCTATACTATTAATCAATTATATCTTATTTTTTACATGATTTTTTAAGTAGCTACGATAAGAATCAAATATTTTTAATACTAGCACTATACTTGTATATAATTGGATAACTGTGTAAAAAAGTTTTACGTTATTAAAATTAAATCAGGTAAAGATTCATATACATAATACACACATAATATTAAGGATAATCAAATTGCTTTCAAAATTTGTTTTGTGGATTATTTAAGATTTATGCTTAATTAATGATTGATGGATGTACAGAGAGAAGTGTGCTTGTAATCCTGTTAGGTTTTTTGCCATCCTGTCAATGCAGAGGTCTGGAAGTGGATGGTTTGAGACATTTTTGAACAGTCATGTTAATGTAAGCTCCAATGGTGAGATATTCTCTGTGGGCAAAAGAAGGGAGAATGTTTCTTCAATTTTGAAGGCAATGGATACAGTGTACAATCTTGATTGGTTCACTAGTGCTTCCAAAAATGAGTGCTCCGCAGCTGTGGGCTTCAAGTGGATGCTTAATCAGGTAGGTAGCATGAGGATTGATGATATTATTGAATGAGAAATGTTCTCTTTCTTTCTCTCTTTTTTTCGGTAATATATAGCTTATAAATACTGAAATTGACATGCTGTGATCACAGTTTAAATAAAAATAAATTTTAATTATGTATATATTGAATATGATATTAATTGAAAATGGATCTACATGGTTAATATAAGCAGTATGTGAATTTGATAATTACATAATCAAAATCTACACTTATTTAAATTATAATCACTACATGTTGGATATAGTGGCTAAGTAATTGTGTATAAATAATGGAGCTGTTATAGAATTGCTTTGAGAAAGTTGAAGTGTCCCAACTTGGTGAACAGTATATATTATGTTTTAGTTCATTTTGGATTTATTAGAATTTTTACAAGAATTTACTAAGATTTCAAGATCATTATATAAGCTAAGGTAATAAGAACTGCTTCTTCACAAAGGTTAAAAATATAACAAATCATTATAATTAAAATTTTGACACAAAAACATGGATATTTATTTTTCAAAAGATAACTATACATATATTTCAGGGTTTGATGGAGAATCATAAGGAGATTGTGGAATACTTTGAAAGGAGCAGAGTTTCTGTAGTATTCCTTTTCAGAAGGAATTTGCTCCGTAGAATGGTATCTGTGCTAGCAAATTCCTATGACAAAGATGCCAAACCACTGAATGGGACCCACAAATCTCATGTGCACTCTACAGTAGAGGTCTCTCTCTTGCCCTTTAATTTCTTCCTTACTCAATGGGCGCATTTACTTGTGTTTTTTCACAAAAGAAAAAAAAAAATTTAAAAACTATTTTTAAAATTTATATAATTTATTTGGATAAGTTTCTAAAAGAAATTAGAAAATAATCAATTCTTTGCCTTTCTAAAAAGCAAGCATATAAGGGTGTGTTTGTTTTAGATTTTTTTTTTTACAAAAAATCACTTTTTTCATCAAAAAAATTAGTTTTTGTATGTTTGGATAATTTTTTAAAAATAATCATATTCTCAAAAAAATCTGTTTTCAGCTTTTTATAGAAATTGAAAAGAGTAATTTTAAAAAAAAAATCAATTTTCAACTTTTTTAACTATATATTAAATTTTAGTTTCAAAATCACTTTTTATTTTTTAAAGTTGAAATAAACATACATAAAGAGCTGTCTCTAATTAATTCTACTTCTGTTTGCGAGTATTTCTCTAAAAAAGTTTATTCAAACACATTTTATTGGTGTTTATAATTAAAATATATGTTGTTGCAAGTTGTGAAAAGTTTATAGTCAAAATGCTGCTGGAAAGAGAGCTTTTGGTTGAAAAGCAACTTTTATATTAGGATAAAGCAAAACCAAACATGTGATAGTAAGTGCTAATCTATGTTGATAGTGAAGTAGTTTAACAACTAGAGCTGCTTCTTTTGCAGGCCAAAATTCTCGCCAAATACAGGCCACGGATCAACACCACGTTACTGATTGCAGAGCTAAAGCAAACAGAGAAGACAGTTGCAAAAGCCATTGAATATTTTAAGAACGCTCGCCACATTGTTCTCTACTATGAGGATCTTGTCAAAAACCGCACTGTAAGACTAAAACCACATGTGCTGTGCCTGTGCCACAACAATTATAAACTCATTATTTATGTCTTTTTCTTACTTTTAGATTTTGGTATAAAATTCTACAATATTATCTAAAAAAAAAAAAATCTTATATAAACACAAATATAATATTTCATATTTAACCATAATTAGCAATGATACAAAAGTGAAACAAAGTTAGTCTCACCAACTTCGTTACGAGTGTGCCTAAATATGAGTATTAGATTTGTATTTGTATAAATTTTCATTCATCTAATCATGTCTTGAGAGCATCATTAAAAAGTTTGACTTCTAAGATAATTGTTGAAATATTAAAACATGTCAGTAAATAACTAAACGATAGCATGAAAAGACTGTTATACTTGCATGCATCAATTCAAACATAGTTTTTTGGTGCAAAATTCAAACATATTTAGATAAGTCAATGTTGACCTTTCTGTATTTCAATTTTTATCTTCAGAAACTCAATGATGTACAAAAATTTCTAAGAGTGCCGTGCAGAGATTTGCATAGCCGTCAGGTCAAGATACATACTGCCCCATTATCAGAGCAACTAGAGAACTGGCATGAAGTGCAGGAAGCTATGAAAGGAACCCAATACCAAAATTTTCTGCTCTCAGATTAATGAAATATATAGTTCTATAGTATTAGATGATAGCTGATTTTGACACATGTAGACAAATAATGCTCCTTCTATGTAACTCGTACATACGAATGATTCTTTTGATTTGACTAGCTGCTTCTTTGAAAGTCATGGTAGATGAAAAGTCTTATGAAAATAAAGTATTTGACATTGTTAGCAGCGTATTACTTTGATTAAGACGATCAAATATTAAAGCTCCATAGCCAGCGTCATACAGTTGAAGGTGATAAGAATGTGGAAGACAAATACATATTGTAGTTAAACAAATCATTTTCATTAAGGCTATAAATAGGACTTTCTCATTAGGATCCAACCTCCACCCAATTCGTCCTCTATCATTTTGGCTTAATACGTTGCTGATATAAAGAGATCGAAATATAAGCCTTATTAACCGTTATCTAAATCTCCACTCATGAAATTTACGGTATACAGTACATTAGAATTGGAACTACTCGAATTCACTACGTTTATACTTAATCTTATCCATTTCAAGGGAAGTCGAATTAGGAGCAAAATATCTCGTACCACTGTCACCTTGGTGAGATACACAGATTGAACTAAGATTCAGTTTAAGCGTAATACACTTTAAAAAGGTGTGGTATAAAATTGTAATTGTGAATAAAAACACTAAGAGAAATAATTATCGAACATATATATATATATATATAGTGCAAATAATATACACTATACTCTTAAATAAAGGATGCACTTCAGAAGGGCAAATCCAAACTACCAATAACGCTAGCAAATTCAAACTCCGATTAGCACTTACCTAAACACTCGCCAATATGGCACGGACTTGGACTTCTTAGGTCCATAGCCATAGCCATGGAATTGTTAGCTTTAGCTTACGAGTTTAATCCCCGTATCCCTATCCCTTCCTCATTTTCCCTTGACTTCAGTACGTGCTCCTTAGAAACCAAAAAAAGCAAAAGCAAAATAAACAAACGAACATGGAAAAAAAAAAAAAAAAAAAAAGAGAAACTAAAGAGATGTATAAGCTACTATTCCTTTTTTTTTCCATTTCTTTAAATTGCTTCCTAATTAATGTTACAAATAGGAGAACCAGATCAATAGATCATCGAACTGTCCCGTCCTCTTTTGTTGTAACAGTGTCATTCTTTCTTTGTGTTCGTTCAATAACGAAATGGTCAACAATTTTGACCGACTGAACTGGATCCTGGTTGGCAGTTGCTGCCTTCCATTTGCTGGGATGCCCTCTCAAATGGGCCAACTGTTGTGGATGTCTTGTCTCTCCATCCCAATCAGGATCAAGCTTCCACTCCTTAGGAACCTGCACATCCAAAATGTTACCACCACTGTTTAATAAAACCAGAGTCCAGAGAGGACTACCTAAGCAAATTCCATCCTGAAAATCAAAGTAATATAGTTAACAAAAATATAAAAGTTTTCTCAAGCACCCCAAAAAAGAGATCTAGTCATGACTCTAAGCAAATCATTGTATCATTGTGCTCTTGAAGCTTTCGTTAATTGCAGAGAAGAACATTAGGTAAATACACTATATTTTGTCTCTTTCCACCAGAAATATACACTCTTCACTACACATAAGGACCATCAACGAAATTTTTTTTTTTTTAAAAGAAAAATACCTATGAATATCTACAATCTGACTCTGCCATACGGGAATATTTTCAATACAATTCTGTGATTTCTTCCATTTAATATTCAAATTTTTTTCCTGGCCATATGAGAAGGGGGAGGGAGGTATATGTAAATAATTGAGCAAGCAATAATAGCATGTGTTCTGGTAAAAGAGTGTAGTCGCAAAAGAATGGAAAAATACGAAACTAGAAACATTAAAGAAAGCAAGACAGAGCAAATCACCATCAAAGCACCCTTAGCCTTAGATATATCCAAGTTATCTAACGATTCAAACCTAAACCAATTAACCTCATATAACAAAGTAATATAGTGAATGAAGTTTCTTACCTTATCAACTGCCAGAGTATAAACTTCAAGATCACCATCAGACTTGATGTGAAATCTTGTGAATGATTTGTAATTAGCTATTCGGAGAGACGAGAAGGCTTCGTCAAAGTGCAAGTGAAGCCAGTTGATGCAAATGTACAAATAGCTTCCAAATACCAAGGAAACAACAGGTGTCGAGAAGACCCAAAAATAAAGGAAAACAGATGCGTAATATATTACTGCACCTCCTCGGGAAAGAGACTCTAATCCATTCTTGCAAATATTGCTTCGAGAAACAGCCATGACCTGTAAAGGCCATCTCCATGATTGAATCCATGATAAGAATATTCAGAACTAAAAGAATGAGAATTTTCTTACCTCTGGCACATCAAATGCAGACATTAAGTACTTGATACATGCTGGATAAAGTCCAAATGTCCATTGTTCAAGACGAGCTCTGAGGCCAGTTGGATCTGGGAAGTGTTCACTTTCCACTGATCGATACCACTGATATAAAGTGTGATACCCTAGATCATATCCACACACACACACACACACACACACAAAAAAAGGGATTATTCTCATCATTCTAACCCAAATATCATCATCACAGACATAATCCTACTTCAAGAAGCATCGAATTCCTTTTCCATAATTTGTTGTGATGAGTAATTGTCTGGACATACAAATAACATCATTAGAGCTAAGTTCCACCAATTCCATTGTCTACCAACTTAATCTTGTTTCTAACATTGAAATGAAGATACAATAACTAAAAATATTACTTCCAGTACCAAGTCAATTCAATCTGACAAGCCAACTTAATTGCATTAATTTCAAAACTGAGGATAACATTGATGCAATAAAAAAGGGAAAAATTGAAATTTAGTGAAACTAACATCACCAAAAACGAAATCAATCACACTATAGTTACAAAAATACAATTTATCTTAAGACTTAGGCAGCACATTACAAAACATTATATCAACAGAAATAATTCAAAAGGATGCAAAATAAAACCTGAAGTTGCCAGCAACTTATGCCGGATGCATGTTTCAATGCCTATTTCAAGAAGTAACATAAGAATCAGTGCTGAAGCGAGGTGAGCAGAAACATGAAGAGCTCCAACTATTGCTCGTTTCTTCCGTGACAACTTGGATGGAACAAAAGAATATGCTGCAATCAGTAAAAAAATAACTCCTGCTAGTGACACATAAGACTGCTCCAGGATGTTTATAAATCCACTCCACACAGTACCAAAAAAGCTCCTTAAGTGACCCGAGAATGTATCATCTTGAAGGATATGATTCAACTTGCACTAGAAAATAAGACAAAGAAAACAGTGTATTTTAAGGACAAGTGATAAGACCTTATCAGATAAGCAATATACTAATCTCTGCTTACTCTACAGAGCAAGAATCCAATGGCTCAAAGCCATAGTTAACATTGAGAGCAAATAAAATAAAAATAAATCAAAAGAATAAGAAGAAACAGAGGAACTCACCTGTGGAAACATTGAAAAGGCCAGTACAAAATATATAATGCCTCCAATAAAATCAAATTGCCAGTTCTTCTTTCGAAATTTTAGGATGTTGCCTAATGCAATCTGCACCATGTTAAAAAACATGTTACACCATGCATTCAAAACATCTTAAAAAAAAAAAAGAAACTTTTGAGTTACTCACAATTAAAGAGAAAGAGAGAGAGAGGTCTATAATAAGCAACTAATAAACATTCTACATACCCTGCTTGAATCTTCAAAGGAAGGATATGCAGCCTTGCATTCATAGGAAACTCCATGAAGTTTTTCAAATTTACTGAAAACATGGGTGGGATGTAGAAATGCTCCACCACAACCATTTACAAGTAGATGGTGTATATGGATAGGCCCATCTGAATTTACGTGAGAATGACGCATGTAATGATGCAAGTCCCCAGCTATTCGAAGCTTGCATCTTCCTCTTAGATGATCACAAATCAAGTGTGAAACATTCTTTCCAGTAACGTCGTTCCAATACCAGTCAGAAAGCCAGTTAGGTTCGTGAGTTATAATAATCACAGAGTCATCCTCTTGAACCTTGACAAAAAATGGTTATGTGAATAGGTATGCTCAATCAGTAGATAGGTCATATAATGAGGTATAAATGCAAAACAGAGACACAGAAGAAATTCCAAAGTTGGAGCCAATAACAAACAGAACAGGGGAAAAAAAACCAAAAAAAAATAATTAATTAATCTGTAGGTCCCTATAGTGAAAATAAAATATTTGCAACATTTGCATGCATCGCTGCAACAAAATTATAAACATGACCCCAAGAAGGTCAATTGACAATGAGGAACCATAAATTACTCGCTCACACAATCAATGATGGAGCATGATATATGATATTTCATTAATATTCTGAATACAGTCAGTAAGTAAAAATTTAAAAGGAGAAAAAAGGAAACAAAAAAGAAACAAAACAATGGTGAGCACAAGCAACAATGTGAGAGATCACAAAAATATCCATATGTATAAAAAGATTTCAAACAAATATTGTTGAAAGAATGAAAAAAGAGTCAGCATATTAAAATTTAGTCAAGCACACCATTTTGCCAGTAATTATCACAACTTCTATAATTAAATGGCGACATTCTATAATGAGATTAGTGCATATCTCAGTCTGAGTCTTGAGTCTTGACATGCTGACCCTAACAGCAATTCTACCAATATTGACAGTACACTAAAACAACAAATTATATCATAGAACACAGTTCCTTAGATAAAAAAAAAGTGAAACAAAATATTCATGCTTGATTTCACCATCACATAAAATTGGGGAAAATAAGAAGATAGTTTATTATACCTTCTCCTTTACCAGTTCTAAAAAGAATTTGAATTGGTACACATCAATATCACCATGGAGTGCTTGATCAAGCCCAAAAACCCACCACCGTTTAGGGAGTTGCAAAGCAAAATAACTCTTTTTCTGGGGCATTAACCATCCACCTAACCAACTTCTATGACATATATACCGCATAAAGGTCTGGAGTCCATCAAACCAGTCTGAGATGCAAAAAATAATAACAATCACTGCATCATATTGGCTTTAGGCAAAAACATACAATTTTTAAGTCTTCTGAAAAATAGGATCAGGTCAAATGACTAAACCAAACATAATAAACAATTTAAAAAATATATGATTTATTCACCAAACTCCTTGAGAAAGAATATAAAAATTGGTGGAACTCAAACCATGTGCTAAAACTAACCATGGTTTCCAGGAATAATAAAACACTGAGGTCCCTTATAGTCTTTCAGTTGAGCCCCATCAGGCACCTCAGGCTTATTAACAGCTATCTGCTCCGCTTTATACCAAGGAGGAGGTTGGAGAGCATACTCGAAAGGAATAAAAAGACGCCTTTCATATGTGAATGTTGATGGATTAGGATACCTACAACAGGACAGAAGTAAAGTCACCAAGCAGAATTATTAGATAGCTCCAGAACATTTGGAAAAATAAATAAATAAAGGAATAACTAAATAGGTTCAAATGATACAGCAAAGGCCCATTAGATCAGTTGAAAAAGCAGTATAGGTGCCCCACAACATGCTAAGGAATTTCAAACGAGTCCACCAAATTTATTTTTCATAAAGGCCCCACTAGTCAGTTACTGGTCCACGCAAACGGGATGAAACATGAATGCAGCAATCGATACCAAAGGGAGCTAAGATGTGCTACAAAAGTTGGTGTTAGCCAAGCTACAAAGGCTTTCCAAGGGATGATGGTAGTTGTGGTGGGGGAATTAAAATACATGATCCGCCATTTAAAGACTTAACAAGAAGTTACAAGTTTGACTGCCTATGTCACATTCGACATAAATCTTTCTGCTTCAAGACTGGGGATTCATAACTTTCACATGTTCCCAAAAACTTAAAAGAGTTAAAAACACACCACTTCTTAAGTACTCTTAATTTCCTAACATTCAAATAGGTGTTGAAAAATTATTCACATTATTAACTCTTTACAAAGAAACTGTAAATGCCAGCGTAATATAAAAAGCATATGATGTGGCCTCTGGTTATAAGGCCTTCACAAAACAACAACAACAACAACAACAACCCAGCCTTGTTCCACTAGATGCGGTTGGCTACATGGATCAATGATGCTATAGTGTTCTATCACAAATCATATTAACATTTAAGCCATTAATATCTAAATCTATTTTAATGTTACACGTATGATTTTTTCTAGGTCTCCCTCTACCTCTATTTTACTACCCTCCAACCGATCCACTCTTCTTAGTGAAGCCTCTACAGGTCTTCTCCACAAATGTCCAAACCACCTAAAACGAGATTCTACCATCTTTTCTACAATAGGCGCTACCCCAACTTTCCCTCTAAAATGCACAAAAATAAGGACAGAATACTCACTACACATAATTCCATTATTCATGATTTGAATTTAGAGCTTAGGTATCCAAAATTCTAAATCAAGAACCACAGCATGATCATTCTCAAGAAGCTTACAAGCAATAAGTAATAATTAATCAAATCATGTGATAATAGTAGCCACAATAGATAAGTGCAGCCAACTTACGCGAGATCACCTCCGATAAGTAGCAAGTCTCCACGTTTTAATTCGAGCGGAGAATCATCTTTCAGAGTACGAATGTGAGGCTGAGCAAGAAGCCGTGCAATGGCATAAGATGAGTTCCCACCATCGCCAGTATCAGCCATGAAATCAAACCAAAAATCATCCTTCTCACCAAAATGATCATACAGAAGATCACCCTTATGATTTTCATTGTGAACCTTACTCATTGCTGCCTGTTGATGAAAATAAGACTTGTTAGTTGTTGCATCCTGGAATATAGATAAAGTGGTATTCTTGTAACAAAACTGAGAATAATACATCATTAGCCATAAAGATAGAAGATAAATGTCTTGTATGAAGACATATTAATGATTTTATGCATAAAGTTAATTATAGAGACAGGCCAAAAGTAGTTCTACTATGATATGCTCAATAAAAAGTAAAATATTCGAGATGACAATTTAAATCTAAATCTGGGGCAAGAAAACAGACAGCAATCAGAGTAAGAATGTTTTTTGCGGAAAACAATCACTTGCATTAGAATTAGTCTGTAATACAACCCCTTGCTTTCTAATGCATGCTTTTGTAAGCATGCACATCCACATTTCAAGCTCTGAACTTGTTTTGTTCTTGAAGGAGTACAACAACAGATACAATATTACAAGGTCACATGCAACAATACAGAATACTATCATCCTTTTAACATTGTCTGACACCACATTTGGAGTAACTAATAAACCCTTTAAAAGGTATGAAAATACTAGCAGTTACAGTGATTTTAAATTGAATACTTAATAGGATATATTATAGTCAGCTAAGTACTTCAGTGTTCAAACTATAAATTCAACTAACATAACAAATAATGATACAATATTATAAACAATGGGACAGGAAAAATAAGATGTTACCTGCATCATACGCATGTCAAAACGCCCAACAAAGACAGTTACTGATACCAGCAGGTCAAAAACTGTTTTGAATAAATCAGCTGAAGTTCTGCATCATTTAGTATATTAAAAGCAAGTGTAAGAACGCACCCAAGGCCACCTTCAAAACCCCCAAGAAATATAATAAAAAGGTAATTGGTAAATATACCCAGAGTACCAAGGAACCATGTCCAAAAAATCAGGTTTCATCTGCTTCTTCTTTAACTTCTCATATTCTTTAACAGATACTGGGTGAGTGAGAGCCCATCTGTTAATTTTTCAGACATAAAAACACAGCTATTAAGTGAAATAATGGGGGAAAAATGTTGATATAATGTAATATGAAGATGTAATACGCATTCTCATATTTCATGCAGGAAAATAACAAAATTTAGCACATAATAAAAATCAACTACTTACCCTGTTGACCTTTCAACCACATAATTTGCAATGTAAAGTCCAATAAATGTAGCCCACAGTGAGTAGATGGGAGAAATTTCATCCGATGAACCAGGGCATGACCCATTGCAAGCTATCTAAAACACCAAAATAACTATGACTATAATGTGTAAAGTAATACAATCAAAATAAACATATGATTTAACACAGCATATTGCATAATTCATATAATCATATTGAGTACCTCGCCATAAATAACCCACTTTGATAATAGAGGATAATCACTTGCAGATCCAACTGGAGCAAACCAAGATGAGCAAACCTGGTCCTTCAACTCATTCATCCGAAGAAACTTTGCAAGCCATGTGTTTCTCTCTTCTTTCTTCCAGAAAGTAAACCAGTTAGAATGTCTTCGGTCAAGCGGTCTATCTCTTAAAAGGGCACGATTGCCACAATGACTATAAAATACACAGCATGCCACGCTAAGTACCTATTGGGAAAGGGGGGCATCAGAACAATATTGACTATGGATCCGTTGAAGTACCCCAAAAAAAATAATAATAATAATCATCTTTCGAACTTACAGCGCAGTTTTGAAGAATGGTCAAGATCTCTGGTCTCTTTCCAGCCACACGTGAAACAAGGCCGATATACCAGAGGCCATAAAATATAATGTGGAAGACGAGAAGAAACAAGATAGAAGAGAGATATATCGTCAGAAACAAAGATAGATTCATCCTCATATCCACCCCCATTGACTGGAAACTAGGAAGATGATACACTGCTGCCACTAAAATCCAGGCTATGTACCTGCAAAGTGGATAGGGGATTATTTTTAACCCCATTAATTCATTTTTCATAAAGATACATAACACATATTCATACACAGTAATAAATTTGTTACAGAAACTCACCATCGACTAAAATTTGAATAGCTCGGCTTGATGGTCTTCCCGATAAATGGTGATGAAAAGAAATAAAAGAACCCAAACAAGCAGGCATACATAGACCACCATTTAATATTGTTGTCTAATTTTTCTACAAGAGTATGCATATTGTCAGATGAGATGAAAAACAGGCAACCCACAACAACAGCAATTATGGCATGCCGGGAATGCTCGTGAGGGTAAGGGTAAGTGGGGGCTAGAATGGTTCTAACCCTCTCCATTTTGAGTGTCTCAAGTAAACCAGTTGACCGCTTATCAGAGCCCATTCAATCTTTCAAAAATCAGTATATATGTTATTATAGTGTATTAAAATTTTTGCAATGAAGTCCACTCTAAACGTTCCAGAAGATCATAAAGAACAGCACGAGCAGTATCCTGTGCAAAATGATAATAATAACAGCTTTAGTATTAGTTGCAACGGGGTCCCATTATTGATGCAAAGAGGAACAATAACACTACAAGATAGGCTAAGTATGAATCTAACGTTCAATTGAGTATCCGGCAAAGCAAAGGACACAACAACAATGGCAACAACGACAACAACAACAACAACAATAATAATAATCAAAAGAACAAAGACAAAATGTAATAGTTGTAACTATTAACGGCAGGCCACGAGAATAAGGTCAAATCAACTTAAACTGTTCCATGGATCATCCTTTTTTCCTATTCTCCACGACCACAATCTCCAGCAACACTACAACAAATCTCCTCTAACTTCTTTGCAACTCATTCTTGGCCTATTATTCACCCATTGAATTTATTTCCCAACACTTCCCCATTCCATATCCAGACATTTTCAGGTGTATACGAAGTTTATGATTCACATCAAAATTCAAACACATAAAGAGAATAACCCGATGGTGGTTCCAAGCTCACAGTGCAACAAAAACTAAATTGAAGCAATCATCAAACACAACAAAGTATCAACTGCTAACATCCAACAAAACTACAAGTAGATTACACTTAACAAAAAATCACAAGTTAGGTTCCTAACAAGCAGTTAACTCAACTTCAAGAAAACAGTTCCGTACTTCAAATAAAACACACCAATCCAATTCGGTAAGGATCCGAAACCCTAACTCCCCTTCTTCTTCTTCTTCTTCTTTTTTAAGGTTAAGCAAGACAACCGTAGAAAGCAACACTTATAAGGAAACCAAAATCTTAAAAGCCACAAAAACACGACACGAAGCAAAAGCTAATTCACGAAAACCAATCCAACGTAACATCATCCAAACCCGAAACAGAAAACAACATGTTCCAACTTAACTGCACAGGAACACCGACCACAATCCACGTTTCCAATGCTCTAAACCAAAAAAAAAAAAAAGGCACGAAAATTGAAGAGAGAGAGAGAGAGAGAGAGAATAATAATAATAAGAAAAATATTATTACCTTCCATGCTAAGAGAAGAGGAGAGAAGAGAAGGACGGTGAGAAAGAAAGAGAGTTAGTAAAAGCGCGCATGTGAAGTGCGTGCGATAATAAGAGAAAGAGAAATGAAACCTTGGCATCTGAGAATGTCTATGAGGGTGCGGAAACATAAAACACATAGCAACGGCATATTCTTTTGAACCCACCCCGCGACGCCACCCAACCTTAATTTTAATTTAATTTAATTATTTCTTCAAAGAATTTAATTACGCAATTGACTTCCACACAATTAATTTACAGGGACCACACAGCACAGGTACTACTACTTCTAATACTTTTTAAAATTTTTATTTATTTGTTTAATTTTTTAATGAAATGTGAAATGTTTTTTCGGTTCTGTTAACTTACGCGATAAGGATCAATGAGGTTGCTTGGAAAGCGAGGCTTTTTCGATTCAAACTTGGTTCGTTCAACGTTTTTCTTTCTTTCTTACTCAATTTTCTGCTGCGTGTGTTCTTCGCTTCCCCCAATGCCGCGGTTTTATTTTTTCCGTTGTGCAGTGTTTGTTGCATTGTATTGGTTGCAAGTTGCGAGAGACGGATGGAAATTGGATACGCTTGCAAGTGGCAATCTGAGCGTTGGGCCTGAGCTGGGCCTTCTTTTTGTCCAAGCCCAGATCATAAGAATTCGAGGTCGAATTCCACTGCAAGTTTCAGATCTTGACAGCAATGTGCGGTTAGTCAACATACTAGATGCCTTAGTTTTTTAATCGGAGATCTCATATTCGGATCCTAAAAATTCCGAATCTGAAAATTGGATAAGAGATTAATTTTAATATATTATTATTTTAAAAAAATTTATATTCTCAATTAATTATATTTTATCTTTTGTATAATGTTTAAAGTAATTATAATAACAATCAAATTCTTTTAACAACGAAATAATATATGAATTGATGATAATATATTTTATAAAAATTAAATTTATTTGAAAATGCTTGATACTTATCACTTAAGGGTCTTAGCTATTTCTTTTTTTTATAGTAGAGAGAAAGTTGAGATAACACTTATTATAAAAGAAGTGGTAGAATTTTACTTTTAATAGTTTGACCATGTGTAAAGAAAACATATAGAAATTAATCCTAGTAGTGAGAGTGAATCAAATAGAAAACAACTTAATAATTAAAGACAGAAAGATATAATTTACCATAAGACACGATAATGATGTTTGGTATTGTATAACTGATCCCACCTAATGAAATAAGACACGATTATTTTTGTTGTTGTAACCATAGACTATAATGTGTAAAGAAATGACGTGAAGTTAACCATAATTAGGTAATTAAAACTGTATCAATGTGAAGAGGTATTTAAGGTTACTTGCCACCTTCGTTCACTCCAAGGTTTTTCAAAGGAGGTGCTATATAGTTACATGAATAGTCGTGAAATGGAGAGGAAAATATAGAGCCCAAAGCTTCTAGTTTTAATCACACGTAAGCTAGAAGAAGGTAATGCAACGTAAATGAAACAGCTTTTATTTGCGAAAAACTAAAACCAATTTCGAGAAGCAAGCAAGTCAAAGTGAAAATTAGGTAGAGTACAGCAGCGCAGGTCCTAGGCCTTGGATTTTACCGAAACTTAATGTCCACAACCTGAGCAAAAATACATCATATGATGAGAATTTGATGGAGATGCAAGCATGCATCTTAATAGTAAAAGATATATTAGGACAAACAAAAGTTGCATACGAAATTTCTGCCATCTACACTTAATTGTTACTCTACCAAATATGTGCTTATTTTTCAGTTCCTATGTAAACAAGTGAGATTGTTATAATAATAAATCTGATTTTGATCAACCATGTATCGTTTTCAAGTTAAGATACAAGTAGTTTTTCTACCATAACTTCCCTGAGCAGAAAATTAAAGTATCTCTTTAACCATGATCTCTAGATGAAAAACAACATTCATTTAAGAATTTTTACAAAAAGCAACTTAGCCTTCCATTTTTGAAGGTGATAGAAAAATATTTCCATTTTCTAACAAGGAATATAGAAAAAGTTAGAAGCTATCAAGAAGAGTTAAATAAGTTTAGAGAAATTCTTGTATGGTATCGTTGCATAGGATTATACTCATTCCAATCAAATAATATCCTATAATAACGGGATCCAGCACTTAAAGTTAAATTTTAAATCTTTAACTCTTAATAAAGTAACTATGATTAACATTTATTACTATCATCTCTTTTTATATTTATTGCTTCACTTAAAAAATATATTTTGCACGAAAATAATCCTCTCTTTCTATTATCAGAGACCTTTTCCTGTGAGTGAGATGCTCGAGAGATGTGCTTGCTATATTGAATTGTTATGTGTTTTCTGATGCATAAGACAAGCGGCAACCTTAATCGTTACTTTTTTAGTTTTTTATTCCCATTATTTCAAAAAAAATACTTTTTTCTTTTTTTAATCTCTTCTTCGTCAATTTTTCACGATTTCCCATAAGTCAAAAGGGCAGAAACGCTTAAAACTTTTTCTATTTGACTTTCTCATGTTGGGCAGAACACTAGTGTAAACGTACATTTGTCATATATTTATAATGATTTATAATTTATTCTTGATCAAAAAAATGATTTATATATAATTTATTCTATATTCAACTGAAATGCTTAAAATAAAGTAATGTGTTGTTTGATTTATTTAATGAAAACTTTCAATTTAATAATTGGATTAATTTAAAATTTAACGTTCGTAAAGAACTATTCATAAAAATAAATATGTCAAAATTTACTTTTAAGATCGGTTTGATAGAGAGGTAAAATCAAGGAAGAATTTTATATATATATATATATATATGAATGAGAACTGATAAGGGATCCATAAATTATGAATGTATACACGATGCATACAGAAAAGTGAGAAAACGACAAAAATGCTTGCATGATGAGTCTCATATAATCATTGCTATTTTTGTTTAAAATCTTTTTTTTTAGAAACTTACCGACGTACTGCACACGCTGGTAAGTTTTATGTAATATACTAAGTTTTGTTAAAAAAAAAAAACTTCAAACGTGTTTTGTAAAAAAAAAAAAACTTACAAGTATGAATAGTGCACATGCTAGTAAGTTTTGTGTAATACGCTGATAAGTTTTGCATAACCGTTGGTAAATTTTATATAAATGCTGGTAAATTTTGCATAAAAAAAAACTTATCAGCATTTTTCAACAATATGCTGGTAATTTTTGTGTAATACGCTGGTAAGTTTTGCATAAACGTTGGTAAGTTTTGTAAAAAAAAAAAACTTACCAGCATTTTTCAACAATACGCTGGTAAATTTTGCATAAAAAAAACTTACCAGCATTTTTGAACAATACGCTGGTAAGTTTTGTATAAACGCTGGTAAATTTTACATAGATGCTAGTAAGCTTTATATAAATACTGTTAAGTTTTGCATTAAAAAAAAACTTACTAGCATTTTTGAACAATATGCTGGTAAGTTCTGTATAAACGCTTGTAAATTTTGTATAATTGTTTGTAAATTTTGCATAAAAAAAAAACTTATCGGCATAGTGTTGACAAACGTTAGTAAGTTTTTCGATAAAAAAATTGAACAAAAGTAATAATGATTATGTGGAATATATTATCCAAGTTTTTTTGTTATTTTGTGTTTCAAAAGATGCATATCCCAAATATTTTTCTATATATATTATACATAGAGTTCATTCATAAAAGTTTTTCTCTTATTATTACCCTCTTACCAAATATGTTCTTAAAGTAAAAGGATCCCCACCTATAAAATTATATGAATTTATATTTTATTATGATTTAAATTTAAAATTTATTTTTCTGTAATTATTATAATTTTTATTAATCAAAATTTAAATTTATTAATGAATTCTCTTTTTTGTATATTACATAAATGAATTTTCCATTACATATTATATAAATTCTTTAGATAGAATTTTTAATTAATATAACCAATTCTAAATTATGTATACATTGTTTTTTTTTTATTCAATGTAATGCATAAAAAATTAAAATTTAAGAAATTCCCGTGCAAAGTCGGGCTACTGGCTAGTATATTTATTATTATGCTGCACATATTTTAATTAAATTTCACTATTTTTTTATATAATACATAAAAATTGTTATTATTTTTATTTCCCGTATAAAATATTAAATAAAGGAAGTTCTATTTTCAATTATAATAAAATTACATTAATTTAAAATTAAAAAAATCCTAAAATAAATTATAGTTTTAAAAAAAAATTCAAATCTTAAAATTATGGTTCAAACCAAAATAACATAATTATTTATAAAATCACCTTATAACATATACCAAAAAAAAAATCACCTTATAACATGCAAAACTACACCGTATGTACGTTATTTATAAAACCATCATATAAGGAGATAAGCTGGATGTTAATTTTATTCGGAATAATTTTCATAATTTAATTTGCTATTTGGAGAATATGGTTTTGTTTACAGGAAAGGATTCAGGAGAATGCCTTCCATACTTCGGAGTAAATGTCTAAAAGCCACATCAGTTGAAAATTTTGTTAGGTGGTTTTCATTGGCGGTTTGTTACTGCCCTGATATATGTATCTTGCTATTGTTTCTTGCTTTATGTTTCTGATTTGGATCTTTATCTCCCCTCCTTATGCAAGGGTTGAGTGCTGATGTAACCACTTATCAAAAAAAATTTATAATTATTTATGTTAATATTATGAACCATCGTATAACATGTAAAACAATTACATTAATTCAAAATAGTCCTGTAAACATTTACGTTAGTAAAAATAATTATAATGTAAATATAATGTAATTCAATATAATGCATTTATTTTTTATAATTATTTACATTGTTTTATGGTAGTTTTGTTTACGTTATTTTCAATTTTTAATATTACAAAACAAATTATTTAAAACTATAGTTTATTCTAGGTCATTTTATTTTATTTTGAATTAATGTAATTTTATCATAATGGAGTAGTTAAAACTCATAGTCCAATGATTATCTTTTGCATGTTTCATTGAGTTTAAGATATCCCGTGTTTAAGTCCATTTTCCCCTCTCATGCCTTTGAAAAAAAAATATTATAATTGAAAATAGAACTTCTTTTTTTTATATTTTATATGGGAAATAAGAATAATAACAATTTTTATATATTATGTAAAAAAAAAAAAGTGAAATTTAATTGAAACATGTGCAGCATAAATATTTAATATGACATTTTTGTGCAACATGTATCTTTTAAATGAAACAATAAACATGGAGAGAGATATAATCATAATAAATGTTAACCATAGTTAGTTTATTAATAGTTGAAGATTAAAATTTTAAATTTAAATTGTGGGTGCCATTACTACATGGCATTATTTAATTGGAATGAGTATAATCCTATGTGATGATTGATGACTACACAATAATTTCTCAAAAGTTTAGGCCTTCTAATTGAGTCGCCATTGCAAGGAAGCAACATATATATTTTGTCACATGTATAATTGATAAACTGGCTTTTTTGGTAACATTTGGAAGCACATTGCGTAGTTGAGTAAATTTTGTTTACATAGCTCTAGATTTTAATTTTGTGAGGAAACTTTTTAATGTAAGGCAATCATGTAAGATCATTAGAATGATTCAAATGTGGCAGGATCAAATTTTATAAACTATATGTCACAACAATCTTGACTCTTTGAGATAGTATTTCCGGATGAGCAAGTTATTTATCATATTTATTTTTGTTAAAATATTTACATTTAATTTTGAATTGTCTATTACGAAAACTTGTTTATCATTTGTTGTAAAAAATTATAAAATGAGGATACAAGCTTAAAGACGAAAAATGGTAATTTAAAGGCTTGGAGGCTCGCGAAGGTTCAAAATTACAGCCATTGAAAAAACAAAATCAGTAACCTTTTGCGACAAAGGCTTCGTGGCCCAATTCAATGGTTTGCTCCATAAGATGACATAGCATGAAAGAATTGAACAAGGTGTTTATGCAATTGAGGCTTGAGAAATTCTCAAGTATTGTTAGAAGAAAAAAATTGTTGCTCTTGTATCATTCGATATTAGTCACATAAATTATGTACATCATTATTATATTTTAACTTATTTATATTTTTCTGTTTAAATTACTGTTATTCGGATGCTTCTAGATTGTAATTAATCTGGATCGATTCAAGTTGATCTATTATAGATATAAAACTCAAACCTAAGACCTTGTTTAAGAAGAATAAATGTCAAACTATTTCAACCAACCAACCAAATGTTAGTAATTTACTTACATTTTTAATGTTATAAACAAGGTAATAAATGTTAAATAATACTTCCTCTGGTCTAAATTATTTGATGTTTTTGGGGAAATTTTTTTTGATCTATAATATTTATCATTTCTACATATCAACGAACAGAATTTGAATCCTCTAAAGTGAGTATATTTGTAAAGTGAGAAAGTGAAGGGTTTACCACCATTAAATCAATAACTTCCATCATGTATGGGTCCCATCTATTGATCTAAGGGTAATTAATTCCTTATTTTCTCACTTTACAAATATGCTCACTTTAAAGAATCCAACTAGCAACAAATAATCTATGATTAACTTTTTAATTTTACATTTTAAGATTTATGGTTAATTGAAAACGTAATGTAACATTAATAAAGTAGCGTAATTAGATATTAAAAATTGAATAAAAGAATTTTGGTAAAAAAATTTCATAAATAATATGAATTTAATTTAAATACACTGATAGTGTAAAATAGTTTTACATTGTCAACCAATAGAAATAATGGAAAGTGCCAACTCACACAAATAACTATCCATTATAATGAGAGACCCACCATGATTTCTCATTTTTTCCTATTTCTATTAACTGACAGTGTAAAACAGTTCTACACTGTCAATGCATACCAATTAAATTCAAATAATATTAAGTTTAGGTTTTTAAAAGTTACGGTTCTTACTAAAGTGACAAATAAAATATATGAGATCAATATATAATTATAACTTTCCTTCCTAATAAGTGAAAATTTAAAAGTTCTTTTGCTATAACAATGCTATTTAGTAGAAATGGCATTGTGACAAACTTGTACGAACTCACTCCTCATCAATGAAAGTCACTCTTTGGCGGGAAACACAAAAGGTAGAAGAAAGTTAGAGAAAGTTAAAAAAGAAACTAAACATATCATCTATTGAGATGAACCCATATTGGTCCTTAAAGGAGTAATAGGTATTCAATTTGATCTTTAAAATATTAATTTTTATTTCTTTTGACGATTAAATTAATGTCCTAAACTATTCCGAGAAATAATTTGGGATATATATTGGTAGATAACGTGTCACATCATCATATAACATGATATATCATCACATAATATGACATATCAAACACTAGCTAGTGATTTCTTAATAGAGACTAAGGTTTGAACTAACGTCAAATAAAAATAATTTTTTCAAAGACTAAATTGATATTACAAATCTTTTGAAAACTAAATTAATATTATGCAATGATGATCGATTTGAAATTTTACTCCATATTATAGATTAAACCTCATTTATTATTAAAAAAATAGAAACTTTATTTGTACATTGAGAAAGTGGACAACCACTCAACCTCAAAGAATTGATGAGAGATGTATATAATAAAAAAAATAAAAAGGAATCATAAATATTATTTTACCTTTGTATGTAGGGAACAATTAAGTTGGGGATCGGATCTACTATTGAACTTGAAAAATCGAACTAAACAAATTAAATTGGTTTGGGTTGATTTAGATAATCAAATTCAACCGGATAGAACTAAACCAAACTTGATGACCTGATACTTGATTAGATGACCCGATTTATTTATTTATTTACACTCTTAGATATGTCTAAACTCTTGTCTCTTAGCTTATCTAGTTTTGATTTTTGTATGCATAATTACATCATCTAGTTTAATTGATTTTTATATACATAATTACTCTTATCAAATTGAAATTTATGATATTTTTTATTATACTTATTGGCAGGAAATTAAAGAAAAAAAAATGTGACCTGACCACCCAAACCAAACCAACATGAATTTAATTGATTTGATTTAGTTTAGATTTAGTCAAAAATTTCTTGAACCCAAATCAAACCAAACCAATCAAAATTAATTAATTTGGATGATTTTTCGTCTAAACTCGAACGAATTCTATCATTTTATACCCTTATTTATGTTTGATGGATTTCCGTGAATTACGTTAAATGACAATATACAAATAGACCCTTTAAAAAACATTTGAATTGTCACCATAAATAGTGCACTTTACTGGGACCCAGATCCATTCCCCATTCGGTGGTCACCAACTTCCCCAGCATGAGGAGCCAACCCCAAGTGTTGGAGAATCTTTCATGTTTCCATTAATGGATGGAGAAGGAGAAGTGACCTTTGAAGCAAATTGGATAATCATCATATTCATTTGACTAATAGTTTTCATTCTCAGCAAATTAGACTTAGGCAAAAGGGTCCCCTAGGATCCATAGTGGGGCTCAAAAGTGAATACACCCTTCTTTCACTAGCAATTGGTTTCAGGTTTTAATGCGTATTTCGTCAAGATCGTTGCAGTACTTTTGGTGACATATCTTGACATTGAGGACGGAAAAATCTGCGCTATAGATTGTATTAGTATGTATATGTACATTTATTTGTTCACTGACACTGAATTTAAGAGAGATTCATCCTCTAAAATATATCCTTCATTTTCAGATCATGAAGTACTAACTTACTTTAGGTTATATATTCCACGGTACATTTGCAAAGTCAGTTTATACTAAGGAAACACATCACGTCAAAAAAAAAAAAAAAAAAGGGAAACACATGAAGAGGAAATGAAGAATGTTCATCAGCAACTAAAAAATATAATAAACGCGGGTTAAAAAAATTATAGAAAATGAGCTATATATAGTTTAAGAAGATCTTTTCAAGAAAAAATACCAACCTTTTTCAATTCATATTCGACATTTCATATGAACAGTTGTGTCAAATAAAAGAAATCCTATATTTTTGTGTTGGATATTATTATGCATTAATTACAAATTTATAAAGCAAAAATAACATCTATCTTAGTCAGAATTTAGATCCTTAGTTTGTTAAGATTTTGATTTTGTTTGTTTTATCTTATCTTTGGTTGTAGGTTAATCTTTATCTTTTTGTTATCTATTGATTTATCTCCTATTTTATTATTATTTTTGTAATCACTTTATCTATATAATAAACTTCCTCATGTGACGTATACTTGAGTTCAACTAGTCGTTAATTTAAAATGTCTTCATTGTACGAAGTCTTTTTATGGCTAATGACATACCAAACACCAAAATACTTGGTATCTTTTTTAGTGGAGAAACTCCAACTCCCCTCGGCCTTGGTGTCTTTATTAGAGAAACTTTAGTACCTTTCTTAATGATCCCTCCCCTTAGACGTGCATGTAACTAGACAAGAGATTTAATCATCTCATCTTTGACTTTTGTCACTAGCGTATCTCTTTTCATATTATTCGATCATGACTCACAAGTTGTCATATTAAAGACCCCCCACTATCTAACTATGGACATAATTTTTTTTTCAAAAAGTTTGGTTGATACTCTAATATATTTTTAATGTCTACATCTGGTATTTCAAAACCAGATGAGATGATCTTGCTGTTGTTGGTGAGATGCCTTCTAATCAAGATTGACTTATTCACCTTCATTGTGATCTGGGCTCACCATTCATTTTCACTACCGTCATGATCCAAACATGCCCTTTGCATAGCGATGTCTAGTTTGAAAGGGAGTGATAAAGTAAGGATAACACTTATCTTAGTTAGGATTTAGATATTTAGTTTATTAGGATTTTCATTATATTTGTTCTATCTTATCTTTAGTTGTAGGTTTATCTTTATATTTTTGTTATCTGTTAATTTATCTACTATTTTATTATTATCCTTATAACCGCTTTATCTATATAATAAACTTTCTAGTGTGATTCATACTTGAGTTCAACTAGCCTTTCATTCAAAATATCTTCACAAACCTTTCAAAAGTTAATTATATATGGAGAGGTTATGTTAGGGAGTTCGAGTGTTAAAGACATCTATGCTCGAACTCCATGTGCTTAAATGAATTATTTGCTGTTAGTGTTTTAATTTATTAACACAATTTCTAAAGATTTCATATCAATATAAGAGATTAGTTATACTCTTAAATGTGTTACAGCAATACCCTTCAATTTATTAATAATTCCTCAACAAAGTTATAGTATCATATAAGAAAATGCTTTGGTCAAAAAGTTAACCCCACAAATATTAAGCTTGATACGTAGATAAGAAAAGGCATAAATGGAGAGGAGATGGAGGGTTGAACAATGATGGGGAGCAAGGAGGAAAAATGGAGGCTCAGGGATCAAAAGACAAGCCACTGGGGACAAACGATGGGGAGATGGAAGGGACAAGCCCCTAGGAATACGGGGAGATAGAGGGGTGAACAATGATGGGGAGCAAGGAGGAAAAGCAGAGGCCTCAGGGATCAAAAGACAAGCCATTGGACATGGAAGGAAGTAGTAACCTTGTTTGTGACCTACCATCAGATATGACTTGGGACTGGCAGTAATAGATTTTCAAGTGGGAAGGGCAAGTGGTGGATGCATTTGTTTCTCATAAAAGAAGGAAGAACAGCGAAAGCTGATTTAGTTTTGTATGTTACAAAAGGAAGGATGATACTATGATGGCGGTGAAGAATCTCAACGGATTGAAGGTTAGGGGGAAAGATATCAAGGTCTCTATTGCTAAATATGATAGGAACGGTAAGCCATCAGCTAATGAAGTGGTAGAGGAAAATAGTGATTGTGCAGACTCACATGAGAAAATGATGAGCTTTAGAAGAGCACTGAGGGATAAGAGGAGCTATAAAGATGTAGTGGGAGGTTTGTCTTGAAACAATGATAGTAGCATGAAGGATATCAAAGGTAGTTTTAAAGCAAAGGTAGTAATATCCGACCTTGTTGCTACCCAAATAGAGCACACTGCATGGTGGAGGGAGGGGTTGGTGATTTGTAGCAAATTGTCCATGTATGCGAAGTAGAAGATAAACCATCAAGAAAGTATGGGGAGGAGAACAGTATAAGGGTAGAATTGGAAATGCAATGATCCATTCAATTTTTTGCAATAATCGAGATATTTATTGCCCCACTAACAGTCATGTTGACCCCACATGCAAATTTGAATATAAGTAGGAGAGAGTACAACAATATAATAGACTTTCGGTTAGTGAAAATGGAGTTGTATGTTATTCTGTTGGGTTGCAAGGGCAAGCCCAATTAATGGTACATGGGAATGAAGACTCAGGTGTCATGGGTTGAATGGAACCTATCTCTAGCAAGCTTGATATACCACTGGGTTTTGAAGGTTTAACTAGCAAAAAAGAGTCCACACCCAGTGCTATATCTCAAACAAAAAACCATGTTCAGGAAAGGTCAACCCATACCAACTTTGGCATGGATGAGAGGTTCCCTAAACCCTGGTTATCGATTTTGGTGTCTCAATCCAGGGTGCAAAAAATGAAGAAGAAGAGTAGTTGAATGAGGATGACTTAGTGGAAGCACAAGTGACATGGGGCCTAGATAAGGAGCTGGAGGTCAAGGTTGGAGATGAGAAAGCTATGATTGCGGCTTTATCAAAGGTCCGTTAGGTGAAAGACTTTGTATTACCAAGGAAGAGGGGTCAACCCAGGAAAAAGAACGAGTTCGACAAAGCATGAGCTTATTGGCACCAAGTTGGGAAGTTGGTGAGTTGTGATTTTGATTGGACTCATGTGTTAGTTGAGGAAGGGAGTGGTGGGCTGCTTGTCTGCGAAACAAGAATTTGATGTCAGAAAAGGTTCATTCAGGAGTTACAAGACTTAAAAGGGCTAGTTGGGATCCAGTTTTGGCTATGGGTGATTTCAAAGGGGTTTCCAAGTTGTGCAATATGTGGGATTGATGTTATTATTTGTGTGTGTTATTGTTGGAGGTGGGTCTTTAATTGATGAGGAAACTTTGGTAGTCATTGTTCTATGTTATCTTCCAGAGAATTGGATTATTAGGTTTAGTATTGTTTGTGGATTATAACATCGGTCCAGGAGTTGGAGTTAAGTCAATTAAAATGATCAAGGGCTTTGGGTTATAAGCTAGTTGCTTGGAAGCATAGCAGATATCAAATTTTTAAGTGTATCATTGTAGGTTTTGGTTTGTATCTGACTGGAGATAATTGACCATATGCCTATCTCTCTTGGTCATTTGCATGATGATCATGGTTGCAGTTTTGTTGGGTGCTTGGTGATCGTAATTTTGCTAATGTGTGATGTTTCTTATAACTTCTTTTGATGTTTGAGCTTTTCTTAGGGTGTCTATTTTAGTTTTTATTTTGTCTCTTAATTTCCTTATTTTTGTTTTGAGTTTATTTGGAACTTGTTTTGCTCCTCATCTTGGGTGAGTTGGAGCTTTGTTAATTATTGAAAAAAGATATTAAGCTTGATCATTGTCATAATAATAAAATGATAGTATAGTCAAGTAGAGTGGTATACTTAATTCATCAGAATTAATCTCTAATTAATAACCATAATAATTATAGAAACAAATTCACTACCACCCGTCCAAAGGTCCGACCGACATGTTGCACCAACAGATATAAGTAGCAGTCAAATTTAGTAAATGCTCATACCCTTTCCTCAAATTCTAGAAAATCTTCCCAGAAAAAAAATGGAAAAACTCTAAAAGAATCTGGAACCTAACTAAGAAATTTATTATAATTCATAAGATTGTATACCTCAAAAAATTAATAGATAACAATACTATTTATACAATTATTTTTTACCAAGTGACAAAGTATTTCTTCAGCTGCACTTTTTGGGGGAAAAAAAAGCGCAGTTTAAAGTGACTTCCCCAAGCTAATAATTTATACACAATTCTATGTACCCAAAAAAAAAATTTATACACAATTATTAAAAAAAAAAAAAACTCATGCACATATTAGTCAAAAGAAAATTTTTTCATACAACATTACCCACTGATAAGTATCATCTTAATTTCAACAATTTATTCATCAAAAATACTCATTTATATAGTGGCCAAAAGAAGATTTTTTATGCAGCATTACTCAAATTTTAGAGTGCTGTTAATTTTCAATCAAGGGAATCTGCAACTTGGTTGAAACAAACGGACAAAGAGATATGGCCTTATTGGTTCTTGCTCTGTATGCGTGTGCCTTCTCCTTAAAAATGTTTGATTGCTGATCTTTTGATATTTTTGTTAGTAACATATTCTTTAGGATGGGAGGTGTGGCCGGGTGAGTGGGGAAGAGAACGTGGCCAAGAAGTGATAAAGCAATAAGCCACTGAGCAGACCACTGGTTCCCTATATTCTTGAGAGATGGAGGCAACATGGATGCCATTTTCAACCAGCCAAATTAACGAGGGTTGAACACTTGAACTCATCATCAAAGTTTATGTATGCGTAGGACACTCCTTCACCATAGTGGCATGCATGTAACACATGAACTATGAAAAATTCTTATATGTTCTAAAAGCAGAAAATTTCTTTTGGTCCATTCGATTCATTACTTGATAAACCGGTATCATGAATCATCTTTGTTTTTTTAACCATCCACTATCAATTTTTTAATTACCATCATATTAATTTGTCAAACCATAAATAGAATAGAGCAAGAGAAATTTTTTACCCTAATAACATACAAGAAATTCTCCATGAGCTATTGGCGAATCACATAATTACTTCCATTCCTCTTATCTCACCGTTGATTATGTTAAAAGTATGAGAAATCAAAAAAAGATATTAATAATAAAAGAAAAATAATTTTTGTTCCTCCCATATGATAGATATTCTAATATCTCTTCTCTATTTTTTCTTACTGCATCACCTTTTTTCACCTTTTTCAATTTCTTTTATAATTTTTTTCTTTTCCATGTATGTCGGTGTACAAAATACTTAAGAAGGGAGGATGTTCAAATATTACTACCTATAATAAAAAACTACACAAAACTGTTATATATTAAATTTGCAAATGAGAGAATCAACTCCCAAACTTTTTGCCTGTTGATGAATCCAGGCTCAACTTTACTAGGGTCCGGAATCTAGCTAGGGTTATAGCCAACAAATTGGAAATCAAAAGTCAGAAGTTGTTCGTGCCAGAAACGTCTCATCTGGGGCATAGTGGGTGTAGCTGTGTCGCACTATTCTTGATGAATGAATTTTTGCCAATTGCACAAGACACGCAATAGAGCACGCCATGCAAAAACATATCACTTGCAGAAAAATGGAACACTGGAAGATATGTGACTCTCACAGTTGCACCAAAAGAGACTTGCACCCAAACGATATAGTAGCTCTTTTTACTATCAAAAAAAAAAAAAATAGTAGCTCTTTTTTTTTTTTAATCTTTCTTTTAAGGTGAGGCAGTAGCACGTCTTGGACTATATAAAACTTAATTATATTACAACTTTGATATTTAATTAATCCAGATTAACATATATTATGTTTCTCCAGAATATATAAATACCTATAAAAATGTCAATTGTTAGATCAAATAACTACACTTGTTTCATATCAATTTTCGTTTGAATAGACATATCTATACACTTCAAGTTGCATCATTTTTTTGTAGTAGTCTTTGTTGTGAAAAATGCTAACTAGTTATATAGTAAATAAAATTATAAATAGATTAGTTAGTTGATCAGCCTGTAAACTGCATTTTTTTTAATTTTTTTAAACTTAATGTATATTTTCATTTATAAATTCTGTTAAACTCACCCTTAGAATGCTAATTTTTTTCTAAAAAAACCTATAAGTATTCAAAAAAAGAAATATTGCCGCCGTATATTACCAAGAAGATCCACTACTGGAAAAGAGAATCTTGGGGAGCATAATCATGTGAAAGTTTACATCCACCATTTCGGTATATTTTACCACATTCTCATTTACAAAAATAAATAAACAGATTAGTAACATTGAACTTTTGAACCCACATTCCGTTTCCTACGAGGCCTATATATACCCTTCGCCACATACAATATTTAACAAGCACTACTTAGTTCACAGTTCCTCCATATTCGAATCTCAATTAGATTCTCTTTAAACCTCCCTTATTAAAACCTCTCTCACTCTCTATTGTCTAAACACAATGGCTAATTCGAAGCTTGTGTTCATGATCACTTCTATTCTCCTTGCCGTAACCTTTTTCAATGGATTTTTTTCAGCTCTTGGTAGGCCACTTATGAAAATAGAGGACAAGAAGCACGTGACAACCTACGGAAACAACATTGTCAAAGAAGTGGCTGCAATAGATGAAATTTTCCATTGGCGCCGCCACATGTTAGACTCCCAGAATTCAGGAGATGACGGCCAAATTGAGACCGATGATTTCCGGCCGACCGATCCGGGTCACAGCCCCGGTGCCGGCCATTCCTCGCCACATGCTGTTGACCCTGTCGGCGCTCCAATGCCGTAATCATGTGTGTTTGCATTGTCGTTTAAAACTTTAGAATTATAATTTGGACAAAAATTAGAAGAGAATAACTTCTAACCAAATTATAGTTTAAAGAATTTTAAATAGAAAATCAAACATGCTAGTAGCTGAAAATCATTCTCATGCATATATAATTGTTACCTCATGCATTAATATTTCGTTGTTCATAGCTGTCTCATGGAACGTATAGTTCATGTTGTGTGCAGTGTGTGCCTTCCAAGCCTTTTATGCATTCGTAAATAATTTCTCCATTGCTAGCATATTGTAAAAGCAGTTGTTGCTGCTTCTCACTTTGTCTTATATATATTCTGCTGAATTGATGTAAAGTTGTGAATCTTGATTACAAATAATAATTAATATTATTAAATAATGATGATGGTGTTAACGTATATATGTATAATCTTGTTCTCTTCAAATACATAATAATTATCTTTCTCCTTTTGAGTTTTTTTCGATCATTATGCTGTTAAACAAGGGAAACGTCAATCACTCAAACTATTTGTTTTTGCTGGGAATGGAGAGTGAGATTGTAAGAAAAGTAACGAGACGAGAAAAGATAAAATAAAACAGCGGGTAACATTTGATCTACTCACATAAATAAGTCAACTTAGTTAGCAAAGCTAGCCATTAAGCTGACTGAAGAACTTAATTTGTATGATAAGCTAACTATTTTTAATATACTAAATAAATTAAATTTGATACTCCATCTGATTCATAATATCTTTTATTTTAGATGAATTTCTTTAATTCAATTTATCTATCATTTTCATATTTTTATAAAGAATTTATTATAAAATTTCTAATTATATTCTCTACACAAATCTAAATACAATAAATAATAAAATATTAATATAATATATTAATTATTAAATAAAGATGTTTTGGTAATTATATTTGTAATCAACTCTTGATTTTTGAATTCCTTAATATTTATGTAAATAGCTAATTGACAGATATTATAAACCGGACGAAATAATTGTCTGGTGGAGCCACAATTCCCTAGCCCCTTGTTGACTTTTACATGTAGGTTGTCCTGGAAGATATGTTTTGATCTAATGCTCCCAGGTCCCAGTGCCAATGTTCCAACCGCAAGAGCCGAAACATGTGCATTATCATTCAATATGCTTATACGCCAAAAGTTACGTTTGAATAAGCAATTTTGGAAATTAATGCCGATAGAGACAAAGAAGGGTTTTTGGAGAAATTATTAGATGTTGGTAGAGCGCTAAATAAGAATATATTTTAACTATTTGTAAGGTGACATTTCAGCTTTGAATAGTAGTTAATGGTAAGTCCTTCCAAAATATATATATATATATATATATATATATATATATATATTCAAGTGTAGCACAATAATCTAGATACTCTTTATACTAATTTTGGCAATCCTCTTGTTTTGTATATTTTTAGAGTTTAGTTAGGCTTGCTCAATTTTAATATCTTATTATAGCCAAGGGCGGATCCACATTCATAGTGTGGGCATATGCCCCCACTAGACTTTGAGGTTTTTTTTTTAATTTATTTTTTGATAGTATATAAGTGTACATATATTTTGCTCCTATTATTTTATTAAGTTTGGCTTTACATTAAGAAAAAGATTATGTCAAATCTTTTGTTATATTTATATATTAATTTTACCTCAATTACTTAAATTTTTTAGATCTGTCATTGATCATAACCTATTCTTTGCCTGATTTGCTGTTGAGCCACTCGCACATGTTCAAGTATACCATGCTAGCATTTAAACATTCTATTTATACTTTGATATATACAAAAATTATGGTGCACATGTTTAGATCTTCGTTAAGATAAATTAAAACATTCCTTATGCTAATATAAGATTTATCCACCAAGAAATAGTAAAGTTAGCAATAGGGACTTTCAACGATGATAACCCTTACTGTAAGTATAATGTGCTATTGAAAAATAAGGAACAACTCAAACGTTCACGAACAAAAAAGGACTTGGTTGGATGCAAAGTTAGCAATAGTGCAATCTGATAACGTGCAGATACATGAGGGATAAGCCTCAACCATTTCAACAAGAGAAATGTTATTTAGTAAGAAACAAAAACCTAAGAAACAATTGCTTCGGTAAAAAACAGTCATATCCAAAAATTACTTTGAAATAATTTTTAAAATATAATATTATTAATAAAAAACAACAAATCTCAAAGGCAAGTTTGAGATAGATAAAAGTGAGAACTGATTTCATTTATAAATTAAATATTACGTAAAATTCTTAAAAATAAGAAATTGTTTTAATTTTAAAATTATATCAAATTTGAAAAGATCTGGTAAAATCGATTTGATTTTAAGCATAAATTTAAGTCAAATCAAATTTATTTTTATTTTAAATCATTCCAAACACTAAATAATGAATTTCAAACATAATAACTAGTATTTAAATTAATTTAAATATCAATTTATATGATTGGTTCTAAATGTGAGATTTAATCTATAAATTAAATCAATTTAAATTGATCTTCCATTTTTAATTATTCTAAGCAGTGGCAAACATAATTACTTGACTAGCAAGCAATTACTATTGATGACAATCTCATCAACATCGTTCTGTATAAACTTTCTTTTTTTTTTTTTCCCCCTTTTTGGTAAGGCCTCTGTATAAACTTCTATAAAAGAGTTTAGGTCTGATTAAAAAAAAAAAAACAAGAGTTTATATAATCGCGTAGTGTTCATCATACAAGAAATCCCAAATACAAATGGATACATAATAACACTGAAGATAGAGTTTTCACGCAAAACCATGAATCAAGGTAAAAATTAAAAACACAAAAAAGGGACAAAAGTAGACATTGTAGTTCCTCCTTGAAAAATTGAAGTAACCACTTCCAACATAGATGAAGCCGCAAATAACTTCATGAGGTGCAGGAGTTCTATGATCCAGTGGGAATAGTTGACGCTAAGGTTCCACAAGGTCGAAGAGTGGCAGAGTAAGGAGTGAAAATAACTCTCGAATCCCATTCATGCTCACATATTTCCTTCAGTCTCCAAAAATTTTGACTAATGAAATAATATCCATAAACCTTTTTCTCAGTGGCAAAAATCAAACAATCTCCATTAATAATTCTAAACCCATGAACGCTAGGATCCTCTTCCTTCACCCCCATCCCTTTAACTCTTATTTTCAAAATCCTTCTCCACGTACTTGACTCAGGGTCTATCAAAACCCATATGGTAAAGACACGCTTCAAGTATCTTACCAAACACATAGAATGATCTAAACTATACTCCTTCCCCCATTCAAAAATACGCATGTCACAACCGAGTTCATGAGAACCCCTTCTTGCATTTTTTGGAATCCTAAGCTTTATTGATTCACCAGTCTCAAAATTGTATGTCATTATATATGGCCAAAAATAAGGACTACCCTTCGCAAAAAAAGAAGGACAATCAGATATAATATGAAGTGCTCCATGAAGATAAACAGGCATATTGAGCCTCATGTTCATTCCACCAACAAAGAAACTCTTCTCCATTGCTTTCCACACACCTTCCTTTGGCAAGTACACTTTGATATCTACATATTGTGACCATTCAGGAGTATTCTCAATCAAAAATATCAAGTAGTCATCAAAATCCATATCTTTATTGATGCACTTGAAGAAAACATTGATATTATCAGCATAAGGGTTTTCAAGTAGAGTTGGTGGGGGAACAATAGGGAGCCATGTTTGGGTTATAGGGTTGCATAAACATAGCTCAACTTGTCTCTTTAAACTCATGCTTTGGCATAAAAATAACCCATTACTTGAAGCAAGGATTTTTACCTTTGCCAAGAACTGCATGAAGCTTCTAGGCAGCCCGAAAAATAGTTCCTCTTCAGGCAATGCATGGATTTCATCGTTGCCAAAACTATTCCATATGTCTCGCTGAATAGAGATGCAAGTATCATCTTTCAGCAACATATTTTGTGCATGCTTCATGGAAAAATGTGTGCCTGAAGTGTACTCCAGAAAAGACTGGCCAAGAGATTTGAACTTGAATATTGATTTTGCTGGAAGGTAGGAGAATATGTGAAACAACTCATCCTCACACAAGAATGCCATGATCCCAGAAACAGGTGATGGGATGGAGAATACACAAGACGAAAGCTAAGAGTTTTGATTGAATATTTGTTTGCTTTGTGAAGCGCTATGGCAACCTAATTGGACTCTACGTATTTATAAATGAAGCCAGTTTAACGTTGGATAAGTTGGTTTCCTTTTTTTCTTTATAAGATTTCTTTCTTTTATTATCCTTTTCGATTCGATTTTGTATCTCTATTGGCTTAGATATTGATTGCGTAATAAATAGAATTATCGCATTATAATAAAATTAGATTACTTATTTATTTAGACAAAAGATGAGAGTTTATTTGTTTCTTAGCCGGTGAATCTAGCTAGTTTTCTTCATCAATCTGTAGTAAACTAATTAATAGGATTCTACATGTTTATTAACATTGGATAAATTGGTTTCCAATTTTTCGGTATAAGATTTCTTTCTTTTATTATTCTATTCGAATCTGTTCCTTTATTGGTTTAGATATTAATTACGTAATAAATAGAATTATCTTATCATAAAATTAGATTATCTTATTTTAAACATATATATATGGTTTAGGCAAAATATGAGAGGTTATTTTTTTCTTGGGCGGTTCCTTGAATCTAGTTTTCTTCATCAAACTATGGTAACTAATTGGATTCTAGATGTTTGTTTATCAAATCAATTTAACCTAGCTTGGATAAGTTTGTTTCTTTTTTTTTTTCGGCGTAAGATTTCTTTCTTTTATTATCCTATTTGATTTTGTATTTTTTTATTGGTTTAGATATTAATTATATAATAAACAGAATTATTAGTCTATTATTATAAAATAAGATAACCTTAGTTGAAAATAGTTTAAAATCTGGGTAGTGAAAATATTTCTAAATTAAATAAGTAATATTTTCAAAATAACATAAATACTTAATTTTTTTTTTCTAGTAAATAATTTTATGTACTCTTGTCCTCTTAAGGAAACAAATTTAACTTGCATTAAGAGCTAGTTTGACAACCGATAAATATCAAATATTTAAATATAATAGGGTGAAGTTTTTTAAATAAATATTTTTTATTATATATGACGAAAAAGAACTAAACAAGGCGGAAAAAAAAAAAGGCTAGTTCATAACAAATGGTGTGCCCAGGCGTCAGCAATTTCCGGTCTTCCATTGCACCTCTATTGGCAGGCAAATCAGCACAAGAAAATAAAATTGATTTCAACTAATTTTAGGTTAAGCCAATTAGCTAGAATTAGTTTTCATTTAAACTGGTTTTAGGTTAAAACTAGTTTTAAAGAAAATCAATTTAATTTTTAAGCTTGTTTATCTAATCTTATATTTTACTATCCTTATCTATTATCTTATCCTCTGCCAAAAAACTTGTCAAATTAATTAAATTAAATTAAATTTTGAGTTAGTTTCAAATCAAACATTATTTAATTTTAAACTAGTTTATTTTTGTCTAAACCACACACTAGTATCTAAAATTTACTAATTCTAATTAATCTAACTCAAGTTAGATCCATCTACTATAATATAAAGCTCTTTGCATATGTACTAATTTTTTTTTATTTACAAAACTCTAATATAAAATATTATTTAAGAAAAATAAATGACAAATATTTGAATCAATCAAGTGTTGGTATATGGCATCGACTCATAACATTGTAAAATAGGATTGCTTCACTTCAAAAATTGGATTGTTTCTTAAAATGTCACTGAAATAATCATTTTTAAAATATAAGTTAAACATATAAGTATATATTACAATAACAAAAATGTAAATTGTAAAATTAGTACCTTACGAAAAAACTATGGGCTTTTCCCTCAACAGGATTTTTTTTATGATCATTGTCTAAAACGTCAATATTTAGGCGTTTTCTTTTTGGTGAAATGGAAAAGAAGAGAAAGAAAATATAATCTAAGAGTAATAGTTCCTAGGCTATCAGCTTCTCAACATGGAAGAACACCAAACATATGAAATCTAGGGGGGCTTTCCATCGTTCTCAGACTCCTAGCTTCCAATGAATCAATGTCGCAACCAAACTTTGGTAAAACCCATCTCCCAAGCTTTAGAGAGACCAACCATGATACTATTTACAGTTCCGCAAAATGAATGTCTCCATCACCAATGAGGCTAGAGTAAGTAACCACAAAACCAGTCGCCATAAGTAATTTCAACTCTGCAGCGGATCTTGTAATGTCCAACGCTCATTACCGAGGATAAGAGAGTTTCGCCGTTGCCACAGCCACCACATCTGGGTGGGTCAGAAACTTGACTCCATTGCTCCTTGGGAAGGTTGAAAGGAGGAATATTTGCATGGTTTTTATATAGAATTATGTGTTAGTGGTAAATTTCATAAAAAGTACATTTATATGATTGACTAAAAACACAGTTACGTGATACTTTAGAACCATGTAAGAAATGAAGATATCTTAGAGATGAGAGCCAAGCCCCATTTATAGCCAGCATGTTCCCACAAGTTGCGAGAAGGAGAGCAGTCATGAAGACAATGAAGAATATCTTCAGGAGAACAGCAACATCTACTACACTTGGCGAACCTCGCTAGTCCACGATGGAACCGAAATTGGCTCGTTGGCAGGGAACCATGAAGAGCCAGCCAGGGCATATGCAACATCTTTTGTATTTAGACATTTCCTTTTTTTCTTTTTATGTGATTTAGACATTTCATTTATATTTTATTATGTGCAAAAATAATGGCAGTAGGCCTAAATCTTCATTAAAACTATATAGCTTGTTAATATCCTTTATTATATTCATATATTAATAATAGTAATATGAGAAAATTACATTCCATTTCCAAGAAGATGTTCTTATTATTTGACATCACCTTCATTTTTAAAATATACACTTCCACATATACATATGTTCTTTTGGTTAAAATTTTTCGGAAAAACACTTCTTTAAAAATAGAATCAAAAATAGAAGTGAAAGTAAAAATAAAAATAAAAATAAAAAATTATTTTACGTTTATATATAATTATAGAAGTATCTTTTTATTAGAATCAGAAGTTGATAAATTATTTTGATGTGATAAATATGAAAATACTTTTTTAGTATAAAATTACAATTTAATAAATAAAGAGTAATATTTTTAAGAAAAAATTAAGAATAAAATAATAAAATAATATAAAAAAACAATAAATTTAAAATTTGAGATAATTTTCTTTCTCCCTTCTACTTCTTCTGTCTTAAAAAAAGCAATTTTTTATTTATTTATCAAAAAAATAGAAAAAAGTAATTATTTTCTCTTGCTATTTTTCTAGATAAGCATAAATAAACTATATTAAAGATAATTTCTTTTTTCAAAAAATACTTTGAAAAAAGACAAACAAACAAATAGACCCATATATATTTTAATCATTTTTTTTGTTTTCCATGCTGTTGGGCCTTCCGCTCACATGCAAAGTTGGATTGGGCTCTTAATGCATATATAAACGCATTAACCATTTTGTAGTGATTCTCTCTAAATTACGCTATAAATCCTCTGTACAGAGGACTTTTTTTTTTGTTTGGTCAAACTGTATAGAACATTTTAAGGGTGTATTTGTTTGTAATTTTTTTGGTAAAAAATTAATTTTTATTAAAAAAATTAATTTTTATATATTTAGATAATTTTTTAAAAATAATTAGAATATCAAATAAATTTATTTATAATTTTTTAATTATATATAAAATTTAAATTCTATAATTACCTTTTTTTAAAAAGCCAAACAGATACACCCTAAACCTACTAATATTCTCACTAACTCTGATTTAAAAAAGCCCAAAAGAGAGCGAAGTTTCTTTTTTGTTTAAATTAATGCAACAAAGTGTCGATACCTGAAATTCTGCATTAAACGCAAATGCTACCTAAATCACAACAAAAAGTTAAAAGTGAAAAACGATTAGTGAGTAAATGTTGACCGATTAGCATCTTATTGATGAGTAAGTTGTATACTATCCATTTTTTTTTAAATAAAAAAGATTATCATTAGTATAGAAATTTTTTATACAATCATTTAATCGTGTATTGACATGCCATTAAAAGTATTTGACGTTTATAATAATTACTCAAAAAATCATATATATAATATTATATAATTGATTCATAATGTAAAAATTTTATGCTTACATTATTAATATATCAAAATTAATCTCATAAAAAAATTATTGTATGTTAACTTTATCTTCCTGGAATAAATATTTTTTAATTAAACTGGAATAAACAATAGACTTACCAAAATATGCCGTTAGTTACCGGTTATACCTAAAGTTAGAACTTGAAATATTAAAAGAATAAATAAAAAACACACACATATGGAATCTTATACTCAATTTCTATAGAAGCAGTGACACCAGATGATAATTTATAACTTTTATTAAGATATTAATTAATACATTTGAAATTATATGTATTTGTGCTTAGTATTTTTTTTTTCTAAATTATCACTTTCCCAAATTTACTAAACTTCAAGTAATATCTAAGTATTATAGTATTTTTAATTGGTATGTTTGGGACATTGATTAGTAAGTGATTGAATAATAATATAAAATTTTATCAAGTACAGTTCCATCACAGGACATTAATTTTGTTAATTTAATAATAAAAACTAATATTAAGTAAATTTAGATATGTAAATAATATAAAAAAATTTTATACAGTTAATTAATCAATTTTTTCTATTTGCATAACTATTTAAATAGTAGATATAAGACTTAATTATATTTACTGATGTGATAAGATATAATTGGATGATGGTGTGAAAAATAAATTTACACTATCAATATATTTATATTAAATTCTATTAAGTACATAAAAAAATTCTATTAAGTATACACTGGATATATGTCATTTTACCGTGATATAACGTTCAATTTTTTTAATTATAAATCAACTCAACTTTTTTAATTATAAATCACATTAAAATTTTTTTTATAAATAACATTTAATTTTATTGCACCATGTGTGAAAAAAGTTAAATAGAAATATTTAATTATATATTATTATATTAATATTAGTGTTTATGTTAACTACACATTACCTTAAAAATTTTATGAATAAAAGTATATAATTAACTGATAATGTAAAACTCTTCTTTTATTTTTCAAACTAGACAATATAAAACTTTTTTATATTGATAATATGCCAAAATTAATTTCTTATAAATCATCTACTTTCCTATTTTATGTAATAATTATCTCCCCTTATATAAGTACGAGATGATATTGACTTAGTTCATACTACATTTAATTTTGATGCATTGATTGCATAAAAAACCTTTAACTTAAAAAGATTATATAAATACAAAATTTTAATTAATTAATTAATGGTATAAAAGTTTTTTTTATAGGTACATCAAAATTAAACCTAAAAGAGATTAAGTATATATATCAATAGTATAAAAATATTTTATTATCAATAAAATTATAAAAAAATAATAAATTATAATAAGTAATTATTATAATAAATAATTATCATATTTTTGGTTTTATTAAGAATTTAATTGGTATGCACTGACAGTATAAAATTATTTTATACTATCAACCAATAGAAATAGAGAAAAGTGAGAAATCATTGTAAATCCCTTATTATAATAGGTAATTATTTATATGAATTAACACTTTTTGTTATTTCTATTGACTAATAGTGTAAAATAATTTTATATTATCAATATATTTAAATTAAATTTTTTATTAAATAATAATATAAAAAATTATAAAATTTTATACTGCCAATATATACAATAATTCCAAATTCTAAACCGAAAAATTGCATAAAATTAAAAAAAAAAGGAAAAATAAAAAACAGAAAAACCAACGAAAGGAACGAAAATCTGGCGGCGGATGCAGAAGCCACGGTGAACACCGAAACTCAGCATTAAGGTGTTTGCGTTCGTGCAAATCCGTCACAATCAGATCCAACGGCTGACACCAAACCCCATTCACCTAATCCAACGGCCACAACGGCAACCGCGTTTACGAAGCAAGCCAACCCATGAATCCTTCATCCTCTTCTTCGTTATACCCTTGCCGCTCCTCTCTCACTCTCTTTCTCTCCCTCTCCCATTCCAGATTCAACACTTTCTCTCTCTAAAAACAAAACTAACCAACCAACGAACCCTTCCTTCTCTGTTTCCGTTATAGAGAGAGAAAGTTCGCGTGTTAGTGTCGTAACCGTTTTTAATTAAGCATGGAGCAATCGAACGGTTCTGATTCGTCGCAACAAAAACAACCGTCGGAACAGAACCAACAACAACCGCCACAACAGAAACAGTTACAACGGAAACCGCAACCGCCGGCGGTGGCGGGGGCGCAGCAGTGGGTGCCGTATCCGGCGGCGGCGATGGTAATGCAGCACCACATGTTGCCGCCGCAGCACTACGCGCCGCCGCAGTACGTGCCTTACCACCACCAGTACCACGCGCCGCCGCACGTGCCTCACCAGTTTGGATCCGGTGGCGGCGAGAACAAAACGGTTTGGGTTGGCGATTTGCATCACTGGATGGACGAGAACTATCTCCATCAGTGCTTCGCTTCCACCCGCGAGGTCGTATCGATATCTCGTGCTTTTTAGATTGTTTTTTCGTAGAACGCGATAACACATGCACAAGTGATTATTTTTTAGTTGATTTCAGTAACGTAAGAAAGTGCTTTTTTCTTTTTGGGTTGGATATTTGCTGTATAGTTTTTAAGTTTATTGAGGAAGCTTGGATTCTAATATGTAAATGCATTTATACTTGCTAATTCAAGTGGTTTGTCACTATTTTCAGTTTTAGTTTTGTAGATTTAAAGAAAAAAAAAAGTTCTAGTAGATTTCTGCCATATAGGAAGCCGACCGGGTACAAACCAAAATTTTCGGAATTTATAAGATGTTCCGTTAGAATACTAATGATTTAGACAAAAAAAAAAAGTAAATAATTTCTTTTTAAACAGTTGGGATGGTGTTTCCATGTTACAATAGTTGAGTTCATGTTCTCCCATTGATGGATTATATACTTATATCTTTTATAAGCGCTCAGTGAGCTTTGAAGCTTATCTTAGCCCTAAATTGGAGCGAATTTTGGAGCTTATGTTGGCCTTTAACTGGATGGAGCTTTACTTACTTTTTGTTCTTTTTTGATTATTTTTTTTTAAAAATAAAATGAGCTATAAGGTTGCATGCTTAATTTTTGCATATGTTTGTCGAGTGTCAATCTCATTGACTTCGGAAGTAGGAAAATTACTTAGGATAAAATTTTGTACTAGAAGGAAGTGTGCTTCGCTAATATAAGTGCCTATGCTAATCAAGAAATCTACACAAATAGAATTTTAGTCTTCTATTTTTGGATCTTCCTCATTAGTTAGCTATAAAGAAAACCAAAGCTACTCCATTTACCTTCTATAATTTCAGTTTCTGACTTTTTGCCTTGCATAGACATGTAGCCTGATAATGGTGGAGCCATTTGATCTATGTTACATTCGATGAAAATATATGGGAACTAAGGGGTTGTGTCTTTGTATGTACATTTCTGCACACTTGGGTTTAATAAGATTGTTTAAGGCACGGTTATATAACTGAGAAATGTGACACAAATGCTACTTCTCTGTCACTCCAATTTGATGAAAATTAACCTGAATTTTGAAATCTGAACTTGTCACAACATAAAATGTTTCCTGTGCTTCTCTTATTGTTTCGGTTACCAAATAAAAAAATATGTAGTATGCTGCTTCTGACTGTTATACATCTTTTGCAGATTTCCTCCATCAAGGTTATTCGCAATAAGCAGACTGGTCTATCAGAGGGTTATGGATTTGTGGAATTTCATTCACATGCCACAGCTGAGAAAGTTTTACAGAGTTATGCTGGAGTTTTGATGCCCAATACTGAGCAACCTTTCTGCCTGAACTGGGCAACATTTAGCACAGGAGACAAGTCTTCAGACAATGTTCCTGATCTTTCAATTTTTGTAGGAGATTTAGCTGCAGATGTTACAGATAGTTTGTTGCATGAAACTTTTGCTGGTGTATATCCTTCTGTTAAAGCTGCAAAAGTTGTTTTTGATGCCAATACTGGCCGTTCAAAGGGCTATGGTTTCGTTAGGTTTGGAGATGATAATGAGAGGACAAAGGCTATGACTCAAATGAATGGTGTTTACTGTTCTAGCAGGCCTATGCGTATTGGTGCTGCAACTCCAAGGAAATCATCTGGCCATCAACAAGGTATGCCAAATCACATTACTTGCTTCGGACCTGTGAAATTTTACTCTCTTCATTTTTTTCTTAAAAAAGAACAGTGTATTATACACTCGATTCAAAGAAATGCTTCCAGCCACCTATTTTGTCCTTGGATTTCGTTGTTCTGCTTCTGGTTGTTACTGATTAACTTTGAGAACTGCATTTTTTCTGGCTCATGTAAGCAGTAGTATTATGGTTTAATTGATGATTTCAATTTTTAAGAAGGGGTATTGACATGTCTTTCTAGAATCTAGAAGGTGGATAAATGCCTTGAATGACACCTATGGTGTGTGTTCATGAATAAAAATGAACACTGAATTTGTTTGCTGATTTCATTGAAAAACAGTAGGGGTGGTTGAAAACCATCTGATTTATTCAATCACTTCTAATAACGTGAGGCATGCTCATGTCTCAACTTGGTCCATAATCCATTGGTGTGTGGCATGATATTCTTTGTACTTGAGTTGGCAAGTAACTAACTAATATAATTCCTTGAATTCATTTTGTCGCTAATTTGTCCTTGTCTTGGTTTCAGATTCCTTCAATTTGTTTTTGATAATAAATATTTCATTTCTTTTTCCATTGCATGCTGCTGCTAGAGTTTGAAATATCTCTACCAGCTATATTCAGTTTTGTTTGTTTCCTTGCTTAGGAGGTCAGGCAAATGGTACATCCAGCCAATCTGAAGCAGATTCTACAAACACAACTGTGAGCTTCTCAGCTCTTTCAGCAGGTTTTGCATTTTCGTGATTTGTTACTATTTGCAAATAGCTAACCCATGATTCATGACAGATATTTGTTGGAGGACTCGACCCTAATGTTACAGATGAAGATCTTAGGCAGCCATTCTCACAGCATGGTGAGGTAGTCTCTGTTAAGATACCTGTCAGAAAGGGGTGTGGTTTTGTGCAATTTGCAAACAGGTAAAAGTTGTGGCGCCCTCTCAAGTCATGGCTTTTTCACAGAGATAACATGTTTTCTATTCTCTTAATTGATGTATCTACAATATCATTCTGAACAACCTTTCCAGAAATAATGCTGAAGAGGCGTTGCAGAAGCTAAATGGGACAGTGATTGGCAAGCAAACAGTTCGTCTTTCTTGGGGCCGCAATCCAGCAAATAAGCAGGCAATCTCTCTTACTCTTCTCTCACTAATGCTGTCATGCATGCCCACGTACACTGTCATTGTTGATATATTAGGTCTGTTAATCTATGGGAACAAGTGTTTTTTATAACCAATAATTCACCTAGGAATACCATGTATTGCACCTAGCTTAAAGAAAGTCAACCTATTTGGTCCCCTGCTGCTTATATCATCACAGTCTTAGGTTTGCTATAATCAATTTAAGTAAATTACAAGAACATTTTGCGGATCTTTTGAAATCAAAGCATAAAAGTTTAGCTTTAAATCTTCATAATGATTCTCAATTTGTATATCTTTGGATAACAGTTTAGAATGGATTTCGGCAACCCCTGGAGAGAGGCTTATTATGGGGCCCCCGTTTATGATGGTTATGGATATGCGTTGCCGCCTCCTCATGATCCAAGCATATATGCTGCTGGATATGCTGCTTACCCCATTTATGGAGGCCACCAACAGCAAGTAAGCTGAAAGAAGTGCACCGCAGGAGTAGCTCTCACAAGTCACAACAGCATCATGCTTGAATGAGTTAATTAACTTGTCTCCCTCGTAACTTGCTTGATCTGTTGAACTCTTAAGAACCCCTCCCAATTGTGGAGTGGAGTTGAATTTTGACATCCTGAAGTAGCACTGTAGGGAATCATTTAATGGTTCGTTTAGACTCATAGGAACAACTAATGAGGAACTTGTTTATCGGAATAATTATCTTAAGTATGATAGCGTGTGTGCTTGCTTTCATTTTATTTGTTTCCGGCACTTGACATTGTAGATCTGCCTTTTATAGCTTTTAAGGGTCATTGCATTTCTTCTCTGCCAAAATATAATTGCATGTGCCTACTCTATTCACCATATTCAGATCTTACATGTCATTCATTTTACTCTGCTCTATGAATTTTCTTGGGTTCTTTCCTTAGTACCCATGTGCATTCTGTATGTTCATTCTACTTTCCTTTAATACTATGGTCGGTGGACATGTGAAAATTGTTTACTATTAAAACCAGAAGAAATAAATGGGATTGGCGTAGACTTCGGTCTTTTTTACTGAATAGACCCTCCGTTTTGCCTTTTGTTTTTTCTTGGGAGAGGGGATATGATGTAAGATTTTGCAATTGAGCTGCTTACAGCTGAACTTCAAAGTATTGGGTTTAAAAGGAGAAAATAATTCCAGATTTGTTTTTTAAGATGTACAAGAGGGGTTAAGCCCCTAAGAAGAAATTACAAATCTAGGGAAAACTACCCCAGCAACATCAGCATTTTATACAATTCCAGATGTTGCCGCTTGAATATTAGAATATGAATTATTTATACATGCCTTTTTATATAAACTTATTCCTGTACCTACAAAGGATACTAACTGATCATAGGAGCCATTTTGTTTGTGTTTTTAATTAGAGGTGAAAAATCTACAGATGAATTTTTCATATGAAACTCGTCTATAAATTTTTCACTTCTATTTTAAGGATATACCAAGTAGACTTGAGAGTTTAGTTCTCCGGAGGAAGTTCTCCAAGAAGGAAAGAAGAGATCATGGTTAGTGCCCGCTGTGGCTGGTAGCTTGGAACCATGTGCCCAGCTCCTCTTACAGTGGCGAGTGTGAGCCCTTTGTACCCAACCACGTATCCTCCAACCTGCATATTGTATGTAATAATATCACCTAGTTGTGACTTGTAGGTTCTATATATAAAGTAGATTAATGCTCGATATAGTAAAAATTGTTTGCTAGAACTATTGCTTGAATTTGTCAAGACTTGAAACGGATAATTAAATAAATGCAAGAAGTGAAGATCAATCATTTCAAAGGTTAAAAATATCATGTCATTCTGGCAAAGCTTCTAGTAATGAAATTCTAGCTAATTAGTATTTTCCTATACTTCATTACCTCATTGCCCGAGTACCATGGACGCCATGCTGTCTCTACTGGAAGTTTCAAGGCATTTATTGAGAACCTAGATGATGTTATGGGCACACGTCCATCTATGTCGCCACTGCATTACAGTATTGAATAACAACAACAATAATGCCACACATTATAAGCCTTGATTGTCTCGAATGTAACAGAAAAGTTTGTACAATATCTCACCTATATATCCAAATGCTTATATTACTTGATATTAACCGATTTATAGTTGGTAGAATAGTTGGTGCACTATCCGTCCATCCCACCCCACTGAATACAAAGAATTATACATGTTAATTCAGGAAATCGAACAGTTATATCTTGCGGCTAGCTAGCCACAAAAGTGATGGTGTATAATTAATGCATTTTGATATTGTAGGGAGGAAAACAAATATATTGAAGATCTACGTACCTGCAAGCATACCATTTTGAGGCTTTAGCATGAAGAGCCTTTTGGACTTCGGGGAGATTTAAATAGGATTTCGTATAATCATCAGAACAAGGGTCAAAATTGCTGTCCTACAATGTATGGAAATGGAAGATTATGTAGATCAGTTTTCACTAGCATAATACTCATGAATTGATCTTAATTTGCGTTTCTTAATTCGTCAATAAATTAATTTCTTATTTCTGTGAACTTTATATAGGGCCGACAATTTGTTTGTTACATATTTAAGGGTGTCATAGATGGGATGAATGTAGTTATTTTAATATGGCATGAAAACTTAGGGTTATTTTACTGAAGCAAGTAAAAGTGAGAAGGTGGAATAGTTGCTGTTAGGAATGTACCTGAACATAATAAGTCTAGATGAAAAGAAGAATATGTAATAAAAAGGACAATTTATAATTGTATATGGACTTCACATGGACTAAATATACCCTTCAGTTTTCGTTTTCTTCACTCTTTATCGAATTAGCCTTACACTTAATCAGTTCAGATTTGACGTAACCAAAATTAAAAATAGCATGGCATGCAACTTACTAAGTAAGTTCTGCGACTAGCACCAATTTTTGATTCAGCTGAATCGCAAGGTTGAGCATATATGTTGTATATGTTGATATTTCCAACTTCACCATCAGCTATATTTATATTTTTGTTGCATTCACTAGAGAAGTTACCGCTCTCAAAGTCACAGTTTCTTTCTATTGCTGCATGGGTTTCGTCAGAGTTCAGACCGTGTGACCAGAAATAGTCATACATTCCCTTTGTACACAAATTATCATCTATCCATCCGTTCCCAACCTGCATTAATAAGTATGGAAATTAAAGTGCAATGCAACTAGTTAAAAATTTTAATAAAATAAATATAGGGCCTTCTCTTTAATTTGTAACTCCCATTTTTGGAAGGGATAACAAATTACTTCATGAAATGTTACACTTTCAAATAAGACAAGTTGTATTTTGGGATAAGTCATTATTCTTATTCTGATTTGTTGATTACTTGTTATATCAATTTTGATGTAGCAAGCAATCAAAGAATCAGAATAAGAATAATAACTTGCTCATAGCACATAATAATTTCTCAAAAAACTATAATTATGATATTAAAAGAGATACCATCAAACAAGATGTTGTAGTAACTTTAGACATCATTAAACTTTTTTATCAATTGTAACTGGAAGTAGTATGGTATATTCCTCCGAGAAAAAGAGTAATAGGCATCTGAAATGAATATATTGATCACTAGAAAATTTCACTAACCGCAATCCCTTGCAGGTTGATGACTGTGTGAGTTGTCATTAGCTTATTATTTGAGAGAATAGTGTCAGCTAGCTGAGGGACATAATGGCCAGCATAGCTTTCTCCAGTTATGAACAAGTCTCGAGTTTTGTACTGTGGAAACCTCTCAAGCCAGTTTACAAGAAAAGTGTAAGCGTCCAAGGCAGTGCTTTTGTCACCAGTGTTAGAGTAGTCTGAGGAAGTGTTTGAATACGAGAAGCCAACTCCTGCTGGGGACTCTAGGAAAATAACATTTGCCACTGCCATTTTTAAGAAGCAACTCGTCAGTTCTAAACCATAATTTGGTTATATGATTGGATGGACAAGTTTGTAAGGAAAGGAAATAGATGAGCAATGCTACATGCTCAGAAAAAATCATTTTTTTAATGTGAAAATCAGTATATTTTTTAATAAAAAATAAAAGTGATAATTAGATGAAATAAAACAGTATGAGGTGTGATGTAATCCCACGTAAGGGTTGAATAGTTTACATACACATCTTAGGTTCAAATTTTATTATCAACGATATACTAAAAAAATAATATGATATGCTTATCAATCTAAAGGGTTGAATACTCCAAATCATTCTAGCCAACAAATTATGGGAGACATTCTAATTTTCTAGCATTTTTTTTTCATGTTATAATAAAGATTTCCTTATTTAATTTTTATGTAACATTCCAACCATCCCTTGTTCGTCTAAATAAATATTTTTCTTTATACATAATTCTCTTAATTTAGAAATTAAAAAAAAATCCCCACCTTCTTTGCTTCAAATTCATCCATCCAAACATGGTGAATACTATACTATAGTGCATGCTTACCGTTGTTCCATGCATACTCATTTCTGTGAAGTGTTCTTCCATCATTGTTGACTCTAAAAGGTCCCAGTTCTTCCATTGCTCCGTACCCCAGCGAAGAGCACCCAGGCCCTGCATTTCATATATACAATTAGAATCCTTCTATGTTTTACTCAAAAGGGGAAGCATTCATTGTGGCAATGAAATTATTCTGATTTTCTTATATTTGTGACCAAATACAATATTAAGCCCTGACAGTGCTAGATTTTCCCTATCATCCATCAAGGGTGAAAATATGTAGTTTTCAAATTTCAACTGAGTTATGTTACCATCACATAATATGTCATTTCTTGGGCGACGTACACGGCACTGTCGCCATAGAATTACAATTGTTTTTCAGGAATTTAATATACAAAGTAATAACTTAGTTTCTGGAATAATGGTCGATAGCTTTTTGGGACTTTTTAAAGTGTCAAAGCATTGTAACGTGTGGAGTAGGGTTTATGTTTATTGAAAGATTCTTGTATATTAAGTACTTTTATAATAAAGTTGAGTTTCACTTTATTGAAGATTTAAAGAAAAAAGACACCCACACACTTACTTTTTAGTTTTGACCAACTTTATTATGAATTTATCTAAATATTAAGTGTTAAAATTATATTTATGCAAGAATCTTTTGATCTAATATTGTGAGCATAATCGGCAGACAACTAGTCTTTTTCTTTGTTTGCTGTGACATTAGACAAATTATCAAATATAGTTACTGATTGATGCTGCAAGAGTAAGAGCCACGGAGCCTCAGGAGCCAATCGAGACTTCCAATGTGCGCTCAATGGATTCACACCTATGCATTTCTTGCCCAAGAATTATCATGTTTTGTGGCAGACATAGCCAATGGCTTGCGTGTTGGAATTCCACTACATGTTGCTAATATTGGTTCAAGTTAGGCGATCGATTGGGAATCAATTATCTATCATTGCGAATAATTATGAATGGGAACTTTTATTAGAACAACTCATTGCCATCTTGCCGTGTTTGGCCAAGGAATGTTGGGGTGGGGTCGCCGGTACCATTCAACATTCAATCCACACTATTATGTTTTCTTGTAGGCAACTAGGCAAGTTGAAGGAATATTTTTAAATAGGATTTTTGAATATTTGTATTTTTTTTCCTTATAAAAGCCATTAGGATTAGGTTAGTAATGAAAAATTTGAGCAATTTACAAGAAGTCATAAGTTCATATTTTGGTACCACTGATATATATAAAATAATAATAATTGTATTTTTTTATAACTAAAAGGTTAAGGTTATAATTAAGATGTCTGTCCTGCTCTCACTTCAAGTTTAAACTTTAAGTTCAGTACACAGTTATAGAAATATTTATAACTCACTGACGAAGAATACTTACATTGTTTTATTACCGCATTTTATAATAGTTATCTAGTTGTCATATAAAAATATTATCTAGTAGATAAATATTTCAATTTTTTAACTATAGTAAAATTAATTCTCCTACTTTAAGTTTTAACCCGTTAATAAATATCAGTTTAAAAAATAAGAAAGTATTAAAACTATTTAACATTGGCCAAAATATGGTTTATAGCTAGCTATGAGATATTTGGTGCAATTGCATGTGCTAATAATTAAGTTTTAAAAATCAATCTCACTTGATTTAGTAGTAAACTGAATCCCTCTTACTCAAGACGTACTGATAACAAAAATTAAGTTTGGCCCCTCTAAACTAGGATCATGGTAAAATCTCAAAAATGCTGAGTTGCTATCGCTAGAGCAAGATTGTTATGTTGCTCATATAACGAAATCTGGATTCTAGCTTGTTAGTTTCATACAAGATATATCTTCGTACGTATATATGTATTGGCCAACTCCATCAGCATGCAGTTTATGAGATCAAGATCGACTAGCAAATTAACGATGGATGCAATATATCACCCTCCAATGTCCTTAAATCTCTCCTATATGTATATATTCATTATTTGATACTAGAAGTATAAACAAATGTTTATATAATACTATAAAAATTGTTAGAATTAATTCTCAACAGAAAATAAGGATAACCATTGAATAAAATAAAATAATATGACCTATTTACTCATCTAAGGATCAATAAACATACCATAAAAAGAAAGATCAACAAACATACTATATCATTTTAACAAACAAGTTCTTATAAAAATTTTGACTATCCAGTAATTTTTTTTGTGTAATACGTGGATTGTGGTTATCCTTACCTCCATTCAGCCATAGAACAAGAGGGTTGGTGGAAGAATTGTGAGGTGACTCCACAAAGTAGTAGAAGAGTGCTCTCCCTGCCCTGGCATCCACCGTTACATAGCCTGCATACTGATCAAAATCCACTGCTTGGGGTTGTCCTGGCAAAGCTTCCACTTTGTCAGCTTCTTTCAGCCCAGATTGTTGATCATCAACATATACCTGTGGAAAATAATATCTATCTTCCACACCCTCTAATTCAGCAGTGAAAGCTTCTCCATGTGATTGTGATGGCTTCTGAGACCTCCGTGACTGAATCAACTTATAGAGATATTCACCCTGTTGGTTATTGGCTTTACATGTGATGGCTAAATGGCACATAGACAAAAACAGCGAGCACAAAAGTAACTTGAAAGACAACATTATAAGGTTCATCTTCTTATGTTATTGGAGTGAGTGTCATTTTGTTATATATACCCCATCCAAATCAGCTCTACAAGTGTGTATGTCAAATATAATGAAATACTAAATAGTCAGAATTTTATAATTAGAATTTTTAATGGAAAATTCTTGTATTCTCCCCGGAGATATTTCCTCCACAACATTATTTCAACCCTTGATTTCTTGCTTTCTCTCTTTTTCTTTTATTTTTCCAAGAAAAATCAAGGGTTCACATACTATATACAATAAGTCTAGTCTTCCTCCATAGAGGAAGAAAATATGAATATTTTTTAACAGTATAATGTGTCATTATTTTTAGTTATTAGATGAATGGGTGTAATTTTTACTCTTTTGATTTATCCAATCACCCTCCTTGAATCTTAACAACTATTTTGACATAAAAAAAAAAAAAAAAATTGGCTGTGTAACATTACTCATGATAAAATATTTTGTTTGGACAACCAAGTATTTCTTATTGCTTCAATTCATTTTGTCATGGAATTACTTCTTAGTTGAAATATAAAGGCTGTATGATTCTTTTAACAAGAATTATTTTCTAAGAATCTCAACTCTTATTTTTATGTTAAAGATTAAAGTAAGTTTTCAATTGCCAATGATGGTTGGCATAGTTAAAAAGGAAAAAAGCTTTATATCACAAGGAAACAAGTTTGATTCCTACTTAGTCGAGAGTTATGCCCTGATCTTAGTGGGATGACTAATGTTGAATCCACATAGACTTTTTCTTATAAGAAAATGGAAAAGGTTATCAACTCAATTTACATTTTGCTAGTTATAACAAGATATTTATAATGATAGAGTAATTCTTAGTTATAGGTATTGCCTATTATTGTTTTATTATGAGTTGACGCACCCAATCAACCTTCCACTTATATATTGCTATGATTTACATTTAACTTCGTTTCTTGATTCTCTTATTGGTATAGTTATCTGTAAATATTTTTACAAAATTTCATTGAACCTAAAAGGGCAAGTTTTTCCTCCGACCTAAATTTTGTTTATCAATTAAAAAATGGTATAGTGCGTTATAAACACTTTATTTAATATTGAACATATGTGACTTATAATAAAAATGCACCAATTTCCCAAGAATGTATTCATACGTATTAACCGTTCAATAAGTTAAAAAAAAAAAAAAAACTTTCAATGAAATGCCTAACTAAATGGTCTGATAGGCGCAAACTACTTAAAAATTTCTCAAATACTTAGTGGTCGTACTTCATTTAACTTAATTAAAATAATATAATCAAAATTAAAAAAAAAAATGAATGCAGGAAGTGGATATTGTTATAATTATATTTTAAGTAAGATATATGAATAAATACTATCCACTTGTCGTTAAAGAATCTTATACCTATAAAAAAGTACCAAAAAATATCTGGATCTTAAAAGAAACTGCCTAGAACATATTGTTTCTCTTTTGCATATGCTGTCTATATAATAAAAGAAGTGATGAAAAAGACATGTTCTCGCACGATGTGCTACCCTCATCAACTAGTGATGTTACATATGTAATTCATGTTTACTTTATCTAAATTTAGGCATATGCTTATATTTAAGTTTTTTCTGGTTCAATTTATACTCTGTATTCACACATTTTCTATACAAAATATCACATGTATATCTTGATTTTAAAATAGTAATTATTTTTTTTTTCCGGTATGAAAAATGTTTTGAAGGTGCTGTTTTTCTTTTAAGAAAAAGTCAAAGTAATTACTATTAAACTTGGGAAGAGCAAAAGAAAGAGCTACATATTAGTTGTTTCGATTGTGAATGTAAGAACTATATATGTTAGCAGTATGTAAACATCAAAATTAAGTATCATCCGATCCATAGATTTTTAATTTTGTGCATATATTTAATAGGCTATATTTTAATTACTATAAGTTTTTAATTTAATTTCATATTACGGTTTATTTTATATGACTATTTAATAAATTTAATTTTGATTATGTATATATGTCAGAGTATATCAATGAATTTACATAATTAATTTGATTTAAATTCATATCAAACACAAAGAAGTTGTGTACAATTAGTATTCTAATGTCATATAAAATAATAATATTGATTTTAAATTAGGTAAATCTTTTCAAAGATGCGTCATGTTCGGTGTTAAATTATTTTACACACAAAGAAGTTTCTTTCTGCAGCTTAATTACTAGAAATGAGAATAAACACTGACATGAAACCTATCTCATAAATTTTGATTATTACTTTAGACTAAAATGATGCGTCACTTACTCACTTAGATGTCCGGATGAACGTGGCGTGAACGCTAAATTGGACGCAAAGCATTGAGGACACAAAATACACCAAATAATTTTTTTTAAAAAAGATGAAACTTGCGTTACGTACGCATGTATATTGTCGTAATTGAGTTGTTATTGAAACCATTCTCCTCTTGCTTTTCTGCTTCGTTTTGTTGTTAACTTCATGTTATAATAAAGAAGGTTGGATGATTAATCAATCTTATCTTATGTACATGGACAATTCCCGTTCCATCAAAGAGGTAGCACTATAAAGGGGTAGCATTATGAGTGCTTTTATTTGATAGCCAATGTTAGCCGAAGATTAGAAGCACTTTTTGAATCAAACCATATCTGAAAGGGCAATTGATGCTAATGCTTCGATGATGTATTGTAGGCATCTGCGTGACATCAATGTTTCTTGTGTCCACAATTTTATAAAGAAAGAACCAATTATTAATCGCGCCCTATGGCCCATCTTTTGGAATTCTTAGAAAACGATTGATGCATGTACTGTTTTAAAAATTAAATTGAAAGTTGAAATTGAGGGATTTAAAATTAATAATTCAATATGTTTAATTAATTAAATTTATAACTATATGGAAGCATGCCATATATATATATTAATGTGACGTAATTTTTTTTTTTTTTTTGATAGTTCAAAAAGCGCTCTAAACTCTCCACAAGGGAGAGGAGCAAACCAGATCAAAAACAGGAATATATCAGAAACACAAAGCAAAAGAAAAACACCTAACAATACCAACACCGACACTAAACAAGACACACAAAACAACAAAACCAACACAACCCCAATCAACAACACCAAAAGAAAACACACCCTAGAAAGCTCCCAAGAAGCAAACCAAACCGACAGCTGCAACAAGACACCCACAGCCACTCCAAACAACCACCAAGATGGAGAAAGAGAAAACACCCAGCCAGAATCTTCCTACGCAAGATGAATAGCAAACAAGCAAGAACTCCGAAAATGGGATGGAACCTAGAGCAATCTCCAAACACGAAAGAGCCAAAGAGTCTAAACTAGCACCAAACACTAAAGAAACAAAAAGCTAGTACCAAACGCACATACTCAAGCCCCACAATAAACATGAAACCTTAGAGCAGAAAACTTATTCTTTAGGGCCAGAATTCTTCTTGGGACGACTTCTCCTTCTTGACAAAATAAAATCCAGCACCTCTTACACCTTAGATAACGCATTAATTATAACATCTTCATTGCTTACTTGTAACCCCAAAATGTTTCCCAAATCCCATGTTATCTGTGCTTCCACCAGGTCTCATCATTCGGCATCACATCTTCAACAATAATTCTCTAAGGAGCATGATTTGGTTCGTATAAAGGGGCTTGGGGAACCGTCTCAACCAAGCTTGAAGAAGATCGAAGTAATTCTCCCTGATTCTAATCCTCTTCAGAAACTCCAACCAGGATCTCCTTATGAACATGACTATCCTCTAGCAAATTGAGTAAGTGGGCTTGGCAAGAAGATCCATCTTTACTACAGAAATCTTCAAAACTAGGGGGTCAACTGGCTCTTCGCATCTGAGTCCTCCACTGTCCCCAGTTTCAAATGACATCTTGTTTTGGAAAGGGGGTTGGGCTTGCCACTCAAGCCCAAAACGGCTGAAGGCCTCCCCATTATATTCCTTCGTAGTAGCATACAATGGGCTCCTTGGGAAAGTGTTCACCAACTCAACAGAGAAATCAAACCCACCGATGGGGGATAATAAGGTATCTTGGACTTCGCGACATGTTGAGTGAGTAAGGTAATCTTCCAAAAATACCTCTATCTTTCATCCCTTCCACATCCCTACATCGTTTCAGTCTCCTTGCTACATGCATGAGAAATGTTCCCACTTTCCTCGTTCCTGCACACTATTTTTAGAGCTTCAAAAACCATAAGACCAAGTTTTTGCTTCGCCTTCTCTAGATTGGATGGGTCAAAGATTTCATCTACCAATCTCCGAACCATCCCCTCAAGACACTTCTTATCAAGATCCCTGCACATTTTAACATCATCTAAATCCAATGTTTTCCCCTATTCTTTCACCTCCTTATCACTTACATTCAAAACCGTATGTCCTTCAACCACCTCTTTAAAACTCCTACCATCTTTATAACCCACGTTGGATCCCTTTGAATTGCCCATAGCTACAATACTAGTATAATCTTCATGACTCATTTCACTAACCCGATGTAATCCATTTCTATCATATTTTGAGAAGGTAACCTTCAAGACCTTGCCTCTTACCTTAATGTGACATAAAATTATCTAAGTTTTGACATGTATTATCTCAAACTATATAATTTTAATCAGTTATAATCTTAAACTTAGCTAATGCGACACTAAAGTCATTTCTCCATGCAATATTATGTGAATGAAATGGTAATATAAAAAAAAAAAATCAAATCATTATCAATACATGGTTAGTTAGAGTGATAAATATTTTTTTTGCCTTTATCAGTGGTCTTGAGTTCGAGTTTTGTATTGTCTCCGGTATGACGATACATATGATTTCAAAAAACAAAAAATCAAATCATTAATAGGTCATTCATTATGAGTTAGTAACTTAATATAGAGCACTTTTTTTTTTTGTCGATAATATTGAGCAATTTGAAGCACTCGTCGGTTATGGAACAATGCAAATGAAGAGGTGGTATCTTTTAAGGCCCAATAGAGTGTTTTGGGGAGGGGGTGGCCCAAGAGATGAACCCACAGCCTCTGTTTAAGGCCCAATATTCTTTTCTCCTTGCGCCGTCGCTGCCCGCCGTACCCTCCCTCTCCGCTCTCAGCGCCGCATTCAGATACTGTACGCTGCCATCGCCTCACATTGGACCTCCGCCCTCCACGGCAGCGCCGCCATCCATCGTGGCATAACCGCATCTCCGCCCTCTAGTTGCATAGGATTTTTTTTTTAAAAAAAAAGGAAAAAAAGATAAAGGGTAATGAGTTCGTCGAACAGTGTTAGAGATCTTCAACGCGAATTGGAGAACAAAGCCAACGATCTCAGCAAGCTTGGATTTACAAGTTCATTGGTCCGGTACTTGTTAAGCAAGATTTGGATGAGGCCAATGCTAATGTGACCAAGAGAATCGAATGCATCTCTGCTGAATTGTAAGCTTCTTCTTTTTTTTTCCTTTGTAGTTTTTTCAATTTATCTGCTTAAGTAACTAAGTGATCGTGGATATGTTTAATCATTGACTTCAAATCTGTTGCTATCGTTGATTTTAGTAATCTGTTTGGTTTTAGAGCTTCATTTTGTTACTGTCAAAATGCCAGTGAATCTGCATGATCATGTGTTCTTATATGCTTTGGCATGAAATTTCCATGCTGCTAACTCTAGATCATGGTGTCCTTGTGAAATTTTCTTGTGTTTTTACAATACATTAATTACATTTCAAATGTTATATATAATCTTGGTGTGTTGCTTCATAGCTTTGGCTAGAAATTGTCCAAGTGTATTCGAATATCCAAGTTCATTGCTAAACTGGAAAGTTTTTGCGTGACTTACTATTTAGCGTATTTGAGGAGTTTGAACTGAAATAAAAATTCTTTGAAAGGATTTTGAACTAATATTTGGTGGATACTCCATCTTATCTTAGGGAAATCTTAATTCCAAACCTGTTACTTTGAATGCTGGGATTCTTTGTGAGGAATTAAACTTAAATGTAGGCACGCATGTGCATTATTTTGCTAGATGAGATCATTGCATGTTAAGAGAACCGACACACACCGCGTTGTGTTTTATTTTCACTGAGTTTATGTGTCTTGTGTCCGCATGCTTGGACCGATGTGTTAATGTTTACTTGTTTACTAATCCACTAAAATGTTTTGGTTGGAAGGATTCTCTTAGCTAGATAAGACCTACAAATCATTGATTGCATATATTTCTTTTGTCATCTTTGCAGATACTAAAATTGCAACAAAGGATTCAATCCCTTCAGACTGGGAAAGGCAAGGCATAGTTTTCCCCGGCGGATTGTTTCAGCGTTGTAATTTTATTGTGCCAAGGTTGGATATGCTATTTTGCCACTTGTTTTGGGCTGGAGTTGCCTCTTGGAGGTCTTCTTGGAATCCTTTTGGAGCAATAGTTAATTATAATTAAATTTAAAAATATTTAAACAAAATATAATTAATTGACAATTTAATCTAATCAATAGAATATTTTTTTTTTTGGGTACATCAGTAGAATGAAGTTTGAACTTTCTTTTTTTTGGGTCAAGGAGGGGGATCACAGGAAGGAGGGTTGGGCGTTTGAGTCTCGAACTTGAGTGCAACTTACTGAAGTCAATACGGGTTGCCACTATGTCTTGAGCTTATGTTGCATGAGATTTGAATTTATAATTTCATATAAATTCCATTTTTCATTAGCTCACTTTTTTTTTTTTTTTTGCGTCTACAAAATATTAATTTTTTGTTTTTTGGTCATACAAACTCACACACCTGGAGGAAAGAGATTAAGGGGGCCTGCCCCCAGAGGAGTCGAACTTGTGACCCTCAATGCAGTCTTCTACCGGATACAGGATAACCACTGCCCCAACGGCACAACTGCACAAAATATTAGTTTAAACACTCCAGGAAATTCAGCCAGAACACTGTTTATGCATCCTTTCATCCAACGGGAGTTGTGTTTTATAAGAGTAAGTTGACTGGGCTGTTAACACTACTACTTGTTTGGGGCATAAATTATTTTGTAGACTTGTAGTTGGGCCTTAATCTTATTTGAATCATCCTAACACAGTTTTCCATGGACTATTTAGAATTCTGTTGCAGATCCATAATGCTGCTGCCTTTTTAAGCTAAATTGTAGCCCATGTTAATATGCTGTATCACACGGGCTTCTTCGAATTTCTTAACCACCCAATGGTTAACCAATAAATAAATAAAAAAAAGAAAGAAATGAAAACGACCCAACGGTGATTGACCATACAAAAATTGCCAAGGCTCAATGGTGTTGACCAAAACCACCCAATCGCCATGTCCCCCCCCCCCCCCCCCCCCAAAAAAAAAAGCCATGGCTCAAGTTTGAGAATTGGGATATTCCATTTAATAAAACATCGTCAATTAAGTGAAAATGTTATTGCTAATTAACAGAGATGAAAGATAATTCAAAAAATAAGTATAATTTTTTACTTAATTTGCAGTACTATATTGAAAGAGTATCTGAACATAATTAACAAGAGGAGCTACGCTAGAGAATTGAAATCCTCAAACTAATGATTCTCATGGTCATTATGGTGTAGTGATGGGTTGGATTACAAATAAATTTTTGGCAACATAAATAAATAAGTGAATGAAAAGTTCAAACAAATCCAGAATGCCTAGATTAAGAAAATCTGGTTGTTGTACCCAAAATTAAAATTGCATATATGGTCTACCAAAAATAATATAAAGTTGCAGGACTTCTTTGAGCCTCCAAGATATATTATATTTTAATATTTACTAAACAAAATGTTGTGTCTCGCGAGCAATTGAGATTTTTGGACTGAAAAGAATGGGGACCCCTTTTCTTCCCCAAGGTGAAGCCATATAAGTGCTGACAACCAATGCTCACGACACAAATTGTCAAAGTTTTGCTCCTGTTTTTTCCTCTGGCCTCATTTAACAGGCTGTATCCCGTGACAATTTTGGATTGTTATTAACACCGTTACTATTGATCTATTATGGTAGATGCAACATCCAACCTTACGGGGTTTTACTTTATCATTTCTTCATTTCTTGGCCCCTTTCTACACTTTAATTTCTACTTTGCTTTTGCTTATGTAGGAATAGGAAGGAAACCTGTCTTAGTCTCGTGTTAGCTTGTGCAGTGATGTCAAGTCTATGTTATTACATGCCAAACTTGGTGGCTTGAGAGGCCAGAATGGCTGTTCAATCACTAGCAATACTTAAAAGTTTGGATTAGGAAACCACACCCAAAATCTCTTCTTATTGGTTGCTAGCTAGGATGCTAATTAATTGCTTTTAATCACCTTTAAGATTAGCCCAATAATAGTGATGGAGATTTGATTAGTTTTTTATGCATCCTCAAATAATTCTGATTCTGATTCTAATTCTGATAGTGAAAGGGAACATCATAAAGCATATAATTGTAGTCCCAAAGCTAAGCATTGCAAAGAAAAAAGGTTTTTTTCACATAAAAAGACAACATCATCGTATAGGACATATTGATCGAATTAAAAGCTTTTTCAATGTTCTAATAAGGTCTCACACAATTAAATTTAGGGAAAACTCTAATTTGCCCTCTTTCAACTTAACGTCATTTGCACTTTTGGTTCTTAAATTTTAAAAATGTGCAATAAGATCCCTAAAATTCATAATGTGTGCAATTTAGTCTTTTTGTTAAATATTTCATTAGATACTAACAGAATTTGTTACATTTTATAAGTTTCAAAACCAAAGTATAGTAAAACATAAGTTGAAGGGGGTAAATTAAACTTTTTCTAATCAATAAATTTGGTATGAAATGTAATTTTTTGACTTAGCTGTAACAATTTTCATCAATGTTTAACAGAAAATTAAATGAAAAGACCAAAATGCATATTTTAAAAAATTTAGAGGTTGTATTGCATATTTTAAAGTTTGAGAACCAAAATGCACATAATCTTAAATTGAAGGGGATAAATTAAAACTTCTTTTTACAATTGTATATATCTTTAAAGTAGGTGTCTCATTTGATGTCTCAAAAAAGGGTTCGGGTATTCGACTATGTAGCAAAAGGATCGGTGTCTAGCAAGTGGCTACTTTTCACCTTTTATCTGTGATTGTAGAAAAGTCCATCTGTTCCTATTCCTCATATCAGCTACACAACCATCTAAAGTAAGACCCCAGGAACCCATGGCCATGTACTAGGCTACAAGAGTCTCGTCAGCTTCCAAACATAGTACGATCAATTGGACCGCCCTCCAACATTTTGACCTTTTTATCCAATGGGTGGACAAATCCAAAGCAAATTTTATATTTTCTGGATTTTCTTGAATCATCATTCATAGGGGGTTGCTGCATTGCCACCACCAAATATATTTCAAGTGCTAATCCCAACCATGTGGTAAGTTGGAGATGTGGCTCAATGGGTACGTGCATGTGCTATTTGGCCACCCAAACTGGTACAACTGAACGTATACCTGAATACAATCTGATATTGCTATAATAAAAATAATAATAATGTTTACATCTAATAGTAATAAAAAATAATAATAAACTGAAAAGACTTCCAATTCCAATTGAAGCCTATAATAATATAATAAAAAAATAAATTTAATTCTCAATTAATATAAAAAGTTTTATATTTAAATCTAATAATGTAATAGCACATTGCACATTATGTAATTATTAGTTTATTAAATAAATTGTCAATGCAAAATTTAATGATAAATATTATTATTAAAGAATAAAGCAGTGAAAACCATGGATAAGAATGAGTGAAAAGGACAATGATTTTGGATGCACGATGATCCAACTCCACTTCATCAGTCCCCTAAACGAGGAAAAAAATGGTTCACTTTATTTATGGAATACGTGGATCACAAGCCAATTGCGAATGGCAAGTCGTTTACTATGTGTATGCGGGGTAGTGATAGTATATATATATATATGTATAAGTAGTTCACCATTCACCACAAGCAATGAACGTATGAAATTTCTTCGTACAAAGGCCAATAGATAGTACTTATTAGAAGCCAATTCCCACATGCAAAACACCTATATAAATTTCTTTATACTCATTTTATTTAATATTCTTACATTAAGAAAGAATATATGAATACTTTCCCTAAAATAAGTAACTTAAAAGTATGTAATTATTTTGAGAAAAATGTTGACATATATTTATTTGATTTAAAAATAAAATGAAATGGACATAAATAACTTGATCTAAGTTCTTTTCTTTCTACATTTTAGAATCATGAAACTGCATTATGTTATACCGAAATTAAACAGCTAATGGTGTATTCCTCTTCAATTTTTCAGCTACACTAATATATGAATTAATTTCAGAGCAATTAGAAGCACTTGTCGGTTACATTGTTTTTGACTCGCAGGTTATGGAAACATGCAAACGAAGACGTGATCTTGGTGGGTCTGAGTGTCATATAATGTGTACGGAAATAGCAGGACAGTGCTCTCTTTTATGTAAAAGCGATTTTGGGTTATGCATTCCAGCTCGAAGTGGAAACTTTCTGTGTCTTCCATGAAAGTGTCTCATGTAATTAACAGTGATTAAATTATTGACTTCCGTGTAGAACCAGAATTTCAGTGCAATAGATTTCAGTGATTGAATTATGTGAGCTATGATGAGCCTTGGTCTCATACGGCATAACCTTATTCTCTTGGAGCTTGTTTCTAGTTTAGTGCGCTTGATTGTGTATTTGTGAACTTGATAAGGTTGGTTTTATTAAAATTGATTTTTGTTAAAAATAATTTTAAAGTAAAATTATTTATGTTTAGTTAGTTTTTTTTTTTTTTTGAAAAGTAATTTTGACGAAAGTTAGTGGATGAACTATAAAAGTAATTCAAGATTGCTTTTATTGAGAATCAATTCTATAGTCAAAATCCCATTTGTACAAGAACCAAATGAACCCCCTGTTCCCCCCTCCCCCATGACCAAAAAAAATGAATTTGTGAAAGCAAACGCCCTTTAAGTAATTCAAGCACAAAACCAAACACACTATTAGTGCCCAACTAACATTAATTCACCCAAAAACTTTCAAGACCAAAAATAATGTTACTTGCACAATCATGCATGTGTAACTGTACATATGGCTCCATCTAAGTATAAATAGGGGCCAGCAATAGTTGTGTACTTGTGTATTTTAGTAAATAGCAAGATCCAGGGTTATAGTTTACATTTTACACAGATTATGGTGAGAAATCATTGGTTGTAACTGGCATTGTTTCTAGGCAAAAATGCTTTCTAATTGAAATTTATACCGAGTAAACAAACTCTTGGCTGTGGTTTTACTATAGAACATGACCAAATATGTTTAAAGTGAATCATTTTCATATTAGCCAAAGGAAATACACTAAAATAATACATATACTAGTTTTAGAAGTAAAATAACGGACAATGATCTACCCAAAAAAAAAAAAAGCGAGAGAAATGTACCCGCAAAAAAAAAAGTGACATTTTCTCATCCAATTAAGTACATGTTTATAGATGTTCACAGCTGGTGCAAATTATCTTTTTTATTAATGGCATAAAAAGAAGGAGAGGAAAAAGGTAAAAGCACAAACCAAATGCATGAATGTCATCGATCCTTGGTGAAAATTTGAGGGGAAAAAGAAACCATGTCTCTTTTATCTCTTCTGTTCAAGAATCCAAAGAGAGAGCCTCTTCAAGTAGTTTAACTTACTAGAAAAATAAAAACAATTCTTGGTGCACAACTGCACAAGATGACATGTGTTGCCGAAGCAAGGTTTTGCTTCTTGTTGCAAATTTGTTTTGTGAGAGATCTTGTTGTCCTTTTCCTGAAATCCTCATTTGAAAATGGAAAAAAAGAAAAAAGAAAAAGATAAGAAAATGGTTTTAACCAAAGTAAATATAAAAGTTGTTCTCTTTCTTCCTTATTTTCTTAATCAAAGTCTCAACTAGCGCCAATTTTGCCAGTGGATATAAGATGTATCTTTGCAATGAGCCAATATTGAGATTTGATAATTCATCTGTCAGGATCTGGAGAAGGATCTGCTTGACTAGGGAAACAGACAATATTGTATATTATGTCTCTAATGCCTCCAATACAATTATCACGTTATAATTGATCAAACCCATTTTTTTCGTTCGTGTGTTAAGGAGAACTAAGGACAAGACCACAAATTTACACCCAGAGAATCTCATCCTAAATTTCAACACTTGTCACTTGTGCTGTAATCTAAGATATTGATTAATGATTGATCGATCACAATCTAATTAAAAACACAGAGAAAGCAAATATTGTTAGAAGTTTATTTTCCGAAATTGATAATACTGCATCATGGAATGAATTGCCAACTACTTGAAAAGGCTTGAAAAATACGTTTCTTTTAACAAAAGGGTGCTTTTAAATTTTAAGATCTTGACGGGGATGACATGCGAAGATTAGCTGGACTATTACATTATAATCAGTAACTAATCCCCTTCTTGATTAGTAACAGATAAAAAAGATACCTCTAATGTCAGCTAGTCATTTGTAGTCACTGTCACGTGGTCGTGGATGTAGGGGACACGAGGCGTGTAATAATCATATTCGAAATCAAGTTTTAGTTACTCGCTTTCTAACTCCAACATGCTTTCAATTATATGCAAAAACACTTTTTAAGCACTTCAGTTAAGTTTTCCTTTAATAATTATATGTCAACTTATGACAACAGATCATAAAAAATCTATCTTTACCTATTATTTGTGTAAATAAAGGGAGGGGAGATCTAGCCTAAGGAGTATTGACATGAGCATCTAAGTGGAGTTTGCCACTTGTTAATATAGTCAGATAACTCGGATCCACTAACATTGACTATACAGGCGCAATTAATTATCTCTAGTTTGACAATATATTTGAGTTGTATATAGTTAGAATAAATTTAGAAATGTAATTATATTGTAAATATTAACATATTTAATAGAAACATTTTTTAATGTACTAATTTATCAGTAAAAAGTTAAATGTAATGGGAATTGATTTTATTTTTTATAAAATAAAGTTTGACTTTTAATGCAATTATAAAAAAATAAGTCTTTAAGATACTTTTTTTAATTACTCAACGCATAAACATTTTCATGTAGAAAATATTTTTATCAAGTTTTCTAAAATTAACATGTCTTTAAATAGTTAAAACAAAAACTACTTTAACAAAAAGAAGAACTCTAATCAGTTCGTCGATCCGCCCGAATAAATTGATACTAGTTTGCCAACTTAACTGCTAGGTAAGTAGGTCACTAATTTACCCGTTGAATCAACCGTACCTTTCCTATTTATTGAGAGAGTGAAAAATGAATGAGAAAAAGGTATGTATTTCAGTGAAGTGCAAAGTATATATATAACTGTATACATGTGACTAATCTAATCATAACAGAATACAAGCTGTTAATAACTAACCACCAACTAACTAACCGATCAAATAACTTAATCACTAACACTCCCCCTCAAGTTGGGAGGTACAAGTCAAGAACACCCAACTTGGAGATGATGCCGCGAAACTGTGAGGCAGGCAAGGGTTTGGTTAGCACATTTGCCAATTGGTGATGTCTTTTGACATGAATTAGTTTGATTATGCCTTTGTTGACCTTCTCACATATGAAATGACAATCTATTTCTATATGTTTGGACCTCTCATGAAAGGAAGGATTTAAGGCCAAATAGATTGCTGACTGATTGTCACTGAGAACCATGGCTGGACTAACTTGGACCTCAAATTCTTGCAGCAAATTATTCAACCAAGTGAGCTCACTAGAGAGACCTGCAAGAGCACAATACTCTGCCTCTGCTGAAGATCTACTCACTGTGGGCTGTTTCTTACACTTCCAGGAGATGAGAGAGTCACCTAGGAACACAAAGAAGCCACTAGTAGAACGTCTAGTATCAAGACAACTGCCCCAATCTGCATCAGCAAAGGCTGACAAACGAAGTTGAGACTGAGCAGAAAACAACAATCCCTGTCCAGGACTTGATTTGATGAAGCGAAGCAGCTGGTGTAAGGCCTGCTAATGGGCTATGCGAGGATCAGACATGTATTGGCTTAATTTGGTCACAGCATAAGTGATGTCTGGTCTGGAAATTGTAAGATACATGCGGCGGCCAATCATGCGCCTATACAAGGAGGGATCAGCGACTTTTTCACCCTCTGCAGCAGTAAGCTTTATGCTTGGATCCATAGGGACTGGTGCTGGCTTGGCATCCAAAAAACCAGTATCCTCAAGGAGAGAAAGAGCATATTTCCGTTGAGAAAGGGAAATTCCTTTGGTAGACCTAGCAATCTCCAACCCCAAAAAATATTTGAGGTCTCCCAACACCTTTAACTTGAATAAAGACTCAAGCTGTCGTTGGACATCCTGAATGCGTTTCTGGTTAGGTCCTGAGATGACAATGTCATCAACATAAACTAGTAAAAATACTGCTGAAGAACCTGAACCACTATGAAAAAGGGAGTAGTCACATTTGGACTGTAAAAAACCAATGGTAAGTAACGCTGAAGACAGTTTATTAAACCATTGTCGTGATGCTTGCCGAAGACCGTAAATAGACTTGTTCAACTTGCAAACTAAGTTCTCCCCCTTACTGCGGTAGCCAAGTGGAATGTCCATATAGACTTCCTCAAAAAGATCGCCATTTAGAAAGGCGTTGTTCACATCTAGCTGTAAGAAATGCCAATTATGAATAGCAGACAATGAACGGAGCAATCTAAGAGTAGTAATCTTCGCCAATGGGGAGAAGGTATCCATGAAATCAATCCCAGCCTGTTGTGTGTAGCCTTTAGCAACCAAACGAGCCTTATAGCACTCAATGGTGCCATCAGAACGATACTTGATCTTATACACCCAGCAGCAGCCAATGGAATGTTTACCGGGTGGAAGAGATATTATTGTCCAGGTATCATTGGTCTCCATAGCTTTAAGTTCCTCAGCCATTGCCAAATGCCATTCAGAATGCTTCACAGCTTGGTGGTAGGCGGGTTGGAACAATGAGATACTTGGCAAATGAAGTTCTTATATGGAGGGGACAATCGGGAGTAGTTGACATATTGAGAAATATCAAACTGGTTAGTGACAGTATGACAGTGAAAATCAGCAAGGTGGGAAGGGGGTCTGGACAACCTGGTGGATCGCCTAAGGACTAGTTGTTCTGGCAAACGAGGTTCTTGGGAAGGCATAATATCAGGCTCAGCTGAGGGATCAAGGGTTTGTGAGGGAAGCATTGGCTGTGGTAAAACAAGAGATGGTTGGATAGGAAACTCAATCGGTTGAGAGGCAAGAGAGGCAAAGGGAAATGTGTCTTCATGGAAAATAACATCCCTGGATATAAAGAAGTGCTTAGTTGCCAAATTAAGCAACTTGTACCCTTTGTAACCAACCGGGTAGCCCATGAAAACTAATGGAACGGCTCAGGCAGAAAATTTATTTCTATGAGAGGGAAGGGATGAGGCATAACAAAGACAGCCAAACACTTTGAGAGACTGATAATCAGGAGCCTTGTGAAACATCAGCTCATAAGGAGATTTAAACTTGAGGACTGGACTTGGAAGGCGATTTATCAAGAAGGTGGCAGTTTGTAAACATTCTCCCCAAAACTGGATTGGCACCTTGGACTGAAAGAACAATGCCCGGGCCACATTCAATAAGTGTTGGTGCTTCCTTTCTACTACAGAATTCTGCTCAGGGTGCTCAACACATGAAAGCTGATGGAGAATACCATGTTCCTGCAAAAACTCAGGAATAGCCAATTCCTTAGCATTATCTGAGCGAACCTACTTAATGCATTTACCAAACTGAGTCTGTACCATAGTGATAAACCTCATAAGAACCAGAGAAGCATCAGACTTGAATTTCAGGAGATAAGTCCATGTAAAGCGGCTGCAATCGTCAACAATAGTCAAGAAATACTTCTTGCCATCATGAGTTGTAGCATGATAAGGCCCCCATATATCACAGTGGATTAAATCAAATATAGCATCAGCAAAATTATTGTAAGAAATAAAGGGTAACCTTCTCATTTTAGCTAGGGGGCACACATCACATTGTGACAAATCAGGAAAATTTTTATTCTAAGACAATTCATTACAAAGAGTATGTAACATGGAATCTGAAAGATGGCCTAAACGCTGGTGCCAAGTGTGTGCACCAACTGTATTAACAACAGGTAATGAAAGAACAGAGTCAGAAACAAATGAAATTGTAGAACCAGTATGTGGCACAACATGAGGAATAGATTGCTGCAGGACAAAAAGACCTTGAGATAGTTCACCCTTGCCAATCACCTTCAAGGAGGGAAGGGCCTGTATTAGGAAATGGTCAGTAAAAAAAGTCACAGAACAAGCAACATCTCTAAGGAGAGCAGGGATAGAAAGTAAGTTTACTTGAAAGGAAGGAATATAAAAGACATTTTGGAGAACAAGTGCATCAGATAATTTGACCACACCAATAGAATGAATGGCAACTCGACAATTATTAGGAAGTAAAACATGCAAATTATGTACTGGCATGTAGGAAGAAAACAAGGAAATGGAATGCACGATGTGAGATGTAGCCTCAGAGTCTAAAATCCATGTAGTGTCTTTCATGCTAGGCATGGAGAAACTAGCAGAAAAGACCATACCAGAATGAGAAGATTGGCTTTGCTCCACTGTGGAATGTAGGTTTTGATTCTGCAATAACAGCAATAATTGTTGCACTTGTGAGGAAGTCAATTGTGCAGGAATATCAGTCACAGCAGGGGCATGAGCTATCTCTGGAGCAGAAACTTGGTGCACAGAAACAAGGGCCGGTTTACCCTTGGTCTTGTCATAGCCTGGGGGGTAACCATGAAGCTTGTAACAGCGATCTTGAGTGTGTCCCAAAATGCCACAGTGCGAACAAAGTGGCCGATCCTTCTTGAAGGATTTGGGCTTCCCAGCAGCATTCTTGGCATCAACAGGATTGTTTCGCACAGCAAAGGCCACTTGGGAAGCACTAGAAGTGGCAAAGTTAGAGATCTCACGTTGTTTCTCCTCTTGCAAAATTAAAGAGAAGACTCGGCTAATGGGAGGGATAGGATCCATCAAGAGTATTTGTCCCCTAATCTGACCATAGGATTCATTCAATCCCATAAGAAAATTTAGAACGTACTCAGTCTGAAGAAAATCTTGAAGTGGCTGAAGGCCACCACAATCACACTAGAGCAAGGGACGAAAGGTCACATACTCATCCCAAATCGCCTTAATCTTGGTATAATACTGATTAACAGACAAATTCTCTTGTGAAATGCTCACCAAATCTTTCCTTAATTGAAAAAGCCTAGGGCCATTAGATTGGCGAAAACGCACCTTGAGATCATTCCAGATCGTTGCAACGGAATCAGAACAGATCACATTGGCCGCAATGTCCTTAGAGACGCAGTTCAACAGCCAGGAAGAAATAATAGCATTGGTGCACTTCCATGCTTCACGCAACGCTGGACTCGTATCAGATGGAGGACGAGGAATAGAACCATCAACGAAATCGAATTTTCGCTTCGAATTCAACGCCATCTCCATTGAACGAGCCCATGAGTGATAGTTGTCCTCACCAAGAGGTTGAGAAACAAGAAGCAGTCTAGGATGATCGGATGCATGAAGAAAATAGGGATCAGTGAGATCTTGAGCCATGGAAAAGGTCAAGGAAATACCAGAAAATCAAGAAGAAAGAGAGGGAAAGTAGAGGAAAGTGACCGAAAATCAGGAGGGAGAAAGATGCGGTAGCAAACAGTGGACCTTAGCTCTGCTCTGATACCATATTGAGAGAGTGAAAAATGAATGAGAAAAAGGTATGTATTTCAATGAAGTGCAAAATATATATATACAACTGTATACATGTGACTAATCTAATCATAACAGAATACAAGCTATTAATAACTAACCACCAACTAACTAACCGATTAAATAACTTAATCACTAACACTATCTGAGTCTATGAACTATATTATTCGAATATTACAAATAAGAAAGTTTTAATAACAAAACTGCTATCACACTTTAATTAATAATCTTTATGTGAATTCATAGTTCATTTAAACCACCTAAAACTATGCCTACACGGCACTACGTTTCATTATAGTATTGATCTTTGATTAAGGTAATTGATGTCAATATTCAAAAAATGACTGCTTTTGGGAAAAAAAAAAATGATAGTCCCGTAAGTCTTGGAATTGGAATCCCCTAAAATTCAAATTATTTCCCTAATTTATCTGCAAATCAAGAAATCAAAACTGTTGAGTTGGCAAAGCATGTGATTTATGCAGCTTTTGCCTCTCAAAAACCATCCCATAAACTAAGTTATTTAATACATCCGCTGCAATGCATAATAACCCGCAAGCAAAGTCGCCAATCCCCACCAAAGTCTCACTTTTATTGGAGTTTAATACGGTGATAATTATTAATTTCAGCATAATAATATAATAATTTAATAAAAAATACATACTATAATAATGAGCGATGCCCAAAAAAAAAAAAAAAAGGAAAAACGGGAAAGCTAAACAACAACGAATAACAGACCAGTGTTAGGATGTTACCGTTAAATTATAAAGTTTTGTTATTTGCATACTAAAAATTTACAGTATATTTATATCATTAATGATATTTTAACTATTAATTAAAAATTATATATAATGAATAATAAGTTATTAATTTTTTATAGTAGATTATAAGTTTTAAATTAATTTATCAGTTTTGTTAAGTTATAATTAAATTATCTAATTTTAATATATTGATAATGTAAAATATTTTTATACAATCATCTAATCATGTATAATTATATTATTAAAAATATTTGACTCTTGTCATGATTATCTCTAAAGTCATACAAAAAATAAAATAAGATCAGTTGTCACCGTAAAATACTTTACATTATTATTGTAAGGAAACTTTAATACTTAAATTTAAGAATTTAATATAGGCTGACATATTATTTGAAATTTACTATGTGGTATGATCATTCTTGTTAAATAGTTAAATAATAAATAAATTAAGGAATTAGTCTCTTGAAATATTATTCACATATAACAAAGCGATGCAAGTAATTTGATTTATAGCAAGTGATCAATGTTAATATATTTTCAGTATAAATATTTTATATTACTAATTAATTATATCTTTTTTATATAAATTTTGAAATAACTATAATAAAATAAAATACTTTTATAATATAATATTATATATAATTAGATGTCAACAATACACCGAAATTAAATTATTAGACCAATCATTTGTCCAAATGAAAAATACTTGAACATAAAAAACTAAAAATGGAAACTATCAATTCGGTTCATGATGACATAAGGCTTTGATATATTGGAGGAGCCTTCAATCTGAGTAGTAGCTAGCTGTGTCTTACTCTGAATCCAATCCTGGACCATCTTCCATTGGACGCGCATTTATCTCTCTATTCTCTCTCATCATAACCATCCATTTCTTCTTAGTGTGTTCAATTCATCATTCTGAAATGTGCAACTTAGCTACCCTCCATCTCCTATACTCTCTTTCTTCTCTGTCCCCCAACACCGTTATTTAATATATTATTTTTCATCCAAGGTGGTGGAATTTGAAGGAACTAACATTCACCAAGTTGAACTGCCTAGTTGGCGCAAGTGGTTCGGTACTTCTTATGATAGTTTCGAGTTCGAGTCCTACGAAATAACTATCATCCATCTTGGTCTTCCATACAACATACAGCATTTGTATAATTATATTCATTATGCATCATGTTTGTGCTTCTGGGTAGTGGACACTTATGGTCTGCTCAACATTGATTGAGAAAAACCAAAGGGGTGTTAATTCAAGTGTATGACATCTTCAGATGATGGTGCTTCATTTTTTGATTCAAGTTTCAGTCTCCTCCTGAATCACTGAGCTGAGATTCTTTTAATGTTCAGGTAAAAAGGTTTGTTTCTTTAATCTTAATCACCAGAAGCAAAATTGATCACAGTTTCATTGAATCTTTTTCTGCCTTCCAAGTTTGATTAAGCCTATGTAATTTGTATATAAAAGTTGACAATTGGGTTTAATGGAATAGGAAAGTTCCAGTAGCACATAAAAAAGTAATAATTATAATTAATCTCGCTAAAGGTCAGAACTCAGAACATGGTACATTCATGTGTCTCATGTATGATTGAAAAACAGTTTGCACAGTAGACCAAGTCCTTGATATTACCATTAAAGTATCTTAGAGTAACAGCTCTCATTACAATTCAAGGACTATATGATCAGTTTCAATGACTAGACGCTGCCAAAAGTTCCCAGAATTCTGAAAAAGTCGGCATTTTTTGTAATTATGATCAATATATGCTATTAAAGAGGATGTGTGTAGAGAAAGAAATTTTCAATTTTTTTTTAATGATTAATTACTCTAAACAGCTTTCAAACTTTTCTGGTGTTTCATTGTTTACCCCTTTTTCTGAATCCGGCATAAGAGTAAAGACACTTTTAGCTTCTAGGATTTGATATTTCTCAATGCCTTTTCTTGGTCTTGAATGAAAAGGTGGAGATGCAGGGAAGTTTGAGAAATGCAAGAAAAGGTGGAAAAGCCTCCAGCAGAGAAAGAAAACTGGCATTGCAACAAGATGTATTGGCACTGTTTTGTTTCTTTCCCATTTCTTTTGTTTGGGTTTCACTTTCTTGTTAACTGGAAAATGAGGTGAATTCTTCTCCTACTTTCAGGTGGATAGGTTGAAGAAGAAGCTTCGGCATGAGGAGAACATCCACAGGGCATTGGAAAGAGCTTTCAAGAGGCCTTTGGGAGCTTTGCCTAGGCTTCCTTCTTATCTCCCTCCCTGTGTTAGTAAATCTCAGTCCCTTTCTACTGTTTAGTCCTTTTCTGAACAATTACTATTGCTAAGAGTGAAAATGAAGCATGACTACTTGGCTACAATTACAAGTGAGGAAGAGATTAGAAAAGAAATTTGATTGCTGAATTCTTCACCCTTTTTTTTCGGTCGAAACTACCGGTATTTACAGTGCACTGGACTCGACTAATTTGACTTTAATGTTTAAAAAAATTTAGATACTAGCGCTTCTGGCGGAAGTGGCAGTTCTGGAAGAGGAAATTGTTAGGCTTGAAGAGAAGGTTGTGCATTTCAGGCAGGATTTGTACCAGGAAGCTGTCAACATGTCATCTTCTAAGAGGAAAATGGAGCATTCAGCTCATCCAAACAATCCAAACCCAACACTGGATAGTCCCAGATTGGATAAATTGAAGTATCTTTCCCAAAAATCTGGTAATCCAGCAACATCTGCAACTAGCCCCACCACAAAAACCCCAGGTGAGCAACTTAAGTTACCATTATGTTTCATTGGTTCAGCCTAAGCTGTTTTAGGATTGTGCATACATTTCTTAAAGTTCACTTTGTGCCAAAGAGAGAGTGTAGTCCCTTATTGCTTGTGCATGTTGCTTGGTTTGCCAGAGGATAGACAAGGAAAAGAGAATCAATCATGTACTAATTCTTCCAAGAGCAGGCAGCAATCCTCAAACCAAACAAATAAAACTCCAATTAAGAAACTTCCCATTGACAACAAATCACTGCAAAAACGTTTGGATACTCCAAAAAGGCAGGTATGTCATGTTCAGAAATAACTCTCAGTTGTGTGATACGGCTAATAGGTGAATGAAAACTGTAGAAATTTTCTGAGGCCAATGAATGTGAGTTTTCCATTGTGCAGCAAGAAACAAGGGTGAATGACCAACAAATTGGAGAAGTAAGAACTGCTAGTCCACGCAAAAGGCCATCATCAGAAGCAGACAGCCCAAATATAATCTCTGAAAATATTGTGAAGTGCTTATCAAGCATTCTCTTGAGAATGAGTGCTGTGAAGGTTCCAGGTTCTGCAGGTGATATACCACCCTCATGGAATATAACACCTCGAAACTGTGTTGAAGGAACAGAGTTTTGGGATCCATATGGTATCTGTTTGGGATTTGGAAAGAGGGATATTGGTCCATACAAGCAATTATGTGCAATTGATGCTAAATCTTTCAATCCAAATCGAACTTCGAATACTTTGTTTTTACAACACCGGTTGAAGTATGTCATTCTATTCAAACTAGATTACTGTTTACTCTTCCATGACACTAATTAGTTGTTATTTGTGTCAATTAGAAGCTACAGTATTCTGATTTTGGGAAATTTTGCAGACTTCTATTTAGGAAACTAGCCTCTGTCAACTTAGAGAACCTCAACCATCAAGAGAAGCTTGCATTCTGGATCAACATTTATAACTCTTGTATGATGAATGTATGTTCCATGAGGATGACATTTGCTATAATCTCTATCTAGGAATATTTGTTTATTTACTAAGATTTATGATTCTTCACTTTAATATCAATAATAGCTTATCTCAAGTGGTCTACTTAATTTAATTATCTTCTCAATCAATTATCAATGATCGTATTTAAAGTTCTTCGCTCCTTTGCTTCAGGCATTTATAGAGAATGGCACACCAGAATGTCCAGAAATGGTTGTTGCACTGATGCAGAAGGTATGGATAGTAGAGAATTTTGTTTCTTCTGGTTAGGATGGCAGTGTATTTTGTTTGTTCTTCCATTGAGTATATCATAATAGCACATGTGTGCTCAAAACTTTATCCAGTTTTTTTGTTACTCAGGCAACTATAAATGTTGGTGGACACATGCTGAGTCCAACAACCATAGAGCATTTCATTCTAAGACTTCCTTATCACTGGAAATTTGTAAGTCCTGTCCTTTTCCACTCTAGCTTTACTATGGATGAGAATAAAGAGTTAATCACTAAGCTTCTTACTGCTAAATTCCAACCAGACTTTCTCGAAGGGAGCGAAAAATCATGAAATGACAGCAAGAAGCATGTATGGACTGGAGTTGTCAGAACCCCTAGTAACATTTGCTCTCTCTTGTGGAACTTGGTCCTCTCCTGCTGTAAGTTGATGAATAGTTCACACAGAATTTTGCAATCTTCCATAACCCCACAGCTAAGGCACTGTTCCATTCATGATTTGCATTTTGTCTCACTACATAATTAAATCAGATTTGAAAATTCTATCTTTCTTATATATATATATATATATATATATCCAATGCACAGTTGGTTCAAGTGGATCGACACTTATTTCCCCTTAAGCAAGGTTTCAAATTCAAGTCTCATGAATGGAAAAAAACTAGTACTAAGAGAGCTTTACTCCATATTAAGTCGAGCCAACTCAAACTAGACTAGTTGGATTCAGTGGACTTCAGATATTGGTGTTTTAGACCAAAAGAAAAATATTCACATCTGGTTGTCACTTTGTCTTAAACTATGCTGAATGCAGGTGAGAGTTTACACAGCATCTGAGGTTGAGAACGAACTGGAAGTGGCCAAAAGAGAGTACTTACAGGCAACAGTTGGAATTTCAACAACCAAGTTTGCTATCCCAAAGTTGCTGCATTGGTATTCACTGGACTTTGCAAAAGACTTGGAATCACTACTGGATTGGATATGCCTCCAATTACCAAGTGAACTGGGGAAAGAAGCCATTAAATTACTTGAGGAAAGGAAAATCGAGCTCCTCTCACAATTTGTACAAATTATGCCATATGAGTTCAGTTTTAGATACTTGATATGCACGTAATTTTGCTATAGTTTTCTGTATATTGTTTTTATTGATTTTGGGCTTTCAATTTTGTATAAAGCTGTAGATCCTACAAATAAAGAATGATGAATGATGATTCTCTTCTCCCTTTGGTTAGATTTCTTCTAATTCTTTCTCAACTAAAGTGAAGAAAGTAAGCACTTCATAACCCTTCTATTTGAACAAGTAAATCCACATAGTGTCAATCAAAATAGTCTCTAGATATAGTCTCTAGATATCTTTTAAATGTGAAGACTATTTTGATCGACACTTACAATTTCAGGGACAATTTGAGGGTTTACTTACTTGATTTTTGAGCTCTAACTGTGTAGCCCTTCCACAAATCTCACGTCTCCGAATGAGATTAGAATCAGTGTTCAACCATTGCCATATCACTTTAAAAGGCCTATAGGGTCCAGTTTCAAAATCTCACTGGAAATGAACAGCTTAAAATCTGATTATTTTCTATTTGCAAGAACTATATCTGTAACTACAGTTGACAAACAAACAGAGGAAGTTATGTTATGAAGGTTCTACAATAGTATTAGTTGTATATTAAATGGCACCTGCTTCCATGTGAATCAATGAACAATGTTCTGTTCACATGTACTGAAGATTATAGAGAGAGTTGAGTACTGCTGGACTTGCATCAGTGGTCCAACATCAAAAGCAAACTGATAACGAAATTCTCCAGTTATTGGCACACATATTGTGGTCCATCTCCTTGGTGTGGCAGAAGAAACCTCTTGAATAAATTTACTTGACACAATAAAGTGCTCTAATTGCAACTTCATTATGGTGTTCACCATGCTTTGATTGCTTGCCAGCCACTAGCAGTCTTTGCCGCGAAAAAGCTGAATAATTTACTCAGTTTTCTCCATGTGATGTTGTTGTGCCAACTGATTAGAAAACACATACTATAAGATCAATTTTTTGATTCATTACTCAGATTTCATTGGTCAATATGCTTAACATAGATGCAGACAATTTAATAATCTGCTTCTATATGGTCCTACAACTTTCAATGTGCCAATTTAGTTCCCATAGCTTGGAACTAACTCAACACAGTTTCATCCAAATCATCATTTGTCATCTGCTTTCAATTTAACAATCCGAAATACTGTTGAATTTTTCATTTTCTTTTCAAAGAGATGAAATATTGTACATCTCAACCATACTTTTTGTTACCTTTGAGTGTTTTAGGCTGCATTTTACTCAAATTAATGTGAGAACAAGATTCTTAGATGTAGATGCTGTACATTTAGAAAGGCTATGTAATGAATCTCACTTAAATTGGAATGAGTGTTGTTCTCTCCAGTTATCCGGGGTGGAAAAGTAACTGATCTGAGGTCTCTGACATGGATGTCATATAAGGCCCTCTAATGCTCATGTTAGTAGATACATAAGGAAGTCAGTCTAAATGAAAGAAAGTTTGGTTATACCTTAGTGGCGTGAGTAAGTATTTATAGGAGTAAATCCTCCTCTCATATAAAAGTTTCACATGACTTGATTATATATAAATTTGCACCATTGATTAGACCTTTCATGTACACTTTTTTATGGCTTACTTTCTCAATTAATAGTGAAAAATTATATATGATTAGGTTATATGAAATTTTCACATGAGATGATTCATTTCCAATTACCATGTAATGACTTGGATAAAGATAAAGTATGTCTTTGTTCACCAACGCCAACCGGAAATCATGCTTCCTAATGTAATTTTAACAAAAGTGAAACCTTCCTTTCAATAAATGCCCAATTCCTTAAAGTATAGAGTTGATTAGGGGAATTTGATTATAATTGACCTACCATTCAATAGTTATTTCCGTTTATTTACTCCGAATTTGTTATGTGTTTCTAGAAGTCAGATGTCGACCAGGGGCTTTGGCCCCATGAATAATTTTATTTTTGAGTAATACCATACTGCTAGAAAAAAAAAAAATACAGTAAACAGTTAATGGAGCTTGACTTACATGATTGACGTGATCATAGTAATTATATCTAAATCAAAAAGTCTTGTGTTATTTTGAAAAAAAAAAAATTGTAAGGAAAAAGTCTAGAAAAAAATTGACAGACGAAACCATAGGGGTCATGCCTCTACGTTTGAAGGGGTCCCTTTGCAATGAGTTTGCCATCCATGTCTAACTCATACCATATGGATGGGAATCTAAACTTTGTCTTATGCTAAAGAAATGAAGAAAAATATTAGAGTTGGTGTCTGTACTGGAGGGAGCTTGAGTGGTCCTGGTTTTGTCTCTTTTAAAGCTATGGCATTCCTAGCTATCACTCCCTTGCCTAATTGAAGTATCAAATTAAAGAATTCACTTTGAAATCCCATAAACCAATAAAAACATGGCTTAAAAGAGGACTGCATAACCGGTAAAATTTGTGAGACTAATTTCTTGTAAAGTGTTGGATCAGATTACCCTAGTCAGAAGATATTTGTAGGGCTGGTTAATCTCTAATTTTTCTCTAATTTGTTGAATCGATTATTTTTAATTTAAAATACAATTATAAAAAAATTACTAATTAGCTCACATAAATATTGTTTAATTCCATGAAATACAATCTAGATTGGGTGGTTACATGCGATTATTTATTTAAAGAGTCCATTCGCGAGCTATGAGATAAAAAAAGATTGTAATATTCACAATTACTTGAAGCTCGTAACACCAAAGTATGTGTGCCATTGAGCAAAGAATTACTATCATTTAATAGTGTAAAATTGAATAGAGATTGAATTGGCAAAATTTTCAATTTATGATTTAATTAACTAATTGAATAAAATTTTGCAAATTTTTGTTAATCCGTACATTGTGTAACTTCATACATATATCCTTGTTGGTTGTTGCATGTGAGACTAATTTCTTGTAAGGTGCTGGTGTAGATGACTATAATCAGAAATTACTTCCAAGGCTGGTTCATTAATTATTTTTGAACTGGTTAGGCGAGCCTATGCCAATAACTAGATTAAAAGATCTTTAAGGGTACATGGTAAAGTGGTTTTCTAGTACTCGTGTACCATTAAAGATATAGTTTGTTAAGTCTTATGATAAATGATTTTGCCAACGTATTTACAGCTTTCTTATAACTGAGTAGCTAAGAACATTTTGTATGTTTGATTTTTTTGTTAAGAGAATCTTATACTATAAATTGGTTAAAATTTTTCTGTTATAACTTTTGCTTAATCACATTAAAAAAAAATTTGTTCGAATAATAATTTTAAATTTTTAAATAGAAATTCAGACACAAATTTTATCTTTATAATCTCATTCTTGATAATTAAATCAAGAACATGTTTTCGATTTTTAATTATTTTTTAATATCTTTTTAAAAACTTATCATAAATTTTTTAATATAAATTATGTCAAATATAAAATAAATAAATTAATTCAAATACACATTAAATTTAAATTAAAACATTATAAAATATTTAAATTAAAATAGTTAAAAAATTATTAATCAAAACCAAGCTTTCAAATAGAACTGGACTACGATCCCAAACTAACTTTACCTTTGATGTTTGGAGGTTCAAATCTTGAAATCACCACTTTATCTAACTATCATGTCCAATTTGAGCTAACAATTCATAAAACCAAAAAAACAAAATAAAACCAAGCTTTCAACCCGAGGTGAAAGTGCAAATCCTGCAAATTAGATAGTTAGAGAAAAATGAGGAAGCAGGACCTTGACCTTTTGGGTCAAATAGCCAGAAATTATATTTAAAAAGGTTGGGCCTCAAATTGCTGAGGCTCATCCTTTGTCACACAAGGCTAGTAGGATGGGATTGGTTAAGCCCAATTTTATAGGCCTACACTTTAGGTGAGGCTGTTCTATCTGAAAAAATCGTAAGCTGGTTTTCGACCCAAAAACAATGAAATTATAAGCTAGTCCAAGATTTGAGTTTGACTTTGACTTGAACGATTCCACAATCACTGGTGGACCTATGGTAACCTTTCGTTAGTATTATTATCTTGTCCGATCGTAACGTTAAATGAGTTTAATTTTGGGGTATTGACCATATAAAACATTTTTATGCTGTAGCCAATGAAAAATTGACAAATTATCAATTTTGTGCAGTTTTTTAAATTTGAATTAAAATTAGTTAATTAAAATTAAGTTTAAACTAAATTATTTGACATATCTTGGCTGATAATATAAAATATACTATTAGTACATAAAAATTAATTCTATGTTAAATACTCACTGTCTTTATTTTATGTTGCAAGTTATGGTAATAAATTTTCTTCCTCTTTTTTTTTTTTTTTCTGATGCAATGGCAATCATTTTTCTGCTATGCAGTGTCACATGTAGGAAATTCTTGTTTGTTTTATTATCTCAATAGTACGCGATCTATTTTTCCATTATTCAGGTAGTCCTTTTTTTTCCCCTTTTTTTTAAGATTTCGGAGATAGTGTTTGCTTTGCTCTTACTGCAAGTACCGCGTTAATCCTAGAAGCTCTTCGGTGAACAAGTCCACATAGCTATTTATCACATGTTGGTTTGATCTATCTGTCACCCTCCAAAATAATATACTGAGAAATCATATAAACAACTAAAACAAAACAACACAACAGTAACTACTGCATAAAAATAATATGAAAATATTAATTTTTATTAATATATTCTCAGAAAATCTTATATAATTTTCCAGCTTTCGTTTCAATTTATTTCTATTTGATTATAATGCTGTCTTTATTGATCATCAAAGGAAATATTATGCATACAGTATAAGATATATTTCATTTATAGAACCAGTGTACACAAATCAAAATATTTATGTTCCTCGTAATATATGTTCTTTATAGAATCAAAATAACGACTTTTTCACCTTCACTTCCCTTGACTTTGATTCCGACGAACAAGCGAAGCATGGACATTCGTGATCCAAAAGCATAAACGACTTTATTAACGGCACGAAAGAACATAAACAGAAAAATTCAGCAAAGTCATCATCGGGGTATCATATTGAGCATATTTCGTTATCCGCATGCGATTGTTATTCCAGTATATTTCATGTATTTATTCATAAAAAAATCCATCCATATCTTTACATTTTATATATTATTATAACCAGGAGTTTCAAGATGTAGCCTCATCAATCATCATCCAAACACCCTAAAACAAAAGACGGCTTTTTTTAATATCTTTTTTTTTTATTTTTTATTTGTGTAGTTATTTTAATTTATGTTGAATTGGCATGTTCTTCTAGATTATGAAATCACCCTCTCCTTACCGTCACCCTAAAATGATAATAATCCATTATAGCACATTTAGTAGCAGCTCCAGATTGACCCAGTTAAAGGTAATCTCCGAAATGAGACACACATTTGCCTCGTGCACCAATCGGGTGATGACTAATGCAACACATCTACATATATAATTACATAAAACATTGAAAAATGTTATTTGTAATACTTTACTAAGCATTTTTAAAAGGGCATCTTTATATGTCCCTTAAATATTGGTTAAGAATAAATTATAACATTTCTCTTAACTAATATTCAAGAGGCATTTTAAAAAATATCTAGAATGGTGGTATAAGTAGTTTTATACTAAATATTAGAAATACCTTCACATCAAATCAAAACACATCGAAGCCATCCCCAAGCAACCACATTAGTTAACTTAAGTTCTTTTACTTTTTGAAACGTGCACTTAAATATAATACAACCATCCCCTTCAATCCTTTAGCCCCAAGCCAAATTCATACGTTAACAGATCATTTTAGCTACAAGTTGTGCATTATTACATACACATGCTTACCGAACACGTTTTAATAATCACCCATGTGGGGCAACAATTTGTTATATAGTTTATACTTTTCCCTACGATGATTGTTGACTTCTATACACACCACACAGGCTAAGAAGTATGACTTTCACATAAACAAAAGCCAACGGTAATAAAAGGTGGCTTCACTCCTATCCCACAACGAGTTAGCCATGCCAATAATAGTCAACAAAACCATCTTCAACCCTTTTCTCATATGATCCTTCCATGTACTTATATGCTATGAGAACAAGAAAAAATATATTATTCTATATGATTTATTATTCAATACCTTAATTTTAATTAAAAATATAATTAAAGTGAGATATAAGAATAACTCACAAAATTAATAAATTAAATAAGTATCCACAAAGAGTTGGTTGAGATGATAAGTAACCTTAACTTTCGACTCTCTTAAGAGAACCAGGTGAGTTCAAATATTAGAAATATAACTATTATGAGGAGACTATATAACTTTTATATCCTTAACTAAATCTATAAGAATAGCTTGTGATCTTAAAAAATATTAATATGTTAAATAATAAATTATCATAATTCAATACTTAGTTATTACATAAAAAACATAATTAAATTGAGAAACATGGATAACCCACGAAATCAGCTGTTGAATAATAAAAATATGAAAAATTACTTTTTCTTACTCTAACAAATCTAAGAAACTCTCCTCCCTACCTTCCCTCCACATGTGTATATATACCCACAACCATGACACAAACCTTTAGCGAGTAACAAAGGCATAAGCATAGCCAAGAGAAAAACAAGCTTAATTAGCTTGTAATAAGAAGACATGGAAGTGATGGTGCAAAGTCCAACTCGGGGTCCCAATTTGGATAATTTCGAATTCAGTGGCACCATGAGTTCACCCCATCTAAGTGCTCCTTCTTCACCAAAGCGTTTAGGAGAATACTACTTGAGCGCACCCACGAGTCCATCTAGGGTTTCCCAGTTATATAGCGAATTTGAATACTTCTCCAGCACCGTTGATGGCTCTGGTTCCTCCTCAACAATTCATTTTGAAGCAGCAAACAATAACGATGATGATGATGATGGTTTTGCGTTTTATGTGAGTCATGAATCAGACAAACCTTCTCGTTCAGCTGAAGAACTATTCGACGGTGGCAAAATCAAGCCTCTGGAGCCTGAGGGCAATGAATTGTTCACAACTCATCATGTAGCCGAAGAAGGGAACAAAGTCCTCAAAGCTTTCTCACCAAAAACGAAGAAGAACCAGTCTCAAGGTATGTTTGATAATATATTATTATTTTTTTATTATGACAAATGGTTGGTTAAGGTACGTAGAAAGTAATACACACCGCCTAGGAGGATAGAGCGAGTTGGAATCTTAAGGGGGAAACTCTTACCAGAAGAACATATAATCTTAAACTTTCGCAGATAAATGAGGATTAGTTTTACGGTGATTTAAATAAGTTATACTTGTAAAGATATTTTATTGTTTTAGAAGAAAAAAAAAAGGTTAATTTTTTCAAAAAAATAGTAGTTATTCTTTTCAAAAGTTATTTTAGGAAAATATTTTGAGAGAAATTCTCTAATACTCTTAAAATAAGAAAAAATGTAATGTTTTGCTCTATTAGATACTCCATGTTTGTAGGTCATTCTGATTCTCGCTTTTATTGCATCTGTAATGTGGTAATTGAAGCGTGAAATTGTGAATGAAATAGAATATTACTAAGAATTTCTTCGCTTTGAACACAACAAAGCTAATCTAACTAGTAACCTTTTTCATTCAGAAACTGAACATAGAAGGGGAAGAGACAGAACACCAGCATCATCGGTCTTGTCTTCATCGAACTCGGGTCGCAGGGTCACAAGATCACACTCTCCTTATAGAACATCCCAATACACATGGCAAGAAGAAGAAGAACAACGCCCACAACAACAACCTCTTAGCAACAAAGAAGGGTCAACATTAACCTCATCCTCGAATTCTTCAAAGGGGTCATCAAGAAGATGGAGATTTAGGGACTTGCTTTTGTTCCGGAGTGCCTCAGAAGGGAGAGGTTCCACCAAGGATCCATTGAAGTCCATTCTTTACAACAAGAAGCATGAAGAGGTTAACAAAACATCGAGTTTTAGATCCTCGGATTCCTCGTCAAGAAGAAAAGGACACGTGTCATCAGCACACGAGTTGCACTACGCCATGAAGAGAGCTGAATCCGAGGATATGAAGAAGAGGACTTTCTTGCCATATAAACATGGGATCTTGGGCAGGTTGGCTGGATTTGGACTCTAGCTAACAAGATCAATACAATAATGCTCAAAATTACTCATCCTAAAGAATTCCTCTTTTGTTTTTTCGTTAAATAAATATTTGTATTCTTTTGTTTAAATTTGCAGAATACTCTTACTTTCTCAAGGGTGAGTTTGCTTTAGCTGAAAAATTAAAATTATTTTGATAATTGATTATGATAAAATTATTTTTACTTTGGATGCGTTAATTAAAAAGTAAATTTACCGTAATGCTTTTTATTAAGATTTTATGAAAAAGTGACTTATGTATAGTAAATAAATTTAATTTTGATATACCATTAATATAAAAAAAATTTACATAGAATTATAATAGTAAAAGTATTTGATTCAACTACACACTATTTTAGAGGTCTTACAAATAGAAACATATAATTGGATAATGGTATAAAATATTTTTACACTAATAATATATGAAAATTAATCTCATAGTAAATTACTAAAAATGATATGAAATTATTTGTTTATATTATAAAATATTTAGTACTTAGAGTTAATTTGATGAAAAACCATAATTTTAAAATAATTAGCTTCTATTTATATACAAAATACTCATTATAAAAAGTTATTTATAGTATAAATAAAATAAGTTTAAAATTGAATTTACCCAGCATATTATTAGATTAGATTAACAACAACGCTTTTAAATAATGTTTTGGGGAAACAAGTTGATTTACAAACATGCACCTAATGGTGGGTTTAAGTTTTGTAACTTGGGTTTTGTCCCAAATGCAACCTATAAATATGCTATTTTTAGCTTCATTCATGAAATATAGTTAGATGAACATCAAAATGTGGTTAGATAAGCTTGAAAATGTGGCAGAACGAAACTAAAAACGTGGCTAATTAACCTCCTCCTTATCTCCTTTCTCTCCTTCCATGATTCTACCTAATCAGCTCCCCCTCGACGCCCCGCCACCTCCCCCACCATCCCAGCGCTAATAACTCCTCCAACCTCCGCACCACCCTCCACCTCCTTCTCTCTCTCACACTCGTCACTTCAGGTCGGGTTGTTGGCTTGCAGCTTGCTCTGCAACAGCCATGTGTCATGACTGCTTTGAAAATGATGAGATATTCGAGAGGATCAGGACTGGCGCCAAAGCATTGGACGCTGCGATTGTGAAGCTGTGACGGGGGAGGAAGCCAGACAACATCAGTTTGGAGGATGCAATGGTTGTGCCACTGGCAAGCTCAGAGCCAGATGCAGCTGGCTAAGGTTCCCTCTATGGGCCACCAATGAAGGAGTTCGTAGAATCAGAAATGGAGAAGGAGGGAGGGAAAGAGAGAAGAAAGTGAGAGATGAGAGGGATTATGGTAGACTCAATCACGACTTTTAATCTCCATCATCCAATATTATTAAATCCTAATAAATGATGTAGATAAGGTTAAGATCATGGTGGACTATTTTTTTTTAAATGGTGTATCAAGCACCTTATTTAATAAGGTGTATGGCAGAAGGCACCTTGTACTTAAGCATATTCGCTTTTCCTGTTATGTAAGCTAATTATATACGAATAATAGGTTCATGGCGCAGGAATTTTCTTACTAATGATAATTATAATCATATATAGTTCATGGGCCCACTATATGGGTAAGGAAGCAATAAGTTACGCACGAAATCATGAAATGGATGCAACTACGGTCAATAGTATCATATCAGGTTCTAAACAATAAAGGCTTGTTTGGTTTACTTTTGGAGGTAAGACTATTAAAATGAGTCAAATTTGTCGGACAATTCGTTTACCTACAAAAAAATAAGTGGGCTGAGTTTAAAAAATAATAATCTGTTTAAACTAACCCAATTTTAATCCAACCTATTTAACCTGCAAGACGGATAAACGGATTGACTTATTTATCCATTTTTTTATTATTTTTTTAAGAAAAAAGATATAAATTTAAGATATTTTTATTTTTTTAATAAGAAATAAAAATTTTTACCATTTTTTAATCAAAATTAATTTTTAAGCCTGCGGATTGGGCTAGTAAAATATGATTAGTGGACTAAATGGGCTGGTTATTTAACCTGTTTATTTTACATGCTTAAACAGGTCGGGTCCAAATTGGGACACCCTATTTGGAGGATTCAGAAGGCCTTTTATTAGAATGAGAATAAAAATGTTAATGTGTTTGGGTGTATAAAAACCTTTTTTTTAGAAAGTCTTTTGAAATTTCAAAAGGTTTTTTGGAAGAAGAATCTTTGAGGTTACTTTTCATTTTAGAAAAAGATATTTTGAAAAAGAATTTTATCATTACTCTCACATCAACAATCAAAAGTAATTTTACTTTGTCCTATCCAAACAAAAATTATTTTTCTAAACTTTCTTTTGATATATTCAAATCAAACAAAAATTATTCTTTCAAAAGTTAAACCAAATATACACACATATAACTGTACATGCTAGCATGTACAAATAGAAGCTCTTTCAATATGAAAAAGGTCTACGAGCTATAGTAATCTATATTTACGGCTCGAAATTCAAGTCACTTCTTGCCAACTACCAACACCATCAATTATGTAGGCTTTATACTCGAAAATGAGATTAATAAGTTGAGATTTAAAAGGAGGTGGTTGAAGACTTGAGCACAAAAAGATGGGATGAGATATATATATATATATATATATATATATATGTGTGTGTGTGTGTGTGTGTGTGTGTGTGTGTGTGTGGATTTTGTGGCGAAGATAAGCAAACCATACTGTTGATTTGTTGGTCCATGCTCAAGGTGAGGTTTGTTTGGTGAGATGAGGTTCTCATCACAGAGAGGGAATCAAATGAGAAAGCACTTTTCTATACTTGAGCTAAGGGGAAATTCTGCAGTCCTTTTCTTGGGATAAAGCTTGAATGGTAGATTCATGAAAACGGGAAAGCTATAAGATATATGCCAAGCCTCTTTTCTCATTTATCCTAGCTATCTTAACCCCAATTAATTAATCATTTCATCTCTAGAAATAAAGAAAAGGGATTAGGGTTCTTGATAAGGACATTGGGGTTAATTTGATAATTAAAAAAATTTGAAACCCTTAAAAATAAAGGTGATAGTAATTTACAAATGAACAAACATTAAACACATAATTAGTGTTAATTGAGCCAATCAGAAGAGTTCCAAACCCTTTAAAATTGTACAATAGAAATCACCTTCTTGTACCAATAATCGTGAAGAAAACAAGATCCTTGCTATTTTTAAATTTCAATTGAAATTTTCTTGTACCAAAGCTTGTGACTATGTGGAAAGCTTGGTTTTGATTTGAAACACAATTGCAGAGATAATGACGTTTGATTTGAGGAATAATTCTTGTTTGGAGGATATTATGATCAAATTATATATATTACGTTGCAAAGTTATATATATGCTATTTTGGTATTTTCTTCTTATGTGTTTTTTGCTTTCTTTCTTTCTTATTTTCATACAAGTGTACTGTAGTGTAGTCACCAAATCATGTGATGGAAAATTTGATCAACCGCATCTGTGTTTTACCAAATTATGAAATTGCAGTAATCTTTTTTACGTCGATGGCAAAACTTAAGCAAAACAAAATTATCTTTAGTCGAGTATTTTGAATTAGTTGAAATACAATGATAATATCAAGCAAGCAGCATTTTCAAATAGATATAAAACTAGCATTCTGTGTCATGCAAAATACTTATGCTCCAGGAGCAAGGATTTTTGAGATACAATATTTGAATGTGCGAAGAGGACGCCATAAAAGAAGATGTGATTTTAAGGTGGACCACTACATGATTGGTCTACAATGAACTAACAGAGATAAAAACTAAAGTACGTGTGCATTGTTCTTCGCACATTCACATATCGTTTCTCAGGATTTTTTGTTAGGAAGAACTCAAATAGTCATTTTTTGACTTATTATCGTATATTCCAATTCAATACACATCCCTGCTATGTTAATTCTCACTATTTCCCTGAGCTTTCTCTACTTCCATCTCTTGATCTTAATGAGGTTTTCTCGAAGAAAATTTTTTCCATGGATATTAAACTCATGTCTTATATTTAAACACACTTATAATAAAGTTGATGGAACTAAAATAAATGTATTTTAAACAAATTTAGTAGAATTCAATTTTATTTTGAGTGTCTTTAAATATCATGTGCTAGAGTTATATCCATGCAACCAACCAAAAGCCCTTTTTTTTGTCCCATCAACCAAAAAAAGAGGGTAGCTTTTTCTTTGATCCATTTGATACCTTTAATAGTTTTTCTTCGTTATTTCTCTGGGCCTTAGCCCGTTGTTCAACCAAAAAGACATCAATTAAAAACTCCCCAGTGAAATTATAGGTTTAGAATAGTCATAATATACACTTCGAGGCGTAGATAGAATGGTCACATGCCTGGCCTCCTCAACAGTGCACCCGAAAGAGTGGGATCGCCTGTTCGATTCCCACCATGGGGCCTGAGCCCCCAGCCCCCCCCGGGGGGCATGACCAAAAAAAACAAAAAGAGTAGTCATAATATAAAAAAGCAATAAAATAGTGGTTCAGGCAAAATAATACATTCAATTATATTTGCTGATATTTACACGTGAATTGCTCGCCAGACAGCGTAGCTCAAGTGAAAGAGCTATGTACAAAGGAATATATATATATATATATATATTACAAGTCAATTTTCTGGTTGATACATTAAAAATTTTATCAAATATTACCAGCTTCTAAACCCTAGCTAGTTCAATTCTCCAGTGGTGGTTTTAACTTCTAAGCATAACCTTAGCTCATAACATGCTTCAAAGGTGCGTGAGTGAGGGGTATGTTGCTGGAGTTTGCAACAGACAAGTAATTGAGGGTACCACCAGGTTTCAAGGAAGATTGAAGAATCAGAAATTCTGGCACATGAGAGTGACGGGAAGGTATAATCTGGTTAGATTCCTCAGCATTATAATGTTGTGAAGATTCCCTGTCGCAAGCAGAGCATATATATGGACTTAGGCACCATGAATTATATATTTATCAAATTTAACATTCATAGTATGCTATAATACTAAATGGTCCATCAAACAGTGATGAAAATATTACCCCATTGATTTCTGAATTTTGTTAAAAATCCGTACGCTCATGGGGGCTGGCATTACGTCACATCTATTTTTGGTAGTGTCTCTGGGAATAAGTGAATTATCCTACATAGCACAAACAATTGAATGTATTGAGCAACATATCATAGTCATGTCTTCCATATTCTATCCAGAGTAACCCCTATACCCTTTTTCTTTTTCTTTCTCTTTCTCTTTTCATGTTAAATCCAAGCAAGTTATAAAATTATCATGAAAGTAAACCTCTAAATTGGTCTTTGATGGTAATATTATCAGAACAAATTTGTCCTTGAGAAGTGAAAACTCTTAGTATAATCCATAAGAATTAAAAATATAGGTTAGATTAGTCTTTTTACAAACAAATTAGCTCTTGAAAAATGCTTTCCATCATACATATTAATTTGACCCATATTTTGAACTTTTAAGGACTATGCTAGGGTTTTAATTTCTCAAAAGCAGATTTATCTGAAGATGTTATCATTAAAGACCAATTTAAGGTTTTACTGACATTATGATTTCCTTTTGGTCAATTGTCCACTACGAGGAGTTCAAGCATAATTAGCACTTACTCCTTGTCCTGGGTCTCGTCTAGGAAACAATTGTGGATGAACTAGAACATCTTGATCATGAAAATTCTGTACAAAGGCGTGCTTAAGAAGCATTGCTGCAGGTGGTCGATCTGCAGGGTCCCTTCTGAAACATTGTTGGAGGAAATCCTTTCCAACCGAAGATAAAGTTTCAGGTATAGGTGGGGTATTGTATAGTACCTTGAACATGGCTGAAGGCTAATAATAAACAAAATATAACTAGGTTATTAAGTTAACAAGTACATAAGAGACAAAAATATTAAGTAGATTGGATGTCTAAGGGATGCAAGAATAATCAAATGCCTTAGAAGATCACCCACTGTTTCTAAGGGAAAAAAAAAACATATTATTACAAAAATATAATTGTGTAAACTTTAGGGTTTCTCTTTCTCATTCTTCTTTTGAAGGAGCATCATTACGTGAAGCCATGCCAAAAGAAGAGAAAAAGGAGAACTCTGCCCCCACCACATTTTTTTTAGGTCTTATTAATCTCTCATGCAATTTTGAGTTCGGAATGGTGGTTAGCAAAGTCTTTTCAAATGACGACTCTAGAATTTGAACCTATGACATTGCAGGTAAAGTTCGACTAGAATCACATTCAAAACTTCCACTACAACCAACCACTTTTGCGTCCCCACCACTTTTGTATTGACAAACTACATGCAAGAGCCTTAACCATAATGAGTTAACAAGCATAATGAGGTGCTCACCCCTTCAAACTCACTCCAAGGAGGTTTTCCTGTCAGCATTTCAATGATGGTGCACCCTAAGCTCCATATATCAATGGCCATGGCAAGGTCAGGATTGGATTCATTCTTTATGGCAGCTTTCATGACCTTCAATGAACAAATTTAGAGTCAAAAGGGGCATGTCATTACTCATCTAAAACACTATAGATGATAAGAACGATAGAATACCTCTGGAGCCATCCAGTAGGGACTACCCTTCAAAGAAAGTTGATATGAATTCCCTGACAGCTGGAAAGAGCAGATTGGTCAGATAGCAAGACCACCAGAAACGGAAGAAAAAGATGGTAGATAATTGTGACAACTATGAAGGATATAAGCACCAAAATTGAGAAAGTTATAACCAGTTTAGCAGAATATGTTTCCACCTATTACTTCTATAAATATATCAAAACTTACAATTTTTGCCATCCCAAAATCTGCAAGCTTGACAATGCCTGATTCATTAACCAGCAAGTTTGCACCTTTGATATCCCTAAAGAACCATATCAACCATTTAACCAAACTTCATACAGCAATGCCAATCAAACTTTATTGGCAAAAAATTAACAGAAGAATGTCTTCAGTAGGCCATTGGCTATATAAAAATAAGAGAACAACTTTCATGTGATCTTTTAATTTGATTCAAGTGTTATAATTTTACTTTATAGGAAGATTCAGCTTGTGAATTACTTGTCAATATATGGTTCTCATGAGATATAATAAGTAGCCATTCAGAGAAATAAAATCAGATAGAAAAACGTTATGTGGATGTATCTTTTTGTGTGTCAATCAACTACTAGTGATTCATGTATAAATAAACGAGAAATTTATATGCATAAAAAATGAAAATCGAGTAACAGTATTATCATTTACCACCGCACTGATCCGATTAATCAATTATGTACGTGAATTCCCCACTTATAGTCGATTGACGCAGAAAAAGATGTGTCCAAATAACAGGACTCAATCAGATATATCAGTTGCTTTCATTAAACTCTGTTGTCACCTGTGGATAGTCTTGGTACTATGTAAGTAAGCCAATCCAGAGAGAATATGCCTTGTAAAATTGCGAACCACAGATTCTGTCATGGCTCCACAATGCTCCCGAATAAATTTATTAACTGATCCAGGATGGACATACTCCATATATATGTACAAATGGTCTCCAACCTGAAAACAAAGGCGTTTCAAAAAGTCAATCTAATTTACAATCACAAAATACCCTTAAACTTTCATTAGGCTGTATTAATATACTTGGAAAACAAAAGAACAAACAACTAACTCACTATTTCACTTCCATAGTACTGCACAATATTGGGGTGCTGCAGTTGACGAAGAATTCTGATTTCCTGAAACAAGGAACAATTAAGAATAACAGCTTAAACACCATCCATTTGGCGAACGTGCAAATTTGGTCTCAATATTAGTCAAAAAACAAAGCTTAGTTCTCCGTGTGTGTGTGCATGTATGAATTGTACTAGCAGGGTTGGTGATTGAAAATAGTTAAGTTTCTGTACCATTGAGAAAATAAATCTTGGTAATAAGACATATCTTGTAAACCAATTTATTAAAAATCACTTTGGTCCAAAGCAATTCTTGTATTATTTATACTAGTTATCAGAACAATACATTGGAAAACACAATATGCTAACAGAAGAATTCTTGACAAGAGGGGAAGATGGAAATAAGTTAAAGCATGCCAAGTAAATTTCAATTCACATCAGCAGTTAACCTGCAATGGTAATTGTTTAACTCTAATGTCAATTGTACAGCCATAGTCACGGGCAATCAAATAGTGCTATGTGGAGTTGACTCTAAGATACATTTTTTACCATAAGCTCAATATTATTTTTTCCTTAGCCTTTAGAAAAGATAAAAATAAAAAAACTCAGGGCAAGAACCTGCTCTAGTTGCTTTATGCACTCAGCAGATGTAGGATCATCAGGAAATAGATCCACCTCCTTCATTGCACAAGAGGCTCCAGTTTCTCTGTTAAATAATCAGTTATACACATGAATAACCATAGAATAGCCATATGTTACAGCAGATGATAGTGAAAGAGTATCCAGCAGAATAGTTAAATGAATTGCATACAGGTTGGTTGCATGATAAACACTTCCAAAGGTACCACGTCCAATAAGTTTTCCTTTCTGCCATTGACCTTTCATTGAAGGTTGATTATCTGTAACATGATGCATAGTACTTGAATGATGCTGCAAAGGTGCTTGTACTAGTGGTGATGAAACTCTAGGAGGAAGCGGCAACGGATGCGCATCAACATGGTTATTTTCAGGCCACACAGTGGACAAAAATTTATGGTGTTGATGAGATCCCTCTTGAATTTTAGGATTGTAGTAAGCACTGAGGCTAGCCGGGCAACACGTAAGAGAATGGTCTTTACGAACACTTTTGGCTGGTAAATGTTTCAAATTACCATTAACTTCTTGAAGAAAATTGATGGTGTGATCAAAGAAAACCACATTGGTCCATCCACGTGGACTTGTAAGAGGACTAGTGAATACACTTGATGGGGCACTTTTGGCAGCAACACGCAGGCTCAAGCCAGAAATACTCTCAGAGTCATCAACATCATAAGGCACTGATGTGGGGTTTTTGCATGAACTGTTGCCTGCATTAACAATAGCAATTTCAAAAGAAGGTAAATGGTGTCCAATATTATATAATATATATGATTCTAGAGGCACATAGCAAAGAATGGAGAAGAAATTAACCTGCCAAGAAACTTTTTGCTGGAATGTGCACTCTTAGATTATGTTTTGCTTTTGCAACAGTAGGATCTAAAGAGGGTCTATCCAAATTGCTTGAAGGACTTGTATTTTTCATTGCACCATGATTTACTATCTTCCTGATAATTGTCGGTGAAGGGAAAAAAAAATTACTTCAACCATTCATCATCATTGGCATGATATAAAGCAGAGAAGCTGATTCTATACATTGAAAGCTAATAACTGTAGTCCAAATCATTGTATATACAAGTAATATTTTCTCTGTCGTAAGGAAACAAGTTCAAAAGATCAAATATCTTACAAAAAACAAAATAAAATAACTATTAAAAAAAAAAAAAAAAAAACACCACTGCCTCAGAAAATTTGTCTTAGTTATTTAATTACAAAATTAGGCCTCATCCTTTCCTTTTCTGGAACAACAGTTTGTACCTTTTATAATACAATATCCTTGTTAATCAAAATAATAATAATACTAATAATAATAATAATACAATATCCTTACACACATTGGATTCCATATCTGTCATAATGCTTAAATTATTGGTTTAGTTAACACACTAACAACATTTTTTTTTCAAAGAATAATTATTAATCCAAGGGATAACGAAGAAGCATTTTTCTAATAATTATAATGAAAAAAGAAAAAGATACTTGCAAATCAAATTTTATCCACCATATCTACACGGAATATAATATTTCGTATAAATAACTTACGACTAATGTGTATTAAACAAAGATTTAACTTTGATACAACATGAAAGTTTTTTATACTATCATTTATCATATCACTAGAATATGTGATCCTTACAATAATAACTCGAAAAATGTTATACTAAAGATAATATACAATCAACCACGTCCAAAAAAAAAAAAAAAGATAATACACAAAATCAATTGATTAAAAAAAATTTACGCTAATATTATATCAAAATCAAATTCATTATATAATAATTAACAATGATAATCAGTTAGTACTACATAATGATAGATACGGATAAATATTTTCTTAACTCATATGTTAGACTTTATTCTCGACATTTGGCAATTGAACTGTTAATTTTAGTTGCGTTTATGGTGAACGTGGTACATGTGGTAAGGTAATTATGTAATTAATAATGGATATAAAATTTTTTCAGCGGTTTAACAATAAGATAAATAAAATTTCTAGTTGCTAACGCATGATTCCACCTATTTTTCCAATAGCAGGTACAAACTAATACAACTGAAATTGTCAATCGTTAGTATATGATTACTTGTGTGTTCCAATGATATCTAGAAAATCAGTTTTCCAATAACAATACTGATAGATATGTTACGTGATGATTAACAATTAACATAACTATTATGTGCTTATGTATCATGTAATTGAGAAAAGCAAAACTGCAATGATAAAGAAGGGCTACCTCAAACCAAAGTTGGGATGCTCCAAGGAAGAAGATCCTCGGTGCGCGTGTCCGGGACTGAGGCCGGTTGAGTCCGCCGGTCGCCGGCTCAGTTGTGAGTCGGGGAGCGGCAGCGGTTGCGGCACGGCGGAGAAGGACCAGTGGCTGCCGCAACCGCCGTGCGAGCTATGCTTACATGACTCAGGCGAAGAAGAAGAAGAAGAACAATTACAAGAACAATACACAGTGGAATGCAAATGCAACAAACCAAACACTTCTTGGTTGTTTAGGTGCCTCAGCTTCCGTTGTCTTGTAAGACGCCGAACCTCAACAATATCATTATAATTATTATTATTATTATTATTACCTCCCTCGTTTTGCTTCATCATTCCTATAGGCGCATCCATAACACACGATGATGAAGGAAAGAGTATTGGTTTGCGTGAAAGAGGCATTTAAGAGAGTGGTGGTTGTGGTGAAGATTGATGAATGCTGTTGTTGATGAAGTCTTCATGTGAGAGAGTGGTGGTGGTAGCAAAAACAAGGAGGTTTTTGCTAATGGGTGAGGCTAAAGAAAGTAAGCGTGGAAACACAACAGGAAACACCCCACGCTGTTTCTTCCGGGCCTTTGGTATTTTCCTGGAAAATTTTTCCAACTATACTCTCCTTAAATGATTCATGTTTCTCGGTCAATGGTTCTCATTTTGGGTTATGATTTTTTTTTACTAACGTAGTTCGAGTTGGATGGGTACATTAATTATAAGGTAAAGTTCAGTTCACTCAACAATTGTAATTTCCATTCACAGCACTTGAAATTTGAGATCTTCCTTCTTCCTTAAGAAATAAAAGCGTCAAACTATTAATTTTAACCACTCAATCCTTGGTAAATTGTTCAATATTCTCATATCAATTAAAAAAGAATGATACTTTCATTATTTATAAATTAATATATCAGTTTATTACATTGGAATTTTATTTTGATTTAGATCAATATAAAAAGTTATTCCATAACCATTTACTCATATTTCATATTAATAAAAATATGATAATATATCAAAATTAATTTTATTATAATAAAAATATAATAATAACTTACAAAATTGATATATTACAATGTAAATAATATAGAATTTTTTTTCCCATTGAGAGTACCTACAATTTAGTAAAAAATTTTCTTTAATTAGGTCAAATGCAAATATATAATATATTAATACGTCAGAGAACTCGCGGAGGAAAATGAAAGAAGGGAGAGGAGGGTGAACACTTATGAAGAATATGAACGCGTAAATCACAGACACATGGACATAGAGTCGGAGTCAAGGTTGAAAATCCCCACGATGGTTGATGAAATTATGAAAATAACTAATGTGACTACAAGATTGACGGAGTTGTCAACCAGTAATATGAACGGTGAGATCATCAGAGGTTGCATGTGTCGGTGTCATAGGCTCAAAGCCTAGGGCCACATACATCGGAAGATGAAGCCAGGCCAAATGAGGCTATTGTTGGATGTGTCCCATAAACATTTCGTTTCTTCAAGTCCACACATGTCCGATTACCGACACCGTCACCCCTGTGGTCCCGCAAAAAAAAGTTATTAAAAACTATATAGTACAATACATAAGGCCTCAAACTTGGATAAAATACTGTTAGATGTGTCCATCAGAATGAAGGACATCATTAAAGTGTCGTGTGATTGTCATGTTATGGGAAAAAAAATTGTTATAAAAGAATTTTTATATTATTTTTATTAATTTTATAAATTTATTTTTAATATAATAAAAAATTTACCTAATTATCCACTTATATACTCCTACTGTTTTAACATAATTATTCACCTTTAAAATTTTATTTTTTTACAAATAATTACCCTATTTGAATATTTAGATAATATTAATTATCTTTTTTTAATTATATTTCTATTAAATAGAGGATATAGAATAAATGAAAAGAGATAATTAAAATTAAATAAATATTAAGAATAATTTTATAAAATATATTTAAAATTTTTAATATTAATATTTTTCTGATTATTTCCTTAATTCAAATATGTAGTTCAAATCAAAAAGTTATTTCAAAATAAAATTATATTATTAAAATATTCAACTTTTGTAATAATTATCTCAAAATCATTTATAGGATGATATATGATTAATTATTAATATAAAATATTTTATATTGATAATATATCTTAAATTTAATTTTTTTATTTTTTTTCCTATTACAACATGTAATTATCATCATTAGTGACAAACATAAGAAAATGTTAACATGAGTCCTCAAAAAAGATAAAAATGTTAACATGTGCCGTATATATTTAACACCCCCCCTCCCCAGGTTATTTTACAGGTCGTAAGATATTTAAGATCTTTGAAAAAAATTATATAAAGCCAATCAAGAAATGAACGTACATCAAAATATTTTGTAAACAATTTAGGTAAATGTTGACCTAATATGAAGGTTAGTAGCCTTGTGTATAAACCATAGATATTATTAGATATTTGACAAGTGTTACATAAGTAATTCCTTGGATGTACAAAAAATAATATACAAAATGACATGGCTCTTTTGGAGTTTGATCTTGATTATCATCACTAAAATATATTTTATATTATTATTTAAACATGTATTTCCATGCGTTAAAATATCATTTATAGTTCAAAAAGGAACTAAAACTAGGGCTGATGCAATTTAAGATTTGACAGTCACCATTCATATATTATACCTTTTTTTACATTTTATGTAAAAGAAAATGTTTTCATTGGCGAAGATAAAGATCCCGATCCATGAGGCAACAACTCTAGTCGTGTACCAGATATGAAACTTGGTACCCTTCATATATATTACATATAGAAATTATTAGAGAAGTGACACGTTGCGCTCGTGCACTTGCACTACGGTTCTGTTTCTTACGTTCAATTCTCAACTGAAAGGTTACAGGTAAAGCATATATTCCTTTCTTTTTTAAGTTTTTTTGTTTTTGTTTTGGGGGGAGTGTGAAAGCATGTATTCCCATTCACTAGTTCATACTGTAAAGTGCAAATTATGCTTGGGCCCACATAGTGCCATAGTCAGCCCAATAGAAGGCCATCCCCATGAATTTCACGGGCCCAAGCCTTAATTTAGGTTGTTGTTGACCCAAAAAAGGAGCTTAACGCATGCAAGCCTTAGCTCAAATGGCCAATATCTTGGCCTTGCTAATGTGCGTCCCAGGTTCAAGCCTTCTAGAGGAAGGCAGTGCCCCCCCCCCCCCCCCCCCAAAAAAATTAAACCCTCCTACCCCAAAAAAAAAAAAAAAAGAAGCTTAGCAGTCTTGTCTATTATTTTTGATGTTATCACCATAGCCTTTTTATAGATCATTTTATTGATTGACTCGTCGACATACATTTTATCAAGAGTTTAAGCGATAGAAAAAGAGTTCAATTTCATGTACCGAAAAAAGTGAATAAGAGTTTAATTTTGATATGATATTAATGTAAAAAATTTTCACTATTAATTATTTATTATTACCTATGTAATTTTTAGTATAGTTATTGTAAAGTCAATTACTTTGAATAATATTAAAGTCATACATAATTGAAAGGATCTCATCCTTTCTATGCACATTCGTGTGATTCTCGTCCTGGCAAATACTATTGTTGATAGAAAAATGACTTGTTATTGTTTTCTTTTTGTTTCGGGAAAAAAGTTTTTGGAGTGGCAGATTTGGGATTCTCACAATTTGATAAGATACTGTTAGATTGAGAAAAGATGGTTGATTTCATGGGATTCCCACCGAAGTCAGCCCAATAACAGGCCCATCCGAATTCCCACCTAGTTCAGTGGGCCCAGTCACCTTCACCAAAGCCCAAACTCAGAAACAAGCGTGCAAAACCCTATTCAGCCCTCAAAACAAAGCACAAAAGCAAATCAACTCTCGCCGGAGCCGGCGAAACTCATCACCGGCGGGAAAGACCCGATCGGCGGAATCCTCTCGATCCACCGGCATGCTTCGCCGGAGTCTATGAGTTCGAAACTCCTCCGTTTCATTTCCCTCTTCTTAACGAAACCAATTCCACCGTTACCTTCTCCTCTTTCTCCGCAGAGATGTTTTGCCTTCTCCACGATTCCCAACACTCCCAACACCAAATTCTCGCACTCCTTCGACGACATGGTTTCGGGAACCAGCGCTGCGTACAGCCACGCGCTGAAGTTCCAACGCCCCGCGACTGTTGAGTGGCACCAGCAATTGGAGAACAAAGCCTCCTTCATCGGAACCACCACGCGCCAACCGAAGGCCGTTAACTCGAAGAGTGGTAATTTCGGTGTTTTCACTGTGCTTCAGGTTTCGACTTCAACATCCAACGGTCCTGATTGCTCCTCCTCCTTCACGTGCGTTTTTCTTTGGATTTTTGGACATTCACAAAATTTATTATTTTTATTAAAAAATTAATATTATTTTGGAGTTTGTGATGAGAGTGTTTGGTGTTGCAATTTTGTTGCCAGGGTGGTTCTGTGGATGTGGGACGGTTTGGCGGAATTTGCTTCGAAACACTTGAAACCGAATGATTTTATTTATGTTTTAGGTTGTTTGGGTTCTTACACCAAAGCTGATCCCAGTGGGAACCTCCAAGTGAACTATAAGGTGCATAACTTTTTATTTATAACAAAAAAAAAAAAAAAAAAAATTGAAATTGGGATAATGTTTTGGAGGTTTGCCTTACAGGAGTTTAATTTTGATACACTACCAAAGTGTTTTACTCTATACCAGCAATGGTTAAGGGTTAGTTGGGGAGGTAGTAGGTAATTGTGATCGGTTAGGATTAGAATAGACAACTTTTGTAGGGAGACTGCATAACAGTTGTGCAATAATGCTTATAGCCAGTTCAAATGAACCGAACATGTGAGGATGCCTTGTGATCTCAACAAACAATGTTTTATACTGTCAACTAATCATATATTGCTATATATGTGACTTTTGATATAATTATCGTAAAAGTCAAGCATTTTTAATGGTATGCCATGATTGGATGAGAATATATCAACATTAATCCATACCTTACATCATGTCTACTCAAGTTCTAGCTTCTTGTTTGAATCGTACTCTGCTCTGAATGTGTTATTAATGTTGGAAAAATTGCCAGAATTTTCGCTGAGCCTCTTTCAAATAGTTGAGTAAATTTAAGGATTATTAATTTTTTTCATATGAAATTATGAATTCTGAAAATATCAGATTTTCTGATATGGGGGTTTTTCATTTCTTTTCTTTATGATTGAGTATATTTGTAGGTTTTTACTTCTTGTTCAACAAATTTGGTCATTTAAGCGGTCTTTCCTGATAACTATCACATTTAGATGTATAATATCCTCATGCACGAGAGATTTTATGTCCCTTATCATATAGTTATACCAATACTTCATGTCAAAATATTCCACATTTGCCCATTGATTCACCATGTTTGGAGTTTGTCTTAGATTTGTGTGTAAAATCGTATTCTTGAAAATCAACTAATAGCATTCATGTGTTTGCAATTCCTCATTTATCAGTATGTTTTTTTATATGCACAATGTAGTATTGTTCTCTCCTCTCTCTCTCTGTTTTTATAAATTTCGCTTTTGTCTATCTACAGCTAATTGTGAAGGAGTTAGATTTTGTTGCTCAAAAGCTAGGCTCCAAGGGGCAGAAAGAATTAGAATCTACTGAAGGTATGTTTTGTTGCTAATGTTATGTTCACACAAATGCTGCACAGTTTGGTTATCCTTCTTGTTGGGAAGTACTTAAAAGTTCAGTTGGTAATTTTGATACCAAAAATTTTTTAATAAACATAAGTTTCTAGCTTGAGTGAATGAGAGGGATACTTTTTTCTTTTGATAGAAGAACAAATTTTATTTGAGTGAAAAAATAGAAGTAGTAAAGATATTGGGCAGGTGAGTAATGATTTAGTATTTTATGCATATAGGTGTAACTTTTATGTAGTTAGGTGTAAATTTTATGCATATAGATCTAAATGATTACAGTGGAAAGGATCTCAGGAAGATCTTATGTAATTTGTATGCATATAGGTATAATGTTTATGCATATAGGTAATTACAAGTTTAGAGTAGTAGTATTATTATTAGGTGAGTTGTGTAATGCACTTCATATTCCTTTAGAGATCTTTGCCTGCACCATGGAACAGGCTTATGTTTCATTCTTAATTGACTTGGTTGAAGCTAGTCTAGAATTTTTATGATTACTTTCTTGACCTCGAACTGGTTTGTTTTTAATTTTTCATGCTTTTTCCTGTGCTTGTGTATGTTCTTATTCTTCTCATCTTCAACAAATATAGCTGAAGCTGGCATCCAAAATAATCAAAATCGGCTTTACCTGTGGCAAGTGTTTTTCTCCAATCCATCTGAGTGGTGGGATTGCAGAAAGCGCAAGTTAAATCCAAAGCAACCTGATTTTAAGCACAAAGATACTGGTGAAGCTCTCTGGTTGAGTAAATATGATCCTCCATGGGTTAAAAAACAACTTCAATTGCTTGACTCCAAAATTTCAGAAGGAGGATTTGTGGGTCGTAGTTCTCGCATTGGCACTTGGGTTTATGATGAGTAGCCGAAGGCAGTAAAGAAGATGGCTATGGTAGTGGACCCTTTAAACGCAGTGAACGTGCTTATAATTTATACATGGGAATGGAAATCACTATGATTATGATAGTGTTGCTATTCTCTATGCAACACGTGTTAGCTGTAAGAAAGTTTAGCTGACTTGATAATTACTCATATTAGTCAAAAAGAAAGAAAGAAAGAAAACTTGATTAGTAGTGTGTTCAGATATTTGCATGGCAGCCCCATGTACCATATTTGTATAGACAGATGCAAAATGGTGGGACGGACTTATTGTAGAACAGTGTTGGAGTACTTTTGGCTCTGGAATCCTTCCATCCCATACACTTGTTTCCTCTTATACTGCTAAGGAATTGTTTTTTCCGTGTTTAGACATAATAGCACTACATACAAATGTGAGTATAGATTAATATTAGGCGTGCATGTATTGAGGTGAAATAGATATATTTTATGTTTATACGGGAGAAATGTTATATTTGATGTCAAATTTTGATGTGTAATGGAAGTGTGTCTCGGTGGTCATCCTCTGGAAATTCGATTGATGACTAATGCAAATTCCATGCCATTGTCATGTATAGTGTCTTGTTACTTTGGTTATGTTTGGAAATTTTGGTCGGTGCCGTGTGATTTATACAAAAGTGAAGTGAAAACTGTTTCTTTTCATCTTTTGGATGTTGAATACGAATGTAGCTTTTGACATTGTGAATTCTAGGACTTGAGCAATGTTAAAGCCTTTGAAATTGACCTAGAACATCATGGTTAGTGGTCCTTTGGCCGGGGAACAAAGTGTGATCCTACCTACCAAGAAAATGTATTAACTGCGAATATGCTATATGCCATAGGGGCATGCTTTATGCTTTCACAGCCTATGACTGGGGGGGTTCTTAAAACATGGGAACTTTGTTACATTGATGCTGCTGTGGTCCTGTGGAGACTATAAACACCAGTGCCACAAGGCGAGGATTTACCACATCAGTCTTTGGTGGAGACACCAATGAGAGATCTTTGAAATTGCGCTTTTATGTATGCAAATTGGATTGGATGACCAGGGAAAGAGGTGGATCCTGTGGCTCGAGTGGAAGACAAGGCTTTCTTTTTCGGGGTGATACAATATTGGTTTGCTGTTGGATTGATCAGGTTGGAGTTAGGGTATATCTGTCCCACATCCTATTTAATTTATGAAATTTTTTTATTCAAACTTATTCATCTCTGCAGTTGGTGGCCAGCTCATTTGGTTAATCTATAGCTACTTAAAGAACTGCACCCGGAACCGTTAGAGGGAGCGTTCGATTCCTAGGGCCAGAGCCCCAATGTGCCTCCCCCCCCCCCCCCCCCAAACAAAATGTGCCAAAAAAAAAACTTATTCATCTCTTTTAAAATTAAAAATTCTATTCTAATCTGAATTTTATCTTATGAAGACGTTAACAAAAGAAATTCAATTATCCTGTCGATGGCATGCTTTTTTTTTTTGGTGGGGGAATGATGGTGAATAAAATCTTTTTATTTAATCTCAATAGAATTACCGGTGTTCGGACCTTATTATCAGAAATCTAATTAATCTAACCTGATCTAATAAAGGTTTTTGAAAGTGGTTCGAGTCTCTCAATGAGACTTTTTTTAATTCTTAAGGTCTAAATTTAAAATTTCTGATTAAAGGGTTAAGATGCCTATTATTTTAATCAATCTATATTAGTAAATAGAATCTTGATACTAGTTAGCTATTATTCTTAAAAGTTAAAACAATTATTGACAAAAATAAAAAAGTGTGAAGCTAAATATATGAAGCCACGTTTAAAGGGGAGGTTTGAAGAAGTGCTAACAGGCCTTGTGGCTCTTAAAGATGACAAATCTGTAAATTTTTCTCATATTAGTTTCTCAGAAATTTTAGTTCTCGTTTATAAATTTTGACTCATGACTTAGATTAGATGTATGATTACAGAAATTCTACTGTCTAGGTGATATTCACTCTCACAAATTTACTCTTGCATCTCAATGTATTTTAATCATACTGCTGTGTCTTTCATGCTGTTTATATTTTTAGTTACTAGGCTAAGGGCATGTTTGGATGACTGGGTTTGAAGGGAAATGGAATGGAATGGTAATTTTTCAAAAAAAAAAAAAGGAAAAGAAGCGTTAGAACAAATTTCCGGGTAGGAAAGGAATTTATCTTTATTTTTGTGGCAAGTGAGAATTTAAATTTTTATGTCACCCCGTCAGCATCAAGGTGTAGAAATTCATTGATGATCATGATTTTGATGGGCGGCGAACTGTGCTATTACTCTTTTTCTTTATTTTAGCCGAATAGAGGAGGCCCACAAAGTCAAATTCAAGCAAAACACTCAACCTGTCACACCCCCCAAAAATAGAAGGGCGAAAAAAAAAAAAAAAAAACAAAAAACAAAACACTCAACCTATGCTAGGCCATGTGAGGTGCAAGCTTGCAAGATCGTCCTCAAGTCACACTGAAAATCCAATTAAGGTTGTAGTTGCTTCAAGTGCAGACGAAGACCATTAAAGTCAAGGTGTGTGTGTGCACCACATAACTTGCTTTTTGACCCGACATCTCTGCCAGATTTACAAGGACTTTAGTGTTTAGATACATTCCATATTCGACCATCATTTATAACACTACAACCAATAAGATATTTTTGTCTTTTGCCTTTTTTTTTTTTTAAGTCTTTTTGGTCTTTGCGAATCATTTGAGGTTGGCCGGGCCATTTTCGTCATTGCACGCGTCAACGAGCGCTTTTTGCGCTCGACCTTATCCTCTAAATACCTTCCAATGGTGTTTCCCGTTTTGCTGGGATTAAACCGCATTTACAAAAGAGAAACTTATAAAATTGTCCATCAAAATAATTTTCATATTAGTAGTGGAAATTAAATTCATTGCCTTATAAAATCTCAGATCGATTCTTATCAATTGTGCTTCTTATTGCTCGCTTATTTATATTTATTGCTACGTACGTACGGCCAATTATTTTATGCTATTTTACTTACCACCATGGTCATTCACCAATACTTAGTATCTTTGGGTCTATGCTCTGCGGAGCGCTTAGCATATTCCATTGTAATACGTAGAATTGCACTTTCTTTTCCACCAATTATAGGTTACAGCTGTCGCGGATATATGATCCAAGGAAGTTTTATGAATTAAAAAAATATACAAACATATTTGATTTTTCATCTGAAATTTTTTAAATTACAATTTGAATAAAACTTTTATTTTTTTAACACCAAATCGTAGTTTAGAATTTCAGAAACCAAATATGTCCTTTTCCTGATTGCTTATGGGGGCTTTCTCCCGCTACCGCATAAAAGGATATTCTGATCTTTCTCTTTTCTTTTTATCGGTGGTGACGAAGCAAAGTTCTTTTTAAAGTAGAAACTCTAAAATTCAAATCTTTAAATTTGTCTAGATTCATAGTTTGTTTATAATGGACTAACACTTCTTTGCTTCAAATAATTTAATATATTTTTTAAGCAATTTTTATATTTAAGTCTTGTGAATGAAAAAAATAGTATAAAGAGAGTTTACTTTTATATTGGACCAACTCAACTTGATCCAAACTGAATAGAGTTTAATAAAATTCAAATACTAGTGATTTAAACAAAAAAATAGTTCATTTATAATCTGACTAATCACTTTTAGATAATAAATCCAACCTGATCAACAGAAAAAGGAGAATAAAAGGAAAGTAAAATAATAATAGTAATAACATGGTGCTTATTTTTTTCTTAAGATTAATCAATTGTGTTAATGACTTGTTTTAACTAAATTGGCACAAAATATAATTTTTTATTTTTTATTCTTAGAGTATCTCATCATACAATAAGTAACGGAATAATTTTTTAGGATATGATCAGACATTCAAATGGGAATCTCTCAATGATATTTTTTTTCTCCATACACATGAATCTTATAATCGAATCCAAAATCTTATACTTAAGGGTTCAAGCCCTTATCACTCATATCAACACTTTATTAATGCATAAAACATAATTATTGAAACAACTTTTCACTCTTTTTTATATATATGGAACAAAAAATGTACTTGCATATCACATATCATAACTAGAAAAAAGTTAAGAACCTTGCTATTTATGAAAAGAGTTTATCATTTGCGGAATCTTGTTGGTAGCGTCCTAATTAATTAGGGAAGATTAATTGCAGAAAAGATAAGATGTGCTGAGGATCAATGATGTTTCTTGTCCTTTATGTATCTCTAATTTAGAAAGTCTGTTACACCTATTTTTTACCTGTAAATTTGCATGGAACCTGTTGAAAGTGTGCTGTATTAGGTGGGGGGTTACTTGGGTGATAGCAAATGGCCCTATAATGAATTTTGAAGCTTGGTTAGGAACTAGATTCATATGGGAAAAAACAAAGAAAGTTATGAATATCATGCTTCTATATCATATTCTTTGTCGTAATGGAATCACTGTTATCCGTGTTGCAATTTCAAATGTGACTAATAAAATTTCATATTGGTTAAATTTAGACTAAGTGAAAAGTATATATTTAAAAGGATCTATAGATTTATTATATAAAGATTTTGAGTCAAGATGTGGTATCCGACCCACTATTGTAATTTTTTGCTTGGTCCATTGGTTTAGATCTTCCCAGATTTTGGACTTCCCTGTCAACAAGTGGTATCAAAGCCGATAGTTTGATTGTGCCTCGGCTGGGTTGAGTATTTGAGATTTAAATTTGGACACAGCGGTTTGGTTTGTGCTTGGGTGTGATATCAACCCTGGAGCCTTTGGTCAAGACTTTGTGTCTACCTCTGGCTTTGCTGTAATTTTTGCTAAGGGAAGAGCACACTGTGTTAGGCCTCACACTTGAAGGGGAAGAATATTGAAATTTCAAGTATAAGTAGTAAAGTCTCACATTAGTTAAGTTTAGACTAAGTAAAGAGTATATATTTGAGAGGATTCATAGACTTATTACCTTAAGGTTTTGAGTCGAGATGTGGCGTCTAACCTGCTATTATGGTTGCTCACTTAGTCCATTAGTTTAGATCTCCTCGAGTTTTGGGTTCCCCTCCTAACAATCCGGGCCCATGGTAAATCTCTGATTAAAGAGCCAAGGCACTTGTTACCTTAATCAATACTACATTGATCATGCTTGTATATCATTATATGGTCGGTCTGGGATGGAAGCAATAAGATGTTATTTGAGGATAAAAACATCAGCTGGAAGCCTGGAACTCCTTTTAGGTGGAAGTATCACAGAGGTGGAGCTATTGGATCTCTACATGGCATGGGAAACGTATTGACCAGTTCTGAGATGCTGATATGCAGGCTGTTGTTAAAAGATTTACAGAATATTATGATGGCTGACAATGGAAGAAAATCCTGAGTGTGAATTATTGTTGATATAAGGGGTGATTGTTGGAGCTGTTTTTAAATGCTATGTTGCTCTTTATTTGCTTATGCTCCATTGTTCTTGTTACTGTTATATGTAGAACTCTTCTCTATCATTTTGAGGTGTGAACCTTATTTGAATAAAGCTATCGCAAAAAAATATTACGGAAAAGAAAAGAAAAAATTAATGGGTGAAGTCGTGAAGAATCTTTATTGTAGACATCTATCAATTTGACAAAAGAATTTGGTACCACAGTTTAGTACACGTGATGTTACCTATATATTCCAAGCAAAATTAAAAATATGAAGGAATGCAACATTAATTAAAATGATATGTATGAGTATGACATCGATCATATCATATAAAAAAAAGTGATTATCTTAGCTCAAAAAAATAAATAAATAAATAAAAAGTGATCTATTTATGAAATAACTTTTCATAAAAATTAAAAATATGAAGGAATGTAACATTAATTAAAATGATATGTATGAGTATGACACTGATCATATCATATAAAAAAAAAGTGATTATCTTAGCTCAAAAAAATAAATAAATAAATAAAAAGTGATCTACTCCTCTTTGGATTCCCTCCTTTTGGCTATTCATAATGTTTCGAAGCGCACGGATTACCGAAAGAATAATAATGAGAAAAGGCAACACTTTCCCTTGTTAGTTGAAACTTTGTGTCCTTTTTAAACACTCAAATGAATCTTTTCTAATCTTTCTTCATGTGAGTGTCAGGCAACAAGGTAAGTGTTAAGCTTTCTTCAAATTTTTTTTTTTTTAACAGGTAAGTATTAAACTAGTAAAACTTTCATCGGACTTGTAGAATTATAGATATTTTGTTTGGAAATTTTAAGATGCATGTCACTCTGCATCATAGTAAGATTTTAGGCTTTAAATGTAAACATGCAAAAAAATAAGAAATTAGTTATGATAAGGGTACCAAAAGAATTACCTGGCTTCAAATATAAATATATACTTTTTATTAAAGCTTTTATATTTGAATCAAATGTTTGAATTAATTTATATCATTAAAAATAGGAACTTGAGTTATAAAAAAAAAAAAATAGGAACTTGGTGGATTAATTATTTTTTATATGAGATTTTTATAAAAAAATTTGATAAATATAATATTTTTGATAAAATTAAAAAATATAATATTTTTATTTTTTATAATTTTTTCTCTCTTTCTCTTTTTCTTTCTCCTCTCTCTTCTTTTCTTCTCTCTTTCTTTTTTCTTTTTCTTCTCTCTTCTCTCTCCTCTCTCTTTCTTCCCCCTCTCTCTTCTTCTTCTTCTCTCTGTCCCCCGCTCTCTCTTTCTCTCTCTCTCTCTCTCTCCAACAAAAACACACACACATGCACAACACAAAAAAAAAAAAAGAAATTCAGTTGAAAATACACCATATTTCAAAATTTTTTATTAAAATAATAAAATCTGATTAATAGTCAACCAAATTTCCATTTTTTTCTCTTAATTTTTATTAAAATAATAAGATCCGACTGATAATAAATCGGATCTCTTTTTTCTCTTTTTTTTTATTAAAATAATGAGATCCGACTGATAATAAGTCGGATTCCATTTTTTCTCTCTTCTCATTTATATTAAAGTAATAAAATCTGGCTGAAAATATATTGGATTTTAATTTTTATTAAAAATAATGGGATCCATTTGACAGCAAATCGGATTCCTCCTAAAATTCCATATTGTTCAAATTTTACTAAAAATTTTATATATCCCTAATAAATCACTCAAAATAGCATATTAAAAAAAATCACCCAACTTGGTAGTTTTATTAAATAAAAACACAATGTGAAGAAATAATACTCTTGCTTTCTTAAATAAGGCCTAAATTGAGTCTTGTGATCATAAGAAAGTAGCATTGGGAAAAAACTTTATCTTTATAGCAAGCTAATTGGCATGATATAAGTCAAATTATAGTATGTCTGGAGTGGCGTTTAAAGGCATCCAACCCACTTTTGGAGCATTGAAAGTTATGCTATACATGTTTTGGTATTTTCTAATAAAATTATAGACTCAAACTCAATTTTGGATGCTTGAACGTGGAAGGAATTTTTTGTTGCTTTTGCGGTGAGTGAAAACCCGTTAGGAGTGTGTATTAACAAAAATATCCTTTAATTTAATATTATATTATTATTTAAGAGATTATTTTATATTTACTAATAGTGTAAAGTTCACTAATAAAAATATAAGGAAGTACCAAATCATTGTAGGTCCTTTATCATAGTGAGAGGTCATCTAATATAATTTAATATTTTTTTTACATTTCTATTATTAACCATGTAAAGTTCTTTTATATTGTCGGTGCATACAAATTAAACTCATTATTTAATAAATAAGATTTAATAAGTTTTAAGTTATTGAAATTATATATTTAAAAATAATTTTATTTTGTAATACTTAAAGAAACTTCAATTGGACATGAATTTTCTTCATCAATTTATTTATAATAATTTTTTAAAAAATAGTTCGATTTATTTATAATAATATTGTTAGTATAATTTTATTTATAATATTCATAATCATATTTATGAAATATCTTGAAATAATATTTATATAATTTTTATAATAATACTAATATAGTCTTTTTAAATATACTAAAAATAAAAAATAAAATAAAAAGGCGATATTAGCCATCTAATATAAAAATCATGTCTATTTTAATAATTACACATCCAAAAGTATTTTTGATTCATATCATCCAAACAATATTAATTATATCATAATTATTTTTGATACAAAATATTTCCAAACATAAATCACATTGGCACTAATTCATTTTTTATCAAAATCAATTTTATAGAATCAAGTAAAAGCAAACCTTCATTTACAAAAGTTAATCCAAATACACACTAAATATAATAGACTTCAAACATTAATAATTTATAAAAAAAAAATAATGTTATTTACACATAATCCAATTTCCACAACAAAACCGACACGTATGACGAGCCACCAACATGAAAAATGACAAATGAAAGGCTAACACCAGGCGAATTTATTTAAACAACTTTTAATTTATATTATGTGTCACACATTGAAAGATAAAATTCATATAAATATAACATAATAAGTATGCAGGCATGTGTATTTGGTTATATTTTAAAGATTGAACCAAATCATCTCATTAACTTAACTTTCTGCTCATTATGATTAAAGCATAGTTTAAATACAAATTTAACCAACTAAACTAATTTAACTTAGGTAATGATTCCTTAAAAAAGTTGATATTATTATTTAGTGCTACGTTAAAAGAGAAAAAAAAAAAAACAAAAGAAAAAAAGAACATTTCAAGGACATTACAGTCAATTCACCAACGCAGTAGATGGTTAAGTGCTGACTCCTATAAGAACAAACCATCCACGAAACAAGAAGGAAGTTATGTAACCAAAGAAAGAACCACCACCACCATCACCATCACCATCACCACTAGCACCAGTGGCTGGTGGCACAGGGCGGAGAAGATGGCCCTGAACGACTTCTTCGCCGGCGAGATCGCGACGGAGCTCCTGAAGATGCTCATAAGCATATCTCGCAAGTCACTGCTCTGCAGAGCAAGCGCAGACCAGCTTGTAACATACATAAGAGAACTCCTACCCACCATTGAAGAGATCAAGTACTCCGGCGTCGAGCTCCCAGCCCAACGTCAGTCACAGCTCGATCGCCTCTCCGAGATCCTCCGCTCCGGCGTCGAGCTCTCACACAAGGTATACATGCGTTTGGATTACCTTATTTTCTGTTCAAACCAGCTTATAACTGAAGTTTGATACACAGAACGCAAATCTTTACTTAGTTTAAGTAGTTCAACACTTATTTTTGTCGAACAAACTTTTAAGTTTGAACCATGTGAATTGAAGGATCTAAAATAGCTCATATCACACTAGTTGAATTTCAGTAAACTTCCTCTGATAGTAAAAAGCTTCTGATACAGTTTTCTTTTTTTTTTTTTTTTAAATTGCTTTTCAAAATAATATGTTGCCAAAGATGCACAATTTCAAGTAAGTGAATAGAGGGAGTTAATTGGCTAGAGCCAGACTATAGGAATCCGACGAAATTTTAGATAGCGTTCATAAAGACAAAACATGAAAAGCTGTATGATACAGTGTACAAACTTTAAACTATTAGTGATGAAGTTTTCGATACAGTAATTTAATTATGTATTACTGTGGTATATTTATTGCTATATCAGTTATGATGTTTAAATCTTATCATTGTTATTTCAAAAGTCCCACTTATAACAACATATAATTTATTTGATAATTGTATAATTTACACTAATAATATATTAAAATTAATTTTTCAAAAGAAAGTATTAATTTTCTGAAATGATTTGTTGCCAAACATGTCGTAGGTGCTATCCTCGAGCCGTTGGAACGTGTACAAGAACTTGCAGCTAGCAAAGAAGATGGAGAAGCTTGAGAAGAACGTTTCACGGTTCGTGCAGGGTCCCATGCAGGCTCACATACTAGCTGACGTGCACCACACCCGGTTCGAGATGGCCGAGCGGTTCGACCGGGTGGAGGCCTCGAACCGGAAGCTGGAGCAGTACTTTAGCGCCATGAAGATAGGGGTGGGAGGGGGAGGGTTAATGGAGGAGGCTGTGAGGAGCATGGAGGTGGATGAGGATAGTTTGGGGAATTTGGGTGTGGGGTTGGAGCTTGGGAAGAAGAAGGTTAAGGAGATGGTTGTTGGGAGAAATGATCTTTGGGTTGTTGGGATTTGTGGGATTGGTGGGTCAGGGAAGACCACTCTTGCTAGAGAAGTATGCAGAGATGAACAAGTTCGAAGTAAGCATTCAATTCCTCTTTAAAGATTCTTTGAACTTCAGTTTCCTTCTCTCTCTAATGAGATCACATGACAAGGAGTATACTTAATATGTGGTTTTGATGTATCATAATTCATATATCGATTTATATAACCTTAGATGTTTGCTTCTAGTTTCATAGTGGATGGCAACTCCTCGTTGTTTTCTATGTAATGGAATTTGATGCACTAAAAGTAAGTCATTAATCGTTGGCTTATTGCTTAATTATTAGTAACAAGCTATGGCGCAACGCTAAGGTTGCTGTCTTTGTGACTTAAAAGTCATGGATTTAAATCTTAAAAATAGGGGATATGGTGACATATATCTACTCTTCCCATACCTCATGAGGTGGTAGTCTCATGCACTGAGCCACCCTTATTACTTGGTTATTAGTATTAATGTAAATTCTTAGGTTCTATCCAGATAAGAAAAATGTATTGTTTTGTACCATTCAATGTTTAATGCTGTAGCTTTGTAAGTTATTGTTGTTTCTCACCTTGTTTATATATTTAATTTAATGACAGAAATGTTGAGCTCTAAATGATTCATATAAATATCTTTTCCTTACTCTGAAATATTTTAGAATTTCTCGTCCCTCAAGAACTATCTCTAGTGGTGGTATTTCTAAATTTTTTTTTTTTTTAAACTTCGTTTTTGTGACAAAGTGTTTCAATGGTTTTAATGGTTAAGTTTTGCAGGTTATTTCAAGGAGAGAATCCTGTTCCTGACTGTGTCACAATCTCCAAATGTGGAGCAGCTCAGAAAAGAGATATGGGGGTTCGTTATGGGCAACCAAAGCTTGAATGCAAATTATGCGGTTCCCCAACGGATGCCACAAGTTGAGTGCAGGAACGAAGCTCAGAGATTGATTGTTCTTGATGATGTGTGGTCACTCTCAGTGTTAGAGCAGGTTGTATATAGAATACCTGGTTGCAAATATGTTGTGGCGTCAAGAGAAAAATTCCCAACAATTTTTAATGCCACATATGAGGTGGAATTGCTGAGTGAAGAGGAGGCCCTGTCTTTGTTCTGTCATCACGCTTTTGGACAGACATCAATACCTTCGGGTGCTGATGAGAATTTGGTCAAGCAGGTACTAGTTTCAACTTTGAAGTTGTGAACTTTGTTCTAGCTGGTACATCGATTAATAGCATGTTTGGATGTCAGTTTGCACTCATGGTTTAAAGGGTTGTAAACTGATTTTCAATTCATTTTAACATTTTTAGTAAAATCATGTTGAGTTATATTCTACTCTCAAGTCATGGTTTGAGCAAAAATGAGAAGGTAGGGTCTGTTTGGTTTCTGTTTTTATTTCCTATGTTTCCTGTTTTCACAATTTTGTGAAAAAAATAGTGGTGTGAAGGAAATGGTGAAAACATTTACTATTTTCTTCACAAAATCCTGAAAATAGGAAACATAGGAAACAGAAACCAAATAGACTCCATTGAATCAAACCATAGTTTGCAAACTAGAAATGAAAATCATCCTAAGTGAGCGACCTAAATTACATTGCTATATGGACTTTACTTAGTTTCTTTGCTATTTCTTGAATCCAATGGAAAACAGGTTGTGACTGAGTGTGGAAGGCTTCCATTGGCTCTTAAAGTGATAGGAGCTTCTTTGAGAGATCAGACTGAAATGTTCTGGGCTAGTGTTAAAAACAGGCTATCTCAAGGCCAAAGCATTGGGGAGTCCTACGAGGTCAACCTGATTGATAGGATGGCAATCAGTACCAACCACCTACCAGAAATGATCAAGGAGTGCTTCTTGGATCTGTGTTCCTTTCCTGAGGATAAGAAGATCCCTCTAGATGTGCTCATCAATATGTGGGTTGAAGTCCATGATATTGATCAAACAGATGCTTTTGCAATTGTGGTTGAGCTCTCAAACAAGAATCTCCTCACCTTAGTGAAAGAGGCGCGGTATGCAAGTCAAATGCATTTAGACTTGTTTGATCACTTAGCAGTAGCATCATTCTAAAACCCTTCTGTTATTTCAATATGTCAGTGCTGGTGGTATGTATAGCAGTTGCTTTGAGATATCTGTTACTCAACATGATATACTGAGAGACCTTGCTCTCAATTTGAGTAATCGTGGGAGCATTAGTGAGCGCCGGCGATTAGTTATGCCTAAACGAGAAGATGATGGACGACTCCCTAAACAGTGGTTGAGATACAGGGACAAGCCATTTGAGGCTCAGATTGTTTCAATTCACACAGGTATATTTCAATCCCTCTTTAATTTAAAGTGCATTTTTTTATCACCTTCTTTTCTTTCTTGTTGTGCAATTCATCTTAGTAGGAATTTCACATTGCAGGTGAAATGAAAGAAGAGGACTGGTGTAATCTGGAGTTTCCTAAGGCTGAAGTGTTGATTATTAATTTCACATCAAGTGAATACTTCTTACCTCCCTTCCTTGGGAAAATGCCAAATTTGAGGGCATTGATTATTATAAACTATAGTGCATCATATGCTTGCCTTCACAATGCTTCAGTCTTTGAGAAATTGGCCAACTTGAGAAGCCTTTGGCTTGAGAAAATTTCCACCCCTCAGTTATCAGGCCTTTTAATGAAAAACTTAGGGAAATTATTTATAGTCTTGTGCAAGATAAATAACAGTTTAGAGGGTAAAGAGGCAGACCTAGCACAAATCTTCCCCAGCCTCACTGAACTCACTCTTGATCACTGTGATGATGTAACTGAGCTTCCCTCAAGCATTTGTGGAATACACTCACTGCAAAATTTGAGTCTCACCAATTGCCACAATTTGACCAAATTGCCTGCTGAATTAGGCGAACTAAGATCTCTAGAGATCCTTAGATTATATGCTTGTCCAGATTTGAAAGCACTTCCTCCCAGAATATGTGACATGATTAGGTTGAAGTATATAGACATTTCTCAATGTGTTAACCTTGCATGCTTCCCTAATGAGATTGGTAGATTAGTAAAATTGGAGAAGATTGACATGAGGGAATGCCCCATGATTAGGAGTTTACCAAAGTCTGCAGTGTCATTGCCATCTCTGAGGCTTGTAATTTGTGATGAGGAGGTATCAGGAATGTGGAATGATGTTGAGAAGGCCAAGCCTAATGTCCATATTCAAGTATCAGAGCAATCCTATGATTTGGACTGGCTTAAAGAGTGACTGAGGCCTTTGTTCTTGTCCCCCAGTTCTTTGTAAATACTTCTTGTGAACTATCAACCATGAGCTTTTGCTTATGATCTTTACTTCTTCTTCTCTCATTTACTTCTTTACAGGCTAATCTCGTGTAGAATGAACAATTCCTAATTGGAGACGCGTTTCCTATAAAACTTACATAAGAGTGACAGGGACAAAAGAAAACATTTTTTTTAAATATATTTGATAATTATATAAGTCATTGTTATGTGTAAATTATCATGTATGGTAACAACATTAAATTATCATGTTAAATGAAAATATAATCACGTATAATCCTATTATTCTCACCGTTATAAATAATGAATTGGGTTTGCCATGCTGATAAATAATGCATATTTATGAACGATTGGTCTTGCATTCTAATGTAAACACAATTTAAGTCATAAGTCACTATATTTAAATACACAAATTACCAATTTCCTTCACTTGTATTATTATCATTGTAAATATTGTTGATTTTTGAGTTTTCATCTCGTTACTGCATTTTTATATCTTAGGATGAAAAAGTTACAATGTTAAAAATATTTATTATATCTTAAACAGCATAAAATGAACATATTTGGATAATAATAACTTTTATATTGCATTCTCAATCTATGCTATTTACTATCTAGAATATAATGCATACCCTCAACATAATAATTTTTTATAACTTGAACCTAACTTCTCTACATATGAATGTAATATTTTAAAAAATAATACCATAGTACTCCCAAACAAAACAGGGTGCCGAAACAAGCGTTGATTCATTATGTCCAAATAAGAATACAATAATAGGATCGACGCGAAGAATAAAGAGCCATCGTAAGGGCATAACAGTGAAATCAACAACCCACTAGAAGTGCTGACCAGAATATAAGACTAATGATGAAAAAGGAAGTGACGCAACCAACCAACCAAAGAAAGAAAACACAGCAGAAAGCACAAGCCACCATCACCATCGCCACCATCACCAGTGTCCGCCGGCGAGGCAAAGTGGCTAAGAAACAATGGCCCTGACGGACTTCTTCGCCGGCGAGATCGCCACCGAGCTCCTCCGGACGCTCATGGAGATCTCCCGCAAGTCCATCCTCTGCAGAGGGAGTGCCGATCAGCTCATAACTTACATAACTGAATTGCTTCCCACCATACAAGAGATCAAGTACTCCGGCGTCGAGCTCCCCCCGACACGTCAGCATCAGCTCGACCGCCTCTCCGAGATCCTCCGCTCCGGCGTCGAGCTCTCACACAAGGTACGAGTCTGACCATAACTCACTCTTACAACTCAGTGTAACTAACTCTTAGCCATAAATCAAATAAGCATCTAGACCATAGTTCGGAGCTTTATAATCGAGAAACCAAAAGAAAAAAAAAAAATGCTAATTCAATATTTATTTCATCCATAATTCTTATACTTGTCGTATACAATTTTTACCATATGTAATTAAATTTCATCTTCATCACACAAGGTGTGTGTTTTGGCAAACTTAATTTAAGATCATTTCGTAAGCAAGAGCTTACAGAGCCATGTTAAAAAAGTGATGATTTCTATTTCAATTATAAGGAACTAAATTTTATTTTCAATTACAAACAAAAACTTAGCCTCTTCATCTATGGTTTTTTTTTTTTTTTTGGTTCTTGTCATCTAAAGTTTTTATTATCAGGAGCTAAATTTTTGTTCATCTATATATTAATTTTGTTGTTTCTAGTTAATTTTGTTTTCTAACATGTGTTGTTGCTAAACATTTGTTAAGGTTCTCAACTCGAGCCGTTGGAATGTGTACAAGAACTTGCAGCTAGCGAATAAGATGGAGAAGCTTGAGAAGAACGTCTCAAGGTTCGTGCAGGGTCCCATGCAGGCTCACATACTTGCAGACGTTCTCCACACCCGGTTTGAGATGGCCGAGCGGTTCGACCGGCTCGAGGCCTCGAACCGGAGGTTGGAGAACTACTTCTGCTCCATGAAGATAGGGATGGGAGGTGGAGGGTGGGTGGAGGAGGCTGTGAGGAGCATGGAGGTGGATGAGGGTAGTTTGGGGAATTCACATGGTGTGGGTTTGGAGCTTGGGAAGAAGAAGGTTAAGGAGATGTTTGTTGAGAGGAGTGATGTTTGGGTTGTTGGGATTTGTGGGATTGGTGGGTCAGGGAAGACCACTCTTGCTAGAGAGGTTTGCAGAGATGAACAAGTTCGAAGTAAGCAATAGTTTTCTCTTTCCTTATTCGTGTTCTTTAAGAATATTTCCTTATATATACCAAAGTTTTGTTTGGTTTAAACGGTTTGTTACTTGTTTTTCTTAGTCAAGTCTCAAGACTTGTGAATTGAAAAAAAAAAAAAAAAAACTAGTGTTCTAAGAGCTTCATTCTCACAATGGACAGATCTGACTTAAATCAGATTAGTAGAAATCTAGTAAACTCTGGATACTAATAGTTTAGACCCAATATATATATATATATGCTTCTTAGTTTCATGTCTTCCATGTTTTCTATGTAATGGAATTTGATGTGTAAAATGTAAATTGGGAATGGTTGGCTTATTTCTTAATTCTTAGTGGTAATACGATAAGATTGGAGGACAATCATAATTGGGTAGAGTTCAATTTTTGGATTTTTGTATCTGAATTTTGTAGTGAGGAAGTGTTTTCAAGAGTTCCAATGGTTACTTTTTGGCTTTTTGCAGGTTATTTCAAAGAAAGGATCTTGTTCCTGACTGTGTCACAGTCCCCAAATGTGGAGCAGCTAAGAACAAGGATCTGGGGGTTTATTATGGGAAACCAATGCTTGAATGCAAATTATGTGGTTCCCCAATGGTTGCCACAATTTGAATGCAAAAGCGAAACTCGAAACCTTGTTGTTCTGGATGATGTCTGGTCACTCTCAGTGCTAGAGCAGCTTGTGTGTCGAATACCTGGCTGCAAATTTCTTGTTGTGTCCAGAGAGAAATTCCCAATTTGTAATGCTGCTTATGAGGTGGAATTGTTGAGTGAAGAGGATGCTCTGTCGTTGTTCTGTCACCATGCTTTTGGAAAGAAATCAATCCCTTTAGCTGCAAATGAGAACTTGGTCAAGCAGGTAATGGTTTGAACTTCGGAGTTGTGAGCTTTGTCCCTATATGTTCATTGATTGATCTAACTTAAGTATAGTTTTATGTGGGAGAAATTATTAGGTGTTCATGGAGTATCAGGTAGGATTGTGCTCTACCCACTTACCAAGTGACATTTCAGCTTCAGGTGGTGGGAGGACCTATCACTAACTTATACATTTATCTGAAATGTTACTCTGCAAGTGGACAGAGCTTTATCCTACCTCAGCACCTAATAATTTCTAGCTTTGTGGAGTTTTCTCACCTTGTTTGCTGTTTCTTGAATCCAATGGCAAACAGGTTGTGACTGAGTGTGGAAGGCTTCCACTGGCTCTTAAAGTGATTGGAGCTTCTTTGAGAGATCAGACTGAAATGTTTTGGGCTAGTGTTAAAAACAGGCTATCTCAAGGCCAAAGTATTGGGGAATCTTACCAAAACAATCTGATTGAGAGAATGGCAATCAGTGTCAATTACCTGCCAGGAAAGATCAAGGAATGCTTCTTGGACCTGTGTTCATTTCCTGAGGATAAAAAGATCCCTCTGGACATTCTCATCAATATGTGGGTTGAGATCCATGATATTGGTGAAACCGAAGCTTTCGCTATAGTGGTTGAGCTTTCAAACAAGAATCTTCTCACCTTGGTGAAAGAGGCACGGTATGCAACTGGGAAAAAAATGCATTTTAAGTCGTTGTATGAGTTGATTTTCTTGTTTGATCACTTAGCAATAGCATCATTCTAAAACCCTTTTGATATTTTAATCTGTCAGTGCTGGAAGCATGTATAGCAGCTGCTTTGAGATATCTGTTACTCAACATGATATATTGAGGGACCTTGCTCTTAACTTGAGCAATCGTGGGAGCATCTGCGAACGCCGGCGACTAGTTATGCCGAAACGAGAAGAAAGTGGACTTCCGAAAGAGTGGTTGAGATACAAGGATAGACTATGTGAGGCTCAGATTGTTTCAATTCACACAGGTGTATAGCCAATCCCTCTAAGAATTGCTTGTTGTGTTTATCTTTGTTTTTCTTTCTTGGTTCGTCTTTGCACATTTTGAATGAATTTCACATTTCAGGTGAAATGAAAGAAGAGGACTGGTGTAACCTGGAGTTTCCTAAGGCTGAAGTGCTGATTATTAATTTTTCATCAAGAGAATACTTCTTACCTCCCTTCATTGAAAGAATGCCAAATTTGAGGGCACTAATTGTGATAAACTACAGTGCTTCATATGCTTGCCTTCACAATGTTTCAGTTTTCAAGAATTTGACCAACTTGAGGAGCCTCTGGCTTGAAAAGGTTTCCACCCCACAATTGCAAGGCATTGTCTTGAAAAACTTAGGCAAATTATGTTTAGTCCTCTGCAAGATAAATAATAGTATGGAGGGGAAAGATGCGGACCTAGCCCAAATATTCCCTAACCTTACTGAGCTCACTCTTGATCACTGTGATGATGTTATTGAGCTGCCCTCAAGCATTTCTAGAATACATTCACTTCAAAATTTGAGTCTCACCAACTGCCACAATTTGACACAATTGCCTGCTGAGTTGGGGCAACTAAGATCTATAGAGATACTGCGATTATACGCTTGTCCGGATTTGAAAGCACTTCCTTCTAGCATATGTAACATGATTAGGTTGAAGTATATAGACATTTCTCAATGTGTTAACTTGTCAGGATTCCCTGAAGAGATTGGTAAATTAGTAAACTTGGAGAAGATCGACATGAGGGAATGCTCCATGATTAGGAACATACCAAAGTCTGCAGTGTCATTGAAGTCTCTGAGGCTTGTAATTTGTGATGAGGAGGTAGCAGGGATGTGGATAGATGTTGAGAAGGCCAAGCCAAATGTCCATATTCAATTATCAGAGCAGCACTACGATCTTGACTGGCTTAAAGAGTGACTCATAGTATAGGTTGTTTTGATGCTTACACTCCCAACTATGTAAATAGTTGTTCATATCTCTATTTGAACTGGAATTTTTTTTTTGTCCAGCAGCAAGTTCTCTTGATGGTGAAGATTAGGGCATAATCTGTTATCTAGTCTGACTTAGGATAATCTGTTATTTAAAATGCCAAGTTCATAAAATTTATTGGAAAGAAAAAGCTCAGTTCTATTATTTGTGTAGTTAACAAACAAGCATGTCAAATTCAGAAAGCAGCTGTAGTAAAAGGGTTCACCGGTTCAGCAGTTTCCCAATGTTGATTTTGTTGAATGATGTGTTAGCAAAAACAAGCAGTGATTCAAAGAGCAAGGCGGCTAGAAAAAAAGATAATGCATAGACAGATTTCCAAATGGAAATGCTTTTTCCCACAATGAAGTAGGAAAGTCAGGACTAAAGATTTGGAATCTTATGACCACCATGATAAATGTACATGTACATTGTACAAATAAGACCAGTTCCAATGACAAGCCTCAAACAAAAGGGACTCTTGATTAAATATTTAATAGTGTTATATTAGATGAACATATTTTAAATCAGATATTGTGCCGACTTATATGTTATCTATTATTGGATGGGATGTAAACTTCACTTGGACTCTACCCACACCCCGTCAAATGTGAATAGGATGTAAATCGATATAGTATTCAATATAAAATATGTTTATCAAACGTTTCTCTATTTAATAAAAGAAAACGCGTAAGAGAAGCTGGCACATGACATCGGTTTGAGTTGAGGAAGATTCGCACGGGTCACTGTCATGTGTATTGCTGAGAAGCTTCCTTAGTCGATTTCCATTTATCTTATACAGTTCTATTAATGTCGCCGTCTTGGTCAATGTCTTTCCTTTTCATTATCCTTGTTCTTTGTTAATCTATAAATCGTGCAAGTCAAGCCTACCTTGGTCAACTTAAGTTGGTGATCACCAAACTATGTGGTTGTGAAGTGCATATCTGTAAAGGTGCGTACAGAATTTGAATGTTGGGAACAAAAACTCTCAAATTCAAAATATTGCCCAAAAAAATTGTTAAAAATGTGTGTAAATAACATGAATATCAATCCGTATCAATATTCTTAGATTTAATTATTCTTTTAATCATCATTAAGTCAGCTTATAAGAATCCCTTAAAATGGATTCTTATAATGGAATTAACAGTTTTATTTATGCTCACAACTTCTCATACATACAATGGTGAATCTTAGTTCAGACAGAGGCCATAGCCCCCCCAAATTTTTTTTAAAAAAGTTTATATATATATTTTTGTGTGTTAGTGTGTTTTATTTGATAAATATGTTTAAATTTGAAAATTTCACTCTACATAAATGAAGCTATTTTATATTAATAAGCTTCTTTTAAAAAGTAAAAATAAAAAAATTACATCATAATTGAGCATTATTTTAGAGTAAAAATATTTTTTAATAAATAGATTTGTTAACTCTAAGTTTTGCTTTAAAACGTAAATTAATCCATTTACAAGCAAAAACTTATTATTTTAAAATAATAATATTTTTACCCTAATAACACTAAGTATTATTATAAAATATAAACAAATCATTTTATATCCTTTTTATTAATTTTTTATAAAGTAATTATTTTCATACAATTGAAACAAAATACATTACTTTAAAATTACTTTTAAGTTATCCAAATATAAAATTAATTTTCACAAAATCAATTATAATTATAATTATTAAAATAATTTTAATATCACAGTTAATACAATATGCACTAGCATTTATATTATTGTTGACAAATACTATCTTATGAACTTTAGTGAACAAGAAAAAATTAATTTACCTCTTTTAGCAATTTATTCTTAATGCTTGTCAACAACCAGAATTAAAGAATTTATTAACTATTTATGAACTTTATATATAGATATATTTGGTAAAAATACAAAAAATCAGAAATTTACTACTTAATTAATAAATTAATTTATCTTATCTTAACTCTTCCCACTCTTTGGCCCCCTAAAAATTTTTTTCAAGCTCCGCCACTGCATACATAGTTACACACCTCACAAACATCCACTCATCTCCATTTATTATTATCATTTTCATCTCTCTCTCTCTCTCTCTCTCTACCTTTTGTTTACCTAAATCATTGGCCTATTTTAATGTATATGTTATTTGTCTTTTAAAAGTCGATACAGTTAATTTAATTCAAATGGAATATTCTATTAATGGCATAGTGATAGATGCATAGTTGTTTTCAAGATCACAACATGGCTTTATATTTGTTAAATTTGAAATTAACCTTTATTGGGTGTATGCATTTGTCTTGATCATGAGATACTTTTTTCGCAAGATTTGCTCATGCATTATAGATAAAATGCTTACATAAATTTACTTTGCTAACCACATTATAGAAACTAAAGTCGCCAATTGACTAGAACAAAATCATTTTTAAAAGTAAGTATACTTCAAATGTGACTTTCATAAACTCATAATATTAACCTTTGATTTGAAAGACTACAAAATTTCTTCTCTAGTAAACTTTCACTATTTATTTTCCTCTTTTTAGGGAGCATTATGTCATCTTAAGTCTCATGCATGATGCATCTCACAAGCCTTTCTTTTTTCTTTTTTTATCTTGATGGAATCATAGATAATCGAATCTTATTATTAGGAATTCGATTAATTCAATTTAATCTCATGTAGCTCTATGAAAGGATAAGGATTTCCTAATAAAGATTTTTTCTAATCACAATTCTCAAATTTAAGATTTTTGGTTATGGAGTTAAGGTACCTATCATTTTGACCCACCTCACATTGATATAAGCCAAAATTTCTGTAGACCATCAAGGACATAATTGGCATTAAAAAAGAATATTCCCGTTTTACACTTTCCCAGTAATAATCCAGGAATCCCATTGCACAACACTACGTCACAACTGCACATACTCCTGTTAATTTATAACTGTCTTTTTCGAAAAAAAAAATCCCTACTTATTTGTCATTTTAAAATATCAATAAAGTATTAAGGAATTTTTTCTGATTTTATTCTAATTTTTTATTCTTGCATTTAACTACCGGAAAGAGAAAGAATAATTTAACAAAGTTAAGTCATATTTATTCCATATTTAAACCTATTTGATAACATTTTTTAATTTTTGTAAAAAATCTTAGAAAAAGTATAACACAACAGAAGTAAGTAGTCCCAATTTACTCGTATCCTATTTGTGTGGTATGTTTGGATTAACTTTTACGAGAATCATGGTATATTTGTTTAAGATTTTTTGGGTAAAAAATTATTTTTTTATCAAAAAATCAGTTTTCATATATTTGGATGATCTTTTAAAAATAATCAGAATTTAAAAAAAAAATCTATTTTCAACTTTTTTTTGTAGAAATTGAAAAAAGTAATTTTTGAAAAAAAATTCAATTTTCAACTTTTTCAACTATATATATAAAATTTAAATTTCAAAATCATTTTTTTGAAAACTGAAATAAATGCATCTTTAATTTTGAAAAAATTACTTTTATAGAAATCTTTTAGAGAAATTATTTTTAAAAGAATTAATTTGTATTTTGTTAAAATATATCAAAAGCAAATTTAAAAGAATAATTTTTATTTGGATAGAATAAAGTAAAATTACTTTTAATTATTAATGTCAGAGTAATAGTAAGATTCTCTCTCAAAAGGTCATTTTTAAAAATAAAAAATAACTTCAATAATACTTCTCCTAAAAACTCTTTTAGAGTTTCAAAAATACGTTTAAAAAAAAAAACTACAATCCAAATACATTTAAAAACTACATTTTTATTCTTTAGAAACCTCTTACTGCAATTCAAACAGGCTCTTAAAAGACTTTGGTGTGACTTTGGTTTAGTATATCTGACTTGCTGTTTTGGACCCCACTTTCCTTTTGAACTCCCTAGTAATGAGTAATGACATACCCTGTTCAATGTCTCTACAAATAATGCACTTACTGCTTCCTATTTGCAGCAAGCTGCAATCCAGTCACACGGCTTGTTGTTTCCAACATCATCAAACGTATGGCATTAGTTTTGATTAGAGCACCTTGGATGCTATTGCTATTACTTGCTGGATGCTCATGGGATAATCTTTATTGCCTAAAGGCATCTGCACTAAAACCTTGGAAAAAACCTAAGAAATCTAGAACCTGGGAACGTATTCTAAAACACTATGGTAGGTTCTAGAATCTTGAGAAATGTTCCAAAGAAAATTCTAGAAACTGAGCGCAAGAAATTATTTTCTCAAGGAACAACTAAAAAGTTACATGTAAATATCCTAGATATATACAGATATAGGAACATTTTATAACCCCAAACCTACTTTACATTTGGCAAGATTTCCATCAGTCGTTGAAGAGAAAGAACTCATAAATAGTTGAAGCCATTTGATGTGTAGCTTGAGTCTTCCTTGTACTAGTATCCATCATGCAATACAATTCTCTTCCAAGTACTTCTTTCTCATTTCACACTCCCTAATCAAAAGTCAAAACAACATACTTTACCTCTTTCACATTTTATGCTTCGCGATCAAAACTTGGCCTTTACTCAAGAAGTTGAGAAAGAGCTAAATGCCATTTCTAGAGTCATGACAACCACCCAACTTAGGGTCAGATGGTAAGTTACCAGCTCGAATCCATCAACATACTATTTGGATCTACTTTCGCATGTAAGAACATGACACACAACGAATAACTATGTCAAAATCCATTTATACAGGTAAAGGTAAAATTTGCCAATGTTAAAAATTGTTTATCCTTATTTTTACAAGGCTATTGAGAGCTTAGAACTATGCTCAAAAGCAGGGCTTAGATACAAGATGGGGAGTGCCTTTAGAGAAATCTGGAGGGTATATATCGATGTATCCTGAGAGGATATCGATAAAACTCATCGTTTCTACCATCTCCTCTCTTATTTTGGAAAGGAACCCACCATGGAAGTCCTCTGTCAGCTGTGTGTTTGGGATCAAGGGTGTTGTCAAGAAGTGTCCCAACAATTATAGCCACAGTTGGAGCAGAAGAGAAAATGGTGTTCAGGATGTCATTAAACTGTTATGGCACAAGACAAGGCAGATCAATCAGATAAGTGTGTTTATGAAATCAAGGAAACAAGCAGGTGAACCTAAAATATTCTGTCGAAGGAAAATCAATTAACAAAGATAACATCTTGGCCTACATATTACACATATTTTTACAGCTAGTTATACATTGACGAAAGATTATATACCTAACCGGAGTTAAGAAAACGAGAAACTTACCCATCCAGCATTTGTTCTAGCCGGGCCATGACCATCTGGAGCGGTGTTCATGGCAAAATATTGAGATATTGAGATGCCCAGAAACAAGGATAGGCCCAAAACATACATATTTCTCATGTTATTAGTATTTGCAAATTGTATAAATGAAATTCCACAAGCAGCTGCAAGAAGAGGAGTGAATAAAAGACATTCAACTACCGGGTAAAGTTATCATAATAATGATTTACATAATGGCAGTATCACTTACCCACAATACCAAATAAAACACAGTAAATAGCAGCAAATATTGGTAAGGGAATTGATGCAAAAAAGCCTCCAAATTTCCCTGGAAAATACATGCTAAAAATAATTAGATCAGAAATGTAAAAGTGAAAGAAGTCTACTTATCAGGTTCCGGGGCAAAATATTATACCAAAGATAGAGAAGAAGATCATGAAGCCACATGATATCTGCACTACTCTTCTGCTGCCTATATGCGTTAGACCAAGTAGGCCAACATTTTCACTGAAATTATCAATTAGATTAGCTAGGTTATTGCTAACATAGACGTGTTAGACTCAAATGTAAACTAATATTCCCCTCACACATGGCAGTTGAAAAAGTTGCTCAAACAAAATATATAAATTCTTCGATATGAAGATTTATTTATCTTAAAGCAAGTTCTCTGCAAATTTCTGGTTAACTAAATATGCAAAATGACAATCTATGTCTACAATAAATATTGACCACATAAAGTCTAGGGCATGCATGGACAGAGTGAAGTAAGAAATGAAAAATCACAATTTACATGTGCAAAGATTACTTTTGAACTCTAGACACATTGTAAATTGTATTCCTTCCACTTTCCCCTTTCCATTTTAACTCCTACAAAAAAACATCTATTTCTATATTCTTCATTTGACATGTATGTGCCTATGTTAAAAGCTCCTTGTTAACGAAATCACAGTATACTCATTTATTATATCAACAATAGTGGAAACAGTAGAAAATAATCACAGTAAATAAATAAGTTCTAGGGTTTTAATTTGGTGTCGCTAATGATAATATTACATTGACAGAACACGTGAGAAATCAAGGTCCCTAATTTTAATGAATAAGTTCTGGGGATTAACTTGGTGCTGCTAATGATAATATCAATAGTCAATACCAATTTTAAGATAGGCATGGAGGCTTGAACTCACCAAAAAATCCATCACGATAAACCATTGCAATGTAATAAGCAAAGGAAGTCAAAGTAATAGACAACAAAATGCTCAAGCAAGAACAATACTCTAGTTGGCTTCACAATCTAGAAAATGCATCATATATGGATAAATTTGTTTAAATCTGATAATAAACACAATAGTTGCAAGCATAAATTTCTGCTTCCACTAACTTAATTTCATAAGATTTCATAGTTACTAAGAAAATCATTGATGAAGGATTAAAAACGATTCACCAAATATGTCAAGTTCTTAATAATTCAATTTTCGTAAAGTTGAATAAAAAAGATAGAACTTCAAAAGCTTTACATAATAGCTTCTTCCCAAGGCACCAATAAGGAAAAACCATTCACCAAAAAGTTCTTAGAGCATTTCTTTCTTACACAGATGCAGTAGTACCAACAACAGCACCAAAAATGCCATCGAGCAGCATGCTAATACCCTGCATTAGGAGGGTGAAAAACAATAGTTTGTATTATAAATAGTCTAAGCATATTAGGATTTTGTAAGAAGGTTAAAGAATAATTAAATTAATTGTTGAGAAGCAAGATGATTAAAACTTCACCTGCAGCCCAATGCTTCGGCTGAGCACATGTGCAGGAGGAGCTGTCGCACCGGAGAGCCTGGCTGCAGCAAAGAAAGTACCAGTTGACTGCATTCAAAATTCCATCAAGCAAAAAGCTTCAGATTAGATCATCAATTTGATGACAAAGACAATGTATGAAAAAAATGATGACAAGGGAGCAATGAACTTAGCATTTTCCAGATTGTAAAATAATCAAAAATTGAAATGCCTCAAAATTTAGAATGAACACATAAATTATCAGAACAGTTTGTAGAATAAAATATTAAGGAACAGATGCTGGACCTCTGCAGAGGCAACAAGTGCTGCTCCCATCATACCAAAGACATGACTAGCTTTGAATATAGGGGTACCCCACTGAAATGGGTATGGAATTTTAATCCTGGAATAAAAAACAATATATTTGTTAAGTTCCAGAAATATTATTGAAACTCATACAAATTGTTAAAGCAACTATTATCTTAACATACCATGGAGCAGAAGACATGAGGTACGAGCGGTCTGTGCGACAACTCAATTGGGTCTGTGTCTTAACTTTGTTGTATGCACCAGCCACAGTAAGGATAGCAGCAAATGCCCAGATGACAGCAACACAGAGAAGTAAAGCATACCTCTCGAGTACATGATGTGTAGTAGGATGAATGTGCTTCAAGTACTGCAGGTCCAGAAAAAAGGCCTTGTAACATAGAATAAGGTAAAAGTAAAACTTAACAAACAGCTTCATATGAGAGATAAAACCTGCTGGGTTATGACCAGTAGAATGAGCATAGGTAGTCCAATCTGCACGCAATTTGCAAGCTGCATGGAAGAAGATAATTGAGTTTATGCACCCTTTCTAGTTTGCATTTTTTTTTTTTTTTCCATAATAAATAACTCATTGATTCTTGGAAGCACATTAGGAATATTTACCTGCGGAAAGCCCCTCGCGAACGGACCAAGACCCACCAAGCATACCACAGGTACAATGACTATTGGACTAAACAACCTGATTAAAAAGAAGAATCACCTAAGGAATATTAGAAGAGAGAGAGAGAGAGAGAGAGAGAGAGAGAGAGTAAAGCTGTTACGTTTAATGCAGCTTTAGATATAGACCATAATTCAATGTATGGTAAAATCATTAAAAGAAAAGTGAAAACAAGTTAACATTAAAGATTGAGATAAATTTACCTTGTTAAATTTCCCCATGCCCTACTATACCCAAGGATGATGTTGATGAAAGAAGAAACAATCAGGGATCCTTGAATTGTTCTCATTGTATAGGTAAACCTCTACAAGTACCAGAGTCATAATAGCTTTTCTATCAACATTTTTCATGTTAGAGAAAGCAATTCAGCTAAATAATAGTGTGCACATGTGTTGAGTTCCAGGGAACAGCAAATAAATCCCAGAAATGACCAACAAACATGTGAAAAGAAAGAGAAAAAAAAAAAAAAACAAAGATACTATTTCATAGGAGAGAAAACAATGCGTCCCAAAAAAAACACAAAACAAAAGAAGAAGAATGAAAGAGTATCATCATGAATAACCTAGTACAATTGAATTCAGAACAATCATAAATTCCATCTACAATCAAACCCTTGCAACAATAATGAACTTTTCCTTTTCAAAAAAGGAAATATCATTAAAACTTGGATGATAATAGTTGTAGCAATATGTAAACCTCATGCTCAGATGGGAATGTCTTGTCTGTGTAATCATTTATGATGGAAAACACCGGAAGAATGAAAGCAACGGATCCACTCATCACCGTCGGAAGCCTTGACCCAAACCAAGTCTGAAGTAGTGTGTTCACTCCAGACATGAACAACAATGTCTGAATCACGCGAGCTTTGTCACCCTGTTCAAGAATTGGCAACAACCTTTACTTAGCATACTAAGAATAAATCATAGTGTATAAATTATACTATAAACTGTACTTACATGGTCCCCACCCATTGGAGGCACAAGGGCGGTTGCAATCAGAACTGTTGTCCCAAGCATCACAATGTAGTGCTGAAAGCCCAGTAGAAGTGCCTCATCTGCAAAATGTTTTTGACATAATCAAAATATGGATAATCAAGAGTATCTACCATAAAGCTTGAATCCGGGAATTAAATACTCAGAAATGTGTTTTAGATAATTTTATACATACCGAATCGCACAAAAGATTAGTTTGATTCATTGACGCAATTCATACAGAAATGACAGGAGCAAAAAAACAAAAGACACTTCCTTTTTTTTTTACAAGAGATTCGGTATCAGACTGGAATAAAGGTAACAAAAAGCAATCTGTAAATACACCACTGAAAATATATATACAGATATGAAAAGGAAATCAATAGCAAAAACTCTCTTCGCCTCAGCCACAAACATAGATAGAGACACCAAAACTGAGAACTGAGATGTTCATTTTTTCCCCTTTAAAAAAATACAAAGAATCAACAACCCTTTTGAGTTTTCAGGCTTTCGACATGCACAACACTCTTAACTGCTTTTAACATCAAGCATCACTTTACCAGCCTTTGACATAAAAAAATAATTAAAAATATAATAAAAATGCTAAAAAGCCAGAAACTTTGCCGGAATCTAATTCATAAAATTAATGATGCCAGATGTGGCATGATTATTGACCTCAAGAGTAAGTGGGTCATAGTATTTCATTCTATTCAATAGCTATCATGATTTCTGTGAAAGATTCTGTCTATATTTTTCTATTTTTCTAGCTGCGTAGCATTAACCAAACACACTGACACAACCACACACACAGATATATAGACAGATAGAATCAAAGAGAGAGAGAAATAGAAAGAGAAAGGGACTAACGCCATGAAGGGTTGGAGTGGATGCAGTAGTGAAGCTGCATGAGCTGTTCAGCTGGTTGCCAAATGGGACCTCTTGAAAGTGCAAGATTTGGCGGTGGTGGCCCTGGTGGAGGTGCCTGAACTGGTGGCGGTGCTTGGTGGTGCTCTGTCTCACCCATTTTTTTCTTCTTCTTCTTCGCAACCTCAGAATCTTTTGCTGCCAAATCTTGTGCTGTTTTCACAGAGAGAAAGAGAAAGAGGGTTGGTGTGTATTGAAAAGAAAAGCAAAAAGATACATAAAAGCACTACTAAGGTGCTTAATTAAATGGTGTTGTTGGAATGACTGTTATGAATAAAAGAAAAGAAAGAAAAGAAAATAATGTTAATCAAGGTTGAACGAGGTCTTAAGTTAATATAACTGTTATGAAAGAAGAAGGAAAATAAAAATATATTAATTAATTGAACAAGGTCCTTTTATATCTCCTTTAAAAAGGGTGTTAGAAAATAGTTGAGTTGTACTACAGACAAGTACAAGGAACGGGTGGGAGAAAAAACACTGAAGAAGCGGGGTTAAGTCTGCGTTTTTATGGTCGTCGTGTTGTGTGGGAAGGAATTTTATTTTATTTTATTTTTTCTCTCTCTCTCTTTTCATTGTATTTGATGAGTTATAACGTTTTTGGGTTAAGAAGAGAGAGAGAGAGAGAGAGAGAGTATGGGTTGAACTTGAAATGCGTGAGATGTGCAGTGCTTAGTACTTACCACAGCCTTCGAGGCGTTCAAACTTAACGGAACTTACTTACACTGCAACCTTTGCCAATTGCCGACTGAGTTTCAGCATTCCACTTCTTGTGAATAACAGTTATTGATATATTTAGTTTAATTTTTGAGAGAAAATTATTTTAAATCAAGCTGTTTTAAAAATATTATTTTTAAAAAAATAATTTTTATTTAATTTAAATATATTAAAAATAAATTTAAAAAATAATTTTTATTTAAATAAAATAAAATAAAATTATTTTTTATTATTAATATTAGAGTAATAATAAAATTTTTAAAAAATTTTTTTTAAAATAAAAAATAATTTTAAAAATATTTCTTTCAAAAAAAATTTTTAAAATTATAAAAAATCTTCTACAAAAAAGTCTTTACATAACTAAATATATTAATTACGATATATTTTCATTCTCCTCTCCAAAAAGTATAACCAAACACACGTTATATGTGTCATTTCCCTACCCTCTTGGTCGAACAATCTTAAGTTCAATATATCACAATGCATGTTTCATGTTTGATACTATTCTCTTCATTTACTAATAACTGTTTCTTTAGTAAAAAAGTTTTTATTTACAATTATATGTTATTTGAAAATTTTAAAATAGTATTAATTAATCTTTTAGTTTTATTTTTATTCTTGTTCATTCACCTATTTATAATAAACATTTTACAATTTTTAAAAAAAGGGATAATTTTATCAAAATAATCTAAATTTTTTTTATATTTATGTAATTTTAATAATTTCTTAATCTATGTATCCAAATCTAATAAGACAATTATAAATGGATGAATGGAGAATCTCAATCTATTTTTTCAGTGCCTTGTTAATGTTTTTCATGAGATTCAAATATAAAATTAATTTATATGTATTTTGCACTGTTAGTAAGTAGAATTACAAAAAAAAAAAGGATAAATCATAGTAGACAATTATTATAGAGGGTAGTTACTAATCCTGATTTGATATTTTTTTACAATTTTATTGGTTAATAGTGTAAAATATTTTACAGTGTCAATACATAAAAATTAATTTCTTAGACAAAAATAATTGATTCAACCTCTAACTTATTTTTTTATTTTCAAATTCACCTTCTAATTAATAAAAATTTCAAATTTTCCATTTAATTTTTAAAAATTGAACATGTTTGTCCATTTCACAACTCTTTTGCCAATGTTATTTGTTGTATTAAAGGGTAGATTTATAACTTACCACATAAAATATCATGTATATTATTTTTACTAACTCAGATGTTAGATAAAATTTTTTCGTTAATGTAACTGATATCATTTATGAAGAGGATAAATATTTTTAATTTTTAAAAGTTAAATGGTGAACTTGAAATATTTATAAGTTAAATGATAAATTTAAAAACAAAAAATAAGGTAGATTGTGAATCAATTATTTTTGTCATATTATTAAATATAAAAAAAGTTTAAATTTATTAAATTATTACTTTTTTCATTAATTATAATTATTAACTTCAATTGAGATAATAAATATGAGGATAAAGTTAAAAAAGATAACTATTCCTAAATATTTTTAAATGACAAATAATTTAAGATAATCCTTAAAAAAAACACTTAAAAATGAATGGAGGTAGTAATAAATTATTTTTAAAAAAATTAATTTTATAATGAAAAGTGATAATCTTTACATCATCATACGAAAGTTTGTTAGTTTTGTATTTTATTTGGAATAACATTTTATCTCTTTCTGTTTTTTTGAATCAGCGTATAATTATAAATAAGTTTATAATTTTATTTTATCCATAATAACAGAAGAAAAATATTAAATAAGTAAAAGAAAAAAATCAAAGTATTCATTAGTTCAGATAAAATGAAATTATAAAATATTCATCATTCTCTCTCTGAATGAATTTATAATTGCAGGTAATTTTTAATTTTATTTTATTCACATTAAAAAAGGAAATAATATTATTGAAGTGAGAGAAAATGCCAAATAGTCAATAATGTGAATAAATAAAATTATGAAATTATACTATGAGTTTACTTAAATAAAAAAAAAAAAGAGGTGGATGTTTTGTGCAAAATAAAATATAAAACTTTTTAATTTTTAAGTGAAAATGTAGAGATTAATAATCATTTTTTATTATTTTAAAGAAACTAAAGTTTATTAACTATTTCAAACTTAAAGAAAAAAATTAAATCAAATACATATTTAACACTCCAAATTGTAATGAATGAATGAGGTAGTTTTTAAATTGGGCAGTCAAAAGTAAATTATTGATTCATTCATAATTTAATAAAAAATAAAAAAATAATTCATTTATGATTCACGAAATAACTAATTGTTTATTTATTCATTGATTACTTTTTATAGTGAATAAATTATTCATTTATTTAAAATTATATTAATTTTAAAAATATCTAAATTAAATTTAATAAATGAAGCCTATTAAAAATTAACATATTATTAAATAAATTTAAATTAAATTTATGTCTAATTAAACCTGAATAAAAAATAAAAATACATTATTTTATTACCCCTATCTAAGCTCCACTTCGAACCTCTTAACCACAACCATAATAATAATATTAAGAATAGACAAGAACAAATATATTTTTTTTTTCCCAAAAGCAAAGAAGATACCGTAATCAAATTATTTTAAACCATATATTCATGTACTATTTTATTATATTATTCTGTATCACTTTTTTAATGATAATATAAGATAACATGTATTTAAATACACGTTTTCTCTTTTTTATTTTAAAATAAGCATCGTATAAATAAAACTGGACTTGAATAATGTGTAAACATCATTTTTCAATTATTTGACGCTATTATTTTTTTCTTCCCCCTTAAAAACATTTTAAAAAGTAAGAAAAATAGTTTTCATTTCTTCCTTTTTGGTGTGTAACAAGAAAAACATATTAGGGTGGTAACTATGAGAGTAATAAAGAATGAAATGGCTAAATTTAAATAAGGTATGTTTGAAAGTAATTTAAGAGAAGCGAATGGAATGTCATTCGCTATTCTTATTTTTATTCTTCCAAATTGGAGATAAGGAGGGAATGGTAAAATTGATTTAAATAAGTTTTTGCTCCTCGTAATTTTAACTAATTTTCATCTTAGTCACTATAAGTTTTTGTTTAGGTTCTAGTTCTTATAAAAAAAAAAAATTGATTCTCGGTTCTTGAAATTAATTATTGGTCCTTATTTTTTATTTTTTAAGTTTTAGTGCCTCTAATTGCTACTTTTTTCATAAATGATTGATCTGTACTGTTCTTAAAAAATGGATTTCTAAAATTAAATTTATTTTGGTTTTAATTCTTTAAGATCAAAACTCAAATGATAGAAAACTATGGGGATTTACCAGAAGCAAAATTTAGTATAATTATAAAGACTAAAATAGTACTTAAATCAATAAAATTTCTCTTCATTTCCCTCATTAAAATTATTAAACATCCAAATAAAAGAGATGATATGTTTAATTTATTCTACTCAACTTATATTTTTTCTTCTATGCCATTACAAGTCATTCTCTTTTGTTATCTACAAAACTCTTACACATATCCTAACCCTTTTTTTTTTGGTCCGTCAAAAACTACATTCAAACTTTGGCATTTCAAATCTATTATTTATGGGTGAAACTATATTGTTGGAAGTATTTATTGTTAACTATTTGTTCGCATAATTCACTCATAAACTTTCATGAAGTAAATAAAATAAAATATAACTTGAATAAACAATTTTATCCATGATGATTAAAAATGTAATTAAAGTTATTAATGAATAACATAAATTGACAAGATAAATCGAACTAGTTGAGAATCAGTTACTAACATTTGATAGAATGAGTAGATGAATTTTTTTTTTTACCTTGCAAATATTAGTGTCAAATGTTAAAGGTTTTCTCAAATACACAAAAATGGCCACAATTTCTCTTGTTTATAAATTAAAATAACTGTCAAAATACCAATGAGTTAAACTAGTTACTAACATAAATAGTAAATTATCAATAAATTTATACTAGTTACTAACTTTTGACAGACTAAATAGATGTTTTTTGTTTTTTTTTTTTAAATCTTATTGTCAAAAGTTATTATATAATTTTCTCAAAAATCAAAAATATGGTTACGAGTGCTCCTATTAAAAGATTAAAATAATTGTAGAGTTTCCAACGAATTGAACTAGTTACCATCAAATAAAGAGAAAATTAATTACTAACAAATTTACAGTAGTTACTAATCCTTTGTTTTTTCTTGCAGGGACATTAGTTATTAGCTCTTGATAGAGTGAGTGGATGTGTTTTTTTTTTTTAAAAAAAATCTTATTATCAAAAGTTGTTATAAAGTTTTCTCAAACAACAAATATGATCCTAAGTGCTATTGTTTGAAAATTAAAATAACTACCAAATTATCAACAAATTAAACTAATTATCAACATACAAAGAGAGAATTACCAACAAAGTTACATTTGTTACAAACTTTGGTCAGAGTATATAGATGTCTTGTTTTTTCCCCAAATCTTAGTGTCAAAGTTATTGTACAATTTTCTCAAATACACAAAAATGGCCAGAAGTTCTCTTATTTAAAGTTAAAATAATTTTCAAGATATGATGAATTGAACTAATTACAACATATAAAGAGAAAATTACCAACAAATTTACATTATTTACTAATTTTTGACGGTGAATGGATACATTGTCCTTTTTCTTTTTCAAATCTTAGTGTTAAAAGTTATTATATGGTTTTATAAAAATCACAAATTTGGTCATAAGTACTCCTGTTAAAAAATTAAAATAACTATGGAATTACCAATGAATTGAACTAGTTACTAATAAATAAGAAGGAAATTATCGATAAATTTACGCTAATTACTAACTCTTGATAGAGTGAGTAAATATGTTTATTTTTCTTCAAATCTTATTGTCAAAAGTTATTATAAGGTTTTCTCTAATACATAAATATGATCACAAGTACTATTATTTTAAAAATTAAAATAAATGTCAAGTTACCAACAAATTGAGCTGGTTACCAATATATAAAGAGAAAATTACTAGCAAATTTACAAAAGTTAAAAACTCTTAATAGAGTGAGTAGAAGTGTTTTTTGCCCCCAAATCATAGTGTCAAAAGTTATGATATGGTTTTCTTAAACATGCAAATATTGTCACAAGTGCTTTTATTTAAACATTAAAATAAATACAAAGTTACCAGTGAATAGAACTAGTTTTCAAAATATAAAGAAAAAATTATCAACAAATTTACACTTGTTACTTACTTTTGGCAGACTGAGAAGATGTGTATTTTTGCAAATCTTAGTGTCAAAAGTTATTATACAGTTTTCTCAAACACATAAATAAAGTCACAAGTATTCTAGTTTAAAAATTAAAATAATTGCCCAATTACCAACCAATTGAACTAGCTACCAATTATAAACTTATCAAAAAATTTACATTAGTTACTAACTATTGACAGATTAAGTAGATGTGCTGTTTTCTTTTTTTTTTTTTTTAACCAATCTTAGTGTCAAAAGTTATTATATGGTTTTCTTAAACTTACAAATATATATATAGTCACAAGTGCTATTGTTAAAAAGTAAAAATAAAAAAAAAATTGTCTACTTATCAACGAATTGAACTAGTTACCAATTAATAAAAAAAAATTACTAACAAATATATACTAGTTACTAACTCTTGATAGAGTGAATAGATTTTTTGTTTCAAATCTCAGTTTCAAAAGTTATTATAAAGTTTTCCTCAAATACATAAATATGGTCATCAATGCTCTTGCTTAAAAATTGAAATAATTATCGAGTTATTAACAAATTGAACTAGCTAATTACCAACTTATAAAGAGGGAATCACCAACACATCTACATTAGTTACTCACTCCTAGTGAGTAGATGTGCTTTTTTCTCGCCATATTTTACTGTCAAAAGTTACTATGTAGTTTTCTCAACATAAAAAATGGCCATAAGTTCTCTTGTTTAAAAATTAAAATATTTGCCCAATTACCAACAAATTGAACTAGTTTTCAACATATGAAGAGATAATTACCAATATATTTACACAATTACTAATTCTTGATAGACAGAGTAGATGTTGTGATTTTCTCAAACATACAAACATAGTCACAAGTGCTACTATTAAAAAAATAAAATAAATATCGAGTTACCAACGAATTGAACTAGTTACCAACGGATAGAGAGAAAATTTCCAACAAATTTATATTAGTTACTAACTCTTGATAGAGCGACTAGATGTGTGTGTGTTTTTTCAAATCTTATGGTCAATAATTATTATAAGATTTTCTCAAACACACAAATATGATGACAAATACTTTTGTTTAAAAATTAATATATTTGTCAAGTTACCTACAAATTGAACTGGTTAGCAACATATAAAAAAAAAATTACCAACAAATTTACATTAGTTACAAACTCTTGACAAAGTGAGTAGATGTGCTTTTTTCCCCCAATCTTAGTGTTAAAAGTTATTATATAGTCTTCTTAAATACATAAATATGGTCACAAGCGCTCTTATTTAAAATTTAAACAAATACTAAGTTACCACCGAATTAAGCTAGTTGCCACATACAAATAGGAAATTACTAATAAATTTACACTAGTTACTAATTTTTGAAAAACTAAGAAGATGTGTTTTTTGTTTTTTTCCAAATCTTAGTGCCAAAAGTTATTACATAGTTTTTTCAAATATCCAAATATGGTCACAAGTGCTCTTATTTTAAAATTAAAATAACTGCGGAGATACCAAGAAAACTAACTAATTATCAACTTATAAAAAGGAAATTATCAACAAATTTACCCTAGTTACTAATTCTTGATAGAGTGAGTGGATGTATTTATTTTTTTCAAATCTTAGTATCCAAAGTTATTATAAGATTTTCTCGAATACACAAATATAGCTACAAGTGCTCTTACTTAAAAATTAAAATAATTGTTAAGTTAACAATGAATTGAACTTATTATCAAGATATAAAAAGGAAATTACCAAACATATTTACACTAATTCCTAACTTCTAATGCGTAATAGGATTTGCTCAAATGTACAAATATGGTGACAAGTGTTTCTATTTAAAAATTAAAATAATTGCTGAGTTTTCAATAAATTGGACTAGTTACCGAACAAAGAGAAAATTACTTACAAATTTACACTAGTTAGTTGAGATTCAATAAAATTCGATACTTGTAATTTAAATAGAAAAAAAAAACTATAAATATCTCTCTATACTATTAATATTTCAAAGATTGATACAAGGAAACTTTAACATATGTCAGCTTCTGGTGAATTTGCTTCTTCATTACTTGAAGAATCTTTTCAATTATAGAAACCACTATAAAACTTTAATGAGTCCACTACATAGCCCATTACGTTATACGGCCCACTACATTATTTGTATTTGGTAGATGGTGGATTGATTTTCAACCAAAAAAAAATTAACTTTTATTTTTAAAAAATATTAAACTAATGGTACGCAATTCCCTCAAAAAAATAATAATGGTAAGCAATATTAATATTAAATTTAAATATTAATATTGATATTAACTTTTATTTTTCAAATATTAAATTATTGTGTTTGGTAAGTAATATTGATATTTTTTTAAATATTAAATTAATGTAATACAATTGTTCTGTTACTTAGCGAAACCCACTATCACCTTTTAGCGAGCTCACTACAATATTAATTTTTTGTGTTTGGTGGAAAGATTTTTACCAAAAAAAAAAGCTTTTATAATTTAAATTTAAAATCAATTATTGCTTTCTTCTATTTTTGAGTTCTTTTTCTAGATTCTATCACATTGTCTACCTTTTTATGCTTTTATAGATCTAATTGAACCCATTAATGGTCAGTGAATCAATACAAAAAAGGAAGGGTTAATGAACCACCACCCACTACACATTACTCATTTAAAAGGTTCACTTAAAAATAGTGTGTGTTATTTTCGAATAAACCTACTTTATTCATTGTAGAATGAGTTTGTTAGTTTTTTAGAGTTTGAGGATGTTTGTGTGTTGACTTTTCAAGGCAGGGACTTCAAAGATTTTACATACTGCAAATGGCTTTTCCAAATTTTCAGATATCAAAAAAACAAATGGTAATTGTATAACTGAAATAGTTAGTATGCCCATTAAGATAACTGGAGTACAGTATAGTATCTTAATCATTCTATCGTACGTCATTTTAATTATTGTAGTTGATTACTCCTTTTCTGTTTTTTTTTTCCCCTTCTGTATCAGTGGTAGTTATATTCCATAGTTTATGACAATAAATAAGATGTTGGTGGTGCTGAAATCAATGTAAAAGGTGTATATTCCATAGTTATATTACATACTGTAGCCAACAGATGATTTTGTAAATATCAAATGTGTAGCTAAAGTTATATTAGGATAATTTATTTCAGCTTTTTTTAAAAAAAAAAAATAATTTTGGAGTTTAAATTTTATATTTAATTAAAAAATTAAAAATAATTTTTTTTGCAAGTCAATTATTTTTAAAAAATTATCTAAATATACGAAGATTGATTTTTTTAATAAAAAATAATTTTTTATTTAAAATATCCTAAACAAATACACCCTTAATCATATTTTTTATTTTCTTTTGATAAAAACATGTTTGTTTATTACTATATTAAGGTATTGCTACCATGACTTCAACATATTGACTTTCCTATTTTAATTTTTAAATTGATAAATGGGCATTTTTTATTAAAATGATAACATTTTTAATAAGTTTTGAAATTTTAGCAACAGTTTATTGATAGAGATACTCTCTACTATTCGCAGGCTGAGAATGATATTCTATATTTAAAATGAACAATTATTATTTCTTTTTTCTTTTATTATTTAATACATTTTATATTAAATTTATTGTTAATTTGAGTAAATTGGATTTGTCAATTCTTTTGCGTTTTTGTATGAAATTTCAGGATTTATTATAATCAAATAATTTAGTTGAATTAATTTTTCCCAAACAATACATTTCAAAAGGCACGGGTTACAAGTGCTAGTTGATATCTTATGTTAAACTGACTTGAAGTGAAACTTAGTTCAGCTGTGGATATTTTTTCAAATAGTATTATTTATCTCACGTATTAATACATATCAATGAAAACAACTACAAGAAAACGTTTCAATTCATTATTCCCATAAATGTAATTATGGGGGATAGTATTTACATTCATTGAGATAACATGTTAAATAATCCTATATTGAACTTAAAAATTATCTTAACATCCTTTTAATTACTTGACATAAAAATGACAGAACAATAAAAAACTTGATGTCCAAAAATTTAAAAGTATTTAGCGTTTTATTATTTGAAAAATTAAAAGGATTATTAGAATGACCATTAAAAAAAAAAAACTATTCTAACATGTTCAATCCAAGTTATTTTATTTGTAAATAGATTAATAAAAGGCTCTACAATGAAAGCCTATATTGACTAATGACTATATATGGTAGAAATCATGCGTTTCAGAGGAAAGATATCAAAGATGCAATGCCGAATGAGGAGGACCTACTGATAGTACAAATAACATGGGATTCAAGAAAGATTATGGGGCTGCAGGTGAGTAACAAAAGCGCTATGATCGTTGCGTCATCTAAAGTGCAAGAGGTACAGGATTTTGTTTTATCAAAAAGGAGAAGCCACGCCAAAAAAAATATTGATCACTCTAAGGAATGATTTGTTTTGTTTTGCGGTTCTAGTTCTTGGAGTAGGGTTTGGGGTCTGTGCATCTGGTGTTGGTTTAGGAATTTTGGTGCTCTAGTGTTTGTTGGGTGCTTTAGCTTCTAGTTCGATTTTGGTGGTTTTGCTTGATCTTGGTCTCCTCTTGTTTAGTTTCTCTATTGTCTGCATTGCTATGGTGATTTTGGTGTTTTGATATTTGGGTGTTTGTGGTGTCTACTATTTAGTCTTAGGGGCTGGATTTCCTTTTGAATGTTTTTTAATAGAGAAATACTTGTATGATTCGAGAGTACCACGTGGTTGTACTTTTGGCCAATCATGTAAGTGTATGCCTTTTCCTTTCCTTTTTCATTTTTCAGCTTATTGATGCGTACACTTTCAATCTCACGATATGCAAAAACTTTTTTGTAATAAAACTTTTGATAGTAACGCGTAAATCATAAGCCATAATACTTAAAGCTTGAAATTAAGGTAAAATTTTTTATTTTATTATTCAATATCGTGTTAATATATTATTATAAATTAATTTTTTTAATAACTTTATAATACAATCAAATAATGATATAAAAAATTTGATGTTTGTAAAAATCAAAGTTAATTCCTAATCTTTTTCATTTTGTCCAGTATTTACCGATAAATTTCATTTTGGTCCTTCTGCAATTATTTTAGGACAATGCCCCCTTATAAGAAGAGGAAAAAAAACTTGATGTTCATAATAATTAAAGTTAAGCTTCGGTCCTTTTTATTTGATGCCAAATTTATCAATGAATCACAATCCTTCATTTTCTTGTTATCTTCAAGTGATACTACTAGGTTGAGGCTACATATGCACCTCATATGATTGGAGATACATTTTTTATTCTCAATTGAAAAATTATTTTCTACTTTTCATAAAGTCTAATATTTTATAATCCATTTATATAAGAAATATTTTTGCCAATTAAAAGTAAAAAGTGTGTCCCAACCATATAAAATATGTATTTAGCCCAACTTACTACTAATTTAAAATAATATCTTATAAATTTAATTTTAATATATTATTGGTGTAAATTTTTTTATACATACTAATGTTTAATTTAATTTTTAATCCTTTTACGTTATCCTTGCATCATCAACTCATAAAAGTTATTTGTGTGACTTAACACATTATCTGTTTGTGAATCTAGCATTAGCCACACTAAGATCTACTTCAATCCTAATTCGATATTTGTCCCATTAATCCACTAGTCAAATCAGCTTATTGTTAATTTCAACCAAAGTAATTGCATTGGATTTTTTTTTTTTAGCAACTGCTCGCGTATTTTTGAGCTGAAAACAGTAGTTAATTAAGTGATTTTTTTTCAAATAACAACTTTAGAATTCAAATTGTTAATATTATAAATAAAGTTTGTTTAAAATTGTAATTCAATTCTTTTTTTTTTATATATATCCTTCCACTAAAGATAATTATATTTAAATATTATCAGACACTTAAATATGGATATATCTCCTAATTAAAATTTGAATCATGATTTACCATATTGTGATAAACTAACCCTTACTGTTAGGTCAAATCTTAGCACTAAATTGTAATTCACTTTGAATGTAATCAACCCCTTTTGTGGTAGATGATTAATAAAACACAATGTAATCAAACAAGCTGGCCATCAATTTCTTGAAATGATTTCATCACCAAATTTTAATATTATGTAATTTTGGTGAAAAAACAACACCAATCAATTAAACACCATCTGATGTGCCACTTTCACATTCTCCGTCACAAACTCACGTTTTCATCATCATACATTACCCCTGCAGCTTTTGTTTCTCTTATCTTCTTGTCTCAACCTGTCCCATCTACGATCTGAACCCCACATAAAAAGGAAACAATAAAGGGAATGAAAAGAGTTTGAGTTTATCTATAAAGGAGTTCTTTGCATATAATCGTAATCATGCATAGGTGCCCCACTTTAAAGGCCGAAATTAATCCAAACGAGATATAATTCCCTTACCTTGTTTATAAATAATTGAAAGTTCTCACATAAAATAATAATAATAATAATAATAATTGATAGTCCTCAAGAATTATTTTTCCCAGCTATAATTTGTCTTGGAAATCAAATGTAACTCAAGTTATTTTTGTTGTATTTTAATATATTTCCCCCTCTATTTACTAGGTCTTTGAGTCTCATTTGAAACAAGCAAACAAAAAAGAAAAGTTATGAAACTCTTAATAAGTTGATTTATTGTAAAAGTCAAAGACATATATAAACTTGTTATGAGAAGAATTCAATTAAAAAGATTATTTTATTGGGTAAAAGAGTCTTATGATTTATTTTATCAAAATTAATGAAAATTCTATCCGTAAAACTATTTATTATTGAAAAGTATTTTCAAGTACAAAAGAATTAAAGAGCATGATAAGGGAGAGAGACAAGATGGTAAAAATCTCTTAAAAGTTGTATTTGGAATTTTTTTTTCAGAATCAAATTCGTGCCAGCTATATTATCTACTTTTATTCTTTAGTTGGATCATGTAATTTTAAACTACAAGTAGTGACTAAGTTAAACTTCTTTGAAAGTGATATTTTTAGTATTCAAATTCTTACAAGTAGTTTACTTTTGGATCCAATATCACCATTCAAATTAATTAAAAATAATTTTAGTTAGCTACTGTTTGATGACATTATTTTATTATTGAACATTTTCTTAAAATGCCATAAATTAATTACCTGTAATTTCAGTTAATTGCATAAACATCACTAGGTCACTTGAATAAACATTAATATTATCATCAAAATAAAATTAATGAAACTCATTTGTTTTTTTTTTATTGGTAATGAAACTCATATTTGATTGAAGTAAAAAGGGACGCCAAATAATTGATCATAGCAAACTAATTTTTAGTTAATTTAAATGGTTTAACATTTATTTTTATTAAATAAGATATTGAGTTCATGTTCTATGAACAGAAAAAAAATTAGCATTGAGAGATATCTATTCTTATAATAAGTTGACCTAACTTAAATTAAATTAATTGGAGTTTAATAAACTCCCAATATTTATAGTTTTGACAAAAAAATATTTAATACCAAATAAAATATGACTTTTTTATCAAGTTCATATAAACATCAGTTACTATAAAATTAATCCCTCATGCACTATTGCGATCAAAAACCCTTTCAACAATTACATTATTCAATATTCAAATCTTGATTCTTTTTCTAGGAATACAGCTCACTTGCAACTATACTCAGCCCTTGCAGGCAATAACATATAACTTTAGAATAATGATACTTTGACAAAATACGTAAAAAACAATGATACTTAGACAAAAATTTATCCTTATATGAAAATCTTGTAAGACATTTATTTATACAAGTATAAGTTTCCTTAATATTGTGTTAGACGTCTTTTTCTAATGTTTTGTTGGCTTAAACTTGTAACCAAGGTTATACTGACTATGAGTTGCGGCGGTCATTGCTATAGCCACCCAGGGAAGATTGACAATTAGCAGTGATCTTGCCGCCCCTGTTCTTCTTCTCAACCATAGCTATTAAACTGGATTCGGTAATCGATTTGTCCAAGGCACCCGGTCACTGGTTCAACTAGTGGGTCATTAGTTCAATCAATTGAACTGGATATAATTAAATAAGTATATAAAAATATATTAAGTATCAAATAAATATAATAAAATAACATAAATAATTAGTAATTTAGTATATTTTAGGTATAAAAAATATATTATTATATGAATATCATAACATAATAACACACATGGTCAGGCGATTAGAGTGTGTGCTTGCTTTTCTCAAGGTTCTGAGTTCAAATCTCATTTATTTGAGCATATATCCAATTGGACTAGTGAATTGGGCTATAGTTTATACCGGTTGGCATCGATTTGAATGCAGAATCGGTCCATCGCTTAGCTCATACCGGTCGTATGCCCGATTCACTAGTTGAACTGGTTCGACCTGAGTTTAATAACACTATGCTCTCGACAATCTCATGATGATGGCTGAAGACCACTATTCGGCAGAGGCAACCTAGACATGATGACCAACGGTCCACCGATGCTCTGTAACGATTTTTTTAATTATTTTTATTTTTTAAAATCAAAATTTTGCATCTTATGTCACTAGATTTTGAGTTTTGGATATTGAAATAGTAATTGACTGATTATGAGTATTGTGTTGCTAGATTTTTGTGTTCCATTTTGTTTTATTATTATTTTTTAATTTTATTTATGAGTTGGCAAGCCCGCAAAAGATGAGATGATGAGTTGAGTATGTTGACTCACTTTATCAAACTCTTATTTTAGGACTAACCCGTGATGAGTTAAGACGGAATAATTTGTTTGTCATGACTACTATGAGGAGGCACACATAAGGGTGTTAGTGGTAATTAGAGGGCGTGATGAAAGCTGATAAGAAAATACGGGGGAGTATATAAAAAATAATTTAAGGACTAAAATGGCACATGATTTATATTTTAAAAACTAAATAATTAACTTATTAATTTCAATAATTAAAATGAAAATGCTTATAGCTTCAGGAAATAAAGTAAATCTTTATTCAAAAATGGGGTGAAGCAGAGTAGCAGACCCATTAAGATTTAAAATCTCGCCCCAGCATGTGGAGGCCACGTGATCCGTGGGATTTGAGAATAACTATTATGTACCCAGTGATCAGTTATTGCCATAAGTGATGACAGTGCCATGGGCACCGACCTTGACCTGCCAATGCGTACACAGCCATCTGAAACTCTTGTTCATTATTGATTTCTGATCTAACGTGAAAAATTGAAATCACACACCCCACAAAATCTTGATGTTGGCGTGTTCTTAACTTAGTCTTAATGAAACCACGAAAAGGCAATGTTTAGGGATTAAGCGCGTTTTTGGTTTATTGTTTGTACTCATGTTTTGGAGGGTAACTTTTACTTTAATTTGATATGTTTGCTAAAATATTTTTAAAATTATTTGTAAGTGAGTTTTGATCCTAAAATATTTGTTTAGAAGATGTGGGAATTTATTATTAGAGTTTAATTGGTATGTACTAAGTTTTACATTATTAATCAATATAAATACGAAAAAGTGAGAAATCATGATAGATCTCTCTTTAAAATGGATAGTTATTTGTATGAGTTGACATTTTCCATTATTTCTATTGTTGACAGTGTAAAATTATTTTATACTGTCAGTATATTTAAATTAAATTCTTATTCTTATTTTTTATTTTTTCTGTTCACCCAAACTCAACCTTGCAATTTTTATTTTTTTATTTTTGGTTTAACACGATCATGCCAACTGAAAATGAAACGTACACTTGGTTCTTTGGGCTTTAACCATGCATGTTGATTTTCTATCTAAAATAATTGGAGGGGGGAAAAATGCTGGGCAGAATTCATAAGCTACAACTCTGAAAGTCTAACTAGATAGTAGAGAAATAGAGACACGATTGGGAACACTTTTTCGAAGATATAATCGTTTTTTTTCATAAAAAAGAAAAACACTGAAACAATTTTGATTATAAGTTATTTTAAATCTAAAATAACTTAAAAGCAACTACGAATCATATATGTATTATTTTTCAAGTGACAAAATGTGATTGGTAGAATAGGAAATGGGACAACATTTGGAGGGAGAAAACTCGACCTAAGTTAATTAGGACAATGAAACTGTGGCCCAAATCTCTCTGACGTCTTTTTTTATTTCATTAGCTTGTGAAAATGTAGCCCAGCCCAAATTGTTCTCGAGCAAATGATTTGGCGGATCCCAGAGTTGAGGCCCAGCCCATTTACGGACTGCGATGTTGTTCCCTTTGCGCTGCGCAAATTTTGTATCAGAAGCAGGGAGGGAGAGAGAGAGAGAGAGAGGGGAAAATGGTGTCGCTGAAACTGCAGAAGCGTCTTGCAGCTAGTGTGCTAAAGTGTGGGAGAGGGAAGGTTTGGCTTGATCCCAATGAAGTCAATGAAATCTCCATGCCCAATTCTCGTATGCTTTTTTTTTTTTTTTTTGGTTATCTTTTTCTCTTAATTGATTTCTTACTTGTTAGTATTATCGTCTCTGTTTCAGTTTTTTTTTTTTTAAAAAAAAAACTTTTTGTTATGAACGATTTGTGAGCTTCGTTTGGCTGGTTGAGGGTCCAGAACTTGTCGGTGCACAAAAAAATGAAAAGCTTTAGGATGTGTTTTGTTGTGTTTTTTTTTTTTTAAAATAAACAAATAAAAAATACTTTTTATATATATCAATTGTATATAAATTACTTCTTAAGTTAGTATATTTGTTTAGATTTAAGCTTAAAAAAAATATAGAATCAGGAAATAATTAGTTTTCTGCTATTTTTTTTCAGAGGAAAAGAGAGTGAGCTCCTGTGTATTAAAAATCTATCCAAACGCAGCATTGATTTTCATTGACCCAATAAAAATCAGTTTTTTTTCCTCCTTCCTTTTATCGAGGTTTTGGTTTTCTGTTTTCTGTTGGATCAGAAATTTGGAATATGATTATTGTTTTTGTAATAGTATGCTATGTTAGATGTTTTAAGGAGCCATATAGCATTATTTAATTAATGGTGTTTGCCCATAACAAATAATAGTAATAATAAAAAAAACTAAACTAAGGTACACGGCTTGCTAATTAACATTTCCGAAAGTAAACATTATTGGATTGTTGCCATTGTTATTGTTTTTACAAGCACTGTATCCATCTGCTGGAATTTTTTAGTTTCAAACTTCTCCTTGCCAGGGTAGAACAAAGTACTTTCACTAAATTTGAGCTTTATATTTTCTATTATCATTTCCAGTTAAATATTGCTCATACTGCATCATGTGAGGTTTTCTTTGTTTTTATCTTAATTTGAACATATTTCTAACTGATATTTTAAATGTCAATAAGATCTCGCTTATATACTCTGATAATCTATTGTACAAATCATTTGCAATGCAAGCAGTACTTAGCTTGGTGGTTTTCTGTTTGCAGACCAAAACATTAGGAAGTTGGTTAAAGATGGGTTTATTATCAGGAAGCCAACCAAGATTCACTTCCGGTCCCGAGCTCGTAGGATGAAGGAGGCCAAGAGGAAGGGACGTCACTCTGGATATGGTATATATTCCCAAACTTTAAGTAGGTTAATTCCAACCTGGGATTTGGTGATTCGCCGTTGGGATGTGATTCTTGGTAGTTTCTACCTAGCACATATAACAATAGCAACAACTAAGTCTTGTCCTATTAGGACATTGATAAGACAAACCCATATTGTCCTAGTTTGTAGCTAACACATATTTAGAAAATATGGTCATGGACTTATATTCATGATTTATAAATGTCTTCATTGTAAGATGGTTAAGAATCTAGTGAGCTGCTTATCAATTGAAAAGAATCGTGTAAGAAATCTGCTAGCTAGTTTCATAGACACAAGTTATGTATGCGGAACTTTGTTGATTGAGCATAAAGTGAATTTGCTTTATGGTCCTAGTGAGGGAAAGCATCATTTGCTAATTACAATGCTTACCTAAATACTATTAGGTAAGCGTAAGGGTACAAGGGAGGCAAGGCTTCCCACCAAAGTACTTTGGATGACGAGGATGCGTGTGCTCAGATGGTTGCTTCGCAAGTACAGGGAATCGAAGAAAATCGACAAGCACATGTACCATGATATGTACATGAAGGTGAAAGGGTAATGTTTTCAAGAACAAGCGAGTGTTAATGGAGAGCATTCACAAGTCTAAGGCTGAGAAGGCAAGAGAGAAGACTTTGTCTGATCAGTTCGAGGCCAAGCGCGCAAAGAACAAGGCAAGCAGGGAAAGGAAAATTGCTCGGAGGGAGGAACGCTTGGCTCACGTGAGTTCCATAGTGCCTTGAGAATCTATTTACTTGTATACTTCCTGAATTTATATTTTTCATAATCATTGCATTTGGTGATTTATTGCACTAAAAAGTGTGTTCTCTGAAGTTGGTAATGGAAGATTTTGACACTTTCTTTGTCTCTGTAAAAGGTTTAGGGTCCTGGAGATAAGCCATCAGCAGCGCCCAGTGCTCCACCTGCTACAACACCCCAGCCTGCCCAGTGAGTATTACAGTTTATGGTTTTGCCATAGTTACAATTTTTGGGCATGTTATGTGTTCTATGGTCTAAATGTATCTCTCTTTTATGCAGGGCGCCAACGAAATCCAAGAAGTGAGTAGCATATCCAGCAAATTCAAATGATGCTGAATCTTTAATGGTCCTAGCATAATCATTTAGTCTGCTATAGTGATTTTGACAGAGTTATTTTTTGGCGGTTTTGGTTTTGTTTTATGACATTTGTTGCATACTTTGAATTAAGTTTTGTTTGTTGGTTATTAAGATTCACCTGGTTGCTGAAATACTTGTTTATTATTCTGGCTATGGAGCCACTAATCTCACCCTAACTACAATTAACTTAAAATAATATGCACCTATCCCTTAAACCAACAAATTTCACAAAGAACAGGTCTATCAAATGGAAGTTGTCTGAACCCTTAAACCAAGGGAAACATAACCAGAAACAGTCACAGAATAAGTTTCAGATGCTGTATTATAAATTAAGAGGAGCCAGATTCTTCGGTTGCAAGCGAGTAACGAAACATGGATCTGCCAGTGATGTACTGGAGAGGGAGTGGACCCCTGAAAGACACAAATACATGCAACAAGCAAGTTAACTTTATGATTGATAATTCGATTATATCTTTCCTATCATCAAAAAAGTTTAGAAGCAAATACTACAATTTATTGTTTTGGCACACACTTTGATCACATTTTTGCTGTCACAAATTCGTCTCAAAATAAAAGAGCGTAAGGCACATTATTTCTTGAGAAATAAAAACTTTTAATATAGTCTCTAAATTTAAAATACTAGTCATACTTTTTCTTTTTGGTCTTTAACTGCTGTACATATCAACTCTTAAATTGTTAACGATGTTAAAGAGTTTAATTCAGACATAAATTTATGTTTACATGAACAATTGTATTATCTATTTGAAAAAAACAGAGAAAAGTATGATCAGAGACAAATAAAAAAAAAAAAAGATGTTAAGAGTTTAATTCAGACATAAATTTAGGTTTACATAAACAATTGTATTATCCATTTGAAAAAAACAGAGAAAACTATGTATAAAGACCAAAAAGAGAAAAAAAAAATACCAGTCACGTGAGTCAAAACTATTATTGCGATTATCTCCGAGAACAAAGACACAACCTTCTGGCACAATCTAAAACAAAAAATAGAGAAAAAAAAATGTTAATGATGTTGCCAAATCCCACAATCAACTTAAAATACCAATACAACGGTAGGAAAATTGAACTTCATTAACTAAAATTAAATATTATACCACCGGATCCATTTCACAAGCAAGTGGCTCCTCCAATATGAATTTCTCTTCTTGAGCAACACCATTCACAAATAGTTTTCCATTGCGAAACTACCAATGAGCAAGATGTCAAATTAAGGTACACGTGCAATGCTATGAAGAAGAGAAACAAACACTGTACCTAAATATGGCCTAAAATCAAATGTGATCAATTAATTACTCAAATATAGAAGCTTACTTCAACTAGGTCCCCAGCGTTAGCCACAATTCTCTTTACAAGTGGAATAGCTGGATCATATCCATATGCCTACATAAAACCAAGATTTTCAGGGGAGGAATATCATCAAAGCCACAATATCAGGTGAAAGGTCTATAAGCAATTGCAACAATACACTATTAAGGTAGTACATGATACCTGTAAAACGGGTGGCGCATTAAATACTATTATATCCGAAACATTAGGCTTTCTGAAGAAGAAGGAAACCTGTTACATCATTAACAACAATATGTAATCAATTCAAAACAAGTACAAGTAATACAATACTGTCTGGTCTTTAAATTGGATTTATTTCAATTAGCTACCTAGCTACATTAGTTAATTAAGTCATGAACCAACAAAGAGCTACTTCTCGGCCATAAACTGATAATCTCTTGCACTATAAACAATGTAGAGCAAGGATGAGAAATGGTAAAAGGGGAGCGGGCTATCAAGTCCTACATTGTTTAGTGACGTGATTCAAATAATTTGCATAATTATTTGGACAACTCTCCCTCCTGCAAAAAGTTGTTGGGGTGCAACTAGGTCCACAATCCTAAGAAGGACCAAAAGCTAAAATTCACAATCTCTTGAATACTGACAGAGGAGATAGATAAATATGCATATCAGGTTGATTGGGTTTGGTCCAAAGAAAAATAAAATCTAAACCAATTATTTACCATTGAGTTGGGTTGGGTATGTTGTGTGAAAAAATATTCGTGTAATTAACCCAAAACAACTCAACTTAGTCTAGAACGACTTAGAGTGGTTCAAATAGTCGGCTTATATTTTTTTAAAACAACCTAAAAAAAAACCTAACTTGTTAAAAATTATTAAAGAAATTTTAAAAATGTAGAAAAAATTTAGTAACCAATATATATGAAAAAATGCATCATAAACTTATAATTCAACATCAATCGATCCAAAATGCATACAAATAAATTATAAAAGAAAATATATATAATAAAAATGATTGTTTTCATAATGACATAATCTTAGTATTGTGTCATCGAGCCGGGTTATCAAGTTCATTTTTCAAACACGTTACTTGAATCGATTTTTAATTGAGTTGAATAAGTTTGACCCAAATTGACCTTCTTACCCAATTAATAAACTTGAAAATCTTTAATTCGGTTGGATTGAGTTAGTTGGACTAATTGCAGATTTATCCTAGCAACATAACTGTGCCATGAAAAATAGTTTATTAGCTACAAATGAAGGATCTTTACGGGGTGAGAAACATTGACAAAAAATCTAGACATAGATAATTAGGACTTTTTTTTTTTTTGTTTTTTTGAGAGAATAGATAATTGGGATTTGGATTTTTTAAAGTGAGTATTTTTATAAAATGAGAAGGTGAGGGATTAACCACCCTTCAATCGCTAACTTTTATTATATGGGTCCCACCAAATAATATAAAAATGATTAACTTCTCATTTTTTTATATTACAAAGATACTCATTTCAAATGATCTAAATCCAAATAATTGAGAACACAAAATTTGAATTTTGATTTTTCTCCTTTTTTTTGTTGATAATATGACATTATTATGTTATCAAAAAGAGATAAATATATGAGATCATGTTCTTAATGAAACTTAAAAAAAAAATGGAATCTTAGAAAATTCATAATTATCTATTAAAACAAAAACTTCATAGAGACTAACCTTCTCCATCAAAATATAATCACCAACATTCAAAGTTGGGCACATAGAAGTCGAAGGAATTGATCTAGGTCCACCCAAATTTGTGTGAAAGAAAAAGCGAACAGTTAGAGCGGTACATATTGTTTTCACATCCTGTCGACTAAAATTCAAGAATCGTGGCACCCAACTTCTCCTCACATTGACCTCACGATTTGAGTCGCTTCTTCTACCATTACCTACTTTAGAATCGACCAAATTGTGAATTGGTATTGAATTTGGCCCGATAGGTGAGCTTGTAAATTTGCCTGTAACAGGCCTAGACAAACCTAATGCACCAGTCCTCAACTTCCGTGTTAAAACTCTATCCACAGTGATAGGGTTTGTGTAATAATCATATGTAAAGCATTCTCGAAAGCGTAAGGTGCTAGTGCGAATGGTTGGTGATGAAGCAAGGTTTTTGGCGATGTAGCGAGAGTAGAAGAGTGTAACTTTAAGGGCCATAATCACAAGCTTAGTTAGGTTGATATGAGAAAGGATATGAGATTATATAGACAACTCTAGCAGGCAATAAAGATATACATTACATCCCAATAGATTGAGTGACTTAAAAGGAATTCTAGTCATAAAGGAATGTGTATCAAATATTAACTAAACTGGCAAAAAAAAATCTTCACACATAATATCTATCATAGATATTTTAAAAGAAGATTAATTACGCCATTAAAAAAAGGCATTAGAACTTACTCAGGTTGATATGATGACAGGGTAGCCATGGGCCTCATTACAATTATAACAAGCCATGCGAACTAATTCAAGTTGATGCGGCCCACATTAACGGTCTAATGCGGTCATGACAATCACGCACAACCAAGATGTTTTGGCCACCTGATATGATGCATTTGTAATTTATATCATTGGTGAGATTTACATCTTTTTCGCTTTAAAGTGGAACCAAATCCAGTTATTTAATTGCTAGAGCTTATGAAGGATTTACAAAGATAACATCAATGCCAGGATTATTCCCTTATAATCATAAAAGAGACCATACAAAACCTCACTAATTTCTAGCATACATATTTAACCAAAAATTAAAAAAAAAAGGAAAAATATTGGAAAGACACATGCATTAAAAGCCATATAAGAGGTTCTGCACTTTTGTAATAGTTTCTGTTTTGAACCCATTTTTTCTTAGCAAGAGTTTAAGCTCTAAACTAAGATTGTGAAATTCTTGAGTTAGTAAGTTTTAGAGGAAAATGTGAGTGTGGTCAAGTAGGATTACCTGTCCTATGACTCTGGATGAAAATAAGCACTACCATTATCCAAGTCCGTTAAGGGATGATAAGGTGTTTTGCCACCACAGGACTATAAAAACTCTCTCCGGTTTCAGGATCACTTTTATAGGTAGTAGGTTATGTGTTCTAGTTGGAAGTGTGTATTTTAGGTTCTAAGAGTGTGATGCTCTTAGAGAGTTCTAATAGGATGCATTGTTGGGGTCTATATGTGTTGGGTTCCAGTGAGATAATGTAAGTGTTGTGTTGCTTATATGTGTTATGTATCTTGTATCTCAAAATATCTTTCTGGCCCTCTCTTAGTACCATTAGGTCACTCTGAGAACTTGGGCACGAAGGTGTTGTAGTGAATCAAGGCAACAACAAGAGATAAGGTTCTTTGACCAACATGAGAAGGACATTTCCTTGACATGGGGCCTTGTGCGTCACCTTTTTATCGGCTAGATACTAAGATAAACTGGTTTGGTTATAACAAAAGACATATAGAGGGAATAGGTTATCAACGAATCTTTCCCTTTGGGTATAATTCTCATACATGGTGTTTTAGGTTTGTGGGACATAACAAAGACAGGTCATCTAAGGTGTCTTGCACTGCAAGGCATCTTTTGACCTTACCATCAAGTTAGGATAGTGTCCCTTTTTTAGAGATCTTATCTCCTAGGGCAAAGTTATGCTCCAAATCCTACTAGTCCATAGCAAAGATAGATCCCAAAGGGAACAAATGCAGCTTCTAGGAATTTACCATGGCAGGGCATCATCCTAACACCCGAAATTCCATGAATAATCATGTTCTTCTTTTTTATCATTGTACCCTTGTTAACCATTCCTTTAATTACATGCTTAATCACTTTTTAGCCGAATACTAATTTTTAATTACGTTATCAACAGTTTCTAATACTACAATGGGACTAGCCTTTACTTAAATTGTAGGTGCCATTTAGAAAATGAAATGATGTCATTTCTTCTACTCATTTACATCCCTAATTCTCAAACCCAGGTTCTTTGTACAGCTTTAATTTTAAGTTATGATTTAGACCATGGATTTGCATCACTTAGCTAAGGTAAGATGCATTGTTGTTTAAATTTGCATTACAAGTCATGCAACTTTGGAAAATTAGATTCAAAAATACTATTCATACATTGGCTTTTTTATTATTGCCAAAATTTATGTTAAAGGAAAGGCTCACCCCAATCCAGAGTCATAGCATGCCTTCTGGCTTATTGAGTTGCTGTTATAGATGGCTCACCAACAAGAGAAGTTAGGAATCAAATGCAAATCATGATGATATATGAGCAGAAGACCAACTGGGTAAGCTAACCTATTAGCCATATATTGCTTAATTTCTAAAAGAAAAACTTAAAAAGACACGCATGACTGCATTCCATTTTTATAATTATCTATTTATAGTATGTGAATGGTGAGTATTTCCATTTCACCTTCAGTGAAGCTTTTTTTTTTTTTTTTCTTTTTTTGCAATCCATGTAGCACACCTTTTCTGGGATTGAGCCAGATATCAATCACACAAATTATTCTTTAATAATTGCAATATATATGGCAGTAAAATAGAAGCACTTCGATATTTAATAGATTCATAAGGCATTTGATTGAGATTCCCATCTCAGCTCAAATAATAGTGAGGTACTATAGTGGAGAGCTACTAGAGGGAGTTTCCTCTTGGGGCTTAAAGGTGAAGTCTATTGGAGGAATGCTAGATCATTGAGCTTTCTGGGAAGGGGTAGTATGAGTATTGCATAGGTTAAAAGTGAACCTATCTCTTGTGTTGCCATCGTCATGGTATTTATAAAGCAAAAAGGTTCTAACAAGTGTCATAAATGCTAAACGAATAATTTGACATTAAGGGTGGGATTTGAATGAGGAATTATAGGCTTAAACTCGGGGGAGACTTTCGTTACATGCATGGATATAGAGTTTCAAAGCTATGGGATAAGGGGGATGCCTGAGCTATGCGATAGGGAAAGTGTTTGAGTTAGGAGAAATACCCTAAAGATTTGGAAGGCGTCAAGTCTCAAGCTCTGAGGAGCCAAAAAGACTAGGAGTTCTCTTACTTGGGAATATGGCGATTTGGGAACTCGAACAATCCACATGTATTTTATTAGATATCCTTTCATTTGTGAAGTTAAAAATAAAAATAGAAAAATTTCATGGATCTATATAAGTATAACAAAAAGTAAATGTGGATTAGATCTTGCATGGTTGTACAATATTATATATCAAAAGATAAAAGAATAATCTCTATTTTTTTTAATGAAAAAGAAAATTTCAATCATAAAAAAGGCAAACGACGCTTATAAATTGAAAAAAAAATTATATTAGATTCAAATTTAATAAGAAATAAATCCATTCTATATTGTGAATTAATCAACAATATGTGACTTTGCTCCTTATTCGAAAACTATCAAAATTTCTAAACATCTTTAATATTAGAGACTAATACAAAAAATTTTGCAACTTGAAGAATGTATTTTATCTTCTTTTAAAACAAATCTAAGTATCTGTATTATCTTTAAGACCATCAAAATAGAAATGGCCATAAGAGAAAATCAAAACATTCACAAAGGGAACAATCTAAAAATAGACAAATTGTATCTTGTGAGAAGAGTAGAAGCAAATCTTGATTGTAGAATCATACATAGATAGTCAAGATTAAAAGTTATTTAAAGGTCACTTGATCACTTCAAAAAGTTACATAACTTTATGTTTTAATCTTGACTATTAACTATTTATGTAAGATCTAATGGTCAAAATTTACTCTTCTCACTCTTACAGTAAACCACTTCTCTCATTTGGTTCCTCACTTTCCATCTCACAAGATACACAAGTACACGCACATGCACACACACACACACACACCTACACACACGCACATTTGATGTTAAAAAATTTTCAAATATTAGTGGGGTTATGTGTCCCCACCAATTTCAACATAGATCTGTCCTTGCTCGGAAGCTTGCAATTGGAAATATAAAACTCACAAAGGATAACACACACATATACACTAAAAAATTCAAATATTAGTGAGGGCATGTGCCCCCATCAATTTCAACATATATCCGTGTTTGTTTGGAAGGTTGCAATTGGAAATATAAAACTTAGGAAGGGTAAGTTTGGTTTATAGTTGGCACATTACAATTTGCTTTAATGAAAAAGCAACATTTTTCACTGATGCTCAAACCACGGTTTAAAGCTGAAAATCATGCTAAAATATACTCAACATGATTTTGCCAAACATATTAAAATGAGTTGAAACTTAGTTTGTATTCTTCAAACTACAGTTTAAACTTTAGATTCTCCCAACATCGAAACAAACACACACGAAATAAGCGAAGAACAATGGTCAATATTATGATCTTTAGTACAATCTTTGGCATTCAATGCAATTCCTGCAGTTATGTAAGAATTTCTGCTTTCGTTTGTAATAAGAATTTCTGCTTTCGTTTGTTTATGAGGTCCCTTAATCAATACATAGACAGCAAGTATTCAGTTTTAATTTTTCATCCATTTTTTATATTTTTTGTTATTGAATAATCCACGTGACAGAACATTATAATTACATATAAGGTTTAACCTGTTTTATCACTTTGTCGCTTTAGCTGAACAGACTCAAGTCAAGCATTATTACCGATGAACAGAAAATTAATCAAAAGGTTAACTAAGCAAAAGTTTATCTTCTAATATGCAACCCACATCAGAATAAGTTAATTAAAAAAAATTATTATTGAACGTAAAATTAGCTATTTCCATCTTGAATTGTAACATGGAATTGCCAGTAACAAAAAGAGAATAAGCAGCCAACAAGCTTTTAGAAGCAATACAGGTGTAGCAACATCCATAACCACAAGTTATTGATTAAATTTTTTTGTAAGACCCAAGCTTGTCCCTACCATCTTAATCAATAGTGAAAATTTACACATGACAAAGTCATGTAAAAATTTCTCATAAGATGTTCTATTCCTCAAGTTCTGAACCTTGGAGCGTGTATGCAGCGACACAAGTATAAGAACCAAAAATCCTGATCCACATGCTACTAAGAATACTTAGCACCATATTCATGAACACATGTTTGGCTAAGCTTCGAATCTTCTATATAAAACAAAGCACCACCATGGATTCCAACCTCATGGGGTTTGAAGTTCCCCGTCCCTCTCTCCCAATCATATCTCTGATCTGATGTTCATGTTTATCATAATCCCTTTATATGACCACTTTTTTGTCCTGCGAGCTCGAAGAATCACAGGGACTTCCACTCGAATTCGACACCTTCGGCGGATTCGAATTGGTTCAGTTCTCTCAGGTTTTTCATGGCAATTTGCTGGGTCATACAAACTCACCACAAGTCTGTGGCCATCCAACACAACATTGTATTTAGAAAAGAACCCTCAAGTGTGTTTTTGGTTGGTGTTCTGTCCAAGATTCACGGAAAGAAATACACCCGAACATTAGCAGAAGGATAACAGTCTCTGGATCCTCCTTGTGCGATAGTGGATAAGGGATGGTATATCAGTAATAATAAGAGAAACTCGAAACACTAAACCCTAAACCGTAAACAAGTAAGACACTTTGACACTCAAGTCGGAGATTTCTATGCAGAAAAAAAGTTCAGCAGGTATGAAGTCACTAAGCACATTAATCTCTTGATGTTCAGGCGCATTAGGTTACTTCACAAGCACGTTAATTGTTGAGGTAGTAAACAAGGTCAATGCATGGTGGCTGGCAAGTAATAATAACTTGGAAAGAGACAAGCTCAACTAAATCCATTGACTGTTGTCAATGATAAGCGTTGATAGCATTGGGTTTTTACTTGGTCTGTGCTTCTTGGTATATATACAAGGCGGTGGATGACAAGCAACGTGATTATAAAGCTTGAGATTCTAGAGGTTTGGAATTTTAGATACTTGAGTCTCCAGGATGTTCACTGTAACGTCTACAATGCATTTGTTACTTCGTGTCAGCGAAATTTGATTTAGTATCAGAATAGTAATGGGTTGTTGGGAATGAAAAAATCTGTCACCAATTAAATTTAATTATATTATAATTTAAATTCTTATGTTTGAAATAAATTAGTAAATTACATAATTAAATTTAATTATATTATTGAAATATATATAAAATAAATTAAATTATTTATCTTGATTATTTTATCTTTTATTAATAAAATATTATATTTTAATAATAGAGAGAAGATATTAGATAATACTAAAGGTATTTTTGATATATCAATTTTTAATATTAAATTTGCTAAATTACTGTAGCAAATTAGACATATTTTAGTCTGATTTATTTTTGGACATTTTTACATAATTGAATTCTCCTTAAATTTTAATTCAATATCATTAATTGATTCTAAATTAGGGAATTAAATTTAATTTTTTAAATAAATTTAATTCCAAAACTTTTCAAATAATCCGTAAAGGATTTAATTTGAAAAAAATAAAAATAAAATATAAAAACCGTCAACTTCATTTCATCAAAAGAAAAAAATAAAAAATAAAAAATAAAAACACTTACCAACCTCTGTAAAATGGAACGACGGAAACAAACAATGGTTATTTATCTTTTGCTTCATTTTTTTTATCCTTCGGCTATGAAATAACCAGGGAATATCATTTACTGAATAGAACTTCACCACATGGTCGGCGCACATGATTAATTAGCACTAAAAAAACTGAATCATCAAGAGAACTTGCATCAAGTTTGTTCTATTTATTCCATCTAATTCTCAAATCAAAGGACATCTATATAATTTTTCCAGATGAGCAATTTAGAAATTAAGAATTTGTTCTTACATCCAAAAATAACCCCTACATATTTTCACTGGATATAAATATTTGACAATGTAAGTTTTTTTTTCCTTCGAATTAATTATGTAGGAACTTCTATATTGTTTGTTACAGGCACAGGAACAAGGTGGGTAGATTTTCAACCCAAACCAAATGCAATGCTTCAATATTTTGGATTATTATATGCCAAGGCTTGGTGCTAAAATTCAGGAATAGAGGACTAACATGCAGAATTTAATCAACTAATCATGGCCAAATTGGTAGCAACCAGGTGCAACTTACAGTAACATAGAACAATGTTCCGAACACCGGACCAAATCGCCCAATTGAACCATGAACGAGCTATATTTCCAGTTCAAATACTTTCTTATTTAATTGCAATTTAATCACGATTCAACCACAAGTTGAAAAGGTTGAACCAATTGAACCATAAACCAAATCTCTTTTTCTTAAAATATTGCCATAGAACTGGGATCTATACCATCGAGTCCTTTAATGGGACTATTTCAGTATTGTATCCGTACCTCCTGTGCTATTGTTTATTGGATTTGTCAATATTCAGAGTCAATCGGGAAAGTACTATATAGGATTCTTAAATCAAATATCAGGGAACAGAGAGCCAAGACCAAGAGCCATATTGGAATATCAATCTTCAAAACACTATGCTAATAATACAAGCCTTTCTCAATATTTCATCATGTTAACAATGTCATATTACAATAATGATGACTATGCTTTTGCAGATTTATTCATAACCAAACATAAAGTAAATAGCACATTCAGTACCCCTCCCATAGATATTTTCATAATACTTCAACTACGTAGCATGGTAACGGACACATTCCAAAATAACACGCCAGCTTACTCCAGACTTCTCCATCAGAAGTGCCAGTCAAAGAATTAGGTTCAAATCCAAGAATCCTACAAAAAGCATGTCAAAGCAAAGTCTTTTTTCTCCTTTTTCACCTCTCCTATTTTGGTATTTACAAGGCCAATCATGAGTGCATGAGTGATATTTTACAAGAGTTGATTAACTCATTTATGTAACCAGATCAACAGAACAATCTAGAAACACAGCCTAAAAAAGGGTCAAAGAAAAAAATCTTACAACTTACATGAGCTTCTCCTACCATTTCACATCTAGTGTAAGAGCCTCTGGAGGAAGAAGAACAGGTCGCAACTTTGTATACGACATATTGGACATCAAATTAGCCCACGAAACTGAATCAGATTCAATAAAAGGTTTCACTTTCTTGATCAAAACAGGCTTTAGCCTGTCTCCCTCAATTCTGGCCAATATCTCGAACCAAAACCTTTCTACACTGGGCCTTGTTCTCCAATCAGGCAATGTACGACTAAGAGTGGCATTACTCCCTATGTCTCTTTCCAATTCTAAGGGGAACTTTACAGCAGCTGATGCTTCAATGTTTGCTCTGAGAAAGCCAAAAATTTGTTCTTGAAGGATCCTATGATCACGAAGACTAAGCAAAATTTTCTCCAACTTACTTAATCTCAAGCTTAAGGAATCAATGGGGCATGCTCGCTTTCTATACATATGACCATGGTAACACTTTTCTGGAAGCAGCTCAACAGTGTCCTCCAAAATCACTGTAGTTTCTATTGATGCATAAGGGTTTCTAGATCTATAAGCGACCAATGATGCAGACCCAGATATGCGTATGGGAATTAGAGGCGTGCATGTTGATTGTAGAAAGGGCCAAAATTCACTCTTCCCCTTGCTAAACTTGGTACTCCCATTCATTTGCAGATCAAGATTAGTTGAGTGAAGAAGAGATATTTCTTGTGCTTGTCTTACTTCTAACGTAATGCCTTCACCAACAAGGATGTGTTTCAAACCACTATAAGAAACATTCATCTGCAAAACAGGATCAGAAGGTATTGAAATATCAAAACAGCTAGTAACCGCACAGAATCTACATGGATATATCATAAAGATATCAAAGAAACAAGAATCTTATTATTGGCAGGATAAATGTCAACTCTGCCGACTGAGGTAGGAGCAGAACAACACTAACGACAGTAAGATATATTTGACTTTAGAAGCATCAATTGCCCAACAAGAAGCATGATGATGCTAAAATACGTAACATATGTAACAAAACATCATAGTGTAGGTGTGTAAAAGTTTCGGTGGGACTAGCTGTAATCAACTGGTAGAAAGTGCAAAGACGCGAATTTATGTGTATTTAAGCTGATGTAGGTTAACCACCCCCCCCCCCCCCCAAAAAAAAAAACCAACACAGAAAAAAAAAAAAAAAAAACCCACTGAAGGCAGTATTTAAGGCTATAACAGAAAACAAATCTAAGAAGTAACAGCTTATTACTTTCAAGTTTCAACAACAAATATAGTAACATAACACTCGAACCCTTGTTTTTCATCTCTAGTTCCCGCCTCCCCACCCCCCTTTTTCTTCTTTGCCGGATATGAGTTTGTGCTATCAAATTTAAATCCATATACAAAAAGGATTTAGTTTTGAATCCTGTATAAAAGTTTGTTACACTGCCATTCAATCATGTTATGTTACATTAGAAAAAAGTGGCTTGACTCTTCTAAAAATTACCTCAAAATTGATGTATGATTAGTTAACAGTTCGAAATACCCTACACGAACAGTATCAACATTAATCTCATAGTAACATATAATTAGTTAACCGTTTTAACTACTCTAGACTGTTATCATATCAAAATTAATCTCTTTAAAAATAAATATGACCAATAACAGCAACTTTCCAAGGGAACAATAAAAGAAACATGAACTTCAACTGTGAGCACACAGAGATCTGAACAGAACACTAACAAAAAACAATCACACAATCAAAAAAAGATGAGAAATCATATCATACAGGCAATGATAGCGAGAGTTGGTGAATGCCATCAACCACCAAATCAAAAGGGCCTTTCAATTTGATTGAATCAAGCACAGCCAGGCTACTAACTCTACGAATCAGATAACCCAAATCTGACTTTGGTGTCCTCAACTTGCTCCAACTCACAACTTGGTCAGAGAATTTCACAGAGAAGTTGTTGTTTTTTCCGAACCCGATTCGGAACTCAAAGTTCTGGAATGTTCCGAACCTGAACTTGTTCCCAACTGCGTCCGAATTGAGAACCCTTAAATCCTTCAAATCCCACTTCTGTTTCAACGAGATTGCCTTCAAAACATCCTGCTTTCAACGAATCAACAAATTCAAAGCAAAAAAAAAAAAAATCAGTTTTTTGTTTTTATTTTTTTACATTATTTTCATTCTCTGAATTAAGGTAGTGAAGGGTACCTACCTGTAAGATGAGGGTGAGATTGGAAGAGGGATTTGGTAAGGGAGAAGAAGAAGCGAAGGGAGTGATGTGAAGGAGAAAGAGGAAGAAGAACGACAGTGAGAAACGACCAGACATCATCGTCGTCAACGGCGCGTGGAGGGGAAGAGCTGTCTAAACGGTACGACGTTTATGTAGTCGGTTGGAATTGGATTCTGGATATGTAGTTTCCGGGGGCATTTTGTAGTGCTCCGCATCAATTATGGTGCACCGCGCACTACCATGTAATCCAATAGATCACGTGCATCGTTGGGAACATGCTTCTAACAATTTTTTTTTATTAAAAAAATTATTTGTAAAAAATTAATCTTATTCGTTAAAAAATTAAAAATAAATTATAATCAAAAGATGATAATTTTAAGTTAAAAAATATTTTATAATCACAAATTAATTATTTTAGAATTGTTATATTTTTATTAAATTGGTCTTAAATAATAAATATTATATAATATAAATAATTATTTCATATTTTTTTAATAATTTTATCATATAAAAATAATTTTTTTATACAATTTAAATAAAATAAATTATCTTAAAACTATTTTTCAATTAAAATATCTAAATATAATTTAATTCTCATATAAATAATTATATAAAAAAATAATTATACTAATAAATAATTATTAAAATAATTTTAATCTTTTAATTTTTTTAAACACACACTTTGATCTTCAATTCAAATGCATCTCTACACCAACTTCTTGTGATATACATTAAAATCCCTTGATCTCTCTCTTCACTCAGCAAGTGCTCCTCAAAGAGTCGCTAGCCGACGGAATACCACCACTCACCACTGCGTTTCCTCCTCACACCTCCGTCACTCCTTATTATTATTTTTGGATCACCATCATTTATTTTCACTAACTTTATTATTGGGTTTAATTGGTTATTGTAAAATTCTTTTACACTAACATCTAATTATATATTTTATAAGTAAAGGTGGTCAATTCTTACACTCACTACCTTAAAAAGAAATTATTTTTACCTAAATGATTACATATAATTAAATGTCAATATAAAAAAATTTTATATTTTGTAATATATGCCAATTAATCTCTTATTATTATTTTTTATTTTGTTTATTGCCTGAGTTATCAGTATGTTGACTTCTCTCGCATATCTCAACGGACTAAGTCCATAGAATTGGATTAGAGTGAAGTTTTTTTTTTTTAAGATTAAATGATATTATATATGATATTTTTTTATTTGTAAAAGTATATACTTATATCTCCTAAAATTTAAATAATATTATACTTGGTATTCTTATATTTTTAGGAATGTGAGACGCAAATCTTCTATAAATACAATATTGAGTATTTTTATAGGAGAGTCATTATAGATATGTTAATATAATTTATTCTAGTTTTTATGCACTGATATGAAAATTAATCCCTTTGGATGAAAGAGTAATGAAAAAAATAGACAAAAAATGAAAAGGAAAAAGGAATTAGTCCTTGAAGTTCAAATATACATAAGAATATAAATAAATATAAGGCGAACTATTTTTTTGACTCCTCAAAATTACTTTTTGTATCCTCTTAAAATTGAGGTGAAATGAAAGTGAAACAAAGGAACTAAAAATTATAACTCGTTATCGATATAAATCTTTATTCCATTCTTTGATAATACAACTTTTAAATAAGATTAATGAAATGTCGTTATATTCCTTCATTAATCTCCGGAATAATAAAAATTGTAACTTTATTTCAATCCTTTCCCTCCTTCTCTGTTAGTTTCGTTCAGTTTCATTAATAATAATAATAAAAAAAATCCAAACATAGTGTAAGATTAAAGATTGTAGTCTCTTGATCACTAAATATTGTAGACATCTATTGATATATATATATATATGCATAAAACAAGATGACAACTATTATTTTGTTAGGGGCTCTTTGTGAGATTATCATGGTATGACTATCCTTGAAAGGTTCAGAAGTTTAATCATTTCTTTGAAGAAAGTACATCTAAAAAATTCAGAGTTCTAATAAGATAATTAAGTAGATTTAGGATTTTAATAGGATTAAGTGTTTTAAGAATTAGTTCATAAAAGTGTTTATATCTTCGGCATTTAGTAGACTTTTTAGTATAAAAATATTACATGCTAGTCGTGGTATATTAATTATATTATTTTAATGGGGTTCTTACCTAATTGGATTTTTTTTTTTTGTTTTATAACTTGTATTCAATTTCATTTTTCAAAACGAATTATCCCTAAATATTTATGTAAGTTTTCAATGATCCAAAAAGCCTAGTTAAATCTTGAATTAAGATGAATATTTTTTCAATTTAAATTTTTTTATTATCAATCATGTGCAACTACTAGCTTTGATTTAAATTTTTTGACAAATTATAATAAGTTGACTCAAAATGATCTTTATAGAATAGAGATAGGCACAACAATGAGGCAAAGAAAGGGCGGGTTTTGACCCAACTTAATTTAGCCCCATATCCTTCTAAAGAGGTTCCAATCAATCTTTAGATCACCCAAGTTTTGAAAATAAATACTTGTATCTTAGGAAAATATCAAGACTCGCTACTCAAAATTATTATTCATAAAATTTTCATTCTCATTTTTATCCCATACAAAATACACTCTAAATAAAAAAACATACTTGAATTATCAAATTGTCACTTAAACTATTTTTTGCTCATAAATAAAAAATAGAGAAACTTATGCATGCATTTCCTTGCCAATAAGCCACATGAGCTAACTCAATTTGTAACATAACAATTATTGTAAAGGTTTACCACAAAGATTTAAAGTACAAGCCTATCAAATGAAAGTTGTTTGAACCCTTAAACCAAGGTGCTCCATAACCAAAAATGGTCACATAACAATTTTCAAATGGTGTTTTATAAATTTTTAGGGGGAGCCAGATTCTTCGAACGAAGGCAAGTAGCGAAACATGGATTTGCCAATAATGTATTGGATAGGAAGTGGACCCCTGAAAGAGACAAACACACAACAAATATGTTAACTTCATGTTTGACAATTTGATTATATTTTTCCTAACATCAAAAGAGTCTAAAAGCAAATACTATAATATGTTGTTTTGACATACTAAGAAATTTAGTTTGATCACATTTTTCCTGTCACCCTGCATCAAAACATGAGTCATACTTTCCTCCTTTATAGAGAAAGAGTGGGTTTACTTCATATAGCATGTGAACACTTGATTTTTCTTGAAAAAAAGAGTGTGTGTACGTGTGTGAGTGAGTGAGTGAGAGAGAGAGACAGAGAGAGAGAGAGAAAGAGAGAATTAAGGATTAAGATAAGATTGTGGAGGATGAATTAGTTTTTTGGATAAAGAATACAAAAATTTTCCTCAAAAACATAATATCCATCTAAAGAAACAGACCATGCATGCCACCAAATTCAGCCAATATAAAATAGCAAAAGACACTTTTTGAAAAAAAAAAAAAGAAATGAAAGCCTCCAATATAATCTCTAAATAAAAAAGATTAGCCATATTAATTGCTTTAGTCTTTGACCTCTGTACATATTAATTCTTAAATTGTTAATGATGTTAAAAGTGTTTATTTTGCAAAATTTTTGTTTGTTTGGCAATATTTAATTTAAACACAAATTTGGCATTTACTAAAATAATTACATTATCCATCGAGAAAAAAGGAGAAAATTATGTATAAAGAAAAAAAATACCAATAATATGAGTCAAAGCTATTATTGCGATTATCTCCCAACACAAAAACACAACCTTTTGGCACAACCTAAAACAAAAAAAATAGAGAAAAAAATGTTAATGATGTTTCTAAATCCCACAATCAATTAAAAATACCATTACAAGGGAAAGAAAATTGAATTTTGTTAACTAAAAATAAATATTATACCATTGGATCCATTTTATAAGCAATTTCCTCCAATATGAATTCCTCTTCCTGAGCAACACCATTCACGAATAGTTTTCCATCGTGAACCTACCAATAAACAAGATGCCAAGGTAAACAGTTTGAAGAAGACAAACAAACATGGTACCTAAATATAGCCTAAAACCAAATGTGATCAAATAATTACTCAAGTATAGAAGCTTACTTCTATGACATCCCCTGCCTTAGCCACAATTCTCTTTACAAGTGGAATAGCTGGATCATGTCCATATGCCTACACAACATCAAGATTTTCAAAGAAGGAATATCATCAAAACCATAATATCCAATGAAAGATCTATAAATAATTGTAATAATACACTATTGAGGTATACATGATACCTGTAAAGCTGGTGGTGCAGTAAATACTACTATATCTGAAATGTTAGGCTTTCTGAAGAAGAAGGAAACCTGTTACAACATTAACAACAATTTGCAATCAAGTCAAAATAAGTAAAAGTAATACAATACTATCAGCTCTTGAAATTGGATTACTTACGATTAGCTACCTAGTTACAACATTTAATTAAGTTAAGAATCAATAAAGAGCTACTTCTTAATAATGCCATGATAATTTCTTGCACTATTGAAAAAGTAGAGCAAGGATGGGAAATGGTAAAAGATAGCGAGATTATCAAGTTTTGCATTATTTGAGGATATAACCAAGATATATAGCCTTTATAATCAAGTGGGCTAGCTCCCCCCTCTCTCTAGTTAGCTTTTGGCATGTAATTAAGCCCAAAATTTTCACAATTTCTTGAATGGTTAACAAAAAAAAAAAAAAGAAAAGAAAACAATTTCTTGAATGGTGAAAGAAAAGCTAGATCAAGTTGCACACAAGTTAGATTGGCTCAAGGTCAAAGAAAATAAAATTCTAAACCAATTATTTAATTGAGTTTGACTAGTTCAGTTTTGTTTTTTTGAAAAAAAAAAAGTGTAACTCAAACAAACTTGACACAATCCAAATGGGTCTGATTGGGTTAGATAGTTAGGTTATATTACTTTTTTTTAAACAAAAAACTACCCCACACATGCATATAAATAAATTATAAAAACATATACATAATAATAAAAATGATAGTTTTCATAATTTGTAAAATGATGTAGTTTTAGTATCATGTCATCGAGTTGGGTAATAAACTTGTTACTTGAATCAATTTTTGTATACATCAAATAATGTTTTTCAATTAAGTTGCTTAAGTTTGACCCAGATTGGCCTTACTACCCAAATAATCTTGAAAATCTTTAATTAGGTTTGGTTGAGTTAGTTAGATTAATTATCAAGTCAATCTAGACCCTTGTGCAATTGTAGTTGTAGATTTATGCTAGTAACATAACTATGCTATTCAAATGAGTTTGTTCGCTACTAAAGAACGATCTTTAAAGGGCAAAAAAAAAAAACATTGACAAAAATTCTAGACATAAATCATTGAGAACAAAGAATTTAAATTTCGATTCTTTTCCCCTTTTTTATAACATGACATTGTTATATTATTGAAAATAGAAAAATGTGAGATCATGTTCTTAATGAAACTAAAAAAAATGGAATATACAAAATTTCATTATTATTTATTAAAACAATAACTTCATAGAGGCTAACCTTCTCCATCAAAATACAATCACCAACATTCAAAGTTGGACACATAGAAGATGAGGGAATCGATCTCGGTTCGCCCAAGTTTGTGTGAAAGAAAAAACGAACAGTTAGAGCAGTAAACATTGTCTTGACATCCTGTCGATTAAAATTCAAGAATTGCGGCAGCCAACTTCTCCTCACAAAATCCTGGCGATTTGTATCACTATTTCTATTGTGATCTACCCTAGAACCAACCAAATTGTGAACCGACTCACTACAAGGAAACCAATTTGATCCCTGCCAAAATGGTATAATTGCACTTATCTTCACTGGTGATATTCCACAGGTATAGACAATTGGTATTGTTGAACTTGATGCACCAAGCCTTAACTTTCGTGGTGAAATCAAATCAAAAATGATTGATTGCTTAAAACAGGCATCTTGGAAGCGTAAGGTGCTAACATGAATGGTTGGTGATGAGGCAAGGCTTTTGGCGATGTAGCAAGAGTAAGAGAGTGTAACTTTGATGGCCATAATTACAAGCTTGGTTAGGCTGATGTGAGAAGGGATATGATATAATGAAAACAACCCTAGCAGGTAATGGATGTGAGAAGTGATGTCTGTGTGTATATTACGTTTTCATAGATTGAATGTCTTAAAAGGAGTTTTGATCATAAAGGAATGTATGACAAATATTAACTAAAATGGCAAAAAAAAATCTTTCACGAATAATTATCATCATAATTCTTTTAAAAGAAGATTAATTAGGCCATTAAAAATAGACATTAGGACTTATTTGGGTTAATATGATGACATTGTTATCATGGGCCTCATTAAGATTATAACAAGTCATGCAAACTAATTTAGGTTGATGTGGCCCACAATCACGGCCTAGTGTGATCATGACAACCATGCATAGCCAAGATGTTTTAGCTGCATCACATGATGCATTTGTAATTCAAATTCTTGGTCGAGATTTACTATTTTTTTTTTCAAGTGAAACCTTCACTTTATGAGATCCAACTCCAATTATTTAATTGCTTGTATGAGAGTTTATGAAGTATTTAACCAAAAAGAAAGGAAAATTATTGGAACCATTGATTCTTGTTGTTTTTTTTTTTAATGGCATTGACAAAGTTTTAGAAATTATAATACATGGCTTCATCCATATATCACAATTTCAAGAAACCAAAAATGAATACTTTTAAAATTAGTTAATAAATCACTTAATCATTCTTTTTGTTTTGTGTCAACTATCCTGTGCAATTTAGACCCATATTTATTCAAATAAATTAACTTATCTAACTTAATATTCTTCACTTACTAAAACATACTTTCAACCAAACACTAACCAAAAACAAAATTTCAAAAGGAAAGAATTGTAAGTATCTTGTATGTACGAAGAAGAGATAAAGGACACTCATGTGGAAGATGGTATTGAGGTCCAATGCTCATGAAGGTGTCAGAGGACTCAAATGACAATATATGGGAAGTGAAATCAAGGAAGAAGAAAAAAGGGGATAGTTAGTTATTAATTGTGCATGAACTAAAAGGATAAAGATCAGGTTTCTTATTAGTGCCAAAAATACAAGAATGTGTGCAACATTCTTAGAAGCACAATGTCCTCACATGAATACTTGGTGTTGAGTCAAGGTACTTGATACCTTGAATTGATAAAATAGACCAAGAGAATGAACCAACAAAGCATTTATTATTATCTAACTCATGCAAAAAGGTTATCTTGGAGAAGTTTGTTAGGAGAACCCCACAAAACCTATTAAAGTTGATTTAGATCCTTTAAAGTGAGTAATTTATAGAGTGAAAAAGTAAGGGATCAACTATCTTTATAGCAATAACTTTCATTGTGTATAGATCCTACTAAATAATCCAAGAATGGTTAACATTTTATTTTCTTACTTTATAAATATGTTCACTTTAGAGAATATAAATCCATTAGAGCTTATATTCAATAGAGCAATCATTTAACAAACCAAACTTAAGTGGAATGTAGCCTACACTGTCAACATGGTTAAGGCCAACACCATCCACAATTTTGAGCCTTGAATCATTGAGAGTTGGGACACAAAAAAATACCATTGCAAGAGAAAACATTTGGACCTACCTAATGGACTGTGAAGTTTGATGGGTATGAATATGTTATGTGTTTCTAAGTTTGGAGTGCAATATAAGCACTTTGAAGTCTACCATTGGGGAAAGTTAGATTTGTTTTGTTGTTGTCTATAAATACTTAATGTAAATCTTCATTCTTATGAATGTGTATCGTGTAACAATTGGCAGCTGTGTAATGAAAGAAGCTTTTAGTGTGTTTGGTTACACATTGCAACCTTTCAAAAACAATTCTAAGGGGTGAGAATTGATTTTAGTCAATTTTTATATTGTTTGGTTGTATACTCCTAGAATCAACTCTTGCCTTTAAAATTTATTCCGAGAGAAGTGAAAATTTTTTACTTTCTATTAAAATTATTTTTAAAAGAACTACTAAATATAAATCACTGTACCTCAAAATTAATTCCAACAAAATTAATTCTATCTATAATTAATTCTACAAAAGTTAAATCAAACACGTACTTTAGTGTTGAAAAGAAAAAGTTTGTACTTTATAATACAAGTATACAAGTATAAACTTTAAAAATAAATGAAGTATTTAAAACGTGATCATTTTCCAATGAAATTCTCTTAACTTAAAAGTGACTAGTTGCACTAAAATAAATTTTGGTTCGAAGACAAATTTACTTACCGTATTGACTAATATTCAAATCTTAGAGTTGATTTCCTTTTTTTCTTTTTTTTGTCTAAGCAATTATTCATTAAATTACGGACCAGGATGTTGGTTACATGAACAATTGTATATATAGGCAATTATATGAGCAATTGCTATATGAATACCAAAATAATAAGAGTAAAAATCATATTTTAGTCTTCAAACAATATAAGCATCACCCCATTATTTCTCCAAAGATTATTGTCATCACACAATTTCCTAAAGGATCCAAAATAGTTAGAGAATTCATCTTTTGTCTCCTTTATATCACCATTTTAGTCCTCCAAACTTTTTGTTTTTTGAGAGACTTACATGATGATGATGATCTTTAAAAGACTAATATGTGATGATGACTATCTATCAAGGACTAAACAAAGATTTCACTAAAAATAATAATAATAACACAACAACAACAACTAAGCTCTCTTACAAATGTTGATATTTTTTTCTTTGTTTTTTTAGGACAATTTTTATTAGTAATTTTAAAATCAATCCTATTCTTTGGAAATTTCCATTTTAAGTTTAAAGAAAACCTGTTAAAAAAAAATGACGTATTTTAAATCATATTATTTAAATATTACAAGACAATCGACCCTCTTAAATTATGTTCTTTGAAGAATTTTAGATATTTTGATTATGTATAAAAAAAATCATCTTTATGAGTTAATATTTATTAATTCATACTTTTTTTCAAAGGTAATTCAATATTTACATTATTTTCATAGTATTTTTTCCCATAAAAAAAGATATTTACATTTTTTGGATCTTGAAGTGGTGTTGCTTAGAAATTAAAATCTCTTATGCTATTGTAACTAGTTATTTTCTTGGAAGTGCAATTGGTAGACCATTGCATCTAACCCTTGTAGATCGATATTTGTGGGTGCATTTGGATGTGCTTCTCCAAAGGAGAGAAGTACTAGTACTTTTAGTGTTGTTTGTTTATGCTTCTCTAAAAATTTAGAAGCAAAAAATAATCAATTTTTCTACTTTTTTTGAGAAGCGGTAGAAGAGAGAGAAAATAATATCGAATTTTGAACCCCCTACATTTTCATACTATTTTATTATTCTATTTTTAACTTTTTCTTGAAAATATCCCTTCTTATCTACTAAATTGTAATTTTATATTAAAAAATATTTTTATATTTATCATGTCCAAATAATTTAATTACTTTTGATTTTAATAAAAATATTTCTATAATTACATCCAAATACAAAATAATTTTTTACTTCTATTTCTGCTTCTGATTCTATTTTTGAAGAAGTATTTCTCCTAAAATTTAACCAAACTAGTCCTATCAAATAATATACATATGTAATATTCACCAAAAAAAAAAGGTTAATATTATAATATCATTAATAGCAAATATTTAATATTATCAATAATGCCAATCAAATCGGTTTTATATAGTATTTTTTTTTAAAGGCTAATCAATACTAGTATTTTACAACATATTTAATATTCACTTAAAAATTACGTTTAATATTAGAATACGATTAATACAATTAATAGTTAATACTTAGTACATTAAGTTGTGTTTTTCAAATCAATTTTATTTATATCTAACCATATATATATATATATAGTATTCATGTACCCAAAAAAAGAAACAATACATAGAATTTTTTTGAAAGCTATTCAATACAAATATTTAATAATACACTTAAGATCTACCTTAAAAATTATATTCAATATTATAATTTTACAGGCAGTTAATTTTGAATATTATGATTGAAGTTGTCACGCCACTTATATATAGGATTTTTTAAATGCAATTTAATATTAATATTAATATTTATCAATATATAAAGAAGTTAATATAATATTAAATAATATATTTATTATTCACCTAAAATTTATAATTTCATTAATAGTCAATATTAATATTTAATAATATATTTAGTATTCATTTGAAAATTATGTTAAAATATTATAATACTATTAGTAGTAAATATTTCATAGTTGGTATCTTCGCCAATAATTTTGCAAATCAATTTTACTTACATCTAATAATAAATAGTATCTTTTTAAATCTATTTAATACAAATATTTAATAATATGCTTAATATTCATCTAAAATATTGTATTTAATATTATAATTTTATTAGTATTTAATTTTTAATATTACCATTAATGCTTCTCAAGTCACTTTTATATATTATTTTGGTTTACAAATATTTTTAATTCCTATAAGTATAGATTATTGTGATTTTATTCCCTCTAATTTTTTTTTTTTGGTTTTGATCCCTCTTTTTTTCAATATAATATTTTTAGTCCTTCTCATTATTCAGCACTATTAAGTGATAAGATTTATAAGAATTAAAAAAAGATTATCAAAAAATTCATAGGAATCAAAAGCAAAATTCTAATATTTATAAAAACTAAATATATATTTAAAATACATATAAGGAGAAAAATTTAGAATGGCAATAATAAAAAATATAATATTAAAAAAAAAGAGACCAAAAGTCAAAAAAGTATTTTAATGAAATTAAAATTAAAATAATATATTTATAAAAATTAAAAATATATTTAAGGCTATTATCTTTTTAGAGTAAATACTTAAATTGATGCCTAAAAGATGTGCAAGACATCAAACTAAATTTTCAAAGCTTTTTACATCAATATAGTCCTTCGAAATATAAAATGGCCATCAATTTAATGACTAATTTGTATATATATTTTATCCATTTAGACGACTAATATGGTATCCATTTTAAATATTGAGTGACCATATTGATATTCAAAATTTTAAATATTTAGGTATTTAATTACTCTATTTTTTTAAAGGCAATTTAATATTCACCTAAAAAAATTATGTTTGATATTATAATATCATAATAGTTATTGTTATAAATATGTATATATATATATATATATATATATATATATATATATATATAATTTTATAGTTACTATTAATTTAACCCTAATAAAATTTTTAACATCAATTTAATATAAAAGTCAAATTCCGCTGTCTCTACTCACGAAGGTTAAATTAGAAAATTTGAGAAAATACTCACCAAAGAAAAATTGAGAAAATTAGAAAGAAAATAAAAAAATGAAAACCCCCACCAGCAAAATCACACATCACATCTTCTTTCAGTGTTCATCATCATCATCATCATCATCATCGAACCCTAAGCGCAGCAGCCCCCTTCTCCCTCGGGCAGGTTCCTTCGCCAATCCACCCAGCCACCACCCATTGACCGGCATTGGTGGATTAAGTCCTTGCAAGCTTTCATCCATCTGACTGAAAACAAAAAAAAAAAACAAAAAAATTAAAGTCCACTACAACATCCTTGGTGTCAATTCAGCCAACTCAAGGCATGTATCCCGTGCAATGGCAGCATTGTGGAATCTCTAGTTTCTCCATTTGTGAACAAATCTGACTGTATCATTTTTTTGCAGCAAGATCAAATTATATAATAGCAAAATTACCTATTGGTTTTAATTTGTACCATTCAACCAACACACATTTATCCTATAGTGCAGTCCATGCTCCAACCATATCATTCTGTTTATTTTCCATCTAGAGAGTTAACATCAGTTATTTCCCACTGCGCTCTGGGTTTGGTGATGATAAATAATAAAAGAGGATGTGATGTGTGATTTCCCAGATTATAAATTTTTTTTTCTATTTTTCTAGCTTAATATAGGTTAATTAATAGAGTTAGTGAGATTTGATTGTCGGACTAAATTAATATCAAATTTTAAAATATTAGAATTAAATTGATATAAAAATTTTATTAGGATTAAATTAATGTTAATTATAAAATTTTAAGATAAAAATGTTATTTATTCTATATATTTTTTTATCTAAAAGTAGTTGATCGCAACGAAGGTAGACTGTGATTTTTGATGAATTTTATATGTTATGTTATATGTTATTAATATTATAATGTCATTAATGATTAATATTAATGTTTAACAGTATATTTAATATTCACTTAAAAACTTTGTTTAATATTATAATACCATTAATAGTTGTTGTTAGCATTTTTATTAATAATATATAACAATATATGTAAATTCAAAAAAATATTTATATTTATGAGATCGAGTAAAATTTTAAATTGGTCATCAAAAGAGTTGTGATATCAATTTAACTTTTAAAAAATTTGTGATATTAATTTAATCCTAAAAAAATAAAATCTATTTTAAATTAGTCTAAAATATTAAAAAAAATTTGAAATAATTTGAAATAAATTTAAATTTTTCAAGAATCAAATTAATATCACAAATTCTTTGAAAATTAAATAATGTTCCACAACTCTTTCGAGCATCAATTTAGGATTTTAGTTTTTATGAGACCCTTAGCCACTGCAACATGTTTATCTTATTGAAAGACGGGTAATTTTTTTTAGAGATTAATTTTAATATATTGTTAATATAAAATAATTTTATATTATCAATTAATTATATATTTTTATTTATAAAATTTTAAATTATTAAATTATTAAATTAAATATTTTTATGTTGGTAGTGTATTAAAATTATTTTTTTTATGAATAAAAGTGTTGGTTCAACCGATGAACCAATAAAAAAAGCATAAAAAATAACCTAGGAATCAAATCTCATGTCTAGGCGATGGATAAGCTGAAATTCAAAGGGCTACTAAGGAAACTCCTTGGCAAAGTTACCAGACATGCTGGTTGCCAATTTTTACATGGAGTAGGAACTTATTACACTACCACAACATCATACTGTAAGGGAAGGACGATGATGATCCACCTCCATCTTCACTCTCCTACCACCACGTGGCACGGTGAACCCGAGTCTCACGCGCTTCCTGCTTAATGGTGCTGCGACACCACAAAACGACGTCGTTTCAATGCTCGTGAAGAACACGCGCCCGCATCATGGTACTACACAAATGCACAATGGTAAAAATTCGATGAAGAAGCTTAGACTGGGCATGCGAATGAGACCCAAATGAAAAAATGAAAATGAAAGAGAAATGACCAAGCCTAAGGTTGCTCCATAGATTTTCCGAAAATAAAATATTAAAAAAAAAGAAGAAAAAAACAGTTCTGCACTTCGGGTTCGGGTTTCTCAATTTCTCTCTCCCCCGAAAACTTTGAAACCCAAGGTATGCAATTTTTTTGCATCTTCTTCTATTCATCTATTTTATTTTATTTTTTTATTTTTGTTTTCATGATTTCTAATTTTTCTATGAATCGTTCACATTTTGTTCTCTTTGGCTAGATTAGCTATGATCCTCTTGTAGATTTTTTTTTTTTTCAGGTGTTGTGTGTGGTTGTTGATGTTGAGAACGAACAACATTACTCAAAAATAATCGGAAAAAAAAATTGTTGTTAAGGGGGAAAAAAAAGAGTGAGGGGTTGAATTGAATGCTTGATTTTTGAATGGCCTGCGAGAGCTGTGGCTGTGAAGGGAACTTGAATGTGAGAAGGCCTCAGTTCTATGAGGTTTATTCGTCCACTTCTGAGAAGCTGGTAAAAATTCCTCAAACTTCTTCTCCCTCTCTATTTTGTAGACCTAATTTGTAATTGCATGTTCTCAAGCTTAAAATTATAATTTACTGAATTATAGTTAAAGTGCTATAAAATGTATGAAATCGTCATAACTTACTCCATTATACTAAGTGTTATAAAATGTGTGAAATCCTAGCTAAATCTGACTCGCCCATTTCTCTATTGGCATGCAATATGTTTTAACGTCACAGACTGAAGTGTGTTGTGTTAAAAAAAAAAAAAAATGTTCTTTTCACTGTTTTCAAAGGAAAAAGCTTATTTTTAGAAAGTGAAGCTGGGAAACTATGTCTATGTTTGTGGATGCAATAAAGTACTAAACTTTCTGAAAAAGGTCACTGTTTTGTGAACATTGTTGTAGAAAGTGGCCCTTTAAACTGTGAAAAATTGCAGAAACAGTCATGTGATTTGTAGTTTCACTGTTATACTACTGTCTCTAAGCAAGGGTGTGGGAGATGAATGATATGGGTTCATCTTATCGTAAAATGCTGCTTGGGATTTTGATGTTTGAAAGTGAATTCTTTTTGTTACAGAAAATTCCAGCTGGATTCGTTTGTCACTTGGAGGGCAGGGCAAATGGATTAGTTTCATTAACAGGTCCTAGTGGAAAATCTTGGCCGGTTCAGTTAATTAAGCAGGACAATGATATGTTCTTCCATAGTGGATGGCCAGCATTTGTGGGGGATCATCGTTTGGATTGTGGTGACCTTTTGGTTTTTAGATATGAGGGTTACCTGAATTTCACTGTGCAAGTATTCGATAAGAGTAAATGTGAAAAAGAAGTGGCATTTTATTCTGACTGCAGTCAAAATTCATCCAACTTTGATAATATTAGAGGGCAGAAAAGAGATAGGAATGAGAATTCTTCTTTGGATGTTGTTGTTGAAGGGGCTGTAAAGAGAATGAGAGGCGGCAACCTTGAGAACCAGGAACTTAAGCTGGGTACTGTAGGTAAAGAACTATCACAATATGAGGTAGTTAGACCAATTAGTATGTTCAGAGAAAAAGAAGAAACTTCCAAAGAATGTTCGGCTAATGATGTCCATGTACCTTTTCATGTGGAAAATAGCAATGAAGATGAAGGTAAAACTAATTTGATTATTTTCTGGGTCTCACAAAAACGGTCTATTAAAACTAATCCAATCTTGCGTAGTGAGCTGGTATTTGTCTAGAAAATCTTAAACTTATGCTTGCTTGAATTGTTGAATTCAATACAGATGCTGATCAATACATTCTGAATGGTGTTTCACTATCGAATTTATCAGCACATGATGAGAAAAAAGTAGCTCGGTCATTTACTTCCTCTTTTCCATATTTTGTAAGGATCATGAAGAGCTTCAATGTTAGCGGTTCATATACTCTGGTGGGTTGTTACCTTTTCTGGTTCTTAATTTTTATCATGCAATGTCTTACCATATTTTTGAGTCACTTGTGTAGTGCTTCATCTGCTTGAGAAATTGATCTGATTGCTGTAAATTACTTTTACCCTATTAGTACTTCTTCCTTCATGTATGGGGATGGAAGCATGGAGCAAAGCATTTCAGATGCATACATTCCCAGTAAAAGATGATCTCCATGAAAATTCCATCCGTACAAGTCCCAATTACTGAATGACAACCTTCGGTAGATTTGAGCTATTCTTGTCCATCTACCTCAATGCATCTTGGATTGATGTTTCTATATTGAGCAAAAATGCTTTTGAAAAACTTCTCAACTGATCATATACCATTTGAGCAAGCTTCTGTATGAGACTTAAGTTTGAGACCATTTCTAGTGGTATGACATTTAGAAATTGAATTTTGGACAATTACAATCTTCTGTTTCTCTGAAAAGTAGCAATAAGCCTACTTCCATTGTTATATTGGTTTTCTTCTCATTCACTATGCTCGAGGCCATTAACCTTGAAGTAGTGACTGTTACCCCTCCACCCTTCTCTCTCTCTCTCTCTCTCTCTCTCTCTCTCTCTCCATATATGTATAAATATATATATGCACATGGCCACTAACATAAAACTCTTCCTGATACTGATTTCCAAATGGTATAATGCAGAATATCCCATATCAATTTTCGATGGCACATCTTCCAAACTGCAAGATAAAGATTATCCTTCATAATTTGAAAGGAGAACATTGGACTGTTAATTCTGTGCCAACAACAAGAGTGCATACAAGTCACACTCTTTGTGGAGGGTGGATGGCTTTTGTGCGTGGCAATAACATACAGGTTGGAGATATCTGCATTTTTGAACTTGTGCATGAGGGTGAATTACTTGTTCGTATCGCTGGGGCTGGAAAAGATCTGCTAGATCCGGTTGGGAAACTAGTTTTTAGTAACCCTAGTGCAGGACATGCTATCACTTGCCATAAGACTTCAAGATATATGTCAGTGAATCCTAAAGTCAGCTCAAAATGCATAAGAAACGTTGATCTATCAGATAAAAAGTGGCCAAGGATTGGTCAAGAGGCTGTTTTATCCATTGATTTAAAGAAATCTGGTAGAGCTTCAAATACATCAAAGAAGATGGGCCTTTGCACTCAGTCCAAAGCTGCCCATAAAAAATTGGGTAAGGTTTTTCCTCTATCTGTCCAATAAGTTGCACTCTCAAATTCTAATTCAATGTAGATGTTTATCTTCTGTTTCTGCAACAAACTTCTATGAAGTACTTTTATTTCTTAAAGATAAGGAGATAACTCAACTCCATGAGAATTGAAACTTTGCTAGTGAAATGAAAACTAGAAGGATAAATGTTGAATATTTGCCTTCTACAAAAGTATCTACCTTCGAAAATTGTGACTCAATTCACATTTTGAACTGTAAACAAAGACAGTCGTTCAGAAGAGACATCGTGTTGAAGATGAATTAAGCTCGCAAGCTAAAGCTGGTTTGAGGATGTTGTTTGCACTCGATGAACAAAGAGTAGCTCAAGCTTTTACTTCCCCATTTCCTAGTTTTGTGAAAATCATGAAGAAGTTCAATGTCAGTGGATCATACACTTTGGTGAGTTATATTCAATCATAGTGTCCACATTTGTATGTTCTCTTATAGAATCTGTATTTAATATCAATGCTAAATTATTGAATACCTGTCTCATTGTAGAAAATCCCATACCAGTTCTCCGCTGCACATCTCCCCACCTACAAAACAGAAGTTGTGCTTCGTAATTCAAGAGGTGAATGTTGGACTGTGAACTCTGTCCCAGATGCAAAAGGCAGAACAGTGCACACCTTTTGTGGTGGATGGATGGCCTTTGTTCGCGATAATGACATCAATTTTGGAGACACCTGCATTTTCGAACTTGTTGCTCAGTGTGAGATGCAGGTTTATATATCCGGGGTTGGGAAGGAAGGGTTTGACCATCAAAATGGTCAAGTGAAACTGAATAGATTAACTACCGTTCCATCTACCTGCTAACATTCCTGTTTGTGAGACAGATAAATTGATCTTCAATAGAGATGTTTTATGGTGAGAGTTGCAAAAGATCTTTTGCATTTAGTGTGAGTGTCAATAATTTTGTACTGTCTAATGGTATATGTGTAACACTCCACCATTCACATCTCAATTTATCATCACCACAAGATATTAGAATATATTGATTATGCCTATTATGCCATTGCTTTTACATTGTTCTCGAGTGATTGTCTATCATTGTGATTGCCTATTAGAATATATTGATTATTGCCCTATTATGCCATTGCTTTTAAATTCTTGTCATTGTGATTGTCCATCACTGTCCGTAGGATCATGGAATATTACTCTCATACAGACAATCAAGGTTAGCATTCTTTGATTTTGACTTTGTGAAACAGGTCTATCCATTGCTCAATCATTATTCCATATTGATTAGGGATTATGATTTGAGTTAATTGTTACTTTGTTATGTCAACGATGGTTGAACTTTTTACTATGCCATCATGCTTCAAAATTCTATAGAAAATGTTGGTTGTAACTTTTTGTCAATTTCTGAGCAACCAGCTTCAGAAATTGAGAAGTAAGCCCTCCCCTTGGAGACCAACAAATATTAGTTTCTCATTAGGAGTTTTACCAGTTTGTTTACCCGAGGGAATAGCCTCGAAACAGATAGGTGGAGAGTCACGAGTGTTTAGTAGTTTTAAGTGGAGTCATTCTTTTATACTCTATGGAGGAAGAAATTCTTCCTCTATAGTGCAATCTTAACTATTAATTTTGATTGAGAGAGAGAGAGAGAGAGAGAGAGAGAGAGAGAGAGAGAATTTAAAGGTGGATATGTATAGTGGAGGAAGAAAAAGTTTTTCTTGGAGGATACAAGAATTTCTTTTAAAGTGTTTGAACCAATTTTGTTTGTCAGATGGTGAAGGTTTTTCATTGTAGTTATTTATTCTCTCTTTCTCTCTCACACATTGTGTAGAAGGAATGTACTGCATTATAGGTTATTGGATCATCTAATTAATTACTTAATCCGGAAAGAATGTTTTCTAATAAGTACATAGTGTGTGTTTGGCTCTATGTTTATAAAATTGATTTTTGATGTTTTTGATTTTACTAGAATTGATTTTAGTTAGAAGTGAATTTGAAGAAAGTGATTTATGTCTGGTATTTTTACTTGAAAAGTGATTTTAACAAAATTAATGTTGAAATAGTGCGAAACGGAAAAGCAAGAAATTTTTGCTTTTGACAAAATCATGGCTTTGAAGTAAAATTGCTTGAGTGAGTGGTCAAAAGCAAAACAAAACATCATCAAATAAAACAATAATTCTATCCTTCCAAACTCCCAGTTGAAGTGTTCTAGCGTTTTTCCAAACATGGCATTAACTTATATATATGATTAGTTATGATTGTAAGAAAATTTATAATGATGATGTATTATAGTTAGATTCTTAAAAAAGGTGGTTAGAAGGATTTAGAATTATTTAAACATTTATTATAATAAAACATCCTCATTTTTTTGGCTTGGCTTAAACTATGGACAATGCAAATCATTTTTTTTTTTGGGTTTTTGTTTTTTTTCCCCGGTTGGGGGGGGGGGGGTTTCAATCATCAGTATAGATTATAATAATTTGATTGAAGTTCTTTTAGTGTTGGTATTTTTTTTATTTACAAAACTTAACTTTAAGACTTTACAAGAAACAATTGCTGAACTATTAAAACTAATCAACCAAACTTTTAAATTGTTTGGTATTTCATTCATGAAGAAGAAAAATAAGAGTTTAATTTTTTAATGTATTATGTAGTGTTTATTATATATTTTTATATGATTTAAAATTGTTTATTATAATAAAACTTAAAATTTCTAATAATGTATAATTAAATTAGGATTTAATTTATATGCTTGTATAAAATTTTTTTACATAGATATCCGTTATATATTATTATATCAACAAAAAATTTGATTTAAGTATTTAATCACTTATTATCTTAAAAGTTTTATTGGATTAGATAATAATATAAATTTTTTTATATTATCAATATATAGTAATTAAATTTATTAAATTATAATATACAAATTAGATATTAATAATATATTAAAGTTAAATTTAAAATAAAATTACTTGTTCATTGGAGATCATTCTTCCTCTGATATGGTAAGAGTGAGATGTGAGCCATTTGGACGGAGACTAGATTCGTGGGTCTCACACTTTCTTATCCCTTCCATTCGAATGGAAAGATTGGAAACGATGTGTTATGTAGAAGGTGAAGTATGCTCGTATTTTCATAAGAGTGGCCTCTCCCTCATAATCATCATGTGTTTTTACTTTTGTATTTTGATAAAACTAAATAAAAGAAGATATTTTTATTAAATAATATTACCAAAGAGAGAAAATAACTCTTACTTTATTTTCACTCATTAACACTTGTCTTCTTTGATACTAAACATATTCTTAATTTATCTTGAAAATAAATTTTTTATATTTTATTCACATAGTATATCAAATAAAAAAATGTAAATACTTAAATTAAAATTTATCAATTTTGATAAAATTTTACCCTTTTAAAAAAAACGTATATTTGTCCTCCTTCATATAATATAATCCTATAAATAAAAAATATAAGAGAACTTAATTTGGTTAGATAGACAGTTAAAAGTGGACCAAAATAGCATAACATGATAAATGGTTTAATGAAAAAAATAATGATAAATAGTACACAACTTGAATTTTTTCCAATTTTCTTCCACAAAAATAGATGCCAAAACCCCTTGTAAGTCGTAACCATTTTGCTGTTCAATTCTTGACGCAACGGGTCATTTTTCCCGAGGATGCTGATTAAAAGCGTTTGTCAAAATAGTGCTCGATGCTCGTGTTGAAGAATCCGCAGGACTGGCGAATATCATTCTGAGTTGTAGCATCAGTCACTCACTGGTCCCTCTGCTTCAAACTCAATTCCCAAGAACGGGTGATAGGTAGAACTATAATAAAATAATGAGTAAATATTTTTTATTATTTTTTGAAATTAATATCAATTTAGTTCAATTTTTTTCATTAATATAATTTTAATATTTTGAATTCTCTCACTTAAATCAAATTTTTTACTCATTTTTTCTTTTCCATTTTCTTTTCTCTTGTTCTCAATTCAATCAAACTGTGGGTTTATGTTCATAACTCCTTGCCACAAGAATTAGGGAAGATAAACTTGAATTTTAACTTATTGGCACACTACCTTTTCTAATTCAAATAAAGTTTTAATTGGTATTTGATGTGTCATATTATCGGTTGGTTGGTGTTAAGGGAAGGTATGGAACCAAGTATAGGTAAGATGTGGATCTCATCTCTAAGAAATTGGGGGTGGAGGTAAAGAAGACTTAGGGAAAAATGAGAGCTGAAGTCCTCACTCCACATATTCAGGGTTGGGTATCATAACAAATACTTGGGTATGTGAAGGATGACCAGGAGGGATGGAGGTAATAGCAATAGTGGGAGTAGTGGACGCGAGCACAATGAAGTGGTGGGTGGAGCACAAGTAGAAGGGGATAGACCATGCTTTCTAGGTCTACCTCTATCTCATTTGGAACCAGATCCTCGTTCTGTCAAAAGTGATCTGTATAACATATGTATAGATCAATAAATATATACAACACACATAATATATATATAACTATAAATGTAAATAATTAAACTATAATATTGAAATATATATGCATAAAATTAAAAATATAAAACATATATTAACTAAATAAAGATATAATACACTTAGCATAACAATAATTATTCAATTTAAAGAATATTATAAATGATCAAAAATATTTAGATAGAGTCTCTCTTTAATTTAGGAGTCTCTAAAAAAATAATTTTACTAGTTAAACATAAATAATAAACATATGCAATTATACAAATTAATCAGTTAATTCTAAAAACTGTTCTAGAGGGCATTCCCTTACTTTATATCATGTAGGCACACAACATTATAGTACACAATTCAAACAATGAGAAGAAACTTTAAGCCTTTTCTCCAATCATGTAATTTCATTATTCTTCTTCTATTCAATAACTCTATCTTGGAAAATTTAAGTCTCTAATATTTTAAAAAATATAGAGTTAAAAAAAGAGTACAATGTATATACCTAATATACCACAAAGCTCAAATCACTAAATGCACCATAATGGAAGCATTCAAGTGCTCTAAATAAGATCTTTAGCAATCAACATAACAAAATAAGTTAATTAATTAATTAAGAAACTAAAAATTTTGAGTAAAAAAATAAAATTTTAAAAAAAGCTAAACAAAAAAATTAAACCCAAAGCTAAACAAAAGAATTAAACTTATTAAAATGGTCAATAACATATCACGAAGTTAATAGCGGTCTCCAACGGCAAATAATAGAAGCTCCAACGGCAAGAAAATGACCTAGGCCATAATGGGGGATAAGAGAGAGAGAGTAAAGAGAGAGGGCAAAATAAGAATGAGAAAGAAGAAGGGGGCATTTACGATTTAACAATTTGTTTTATTAATCACATATTAATCCATCAATAATATAAAAAATGAACAATCATTAACAGTAATTCCCAATTTTCAAATAGTGACGGATATCCATCTGTAATATTTAAAAATAAATTCTGAAGAAAAATAAAAAAATCATATTTATTAAATCTAAATTATCGACGAATTTTTTGTCTTAATTTTTTAAATTAAATTAAAAGGAAAACATAATTACTTACCGATGATTTTTCTATCGGTAAAGTTTGGTGCCATTAGGCACAAATATTTATCAATAGTTTTACTAATATAATGTTAAACCGCCAATAAATTTTCACACCAATAATTTGTTTAATTTTACCGATAGATAATTCGTTGATTATTAATGAATTTCTAGTAGCGACAAGCCCCAGTTAACTCCATTTTATTACCTAATTTCGCAAGTGTGATAGACATTAGTTCTTTAGCTCAATCTTTGATTCTAATTGTCCATTTGTGGGTCGGTCATTTACCATCTTACTCTTCATTTTATTAGTTTAAAATTGTTGACACAAATTCATTAAAAAACCAAATAGCTAGAGAACAAAAATAGAAACCTTTTTTTTTTCTCATCTCTAGACAAGTGGGTGCATTGATAATGGCAATTGTTGACAATGCTGGGGTTAAAATCAGTTCTTCCAAGAAAAAAATAGTAAAACAATGAGGTGAAGAAATCAAAGCTTAAATGTGGTTCCATCAATGACAATTAGAATTTGAATGAGGTGTTCAACCACCAAGACAAAACTCTAAACATCGTATAGTGTTAAGTGTGTTTTTGGTATATTTGTAAAGATGACGAGTAGAAATTTAATGAATTAGCTCATGAAATTTTATACATAAAGTTAATCTGTGAATTCTCTGCCACCAATTTTTACCTTCATATTAAATACACTATTAATGTGAAATAAGTTTGAGAGAATTGAGGTCCAAAACCAACATGTCAACAATGATGGGTATGTGATTTATAAGATTCACAAATAGAAAAAAATTAGAATATATATATATATATATATATATATATATATATATATATATATATATATATATATATATATATATATATCATCACATAATATAACAAATTAAACACCGAGGCTAACATTTGTACTAACAAAGTTAATATCACAAATTTTTTTAGGATTAAAATAATATTATACAAATATCCAATGATCTAATATGGGATTTATCTTAACAAATAATGTGATATATCATCACATAACATAATAACTCGCACACTAGATAATAATTTTTGCATAGAGACTAACGTTTTAACTAATATAAAATGAAAATTAATTTTTTGATAATTAAGTTGGTGTGCCACATTTCTATATATTACGAATAGAAGATTTTACTATGAAAAAATAACCACATAAATGACAATAGATACTCATAATATGCTTAGTTTTCAATTAATAATTTGAGCAAAAATTTCTCCCTTTAAACCATAATTTTGGACTTTCAAGACAAAAATTCAGTCACAAAATAAAAAATAATATTATTTATATATAATATTTATGAGATATTATATTGACATATCTCTATCAATTATTAGATAGGATGTGAACTTTATTTAATATGTGTCTCACATCATATTTAATAGTGGGTGAAAGTGTATTAGTACAATATTTCACAAATAATCAGTATTGATAAGGGGACGTACAAACAGTGCGACACATTTTGAAAAGCGAGAAAAATGACAAAAATGATTGGATGATGAATCTCATATAATCATTATTACTTTTACTCAAATTTTTTTATCCTGAAACACACCAACATTGCACTATTTATGCCGATAAATTTCATAAAAAAAATACCAGCCCCAAATAGTGCAAGTAATAGTAAGTTTTTATATTACAAGTGCATATAGTGCAAGCACCAGTAAATACTTGCATTGTTTGTATTCATAAATTTTTGGATAAAAATATTAAACAAAAATAATAATAATTATATAAGATTTACTATTTCAATATTTTGTTATTTTTCTTATTTTTTCTATATGCGTCACATATGAGTCGTCCTATTTGCCAAACATTATTCAAATAATATTTCTTCAAAAAAAAATATTAAAAAATTTATTTTTTATAAAATATCATATCAACTTACCACTTATTTATTATTAAATAAAATATAAATCTCATTTAAATTAAATTTATTCAAATAAATAATAAATCAATAAATATCCCATAAAAATGATTTCTCTGCCATTTCTCTTCTGCAAAATAAAAGTAACAGCTGGGACGTCGCAAATGAGCGTGACATTGGCTTTCCAGATGGCAACGCTTTAAAACAGCGTTCTCAGTTCCCACTTTTCGATTCCTTTAGTGGGTTTTAGAGATTAGAGTGGTGTCACGTGTGTGTGGCTTCTTGGCTTCTGCGGGTTGAGCCTTGTAGTTCATAGTGTGTGCTTCAGCTTCTTGTTATAACTGTTACAAGCTCAACCCTTTTTCTCTTAACATAACATATTTTGCTGTTGCTGTTTTTGTTGTTGCTGCTGCTGTTGTTGTTGTTGTGTTTGAGCTGAGATCATGGAAGGACAAAATTGCCAAAGCTGCAGATCGTGGGTGGAAGACATTTACTGGACCCATTTCCAGTTCCACCATTTCGCTCAGTTTCTTCCTAGTGGTTATAATCAACACCTTGTAAGTCCCTTTCCACTGTTGCTAAATCAAGAAAAAGCAAACCCTTTTAAGTGTGTGTTTGGATTAACTCATTGTATGATCAAAACACATTATCTAAAAGTTTTATGAGGCAGTTTCTTCTTTTTGGGGGGGGGGGTGATTATTTCTCTAAAATAATCTGTTGTCAAACGTGTTCTAAAGGGATGGAATTTGGGGATGTCAGTGCATGCATTTCATGTCCGTGCCCTTTTTGCCCTATTGGTTTAATTTTCTTCCATTTATTTCAAACATGTCAAATTTCTCTCCTTTACCATTTTTTTTTTTTCAATTTTTCAAAGTAATGTGCTCTAGATCAGCTGTCATCATTGATAGTGGGACTGGGTTGTGACCAACAAGAATTTCATATGCAATGTAAGGGTTTGAACCTTGAGTCCTTGCTCTTGGGAGGTTTTTTTTTTTTTTAATTATTATTATAATATTTTCACTTGTTTTGAAGTAATGAGTGACTTATAATTTGTAATCGTAGTACTTGTCATAAACAAAGTTGCTGCAGTTCTGCTTTGTGTTGTGTTTATGAGACACTTGTTTTGCTTTGGAAGAAGCCTGGTGTTTCCTTGGGGTAATTTTTGAGCTTGCATTGCAATATAGAGGAAACGTGCATCAACATTGTAGGTTTTGCCTTTGCATGCACCCTTAATCTAATTCTGATTGTGAAGTGTGGCCATGTTTGTAATGCTGGAATCGTTATTGAGGGAAAGAGGGTTCAAAGAAAAAGAAAAGAAAGTGAAGAAGTAAGGAGTTTGCAACCTTAAGTGGTTGTTCCTGCCTTTATTATTCTGGTCATTGTTCTGCTATCACTAGCTATACTTGAGTTGTGTAGTGGTAAATCTAATATTTATGATAGGACACGATGACTTTGTTTGATCTATGTAGCTAGCCCCACTTAATGGAAAATGGCTTTAGCTGTTGTTGTTGTTGTTGTACCAACATTTATCTGCAGCCTATTTTAAATTTTGACTGCAGGCACTTCCCAAAACATTTTCTGATAATTTAAAGAAGAAGTTGCCAGAAAATGTGGGCCTTAGAGGCCCTGGTGGTGTCGTGTGGAATATAGGACTGACAACAAGAGATGATACCTTGTACTTAACGCACGGTTGGCAACAGTTTGTGAAAGATCACTCCTTGAGAGAGAATGATTTCCTGGTCTTTAAGTTCAATGGTGAATCAATGTTTGATGTTTTAATATTTGATGGGAAGAGCTTCTGTGAGAAGGCAGCTGCTTATTTTGTTCGAAATGTTGGGCGCGGGCATACTGAACTTGGGGGTGGATGTTTGACCAAGAGAAAAAACACGGATAATTCTATGGAAGAAGTTAATACCACTTCTAATGCTGGTGTGGAATGCGCTTCACCTGAGAAATCTGTGCATGTTAACAATATCAAAGTGCCAGCAGCTGTGCCTGTATCCTCTGAAGCTCCTAGTGAAAGGATTTTTAACAGTGGTGTTGAATTCGCCTCCCCTGAACAATTTGTTGATGTTGATGCTGATGCTGATGTTAATGCTAATGCTAATGCTAATGGAGTCACAGTGGCAGTTCCCTTGCGAACTACTGGTAAAAGGATCAGGAAGCTTGTTTCTGCTGTTAGCCATGTCCAGACTAAGCGGAGAGGAAGGCTGCCTAGAGTATCTGATGCTCATCAGGAAGTAGTTAATGTGGTGACTGGTAACATTTTAACTCTTCAATAAAGACAGAAAATATCTTTACTTCATTTTATGGACATTTTATCTTCTGCAAAATACCACAAGATTTTCAAATGGTTTCCAACTCCAATTACATTATGAAGCACGGGTATGTACCTGGTACCGGTACTTGTTGGGTACTCATTGGTACTTGTTAGTCAAGTATTGCAACAAGCAGATGTTGCTGAATCACAAATTAATCTTTATGAAATATCAAATTTCACAATTAAACTATTTGGTTTGCTTTTAAATAAAGCAAACTATTACTTCACCCCTTCAAATATGATGTCTCTTTAGATATTTTTGCTTGAATATTATAAAAATTACAGAATACGTGCTTGTGTGGGTAGGCCTGCATTACTTTTGCAGTCCCCAAATTAATTCTAGATCCCAAAAGCAGAAGAAATTTGGTCATACAAATAACAATGATAGTTATAGTAATGATGAAAGATGTGTCAAGCAATCAAGCATGAGTTGGGAGAAGTATTTTAGTTAAAAGTGGGTTTTATATTCTGACACTTAATTGGAGTCTTATATCAAAGACAATTGGATTTCCCGTTGGCAAAACTAAACAACAACTAATCCTTATCCCATTAAGTGGAGTTGGCTAAGTTAGCAAAACTGAAAAGAAAAAACATCTAATCAGAAACAGCTACTCTGCTTTCTACTCTGCTTTCTTGAGAAATACGTTCTTTGCAAATACGATTATTTCTGTTTGAATCAATATTTGGGCTGTTTGTTGATATGATACCTTACTTTGGTCATATTAATAGATCCTGAATCTGCTTCTGTGGGTAAAAGTGGGACATATGAATTATATACCTCACATAGAAGGCCTGTCACAGAAAATGAGATAAATAGTGCCTCCCATATGGCTAAGGCAGCATGTACCGATGACAGCCTGTGCGTAGTTATGCGACCCACACATGTATATAAGAGATTCTACGTGGTAATCAATTGCCTCCTAAGCTTTCCTTGTTAGGGACAGTTTGATATTGGGGTGAAAATTTCATGAACCAGTTTGTATTACAATTTTACTAGTAAAATTTATCCATGAATTTTTACTTTCAACTGTACCCCAATGCTGAACTGACCATTTAGAAAGGTTTTAATCTTAATATATAGTCTGCTAAAAGTAGGGTGAGCCTTGGCGCAATAGTAATGTTGCTGCCTTGTGATTTAGAGGTCACGGGTTCAAATTTTAGAATGTCTCTCGGTATGCGGGGTAAGGCTGCGTACACCGACCCTCCACAGAGCCTTGTGCACTGGGCTGCCTATTATATAGTTTGCTAAAAAGCCTTCTTGTGAAACTCTAGACTTTGTGCAGGTGCTTGTTACTTAATCTATTGCTACTAATTGTATTCTCTTTTCTGGTGATTTTAGTCAATCCCCAACAAGTGGATTCATGAACATATCTCTCCACGAACTCAAGATGTTATATTACGCATGGTTCAGAATGAATGGCTTGCAAAATACAGCTTCCATAATAATAGACGTACTGGAGGACTCACTGGTGGATGGAAACATTTTGCTTTGGATAATAACCTGGAAGAGTTTGATGTGTGTGTGTTCAAACCAGGAGGCCTAATGAATGACACATTGATCTTGGATGTGAACATTTTCAGAGTTGTTGAGGAGATTACACCGTTGACTACAGTGAAATCTCCACGAAAAAAAGGAAAGAAAAAGGCGTTAAGGGCCATCCAGATATAGAACTTTTGGTCCATCCTGTGGATATTTGTGTTGTCCTGAGTAGTGTCATCGTTGGAAATGCTGTGTACCTTAGCAGTTACTCTTATGGCAGACCAATTTCATCTTTTGTGTGTGTGTGTGTGTGTGTGTGTGTGTGTGTGTGTGTGATCGTGATGTTATGCTGGATTGTCTAACTTTATCAATCTTCTAAGGGTAATTTAGTATAAATACTCTCTATTGCAGTCTGTGGGTGGGTTTGTTTAAGTTTATAAGATAAGTGATTTTGAAGCTTAAATTTTATATATAATATGTGTTTGAGTTATTTTAATAATTGTTTATTTATATAATTGATTATATGAAAGTGAATTTATTTTTGAATATTTAAATTAAAAATAATTTTAAGATAATTTATTTTATTTAAATTATATAAAAAAATATTTTTATATAATAAAATTATTAAAGAAATATGAAATAATTATTTATATTATATAATATTTATTATTTAAGGTTAATTTGATAAAAAATATAATAATTATGAAATAATTAATTTTTGTTTATTTTAAAATATTATTTATGATTATAAGTTATTTTTTAACTTAAAATTATTATTTTATTATAATTTATTTTTAACTTTATCAAATAAAATTATTTTTTTAGAAATATTTTTTTTAAAAGAAGCTGTTAGAAACATGTTTCCAAACATGCATATAATTAAAAAAAGTTGAAAATTAATTTTTTTAGAAGTTTTTTTTTTTAAATTTTTATCAAAAAGTTAAAAATATATTTTTTTGAAATTCGAATTTTTTTTAAAAAATTATATAAATATATGAAAATTAATATTTTTTGAGTGAAAAATGTAATTTTTTGCCGCAATAATCCCAGCCAAACGCATTTAGGCTCAAATATGAAATGATAAGCTTTTTTCAAGAATTCAATTTCAACCTGACAAATTTTGAAAAGATGTAATTGTAGTTTATGTCCTATGTCCTATAAGAATTCGTCAAGATCTTGTGTGTGTGTGTGTGTGTGTGTGTGTGTGTGTGTGTGTGTGTGTGTGTGTGTTTAACATTTTTAATTATTAACATATGAATATGTGTAAAACTACTGCTAAAATTGGCAAATTTGATTGCTACTGTGGTTTATTATTATTATTTAGGTGGGAATGAAGAATTTGAAAAGAAAAAGGCAATTTTGAAATTACTGAGGTGTTGGCTCACCATGTCAACTTTAGCTTCTAGTCTGATGATAGTCAGTAAGCTCTCATGATATCCTTCGATTACATTCCCTTTCTTTATTTTTTTTTTTTGTTGGGTCAACAGATTACGTTCCTTTATGCAGGCAAGTTTTATACAGCTTAATGGGCTTAATTACTGTTTTTTTTTTTTTTGGGTATCAAAATTAAATTCATAAATTACGTCAATTATAAAGTTAAAGTGAGTAAATTACAGATATTTGTTGATGAAATTGTGTAGAGGCTTAATTTTAAATTTAGAATCATTAGAAGCACTAAATTCAATTATTGCTTTTTTTTTTTTGGTCAAAGAAATTTTCAAAAAATTGTTTTCGGTCAGGAATGGTTTGGCATTGTTGTAGAAGCACTATTACGGTACAAGAAGACCGCGGTGCCCCACCAATTGCATTCAACATATATATGGCTTGGGTTTTTAGCACACGTCAGGCCCGAGGCCAATGCAGAACTTGGCAATTTTTGTTATTCATTGGTTACTGCAGACCCATATAAAATGTTCAGGGGTTATTGGGCTACATTATTTGAGACGGAGCATTGGGCTGCGGCAACTCCATCGCTCAACTCCGCTCTGCAAATTGATCATATGTAATAGACTTGTGTTTGTTGACCAAAGAAAAAATATTGACTTATGTTTTAAAATACAACAATTATCGAAATTATTCAATGGACTTTTTAAATATGTTAAGGAGTTGCCGACTAGCTATTGAGACTTGGCTGACTTGGATAGACTGGGTAGCTACTTTAGAGCCTTAGCCCATAATCCATTTGCTTTTCCCTCCTTGCACAAAAAGAAAAGCAATAATTTCTATTGACCAAAAACAAAGGGCAATAATTTCTCTATTGACCAAAAAAATGGCAATAATTTCTCCAAGCTAGCTAGGGGCTAGGGCCTTCAATTGGATTGGAATTCTGTACAGATACAACCAAGGCGACAGGCCAGATCATAAATGCTAAGAAGTTTACCACTCTTGTTCCAGGGGTTTAAAAAAAAAGAGAAAAAGAACTCAATTATTTATTATTTATAAAACTCTCACTAAATGAGCTAAGTCTACTTTGTTATTAACCACACCACTCTATCCACCAAACATAAGGAACTAGACCCTCACATAATTGTTAAGTATTCACAATAGCAATTTTTACAGCAAATATAATCCCTACTTATGCAATATTAAAGATGTTTTGTTCTTCAATTTGCTCCCAAAATTTCCAGATGTTGTCGTGTAAGTTAAGAATAAGGAACCTTAATACACTCAGTAGCAATTGGGAAAACCTCACTTCAAATATGGAAAACGAAGCCATCAAATTATAAAGACTTTGATTGCATGGACTTCGGTTACTTAGGCAACCAATCATGAAGGCTGGCTCACAACACAAGAAGTTTATGTCAACGATCTTGAAAGGATTCTATTTCTTGGCAATTGATAGCATATTTGGTTTTCATTTAAAAAGCTCTAAATGATGATTTGAGCAAAGACTGTTCTCTTATAACTTTTACTCAAACCATGATTTTAGAGTTAGCAAATAAAAATTCAAACATACACAGAACTGTTCCTAATTGACGGGAATGGACTTTCCCCGAAAAACGGTATATGTGGGAAGAATACATGGCAACTCGATCAATTTTACTATGTGGGGATCGTTTGATGAATGATGGATGAGTTATAGCTACAAGGAAAAGCACACCTAAGCTACCTAAAGGATGAAAAGGCCATCAGGCCTACAAGTCCTGCGTTTATCAGAATGTCTGTCAACTTGTTAATAGAATAATAGTGTGACTTAATTTTCTCTCATTTTCATACAACGAAAAAAGTTACATGCTTTAAATGTTCATACTCACAATACAATTTCAATATTGACTGATTTTGTGTTCTCTGTTCGTATCAGTATTTATATAATTATAATTTCAATGTTTTGATTTTCTCTTGTTTTCATTAACAGAACTACTTTAGACCATTTGGGTGGACTTTTTATAATAAAATCTGTGTAAATAAAAAGTCCACGCAAATTTATTATAGGGGAATGGATACACTTAATTTATATAGTAACTTTTATATTTATTTTACTAAATAATTTTTTTTATAAATATTGAATTCCATTAATATAACTTTTGAATTATATAATATTATAATGTAACTTGATTTTCTCTTATTTTTGTACACAAACTTTACCTTAATGGTATACCAAAGTCATTCACTTATAGTAATATGTATATTAATTTTTAAGTGCACCGAAAGATCTATACTCAAAACAGATTCCGAGTGGTCTTATATCCTAAGCTTTCCACCTTTATGTGAATCGATTTCCTGTCTGTCTTCTTCCTAAGCTTCGCATGCCTCACTATTAAACATTGCCAAATAGCAAAAAAGAATGCCATGAAAGTTTTTGCAGCTACAGATGGATGCAATCTGATATGGTCAATTCCTCTTTTGAATTCTTCTGTTTGTTTGTTTTTTTATTTATTTATTTTGTTATTAAAAAAAAAAAAAACTTTGAGCCACCATGTGGAGGTGCATCAAAATGCAAAAGCCCTATACTTACTTTATATAGTACAACAAAACCTTCTTAATAATTAAATGCCAGTCCTTTTCTATGTTTCTAACAAACACTAATTTGTAATTACTCTTTCGTGCTAGGAATTCTTCAATGGGCCAACAGTCACTCTAGTTGCCAAAATCAAACAAGGAACATCGTCTTGGCCTTTTCCTTTCCTTCTTACCTTCGCGGATTCACCTTCATGATTTGCTTGCCTAGAGATTCTTATATTATGTGAAACGAATTAATTAATTGTCACAAAACGAAGATGCATATAATGTGTTTGGAACTGAAAAACATATGTTAAAAACAGTCATACCATATGTCATGGTGTTGGCTTTTTCTTTGGTGAAAAGGGACTTACGATTTTATTTTTGTTTCTATGTTGGCATTTTGGTGGTTATTTGCCTAACCGCTTAGTTAATTCAAGGCATGACAATTGACAACACAATTAATAAGCAAGGGAGAATAATTAATCCTCAAGAAATGCTAGAAAGGTCGTATCATTAGATGAAATATGAGTCAAAACAAGCCTCGTGGACCAAATCAAGATAAGAACAAAACTTCTTTATGATGAGAGTTATTAATGACATAATTTGAACTTGAGAAAGGATTTTTATCTCTTCATAATGTATAAGTGCTTAAATCGAAATTTAAATAACTGTAAATTTCAGTTTTATAAATGTTAAACGTAATATTAAATAAAAGTTGATTTTACATTATATTAAAGTCCTATATCATCTAAGGATATAACTAAGATAACTTTTTATAAGAGTTTGAACAATTCTCTTTCCATGAACTAGTTTTTGATGTTGAGTTAGACCTATTCAATTTTAAGACAATGCTAGAGCGTATTTTGTGATTGTTATTGAGTCATTTACAGATGTCTAATCCTAAATATCAAAAGGTATATTGGATTCCTACGTAGTTTAAAGATATAATTTAAATAGCTTTATAAGAGCTTGAATAACCCTATTCATGACAAAAAAAAAAAAAAAATTGATCATCCCAGTATAATCCATTACCAATTTTCTCTCTCTTTATCTTTCTGGTGGCGGGGCCTCAACGATTGACGTGAAGAAGAAAAATTTGTTTTGGTGGGCGATAAAAGCATAAGAGTTCTGACTGAACCCAGTTTTCAGTGGCCACTGTGAAATGCCCTACAAAAACTGATTGCAGGCACATGATTTTCTGCCTTATAGTGGTCCTGTGACACGAGTATATGCAGTGATATATCCAGCCACAATATACATTATTAGCACCATCTGATATATTAGCTCTTGTTTGCTGAACCATTTCTCTATGCCCATTTATTAATTTGGCATCAAATTTCCACCTCTGTGCCTTGCTAGTTTTGAGTTTCACATCTTCCCTCTTTCCTTTATGTCCGCTGCCCCATTATCAATTTTGTGTACGAATCCGAATAAACTTGCACATTTGGTTTTTAGTATGTGTCTCTCATATTATGATTTGATATGGTGCAAACTAAATTTTACTTTATTAGAGTATATTTGACAAAATTGATTTTAAGTTATTTTCTTAAATATAGTTGATAGAATCATTTTTAAGTTACTTGTTCCTGAATTCTAATCCTAATTCTTAATTAGAGAAGAAAAACAAGAAAAAAAAAACTTTTTTAATTCAATTTAAATCGCATAGAATTATTCAGAGTTTTTTTTTTTTGTTTTTTTAAAAAAACATCTAAGTATTACTTCAGTGCAAATTCATTTTTAGCAAAACATTATTGAGTATTGGAAATTAAAATCTAGGACAACCTTTTGAAGTTTGGTGCTTATCATTAGTAAAAAAATTATAGTCTAATAATCATCTTCCAAACACCTATCGTCTGAAATTCATGCCTTTCCAAAGCTTCCAACCCGATATTACTAGAACTCCCCTAGTTTTGCTAAGGCAAAATATTAGCCTAAATCCAACATTCCTCTCTCGACATGGCCAACGAACTTTGTTTTACGAAATTAAACTTGTGATCTTAACTCTAAAATCACTTGTTAGATCGAACTCTTATCACTCTGTCAAAGTTATATATAACTGATAGTTAGAACCTTTTCACTTAAACTAATTATTAAGTACTGTAGTTCAATCTAACTCGGCAATTACTTGAGACTTGTCAAAGTGTGGATGCGCACTGGTCTATGTCAACAACCCTAAATTGTAAATAATAGGTACTAACATTTGTTTCGACTGAGTTTCAAAAGGTACTTGTCAAATCATATATTCAAGCATATTTGTAGCTTGCTCTCGTACATGCTTCTGGTAAAATTAATAATTAAAATCATCAACGTCAGCGGCAGGTGATATATATACAAGAGCGTGATGATGTAGTCCTGTTGAATTTCTAAGGACCTGATGTTGAAAAGTAACTACAATTAGCCATAGAAAATGTATATAAGTTCTTATCAAATTTCAAAGTTGGAGATATATTTGTCTATTACAAGAAAATTAAAAGAAAGAGTTAATTAGGTCTATGTATCCGTTCACTTCATCCTTGCTTCTCTCTTTTGCATATTTGACTTCATTCAGCTCTTTGCGTGATGCTTAGTAAGATGTGCAAACAGCTGCCACCCATCACCCTTTTTTTTTTTAATCTGCCATAAATTCGTTGTGAGTTGTAAACGATCGAGGCGTAATAAAAGCTCCTATTGAGACTGAGAGTTAGTAGCCAGGCTGATCAGAATATCTTTTGAAAAGGAGGGGAGATTTTGACCTTAGTGTTCACTCATTAGCGCATTATTATCCCATGATTAATCTTGAATGACGATTTGCCATTTGCCAGCACTGGTCTTGCCCAAAAGCTGCCATACTTTACAAAAAGGCCACAGCTGTTGAAGTTTTGGTTGAAACTTCGAAACCAACTCATTTTTTAATTAAGAAATATCTTTACAAATTTGATTTGTTTTAACTATCTGTAGGATTAATCTTGGATTGATCGTGAAAGTAAGAGTTATGCATTCATTTTTCTTAAAAAAATTACTTTCTTAATATTAAACCAGCATTCTGACAATGAAGTTTAACATTCTTGATCCACCTTCTACTTATCTATGATCATAACTTAAGTTTGATTTTTAGTTCTTCTACTAATAATTAATAAATATCTTTATAGCATTTAATAAGTTCAGAGGCATATCTAATCTTAGATTAATTAAATTTTTTCATTAACCTAAACTTTTACAATTTCATGCTAGTTAGCAAAAAAAAAAAAAAAACTTGCATTCTACCATTCTTTGTTGCGACAAAGTATATTTACTTATTGATTATTTTTCTTATCTTTGTGGTATCGTTACAAATATTACTGCACAATTATTTTTGATTAAGAGACTTTAATAATTATCTTATTCAACGTTTGAACCATAATTCTTTACCTAAAACTAGTCAAATAATAATAATAATAATAATTTTCTGCCTGAAAGTACGATTTGCTTACCATTAGATTCTTTTTTTTTTTTTTTTATTTGTGATTAGACCCAATCTTGTTGGTTATATATTCATTGATTATGATCATATATATGAAAATATAAAATAAGTAACAACTAGTTATTTGGGGTTAGATGGACCATGTAATGTCGTGGAGCACATCAGCCTAAACGGCGTTGATTTCGGTGATTCCTTGCTTTCTTTTTTGTCGTTTCCTTGATACTCAAAGCAGATGAGCTAGGGGGAAGGTGAAACTCAAATTTCGAAGCAACACATGCTTGTATGGCTGTATTCCGATCTCGCGAATAACCACGAGGAAGCTAATATTCTTCTGAGTAATAGACAATTGCTATTAGGATCTAGCATTAAAGGTGAATCGCTGCTCAAATCTCGAGTTCTAGTGACGTTTGGTTAAACAAATATATCAAGATTATACTCCCAAAAAAATTCAACACATCTTTTTTGTTTCGGTAAAGTATTGTTACAGAAATTCGAATATATCTTTAGATAAAATAATTATTCCAAAACTTGAACTTACTACTATAATCCTACTGCTAATTTCTTAAAATCTTTTGCAACTTCTCATTGTCTTAAATTGAACTTGCATTACCACTAACTTATTTGAACAATTAATATGGGCTACTTCATTAATTATTAAGCCATTTGAACTTAGGAGCCACAGATCAAAGTTCGTGTTCACTTTGATTTGGAATTAGAAGTTTCAATCTTCCAAGTTGCGTATATAACTTAATAATACATAATGTGAAAGAACGAAAATTGCACCGTCTTACGTAGCTTAAATCTTTTTATATATATTTCTATAAATCCGTTCTAAAATATATAGTGTGAATATTGCAGGCACAAATGATGAAATTTGACAAAGTCTACGGAAAGTTATCTTTTTAAATCATTAGTTTATTATATTTATCAATGTACTGATGTAATTTTTGTATGAAAAAAGCCTTATTTATTCTCTCAAACTCAGAATCATGTGTGTAACTTGAAAAGTATATGCAATGCAAATCATGATATTTTTAATCATGGCTTAGGGTGCATGTAGTGCATGTGACTTAATAAAGGTAAATTGAACTTTTTATCATCATGAAATTTGATTAAATAAAAATGGAAATGGCCACTTGAGCACAACAATATTTATTAGAGTTCAATGGAAAATCAATCGAACAGAATGATGAAAACTCACATGTAGAAAAGTTTTGAGATCACATTGTACATTTTTCTTTAAATTTTAGATGAGATCCTAAATGAAGCGAATAATTAAAGTGGATCTTTTTCCTTTTTACATAAATATACATACCCTCGTTTTTTTTTTATTCCGTTTCTTTGGTGTTGTTTTTGTGATTGTGTTGATGGAATATGATCAACTGGGCTAGCTAGTGGTGCACCACCGCACATGTCTTGCACGCTGGATATGAATGAAATAGCGATCGGCATATGAGTCAGGTTGGCCAAAAATAGTAAAACATAAGTATCATAAGTCAATGAGATATAGTAATTAATTTACTATACATACAATATGTAACATCATGTCTGTTCTTGCTTGAGATGCACTATAGTTACTGCTCAATCATACATGTTGAATTTAAGAAATGATAATAATTTAAAATGAAACAAAAAAAATACTTCGAAGATACAACCTTGAGAAAGGGCTGTCGTTTACATATATAGTAAATATAAATTGTTGATTGTAACGTAAAGTTATAAACTAATACCAAATTGTTTAACAAGAATCAGAATAAAGACCAAGAGGGGTTCTTATAAGACAGACACATGGAATATTTATCTCCCATAGCCAAAGCATTTGACAACATCGCAATTGAGCCATAGAACGACATGTTGACCGGATATTCCCTGATCACAAGCTTATTGTTGAATAGTTCATATACCAACACATTAAGAGAGAGAGTGAGTCAATTTAATAACGTGAACAATTAATTATATTATAGAAAAAAGGATATAAACAAAAGCCATGTTACATTTCCCGGAGAATCTAGAGCGCATCCGGCGCTGACCGTGGCTTCGGAATCTATTAACAAATGGGTTAACAATTGGTGATGATCTTGTTATCACATTAATCAGCAAGTAAACAAAGGAGTAGGGAGGGAATAAACAAAAGAGGGCTCAAGCATGGGGGTGCGAGCATAATTGAAACATACAATACGCCATAAATGCACAATGTTATATTAATGTTTTATTAGTCATGGGGACAGGAGAATATAAGACCAAAAGAAGAGAACAAAGCAAGAGCCTATCGCCTAGACAAGGTCACGCCCATAAGTCACGTGAGGGAAGCCATGTTGACGCCGAGGAATATGGTATTAGCAAATTGGTGGTATTCCAATTTTTTTTTTCCTTTTTCTAAACCATTTTTATATAAAATTTACTTGATCTTGCCAAAGTATATTTAGTCCAAATGATTCGATACTTGTTTTCTTTAAGCAATATTTCATGTTTGAATTTTATAAATGGAAAAAAAAACTTGCATCAATAGAGTTTTACCCTTCTAATAAGTCGATTTAATTCGAATCAAATTAGTTAGAGTCTACTGGTGGTTTAAACAGAAAAGAAAATTACCTAATCTCAATTAATCTAACTTGAGTAGGGTTAACTTATTATTATAGTATAAAATTTTTCTAGTACTAATTTTTTCATTTAAAATACTTGAATATGAAATTTTATTAAAATGAGTAAATGTAAAATTGCTTGAATAAATTAAGCGTTAGTTGATCTTGCGATACGCGGGGTTGTGATATATTCTGATGGAAATGGGTAGACGACAGGTGAGGTGGGTTTGCTTAAGGCATGGGGCGTCTTGGACATAAGACATGGAATATTTGAACACGGAGAGGGAATATTGGAGAGCAGGATTACATGCTACATAATTAGACAAATGCTAGCGTTGAAATTGTTAAACGTTAACGTTGGAAGCTGAGGAGAGGTTGGGGCTCGTTTCCACCAATTCCCACTTGCACCGTCCTCTCACAAAACCACACGCTCCCTTCAGATCTCTCTATATATCATGCTACTCTACAATGGGTAATGCTATTGCTACCTAATCAGAATTAATTATCAGAACTATTGTTGTTAGAAATTGTCAAGTTTTGAAAAGAGTAATTAGTCATTAGATAAGTTAAAAGGAATTAAGACTATTTAAGTATTCATTCATTTAAAGGTTAGAAATATAATATCACATCATCTAATACTAAAGTTTCAGACTGTTTATATATATATATATATATATATATATATATATATATATATATATATATATATATATATATCCATATATATCCATTACAATTACAACAAATGAATAAATAATGGTCAAATATCGGACTTTTGCAGGTTTTTTTAACTTTTACTTGATTGAAGATACATTTATTACTTTATCTCATCCAGCATCACTTTTGAATTTAATTAAACTCTTTTAAAATTTTGATTTTTCCTTTTTTGCTATGAAGCATTATTGTTATGTTAGTCAATGGTGAAGACGACATTTTTGGAAAATATTATTGTTTTAGAAAATTTTATTTTGTCTAAACTATCAATTTTTGAAATATATTAAGTTCTAACTAATTTGGCTCATTTTCTCAGTACTAATTTTTTTGTATTCATAAAACTTAAACACAAGATCTTATTTAAAAGGAATAAATGTCAAACTACTTAAATCAAATAAATATGGGCTATTGTAGAAATTAATTCTATACAACTAACTAATAATCAAACTATTTTTGATACAAATAATAGTTATGGCTTTATAGAACTATGGAACAATTAACCATCTAATTATCAAAAATCATGTTATATTATTTCAATAAAAATTTTCTGATAAAAAAATTTATTTTATGAATTAATATGTTTTATTATTTTATTGTGCTCATTAACAAAAGGTGCATGCCAGCGCTTCATTAGATTAAGTAGTTTAAAATTTATTTCCTTTAAAACAAAGTTTCAATTCGAATTTTGTAAATGGAAAAAATTAACACAGAGAAGCCTCATTAGATAAATATGAGATTGACCGAGGGCCTGAGAGAGAAGGAGAGTAATAAACTGCATATCTGCATGTGGGTCTGCGACCTGGTGTCGCTGGGCATCACAGCCTTTCTGACCTACACAGGTTTACACTCTTAGTCATATACTCATATTCCTTTCCCTTAATCCTTACACACTTTCTCATTTTCTCACCAGGACCAATTTATTTTAGTTCAACATCTTCTAGTTGGGTGGTATTCCCACGTGTACAGCTCGGCCCTTATTGGCCATTACGTACCATACGTGCTCACTAGTTAAGTCCTGGAATAATTATAGTATGAGAATATTTGGTCTCTATCAAAAGAAATATAAAAATCTGATGATACATTTTATATAAAAGTTGAAAAAAAAAAACTAAATATAAAAGTTGTTATATGGTCAAACAAAATGATTATTAGAATGCTAGAGCTGGCTTCAGTTTAAGCTAGGGTTGTACATTGCCACATGGGGATTAAATTTTTCGATTGTCTGTTAATTTAAGGAATTATTTTATGAGAAATTTTTAAGTGTTCTTAAGAGAAGAATTTTTTTTTCAGTCATCATTTGATATCTTAACTATTTTATTAAAAATGTTGTGAAAGTAAACAAAAATAGGAATGACATATAAAACTAAAATGTTAGATAACAAATGAAACTAAAGCAAGATTTTCCTTTTATTCTAGAAGGACATATGGGAATATCTCTTAATTTGTGATATAGTACATCTTGTCAATTTGACACGTAGGAAAATACATTAGGTCATGAAGTAATCGCATAACCGTTAATACAGTGACTATAGCCAAGGTCCACGTTATGAATTGAACACTGGTCGAGGTATCCCATAGCTATAGTTAACAGAGGAGAAGTCTGTGGTGCCCTTACTTGACAGGTGTACCACGCAATAGGGTAATTTAATAGCTCAAATCTAAGGTGTATTGATGTATTAATATACCATAATGTATTATAGTAATTTCTTTCTCTCTTCCGCATATGCTACTCTCGCCTAATCCGCTCCACTGTTTTGCGCTATTTTCACTCTTCACCCCCAGCTAGCAAATCTCGACCTCCACCTTCCCTTTTGCAGCAACCATGAAGCTCCATCAGGCCTTGCAATAGCATTACCTACAATAGCAACTCCACGAAGCCGCCACCTTTGGTCCGCGCCTCTGTTCTGCGAGCGCATCACCGTGCCACCACCTACCTGCCATCCATGGTGCCGTCGCGCCACTATCGGAGCTCCGCTCTCAACACAACCCAGCCATTATCGAACGTCAACCACCCTCATCCCTCACACCTGCAATACCCTCCCTCTTTTCCTTTTGTGCCGCCAGCTTGAGCCACATCCTTATGTGGCATCCTCCACAAGTTTGACCTCACCTCAAAATGCTTCGAGAGAGCCACTGATTTGGTTTTGAAGCTCAGTGTTGAAGGTCAAATAGAGGCAAATGCACATAGAGACAAATAAGCAGTGTTGGGGTTGCGCAATGAAGAGGTCCTTGAGTTGGTGGCAGACTTCAGCAGCATCAGCGATGTCCTGCGAATCTTTCAGCGGATGATGGAAGCGGGGGTAATAAGAGGGATTAAGAGAGGAGAAAAGAAAAATTTTATAATGTATTACATATAATCAGATTTACTAATACACCTCCTATCTTCACCCCCAGATGACAAGTTATATCATATAGCTTGTCTAATAAGTGGCACCAAATTCTTATCCAGTTATAACAGAACCTTGATGAGGGTCTTTAATGCCACATATGCATGAATCAGAGCAATGGGGGCTCAGGGTCAGTTTAGAAACCGGGATATTTTGGCCTGTCAGTCAATCCTCGTTCATAAATAAAACGGGAATATTCCAATTCAAGAAATGTATTAAAAAGAGATAAATTAAACCCTGATAGGAACATAAAAGAGGCAGGGAATTTTAACGGGTCGCGGTCCATCAACGTAAACTAGAGACTCAATTCCCATCCCAATATTCCATTGAATAGTACACATGTTGTTTTTTTCTCGAATTCCAACCATATTCCCTGCAGGAACCACCATTACATCCCTGCACTCTCATTTTCTTTTACAATTTAATCTAATGAAAAAAGTGTTACACAAGTATAAATCTAATTTTTTTATTTAATAATCACATTCACAATAAAATTAATAAAATTAAATATAAATAAATACACCTTAAACAAAATTAGTAAAGCCTAATTTTTTAATTTAAAACATGAATATTTAAAATTTATTAAATTTTAATTAATTTAACTTGAGTGAACTAACACCTTTATTATAAGATATTGTTAAATTTATATCTATTAAAAAATCTTTAATTTATTTATTTACCTGCACTGTACTATTATACACGTAAGGGAAATGGACCGTATTTAGGCATGAGCCTCTCCTTCTCTCCACTGTCTCGCCCCATCTTTTTCTCTCTCTATCTATCTCTATCTATCTTTGAATAGTACTTTGATGACTAATCCCTCAGCTTCCGTAAATATCTACTACCCTTTTTCACTAACTTTTCGTTCTAACCACCATCCCCAAAAAAGCTCTGATCCTTTCTCTTTCTCTTCAATTTTTTAATCTGACTAACAACTAGTACTCTCTGGATTCACTTCCTCTATATGCTTTAAATTTTTTTCCCAGCTTTCCTTCAACCCTAGTGGAATCCATAAAAAGCCTATCACCCCTTTCTTTCGAAGCCAATGCAAATCATAAGCCACTCATGATATAATCACACCCTCAAATTCCCCTTCTCTTTCAACTCTTTCAATTCATACCTCAGTTCCTCCTCCTGACTATTTCTTACTATACTTGCCTCAATATAATTTTTTTTCTTTTTTCTTTTTTTTTTAATTCACATCCTAATTAATTAAATTAACTCTCTCATCCCTTCTTTTTCCTTTGTAGTGTGTGTGCGTATATATATATATATTTTACCACTACACACTTGGTTCTGTGCAAAACCTAGATCTCTATACCATCCTCATGTTCACTAGTTCTCACCCAATAATGCAAACCTTAGCACCTTTTCCAGGTCCAGACCTGTCCTTAAACATAAGCCCACCTTGTGTTTCAGATTCTGAAGCCAAAGAAGTTGGAAGCTACAACATGTTAAGTAGCAAAGCGCTTTACAACGATATGTGCTCAACCTCAGATTCAGGTAGTAGTGGAAGTGATTTAAGCCATGAGAACAATAATGGCTTCTTCCACCACCAGGACACTGGTGTCTACAACCTTGTTCATCATCGTGAGCCTACATTGAGCTTAGGCTTTGAAGCCGCAGCGGATTTGAATCCCCATCATCAAGCACAAGGGCTCTCAAGAAGCTTCAATCACCACCACCACCACTTCCAACCTCAAATCTATGGTCGTGAGTTCAAGCGAAGTACAAGGGTTGTTAATGGTGTGAAAAGAAGCGTGAGAGCCCCAAGGATGAGATGGACTTCTACCCTCCATGCCCATTTTGTTCATGCGGTTCAGCTTCTTGGCGGCCATGAAAGTAATTTTATTATAAACAATTTTTTTGTACATGCTGTGATATTAGATTGATCACTTCGTCATAATCAGATCCTCTCATATTCCTCACTAACCGGAGAAAACTTATGTCTTTCCGTCTCATAATATAACTCTTTCGTTTCAATGAAGAACGTGAGAATATTATAATTCATATCTTTATTGTACTATGTAAAAGATGATGCTCTTCATTTCTTTCTCACTAATAGGATGGTGTTGTATTATCTTATATAGAGAAATTTTGTTTGCAAGTATTTTTTTTATTATAATACGATACTTTCATGTTAATGAGGTACATGGGAGGATCGTAACTCATTTATGTGTTGTACTATATAGATGATGCTCTTGGTTTGTTGTGGGGCTCATGTTAACTAGGTTATGTCTAATTTTGGTTGTCTTGTCACTCGCAGGGGCAACTCCGAAGTCTGTGTTAGAGCTAATGAATGTTAAGGATCTAACCCTAGCACACGTCAAAAGTCACTTGCAGGTGGGGTTACTATTCCCATATCTCCAATGTCCATAGTCTTTCTGCTTATGATGAGTGATGTTCCGTATTTTCCCCTTTTTGTTTTCAAATTATTAGACAAAAAAGAAAAGAAGGAAAAGAAAAAAGAAAAAGAAAAAAGGAACTATTGTTAGTCGTTTTGAGTTGCCTCTAGTAGTGGGGAAGGCAGAACAAAGACTAAGGACAAAAGGGTATCTAGATGGGTAATCTAATCTTAGCCTTGTGGACTTTTCTTCTCATTTTATATATCTTTTTTTACTTTTTTTTTTCATGCAGATGTATAGAACAGTGAAGAGCACTGACAAAAGCACAGGTAATTTCAATTGGATTTGTTATTCCTTCTCAAGGACCCCATTTTTTTCCTTCTCTTCTATTATCATTATTATTCTCTTTGCTTGAGATCTTTGGTGATTCGAGTGTGACAGAGAAGTCTATGATTTCTCTCCTCTAGATAGTACTAGTGTTCCCCGTTAAAAACAAAAGTTGGTTTGGGGGCATATAGGACTGGGACTTCAAGTCCTCATGTGAATTATTAAGCTTGTGTCTGGCAAAGCAAGTGCAATGGCTTTATAGTTGGTGAAAAATTTGCAGGTCATGGGCAGACAGATATGGGCTTGAGCCCAAGGCCAGGGATTAATGTTGTGCATATGCATGGAGCATCAGCTTATGAGAGAGCCAATTTATCACAGCCACTACAAAATTCTCAGAGGTGAATGAATATATTCCCTCCTCTATTTTGTTTACGGTTTTCATTCACACCGAGTGGGATTAATTATTGATGTTTCATTCACATCGAGTCCTTGACCAAACATTCTTAATTAGGTTCTTAGATATTGAACTATGAATGAAATAGAGTATCAATTTTTTCTTGAGCATCTAAAAATTTATTGTCTTTAATTGGTTCTTTGGTCCATATTGTTTGCAAAAGAATGTGAACGTAATATTGAGTTATTGACTGATCATGGTTCAAATATACAAGGCCATTAAAGCTATATGCTAACGTATATGCACAAGTATTCACAAATGCCTCGTTTTTTTTTTTTTTCCCTAGTAATTAAATACTATATTTTCTCTGAGTGTTTGGCTTTCTTCTTATCCTTTTGATTTCGGGGTTCAATTAATGACGAGAACTCTACCAGTACATAGATTTTGACGAACAAAACCTAGGGTTTCTATAGGTATGCGGTGGCCATTTTCTATATGTGCGCCCTTAGTGACGCTTTTCAATTATTCATACATTGAATCGTCAATGTATTGATCCCAATGTATAGCCAAAAAGTCTAGCATTTGGTGCAAATCTCAATGTGTTATTCTATAACCTTTTTTTTTTTTTTTTTCAAAAAATTTGTTTTGGTGATATAATAAACTCTAAAAGGTTATTGCCATCGATCCCTGGTTGATAAATATATTGTAACATATGTTGTGTCTTGGTCTTGTCTTGATTGTGGAACAGCCAATCCACCTCATGGTTTTTCACTCTGCATTTTTTTTTTTGAAAAAAAAAAAACAAAAGACACTAGTTTCGCTTACCGAAGTTGAGATTACCAATAACCACTACTATTGGGTCCTCTCTATGATGGAGATTGGGTGTATATATTTTTTCTTTTTACCTTTTTCAGCCCTTCATATTGAAACTACTAGTTTTCACATCTCATTCCAATGTAATTTCTCGGCAAATTGAAACATTTGGATGTTGACCTAATTGCTATCTTACCATCAAAAACCAATCATAAACTGCTAGCGATGCATGCCATTTTAATTTATATCGCACATATTTGGATTTTGGATTTTGAATTTGGAGTTTTGCTTAATTACCACTACATTTAGTGCTGAAATGGGCTAACCATTTTATTTATTGCTTTATATATAGTATGTTTACCTTCTATACTAATAAAGTCTTCTCTCACTTTATATAACTCAGGGCATCGTGGCAATCATTAATAGAGACAAATACAAACAATAGTAGACAAAAGCCCGAAATTGGTTTGACGTATCCTCATGTAAAGGAAAATGAAACCATGGTAAGTTGGGACATATAGGGTCAGAAACTGGACCTTGCATGTGGCTTTTAGTGTTGCTATAGCTTTTGTTGCATGTACTATATGTATATATTATGTAAATGGTTTATGACATTGGCGTAATAATATTTAAACAGATGGATGAGCACAATTATGAGGGCATGTCGAATTGCATGAAGGAGAGGTTGGATTCTACCCCTTTGTCACGTTCCGAGGTGATGCTTGACCTTGAATTCACCCTTGGAAGGCCAAGTTGGGAAAAAGACCATGCCGAATCATCAAGAGAGTTAACCCTTCTCAAGTGTTAATTAATATAATTAACTAATTACTAACTCTTTCCTTGTCAATAAAATAGTACAACCAGCTACATTATATGTATATGGAGGGAAAGAGAGGAATTATTCCATGTGAATGATTTTGTTCTTGATGCGTCTTTCTAAATTTTGTCTAGAAAGAGAGAGATGAGGGATGGAATGGGATAAACAATTTGCTACAAAACATATGCTTCAGTCCAAAGAATTTCAGGCGTTGTCTTTGATGTCATTTTCAGTGCAAGGCATAAGATTAAAAGGAAAATGTAATGGCTTCTTCTGGCCATGGACCATGGCTTATAGTTAGGCAAAAGAGGACCCATTCGGGAATGCTGATAATATTGGACAGGTGGGTCAACTTTCATGCCAGACTATCATAACATCGTTCTCCTATATATATAAGGTTAGAAAAAAATGAGAATTAATTATCACGGGGATCTGTACAAGGAATATTGGTATTTGATGCAGCATTTTCAATCTTTTCCCTTATCTGAAAATCTCAAATTACTTATCTTCTGTCTACCTCGCCATCTGCTTTTAGCCTTTTACTTCCGTTTATTGATTTTTGTCCCCGAGTAGTATTATATGTACACAATTTTCTATGCATCATTTGAACACTTGAAAAATCATGTATTAATATTTCCTTTGAACTTTGAATAAAAATTACTGGTTCATATTATCTGTTAATTAAATATTTATTGTAGATTTTTCTATTTTATTCTAAGCACCAATAAATAATAAAATATTAATAAAATAAATTAGTACTAAATAAGAATATTTTAAAAAACATCTTTATAATTAATCATTGATTTAAGGTTTCTTTATATTCATGGCTAAAGTGACAATTATTTTGAATTGGAGGAATAAATAAGAATTTTAGTTATATTACTTGTAACTCTACCCCTAAAGAATTATAGAAAATCATATGTTAATAATTGAGGATCAATGTATAAATTATTAGATATTTTACTTACTAGTGAATGTGATGAGGTAACATAATGCACTGATCATAAAATCTTCGCATTTACAAAAAACGTAACTAAAATTTTTATTTGTTTATATATTGATGTTTAGATGTCAAGTGGTGTCTAAAATATAGGTTAAAAATGATTTTTGCTTGTTCCCCATGGAATGGTTAGTCTTTTTGTTAGGAAAAGTATTATTTAGACATATAAAAATACACATATTATAGATATAATAGAGAAAGATCGACATACAAAGTCTTTGCTTTTCTCCTTCAACATCTACAACCGTATATCTACTATTTTCTGTCTTTTTCTCTATTATATCTATAGAATGTCTATTTTTAAATATACAAATAATATTTCTCTTTTTTTAATACGTATCAAACTCAAAAATTTAAGGATATGTAGATCTACTTTAAATAGATTGGGGGCATATGCTCACTCCAAAATTTGAGAATTTTTTTTAGAAATATATAGGTATATTTATGTATATTTTGCTTTTATTATTTTATCAAATTTAACCACACATTAAAATAAAAATTGTTTTATTAAATTTTTTTTTTTTTTTGTTATAATTGGTTGGAATCTTTTATGGTACTTATCTATTATCTTTTTCCCGTTATCTATCATTTTTGGTCCCGTCATCGCAAAAACGCCTTTTGTGCGTTTGTCGTTTCCTGAATGTCTCCGTATGCCTCGGCTGATTGAGCGCTTTACTAGTGGGCCGAAGTTCGGTTTGTTACTTTGCACAATTTCACGACCTTTAATAGTTTTGAAGAACAAAAAAAGAAGCCTTTAACAAAGCGCTGTCCTTGTGTTATGCCAAAGCTAAAAGGAAAAAGGCCCGCCCATGGTCCTACTTGTGTTATGAATTTAAATTGAATTATCTTTTTTATCCGGAATTTTGGCAACAACTAATCTGACCCAACTGCATCAATTCACTATAAAAATAAGACTTTCCTAACACTATTTCTTTTTTCTTTTTTCTTTTTTCTTTTTTTCATTCACAAAATGAGTGTGCATATAGTTTTACCCTATGCTTCCCTATGCTTAAATAAACATATAGAGTGATTGATGCTTTTATTGGAAAAAAGTACTGTTATATATTACATTTTCAAAATATCATTTGAATATAAGAAAAATTATGTATTAATAATTAAAGATTTTAGTTATATTATCCATGAATCTATCTCTAATAAAATAACATAATAGTGTCTAAAATATGGATTTAAAAAAATATTTCCCAAAACGAAAAGTATATGCTTGTTTACTTATAGCATGTTAAAATTATGAGTTTGTACTTGCAAATAAATTCAACACACCAATTCATCATCATGAATATCTGAATTCCGTGGTAATCATAACTTTTAATTTCAAAAAGCAATCATGTCTGTGCACTCCATGATTGTCTGCCAGTCCTCCTCACAGACAATGAGTTGAGCACAGGAATTCTATGGCAACAACATCAAATTGCCCTGGACACTACAGAATTTTAGGTACTACGTAACATCATAAACCTGCTAAAATTTTGTCTCTTATTGCTGCATTTATCTTAAAAAGAAAAAAAAAAAACTCCCCCTACCCTGTAAAGTCTTATTTTGTGATTCTTGCTTGCTTATATTTTCCCTTGCTTCTGTTTTATTTACTAATATCTCCCGTCCACTTTGCCCTTATGTTCACAGGCAAAGCTCAACAAGTTCATTGGAGAAGAATAATTAGATAAACAATAAATTGATATTAGTCACCAAATTTGCATATGGTGATGTTGGAAGTTTATGACTGCTGCTCTATTCGTTTTTATGTTCAATACGTGGTGCCACCAATTTTAATCCAACACCGAAAATATCACATGAAATAGCATAAGCCCTCTTTTGAACTTCTGAGGAAGTGAGAAAGGTAGTTTAGGAATCACAGCCCCTCCATATATATAACTACAGCCTTCGATAAAGATAATGAAAGATACCAATTGAACTACCCTCTCTGTATGTGTCTTTTGGCTTGCTTTCATTACTTATTAAAAACATGTTTGATTTCTATTTAGAAATCACCAAATCATCATTTTGGCAAAAGCTTTTTCTTTTGTAATTTTTATATCCAAATCATAATTCTATAATTGCAAATAGAAATCCAATCACACTAGCATCGTCAAGCACTATAAAGTAGAATACTATTTTTTCTTTTAACGATCAAATCAACATCAATTTTATATTTTTAAAAAGCTAACATCAGTCCAATGTTCACACACGCACACACAATGTTTTATTTAAAAATATATAGAATGTCAAAGTACTCCTTTTTTAAGAAAATAGATAAAATCACTTGTTCATGGCATCTTATGATGTCACAAAATGTTAGAGTGGGAATTTTTGTTAAATTTTTTTTAGTAAAATAATGTAACATACTTTTCACTTTTTTTGTATCATATATTTGTTGACTGTTAAAAGGTTAGTGATTATTTTATTTTATCCAAATATTGAAGTTATATTACATTAATATTTTTTTAAAAAAATTATCTAACATTATTCCTTCTTATCTGTTTGAATCATAACTATCTATTATTATTTGTGTTGCCCGTGTGCAATTCGTAAGGCGAGAAAGATCAACCATATGTGCTGATGATTATCATTATAAATGTAACTCATTTTTTGTTTTACCATTTGAAAAAATAGGTTGAAGACCGTGTTTCTACCCAAAAAAGCCCATATCAGTTAAGGCCTCCAATTGGAGCAACAATCATCGCCCTGTATTTATGCCATTTTATCTTTGGTCGTTGGCCTGTTAGTTCGGCCCTGTAGATCCAAGTTATACAAGATTCTTAGTGCTTGTGCGTGGGCCACAACAACCTCAGTGCCATCAGCCCAAAAACAAAACAAAAACCCTCAGTGCCTTATGTCTTAGGCAACGTGGCCTACAAATGTGAGCTGGTATTCACCATGCGAATGCGAGTTGGAAAATTCACAAGTAGCCCGAAATATCTTTCTCAAAAACAGTCACACACGTTAAATCAAACTTTGATTGATGGTGAGCAGGCGTGACAGCTCAAGAGTGATCCTTTTTCGGTTTTAGTCTCTGTGATCTTTTGGTTTTAGGCTCAAGAGTGATCGTAAATTTGTGTAGAAAGAAAATGTTTAACAAAAATAAAGCAGACATTTTATTTTATGTTTGAATAATGTGGTTTGCAACTCTAAAATATTGGTTTGGACAAAAACTACAAGAAACTTTTTTTAGTAAAAACTAGACATGCTATTAATATTTGTTAACAATGAACAAGGGCAACCAGTGACCGAGAAGAAGAGATGGTGGGGTACACTTATACGCTACTAGCTAGAAATATAAATAAGTAAGTAGTTTCATTTATATTTCATTAATGAATTATCATCTTTGGAGTTATTCAACTCTTTTCTCTCTGAATCCTAAGTCTTTTCTCTCTCTGTAGAGCTCTCATAGCTCATTCTTCACTTTATTCTTCTCACACTCATATACTTCTTTGTATCAATATCCCTACATTTTGGTTCATAATTTAATTTGTTGTAGGAATGTTCTGTTGGGGTGGATTAACATGGTGACAATGACGAAAATGAATGGCTAGAAAGTGGAAGACCACTAGGCGACATGTTCGATATCCCAATGGGTCATTCGTGGTTTTATGATGCATGCCGTATTAAGGTGGTTGGATTTGGATGAACAAGAAAAGGCACTATGAAGAGGATGGCAAAAGATTCAGGTCAAGTAGCTCAATTTTGGCTGAACACGAACGTAACAGGTATTGTGGTTGAGGAAGAATTGAAGGGGGTGTGCGACTTCATGCACATTCTTCTTTCCATTGTTGATGAGACGAAGCTAAAGTTCTTGCCTGCCATGATGCTCATACAACAAATGAAAGCCAAAATACTATGTTGAGATGAATGTTTTCAAGTATAACAAACTCATGACTGTTTTATGATTAAGTCTAGCTACTATCACAATTAAATTCAATTGTATGTCTTACTTTGGGATCGGTTCTATATTGATCTAATATGTTCGCAACCTTTCATCTTCTGACCCAGGATATAGCATTAAGAATGAGCTGCTAGTCTTAATGGAATATCGTCACTGGGGGATTGGATTACCATTGACATAACTAGCAATCCAACCATTTATAATAAGACCATCTATAAGAACCCTTGAGCTATAAAGACTCATAAAGCACGAATGCAACATAGGAGACAGGCATCACATAGATATAATGATAAGACAATTTTTAAAAATTATAGGATACAACATAGCTATATTACAATATACAAAATTAATATAAAATTATTATAAGAGCTTGAATATTAAATTAAAAAAGAGAAACAATAATTTAAAAATTAGCATAAATTATTGTAAATATAATAGAATACATTTATCTATTTAATTGTTTGAATTTTTATTTATATAAATATAAAAATTTAAGATGAAATAAAATAAAAACTTGTAAAATATGGATAATTAAAATATCTAAAAGCATATGCAAACTATCCGACACGATGCATGTTTAATGCAGAATTTGACAACTCTTTTTAAGTGTTCGTGCTTCTTAAATGAGGGCATGTTCACCTTATCCTATTCACTGTCAAACTTAAGTACATTTGACATGGACTATTCTCTCCCCTCCTGTTCATAACTTAGGTGGAACGTAGTACAAGTTGAGATGAACGATACTAGGATCAATAACATCAAATTCATACAAGATTATATCGGCCAGTTTCTAAAGAAAGCTTGAAACTAGTTCAGAAAATAAAGTTCAAATTAAAAAAAAAAAAAAAAACACTCTTCCTCCGAATTTCTTGTAGATAAATTAAAATCAATACACTTATTACACCAAAAAAGGGGGGAAAGAATTCTGTAATAATATGAAACTGTAGGGCAAAATGAAGAAACTTTGTCAACGCTAGCCAGTTGTCATGAAACATCATTAATTGATATAGTTTGCACCAAAACGGTCCATGCAAGGTGCTGTCACAAGCGTGGTCCTTGGTAGGTGATAAACATCAATTTATGTCATAACTACAACCACATGGTATTGGCGAGAGAAGTCGTTCCCAAAAAGGGTTGTCATAATGCATTTCTTTTTCCTGCTGTATGGCTCTCTCATGTCAATAGCTGAGTTTGTTGTCACTGTCGATTAGTCACCTTTCAATACATCGGATAATTTAGATTCCCGTAGTGAATAGATTAGCAGTAATCAGGGTGATCAAGGATCTTAATTATCTCATTGAAATAACATTTCTCTGTTAGTAGAAGGGATTAGTTCTCTACATGTGACAAACTACAGTTTGATTCCAAACTAAAGGAGGTATAATATTTTGTGTTTGATTGTATCTCAAATAGATTATCACCTATGAAAAAGACATGGGGAAAATCAGAAGGAAAAAAAAAAAAAAAACCTCTTTACTATAAGTGTAAAGAACATATCGTTACCACATTGGCTAAAGCTATGTAACACTTGTTTTCTTTAAGAAAATTTTTAGTTTCAAATTTTATAAGCGGACAAAAATAGTAATGAGAAAGTTTTATCTCTTAATAATCAATTTAGCTTGAATTAAATTAATTGAGATCTAATCAGTTCTAACAACTAATAGTTTTTTTTTCTTTTTTGGAAAAAAGAACACATTGTAAAATAAATATAAAAAATGAATGCCATCCTTGATCCTAAAAGCAAATAAATAAACAAACACCATCCAAATCCCACTAGAACTATATGGTGCGGGACAAATTTATTGAATATTTTAAAACTGGTGACACAAGTCAGGTAAAATCTTGAGCGGTAACATTAATTATTTTATGAGAAGAACTATAATTTTGTTCTTGAAAACTTTTGGTGTAGTAAGTTCGTCCCGAAATAGAATTGCTTGCAAAATTTTGAGTTGAAATTGGTTGTTAGATAAAGTCTTCTCCAAATTAGCAATTTTAGGATTTAAACTCCTATCATAATAGATAAAGTTCATCTTAAGTCGCGGTTCTCTTTTTTTGGATGAAATAGTTCTCTTCTATTTCATCTAATTACTTTTACTTAAATTTTAATACTATTTGTAAACAAGAAAATGCATATTTTTATAACAAATAAGCTTTTTTTTTTTGGTCATAAAAGCGCAATGCTTTAGGTAAGAGACAGTACATAATTTATTAACAAACGAAATGAGGGGAAGGATAAAAGAGTAACCTTGTTTTGAAATTTTAAAATTAGATGGAAGGAAAAGAAAAATTATTTCCATTTTTCTTTTCAAATATCAAAATTTTTGTCTTTCAAAAATAGGGTGAAATGGGCGAAAATAAACCTTCAATTGTTCAAATAAGTGCATTATTTTACTTATTAAATAAGTATATTATCAACCAAGAGAAAAAAAATACGTATGCCCTATTTCATTACATTCTTTTATAATATAATTTTCAAATTAGATAATATAATTATGTTTTATTGTCTTTTGAGAACACTAATTTTGTTTCTTATTTATTTTTACTTGTTCCATTCAATTTCATTAATAAAATAAACATTCAAGTGTAATAACGAACAATAGAATAAAAGTAATTCGGCTAAATAATACACAAATTACTGAAATTAGACAGATTGGATATGTGGATCAGTGGATGGATCGCATGTACCCATGTCGCCTTGCGGTACTCTGAGAAACCTACCTGCATTGTGGGCCGAACCTGTAGCCCAAATGGCATGACAAATTGCGCCTAAAGGGACAAGGTTTGTTTGTAGTAATTAATCACATCATTTGCTTAATTGCATTGTCCATGACTAGATACGTAAATTGATGACAAAAAAAAGAGACTACATATATTTAATATATGCAAATTATGGCATGAATTATATTTTTTTTATCTTTTTAATATTTTTTTAAGTTTTTAACACATTGTTTTTTTTTGCTTCATTGTCTTTTTTAGGCACAATTTAAATTTTAATCAATAGTAAATAAAATAATCTGTCTAATAAAAATATTAATTTATATTAAAAATTATCATAAATTTTTTTATTCATCATATAAATTATCAATAATAATTAAATATTGGGTTAATGGATTGATTTGACCCAAGTTAAACCATTTTTTTTTAAAAGTAAAGTCTTATTTATGTCATTTACATTTTATAACGATTTCAACTTAGTTCAATTTTTTTTTATTCTATTTATGTCCCTAACGTTTTCAAATTATTTCAATTTTATCATTTCGGCATTTAAATTATAAATATAAAATAATGATATGAAGATTAGGTTATAATTTTAGTGATGATGTGTTCATTATTTATTTGAATGGAATAATATTATTTACCATTGTTTTTCTTAATATTTTTGTAGAATATGAAAGTTTTCTTTTTAATTTAAATCTTTTTAATACTTAATTAATCTTTTTTCTATTAAAACTCATACCCGAAGCTTCTCCTTGAAGAATTGAAAGCAAACAATCTCTATTGGTAGTGTTTGAATATCATTAACATCAAATTTTAACCTTAATATCAGTTTTTTTTTTTATAATTTGGATATCATTTATTGAAAGAGCAAGATTGAAATATTTTGAAAATGTTAAGGATGTAAACAAAACCAAAAAAAAAAAAACCCTTTGGGACTAAGTTAAAATCATCATAAAACATGAGCAATATAAATAATGTTTTACCTTTTTAAAAAACTTAAATTTTCTTAACCCAATCTATACATTGTATTAGAGTGATTTGCACCAATCCATTTTGATGCACCTAACCATGACTAACCACTAGAATAAGCTCCAATAGTTAGAAAATCATCTTAGCTCCTTTTGTTTTGTTTTTTTTTTTTTTTTTCCATTTTTGTTTGAACTCTATCTCCATCTGTGGGGTTTGAAGCCCTTCTTACCATGCCATACACCCAACTAACTTTGGTTGTCTTGAGTTTGTTTTATCACCCCAAATTGGTTGAAGCATGGACTAGATTTGCATAAATACTAAATCCACTTATGCTAATTAAAAAGTACCAATAAATTGAGTTAAGCTAAAACAAACAATAGTCAAGGGTTAGTGATTAGAGACACATCATCCATAATTATTTGAACTTGATAAGACATTTACCTAGTGAAAAAAATGGAACCATTAGTTTATGAATGATGCTTCACCTCGTACCAGAATTAGACAATAGAATTAGAATGTAAGTATACAAAAACAAGGTGAAATTAATTTTAATTAAATGATAAAAATTATGCAAAAGTAATATGTGTAAATATATCTACATAACACCATTCATGACTTATTGATAATTAGTTGGAGCATGGTCCAAATTATGAGTCACCTGTTTTATTAGTTAAAATAATAATGATAAATTCATTTAAACGTAAAACAAAATTTAAAAGATAAACATATTTTTAATATTAAAATAATTTGAATTCTCTCCGTCTCTCTATCAAAATATCATAAAAATAACTAAAATAATTAAACTGGTTAAGAATTGTCTTGTAACTTGTTCATGAACAGTGTAGATTTTTTGTCATTATTATTACATTACAACTTAAATTATATATATGTTGATAAGTGAAGTGAAAATATTATTATCTATATATAAATTGTAAATATGTAAATTAATTATTTTTCTTATCATAAAACGCATTATTGCTAATTTTATGTGAGATTGTTTTTATAAAATATAAAATTCTTTTGAAAAAAGTTATGACTGACCATTTATTCAACAACTGCGTTACGCCAGTTTAGCTGGAAAAGGTAACTCAACTTAAAAAAGGAAAAAAGCTAATTATTTGATGTTACTTGTTTTTTGAATATTTCAGAAATTATTTTTTTTAACTTATACAAAACATTAATTTTTAAAGTTTAACTTGTTTCAATTTATATATTTTTCAATTTTTATACTTATTTTTTAATTAAAATATTTTTCTTAAAAAGCCTAAAAAATAAGAGTCCATAATTACAAAATCACACTAGATCCATAACCAACTTTTCATTCACTTTAACCATGGAAGCGACTTGGTCTATTTCGCCTGCGGGTTGATGTATACCCACTCGATACAAGGTACAGCCCCATGATGGAGATTTTCTATTATACTTTCAGGGCCCAACTTTTTGTATCTCTATCTCGTGATTTTGTTTTTTCATCGAAGAACAAAAAGGGTATTATGACCCAAAAAAAATGAAAACTTGAATGGAGGGACCAACAAAAAAAAGGACCAAAGGAAGGAAAGATTCATAATTAATTGGGGCGGTGGGTGAGATGCTATGTAATGTAATGTGGCATGCATACAACTCATCATTGTCTTAATTAACAACTCAAAGCAAATAAAATAATAATCACTAATCTCTCGTCCTTTTCTTTGTGTCTAATCATATACCTTTTCAATGAAAGACTGTTAATTAAACAAAATTACATATCATATTCCTGGATTATATCCTTTTAAAAAGTTAGTGATTTTTTATTTATTTGAGAGTTTTATTAAAAAAGGAATCGACATTTAAAAAGAAATATAATTGAAAAAAATAATTTCATTTTAATATATTATTAATGTAAATAAATTTGTATAACTATCTAATTACATACTATCGCATTAGTAAAGGTTTTTTTTTAATTTTTATAACCAATATTTAAAATTTATAATAAATAATATATAATTAGTTAAGAATATAAAATATTTTGCACTAATGTTATATTAAAATTAATTTTAAAAATAATTTATTAATTAGTTGCTCTAATTATAGGATATTATATTTTTGAGGTTGATATAGGGGATTACTCCTATTTATTTGAACTCCTAAGTTCAGATTCATGATTGGCGAATTTATTAAATCGCATTCAAACTGCCCTCGTATTGGGCCGAACTTACGGCCTATAGAATTAGTTCAGTCCAACCACATATATAGAACTAAGCCCTTTCATCATCCTTGATAAGTTTATAATTTGAATTTAATTTGTATATATTATCAGTGTAAAAATTTTTTACACAAATATTCATTAATTCATTATCTTAAAAATCTTATAAATATAAGTATATAATTGAATAACAATGTAAAATTTTTTTTACATTTTCAATGCATATCAATTAAATTCATATAATTTTTCTAATCCTAAAAATAATTAATTCTATACGGCGTGATTTATTTTATATTCATATATAATATATTTATGCAAACGCCTACAATTTCGTATGCGGTACGAAAGATGTAACAACAGAACAACGAACATGGCTCGTAACTAACTGCGGTTAAGTTAACTAACCCGGGTTAAGGAAATGCCAGTTGGAGTAGTCATGGATGCTTCAGCTGAAGTTAAGCCCTGCAAAAATAATGCACACGATCAAGCTCACACGCTCCACACTCCACGCAACGCCAATGCATACGTTACTCTGAGATTCACGCTGAAACACACACACACACCGATCCCAATATCCTTGTTCATCCATTTTCAACAATCACCACCGATAATAATGTTAAGAGACGAAAGCGTGGGTTCAATTAGCGCGCGCCACAGCGCCACCACAACCAGAATCTCCACCGCGTCGAATAAGGTTCTGGTGGCGGTGAAGGCGGCGAAGGTTCTCTCCAATACGGCACTAGCCTGGGCTCTCACTCATGTCGTTCACTCCTCCGACTCCATCACGCTCGTCGCCGTTTATTCCGCCGAGAAAACCGGTCTCAGATCAAAACCATCGCATTAATCCTCATGAATTTGATTTTTCAATCGTAATTCATTAGAATTAAGCGTTAATTAACATTAATTAATTTGAATGGATTTCAGGTAGAAGGTTCTGGAATTTCTCGAGGCTAGGCGGAGACTGTACGAGCAGAAGCGCGGGGAAGTTGCCGGAGAGGATTTCGGATATCTCGGAGTCTTGCGCTCAGATGGTGCTACAGCTGCACAATCAAATTGAGGTAAACTTTGGAATTTACTTTAACCGGGGCAAAAATAAAAGATGAAGCTACATGAATTTTGTTGTCGTTTTAAATTGCGATTATTTTCATTAAAAAAAAATAGGGAATGCTAATGATATAGAATAGGTGTGATTTAACTTTTGAGATAATTATTTTTGAAAGAAAACCTTTTAAAGAATTTATTTTTAGGGGAATTATTTTTAAAAAATTTAATTTGTGTTTGATTTGAGCATTTCAAATATAAATTTAAAAACATAATTTTTGTTTAGACAGATAAAATAAAATAAGTTTTAGTTGATGTGAAAGTAATAATAAGATTTTCTTTCAAAATTTTTTTTTCTAAAATGAAAAGTAATTTAAAAAATACTTTTTTTAAAAGCTTTTCTGGAATTCTAAAAATAAATTTAAAAAATATTTTTATATACCTAAATATATTAATTATTGTATATTTTTATTCTTATATTAATAAAAGATCGTTTACCTCACATAAACTGCAAACCAATATGGCTAACAGTCGCAATTAGTATCGCTATATGTATGATTGCATACCACACTTATAAATTTATCACTCTTGGACCTTAATGTATAGATTTTTATTCACAATTGTGGAGAATGTAGTAGATGTGTAAAATAATTAATAATGTATTCAATTATATAATTATATTATTGTCTAATTATATGATTTTACACCGATAATATATAAATTTTTAATGATATATATGAAACATATATTAGAGTCAAATACTTCTATTAGAGATGGTGATTGTGTCAGTATTCAATAACATATATCAAATCCTTCAAATAGATTTATCAGTAATTTCAAGTTGGCTGAAATTTACATTTATTAATACATGATACTTCATATTTTGGTAAATTCAGTATAAATGTAACTGAAATGACTAGTTAAATATTTGAACACAATTTTCAAATTTCTATTAGTGTCGGCAACAGTGATTATGAAATAATATTACCCTTTAAATCCATGAATTTTGTACTTACTATAGTTTCGTACTTGCTTTCACTGCTATTTTTCCATCTTCTCTCGCTTTCAGGTTGTTGCATCGGTTTCTTAACGTTTTGCGCACAGAAAACGACTTCGTTTTTCACTAGTTTTTTCACTTGCCAGTCGGTTGTTCATTATATATTTATTTTTAAAATCGTGATGAATTTATAATCATATTCGCGCTGTCCTTTTTGTCTCATTCTCATTCTTTTTTCATGGACGGAGACACATTGCCGAGAATAAAATAAAATATTGTTAACAGAATTTTTTGTTTTTACCCCGCAATAATAGTTGATGAACAAATAATTCTTAATTTTCATTGGTATTTTTTTATCCTTTACTTCTAGTATATAATTTAAAATGTATATAATTGAAAATGTATATAGTCTCGAGTCTTTTTTCAGTAACGCGTCAGAGCTGAGGAAGCTTCTGATCTTTTCGAAGCTGTACCGGCTTGACCGTAGTTTGTTCCATTTGCATGTGCTTTGCAAATCTTGTCTTGATAAACAGGATGTATCAATAATTGCACATGCATAAAGTTTCAATGCATGAACTAACTAGACTAGAACATTAAATGAATATAGCTTATTGTCCACCTGTGGTAGCGAAAGGTAGCAAGTGAAGAAAGGCTATTCAAAGTTTTAATTAATTTATGAATTTTCCTACAACTATAAATTTACGCAATTAGTTTAACAAAGTCTGGAATGTTAGAATAAACTTTAGGAATTGTCATGAAGTCACACGTTCGGTTGATGCATTTGTGCTTAGGAGAGCAAATAGGGATGTTTACCTTGGTGGCTTAGAGCCATATTTGTAACAATGGCGTGGCAATAATAATGTCTAAAGATTAAGAAGATTCTTTCTATGATTAGCTAGATGCTAGCAATAAAGATTGGAAAATCATAATCCCTAAATTATAAAGTCTCACGACAAATTCTGCGGGGGAGTTGCTTCTGGTGAGGGGTGGACCTAGGTGGTTGGCCCATACCCAATGTTTGAACACTAATTTTCTTGTATAGGGGCATCAGTAGCTCACAAGTAAAGCAATTTGGTTTTCCTCTATATACCCGATCTTATATCTCTTATGTAACAAATATTCAGGGAAAAAAGAAGAGAAAAAAAGAAACAAACTGTTAGGACGATCTAGCGCACTATTTGGAGCAGTTAGATTCTTTGTCCTTTGCGCTGCCTTTCCTATCCATATAAAGACATACACGTATGAGTTATGATAGTTAAACTCATTTTTGTTGGGATACTATATCGACTCATTTTCTATCGATCATTAAATGGGGTGTAAATTTAATCTAAGTAAATGAGAAATGAATTGGTACGGTATCCTAAAAAAATAAGTTCATAAAACATTTTTCTACAAATAATTCCCATTCTTGACCTTACATGTACAAGTGACATATTGAACTAGTACAAACCTTTTCACCACTCATGTACAGGTACAAGTAACGTCTTGAACCAGAAAAAACCTTTTTCACTAGTCATTTATATGCAGGTGAACAATGTTCCAGTAATTATTGTACCTTGTACTATGTTCTACCCTAATTACTGTGGATTTGAGTTATTAAGCGACGTCTGAAACATGCTGGTATGTCAATGGATTACATTAACTCGCTTCAACCGCTGTTGAATCTTCCTGGCAAGAGAAACGGCTGTTGAATATTAAGAAGAGGGCTGTTATATGGACGCAAATTTCGCGACTTATTCTTTGACACATTGGTATATCAGTGGTTCAAATCATTAGGCTTTTTATTTTAAATTTTTTATTTCATTATTTTCAACAAAATCCAATGGCTCATGGGAGATTGTTTCGATGGTTTTAAGTAAAAAAGCATTTCTCTATTAAGAATGCGTTGGCCATAGAATGGCTACTATAACACTATCCTGGTATAGCATAGTATATTTGTGAGATTGACCTGTTCTAGATTTTACTTATATAAATGCAGGTTAGGGTGAAGATTAAGGTGGTCACGGGTACTCCCAGCGGTTCTGTGGCGGCTGAAGCAAGATGGAGTGGCTCCCATTGGGTCATACTGGACAAGTAATTAAACATGAAAATGTATTTCTTTTTTTCTGAGCTATTAGTTTGTTTAATTGACTGCAACTGTGTTTTCTCATACCTTACATGCATGCCCCGCGGATGAAATCAATTAGTGCATGTTTGGTTTTGCTTTTGTAGTATTAATTTTAGATAGAATTAATTTTGTTAGAATTGATTTGGTTAGAATTGATTTTGAGGTAAAATAATTTATATTTGATAATTTTTCTAAAAGTATTTTAACAGAAAGTAAATTTTTTTTATTTTTCATAGAATCAATTCTAGATGCAAGAATTAATTTTGAACAATAAAAACTAAACATCATCAAAATTTGAAATAATCAATTCTGGGATTCTAGAGGCTACAAACGGGTTTCCAAACATGCCATTAGTATTTTTACCTCGCATTTGACACGGTGACCTTTTACTATTTTCTTTGCACCACAGTTGTATTATGAGTTCTATTACAGGCTTCATTAACTGATTAGCAAACCTTATATTAGGCAACGCATGAGGTTAATCATTGAATTGATATATGCATCGACTAGCCTCAACTATTAAGATCCTCAAAACAAGCAATTACGATCTGCCAGGAGTCATACAAACCAACCAAGCATCTTGTTCGTACTTCCTCACCTAACATAAGCAGGGACGAGTAAATTATTTGAATGATGATGTAGAAGTTATTTGTAAAGGTTGTCATATTGCTGTTTAGATTTGAAGAGGCACTTCCATTAACGGAAGGAGCAGATGCTGGCTTAGGTGGGAACTAGGAAGCGAATCGTTCAAAATGAAGAACTTTCACCGGAAGAACATGCCAACTTGTTTTAGTTGCTTCATAGGATGTCAATGAATAACTGCATTAGATAACCTCCAATCAGAAATAAGTAGAATTTTTAGGTGCTGCATGCCAAAATGATATATTTGTTAGATAACTCTACCTTACTTGCTGAAACAGGAAGTTGAAGCAAGAGGTAAAGCATTGCATGGATGAACTCAACTGTAGCATTGTGGTGATGAATGGCTCGCACCCAAAAGTCCTCAGGCTTAACTTAGGATGCTCTGATGAACTCCAAACTCCTTTTTTCTCTGCTGCTTCTTCACCCGATATAGCAATCGGAAAGCTAAAAGGCCGCAGATTGAAGCATTCCACCCCAGTGAGTAGCCCTGAAGAAGCAGGCACTTCTATCACGAAAACCATAGGAGTAAATTCAGAGTCAAGTTCTGATTCAATGGCTTCTCTTTTCCTAGTCTACGAACAAAATCCTCTGTATGAGGGTCAGGAAGCACAAAAAAGAACACACAAACCAATCAGTGAGCCGAAAAATTTCAACGTTGAGCCACCATTATACTTTGGTTTTGAAAGGGATTGCCGAAGCCCAGCATCATCTGTGGCTGGTGATAACAAGAATGTATTTTGGATTCCTCAAAACCACGTTTTGAATGAGAACCTTCAAAAAACTGAAAACAAAAGATTTATCCGAAGAACCAAATCTCCAAATTCTAAAACTCTACTTGAGAATTTTATACATTGTGATCAAGAAATGAGGACAAATGAACTTGGGTTTAACCAGGCTCAAAGCAGAAGTTATGCCTCCAACTTGGGTATCAGAGATAATACCATTCCTATGGGAAGAACTTCATCTATACCTCCTCCCTTATGCTCACAGTGTCAGAATAAAGCACCAGTATTTGGAAAGCCTCCTAGGCAGTTTTCTTACAAGGAGCTAGAAGAAGCTACTGACATGTTCTCAGATGTGAATTTTTTGGCAGAAGGTGGATTTGGTGTGGTTCACAAGGGAATTCTCAGAGATGGCCAGGTTGTTGCAGTGAAACAGTTGAAGTTCAGGGGCTCTCAAGCTGATCTTGATTTCTGCAGGGAAGTTCGGGTTTTGAGCTGTGCACAACACAGAAATGTTGTATTGTTGATAGGCTTTTGTATAGAGGCCAATGTGAGGATATTAGTCTATGAGTACATATGCAATGGATCCTTGGACCTCTACTTGCATGGTATGTACCAACTTTCTTTATTTCAATTATTTAGCAAAACTTCAGCTTATCGAATTCAATTGTGAATTTGTGAGGGTCCCTTGATGTCTCTCTCTGTGCTTTGTATTTATATTTGAATGTTCTTTTCAACAATCCAATAAAAATTCAGATCAAAGTTTATTACTTGCTGTATATTGACAGGTGATGAGAGCATGCCTTTGGATTGGAACTCACGGTTAAAGATAGCGATTGGAGCTGCGCGAGGCTTACGCTACCTTCATGAAGATTGTAGAGTTGGTTGTATAGTGCACAGAGATTTCCGACCCAAAAATATTCTCTTAACCCATGACTTTGAACCTCTGGTAATTCACATGACCCTTCTGTATTCTGTAATGAAAATTTGACTTTAATTTTTATTCTTTTGCAGTCATGTGGTTCAAAGAATGATGTATTACAAATCAAATGAAAAAATAACTACCCCTAAATCTAATCATTTTCCATTCATTCAGGTGGCTGACTTTGGGCTTGCGAGATGGCACTCAGAATGGAATATAAATACTGAAGAAGATCGAGTTGTGGGAACTTCGGGGTATTTATCTTTATTTATGCATGTATATGCATGCGCAATCAAGATATCAAACATCATTATTTTTATTCTAATCAAGCTCACCTTGCATAAACCTAGGTATCTTGCACCCGAGTATCTTGATGCAGGAAATCTTACATATAAAGTAGATGTATATGCATTTGGAATCGTTTTATTAGAGTTAATAACAGGTCGAAGAATCAGCGAGCTGGAACAGTTCAATGGGCATTCGTTTCTTTCTGAATGGTTTCACCCCATACGCATGTTAGAGCCAGATCATATCTTGCAAAACGTTCGATCTCTCAACCCATGCTTGGGCTCCGAGGTGTCACTGGAATTTAACCTTCAATTGCAAGCCATGGCACGAGCGGCTTCATTGTGTCTACGTCTGGATCCCGATGCCAGACCTCCAATGTCCAAGGTCCGCATGATTAGCTTGGGTTGTTTAATAAAAAAGTTGGTTGCTTCATGATTAAATACAATACCTTGACAAACTCTTTTTGATTTGAGTAAACCATCAAATTAGTCTCACAAGTTGACAGCCGACTTTAAATTTATTCCTGAAGTTTTGAAAACCACCCTGAAATTCCTATAATTGTCAAAAGCGGATCAAGTTAGTCCTCAACATTGGTCAGGTTAGTCCCGACTTTTGACAACTTCAGGGATTTCGGAAGAGGTTTTCAATCCTTAGCCGGTTGCCAACTTTAGCAACTAATTTTATGATTTACTCTTCTGATTTTTTTTTTTTTTTTGCAAATTATGGACTGAAAATGCTCTCTTAATTGTAGATCCTCAGAGTACTGGAAGGGGGCGATTCAGTTCGTCCTATTGGTCTAGACTTCAATTCAGTGGGTAGTACAAGTGGCCATTTAAGTGGTTTGGTCTCCCACACACCTCCTAAAGGTACCATAGGTCATTCTCGCAGGCTATCACATTGATATACTATTGGCAGTATAGTTCTATTTGTGAGCTGCACAGTAGCAGTGATCCATTTGAAGTGTGGATCTCTCTCATACGCATATAGAAAAATTCACACAAGCACAGTACTCGGGAAAAAAAAGTCATTATTTTAGGCTATATTTGGGATATTTATTTGTGATGGTAAGAAATAGTCAATAATAGAATGGAATAGAAAAGAAGGAAATGGAATAGATTTATGCATGTTATACCCTTGTTTGGGAGTTTGATGAAGAAGGGAAGGGAAGTCTTTCTTCCCCTGTTTGGCAACGATCTAAAAAGGCACATAACCTTTGTCTTCCAATTTTATCCCCTACTAATATATAAGAAAAATAGTGGGTTTGAGTTTTTAAGGGTATAACAATAATTAAACAAAAAAATTTCAGCAAAAAATTTTTTGTCCTCCCCTCACCCTCCAATCTAGGGTGACAAGAATTCCTTTAATATTGATGGCAAGGAGAGGTCTGCATATCCATTTATAACCTTGCCATCCCCTCTTAAAAAGTAACTGCCAAACATTTTATTTTTTTTAAAGTTGCCTTCGCACTCCATGCCACACCCCAGTGACTATCCTCCCAAACACTACCTTAGTCTTGTCTTTATTTTATTGAAAATGGATTTGCTCTTTGGTGGGAGGTTTATGGAGCAATGTAGTTCCTAACTCCTAACTCGCCATTTGCTTAATAGCAAAGAATTCATGTGACGGGGGATCTTTCTCTTTGCTCTATTTTCTCTTGGATCCAAAGGGAAACCTTCAAATAAGTTGTACAATGTGATGCCTTCAATAATTGTTAGCTTGAAATTGCAGAGCTAATAGGTATTTCCTCGCCGTATTGTCCCTATGTCATATCTGTATCGAAAAAGATTGTTAAATCTACGTGGGCTTTATGGTTTTCCTCTCCTCAACATAGTTAATTATAGTAGATGAATGCCTTTTCAGCTGAAAATCCCCTGCTCCATTGAACATTTTTTCTTGGGGTATAATTGATTCCACTAGACATTAGTAAGCACCTAACAATTTATCTAACAAACACTGCACCTCATTTACCAAAAGAGGAATATAGTTCAACTACGCCTATAGAAAGACAGCACTCAATAAACACCAAATTTCTAATAACATTCGGTTTTTATACTTCCAATGGGAGAAATTATGGCATGCTACCATTGATTTCAAACAAATTTAAACTAATTTTAGGTATTAACTTTATTCAATGATAAGAATATTTTAGCGCACCATGTAATATTTGTAATTCAAGAATAAAAAATAATTTATCAGTTATTAGTAAAGACGGTGAGCTAATTCTGTTTCAACTCCTAGGTAGTATATGTCCTTAATAACGGTAAGAGATTAGCAAGTTAGATTTTCATTCTCAACCAAACTATTGTTTGGGACTTGAAGTGGTTCATAGAAACCAACCCTAAACTTAAATGTTTGATTTAATATATTCAATATATTGTTTTAAATCAAATAATTATATTTAAATAGATGTTTTATTTATTAAAAATAATTGGAATAGGTACTTCACTCCCTAAGCAACCCTTAAAAAATTCTTCTGATTATTTTCTTTTTCCTCCCTACTTTATCATCGCTTCATTCCATCTCCCTCTATCTGAAGCCAAATTAAAATTAAACGTATCCTACCTGCATATGATCACACAGCTCAACCCACGTATCAGTATTTCATTATCTAATTACCCTGTGAAGCCTTTAGAAAGATTCTGAATCCGTGGTCTGTTTGAATCTTTGAATATCTATTCTCATAGCGTGGCTTGCATGAATGTATTTAAGACACAAAATGTACACCTAAAGGCTTAGTCAAGTCTTTATAATTTTATGATATTAAACAATAATAATAAACAAATGAAAGGTAATATCAATAGATAGATAAATAACTGAAAGGCGCAATATTAATTAATTCATGAAAAGTGAATCATCCATTTTTTTCAATCAAAGAAATCTTCAGATATCTGGTAACTGACTTTTTCCTTCCAATTGCCAATTCCTGCCGCAACATAACTGTTTAACTACCTCAAACCATTCTTACACAAATTACATCACATAACACAAATATAAACACCTCCAAGTTCAACCATCAGTGTCCCAAATCTTTCAGAACAGAACAATCAAACATTATTAAAAATGCGGAGCAGGTCCTCTCGTATATTACTATTTAACATAACTTGATCATATATAATAATCTCAACACTTAAAAATATGACTAACCGTGAGTAGTTAAAAGGGAACTTGACCACATCAAACATATCAATAGTGAACAATTAAAAGATAACCTAGTCTATAATCATTGCACATGACATAGAGATCATCGATCGGTCTCAATTTTCTGTTTTCCTCCCTCTTTTCCCACTCATATTTTCACAATTATAACATCACACAACACAATTTATGATATTAAACATGACAAACTTTTATTAGAGAGATAAGGAGACACCAAAATAGGACCCAACGAGTTCTCTTCATTGCACAATAAGACCACATCATGATAAATGATGACAACACGACAGGATCTGCTCCCTAATAAAGAGACACGTGGGAGCATATGGACATGGGCCGGGCCGGGCCGGGCCCATCGAAACAACACACGCACTCTCACAGCACCTGAGTTTCAGATCCTCCTGTTGTGACTAACCCCCGACGAGAAGCTCCCATCAGACTCCGAATAAGGCAATGAGTCCGCATCAGAAGGCATACGATGGTGCTGCAGCACCTGATTATTCCCCACCTCTGCAACACTCCAAACCTTCACCGACTTATCCAAGCTCCCACTATACAACACCCACCGTTTCTCTCCTCCACGCGCCGCCGCGTCACGGTCCTCCTCCACCGCCAGACACTTCACTGGACCGTCGTGCCCCGTCAACACCGACACGCACGTGTGAATAACTCCCTCCTTCTTCCACGCGCAAATGGTCTTATCCGCAGAACCGCTGAAAACCAAGGTTCCCGCGGCGGAGAGGCAGAGAACGGCGAGCTTGTGGCCCTTGAGGACGCCACCGTGAGCGAAGTTCTTGTCGCGCTCCCAGAAGTTGACGAGGCCGTCGGAGGAGCCGCAGTAGATGGTGGAGAAGGTGGTGTCGGCGGCGAGGGCGGTGACGGCGGACTCTTGCTTGAGAAGGGTTTGGGAGAGGGAGTGTTTGGTGGATTTGGAGGAGCGGGAGGAGGAGGAGGAGGAGTCACGCTTCCAAATCTTGACGGTGCCGTCGGCGGACCCGGAGAAGAGGAGGCCGTCGAGGCTGCAGACGACGGAGTTGACGGCGTCGTCGTGGGCAGGGATGGATTCCAGGCACTTCGAGTCCGAGATGCGCCACACCTTGTTTTTTTTTTTTTTTTTTTTTCGGTTGGTGGAGAGCACGAGAGACAAGAGTCAAATATGTGAGATGCTAAAATCTTCCTAAATGAATCAAAACAAAATTCTCATACAAAAGTTTGGAGAAATTTTACGTGCATTTAATTTAATGTAACAAAATGAGTTTAATTCTTATGTATTTATATAAAATAATTTTATATCATTAATTAATAAAAATATAAAAAAATATAAAGTTATATTAAATAATTAGTTACTATAATTTTTATCATTTTTTGTATTTTTATGGATTAATAATGTATTATGCTCTCTGTCTATAGAAATTAAGTCAAAAAATTATTTTGTATTATTTAACATTTTAAGAATGCTAAATAGTTATAATTTTTTTTTGACAAGTGTTATTTGACCATAATGATAAAACACACCATCTAAGATACTATTACATCCAATCATCCAATGTAATTGACTTGTCATTTTAAATTTTTTTATTTCAATTTTTATAAAATCCTAATGGGGTGTTCAGTGCATGTCGGGCAGAATTAGGTTAAAAAATCATTTCCGATTGTTAAAATATGTAAAATATTTATTGATTCTACTTTATTTTATAGACCATCCATAATTTTTGTTAAAAACTTTGACATCTTTTTAGCTGTTTAGCATTACTTTTAACATTTATCATGTAAATTATTACTAACTCTTCCTTTAATTAAATTTTAATATTACACATGATGTGATAAATGCAATGATAATTTTGTAGACAAAACTTGTGTACGTTTCTTATATTCTTAGAATAAGTAGTTTACAAATTAAAAGTGTATAATTGAGGTAAACATATATTCACATATTATTTTTTTTTATTTGAGTATTAACTAGTAAAATTATAACAGACTTGATTCAAATTTTACTTAATATTTTTTACTCTAAAAAATTTAAAAGTTTTTCCCAACTCACATACACGATTTTTAACTAATTATTTATGGATAAGAATCTTCCTAAAAGATTTTGTTAAAATAAAAACGACCAATTTTATGTTTCTATCATAACAATACTTTTGCTCTTAACGAGTCTCAGCACATGATCCTCTCATATTCAGTACTATGCGACAAACCACTAACTAATCATCAACTAACATAGTGTCCAATAATACATACCTTTATGGTCCTGTCCCACGATGCCGAGTACAGGAAGGCTTTATCATGAGAGAGGCTCAAACATGAGACAGCATCAGAATGCTTAATCCAAAGTGCCGTGCGATGTTTCCGAACCTCGATGTAGTTGCTCGGTTTGATGGAACTCTTGAATATGTCCTTTAACGTTGGCAACGTTCCCGCACGTTTGTGGACACTAGGGGTCTTAGAATTAACCTTCCACACACGAATTTTACCATCTTGGTGACCGGTGAAGATTTTTTGGCCTGAGATTATGATGGCCTTGACCAAACCGCTGTTGGATTTGAAGCCACAAAACTCTTGGAGGTTCTTCCAGACACGGATGTTCTTGCTATCGGAGCCGGTGTAGAGGAGATCGCCGGAGGCGGCGAGGGAGTAGATGTGTCCCTCCTCGCGGATGAGGGAGCCGATGAGGGCGTTCTGTGGGGTGGTCTCCTCCTGTTGGGACCATTGTGCCTTTGAGAAGGGAGAGTTTGTGGTTTGGTTCCACGGTGACATCTGTTGAAAAAACATGGCCTTAGTTAAGAAAGAAAAAAATACTAACTAGCTATAATTTTGTTGTAAGAATCTTTGTGACAATGATTGTGACATCATTTTTGGTCATTGAATGGATAGGTAGTTTTTACTCCTATGAATTCAGTCAACTATCGTCCTTGAATCTTAACAAATTCTAGTAACTATTTTGACAAACAATAGTATTGTCTATGCATCATTTATCATTGAAAAATTGAGAGAGAATGAAAAGATTAGAGAAAAAAGACAACTTTTTATTTTGATGAAAATGGGAAATATCATTAAATTTAAATTACAACTTAACTTATATCATAGAGAAAAGGTAACTAATCAATCACAATAACTAACAAATTGATTTGTCTTTAATTTTAATTAACAATTTTTATAACAAACTCAACTAGAGAAGTTCTTAAAAATTTTTAGAGTAAAAAAGAAAATTACATTCTAATTTGCTCGCAGTTCAGCACCTCAATTATTGTGAGTAGATACAAAATTAATCATAATAGGACTTTTTCTCACTCTAAGAATATTTAGAAATTTCTCACTCAACAAATTGTACATACCATCATTGGGGAGCCCTCGCCGCTCATGCGATTAGGGTCATAGTAGTAAGGGCTCATGGGGGAGGCAGCACTGCTACTTCGCATGGTGAACTCATCATCAGAGTAGGGCTCCACCGACGACATCCTCGGATGATCGGAATACATGCCCGGCGGTGGACGCGGGATGCTGTTGGTTTCGCCAAACATGGCACCTCCCCTATCCTCTCTCATAGCCATTTAATTGTTGTTGTTGTTGTTGATATTTTATGTTATGATACTATCTATTATTCCTCATTCACCTTTCTAGCTAGGGACCCACCAGGGAGCAGAACAAAGAAAAAAAAAAAGTTGTTGATAATCGGTTTGAACTGCCACCGGAGAATGCAAGCTGGGCAACTAGGGAAAAACGAAGACTTTGATTGGTTAATTGGTTGGCAAAGAGAATTTGCAGGGAAAATGAAGAACATGCAAATTGTACCAATGGCAGGAGAGGAAAGAGAGCAGGTATAAAACTATATATATGTGGTGGGAACGAACGGCACATATGATTGGGTCAATCATGTGTTGACACGTATGAGAATTGTGAGAAATAAAATATATATAATTTGGATCCTTGATATTCGGTTTTGTTTGGTAAAATATAGCTCGGTTTCAGTTGGTGGAATGTTTAGGAATGGGCTGTGTTTGCTACTTTCGGATAAACGGGACAGGTTTTTCAACTTCCAAGCTAATATAATACCCTTACAAGTGGAAATGTTTATTGATTGTCGTATTCTTTTCTGTATGTGATGCATGTAAAGATATATGTGTTTTGATGGTTGATTGGTCCAGCAAGACCTACCAAGGTCTTTTCTGGCTAATGGGATATGCAGCTTTTGCTCATTTTCGTATATAGAAACTTTCAGGTGCTAATACGGTAAGAAACAAGTGTTATTGTTATTATACACTTTTTTTATAGTTCAACATTTTAGATATTATATTAAAAGTATAACAAAAGTAAAAGGCAATATGTTATATTATATTCTAGAAGCACATAAAAATTTCTCTTTTACTTGTACAATAAGAGAGATCACCGCGATTCAAAGTAGGCTTATGCATGGTCCAGCTAGCATATAGGGTTTCTCTTCGAAGTGATAACTTTCTATATTAACATGCAAGCTTATCTTTGTTTTAAGCTTAAGTCAAATGATTAAAAGCTTTTGTTATATTACTTTAGTCTAGCTAGTTAGCTTCAGGTCGCGTAAACAATTTCATATATATGGTCCATTGAAAACTTGCAATATGATTGGATCACTATATACGTGCATCTTCGGCTTTATACAAACTTTTCGGAGATGGATGAGTTCATGATTATATTCTAACTCTGGATACTTTTACCAACTGTTTGCTTATGATTGGCGGAGAAATACGAAAAGGGCACGTCGATATTTGAAAGGGAAGAGGGCAAAGGCAATTTTTCCACGTGCAATGATGTGCCTAGTACTCGTGCCCCGGAATTAGCTATATCCAGGACTAGGATACTGTTGTCATTTCGGCACAAGAAGGCTTTGCGGTATCATCATGGTCTTATTTCATTGATGGTTAACCAATTACGAAGATTGAAATTAAGGTGGGGCGGTGAGAGCGAGAATTAGGACTGAAAATAGATCATTCCTCAAATATTACATCACTAGTTTCTATTTTCCCTTTATATATAGATGAACAAGAAATGCCATAAAAAATGCAGTTCTACTTCTTGTATCCCATTTCCAACATAACTTTATTGCGTTGAGAACCTCACATGGAGTACTATTGTGGTTCTTTCAATCGCTCCTACATGTGAGGGGAAAATGTTTTGCTTGAAATGCAAGTTATGAAAAATACAGAATGAAGAAATAGACAAATTGAATCACATCATATTATTATTTGACATAAGTAAAAATATTTTTAAAAGCATATGCAATTTTATTGTAACTCTCACCATTTTATATATGTCAAATAATAATTCGGATGTTTATGATTAACCATGTTTAACTAACAATCAGTCGAAACAATAATGGCCTTGTATATATGCTTGCCTCGTAAGCAAATTGTTAGCATTCATTGGAAATGGCAACGGTAACAAGAATCCCAACTCGGCTAGTTAAATGGAGAATGGCATAGCTAGCTCGGCAAGTAATCGACTTCACTTTCTTCTCTCATTTAGCAAAAGAAAGCTTTCTTTTCACTCCATTATGGTTGCCTCAAAACAGTTAAAAATTTAGGCGAGACAAAAAGAAGCAGCAGCTTTATTTCGTTTGCTCTTTGGTTAATGAATACTCGAATATAGAGAATAGAACATGTTGGTGGTCTCGTCCCTTGCAAGTCACTGATAGTTCATGGGAAAGAATCCTCTCATAAAGAAATTATGCACGTCTTAATTATGTGCATATATTTTTATTATCAGTTAGATTATTTTACATATGTAAGAACTTTAAAAAATGAAAAATTGATAATAAGAACATACCCATAATCGATAAAATCATGTATAATTTGTACACAAAAGAATTCCTATCATCATCATGATCATAACCACCTGTGTTCTGAATTGTAACTGAAATGGAAGCTTTGCTTTGTCTTCTTTGTACCCATACATTGCATTGTACTGATTTGGAGGTTTCGTTTTCCATAATTCTCGTCTTTTGAAAACAAGAAACGGAAACCAAAAATGGTATATTGGGGTTTGGAGAGAGAAAATCCACAGTCCCTACCACATAACAAAGCAACCACTAGAGACTAGCTAGTGTTATTTCACTTCGTGGCAAGCCTTGGTTATGCCACGTAGTTGCTAATGGAAACAGCTTCTTTGTCTTTCTCCTTTCACATTGAGACACAAAATATCATAGTTCTGACACATGGAGCCCTAAGAATTGGGATTGAGACATGTTTTTTAGCGGTTTAAAGTAGCCTCGTTCATCGTCAGCACCGTTGTAGGGTCATTCTATATCCGCCACGTGTCCCACGGCACTTGAGATGTGTGCCCACCCTGTGCTGTTGGAAAAAGAGTTCGTTTAGATTAATTTTTCTGAGAGAAAAAAAAAAAAATCCTCCCCTCAATTTAGCTGTTAATTTAAATAATTTAATATATTTTTAAATTAATATATTTTAATATAATTATATTTAAATATAATGATTTAAGAATATGTTAAGTTATTTAAATTGATAAATAAATTAAAATAAAAAAAATACTTATTTTTTTAAAAGAAAGTTGCTTTTATATATTTTTTAGAGTATTTGGATTAACTTTCAAAAGGAATATTTGTAATTAAAAAAATATTTTATCACTTTTTTTTAAGTTAATGATATCTAACTTAAAAAGTAAAAATAAAAGTGATTTTTAATAAAATTATCTCTTAAAAATATTTTTTACCTTTATTAATAATCACAATTTATATCCTATTCTTTTTATTCTTACCAAATTCAAGTTCTCTCTCCTCTTTTAAATGCCTTTTTTTTTGGTTTAACCATAAAAAAGCTCTTTTATTCATTTTTATCTAAACAAACTTATAAGTACTTTTAACAATTAAAAGTATCTTTCATATAGTCTATTTAGACGCAAAATAACTTCTTCTTTAAAATAAACCTCTATTAAAAAATGTTTAGGGAAAAAAAAATACCATTTTTAAAAGCCTATCCAAATGCACCCAAAGATAATGTCCCCTTTCCATTAATCGAAAATACCATACAGCATAATGGCTAATGCCCCTATATATTATTTTTTTGTAATGATACTATACATTAGAAATATATCATCTCCAAGATCATCAAAATTTTTCAGAAAAATTATGATGATAGTTGGATGAAATAGATTGATATTGAGGCACATGACTTATTTATTCATATAAGCGTCAATAAATATGTTACACCATACTAAGACCATTCTTTAACAAGTAAGGGTGTGTTTGATTAGAGGATAAAAATAGGGGTGAATTTTTATCCCTTAATCAGACATACCCTAAGAGTGTATTTTGTATGAGCGAAAAAATGGAGAGTGAAAATTTTATAGATTAGATTTATGAGTAAAATCTAAATAGCAACAATCCTTAAAATGAAAATAATAACAAATCTAAATTGCAACAATCCTTACAGAGTTAGGGGTAGTGATCGATTGCCGTCCTCACCTTGTATAGTAAATATGTACTTAAAATATCTATCCCATTATCTACCGGTGAAAACTTTCTCATTGTACTCATCCTATCACAGACATTACCTGCAGGTATCCACTGGTGTGAGTAAAATTTCCAAGCCTAAGCGAGAATGGTATACAAAACCCTAACATAAAGATTATCTTTTATTGAAAAAAATTTTCGTTAATTTTTGTTTTTCTTTTTTTGGGTCCGATTTCTCAATGTTTTTGGGGTCCATATTTATCAATTTTGTTTAAACTGTTGTCTGTTAATTCTTTTTTTAGGGGGGGTCAATAGCTATTGAAGTTATGTTATGATACATGGCTTTTTTGATTTGTAATATTCCGGCCCACTATGAAGAAGGTGCTGCAACCACAGTCCAAGGTCTAAATAATGATTAGCCAATCACATAATCACTCCCAAGATAAATACATAAACAAATAATTGTTCACTATATAACTCTAAATCATATTCACTATATAACTCTACTTGTTTCTATTTCAAAGAATGGTCCACGTACGTCTCACATTTTCTTTGCAGATGATATTTTATTGTTTGCTAAGGCCAAGAATTCCCAGGTGCGTTTGATGGTGAACACTTTGAATGAGTTTTGTAGAGCCTCTAGTTTGAAGGTGAATTTTGATAAGTCTAGAGGTATGTGTTCTCCTTCTATGATACATAGAAGGAAAAATAATTTTATTGCTATTTTTGCCATCCATTTTGCTAGCGAGTTGGACCATTATCTAGGCTTTCTTTTGGTGTTTGGGAGACTTAAAAGAATAGTTTTTGAACCTTTGCTAGAGAAAATTCAATCTCGATTGGCATCTTGGAAAGGTCATCTTCTAAATAAGGTGGGAAAACTTTGTCTTGATAGTTCACTGCTCTTAGCAATTCCATCTTATATATATCACACAATGTTTTTGGTTCCCTTTATTTGTGTGTTCTCGTATTTACTAGATTATCCGGGGTTTTTGCTGGGGTTCTAAGGTTGGTTCTTGAAGTTGGAATCTTGTGCAGTGGCATAATATTGCTTGCCCTAAGAGGTATGGAGGTTTGGGTTTGAGACAAGCAAGATTATTTAATGTGGCTCTCCTAAGGAAGCTTACATGGTCTCTTCTTTATGATAAGGATAAGTTGTGGGTTTCTCTTCTTCCTATGAAATATTTGAATGGCAGTTCGATTCTTAATTGTAATTCTTGGTTGGTTGGGGTGTCCCATCTTTGGAAAAGTATTATCAAGGCTAATTCTAGGCTTCGTGATAGGTTTGTCTTTCGTGTAGGGGAGGGGAATATTTCTGCTTGGTATCAATCCTACTCTTGGTTTTGTCGCTTATGTGAGGTTGTTTCGTATGTTCATGTTTCTAAGATTGAATTTTTGGTTAGGAATTTGTGACATGAAGGGGTATGAAGTTTCTTGCATGTTGCAACTCCCATTCCAGAAGAGATTATTTCTGAGTTGTCTATGATTCTTTTTTGTTCTGAAGGGGTTAGTTACGAACTGTTGGGTTTGGGGAGGCCAACTTTTTGGGACCTATTCAGGTTTTTCTACTTATAGTTGGCTCCTCTCTTCTCAATTTGGTTCTTTGCGGCATAATTTTTGGACTTGATTGTGGTAACTTTTAGTGCCTGAGAAGATTAAGCTGCTGGTGTGGTTAATCATGCATGATGATCTTCCTAATGCAGCTTTGCGCTTTAAATGTGGGATGTCTTCTTCTCTTTCTTGCGCAAGATATGGATGGGATGTTGAGGATATATTGCATTGTCTCAGGGATTATAGTGCTTCTTGTAATATCTTGAAGAACAGTGCATCTGATTAGCACTGTTAATTAGTTTATTTCATTGCATTAGAAAAGAATTGAAATGAAAATATTAGGATTAGAAAGAGTTGAGTTTATTACGTAGGAAATTTAAAAGAGACCTTTGGCAATATTTTGAAAATTTAAGAAAAATGATAACAATTTATGTAACATAATACGTTTAATTTACATTGTTATTCAGCTTATTCGATTTTATAGGATATGTAATGTTAATTAGAAAATAAACAGAGGTTAATTAGAGGGTAATTAGAGGTTAACTTAAAAGATTAGGATTAGGAGAAACTAAATTGAGCATGCAAAAAATTCTAGCAATACTTAACCGATTTGAAAGAAATTGACTGAAATTCAGTATTTTAAACTGTCATATTCGAATTAATAGAATTTCACACTAGAAATGCTAGATTGAGTGGCTAAAAACTCAGCCACCACCTCACCCATTTAGACAGCCACAAAGAATGGGGAAATTTGGCTGAATTTTGGACCGTACAAGCTATCATCCAATCATAATTCAAGAATCCAACTACTACCACCTTTAACATTCAAGAAAATTCCTCCTCAGCCTCCTCAGTTGGACGCCCCCTTCAGTTGCATCTCCTCCATCATTTCCTCCTCCATTTCACCCTATTTCACTTTATCTTCAAGCTGTAATCATTTCCCCCTTACAAAAGACTCAAATCTAGCTAGTTTAGCATCAAAGATTGAAGGTAGGATTCAAGTTATTGTTTTATTTTTGTGAATTTGTGGTTGATAAGAAAGCTTTCTCTACTCATCTAATTGAAGATATATGATGTGATTTTGATGACTTATGGCTGGTTTAGCAAGTATTTGGTTGGATCAGAATTGAATTTTGCATAAAAAATAAGAAAGATAGCCAAACAGAATATTAAAATCTAGAAGATCATATAGCATCCGTACATTCTGAGTGTATGACTCTGCCTACAACCACTGAAACTTGATGAACTTATTTTTATGTGAAAATAGACATTTAGGAATTTTCAACCATATAAATTATAAGATCATTAGATTAGTATTGAGGGAGATTTGATTTTTTGAAGTTTGCCCTAGGTTCTTGTCTTTGGATCTGACCAAAGTAGATTGACCAGAGCATAACTTGCCCTATACTCTTTCAAATTGAATGCAACTAATTTTGTTAGAAAGTTAAGATATACAATAACATACTGTAAAAATTTTAGAACCAAATTCAATTCTTGTTGCTCCCAATAAAATATGAAAATTGCACTAAGTCCTAACAAGTTTAGAACAGAGTAGTTCAAAGTAGCTAATTTCAAGAACTCACAACTTGAGTTCTGCTTTTTCAAAAGAGATGAAACTTTTTGGAATGAAAATGGTCATTTATCTTTAAAACCATATAGGTTTCGTATAATTTTAGCTAAATTTCTATTTTTAGTAAATTTTTACCTTTCAAGGCTTAAATCTGTCTAGTACAGGATAGACCTAAGTAAATTTTTAATAACTTGAGCTATATATATCAAAACTCAATGAGACCAAAAATGTTAGAAACTAGACAAAAAAACACTACAAATATCCAAAAATTTAGATCTAAATGAGTTAAATAGAATCTATGGCTTAATTTACAAAATCGAGCAAAATTGGAAAGAAGTGGCAGAAACCTAATTTTAGGATCAAGGTTTTAAACTTTTTTTGATTATTGAAAGATGAATACATTGTATTGATTTTTTATATGAATGATTGCCTAGCTGAATGAAACTATTCATGAAAAAATGGATCTGATCTGTTATGCTGCCAAATTTTTAGCAGAGATATATGAAATTATAAGAATCTTATGTCATGAATGAATAATTATGATATGTTTATATTTACATGCTAAACTCATGCATTATAATATGATCATGATTATTCTTATGAAAGAAGGCATAATTGCATATGAATGAAGAAAGTATTTATATGAGATCTCTTCACTTAGAGGCAATTATATGGATCCCTCTCTGTGAAGGTAGTTAAAAAATATAATATGGGTCCCTTCACTCGGAAGTAGTTGCACATTGGGTTCCTCTCTGTGAAGGCAACTAAAACTTTTGGGTCCCTCTACACTGAAGGTAGTTGGCTAGCTAAGTCCCTCCAATTTAGAGACACATGGGTCCCCTTGGAGGTTAGTGTTTTGTGATGAAGGTTATGAGTTGAACTTACTCCTAGATCAGGCTACCCAAGGGTAATAAAAATTTAAAAACACAGTAGATAGTTTAGGGATGGCGATACATAACGTCTATATGTGTCAATTAAAGAAAATATGAATGCATTTGCATGATCTTAAAATGAGCAATTACATAAGCATACATTGTGTTCTTGTTATTGTTATTATGAAAGTGCACTTGCATCAAGAAGTTAATTGCATTCAATCATGTATTCAACTGTTCCTTATTTTATTATGAATCTATGTACCTTATTCAATTGTCCTTCATGTTACTATATTGATATTTAGATTCTCTCTCTGTTTAACAAGTGTATGAATAAAATGAACTCTGATTCAGACAATATAGTTCTAAATTATAAAACTGAATAGTTTATATAATATGCTCATATTTTTCTTAATAAACCGAAGCAGCTAGAGATAACAACGATGATATTATATGTGACAATTTAGAAAATTATACTGAGAATTTTGAATTCTCACTCCTATATTTATTTTCATATTATCTCCAGATAATTCAAGAATATTGAAGATGACCAGAGATTGCCGTCAGACAAGGTCCGTTCAAGTAACAACAACAACTCCCAAGTAAGGTGCTATAACTTAAGCATGGTACTGCACAAGAGAGGGTGTTACACTTCTTTGAAGGTTTGGGAGAGAATGGGGTCCACTACCACAAATAATTTTCGAGATTCTAATGCTTCCTCTTGGGTTAAAGTTAGCTCCATTGGCACTACTAAATATTTCAGATTTAGAGGCGGAAAAAACTCGTCACTAAATTGTGCATAGATGGATAGACCTCTTAATGCTACATCATTTCTGGCCCTTTTATACATATGTTCTACATAGGTATGTTTAGAGAATAGAAGAAATGGCAAATATACAAATATATTAAAGCAAATAGATTAAACTAGATTTGAACTTCCAAAAAATAGGAGGAGCACATCAAACTTATCTCAGTTGAAAAATAAAGAAGAAATACATTAAGTTGAAGCTGTGAACTAACAAAACCATGATAGTTGGATTCTTGTTGAAGGATATGAAGCTGGAACTCACAATTGAAAGGCTTGACACATGGCATTCACTCATCGTTAATGGAGATTGTTGTCTCTCGTTGGCAAGGAAGAGGTGGGAAAGGGTCCCAAGGAGAATGGCGGGAGGGTCTAGAGGAAGTGGAGGAGGAGGATGGAGGCAAAGAGGGCACATCAATGAGGAAGAGGCAGGAGAGGAAGGTTCATTAATGGAGATTGTTGTCTCTCGTTGGCAAGGAAGAGGCGGGAAAGGGTCTCGAGGGGAATGGCGGGAGGGTCTAAAGGAAGTGGAGGAGGAGGATGGAGGCAAAGAGGGTGCATCGATGAGGAAGAGGTAAGAGAGGGTTGCGAGGAGGAAGGAGAGGAGGAAGGAAAGGAGTGAGTTTTAGAGAATGCATGTTTCAGAGAAAGAGAGAGTAGAGGGCCTATTCCTTATTTCAAATTTTCACTTTCCACTTTTGTCATCAACGTATGTGTATTGTAGATCTTCTTTATACCTATTTTGTTCTCTTCTCAGTCTTTTCTAAGGTCTCCACTAGACGTGTTGCGTATGTGCCGCCAAAATTACGTCCAAATATCATTTCTCAAAAATAAATAGTTAGCAAAGACACCCCAAAAAAAAAATTGGAAGTTTAGATAAACAAATTCGTAGAAATTTTAACCTGTTAACATCCAACTAAATAACAATCATATATGTCTTTTTGCCATCTCTTTCGTACTGTTTTTTAGTTCCTATGCCAGTCAAAAGTCCCATTACATCTACATAAAAAAGAGAATGAAAGTCATGAACCAATTTTTGAAAAAATAATTTGATGATATCAAACCCAGTTAAAAAAATAATAATTTTGGGTAAAATCACCAACTAAATAAGGATATTGTTCATCATTGTGTAATACTTCATCAAATGAAATAAAGTAATGTTATATGTACGTGCATTTTTTCAGCCTCTGTGCCGACACACATACATCCATCGTTAGATGGGGTGTAGGGTGCACATCAAATCTTATTTCATACATATCTTATTAACTATTCTCTAATTCAATGTACATAGGTATCAAATTAAGGCCAGGGTGTTTGACTCCTCTGGTAGTGCAACATTTGTCTTATGGGATTGCGTTGGGTGTCTCATACTTAAAAAGCATGTTGTGAGATGCTACAGTCTATTGAGAAAGCAATAATGCCTCACCTATTTCTATGTTATTTTCTGCAGATCTTCCTCGCACATGTGATTCTCATTTATAATCAGATCAGTATTGGTTGTGTATCTCTAATGTTATAAGATTTTTTTTTTAAAATTTTTTTGCTCTTATACAGAGGGGAGGTCCTCTTAATCTGCCTCCCGAGTTTGAAGAACTTTTCATTGAGAAGTCTTTTCTTTTCAAGGTTGAAGTCAAAGGTTCTGGGATTGGTCAGTTTGAACCATCTTACAATGTTGTTGACATCTGTTTTGATCCTGTTGTTTTATCCAAATTCAAGGAAGTTAACCCTCCCTTTTTTAGTGCTGAGGTTTGATATTGTTTTGTCTTCAATGCTTCTAATATGTGCCTTTTTTTTTCCTCCATCATCATAGTCTTATTCATGACTGTTGGGTTGTCACTTGGTGCAACCTCATTAAGTGTGGAATTCCAAGGTGTTAATTCATCAGTTGCCTAGGTAATCAATTTTATATTGTCATTTTGCATTCATGTTGCTGTTCTTTATTAAAGTTAATAATTTATCAAATCTTTTTGTTTCAGAATTTGATGTCTGATTTCGCAAACTGTAAGGGATTCCCGTCTTCCCAGTCTGAGCATAAACCTCCTCCTTTAACTTCAGCCAAACGACTATTGGATGAATTTGAATATAATGCAGATGCTGACATATCTACTACAAAGATGAAGCCTGTGAAGATAGAAAAAGAATGAAAACTTGCGTACCTTTTGTTTAATTTCGTGTTTCGAATTTTGTTTGTGTTATTTAAGCCTATGGCTACGCTATACTTTTAATATTTTGATGGATTTTGGTGTTGGGGTTGTTTGGTATTTTGTCAACCCTGCTTTGGGCATCTTTAGGTTGATATTAGTGTCGACCGTCTGTTTGCAGTTCTTTTCCCTTATCAAATAATAACTTTTCCATGTTATTATTTTCATGTTAATTTATATTTTTGGTTTCAATACTTCAGTTTTATTCAATTTTTTTAAAAAATATACGTTTATAATTGATTAGAAGAGATGTAAATGCAGTAGTATGTATTTATTTTGAAGCTTTGGATGAGGTTGAGCTAATTCAAAGCATGTTTTGAAATAAAACTGAAGTAAAAGATCCAAGACCAATTTTTACGACGTGACTAATTAAGCCAGATCAAGTTATCGGCCTATTTGATTTCGAGCATCCTAATGAATATTACTTTGACAATAATCTTTCTTAAAACGTCCCATAAAGATAAGAAATTAGTTGAGAGGTCTAACATATACTATTCACGCTAAAATTGATAAAGTTTAAATGATTTGGTATGCTTTGAGGCCTTGATATGAAAAAAAAAAGGTAACAGTGTGCATTTGACAAATGACAGTTGTTCGGAACTAGAAAATCGAAATAGAGATTACTTGGTCTTCGATATAAGCTAGGAAACATAAAGTTGTCGCTGATCCTCACTCCAAGCTCCAAGTTGATGGGATGTATCAACAAGAACTCTGATGTTAAATCAGTAAGGGTCTAAAAATACTAAAAAGAAAAAGATTTGATGTCTTACTTAAACTCCTTATTCAATGTTTGATATCAAGTAATTAAAGGTAGTGGTTCCATCTTTTGAGAGATTTGGTGATTGCTTATTCTTAAGCTAGAAGAGTTTGAGTAATCACTTTTTAAGGTTAGAAGAATTTTTTTAGAGCTGTTCCTTAAGCTTGTCCATTCAGTCTTTTTACCTTTGCCATCTTAAGCCTATAGGCTAATCCGTAAAATCAGTATTATGTAGGTTCACTTAGACTATATTCGAGTAATGAGATCAGTTAGTGAAAAATTAATAATTATTTTCAATTATAATCATTAATTAATTAATGTTGTTATATTGTAACTCATTACTATACATATTCAAGCGGTGACCTTCGAGCTTTTGGACTCCAATTATACTTTTTTGGATCCGTACATTGTACCCGCATGATATATCAATTTTGTTGCTTTTTCTCATCGGATTCTAGATTATTAATTCATTTTATAATTTATATGATAATATATGTCTCAATTTTATATTTAAATAATAATTTAATCTAAATTAATTTTTTTATTTTTTTAGTTGAAGTAATATTTTTTAAAAACATATCTATATTTCTGATATTCGAAAACATGTTTCTATATGAGGCGTTTTAATGTACCCGAGGTCTACTCAATGGTGGACTTCCTACTGTAGTTGATAGATAATAAGTATATAGGTTGTAGGTCGTTTGTCTTATTTTTTGGGCTGCGGCTCTCTTGATTTTAACAATGATAAACGTACACATTAAAATTTTCAATACCGTTCTGATAGCTACGTGGACGACTTATAATGTATTTGATCTGCTTTAGCTTAATATGATTTGAGATTTTATGAAAGTTAAACCCAACATGTTGTTTAGCCACATTTTGATATCACAGGTACAGTCCGGCTATATTGGCTACAAAGTATATATATATATATATATATATGGTCATAGCCGTGGGTTTACCCTTTAAACCCCACCTTCATGTGTTATGTGATGTTAATATGGTTAGGTGTTTTTTTTTTTTTTTTTTTTTGGTTTAGTTTAGATATTATATTACGAACTTATTAGGCTTGTGTAAATCACTAAATATAAATTGATATGAATTTTGATATACTATTAGTGTAAAGTGTGTTACATTATTATCTAATCATATATCATGATATGTGTGAATTTTAATATAGTCATTGTAAGAGTGATACACTTTTAATAATATGATAATATATAATTAAATAATTTTATAAAAAGTTTAATTGGTATGCACTGACAGTGTAAAATAGTTTTACACTGTCAACCAATAGAAATAGGGGAAAGTGAGAATTCATGGTGGATCCCTCATTATAATGGGTGGTTATTTTGATATGTTGGCACTTTCCACCATTTCCATTGGTTGACAGTGTAAAACTATTTTACACTGTCAGTGTATTTAAATTAAATTCTTTTATAAATTCCAATTACATTGATAATATATCCAAATTAAATTTGTATAAATGTTTTCAATTGTTCAAATCATGTATATATAGACCCACCAAAAAAAAATCATATATATATAATTTATGTAAATACTTTAAAAACTCCATATAAAAAATTCTAAAATACTCACTCATTAATAACTTATTGAACTTTTAATTAGAAAAATTAATTAGCTGCAAAAAATCAGCACTGATTGGTAATCTGGCATGCTTGCTTTCATTTTTGGCTACTTCAATTTGAAAGGTCTTATGAGCTAAGAAAAGAAAAGTACTTGTATATCAATACATGATCAACTAAAATGATAGATATTCTTCTCCCTAAATTAATGATCTCATGTTTGAGTATTATATATAGATATAGAGTAAGTAGTATTAAAAAGTCACACCTCTTTATAAGATCTAAATGCTGGAACAAAATTGCCGAGGATATATGTGGAAAAAGAAAAGTATTTGCAGCAAATCATCCATCCAAAATCAAATCAAAATAACTAGAGAGGGACTCGGATTGTCACATGTGGAAGTTAATTATTTTTTTTCGACAGAAAACATCTACTTTCATTAATAAAAAGAGGATTAATTACGTCAACATAGATTGTTCAGAAGGAAAGGTGGTGGATCAGAAAACCAAACCATCCCTTTTAACAAAGGAAAATGAAGCAAGATCAAATCTCTTTGAAAGCCACCTAATGTTGTCATACACTACGCCCAGCTCTGTTTTCAAACTGTTGACCCTCTTCAAATCTTCAATTAACTTCTGACAATCTGATTCCATCACCACTCTTGTCCATTGCCCATTTTAATCCTTTCTCCATTCCTATTGCCACCATCAAAGTTGGGATAGCTGCTGTTCATGTTTGATGCTGCCTCCTCCCAAAAATCGACCATGGGAGTCCCTAGCCACTAGGCCAAAACCCCCACCATGGTAGTTAATAATAAAAATATACTTGAACTATATGTTATACTTTTAATTAATTGCATCGCGGCAACAACTTACAAAAGTATCTATAAATTTCAATCGACACAATCGATGACTCTCGCAAAAGTATCGCCTCATCAGCGGTAGACATATAACACACGTTAGTCACAACGTGGAAACTGTTTTAACTTACATATATAATTCCACTGCATATCAAAGTTGAAAAAAATATATGAATTCAATTGAAATTTGTGAGTATTTCATCATGTGTGCAAAATAAGAGACTTTGAGCTTTGTTCTTTTTGGCTACTTATTTATTTATGAAAAAAAAAATCTAGCATTTTTCCTACCATTTAATCAGTAAGATGCTTTTTAAGTTGGGTGCTTCTATCTGTTTTGGATTTGCATGAAGTGGTGTTGATATGATCTCAAATAAATGGCCGATAAAAGACGACAATTTTAGTGGGAGGCAATATATAGGCCTATCAAAAAACAATTATATATATGAGGAGGAGCACATTTGTTTCATGCCAAATAGGAATACCAATGAATGATATAGGGAAGCACCAACGTGGAGTGTTTCATTTCCACCATGAAACTTCTTTTTCAACTTTTTGTGGTCGGAGCACAAAGCCGCTGCCGTCATCAGTGGTCGAATTTCTTGGGAGAAATATTTAAATAATAATGCAACTTTTGCAACCCTGAATCATGACACACTTTTTTTTTTTTTTCTGTAGACGAATCATGACACACTTGATTGTAATGAAAAAAAAATAATTTTTTCAGTAAATTTATTTTTAAAGAAAAATAAAAATGGAATATTTTTTAAGATTTAATTTTCATACATTAATAATATAAAAAATTATATCATTATCTAATTATATAATGCCATAATCAAAATCTCAAAAATCTCATATATAATAAGATATAATTAAATAATAGTAAAAAATTCTTTTATATTGATAATGTATTAAAATTAATATCTTTTAAAAATAATTTTTTTTCAAAAAACTATAATTAACATGGAGCTTATGGATCTCATGTCTGGTTTGGTGAAATTTAAGTTGGTGCTGTCTAAGTTCTGCAATTACATTTTTTGGAAGCATGATTTAGTGTTCCTGCTTTTGGTGAAGTGAAGAAACTGTGGGTGTTCTATCCAGACTAGGAGTTTGAAGCAAATCATATTTAGCTGACTTTAGGTTTTTGGTCAAAGGCATGGTGTTCAGTCTTCCCATTCTTCGCCCAGCAGGTTTTTGCAGGCATTTTTGGTGTTAGAAGTTGGCTTCGGTACAAAGTAGCAATATTGAGCCAAGAAATATATGTATAGTTTGAGAGTACCACGTGGCTGTGCTCACAAAATACAAAATATATTTATATGATTGATCTATGAGCACAGCCACATAGTATTCTCAGATCATGTAAATATTTTTCATCTTAAACTTGCTATATTGTTATGCAGATATTGATGTACCAGATTTGTGTCTTTTGGTTCTGTGTTGATGTTTTTCTTCAGGTTTACTAAAGTTAGAATAGGCTTCTAGTGGATCTGTTTTTGGCGCCATCTCATGGAGAAATTCCTTCTTCATCTATGGAGGAAGTCTTTTTTTCCTCCCTCGATATGTAATATCCACCATCTATATCTGTTAGTTTTATCACATTTTTCATTTTCCGAAATCATTCAATGATATAAGATCTATTCGGAGGATCTAAAAATTTCTCCATCTTATGTGTTTTTTGGGTCTGATGATAGTTTTTCTTTGTGCTTGCCGTTATGCGAGCCTTGGGACAACTCTTCCTTGCTTCTGAGTTGATAAAACAATACTAAAATTGAGAACATTAGCCCCAATTTTAATGGCCGGGGCCCTCCCAGCTACAAGGCCCCAATTTACTTATGTTGTCTGCCAATCTAACAGCTCTCTTGTGTAGATTTTTGTTTTTGGACAATCTTTATAATTTTTTGTCACAATTAATCAATTATACATGTTTTTTTATTTTCCTCTCTCTCTCTCTTGTAGAGAAATATTTTTTATACATCCTATCAATTGATATATTTTGATACCTTATATCTATTTTTCTCCTTTTTCCTTTCTCGTTTTATTTTTTCACTTTTTTTTATAATTTTTTTCTAATATTATCTCTAAATATCTGGATATCTACAATAAAGAGTGGTACAAATAACACTCCTCTTTTGTTATTTTGCCCATCACATCTATCGCTCCCATTTGTTTCTATGAGAATTTGTACGGTAATGTGTACGTGAAAGAAACATTAGGGGCAACCTAATATTCGTTATAAATAAATATGGATGGAACTTTGCATTTAGACTTTGCAGCGTAATTAATAATACTTATAACAGACTAGGTCTAATAGCTTTATTTATGAGCAAAGTATAATAAATTCAGATGAGATGAGCGCGTATTTTTGGCCGGCAGTGAGAACTGAAAGAAGAGCTTCGGCTTGACCTTTTGAGGTTGAACTTGAATGAAGCTTGGAATGTAGTGAGAATGAGAATTAAGGATGAGAATGTGTTGCGTGCGTGTGGCTCATTTTGACTTTACATCATAAAAAAAGGAGCATATAATGGACGGAAAGCCGAAAATTCTAGCAGCCAATTCAACACTACCTGCATCCTGTACTCGCTTCGCTCTTTCATCACGCATGTCTAAGGATTAAATTTTCATTTTCGTTTCATAATAATAATATAATTTATTACTTGCCAATTTCAAAGCTTAGATTCTGATCCATTCCTAATGTAACTCACTTATTTCGTGTACCATTGCACTTAAAGTTTGACAAGTTAACTACTCGAAGAGAGGAAGATTGAAAGACCCACGAACAGCATGAGATTTATGACTTCAAAGTTCAAACTTAATTGTGAGCTTCCACCTTCTTTCGTATAGTAATTTTGGGTTTTTTTTTTTTTTTTTTGTTCGGATTTAAGGAACTTAACAAAACTACCTAATACTTAAATATTCAAATACACACACGATGACGCAAATCTCCAGTGTGGGATTTGCTTGTTTGAAGCCCCGGTCCCCACCGGCCACCAATTGGGATGGGTCCCCCAAACACGCTTCATCCAAAGGAAGTGATAGTTCATAATATTTTTAGAGAAAAAAATTCAAGGAGCTAGACAAAAATGCAGGTGCGGTCCAAGATGCAGGATTTGGTTGAGGCTGGAGATTTTGCACTTGATTAAACTATTATGTGAGAAATTGTTAGGTACCTTCAGATCAAGAAAAAATTTGTATCCTAATTTATTTATAGTTTAATAATTGTAAATTAATATTAGTTGAAGTGTCCAATAATAAATAGAATAAAGGCACAATTTTTTTATTATTATAAGAACATTTAATAATTTTTCCTATTCTATAATCTCTGGTCTAACCCACGTGAACTGAAGGAAGTTAAAATACGTAATTTACACCATTTCAATTTTCAACAAGCAAGCGCGTAATAATTTTGTTTATATTATTTCTCTTCTGCTTCTTATTATGCAGTACTATTTGTAATAATGTTCCTTTTCGCCCAAAAAAATATACTAAAAAAAGTACTACTTGAAGGGGTTTAGTGCTTGAAAAATATTAGATAATTAAAATTTTTTATTATAAAATAAGTTTAAGAATAATGTAACATGATTAATAATTTTTTAATGAATAATTAAACTTTATCACTATTTTTTATTTAACTACCACAATAATTTTTGTCAAAAAATCCCCTCGCCCTAAATTTTTCCTACCCAAAAAAAAAAATTTTTTGTCAAAAATTTTAATTATATTATTCTAACTTTGAAACATTACTGTTATTGTTTCTCTCTTCTGTTTTGGATAATATTTTAAACATCAAATTGGAATCATCTCGTTGAACTAAGAGAAGTTTGGCAATTCACTTCTATAAAGTACTAGAACGAGCGGAGGAAATAAGTGGCACATTCTTTTTCACGATCATCTTTCTCTTATGTAATCTTCCAGGTCGAAGCCGCCCCTGTTGAGGTATATATTACATAACACCTGACCCATATGGATGTTTTTGATTTTATATGTTAATGAGATTCTGATTTTCACGTCGAAAAAAAAAAAGAAAAGATTTGGGTTTATGCTTATAGGATACGTTAAACAAATTAACTAAAATGAATACGTAAAAATAATAACAAAAAAATAATGGGTCGATCTATTTCTTGGACGACTTTTTTGTTTTTTCTTCTCTAATATTAATTATAGTTAAATGGTGTCTGAACTACCTTGAGTGTACCTTTCTTATTTTATGTCTCCTAATCTAAAAAGTAAGGTATGTTAATGATATAACCAGAAAATAGATTTAAGGGTTCAAGGTGGAATTTGATGATGAGAAAATACTACTAAACTTGCACATGGGAGTCAAAAAGCCTAGTGTTGCATCTTGGCCGCTTTGACTATTTTTTATAATATATATATATGCCTGAAAAAGTACTAGCATGATATATTATTCCACTGACTGCATATTGCTAGTAGCAAGCCCGTGCTTTGTGCTTAGTGTTGATATTTTTGCTAATTTTGAAATAGAAGTAAACTTGCATCAAAATCACCTTTCGATAGGGAACTGCGAAAGGAATATTTTGTTACGTTTATGATAAAGTGATTATATATCTAAATTCGTGTTAAAAGCTATATTATGATCCTCTGATACCCATTCTAAAAATTCATAAGGGACAACTTTTTCCTTGCATATGCAATATTTACAGCCTGTAGAATCCTTGGATGCGAAACCCCTGCTTCTACCACCATGTTTGGACAAATCTTTTTGTAGTGATTATTTATACAATCTCAGATCATGATTAAGTAAAGTTCTCTTTATAACATTTGTTCCAGTCTTCGCTTTTAGGCTTTTAGGTAGGATAGACTAATGTTTAGGTTAAATGTTCTCTCTCAATCTCTAGTATGTGCCGTAAAGGTCGAGGATTCTGTTAAGGCATGGATCAAGGGAATAATGCATCCCACCACTAGTGGCAATCTTGGGATCCCAATGAAGGAATCATGCATAGACTATAGGGCACATAGGGATTATGGTCAACCCCTAAGCAATGAGGTTATATGTGCTCTATGTAGAGATTAAAGGATCGGATGCTAGGTTGGAAGAAAACAGCCTCTGAGCTCAAAAAGGCAGAGGTTGAGGGCCGCGAAGTAGGCCAGGTAAACCGACCGAACCACCCCAACCTTGAGCTCAAAGAAGTGTCAGATTGGATTGACTAGGCCAAAATTAAAAATTAATTCTTAACATTAGAAATAAAATTTCCTCGGAAAAAAAATAGAAATAACTAAAATTAATCTAAAATCATAATTCACTCTAATTTTACCACAACCAATCACTGTTATATAAATGAAAACAAGAAAAATGTTACATATTGATCCAACGTGCAAATAGAGGGCAAGGGGGAAAGGTTGAAATAATTGGAGAACACTAAATGATCAAAGCCAAGCAAATTGAATCTGAAAGAATTGGTTAGGCACTTGATTTTCTTACCTACTTCTAGTGAGTATTGTACTTGGGTTATTCCCTTTTCTGTTTCTGCTGTGTCCAAATTGGACCTCTTGTATGCTTTCTTATTAATGAAATGCATCATCAATCTTTGGTTGGAAAAAAAAAAAATACTGCTATATTTGTTAATGATTTAGCTCATGAATTGTGTTCTGTAAAATTACTAATATTCCCATGGGTTTTCTAGGCACCATAATTAAATTTTGTTGCAGACAATTTTCTTATTTACCTATAACAAAAATAGGTATAGCAAATGGCTCAACTAATCTTTTACAAATATTTTTAGCATCCATTCTATCAAAGGGGCAACATATATATATATATATATATATATATATATATCACATGAGAAGAATGATTAATTGTGAGAGTGAGAGGAATAAATCTCGATTATTGGATTTTATGTGAATGGTCAAGATTAAAACATAAAGTCATATGACGTTTTAAAGTGATCATATAACATTTAAACAATTTTAAATTTTGATTATCCATATATAATTACACGGCCTAGATTTGCTCCTCTCGTTCTTATAATAAATCACTTCTCTCATGTGATACACTTCCTCTATATATATATAAACCAAAAGAACATAAAATTCACACGAGACTGAATATTGTAGGGCATGTTTGGTTTAATTTTTGGGAAAATTAATTTTAGAGGAATTATTTTTAAAAGAATAATTTTTGTTTAATTTAAATATGTCAAAAATAAGTTTAAGAGAATAATTTTTTTTTAGATAAGATAAAATAAAATTACTTTTGATTATTAATGTGAGAATAACAATAAAATTTCTTCGTAAAAGATATTTTTTTAGAATAAAAAGTATCTTTAAGGATATTTTTTTTAAAAATCTTATGAAATTCCAAAAACAAATTTTAAAATAAAATTTACACACCAAAATATATTAATTATTATATATTTTAATTCTCATACCAATAAAGAACTTTTGGTCTCCCAATCAGTAAATGACCATTATATATAGTATTTGCAAATTTATGTAAATTGCAACAGGACGGTCAAATGTGAAATATTTTCAACTAGACTAAATGATAACATAGCTTTTCTCGGAAAAGAAATGTAAAGATCGAACCTTTTTTACCTATCTTGTACTACCAAAGAAAGCAAGACCGAATTAAACTGAACATCTTTTATTGTTCTTCCCTATATTCAGACATATTCGTTGCTGCACGGTAAAGCCTACCATGAAAGGCGAATGCCACACTCTACACTCTCACACTCCACAGGGAAGAAGCTTTTATCCAAGATGATGGAGACAACATGCAACATCACAAAAAGTCTTCAAGCAATTCCTTTCAGGAAACAACATTTCATAATTGGACCCTGCACTAACACCATAACTTTCATTTCGCTCTTCTTTTTTTTTTTTTAACAGGTGATAACCTAAAAAATTAATTTCAATATAAAAAATATTATATTATTATTTAATCACGGATTATTATGCATGTGACTTTTAGTCAATGTATTGCTTTTAAGTTTTGCATATCGGACAAAAACTAATCACTACCAAAAAAAAAAATGTACTCTCATTTTGAATCTATTTGACTTTAATGATACTGGTTAAAATTTGATAAACTTTCAAATACAGTGATTTTAACAAAATGCATATGTAATTTTTGAAATAGTAATTATAAAAAAATTTAAAATTCAATTTTAATATATTATTAATTAAATTTTTTATATAAATATTTAATAATAGATTATTATATAATTACAATTATTTAACTCTTATAATAACTAATTCAAAAATTACATGTTAAATGATATATAATAATTAGTTAAAAGTATGAAATATTTTATATTAATATCCTTGTAAATATTGTAAATTTTGATTTTGATCCCTATAAAAAAAATTTTGATTTAGATCTAAATATTTTTAAAAATATTTGATTTTAATCCCTATAAAAATTTTATTTTGATGTGAATCTAAATATTTCCAAAAACATTTTGTTGTAGTCCTTGAAAAATTATGATAACTTGATTTTAGGAAGCTCAAAGTAATATTTTAAAGGACTTAAACCAAATTATTATAATTTTTTATAAACTTAAAACAAATATATTATTTTGATACAGTGACAAAATAATGATAGAGACTTAAATCAAATATTTTTTGAAATATTTGGATTTAAACCAAAATTTAATTTTTATAGAGATCAATATCAAAATTTATAATATTTTTTATATACCAAAAACGTATTTAAATTTTAATAATATATGACAATTAGTCTCTTATTTTATTAATATATTAATATATAATTAAATATTTATATTAAAAATATTATATCAAAAATTATATTATTACAATAAATAAAATAATACCCCTGGCGTAAAGGCAAGGCACAGCACAGCGCACACCAATCAAAAAGGGGACACTGCTGGAAAGAGAAAAACAAATAGTGCACAAGTTTCACGATTTCCAGTCTCCCTTTTTTTAGGCTAAAATAATAAAAAGACCCTTCCGTTCAAATGGTCAGCTAGATCGGCCACCATTAAATGCCCTATAAATTAAAGGGCCACTCCCTCTTCCCCTTCTCAACCATCGCCATTCAACCAACTCCCAAGTGAAACAACAAAGAAAGAAGCACCCAAGAAATATCTCCCCAACCCAACCCCCACACTCCATCACTTTATAAAAGCACCCTCACCCCAATTAAAAATTTGATCCCCTTCTAAACCCTCTTCCTAAACTCTTAGATCTCAAACTCTAAACTTTCTAATTAATCACCCAAAAAAATGGCATCATCATCATCAACAACTCTATCTTCTCTTTTCCTCCAACTAGAATTCCCAACAAAAACAAGAACATCTTCCAGCAACAACAAGCTCCTCCTATCCTCAAACCGGTCCTCGTTGTTTGTGCCTCCAATCCGAGCCTCGGTGTCAGAGAAACCGTCGTCCATGTCAGCGGTACCTCCGACACCATCCGTATCTAATGTCGAATCACTTGAACCAACCAAACTTCCGATCCGCAAGATCCCGGGGGATTGCGGGATCCCATTCATTGGTCCCCTCAAGGACCGCCAGGACTACTTCTACAACCAAGGCCGCGACGAGTACTTCAAGTCAAGGATCCAAAAGTACCAGTCAACGGTATTCCGCGCCAACATGCCACCGGGACCCTTCATCTCCCAGTCTCCAAACGTCGTCGTTTTGCTCGACGCGAAAAGCTTCCCAACGCTCTTCGACGTTACAAAAGTCGAAAAGCGCGACGTGTTTACCGGAACCTACATGCCGTCAACCGAACTAACCGGTGGCTACAGGGTCCTCTCTTACCTCGACCCTTCCGAAGCCAAGCACGGCCAATTAAAACGGCTCATGTTCTTCTTACTAAAATCGCGTCGCGAAAACGTGATTCCCGAGTTCCGTTCGAGCTACACGCAGTTCTTCGAGACGTTGGAGAGCGAACTGGCCGAAAAAGGAAAAGCCGATTTCGCGAACGCGAACGATCAAGCCGCGTTTAACTTCTTGGCGCGTTCGCTCTTCGATTCGAACCCTGGAGACACCGAACTCGGAAGCGATGGACCAAAAATCGTTCAGAAATGGGTTCTGTTCCAACTCAGTCCGATTCTCAGACTCGGTCTTCCACAATTCATCGAAGATTCAGTGTTTCACAACTTTCGTCTTCCTCCAAAACTCATCAAGAAAGATTATCAAAGGCTGTACGATTTTTTCTACCAGTCTTCGGGTTTCGTGCTTGATGAAGCGGAGCGTTTGGGAGTTTCGAGGGAAGAAGCGTGTCACAATCTGTTATTTGCGACGTGCTTTAATTCGTTTGGGGGAATGAAGCTGTTTTTCCCGAACGTGCTTAAGTGGATTGGGCGCGCTGGCGTGAAGCTTCACACGCAGCTTGCGACGGAGATTAGAAGCGCGGTGAGGGAAGCTGGGGGGGAAGTTACGATGGCGGCGATGGAGAAGATGCCGCTGATGAAGTCGGTGGTGTATGAAGCGTTTCGGATTGATCCGCCGGTGCCGTTGCAGTATGGGAGGGCCAAGAAGGACTTGGTCATTGAGAGCCATGACCATGCTTTTCAGGTAATAATGAAAATTCCTGGAAAATGTTGAAAAATTTAAATTTTTGCTTGAATTTGTTTTTTTTTTTATAAATTGCTTGAATTTATATATATATAAAAGTGATTGAGTTATAAGTTAAAAAAGGTTAGATAGTTACAACTTTTTGAAGTTCAATTTTTCAGTTGATTTTTAGTTGGGTGAATATGTCATACTAATTTATTTTATTTAATAACAATTTTGTTTTCTTTCAAAGAATTTTGTAATATTTTATGGCAGTGCAACATTGCTTCAAAAATTTGTAGTTAGACATCATTTACATATGATCTTCTGATTTTAATTACTTAAGTTATTATTTAATATATGTGTAAAACTTATTTTAATCAAGAAAATTTTCGATTTTTTCAAAGCAGGATTAAGGTTGTGCTTTATCAATATTGTTGTTGTTAGATTAAATGTAATAAATATAAAAAAGAATAATAATGTATTATAATAGTTGAAGCGTTTAGCTCTTAATATTATGGAACACAATTTTTTTCCTTCTTAAAACACTTGATTTTTTTTATTCTTTTTAATGATAGGCATCCTTATATAACCGCTTACAACTCTATATATGTTAAATAATGGTTTATATGTTTATATGATACTATGTCTAACTAAAGATTCTGGATCAGGTGAAAGAAGGAGAGATGCTTTTTGGGTACCAACCTTTTGCTACAAAGGATCCTAAGATCTTCGACAGAGCAGAGGAGTTTGTTGGGGACAGGTTCATGGGTGAAGGAGAGAAGCTGTTGAAGTATGTGCTGTGGTCGAATGGACCTGAGACTGAGAGCCCAGCAGTTGGGAACAAACAATGTGTGGGGAAGGACTTTGTGATGCTGTTTTCAAGGATGCTTGTGGTTGAACTGTTTCTTCGTTATGATTCCTTTGAGATTCAAGTTGGATCTTCTCCCTTGGGTGCTTCCATCACCCTCACTTCTCTAAAGAGAGCAAGCTTTTAATTATTTTAATTTTTGTATTTTTTTTTTTTTTACCAGTTAGGATGTTTATTTTGGAGATAATGGTATATCCCAATGGTTGCCGATGTCTAGCAGATAAAGTTTTTAGTGCTGATTTTTGTTATTATTGTCTTTTTGACCTTATTGATTTTGAGGTTAATCAATCAATCAATCAATCTTAAGGTATGGTCCCCATGTTAGATTTATATTTATCTTGAAAACGAGATTGGACTCTTGGGAGTTGGGACTTAAAAGTGGTGTAATAATAGCTTCGTGGTGGGTCATCATGCTGTCCACTAAAGTAGTGGGTATTACAAGGATGCAGGCATTGACAATGTGCTCCAATATTGATGAAAACAATAGTAGTATGTTTGGATATTTCTTTGCAAAGATTTAAATTATGACGGTGGAAAAAGTTATAGCTTTTTTATAATTATTTTGTCCAAGAGAGTTATAGAATACTCTCATTAAAATGTGAACATTCAATATTTATTTAAATATAAATTATAAATCTAAAATTTTTAATAGATTTAATAATAAAAAATGATGAAATAAATTTAAAATATTAATAGTTGAAATTGGAGTAATCATACTTCATGAGGTATTAGATCTACTCTCATATTATTTTAATTTTAATTAAAAATAAGTGTGAATTTCAAACAAAACCAAATCTCTTCTTCGATCCATTGCCTCCCTTATTCCTCATTTAACCCCCACTAGTCAACCCTGTGAAGACTCATCATCGTGCCTAGACATCATCAACCCGCAAAGCTCTGCTGCGTCCAGTTGTCATCGATCAATCCCTGTGCCATTTTTTGCCATGCCTTAGCTGTCTCTACTCTTCCTCCATTGCCTCGTATCTCGCTCTCCCACAACGACCTTATTGGTTCGATTGTTGATGCGTGAACAATGCGCGAAGCTGCTGAACGCATTGTCACGCATTGTGATAGGTGAGCGCAGGGGTCAGCGGTGGCGTACGGTGCAACGGTGGTCGAGGTAGTGAGCTGTGTCGTGTAGAGAATATTTTCTGACAAGATCAAGTGGATGCAACAATGGTCAAGGGGTGGCGTAGGATATAACGGTGGTCGAGCGGCATAGCAAGTTGGGATTTGTGATGGTGGTGTGGTTGATGGTGGCTCACTCTAATGGATTTCAAAGTTCGACAGGAAAATTTGATCTAAAATAAATGTTAAAAAGAGTCTTTTATAGTTATTGAATGAAAAAATGAAAAAAGGAAAACCTATAATTATATGTTCTACTGGATGGATATTAGATGCTGATTTTTGAGGGATGAGCATTCTATAATTTTTTTATTGCCTAAATTATAATTTAAAAGTTGCAAATGAAAATATGTGTTTGTAGAATCTTTGGTGATGTGGGATTTGCATGCTATTATTAAAGTAATCTTTTACTTCTTTTGTATAATTTAACATTAAATAAATAATAACGAAATGAATAACGAATTGCAGCATCACAAAGATAAAGAAAGGAACGCTTATGTAAGGGTAAAAATGGTATCAAGCTGAATTTTATTTATATTGTTATATGTTCAATATTTGTGGTAATTACTCTGAAAATATTTTAGTCTCTTCACAACTTTACTTTAAAACTAACTTTCACATGGTGGTATGTGAGAGAATACCTGACTTAAAAGACTAAAAATGAAATTTATAAATTTATATTAAAAAAATTGAAATTTATATATATTTAACTTTATTAATAGTGCTTCCGAGATATAGGTTATGTTTACCATTAATAATAAAATAATATTTTAAAATAAAATATATTATTATTTTATTATTAATTCTGATCGTATTCACATCATCCTCTATAGACATATAAGAAATTTTCGATATAACTGAGCCCAGCAATCATAAAAGAGGATGCAAGAAGTCAAACGTGGGTACACTGAAGTCTGAATTTGGATATAGTAGAGGCAGTTCATTGGTGATGAAAAGTAACAAGCGTCTAGGGGTCTAGTTTGAACTTTGAAAGGGACGCTTCTGCATTACTCTCGGGGAGGGTGTAGCAGCAAACATGTGCTCGCCGAGTGATGGCAGGGGAAGTGTGCTTATAAACTAATTTAAACATTCCTGAAATTAAACAAACTTGAAAATTAATGTGAGAAATGTGCTTTTAAAAACGAAAGTTCTTCCTTCCAAGAGACGGCAATTGGAGGAGGAGGTAGGCTAGACCATCCGTTATGCCCCGCAGTTTAGCCGGCATTAGGCTTGGCAAGTGACCTGTTAGAGATTTTGTCTTAACCTATTTATAAATAGGATTACATTCAGACATATTTATGAGAAATATTTTTTATATATATTATTAATTGACATATTTTAATATTTTGTATTTATCTTTTTCATCTCTTTTTTCTTGTTTTTTTATTTTTTCTTTTTCTTTTATAATTTTTTTCTAATCTTATTTTTAAATATCTAAATATCTATAATAAAGAGTGATACAAATAACACTCCTCTATATTTATAGGCCTATTTAACCTATTTACCTCCAGGCCTAGACTTATTATAAGGTCTGCGAAGCCTATCAAACCGACCTGTTATACTTCTATTTGTGTCAGTTTTAAATATTCACAAAATGCTACAACTAGGAATAGTACTCAAGACCTTTTAGGAGGATAGTTGCCTTTTTAAGCACTACACTATCAAAACCTTTTGTTCACTTAATGCATAATTTAATTCTTTAAATCTTTACATTTTATTTTAAATTTGATTTAAAGCCCTAATTGAATAATCTCCCATATCTCATCCTTCACTTTCACCCTTGCTCTTTTACGCAGCCACAACAATTTATCATCCCTCCATAACCCTTATCGCTGCCTCCCTCTCTCTTGTTGGGTTCTAGTTTGTTGCATTCTCCCTCTCCCAATTTGCCCAGAAAATATGTATATTGGTTGTTAAATATGATTATAAGTTCCTGGTATATTATTCAGTTTGTTAGCTATGGTACCCTTGTAATGAGCTTGCCAATGATTTTCTGATTTTGAATATTTTTAATGAGTATTTTTCTGTGTCTGTATTTTTTAATCCTTGTGATTCAATTTCAATTTTTTTTCTTATGAGATTCAGTTTCAAATTTTAAATGAATATTATTTTTGTGCTTGTATTTTTTCACCAATCTTTCATTGCCATTTTTTTTTTTTTTTGAGTTTTTTCACCATCTGAAAAAAATTTCCCATTTTCTGTGTTGTGGCTGAAAATTGAAGACTTATCCTATTTTCAATGTTATGGCTAAATGTTAGATAAGGGGTCAAGAGGCTTTTTAACCAGGTTAGACCTTTGAATAGGCCAGACTAAAAGTGGAAAAAGAAAAGCCTGTAGTAGCCGCAGGTTAGTCTCAGGCCAAAAAATTGTAATATAGGCTTGGTTTGTTAAAGGTTTGGCCTAGCTTATTTCCATCCTTAATTACGGTCGCAAGTTGGTGTTCATCCTTGTCATAGCACCGACATCGCTTTTCCTCTATTGCAAATTGTATAGATATCCTCTTCCTCTCCATTCTTCTATTGTAGCCACAACTTCACCCTATTCATGCTTCTCTTGGTTCCTCTGTTGCAGGTTTTCAAATCAAAGAACTTGCTTGAAGTGAGTTGGTGGAGGTTGGGTTAAGAGATTTTAAGAAGTTGTTGAAGTGAGTCTGTTAACAGGTTTCAAGTTCCAATAAGTTGTTCCTCTTCCTCAATCCCTATTTCTTTTTGGCTTCTTACTTGTTGATCGACCAAATTGAATTGTACACACTTGAAAATTGGGTTTTGTAATTCTACTAAGAAGTTCCAAGTTGTTCCTCTTTATCATGTTTCTATTTTTTTATAATTAGAATTTTAGAATATTATTTATTGCTTTTTTTCTTTTAATATTCTATATATGTTATTTAGCTATTGAATAATAACTTGTTACAAATTCTTAAATAAGTTTTTTGGCCTATTTAGGAAGCTTATTTAGAAGTAGGCTTTTAGCCTATTTAAAGGCCTTGATATCAAATAGGCTTGAAGGCTAGGGCATTTTTAAAAAAGTGAGGCAAGGCCATTAAAAGAGAAAAAGAAAAAGCCTATATCAAGTAACAGGCCTGGGCTTAGGATGCATATTCGCAATGCAGGCCAGGTCCATTTAAGCCAAAGCTTGGCCTGACCTAGACTACTTCTATCTGTACTGGCAATGGATATCTATATGGCGAAAACATGTCGCCCCTTTCATCTTCATTGAAAAAATTTATTCCTTACTCTTACCTTTATCTCTGTCGTAGATCTTTATTCCCCATATTTTAGAATTCAAATTTCTCAATTTGTCGATGTAAACATGACTTGTTAATTATACTTCTGTTAGTAATTTTCTTGCTCAACCAATTGTGTTTTACTACTTATCCCAAGGTGCGAGTGCTATTAAACATCCTCAAGCTTGCACGAGGGTGTTAATTGGATATAATTACAAATTAGTCAATTTTTTTATTAGTTAACTAGTTTTAGTTAGTTAAGTGTTTAGTTACATTTTTCTTAATACATAATGTTAAGAGTTCCATATTAGCTAGATGTATGACTTAGATAGCCTTTATAAATATTTGGATAACTCTCCCTCTATAAACTAGCTTTTGGAGTTAAGTTGAGCCACTCAATTGTAAGGTAATATCAAGAGTAAGTCCCCAAATCAGTCCTTGACAATATTCTTAGTAGATTCATTGGTTCTTGACAAAAAATAATTGATCTTGTGTTCTCTGACAATTACAAAAATTGGATACTTTGGAGCTTGACTCACTTACAATTGATAAAAAGTCTAATGTGGAGATAAATTAATGGCTATAACTTTCCTAAACTCATCCCATATAGCACCCTCTTAATGCACAGTTTACATAACTTGAAAATTCCTTCAAACACACTATTTTAATCTATTACCCCCAACCTTGTCCTTTCAAAACAATGTGTTGTGGGGGGGGGGGGTTTAAAAGTTATGCAAACTATGCATTTAGGGAGTGCCATGTGGGATAAATTAGGAAAGTTCCAATTATCATTTTGCCCTTATATCAAATTTTTTACTTATTGCAAGTGAGTTAGGGACTATGGACGTCCAATTTTGGCAATTGTCAGGAATCACAGGACCAATTATTTTTTGTTAGGACTAATATATCTATTGAGAATATTGTTAGGGACTTACTTGGGGGTTTACTCTAATATAAAAAACTATCTTACACTATGTTGGGTCACCTACAGATATATAGTTTTACAAACTTTATACTCCATATGTTTATTCTTGAACATAAGGGAGGTATGTTAGACGCTCACATTAATTAGAAATATGGCCCTATATAACCTTCACGAGCTAGCTTTTAGAGTAGGGTTTAACCTATAATCTTATGATAGAAGTTTCATTGTAAATAATTATAAACATCTGTTTGCAATATATTATAATAGAAAATTTTTTCTTCTCTCTATTTTCTTTTTTTCTCTCAATTTTTTCTTTTTTTTCGACCATATTTCTCAACAGGGCGATAAAGAGAATTATGTTAAAAAAACATAATGTGTAGGCAAATATTATTGCTTTTCAAGCCCTTCATTCTTTACTTTTTGAGTATAAAATTAATCCTTGTAAGTTGTGAGTGAGGTAGGGCGTCCCTTTCATGTAAATGGAATGTCGGGGATTTCATACCGACATTGGTTTCTTTCATACGTCCATTATTTGATTTTCTTATGTTGTGAAATTATACCACATGGACGACCAAAAAAATAATTATGCTACATGTGATAATCAAGGTCTTTTCCTTGTGGCAGCACTATATATAAGAAATTTTAAGTACTCTTTAAGCAAGAAATAAGTCTTGCTCTATTTTATCTACTATTAGATACCTCAGTTATTTTATTAAAAATGTTGTAAAAATAAGAAATAGAAATAACCCCCAAAATTTAGATGTCAAATAGTAAATAGAATAGCATAAAAATTCTCTTACTCACAAAAAATTTCTTAATGATTAAAATGCTTTTGGCCGTGGTTGTAGCCTAATTAATCACGAATAAAGATAATTGCAGAAGCTGATGACTCTTAGGACTAAATAATCATGTAATGTAGAAAATTTAATGGTAAAGATAAAGAATACTAATATTTATATTTACGATTAAAGAATATTAGACTATAGGATTAATTTAGATCCGACCAATTAATAGAAATTCCCATATTAAGTAAATGAGCAGAACATTACAAATCTAACAGCAACATAAATTACAAATTCTTTATATTTTCTATATAAATATAAATCTAACACCATATATTTATATATAAAAATAATAAAATTGATAAGATCCAAAAATAAATTATTAATATATCTTCAATAAAGTTAATAAAATTCACTTATGAGATATTAAATTTATACGCAGGCTTTTTGACCAACGTGCTATACATTTAGAATCAAATTACTGAAATGTATTTGTTTTAAAACAAACCTGTCTATGGTTATTTTTGCCACACAAGATTGCTTTATTCCTTCAATGGCGCAAACTGGTCTTGCGCCACCATTGCCTTCCACATAATGACAGGACTGATGGAGCTAGGGGTGGTCAGGTGGGGCATAGTGAAGATACGCCAACGAGGGGGCATGACATCTGGTGGCATGTGGAGGTGGCGCAAAATGAAAATGCTCCCAGCTCCCCTTGTTCTCTCATCCACTAACCTGCGGACCACACTTGCACTTTGTTTATTTTTTTCTTCTAGTGTTTCCATTGATATAAATTGGATATTTTTGTGTAGTTCAAATATATAAAAGTTATTTGATGATCTTGTATAGTTCAACTATTCTTATAAAAGTAATTTAAAATTTATTTATTACTTATAATTTTTAATTAATTTATTTTTAGCTCACAAATTATATAATTATTAGGTTTTAATTTTTTAATGAATTTAATTTTGTAAAAATTATTATGTTAAAAAGTATTCTATTTATTTATGAGTTTATTTTTTTCTTAAGATTATACTTTAATTTTATCATTGACCTAAATTTGTAAAAAAATATTATTAATTTTTTTTAAAATAACATTTAAAAAAGTATTCTATTATGTTAAAATGTTCCTCTAACAACTAACACCCGATCTGAATATCCATTTCAAATATACTATGAAACATTTGTCTCTTACTTCGTCAACAATGATGCATTTTCTGGTTTGGAATGAATGATGGATGATAAAGAAGAAGAATTAGATGCTATCTGTAAAAAAAAAAAAAAATTTAATTATCAAATTATTTATATGCTTTTCTATATAAAATAGTAATGTAATCATTTTTATTTGTTTAGTAATATAAATTAAAATTTCTTGATATGCTTTCCACAAAAATTTTAAAATATTATGTGACGATACATGTCAAAATTTTTTTTTATTGAACTTATAATAATCATATTATAATAATTAATATTTGGTCTAATAAATTTTTATTAAAAATTAGCTAAATATTCTTATGCCTTTTTAAAAAAAAGTTAATAACATTTTTTTAAGTTAAACTCATTGATAAATTTATAGTCTAGTCTTTCAAAAAACCTGAACACATAAATAAATAGAATATTTTTAAATAAAATAAATTTTAAAAAAATGAACTCAATAAAAAAAAGCCTAATATTCAAAACTAAATATATCCTAATAATCTCTTTAATAAATTTTCTATTATATAGCCTAATGCTTCTGATGCAATATTTATTACAAATTAGATTATAAATATCCTAATAAAAGTTTTTAAAACTAAATTCATAAAAAAAAAAATCAATAGAAGCTCTTATAATTATTTTAAAAAAAATTAATAATATTTTTTTACAAATTCAAGTCATTGATAAAATTAAAGTATAATCGTAAGAAAAACAAATAAACTCATAAATAAATAGAATATTTTTTAACATAATAATTTTTACAAAATTAAATTCATTAAAAGGTTAAAACCTAATAATTATATAATTTATGAGCTGAATATAAATTAATTAAAAATTATAAGTAATAAATAAATTTTAAATTACTTTTACACAAATAGTTGAACCACACAAGATCACCAAATAACTTTTATATATTTGAACTACACAAAAATATCCAATTTATATCAATGGAAACACTGGAAGGGAAAAATAAACAAAGTGCGCGCAGGTTCATTCCGCGCCACCTCCGTGTCCGGTTGGCGCATCTTCGCTATGCGCCACCTGACTACCCCCAGCCCCATTAGTCTTGTCATTCTGTGGAAGTCAGTGGTGGTGCAAGACCAATTTGCGCTACTGAAGGAATAACGCAATCTTGCGTGGCAAAAATATCAGGTGATTTGTTTTAAAACAACTACATTTCAGTAATTTGATTATAAATGTTCTGCACCTTGGTCAAAGCCTTTATACGCATACAAGAAGCCCTTCATGTTATATTAGGTCTATTTTACATTAGGTTGATGACTGACTACAAATTGAGTCATCCTTAGGCTGCGTCGTCAAATGCCGCTGGCGTTCAACACGGCTATTCCCGAAGTTGGAAAGAGCCTAACGTGCTTCCTTTTGTTTGACCCATTTTTTTTTTTTTTTTCCCGAGTAGATGTTTTAAGAGTACGGAAAGTTGTTTTGTTTTAAGATAAGGATGTGTCATAAATTTAATGAGAAAAATGACCTACTGATCGTTAAGTGTTGATTGGAAGAAACTGAAAAAGACCTTCTTTAAGGCCGTTTAATCCTATAAGGTAAGTCAACTCTTATTATCACCTCACTTCCTGCTTTTGTTGTGATATTTTCATTCAATAACATGTTGCATTGTTGAGCGATACCGCTTAAATAATCTTTACATCTTATACATTAGTATGTCGCTCACGTACTATATGAAATAATTATATAAAATCTTAACTACCAAAGGTTAAGTTCAAGTTTTGCTATCAACAAGTAACAAGGTAAATTTTAAGATGCATTATTATTGTTATTTTGGAAACCCAAGATGTCTTTATTTAAGATTTAAAAAAACTTATTACAATGCAATATTTTTTTAAATTTTTTTACGAACAGTTTTTTCAACTTATAAGAACTATCACTAAATAATTTTTTATTTTATTTTTTAAAACTCATTTAATTATAAAATTTTTTGTATACATGTCTATTAATTAAAAATATTCTTCAAAAAATTCAAACAAATGAATTCTTAGTTAAAGTTTATGATGTATCTTAACTCTTAAATTATTAGTTAATCTCTCATCTCTTTAAAAAGTATTATTTTTTATTATTTCCTTCATAAAATCCTAAATTTAAGAAATAATATAAAAATAAGGTGATAATTTTGTAATTAACATTAAAGAAATAAAATAAAATAAAATAACATTTTATAAAACCAAATAGGCACATAGGTTCCTAGATAGGTCGAAAAAAAAATGCTTTATTTTATTTAATGTTCGAGGCCTTAGTATTTTCCTTTGCCACTTTCACTATATCTTTAATTCAATTAAGTATTACATGGTTCAGAGTATAAAGTTTTTCTTAACCTAATATTTTTGAAAAAATTTAACACCACATATAGCATCATTCTCCCATAAACCTACAATATATTAATTTCATTTTGATACACCTATACTTCAATATATACTCACACTCACATTACTATATGATGTCTATACAATATTTATGCCGAAAAAGTTACAAAAGTTTTTGGGCCATCAATGGACTTGCCCTCTGCTATCGTCACAATAGGCTTGAAGGTTGTTGCTCCTTTCGTCCTTTTGAATGTGAGATGACCCCTGATTGGCCTAGCAACTGTTATTGCTCCTCCTCTTCTAGTTGGCTATGCCTCTCAATTTGTAATTGAGATATCGCTGGAAAAATATGGGTTGTTCTGACAGCATCATGCCCTATTTGAGGCTTGTTTGTTTGTTTTTCGTTTTTGGTCTTCTTTTTTTTTAATATTACTTTTTTCTCTTTCAAATTGATTTAAGGCCTTCATATGCAGCTTTATTTAAGATCTTCAAATAGCTTGAATCAAGTGCTGATAGTTATCTTCCGTTGGTCAATGGCCTTTCTTGGGTATTAAGGAACAGCGCTGTGTGTGTGTACGTGTGTTTTGTTTGGTTCTTGTCTAATTTTCTGCATACTGTCTTTTACGATATTATCAGCTAACTAATCCACTGCAAGCAATTGGTATTCTGAAGCAATGGAATAACAGCAACAATTTTGTGTTTGATGGCAAGATTAGTGATATTAAAGGAAGTTTGGAAGAGGAGTAATGGGGGAAAATTTTTCATAAATGAGCTCAATGTTTAAGTTTATACATCAAACTCATTCATAAAAAAATTTCTCTTTTTTTACCCCCTCACCAACCGGTGAAAACAAATAATAATCCGCAAATATCCAGAAAAGGTGAAGATATTGCCAATGCCATGCTATCCAAAGTAACTTAACTGTCTTTGTTCCTACCATCAAAGAGTTCATGAATCATATGAAATGCAAATCAGTTACTGCCGCTATTCCATGAAGTTCTCTCGACAACACCTTAATGCTTCCTACTATTTTGCAGAGTCAAATCCATCGAAAGATTAAGACCATGTTTAGTAACAGCTTATTTTGAAGAAACAATTGCTTTTCTTGCAAAAGGTCTCAGAAAACTTTCAATTATAAGCTGTTTTGAACATAAAAAAGAGTTAATTCAAACACAAATGTGAACTGCTGAGCAATGATAGATTTTGGCCACTCGCACACCTTTGAAATGCTTGCACATAAGCAAAGATATTCACTCATTCATACCGTTCGTTTGATGATGCATTAAAATGCTTGTTTCAAATTTCAAATAATTTAAACTACAAAAAATAAGCACTTATTGAATAAATAAAATTAAATACAGTGGTTAAAAAGATATAACTCCAATAAGATGGCATCATAGCATAGGAAAAAATATATACACACACAGACCTTTACATGGAGGCCAAAATGTCTCTCATCTCGGTTACCGAAGGGATTGTCTCATTAGGGTAAATCTTAGCCACAAGTTGAGCAAAACTTTCGTACTTATCAAGAAACTCCTTCTGCAATAATTTTGAGGAAACAGTAAGAAATTGTTCACTAGCATGCGTTATTTACTTAGCACTAGAATCTTTCTGTTCACAAACACAGAAACTTGTAAACTGCATGTGAGTTCAGGTGGTCCCACCTGAACGGTTTGTAAATGGAAGATTGTGCAAACATTATTATCTTTTTTGGAAAAAAAAAATTCCATTCAGATCGTATTTTAATCTAGATAGATTAAAGAAATCAACTTCCACTTTGGGCAGGCCTTCAAAGTTTGGGCCTTGAACTATGAGGAATCAATAATTAATATATTAGTCAAACTCTTTTCATGTTAATGGTTAAATATGATTAGATCATAGGGAAAAAAAAATCCGATTTAATTGCCTTGTATGCATATCTTAAAGTCTTAAAGTTTGCAAAATTGCAGTACGCTGTCAGCCAAACTGGCAAAGCACTCATGAGACACTTCAAATTTGGCCTTGGGAATATTTACTTCATTAATTTGGGTTATTTTTTACTATAAAAAATAGGTCTTTGTTGGCCAATTGGAGGTTCATAGTTACTATAATTTGGGCTGATTCTTACTATATATAGGTCTTTCTTAATATAAGTATTTACTTCATTACCTTGCATTTGTCCCATAAGGAGGGTAACAGTTCCTCTGAAGTCAAATTCTTCTGCAGTTTCTTGTACATAGCAAGAATGGACTTGTCAACCTAAATAGGAGAGCAAAGACAGTTCACAGGTTAAGCATATACCAGTGACAAGGCTCTTAAATGAAGATAAGAATCACCTTACCCCAGATAAACTGGATTTTAACATCTTGCGGAGATCCATTTTCGACAGCCCAAGCTGGAAAGGAATCTGAAATTGTTGCAAGACATCATAGAATTTGTGAATGTCGAAAGTCAAATGTCCATGCTTTCAATATAAAGTTTGTCTTACTATTAAATTCAGAAACCCACAAAAATAAGGACATCTATACACAAATTATAATTAAGAAATGTACTAGTGCAATCACAATTCTTTAAGCCCTTATTATGGCATGCACTCTGATTCTATTTTTTGTAGAGAATAATAAGAGCTTAAAAAAAGTGACAATTTGCTATACGGTTATATAAGGTCAATCTGATAATGATGACCACACGGACAAACATGGACATGCCAACATGGCAATATCCAAAACACACAATATGACAGCTTATCAAATTCAATATGACTAAAATATAAAATTCAATATGAAAAAAATATTTCAATCTATGTATATATTTATTATTTTGTGAACAAAATTTCCAAATGTTATGTATGATATGAAGGTAATTGATCAATTCAGGAAGTGCAAAGTGTACGTTAGTGCAATATATAGTTGTACAAAAAAAAAAAAAAAAATAAGGCATTTATATTTTTGTTTTTGATGTATGATACTTTTTTTGGTTGTTTAAAGTCTAGGTCCTGTAAACTTACACAGTGTACACAAGTCATACTTGTATACTGATAGACACCCTCATATCACTAAAATCTATTTGAGGATAAATAAAGGGCAAGGTAGTGGTTTAATGACTCACGTGAGCAAGAGAGGTGAGGTAGAAGGGAATATGCATGGGAGGATTTCCTTGTAAGGAGCTAATCTTCCATTTCGCTATCAGTAAAACTCATTTCACTAACAGTGAAACTCAGTTCTTATCATATACCAAAAGCTTTGTACAGGCAGTACAGCTACAACTCATAGCCACACAAGGCCCATGTGATTTCCTACAACCTTTAATTTCCTATAATTTATGATGCCTAGAAAAGATCGCTATAGTTGATATATATATATATATATATATATATATATATATATATATAGAATATGGTTGATATAATGTTGAAAACCACAATAAGTTCAATCAAACCAAGAAACATTGCAAACAGTTCGTTTGATAAAAGAATCCTAGATATGTAGAGATGCTGCATGGCAGGAGACTATGAAAGATTAACAAGACAGAATTATACAAACTAACCTCTTCAGGTGCAACAGTGAACATCAAGTCCTCAATCCTTCGAGCAAATTGGAAAAGACGCTCAAATTGCTTTCCAAGGCGGGAAAAAAATGAAGAAAAAAGAAGGATAATGAGTTGGGTCCTAAAGGATAATTCAAGTGTGGTAGAGAAAAAGATGGAAAATGGAAAATAAATTACTCACGTAGTAGATAATTGTGCTAATATGGCGTGTACAAGCTTGTTCATAGGCCTCACTGGCCTGATGATAAAACTTGGCCAAAGTGGGCACAATGTTGGCGAGGTCATACAAACTGTGGAAAACGAACAAAATAATAATTGAAAAAATGGCGCTTATTTTTCTTTACAAAATCAACTAAACTAACAAGGTAGAACCGTAGAGTTGAAACAGCTTCTTCTTGGCAGGGGGAAGGGGAAAAACTTGCCTATTCTGAAAGGCGGCATAGTTCTCTAAAAGGAAAATATCAGCATACTTTGGATCTGTTTGTGCAATTTTTTCCAAAGTCGCAAACATTATGCTAACCTGTCAAGCAACATTCCCACCAGCAAACAATATACCAATAATGGTTACACAGTAGTTAAAGAGGACTGAAGATGTAAACAATTGAAAGTGTTCATAATAACTATTAACATAGTGGCACAAGATTCAAAACTGTTAATTCTTCATTCACCAAGGATTTCATCACCATATAGAAAATAATGAAGACATCAAGAAATCGTTAGTCGTCAACCCAGATAGGCAATACAGATATGCAGGCAAAAATGATAATGTAGCTAAGCAAAACTTGATTGAAGGACAAACAAGATTTGATAATTGAATGAACACTTCATTTTACAGAAGATTCAGTTAGAAGTAAACTTAAAGAATCTTTTTGTCCAACAAGATGGCTAGGGTACATGCTACACGTATCTTCGAGACAAGATTACTCATCGTATGATATCATTAATTTTACACAGTGTATAAGATAAGAAAATCTATTAAGAGAAAGATAATGATAAGGAGTCCTCCAAACAGCGAAGAAACAAGGAACACCCCCCCTTCCTTCTTCTTTCTTCTCCCAAAACAATGAGCATAAATCCAAATAGATGCAAGGATGACTATCCTATCTTTAAGAATATTCATGGGTAGAAACCACTGCTTGAACATTCTTGCAATTCACTCTAACCAAATGTGTGATATGCAATAGCACAACTCCACAATACAACCTCCTTTCTTCATCTACAGCCCAAAAACGGGATGAGGAGAAATAAATGAAAAATGGTCAAAAAATCCAATGCTTACCAAATATCCCACACCTCTAAACGGGATGAGAAGAGAAAAAATGAGTCGGATAAACAACTTACCTCTAAACAGCCTAGACACCCCACACTGCACAAAGAGGTAAGTCGGGTTTCCGAACTTATGTAAACCATTACACGAGACAGTTAAAACTTATAAAGTCTAAACCATTTCACTTATTTTAATCTCATCATCTTTGGAAAACAAGTGCTTGAGAGGAATCCTTAACTAGAATTTGCTCAGCAAAATTGTATGGGACATCATAAAACTAGACACAGTCTTAAAGGAATCACTTACAAATTTTGTGTACGCTTGGTCAACCAAATCCCTAGACTGTCCCTGGATGTACTGCTCCATCCGAGTTGCAAGGGTTGCAAATCTATGCAAAACAGTTAACAAACCATTCAACATCAATCATGATTAAATACTTGAAAGTTGAGAATTGAGATATATACAAACTACAAAGTAAATAACAGCTGACTGGCAGCTACAACTTCTAATTGCTGCCTAGACAAAAACCATTATATCATGTGTCCAGGATCCATTGAAAATAGACAACAAGGAATTTCACCTTGGAATGTAGGATAGGACACCCATTTGGCGAACATTACGTTCATTTCTTTCAATTTGATGGCAAGCTTCATCAACAAACTGCAAAAAGATATTTCCAATTAAATGAATTGGGTTAGACTATCAATGTACCAAATGCATGTGGCAAAATGGTGTTCTTCATGATGCTTGTCACATACACGGTTGAACTGCATAGATATCCGAGCCTCCAGGTCACCAAGTAGAAGGCGTACAAATCCTGCTGCATCAGCTTTCCGACCAGAGAGATAGCGTTCTGTTATTCCATGCATTGATATGCAGCGTAAAGGATCAATCTTGTATGCCCAATCCACAACAGCATAAAAGTCTTCCTGAAATCATATAAACAGCTTTGTAGCTATAAAATCTACTCACTTTTAATATACTAAATCAAACCCTACTACGCATAAAAAACTGAAGTGTCCAATTACAAGGAAAAATATGTTGTTTAGTCCAAGACCATAACATCACATACATTATATTTAGCTTAGAAACAGATCCAATTAGTCAACAATAAATAAGCTACATCTTATGTTGGCCTTCTGAACACCTAGGCTTCATCCCTTAATCATTGCCTTGTATACCATAGTTAGTACATTCTAGCAGCTAGTTTATGTTATGAATAACACTTTTTTTTTACTTACCCTGCTTTATTTTATCCAAGTTTTCTGTTTACGACACATATGCAGAGATCTTACTGGCTGATCACTCTTTACTTCTATAAAGATATCAAGTAACCAGAAGTACACTAATATATATGATATTCACACTGCTGCTTAGGGGAGGGAATGGACTTGAGCCACATATGGCTTGAACACTTGATCTTGGATTTGGATTCTCTTGCTTAACATGACAATTATGTTAAAGACTGAAAGACACAAAAACAATAAACCTAAATCTTATTGCAACAAGGCAAACACTATCTGTCTCTCCCCAACATAATTATCATGTAACATTGAGAGTATCCAGATCCCTTCATCTCACAAATATCAGAAGGACAATAATACACTCCAAGTGACACAGAGGATGTTTGATGCATACTTGAATTCCATCAAGCAAATCCTGGAGTGATTCATTTAAAGCTGCAAGCTCCGCAGAATTTTTACCTACAAAATGGAAGAATGGTCAAATTCTTGGGGGTAAAAGTTGAAAGAGGGAAATCAAACTAAAATTCATAAATATAACTTAAAAGTACAGAAAGGATATGTGAAGAAAGTCAGGCATGTGTACCAGATTTACTGTCATTGTCATCAATGTCCATAATTCCCAAATCATCATCATTCGCGTCATCATCATCATCATCATCATATCCAGGTTTATTGCCATTAACAACACCTCCCGGTGGAACAAGTGTAGGAACTTCGAAGCACATGAAGTGTGCAAAAAACGAACTCTGCAATTTAAGCCATGAAGAATTATACATCTGAAAGATTATAGACAAACTAATTTTGAAATGAATGAATATTAATCTATCACCTCATCCACCAGAAGAGGGATAAAAATCGTGAGCATCTTTGCATAAGCATCAGAGACGGTAGAAGTGTCGGTAGCATTTACATTCTGACCAGAACCTGTGGAACCTTCAAGCCAAACAGTTGGATTTCTAGATGCTTTAGTACTAGCACGAAGTTCATTTGCAAACTCACGAGCCTGCAAAAGGATGCATGAACTTTAGACTCCATACGCATACCAAAGCATAAAAATACAGTAGACAGTAAAATTCAGATCTTTATTACTCAGAAGAAAGTCAGGAAAGAACAATTTAAAAATGGAGAAATTCATAATCTCATGGAAATCTCATAATGCTCCCTCTCATTGACTTTTTCTTTTTCAATTTTTTTTCTTACATTATATCTAAGTGATCACATTAATTAATAGCTTCTCTTATATATAATGGTTACTTCTCAAACAAAGATAAAAGAGCAAGTCATAGCAAGGACTTTAACGTAAGACAATCAAGAAAAACAAAGCAATATGGTGTGTGACAGACCTCCCGGCGAAGAAGTAAGTTTAAAGAACTGCAATAAGCTTTTCTCAATGGACCCAAGCAACTCTTGTCAAGACTCTGCAAGTTCACATGAAGATAATTTACAGAGGAAACAAAGAAGATCACTCAACAAATACATGTATGCAAAACAAAAATCTGAGCAGGAATTGTAGTTCATCCATATTGTAACCTTTAAGTGTTGCAGAAGACGTGCATATGTCCTGCATTTGTACCGCAGGTCAGCATGATCAGGCCTCTTCAACTGTCCCCGCTGTTCAGAGAAAGCAATATGATAAAGAAACCATCCAAGACTTCAAAAGTTACAATTCTATAAAAAGTTAAACGAAAAAATACCTGAGAAAAGTAACTTTTATCACTTATCATGAAGTCCACCAAACTAGCAAAGTAGTTTCTCAAGAATTCAGAAGCTTTCCTGACAAAAGTAGATTTTAATTTTTCAAGTTCTGCACGCTTCTCTTTAACCTGTAGTAGGTAGCAGGAACCACCACCAAAGCAGATGACATTTAGGACCGACCAACATCACAGTACTCTTTCTTTGCTTTGTGATAACAAATTGACACAACTCATACAAATTCTCTCCAACAATCAAAATGGTAGGCAGTATACTAATGAACAAAAATCATATCTGTCATCTTAAAAGTTCACTCGTATTACTTTTCCAACAAATAAAATAAGTATTCCCTATCCGACAAATAACTGTTTCCTAAATGGCTAAATCATGATCAACTTGCTTTACCAGATAAGTTTGAAAAGTAAAACGAAGCACTTACAGCTCTCATGTTTGCATATGCAGGGTCTAGATTAGGTGCTTCAAGACCACGCAAGGCACCAGTCAACCATTCACATGCTTCTACATTTTGAAGCATTCGAGCTTCATCAAATGAATCCCCTGTCAAACTTGATGCATACTGCACCCGACAAACCATCATTAAAATAACTATAAATACAATAAAAGTTCATCAAGCTTAAACTAGGAAAGAATTCACCTATTGAAGGCCTACCTCAGGAGGGACATGCAATCGTTCAAGAACCTTATCAAGCTCCTCAATGAGAGATTTGTTATTTACCGATTGCATTACCAATTTGTTATTGCGGGTTTCTATCTGGAATTAGAAAAGTTATTGAGAAAAAAATAAAGATATCAGTGCTTTTTTAAAACTCCTACAATGGAAATTATATCAACTACATAACCTAGAGATTGACTTTGGGAAGTGGCTTTTAATATAGAAATAAATATGAGCTATTCATATAACAGAGAAAACAAAAGGAGTAACACCAAAATCATTGACATCTTTGCTTTATAATAGGCAGAAAAAAGAAAAGAGGTTGGACCACAAAATTTAAATACAGTGTACGAGACTAATGCATAAACTGCCTTGCCTTAACAAAGAAACAAAGAAAACTAAACAAATGAACCATGATTTCAGCAAGCACTGCTATTACAGTCACAAAGTAACTTGTGACTAGGAAAATTATTCCGAACTTGAAGGGTATAAGCCCTTACTGATTCAATGTCCTCTCTCATGTGCCGGAGTTTCACATTGAATATGTGTAACCATTCATCCATGTCGTCCACACAAATTGCTGCTGCTTCAAGCCCTTGTAACACCTGCAAGGCACAATTTAGTATGAAACATATTACAAAAAGCATACTAAAAAATTATAAATAACTAATCAAAAACATGGAAATTTGTGAAAAGGAGTTGCATTTTCTGATCAGTGTTATCACAACAGCTCTAATGGATGAAGTGACAATAATGAGATATTGTTACCACTTAAAATATTAACACAATTTGAAGCTTCAAGCAGGCACAAAATCAGAGGAGTTGGTTTAGACTTCATAATTAAAATAATAGTTCAGACAACCGAAACACCTATTCAGTCTATCATTTGAACTTACACAATTAGAAAAATTGAGCTACCATACAACATATGAACATAGAACATTAATACCTCGTCCATCAAAGGTTCGCTTTCTAAAATGGCATGCACGTTTGCTGCTTCCAGAGCCTGGAGCTCTCTCTTCAACCTTTCAGAAAATGCCTCTGCTTCACCAACACCCATGACATAACTGCACACTCGAAAAATTCTACAATTTAGGCGTGCACATTGGCATTGTGAAAGATGTGATTTAAGTTAACAAAACTGAATTATGAATGTATCCAACCCCATGTATTTTTTCAGTGGCAATTTGACAAAATACGTAACAATCATTATGTTCAAGACTTTCCACTAACTTATGAATTCCCTGTACCAAATTAATCATTAAATGTGACCCGCAATTTTACAAGGGAAGACAGTGAAACTCCCTATGAGCATAGGGTTAAGAAACCCAACCAGCAATTTAACAAAATAGAGGCCATTACTTTAGCTATATTCTTACTCATCACAAATATTCAACTTCAATAACATTTAAGACAAAGAAGAATAGCACCTACGTTCCCAAAAGAGCCTCCATGTCCTCTTCCTCTGCCTGGGAGACAAGTTCCTTTTCGACATTGACTTTCAATTCTGTCTCAGCCACAGCAGATGCAACAGGAACACCATCTCGCACTTTACTCTGAGTAGTAACTGAGGGTGTATTTTCCTATTTCACATTTTTGTAAAATTAACTAAATAGAAAAACAGATTGTATACAATAATTAACTGCAATTAATCACTATGATAGAAGTTCACACAGATATACAATCTGATTTAGACCAACTATTTTGCTATATTTGGATGGCAGGTAAGAAGGGGAAATGCATAGGAAGGGAAAGGAAAAAGTTACCCTAAACCCTTGTCTGAGTAGAAAGAAAGACAAGGGAAGGAGAGGATTCATTCCCCTTCACGGCCCCAGATTTCTTCACCCTTGAAATGGCAGGCAAGCAGGGGAAGCAATTTATTTTAAACTAAATAAAGTGAGCAACTATCATCTTCTAACTTTTAACTCCCAAACAAGCTGCTTAAACATCAAATAAGAGGAAGTAACTTCTCCTCCACCCTCTCTCTTCTCTTCCCTTCCCCTCCCTTCAGTTCCCTCTACTCAAAAACTTCCAAGCATCGAGTTTAACAACCTCAGCTTAAAATTATGGGCTTGATAACCACTGATGAGATAAATCACTCTCCATAGGAAGTAATAAATACCAAGTAATTAAGCAGGTAAAGCAAAAAGTATTCATTAGAACAGAGAGGTGGCTACTCGATTGGGAAAAAAGCACTAAAATTAAGAGAGTAGAAGATCATCATATGCACCTTAGCCCAAAGAGCCATCTCCACAACATCTATACCAACAACCTTGGGAAGGCGACCCAAAACATCTTTGCATATGTTTAAGATGCAAAGAAGGAGGCGATTCCTACAAGAAAAGTAATAGAACCAATGAGAAGACTTCCCGCTCCTGAAATAGAACTCAGCAGCTAAATTATCCATTTTTAGATTCTCATTTCTCTCAAAGGTATAACCTGTCATCAATATTGCGCATTGTCCATTGGGGAGGAGCCATACTCTGGCTTCGAAGATTATCAAATCCCTACAAAATATACATTCATTAGTCCAAGAAACAAGTGATTAGGAAGGAATCAAGAAACTAAATTCAAAACTGGGAATGGTTGTTCTCATATTGTTTCTATGCCCAAAACTGAGAACAATATGTTTCTAATTAGCACATAAAGAATTTTACCAGCGTAAATGTACATCCACTAGGATCATTTGTTAAAACTTCCACTTTCGAGAGGTGCTTCAGCTTGTATAGTTTGGCAGGCTGCATGTACAAGAAATTTTATTTGCGGTGTTAAAATATGACAAAACCTCCAAAATGAAGTATCAACCAAGCCAATTTCAGTTCATCTGTTCTATGCATATCTAGATATATGCCTAAAAAGCATGTATGCATTAGAGGGAAGGAAAGCAAAACATATTCTTCGACAAATATAAATGAGTCAGATAGAGGTTGCAAGGAAGGGAACTTTGCAGAATTTACTCTTAAAGATACAAAATTCATTTTTTGTGCCTCAACAGCTTACTTTTAGGTTGAATGGTTGTTTGACTAGTTTTACATGGTTGGATACTCGCTCCTCCATGGTGTTTGACATGGTTTCAAACTCCATCAAACTGATACTCAGCCACTCCCCAAAAATTTTAATATTCTATTCCCTTGATTTCATCTTGTAGTAGTGATCATGTTTCAGGCTTTGCCTGAAGTTGCATGTTAGCTTACATCTACTAACCTATACCTAATCTAATAGAGGAAACGACATAGCTATAGGCACCGACAAATGAGAATACATGTTGCATAATCTATGTATATAAGAGCTCCTCAAGAACAAATACCTCAAGAACTCCTCCTGTAGAATACTTCAAAACATGAAGAAAAGCTGTTGTCCTCTGACCTTTAGATTTTGCTGCAAGAAATAGCAGGTTGTCACAAACAAAATGTAGAAATTTAACAAATCATAACAGGAGTAACACTATCCACATACAATTACTTACTTCCCCTTAAAACGAATTGAATCTTACAACGAAGATCCAACTAGCTACCTCACAAGCATACAATGCAAAAAGAACAAAGAAGACCAGGCCCCCAAAGGGAAGCTAACTTCACAATACATCATCCAGCACAATACAATTGAATTCACCCTCTTTAATCCTCTTTTGTTCAGCCAAGAGAATCCCACCCTATCCTATTGTCACATCAAAACCACTTATGCACATACCTTATGACCTAAGCTAATGTGCCATAAAATCCCAAATCTCCTTCTCCTTATATACACTAAATCCAAGCTTCAAAGTGTTATCATAAATAGCCAATGTTCACATAGAGTAGTTAATAATATCTCATCAAAGTTCAAACACCAGTGAAATAGTACATTAAGTAAGACTTCCAAAGAAAGCAAAATCACAGCAACAACTAAGAATAACAGCATAGTTGCAATTTTTATTTATTTATTATTATTATTTTTGCCTAAACTAGTGGTAACTGAAATCTAGTGAACTTGAACTAATCTATTTCGAGCCAAGTCAACTCTAGACTAATTTTCTCCGAACTCGAACTCGAACTCAAACTCGATAAGAGAAACAAGTGCCAAATTACTTTATCCAACCAAAGCGTTTATGCATAATTGCAAGTTGAAGAAAGAAAATAGCAAATAATTAAGTCAAGTTATTATGTGTTCAGATTATAGAAAAAGAAAATTAACTGGAGAGAGCGAGAACCCTGGGCTTGGCCATCTGGCGGCCAAGCTTGGAGGATCTTCCCAAGATCCCCTGAGACTTTGCAACTCGGATCGCCATCACGATCTTCTGGTTCGGGTCCTCAATCGCCGCCAAGCATGATCGCCGGAGCTCGCCGTCGTCGGCGCCCGGTTTCGCCATTTTCCGATCTCGAAGCTCCTTCCGGAGAGAGAGAGAGAGAGAGAGAGAGAGAGAGAGAAGACACAAACAGAGAACAATTTTAGAGAGAGAGAGACAGAGTAACCGCACGCGTGTTTTTTTGTTTTTTCAGACAGTGAAAAAACGGAGAAAAGTAAAACGGCTGGTCTTGTTGGGTCTTTTGTTTTGAGTTGAGTTCTGTTGTTGTGTCCGTGTCTACTGGAAGGGACTCCGTTTTTTTACGGTCGTAACAGGAGGCATTACTGTTTTACACAATTTTTGCTTTAAATTGTTACTTTTATTTGTGAACAAAATCCACAAAATCGCTGGTAGAGTTTATTATATATGAAAAAGTTGGAAGAGGAATCTTTTATGGGTATATTGCATATGAAAGGGTAAAAAATTTCATAAAAAATTGTATTTAAAAAAGTGAAAAATTAATTATTAAAATGTGTTCGTAATTAAGTTATGTATAATTTAGGCATGAAAAAGATTTCTCCCTCACCTATTCAAGCAAAGAGGACGAGAGAACTAATACAAATAGTAATTTTAAAGGAAAATAAAAAATTGTATTTTCTGTAAAGGAAAAATATTTATGCAAATAGCATTGCTTACATTTTACTTTATACTTTTTTTTTTCTTGGATGTGGTACCTAACACTTTTAAGAGACAAATGTTCAACAATTTATTTATGATTTTCTAGTTTTTTAAAAATATCTGTTTACTGAAAACAATCATATTCAAATACGATGGAATACTCAAATATGGATCACTCTCCCACTAAAATTCTGCCTATAATTCATCACGTTATAGTAGACTAGCCCACTTACCGCTATACTAAATTTCAGTTGGTATTTTATGATTTATTTACAAACATGATGCATTTAAAAAATTAGTTAAATAAATACTATAAACATGAAATTAAAGTATAATGAAAATAATAATAAATTAAGAGACAAATAACTTTTTTAGAACTTCCATATTCATACGTCAAAAAGGATTGTACTCTTCATCTAAACTTATGAAGAATGATTTTTGAATATAACATGTATAAACATAATATGAAATACCTTATATCAAGGTAAATATGAGTAAATATCAAAATATACATATATTAAAATAAAATAATATAATGTCAATTTATTTGAGAGGATATTATATTTTAATATCCCAAAAAAACCATGGAATCAATTTTTTTTTAATCAAGATTCAATGTATCTACTAAAATCATTATCAAAAACTAATTTGAGATTTTACTCTTTATCATTTGTTCACAAATGGAAGTATAACATTGATACTTAAAAATCAAGAATACACCATTCTTATAAAGAGAGGATCTTTTTCACATCTTAAGCCGAAATACTAGAGGAGAAGAAAAGTTTCCCCTCTTTTTTTTGTTTTAGGATACTCTTGAGAACAGATCCGATGGAGATAAAGTGGGGCTGATAGCTTGGAGAAAAAATACGTGGTTAAGAAGTATGATGATGTCAAGTAATCGACTCGCCCACAACCAGCAAAAAAGTAAGAACCATCTAGGGGTAGGAAAATCACAATCAAGCTAACAGATCCCTCTTTGAATAAATACTATAGCAATCTCTTATAGATTTTTCAATCTAATCATAAGACAATATATTTTAATATTATTCATTTGTAGTGGCACAAAAATTTTGCATAAATAATATTTTTTCTTATTAGTTTAATCTTCTTATTTTCTGTACCTAATTTAAGGGTGTGTTAGTTTGTAATTTTTTTTGGAGATAAAAATTATTTTTTTCATTAAAAAAATTAATTTTTATGTAGTTAAATAATTTTTTAAAATAATTAAAATCTCAATTTATAAAAGTTAAAAGGATTAACTTATTAAAAAAATTAATTTTCAACTTTTTTAATTATATATAAAATTTAAATTTTATAATCATTTTTTTCCAAAAAAAAAAGTTAAAACAAACGTACCTTTTTAGAAAGCTAACAATCTAATTTCGATTGGCAAATTGTTAAGAATTGTTAAAAATACTTTAAATATATTAACATGCGCTTTTTGTAAGAGAAAGCGATAAGATGCCCCCAAAAGGAAAGAGAAATGAGAATTCTCCGTGAATAAATGGACATTAATAAAACTAAATACATGCATTTAGCAAACTACATGAATAAACTAAGCCAAATTAGCTAATTTTGTGCGTCCCTGTGACTAACTTGACTTTGACTCAAGGATCTAAAAGCAAACTCAAATAAAATAAGTTATTTTATTGTATTATGAACCTTTTAGTGACATGCAGATTGCAGTCTTGTCGTTCTAAATTCATAGTTGTATAATTGTCTGATTGGACTAAGTTAACCACAATTTATGCATTAATATAATAAAGGATTCTCAAGTTTTCTTTGTGCTGATCGTGATTCACAGAAGAATTTTTTTCTGTTAGAGGATAGGAAAAACATAGGAGAAACAGTTAAATTTCCACTCTTTTTTTTTTTTTGGGTCATGGTTAAATTTCCACTCTTGACAATTCGATTTTCACAATTACCTTTCTGGGTCACCAATTAGCTCATCAGTTGCCCCACAAATTCTAAATAATCGTTAAGATTATTTTACTTTCATGAACAAGATTCGAGGGCGAGTTTCTTCTAGCCTTAAAATCCCAATTCAAATTTGAAAAAATAAAATAAAATTGGTTTCGCAGTTACAAGCTAATAAAAAAAAAAGAGAAAAGAAAATAGAGAACAAAGATAAAAAGACACCAGATATTTAACGTGGTTCGGTCAGTGACCTACGTCCACGGGCAAGAGTAATGATCATATTTCACTATATAAACGGATTACAATCATTCACCGAAAATAAAAAACACCAATATGACAATCCGAGCAATAAGCACGATAATCCCGTCAAGAAAAAGCACACATAAAAAGGTATATCGAAAGAGAACACCCACAAACCAAATATATCCCCTACATTTGACCAATGCTATATACTAACTAAATTTCACACTGACTACATTCAAAGAAGGCAATCTTGACAGATGAAAATAATTAGCGTTCCTCTTCCTTCAGTACGCCACCTCCGCTTAGACGTTGGGATACTAGTATCCTGAAACAAACACAGATTCACAAATGCAGAAACATAATATTTACCACACATTCCATTAGCTAGAGAGATCAAATCGGCCACTTCAGAAACAATAGGCGCGAGCTATTATTTTAAAACATGAAACTTGTCCAGTACCAAAAGCAATTTTAATCAAACTTCAAAACATTCGAATTTAAGTCTCTATTTTCAGCTTGCAAAAGAAGCTCCAAACAATAATACTAAATTGGACAAGAAAATATCCTTTGAAAACCCAACACTTGAGGATATCAAATCAATATAGGGAGATATGTTTAAGCCGTAATACAACAGTGGTCACCAGTTCTTACACCAACGTAAACTCATTTTCCAAGCCATGACCCAAAAAAAATTTAAAATAAATTCCGGGTATCTCCTTTTAAAAAATAAAATAAAATAAAATTAAAGCCTACTTTTTTTTCTAGTTTAAGCCTTCAAAAAAGAGGACAATCCAGAGACATAGACATCAAGGGCACAAGGTCCACAAATCGTACACAGCAGACATCAAATACCTAAGTAGAATAATTTTTTTTTTTTTTTTGAGGGGGGGGGGGGTGGGGACACTAGAATACGATAGCATATAGAACAATAGATACATAGCTTTAGCTTTCTTATGTGAAACTACCAAAAATAAATAAACCCAAATTATCAACAGTAAAGGGGTTTAGATATAATATAGTATTGTTCAGGTTTTAGATATAATTAGTATTGTTCAAGAACTTGAGGCTTAGTTCAGAACTTCCTCCAATATCCTTTATTTTTCCAAAGTAACAAATGAGTAATCGCTAATATGTCTCAAAATATAAGAACATACATTTCAAACTAATGAAGTCTTGCATACTAAGCTCTTATCTTTATAATCTATTAATATCCTCATACCCAGCATCTCCCCTTCATATTCTCCACGACTATAAATGGATCAAAAAGTAAAGCAATAACCACAATTGTGTTTTTCTTTTCTTTCTTTTTTTCGTATCTCCAGGGGCGAACCTGCAACTCGAAATCGCCCAGAAGCGAGATGTTCAACCACTGAGGCCCTCCGGACCGCAATTATGTTCGAACCTCTAAATTCCAAAAACAAGACGCTCTAGGCACACGAAATAAGGCATTGAGAACGACATACATGGAAACATTTAAAAAAACAAACCATCCCAACTATGTTCAGGTCTCGATGGGTCTCCCGCAAATAAGGCTTTAGATCCATGAATCAAGACACCAAGTCAATAAGGATGTATATATTTAGGAATTTTTGTCTGTAAGAAAGTGACTTTTTTTTGCTAAAAAAGAAAGATCAACCTTCATATATTTAGATAATTTTTAAAAATAATCAAAATTTCAAAAAAAAAATATATATTCACTTTTTTTTTAATAAAAACTGAAAAAAATTACTTCAAAAACAATTTATTTTTATTTTTTTTAATTATATATAAAATTTAAATTTCAAAATCACTTCTTTGAAAATTTGATGCAAAACACACCCTAAGATAATTCACGTGCACTTCATTGCACTAAACATAAAAAGACCTAAAACTCTGCAATAAATATCATTGGGGGAAAAATGCGCTAACAGCCCTACCCACAGATACGTTTGAAACAACATTATCAAGTCAAAAGCATATCCTCAGAGAGTCAAGCAAGTTCAACGCAAACACCCCTGAAGTACTAAATACAAATGTCCCTGAATAAAAAAACTAGTTAGAACAGATCCTCATAAAGAAGGCTTGCTAACCAAGTCGAAACACACCGCCATAATAATATGCAGACGACCAAGCAAAAGCGAAGCAGAGACTAATCACCTGGATACCGCTGAGCACAGAGGACATTGTCCATCTAAAATCGGAAGTCACTAATTGGAAGTGTAGACGAAAATGTAATAAGCATATCAATCAGCAACCAATTATCTAGCTGATAACTCCAAGCCACAAACTTCTGAGATATTGCAATCCATAAACCACATGTTGCTCTCATAATAATCAAACACTTTGATATCTGCATAACCACCCCCTTACTGCCACTTCCCACCAGAAGCCACGGACAATTTTCAACGAAGGCAAACCATCAAAACAACCAGCAGCACGCGTAAGTTACACTACTTCACCAGACACACAATGCAGACAGACTAAATCAACATGCTCCTGATAAGTGATAACAAACCATCTGTAGTGCACAAGGATCTCTACATATATAGCTCAAAGAATGATTGACGACATACGCAAAAATCCGCTAGTAAAATCACCAAGCATGGATTGTACAAAACCCCAAACAAAAAAATGAACTCAATCAAAAATAGTGACAATCCTCCTTAAGCAACAGTAGTCGTACAGTACTCAGACATCGCCTGCCGGTTTTACACCACTAGTGGAAGACACATCATGTTACAGAACACACCATCCCACAGAACTCTAATATCATTCTCTCACCAAAATACACGAGATCAAACCAACCAAGCCAGCTGAAAAGCATTCGGGCACTCAATCGAAGAAAATAAACCTAACAATTTGAGATGAGGTAAGAAATAAAAAAAGCTTATTCTAGTTCCAGATGTGATATCGATATAGAAGTAACAAGAACGCTTACTACAATTCAAAATATGATAACTTGTCCGACCAGAACAGAACCTTTTGATGGCACAACAAAATAGCCTCACGATCTATGATGAAAGAGAAAATCCACTCATGCATAGGAAACGTAATAATTTTCCAAGATATCGGCCAGACAATAACAAGATGCATCCATCAGAAACACACTATCAGGCACCAGTCTCCAAGTCCAAGCCATAACTCCGAAGTATTAAAGGAATACTACTACTAAGACAGCCAGGTCCAGAAAACATGCATGAAAGCAGCCAGATCCAAAATCCAAAAGCCAAGCACAAATGGCAACGAAACCAGAACACAAAAATCGGAAGGCACAAAAAGTTAGGATAATAAAAACCCAGATACAAATGTCTGTCAAATCATTGGCTTCCACATCCCACCACAGTTCTTATTCCATTGCAAGTCGTTGACACAAATATATTGATGAAGCTACACATAGAATTTACCGGAAGTTCAAGAACTAAGATCCAGATAGAGGTCACCAAATTAGAACGAGGCTCGAGTGGTTGAAAGAGCTAAACAATAAGCTGCATGAGAACAAGCAGACAATTCATTTCGATCATGGCGCAACCAAAGCACCAAGCATAAGATGGAACAACCATTAAAGAGGTTATATCAATAGTCATGAACCTTGCATAAATACACATAATAGGGACAGCACCAGCCAAAATATAAAACAGTAAACCCAGTCAAATCTAGATTAAAAATTGTTGTTTCATTAAAAACAAAATCGTAGCAGTCCTGTTGAAACAATTTGATGCAAAAAACAATTTAACAACAGAGAACAAAACCGCTCTTTATAAAATCATTGTTAGGAGAATCAACAACAAAATTTTAAAATTTCAAAGACAGAAAAAATTTCAAAAAAGGGGAGGGGGGTGACAAGCTGGAGTAATTTAGAAAGAGGGAAAATCCTGCACTTTCCGATACCAAATCACGAGGAAACTCTTAATACTCCCAAAACGCAATACTACAGGTACCACATTTTTAATTGGATTATTTGTACAGCATCACAAACCAAACCAATCAAAAACGAAAACGAGAATTAAATACTAGTAGGGTCACCAAAACACGAGGTTTCAAAGCTTCACAGTACGTTGCACTAAATAACTTGAAACACTGCACAGAAACGACGTCAACTCATTTGCTGCCAAATTAAATTATTGATACCAGAAATATCCATAACAGCATAAATAGCAAGGGAACTCTGACACTGCCAATATGCTATGAAGCGATAACATAAACTGCAGACCCCAAACTGCTGCAAACGAAAAAGGGCAAAAAGTTATCCAGCACAGCTCAATTATGCCAGCACATCATAAAAACAAGAATAGAAAATAATCAGATCAAAAACACAATAGAAAAACCTAGGCAGCTCAATTATGACGGAAGATCATAGAAACAATTTACAGACAAACCTTTAGATCATAATCACAACCTAGGAAGGCCAATCTTCTGATCCAAAGGTACATGTTAAATAAGAATAAAAGCAAAGACGGCTAGAAGAAGTGAAGCCGCTTATAGAAACCCGATGAATTCCAATATCCTCCAGATAAGGATCACCCAGCCACACTGAACTGCACAAAGCAAATTTCTTCGGTTTCATATCAAAAAATCAATCTCAAGGTAAATATTAAACAAGAACAAACAAAAGCAGAGAGGGCTGGGAGAAGACAAAAGCAAGTTCTCAACTCAATTCCTCACCTCAAACAAAGACCCAAAAAAAAAAAAATGTAGCTCATCATAACTAATAACCAATAACCCTGATTCCTGAGCCCTGCAACCATTGTAATATCCAATTTCCCCTGCCACAAAAACCTCACAAGGATGCACAAACACCAGAACATTATCTACTCCCAAGGTAGGGAATTATGAGAGATGAAGAAAAGAGAGCAGCCTCACTGTAATTAACATTGAAATAGTATGTCATATCCTTCGTAAAATGCTTGTTATTCCAAGTATACCCAAAACAAACAAGTCATGCTGACTCCTACTCCAAAGCAGGTTGCTTACCTTGTTCCAAAGGTATAGACTGGAGATCATGGGAGAAGAACTGAGACGAGAAAAAGTATCCAAAATGGAAAACTTGATCGGAAATAAGCAACAGAACAGCAATATAAGCAGCAGTATGAGAATGGCAGAATTCTTCGAACCAGGATGCAGATTGTCAGAACAAAACCGTAGAGCTAAGGCCAAACTAAGTTTATCCCATATCTGTTCCCCTTAAAGAAAACTCCATGAAGATAGAAAATCCTGCAAGGCTGCACCTTAACATAAACACAAGAACGCCGAGACAGGATAACATGAAATCCATAACAAACTCACGCTAAAAAGATAAGAAGTCAAAACCATATCAAAGTTAACAAAACCTAAGTACAAAAGGTCCTTCAATACTCCCAAGCCCAAACAGCTACTTCCAAATCCCAGAACACATTCATTGCGCACCTTTCCTGCCGAAAGAAGATATCCAAGAGTTGAACAAATTGAAAGTTTGTAATGGATCAAAACAATACAACCAAAGTTACAGAATCCAGACACACATCGCCAAATCATGCACAAAATTTGCTGCCATCGTTGCATATCGGAAACACAACTCTGCATGGAAACAGGTTTACATTCAATTCACCTTTATGTGATATTAAAAAAAAAAAAAAAAACCATATGACTGAACAATTCATCGAAAGAAATGAAGTCAAATCCTGATGCAAAACTGCAGAATGTTCGCAAAATCCAATCTCCAAGTGAGGGCAGGGCAACGCTTAAAAATATAAACAAGCAGAGAACTTGAATGCAGATTGCTGCAAAGGAATAAACACAAGCAGCTCATCAACTAGATGAAGTCCACTACAATCTAATGAAGAACAATTTTCGACGAATTGACATAAGAATCAGCAAACTATCAATTTCTAGAGAACTTGAATGTGGCAAAATCCTGATTCCTGAACCCCGCAACTCTTGTGATGTCCAATTTCCCCTGCCGTAAAAACCTCCATATACACCAGTCCTAAACACTGAACTGCACAAAAGCAGGAGGTTCATAATTCAATTCCGACACCTCATTCAAAGACAAGGGAGGAGAGAAGGCAAGGGGGTAAGCCCCGACAAATTGAAAACCAATTATCCTGATTATTGAGCCCCGCAACCATTGTAATCCCCAAAAAAAAGCCTCTGAAGCATGAACCAAACATCCATTATGATCCAAAACTTTGAAGAGAATAATTGAGCCAAAAATTAGAGAATGATACTAAAATGAGCAACTAATGATAAGCCGAATAACATTGAAAATAAATTAAATAAAAAATCAGTAAGGTTAATATATTCATGTTTACTTCAAGTTTATATCAGCTCATTAAAATGCTTGCTCCTATTCCAAAGGGAGGTTGGAGGTTGGTCATGAACAAGTGGGAAAAAGGAAGAATATCCAATCAGGAAAGGGAAATACCGCATATAAAAAATTAGAGCAAGAAATGGCACAGCATAGTTCTCAGAATCAAATCACAGATCATCATAAACAAAGAGCACTAAGCTAAACCAAACCTAAATCAAGTTCCTCCAAACATGTAACAGATTCTCCCGGAAGTATAAAATCCTGCACCTTAAACCCAAAAAACTCCACAACACTTGTTGGCATTCAAATCCAAAATGAAAGTCAAGATCATATTATAGATTACAAAACCTAACTCCAACAGTCAATGCCACCAAAGATCTCCGCCCAAGTCATGGAGAAGAAAATTCCAGAAATCAAACGCCCATAAACAAAAGGAAGTTAGAAATGAATAACAAGAGATTCAAGAGCTTAAAATCCAGGTAGAATTCACCAATTCATGAATGCAATTGGATGCCATGAAGCATGCTACGAATTGAATCGCTACACTGCAAAGGGGGGGGGGGGACAGGTTCAAATTCAATTCACATGCGCCATCAAAGCCAACAAATAAAATACGATGGAACAACTATGGAAGAAAATAAATTTAAATCAGATCATGAGCCTGTATCAAGAATTGCAGAACGTTCTTGCAAAAACCAATCTTCAATCATTCCAAAGTGCTACAATCGAATAAATGCAAAAAGATAAACCTCCGCGATCAAATGAATAACAATATTGAAACATAAAAGGGATTCTGAAACTATCAATATAAAATCCAATCTCCTCCTATTCTTCAATTCACTGCTAGAGAACAAAAACTAATTACAGATTGTTCAAGCAGAAGTCCAATCTCCAATTGGGGGCAATGCTCAAGAATATACAAAAAGCAGAGAACTTGAATGCAAAGTGCTGCAAACGAATAAACACAGGCAGCTCATCAACTGGATGGAAAACCAGCACAATCAAATGAACAATTTTTGAAGAATTGACAATAAGTAGAGTCAGCACAACTATCAATTTCTAGAGAACTTGAATGCGGTAGAATCGTGATTCCTAAACCCAGCCAACTACTGTAATCTTCAATTTTCCCTCCCGGAGAGACCTCTGTATACACCAATCTTAATCACTGAACTGCACAAAAGCAAAGTTCATAATTCAATTCCTACACCTCGTTCAAAGACAAGGAGGTGAAAAGAATATACTTATCAAAGAAATCAAAACCAATTATCCTGATTACCGAGCCCCGAAACTGTTGTAATTTCCAATTTCCCCTCAAAAGCCTCTGAAGCATGAACAATTGAACATTCACTATGAGCCAAAACTTAGTAGAACAACATCCTAGAGCCAAAAGTGAGAGAATGATACTAAACCTTTTCGGGACGGGAGTTTACTGAAGTTAAAGGAAAATGAGCAACTTATGGCAAGCCAAATGACATATAAATTATTTCACTAAAAAAAACCATTGAAAACTTTGGTAATACATAATAATACATATATATAATAAAAAATAAATTATAAAAACCCTTCATAAAATGCCTATTCCCATTTACTTCATTAAAATGCTTACTCCTATTCCAAAGTGTGTTGCTTACTCCAACTCGCGGCTATTCCAAAGGGAGGTCAGAGGTCATGAACAACTGGGATGAGGAAAAATATCCAATTAGGGAAGGGTATTGCACATGATTAAATTAGATCAAGAAAACAGAAATTTAGGCATAGCATAGTTCTCCAAACCAACTCGCTGATCATTAGAGAGTGCTAAGCTAAACCCAAGCTAACTTAAGGTCCTCCGAACATGTACGGATTGTCCAGAAAGTACAAAATCCTGCACATTATATCCAAAAGAACTCCACAACAGGGGTTGACATTTAAATCCACAAACAAAAATCCGAAAAATGAAGGTTACAAAACATAACTCCGACAACCAATGCTTCCAAGTCCCTGCACACATTTATCTCCTGCTCAAGTCATGAAGAAGAAAATTGCGGAAATCAAACGCTCAAATCAAACACATATAGACGAAAAAGTTAGAAATGAAGACAGGAGATCGAAGAGATCAAAATCCAGGTAGAAGTCACCAATTATGCATGAAATTTGATGCCATGAAATGTTGCATGATCGGAACTCCGCATGCGCCATTAAAGCCAGAAAATAAATTAGGACAAAACAACTCATCGAACTAAATAAATTAAATCAGATCATGAGCCTGTATCAAGAATTGCAGAACGCTCTAGCAAATTCCAATCCAATCTGCGATCATTCCGAAGTGCTGCAAATGAATAAATGCAAGCAGATCATCACCTAGATGAAAAATCTCCACGACCAAAGGAAGAACAATATTTGAACATAGAAAAAGGACTCGGGGAAACTATCGATTTCGAGATATTGAATCCGGTAGATACATTATTTAAGATCTAGTCTCCACTATTCTTCAATTTGCAGCCAAGAAGATGAGAAAACGAAAACTGATTTCCAAAGACGCTAAAGGTGAATAATCGAAGAAAAATAATAGGGATATTGAAATAAACAACACAAAATTACAGCAGCAGATCATCAAAATAAGAATAAGAACGGCAAACTTGATAGGAACCGGCAACAGCAAGAAGCATATCGATCGGCAACGCACTCAACAATTAAGTTACACGATCGGGACAAAATGCTGCATAAAAAACAGGTTTAAATTCGCATGCGCCATCAAAGCTAATAAAATTTGTTTAAAAACAAAAAATCAAAGAAAATTCGTTGAAGAATTAAATCGCTAATCAGAGGATAAAGAACCGCAGCCAAAATTCAATCTCCGAAAAACTCATAGCAGCCACATCCAATCTCCAATCTCCAATAAACTCAGCGCAACTCCCAAAGTGCTGCAAACGAATAGATGCAAGCAGATCATAATCAAAATCTCCATAATCAGATGATGAAAAATTTTCACAAAATTTTCATAAAATGTCCCGAAATCTATCAATTTCTTCAGATCTTGACTCCAGCAAAAGCATCATCCTCCAAACAAAAATAACTAGCAAGCCTTTCAGCACCTAGATCTCCCTGAACAATCGAAGAAGAACAATATCCGTTAAAGAAAATCCACGAACGACACAAACTCATTTATAGCACCAGATCATTAATAAAAAAGATCAACCAAATTTCAAGATCACATTCAGCAAGAAGCATCCTTAATCCAGCAATAAAGTATCATTCATCACTTCGCCACGCCAGCAGAGAAAATTCAGATTTCAATTCCGTCAAAACTTTAGATCTCCCTGAACAACCGAATAACAATACTCAAAACACTGATACGAAAAAAGAATCACGAACGATGCAACCTCAGTTAACTTCAATATCATGAAAATAAGAACCATAAGCTTCTAGATCGGAACCAGCAAGAAGCATCACGATCGGCAAAGCAAATGTAAGAGCGAGAACACATCGAAGTTTCGAAATCATAAAAATCGAAATCATGAACCATATAAAACAAGAAGAAGACGAAGAAAAAGCACAAGCAGAAGTGAACAAGAGAACTATAAGAGAAAATCGCAAATCAAAACCGTGCTCTACACTTTGCCAACCGACAATGGAATGAAATGACGGTGGGAGGGGGTGTTTATATAGAGGGGGAGGGGTCAAGATTGAAGGCTGAGATGAAGCCGCGGGTGAGAAAATCAACGGTGATGATGCGATTGAAAAAATAGTGGCTTGATTGAGCTTGACGCGGTTTTCTAATTGAGGCGGTGGATTCGTTGTACGATAATTGGATAAGTACCACAAGGAAACGTGAACTAAAGATTGGAAAAAATAACAAAAATAATGAAATGACAAGTTTATTTTAATTGGTCAATAAAAATTATAGGAAATATTAATTCATATAAATAATTATTTATTATAATAAAAAATTTATTAAAATTTATTATTTTTTAATATTTTTATTAATTAATAGTGCACATTATCACATATATAAATTAATCTCTTATTTTAATATAAAAAAACCATATTAACAAATTATCAATTTGTTAGGAGGATAAAGAAAAATTAGATAAATGAGATTAATTTCTTGGAGATTGAAGGAATGGGAAGGAATAGAAATGGAATTTTTTTAATTATTTAATTATTACTTAAAAATTAAAAGTATAAAAGCAAGATTTATTTTCAATAATAAGTTGTTATTCAAAAATATTTATGTGAAATTTGTTTCTCAAAATTATTTTATTATAAAACTAAAAAAATTAAAGGGAAAGGAAGTTCAAACCTCACTTAAAATTAAAAGTATATTTTTTTAAAACAAATTACACTTTTAGCAATTAATTATGAATCTAACTTTGATATATTATCAATGCAAAAATTTTACGTAAATATTTAATCATATATTACTATATTAATAATAAAAATATTTAATTTAATCATTCATTATCTTAAAAATTTTACAAATAAAAATATATAACTGAATGACCATATAAAATAATTTTATATTAATAACATATTACAATTAATCTTATTAATTGTTATATATAATGATTCTAAGTCATTTTTCTTTAAAATTAATTATTTTATTAAAATTAATTATTTTATTAGGATGCCGAAAAGAAAAAAAAAACCAAAAAAGGAGTAAACTTTTTCTAAGTCGTCTTATGCTCACTTGAAAAACTCAATATCATAATAAAACAAATTATACATTCAATATTAAGTTGATATTAATAATATAACTCTCATTGTGTAAATATCAAAAATATTTAGATATATATATAGAAATAAATTAAGCTACTTTCATCTAATATTCTTAAAAATTTATATATATTAACTTTAATTTTTAAAAAACTGTGCATTACACATAAAAAACAATTTCGAATAAAATCAAACCATGTATAAAGAATTTCAAACCCCTTCAAGTTGAAAAGGTATCGTAAATATCACTATAAAAAAACAATTATACTTTTTAATATCACAAATATTATTATGAAATAAATTAAAAGCTTTCGTTAAGCAAATTAAAGATTTATATAGTGTTATAGGATTATGATCATAGTCCACATAAAATAGAAAGACAACTAGTTAGACAAACTATCTTTTAAAGAATAAGTAATTACTTTATTATGCCAAAAGGCTTAGCATCGCATAAGATTCAAGCAAAAGAAATATTTATTAGCAATAAATATTCTCCTGTTTTATTTGGTTGGTTTGGAATACCATAATAAAGATTGATATAATTGATAAAGAACATACTCGCAGCTTATCAGAACACAAATTTAACTCTCACTATCAATGCAAAAATTCTGTTGATAAACAATCTTACAAATTTTTTTATAAATACTCTCTAAGTCTAAATATCGTTTGACCTTAATGGAATAACCGATATCAAATTCACTTAAATTTTTATCAAGCAAAAAAAAAAAAAAAAAAAACGTCTTCTCCCCTTATCCTTTCTCCTATAGAAAGTTTCTGATAGCGTCCTTAACACCCCAACTTCGTACTTACATGTCACAAAATACTCTTACTAAAATCCAAAGACGATTGTCATATAACCAGAAATGAAGGTATAAAATTGATACTTGCAAATCAAATAAACTTGAATAAGACCCACATTTTCAAAACCAGAGTTAGATACCATATTATTAAAGCAAAATTTAATTTCAATAGGCAATAAAAAACATATATCTAGAAAGTCAACAAAAAAACCCAACTACGTAAACCAAAACCATGAGAATCCCCAACGAATAAGAGTGTGTTTAATTTAACTTTTAAAAAAAAATATTTAAAAAATTACTTTTATTTGATTTGAAAATAACAAAACTAAATTTAAAATAATAATTTTTATTTGAATAGTATAAAATAAAATTAATTTAAATTATCAATATTTTTTAACTTTTTTAACTAAAAAATAACTTCAAAAATATTTCTTTTAAAAAGCCTTACACGCCCAAACACATTAATTGATGTACATTTTTATTCTCATTTTAACAAAAAAACTGAAATACATATAATTGTTATTTGGGATTAATAAAACAAAATGCAAGTATTTAGTAAACAACTCAAATAAACTAAGCCGACCAGGTAATTTTTGTGAGACTCGAAACTAACATGATTTTGACTCATGGATCTATTAAATTGTCAAACTCGGAAAAACCAAGATATTTTCTTCTTGGGAACTTTTTAACTACATGCACACAGCAGTTATACCGTTTTAATCTGGAGTTCAATTCAGAATTCCACATTACTAAAATTCTATTTTTTGAAAATACCAAAAACTGTGCATTAATATATCAAAATAATCTATCTCACACGGTATAGAATACCTTTACTCATTTCATTAAGTACTAAATGTTCACTATATTAGAATTATTTTATAATTTTTTGTTTTCAAAATGCTGGCCGTGATTCATAAAAGATAAAATTTGACGACTCGATTCCAATCTTCACCTTCTTGATCGCCAATTTGTTCACCAGTTGCGCTACGAGTTTTAAATAATGGCTGAAAATATTTTACATTCATGAATAAGATTCAAGGGCGACGATATTCTGGCCTTAAAATCCGATACATATTTTGGTTTTCCCCACCAAAAAAAAAAAAAAATCAAATAGCTCACCACTTAGTTTCGCAGTTTCGGGCGTAATCTCTTAGGTGAATTAAAAAAGAAAGACACCAGATAGTTTAACGTGGTTCGGCCATTGGACCTACATCCACGAGCAATATTAATGCACATATTCCACTATATAAACCAATATTACACTGACCGGGAAACAAAAATTATAACTGGAGCAATAAGAGAGCACCCGATAAAGCGAATACGTTCCCCACATCTGATCAATGCAATATACTAGCTTCTTTCATACCAACTTCCAAAGAAGGCAACTCTACAAGTAGCACCAAAAATAACTAGCGTTTCTTTTCCTTAGCTTGTAACCTCCGCTTACAACATTGAGTTACCATGACCTGAAACAAACGTAAATTCACAGATACACGAACATAACAATATCACCACAAAGTCCATTTAAACGCAGTGCACGTCAAACATCAAACTCGTAAACATCGGATACGAAAGCAATTTCAATTAAACTCGAAAACATATACACGTCAAAACAAAACATTTATTTTCAGCTTGCAAAAGAAGTACCAGACATCAACACTTAACCGAACAAGAAAATATTCTTCGAATACTCTCACACCGAAGATATCAAAAATACAACAGTGGTCACATAGTTCTTTTTTTAGGTACCTATTGTGGACTCAATTTTAACGCTTTACATCCATATATCAAAGCATATAAGTCATCAAGATTCCACGTGGTTGTGATTGTAGTACGAATTTACCGAGGTATTTCCTAGTCAATTCTTTTTTAAGTTAATAGAACAATGAAAAAAAAAAAAACACACACACACACACACACACAAACACGGTCACGCGCACCCGCACGCACAAAAAAAAAACACACAAAAACAAACAAAAACAAAAATAATCACACACACACCCCAAAAAATTAATTTAGTCAATTTCATTTTTTTCGGACAATACCAAAATATATACAACGTCAAAGGAAACTGATACATAGGCCATAACCGCTATCCGAACATCACATAGTACGTTGCAATAAACCAAGGACCTAATGCTCTGCTATTAATATCATTTGATTAAAATGCACTAGCAGGCCACCCACAGACTATGTCAATACTACATTACTTATCAAGTCAAAAGCATAACCCTAGACAGTTAAGCAAGCTCAACGCACACACGCCGCAGCAATACGAATGTTACAGGGTAGGAAAATTTAATTAGGACAAATCCTCACAAAAAGGGTTGCAACCCAAGTCGAAACACAACCATAAAATGCAGATGGCCAACCAAAGGTGAGCACAGACTAATCACCTCGACACAATAAATACTTCGGGCTTGGAAGCTTCTTCACCTCATTGTCCATCTAAATTTGACACTCACTTGTTGAAAATGTAGATGAAAATGTAAAAAGCAATCTAGCTGATAAGTCGAGTCACAAACTATTTCAAACCTGTTACTCTCAGAACAATCAAACAGGATAACCACACCCTAAATGCCACTTCTCACCACAAGACACGAAAAAAGGAACAAATAAAAAAAAAAAAAATCCACAGCACGCATAAGTTACCTTACTTCCTTATATTCAAGGACACAATATGCAGACGGACTAAACAAAGCTAGTGACAACAAATCATCAGTAGTGCACAAACATTTCTATATAAATTGCTTCGAGACATGACAGACGGCATCAGCAAAATCCACTACTAAATCATCAAGCGGTTGATTGTTCGAAACCCCAAACATTAAAAATGAACTTGACCAAAAATAGTCATCCTTAATGAGCAAAACAGTAGTTGAACAGTACTCGTACATCGCTTCCCGCTATTGCACCATTGGTGGAGTAATGACTAGCACACATTCTGAACGGCAGTAATAAGTGGAAGATAGATCACGTTACGGAACACACCACAGAATTCTAATATTCTCTCTCCAAAACACCTGAGATCAAACCTACCAAACCTGCTGAGAAGTATTCGGGCACTCATGTTCAATATAATCCAAGAAACCCTACCCTACCAATTTAGGACAGAGGTACGAAATGAAAAAGCTTATTCTATCTCCAAATAAGATATTGGTAAAAAAGTAACAAAAACGCTTACTTCAATTCAAAATATGATACCTTGTCCAACTGGAACCTTTGATGGCACAATAAAACAGCCCCACGATCTGTGAAGAGGAGAAAATCCACTCATGCATGGGAAACAAATATTTTTTCAAGATATCGGTCCGAAACTACCAAGAATTAATGGTATACTGTTAACATAGCCAAATCCAGGAAACATTAACGTAAGCAGCCACATCCAAATGCCAAGCACAGAAGGCAGCGAAACCAGAATGTACAAAGAAAAAAAAATCAGAAGCTACACAGAGGTATAGGGAGATAACACCCAGATCCGAATGTCTGTCAAATCATTAGCTTCCACATCCCTGAACAGTTCTTATTCCCTTGCAAGTCATTGCCAAATATATTGATGAAGCTACACATAGAATTCACTGGAAATTCAAAAACCAGGACCAAATTAGAATGAGGCTCAAATGCTTGAAAGAACTGAGTTAAAAAAAAAAAAATCACTGTTATCCAGTAATCATGCGAACCTTGCGTACACTACAAAGGGACAGCACTAGCCAAAATATTAGACAGCAAACCCAGTCAACTCTATAATTTTTTTTTTTTGTTTAAAAAAACAAGTTCCATTTAAAACACGATAATAGATGTAGTTCTATTAAAACAATTTGATGCAAAAACAATTTAACTTTCATAAAATCATTATTAGGAGAACAAATCAAGACAACAAATTCTTCAGATTTCAAAGATAGTTGAAATTTCAATTTAAAACCAAAAAAAGGGAGACAAATTGGAGTAATTCAGAAAGAAGGAAAAATCCCGCACCTTAAAAATTGTGGCTGTGTTTCTGGTACCGAATCGCAAGGAAAACTGTAACACCGCAAATATGCTATACTACAGGTACCACGACATTTTTAAATTGATTATTTTTCCAGCATCGCAAAGCATGTAGCAGTACTAGACGGAAACCAATCAGAGACCAAAACGAGAATTAAATATGAATAGTCACCAAATCGCACGAGGCTTCAACACTTCACAGTACAGCATTGCACACAATAACTTGAAACACTGCACAGAAACAAGTTCAACTAATATGCGGCGAAATTAGTGCCAGAATCTAAATACAGAACAGCATAACTCATCATAAATACGGGAACTCAGACACTGCCAACACACTACGAAGCTCCACACACTACTGCATACCCCAAACTGCAGCAAACGAAAAAAAGGCAAAAAGTTCAATATAAGAGCAGATCAAGGCCGCACAGAAAACAAGAACAGCTGACAAAATCACAATCTAGCAAGACCGATCTTTCCGTCCAAAGGTACAGATTAACAAGAGTAAACAAAAGCAAAGAAGGCTAAGAGAAATGAAACCGCCGATAGAAATCCAATGTTTTCCAAACTTCTTCGGTTAAGAATCACCCAGCCACTCTGAACTGCACAAAGCAAGTGCTCGATCCAATTCCAATACGTCTCATTCAAAGACAAGGAATAAGAAACTCATCCACAAAATTAAAACCAATGATCCTGCTTCTGAAAAACCACAAGCGTTGTAGTTTCCAACTACCCCGGGCAAAAAATAATTGCATCACTGAATAGCACAAAAGCAATTTCTCAATTCAATCCCTATACCTTACACCAAAATATTATAAATACCAAACAAAATTAAAACCAATAATCCTGATTCCTGAAGCCCGCAACTGTTGTAATCTCCAATTTCCCCTGCTCTAAAACCTCCGTGGACATACTGTTGAACTGCAGAAAAGCATGTTCTCAATTCAATTCCTAACCTCAATCAAATACCCAGAAACAATAAAAAAAAAAAAAAATGTAACTCATTATAAATTAAAACCAATAATCCCGATTCCTGAGTCCTGCAACCATTGTAATCTCCAATTTCCCCTGCCGCAAAAACCTCAAAAGCATGTACGAACAACAGAACATTCCCCATTCACCCAAAACTTTGAACACGAGCATACTAGAGACAAAAATAGGAAGGCGATAATAAACTAGTCTTTCTGAGTTATTGGAGGTAAACTGGAAAAGAGCAGTCTCACCGTAAATAACATCTAAATAATTAGAGACTTTGATGTAGCTTCCTTAAAGATATGTGTCATAACATCCTTCGTAAAATGATTATTATTCCAAGGTATACCGGAAAAAAAAAATAAGAAAAAGAAAAAACAATTCGCCCTTACTCCTATTCCAGTCATAGGCTGCTTATCCTATTCCAAAGGCATAGATTGAAGGGCACGAGCAACTGAGACGAGAAAAGCATCCAATTAGAAAACGGAAAACTTAAGAAAAACCAGCAAGAGAACAGGTATAAGCATGACAGAATTCTTCAAACCAAGATGCAGATCCTCGGAACAGAGAGAGAGCTAAGGCCAAACCAAGCTATATCCCATATCTGTTCCCGCTAAGAAAGAACACCTTAAACAAACTCTATTAATGTAGAAAGTCCTGCACAGCTGCATCTTAAACACAAAGAACTCCAACACAGGTTGACACGAAATCCATAACGAATTGGCATTAGATAGATAAACGGAAAACTTGATTAAGAAAAATCAGCACAAAAAAACAGGTATAACCCGTGACAGAATTCTTCAAACCAAGACGCAGATCCTTAGAACAGAAACAGAGCTAAGGCCAAGCCAAGCTATATCCCATATCTGTTCCAATTAAGAAAGAACTACTTAAACAAACTCCATTAAGGTAGAAAACCTTGCACGGCTGCATCTTAAACACAAAAAGAACTCCAACACACGTTGACACAAAATCCATAACGAACTTGCATTAGAAAGATAAGATATCAAAACCATATTGGAGTTAGCAAAACCTAATGAGTCAGATTCCTTAGCCTGCACTAAGAATTGCAGAATGTTCAAGCAAAATCTTATCTCGAATCTCCAATTGGGGACAACGCTCAGCCGCTCAACAATACACAGGAGGCAGAGAACTCGAATGCAAAAGTGCTACAATACGACAATCACAAGCAGCTCATCAACAGATGAAAGACCACCACAATCAAATGAAGAGCATTTCTCGAAGAGTTGACATAAATGAAAAGTCAGCAAAACTATCAATTTCTAGAGAACTTAAATGCGGCAAATTCCTGATTCCTGAACCCGGCAACTATCGTATCTCCAATTTCTCCTGCCCCGCAAAATACTCAGTACACACCAATCTTAATCACTGAACTGCACAAAAACAAGTTTATAATTCAATTCCTATACCTCATTCAAATACAAGGAGGGGGGAAAAACTCATCGAAGAAATCAAAACCAATTATCCTGATTATTGAGCCCCGCAACCGTTGTAATATCCAATTTCCTCTTAAAAAACTCTGGAGCACGAACAACTGAACATTCACCATGATTCAAAATTTTCAGGAACAATATAGCCGTTCAAAAAGTTAGAGAATAATACTAAATTTTGTTTTGGTTGGGAGTTGGAAAATGAGCAACTTAAGATAAGCCGAATGACATGTAAATTAATTCAATAAAAATATTGAAGACTTCGGAAATATATGAGAAGAAATAAAATACTTCAAGAAACGGTTATTCATATTTACTTCAAGTTTCTATCAGTCTGCATGGCGCTCCTTAAAATGCTTACTCCTACTCCAAATTGTGCTACTTACTCTTATTTGGCTATTCCAAAGGAAGGTTGGAGGTCATGAACAACTGGGATGACGAAGAATATCCAATTAGGGAAGGGTAATACTGCATATAATAAATTTAAGCAAGAAACAGAAATTTAGGCATAGTATAGTTCTCCAAACCAAATCGCAGATACTCAGAAACAAAGAGCGCAACCAAATCGCAGATAATCAGAAACAAAGAGCGCTAAGCTAAATCAAAGCTAACTCAAGTTCCTCCGAAGTCCAAACACGTAGAGATTGTCCAGGAAGTACAAAACCCTGCACCTTAAACCCAAAAGAACTCCACAACACGTTGACATTCAAATCCAACAACAGAAATGCAAAAGTTGAAAAGTTACAAAACCTAACTCCAACAGCCAATGCTTCCAAGCCCCAGCACACATTTATCTCCTGCCCAAGACATGGACAAGCAAAAATGCAGAAATCAAAAGCTCATAGACGAGAAAGTTAGAAACGAAAACAAGATATTCAAAAGTTCAAATCCACGTAGAAGTCATCCAATTATGCATGAAATTAGATGCCATGAAGAATGTTACATGAGAACCACAACGCTGCCCCAAAAAAAAAAAAAAAAAGGCTCAAAATCAATTTGCATGCGCCATCAAAGCCAGAATGAAAGAAAATAAGTTAAATCAGATCATGAGCCTGTATCAAGTATCGCAGAACAATCTTGCAAAATACAATCTTCAGTCTCTGATTCGAAAATGCTGCAAACAAATAGAGGCATGCGGATCACCTCCTAGATGAAAGATCTAGACGATCAAATAAATATCATTGAAAAAGATTTAACAAAAAAAAGTCAGGAAAATATCAATTTCTAGAAGTCTTCAGGTTTAAGATCCAATCTCCTCCGATTCTTCAATTAGCTGCTAAAAAGAAGAGAAAACGGATTTCCAAAATCGCTGGAGTTGATCAAACGAAAAACAATATTCAAGATGTTGAAGTAACGACAAAGTTATGTCAAAATAAGAATGGCAAACTACGGGAACCGGCATCCACAAGCAGCAGATCCACCAGCAACGGACTCGAGAAGTTACACGATGCGGACAAACTGCTGCAGAAAAACATGTTCACATTTAATTCGCCCGCACCATCAAAGCTAGTTTTTTTTTTTAAAAAAAAAAATTATGACAGAAAATTCGTTGAATATATTAAATCGTTAATCCTCGGCTAAAGAATCGGAGCCAAAATCGAATCTCCAATCTCCGAGAAACTCCAATCCAATCTCCAAGAAACTCGTAGCACCTCCCAAACTGCTGCAAACGAGTAGATACAAGCAGATCAACACCTAATCTACATAATCAAACTATTTGAAGAATTTTCTTAAAAAACAAGAGTCACGAAGGTTATCAATTTCTTCAGATCTGAATCCGGTAAAAGCATCATCCTCCAAGCACCAATAAAAAGCAAGATGTTGAGCTCCTAAATCTCCTGAACAATCGAAGAACAATATTCGTGAAAGGATCGATATAATCGAAATATTTGAAGAATTTTCATAAAAACAAGAGTCACGAAGGTTATCAATTTCTTCAGATCTGAATCCAGTAAAAGAATCATCCTCCAAACACCAATAAAAAGCAAGCCCCGCTCACCACCTAAATCTCCTGAACAATCGAAGAACAATATTCGTGAAAGAAAACCCATGATCGACACAGAATCAGTTATAACACCAGATCATCAAAATTAAGAATAAACAACTTCAAGATCGGAACCCGCAACCCGCAACAAGCATCTTCAATCCACCAAAAAGTATAATCCATCAATTCGCTAAGCCTAAGCAGAGAAAATTTAGATTTCAGTTCCGTCAAAGCTTAACTCTTCCTGAACAACCGAATAACAACATTCAAAACATTGATACAAAAATCAGGAACGATGCAAACTCAGTTAACTTCAACATCATCAAAATAAGAACAATAAGCTTCTAGATCGGAACCAGCTAGAAGAAGCATCTTGATCGGCAAATCAAAACCACAAACAACTCTGTAAGGGAATCAACAAGAGCAAGAACACAGCGAAGCTTCTAGACCACGAAATTCAAAATCATGAACCATATACAACAACACGAAGATGAAAAAGCTTAAGCAGAAGCGAATAAGAGAAACTAGAAGAATAAACCGCAAAACCAAACCATGCTTTCGCCTCTTGACGCTCTACAACCGAGCAGGGACGGGGTGTTTATATAGAAGGTGAGGGGTCAGGATTGGCGGCTGAGATGAGGCGGTGGGTGACAAAATCAACGGTGATGATGCGATTAAAAAAAATAGTGGCTTGAGTTTGACGCGGTTTTCTAATTGAGGCGGTGGAAAGCTGAAGAAGAATTCGTTGTACGACTTACAATGGACGCTAAGTAGATAAGTATCACCTAAAAAGGAAACGTGGAATAAAATATTGCGAAAATATTAATTAATTAATTTAAATAATTCAAATGATAATAATCAATTACTGCTATCGGATATGTAATGCAGGTTCCAGCTATGATTCCCACGATTAGACAAAGCGCCATAATTTTGGGGGGAATAAAATCGCAAATCATGAGGCGGCAAGTAAAGATGCGTGTCCATAGTATTGGATTATCAAGTCACTAGCGATCTAGCACCGAAAGCATTTTGACGTTAATATGATAGCTTAAATTTAAATTTTATTGCTATTAACATATAAAAAAAAGTATTGAATTATTGAATTTAATTTTAATATATTGATAATATAAAAAAATTATATTTTATTTAATTAAAATTTTTTATTTATATAATTATTTAAATAATAAAAAAATAAATTAAATATTTAAATTAATATAATAATATATAATTTGATATCGGTATAAAATATTTTACAAACGTACAAATTATATCTTTTCTTTTGATAACCCGTACTGGATTTATTCTACATGCTGATAGGAGTAAGTAAGAGTATGAGGTAAATATCATAGTACACGAGAACACAGTTAAGTAATATTAAGTAATAGAACAAAAATTCGCAGCATTAATGGAATAGAGTAGAGCTCTTTTTAAAAAGATGAGAAATAAAATCTTTAAGCAGTTATTTCTAAGTTATGTATATTTAAACTAATCATTAGGAGTTATTTTGGTCACATATTTTATCTTGACTTGATGCATGAAATTTGTTCCTAATTCAGATTTTTTTTAAAGATATTACGTAATCTAAAATAAAGAGATCGTCGTCAAGGTACACGTCTTGTTTTTTTATTAACAAGATCAAGTAAACAAAGTCATGTTTGATATGCTTTGTTTCATATAGATATGGAACAATAATTACATTGTACTTAATAATTCATGGTTTTCTGGTCAAATAGGTTGGGCTTAGTTTGATTTTGATCAACCAAAATTTTGGACCAAGTCGGTCTAGACCAATTCTTTTGAACCTCTTAAGATATAACTTGGAAGCCAAAGTTGAACAAGTGGGACGGGCGAGCTTGAACATCATGACCAAAAAAAAAAAAGTTCGATCATTTCTTATTTAAATTACAATGACACAAAATGAGAATTTCATCACTTTGATGTTGAAGTGCTTAAAATTAAAATTGTAAACATACTCATCCCCACTCCAATCACTCAATCAAACATACAAATATAAACTCTCACTTCCATTCTATTCCCTTTACTTTTTCTAGTTCTTAGTTATATGCCATGTAATTATGAATATATTTTATGCTATTAAATGCTACATTTTTACCTTGAAAATAAAATGGCTAAGTTTATATATATATATATATATAAGTTTACATAGACCAGTCACTGTCGAAGAACAAAAATTTCCAACAATAACTAGATTTTAAAAATATTATTTTTGGTCAAAAATTAAAAAAAAAAATGACACTTGGTTATATTTGCAAAAAGGCCAGTACCGTCACCACCCCCCCAAAAATAAAAAAAAAAGGCCAGAGTTCATTCACTTCCTCCACGATAGCGTAAAATGGCCTACTACACCACAAATTAAAACAAGCCCCAATTACCTTATGCACTGTTTCATTATTGACCAAAGACAATTATTGATAAAATCCCTAGGTGTAGTGACAGGGGACACAATCAATACGATGCATATTGAAAAGTAAAGAAAATGACAAAAATGCTTATATGATAGATCCCATACGATCACTGTTATTTTTGTTCAATTTTTCTTTTATCAAAAAACTTACCAACGCAAGAAACTTACTAGCATAGCACTATTTGCATTCGTAAGTTTTATATATAAGTACACAAAGCTTACTAATACTTGTACTGCTTGCATTGATAAGTTTTGTTAAAAAAAAAAAATTACCAACATTTACACTATTTGCACTAATAAGCTTCTGGATAAAAAAAAAATAAACAAAAATAACGATGATTGTGTGAAATCTATCATCCAAATATTTTTGTTGTTTTTCTCATTTTTTTGTATGCGTTGAATAATGCATAAAAAAAAATACGATCCCTAAACATTATTCAATCTCCAAACATACTTAAAGAGGTAAAGGCCTTGATGCCTTCATTTGGACCATGAATTCTACTTTTTAAGACCAATTTTTGGGTTTTAGAAACTAAACAAGGGAAATGGGCTTTCATCAAGCCTAAAAACTCTAAAATTTTTGGTAATGGAAAGGCAAAGAACATAAACATAGATATAAACTAGGAATTTAATTTAGATGTACTGACAGTATAAAAAACTTTTACATTGTCATCCAATCAAAACTTTCCATTTACATGACCATTCAATTAGTGGCTGATTATGTCAAAAGTTTTACTGATGTAGCAATTTATGATTGGATGTCAGTGTAAAAATTTTTTACACTGACAGTGTATTCAAATTAAATCCATAAACTAATTCTTACACTATTTCTACAAAAAGAACTCAACCTTAGGCTCCTTTCATTATGCAACTCTTCTCTTTCTTAAAAGTGCTCAAGCTTATTCCTTGCAAGTCCTAAAAAACTTGGAAACTAAAACCAAATATCCATAATAATAAACATCAAGGTACAACTATATCCGAAGCCATTTCCTCAAGAACTACACAATCTAAAAAAGTTTCAAGTTGCAATGACGAATCATCCAGCTGACAAGGCATCTGTTGCATCAGTTTTTTGTAGTTTTGCTAGGTCCAACTCTTTCACGCGATGTCCAACTTTTATTGGATCTCGCATTCTCGCTTCAAAAATAACTGGTAATGCAGCTGCCTCTGCAACTGGAGTAATTGCTACAAGATGGGAAGGGAAGGAAGATTTATTTCCAACTACACATGCCTGCATTCAATTAGTTTCCACAAAACACAATGGGCACAGGCGCACAGCAATCTGACAATTTATGAAAATATTGGTGCTATTATATAAGTTCATGTGTGTTAGCAAACAGCTCCAAAGCAAAATCTTTTGTTTATTTGATTCACCTTTCCATAAAGCTATATCTTTTCTAAAATCATCTAATCAAAGAGCTCACACTAAATACAAAATACAAATAATAACCATACTCAGGATTGACAGAAAAAGAGGAGGGGTGGTTAGAAAAGGAAGAGCAAAAAAAAAAAAAGTACTCATACCTAATTCCATTGGCTAGTGGCTACTGAAACTAATGAAATAAGAATGAGTTAGATAACTGCAGGTAGCCATTGCTTCCAACCATTTAACTAAATCAGCTTTGCAAAGGTTTGGCTTTGCGAATGTGGCCCATGTTATTGACAAGATCCTTGCGAGTACAGACAGGGAACATATTGATGTTTTTGAATGCTTTCAGCCGCCACAAGACATATGGGAAGCTGAGCTGATCCCTAGAAGTGAAGCGAACCACCTCGTTAAACCAGACGCACATCAATAGATTAGTTAGTGGTGTGTGCTTCCTCACAATTATGGAGGCTTCACATAGAGCTGCACAGAACAAGTTTTGGTGAAACATTTTACAAAACATTGGTGCAAAGGTCGGAAAAACAATCCAATATACTATGTAAGGCCAAGTTTGGTAACATACTTATACGAGGATTGGCATACTATTCACATGCATACAGCTATAGACATTATTAGTAATGAAAGATGACAGAAACATCTTGGATGAATTCGAACAGCAATCTTTCTTTCTATGGAGAAAATAAGAAAATTTTTAAGAATACTGTTAGGTAGTGATAATATAACTTAAGCGTACCTTTCTTTCCATTAAATCTCTTGTCTTCAGGCAAGCCATCTTTTTTGTGTTGATTCAACTGCACTTCAACTTCCTCTGGCTTGGCTTTGTTTTTCTTGACAACAGCCTTAGCCTCATCATAGACACTACTGCGAGCTCCATGCTCAGATATGGCAAGTATAGAATTTGGGCGCCAAAGGAGTGCTTCCAAAACACCTAGTGGGTCCCTCCTAAATTGGGACTTGGAGTCTACCCAAATAGAGTATTTTGCTTTAGGAAAAAGGCGATGGCTTAACATCTGAAAAATGTCCAAGTGAAAAAGGAAACAAATAAAGGAGATTACTGTCACAGGGAATCACCTAAAAAGAAAATAAAGTAGAGAATAACAGAGCACTCCGGGCATATATCTTACTTTATCCTTCACAAATAAAGCACATGTCAATTTGGGTAGTAGTTTTGTGGAATAAATTTAGGCATTTGGCCTCTATTTGATGTAAAGCATATGATCTTTTTAGAAGAATTATCCTCTCAGATATATCAAGAGACTTGAGATAGTTTTTTTTACTCTTGTTTGTTTTTGTTCTTGTAAAGAATATCTCTTGTACTCCTATCTTTTTGTGTACTTCTCTTCATCTCAATAAAATTTTTCTTTTATCAAAAATAAAAAAAATAAAGCATGTGTCAATATGCAGAACTCATGGAGTTAATGAAGATTAAAAGGGGAGTTAATGAAGACAACAACCATGCTGTACATGTATTTACATAACAATGGATGACAAAATAAGAATCTTAGGAGAATGATTATCTGGGAGAGGGAACCAAGTCAGCTACATGTTGTGCACTCGAAACATTATTAGGACATAGCAAATCATATACTAGAAGAAGATGGATGCACAAAAGAACTTTAAAGATTTAATACCTTGGGAATTTTACCATTCAACCTTTGATCAGAAAAAGGAAGCTCCTGAATGACAACAACACGCCATTTCCCAATAAATCCATTTTCTCCAATTCTACGCTCTACTAATTCCTGCGCTTTTACAGTGATTTCATCCCAGAATGCTACATAGCAAACCTGCATACCACTAAATTGATTTGGCAAATAAGATTGGTGACTTCCAAGCTACATTAATAATGATCATTTATACTACTTAAATAACCTTCTTAAGTGAAGCCTCAGACATTCCAATCGGTTGATATAGATCATCCCCGCCACCAAATGCGCAAGTAGATACCACAGCTTTGCAGGTTTGCATGTAACTTTTATCTTCATCAGATATCTTAAACCCTCCATTCACACCATAGAACCCACAATGTACCTTCATTGTTTTTTTCACCTGTATAAAGAAACAATACAGCCAAGCATATCAAATAGAGCCCAAGAATCAATAAAATAAACAACCGAGAATCAGCTTATAACCTCAAAACTTTTATCTCTCTCCTCAAATGTTTGATTCCCAGTAAACAAATTAAATCTCATGTCTTCTGTACGCAATTGAGAAAAGGTAGTATTCCCTCCTAGAAAAGTTGCATCACTCCCTGATGATATATATAAAACTTCATCAACAGGGCCACCTGACTCTACCTCCTCAGGAATATCCAGATTCTCAAGCTTTTCAGGTGGAAGGAGCTTCAAACAACCTAATACCATTAGATAAAGCCACATGTCATCAGCAATATCAACAACAACACCCAAGCATTTTCCTATTAATTGGAGTCGACTACATAGGTCAGACAATGCCAACCGTACACAGCGTTGCTTACGAGCAACGACCTAGCATTAACACATCGTTGATCTATGTTATAAAGATTCAACAAAGTTCTACTTTAGCTGTCGACTGCTAACATAAACCGCCTCTTTTATCTATTATGTAAAAAATTTGCGATGAAGCTTGGCATAGACAAAGTTATTAAGTATCACATATAGACAGTCAGTTATTATAGTTAGAAGTTTGTTATATTTTTGAGTTACTAATCCTACTCTGTTATACCAAACTACTCTTGATGAGCTCAATGCATATATACCGTAAGTAATAAGTTGATCAATACAACTTATTAAGCCACATGTCATCATTATCATAATTCTTAATGTGTAAATGGGTCTCCTTCAAGCACCCTATACATCTTAAAACTTTGCTTCATCAGTAAAAAGAATAAAATGCCACAGAATTGAACAACAATAATAATAGTAATAATGATAAGTTCATTCTGTTTCCCACTTTGGCCGTATGCGCAGGAATCAAGGAATCCCAAAATCAAAAATCCATTATAAAACATTTTTACCAAAACATACTTATTCAATTCTCAATCTCTAATTAATTCATTCCATTAAAGTTAATTATAAATGCTTCATTTATATGTGAAAACCACAGATATGAACTACTTTTGTTTGTTCTTTCTTAAGTGATAAATAAAATGAAGTGAAGGAGTAAATTAAACTTACGTTCTCTGACACCAGCAACAACATGGGTAGTGGGATCAAGGCGATTCAAGTTGCCTTGTAGCTCCTTTCGCAATGCGGGTGTGGATGATACATTGACTCGATTACGTGTTGTTACTGAGTTCGAATTCAGGTTCAAACTGGGCCTGCTGCGACCAATTCTTGTGGCCTCGAAGACGAGCAAGCACGCAGCTGCAACAATTACGAGAAGGGTCCAGTATCTGAGGAACAGCTTCCACAGCAATCTTCTGTGGCCGAGTTTCTGGCGCTTCCGACGCGCCCGGACCCGCATCCGACCCAGTTCATCGGATTCGTCGTCCGACACGGAGATCGATATGTTGGTGTGATTATTGACGAACATTGAAGAAGAATAAGAAGATTGTGGCGTGAAAGGGACTAAGCGAGAACAAGAGAATTAGTTGAAAATTGAGGAATGAGATTTATCAGAGTTGAAATGGCCAGAGAGAATAATAAAACGAACCCAAAAAAAATTTTAAAAAAAAAATGGAAAACTGTCTCTGATTACTGATTTGTGCTGTGTGAGCCGCGGGGGTAGCCAGCGTCTAGTTTATGCGTTCTTCTAAGGTGCCTTCTTTTGTATTGGCACTTAGCTGACGTGGAGACGAATTTTTTTTTCTTTAATTGTTAAATTAATCTAAATTTGGATTTCTGAGATCTTAACAATAAATTATTAGTTATTTATGCAGCACCAGATTAAGTTATGTTATGATCACTTATGGAATGACATTTTAATTTTAAATAATAAAAAAATGCACCATTAATTTATATTTATCTAAAGTATCATTCTATAAGTAATTCCAGCATAATCTAATGTGCAACACCTAATAATTTCTCGTCCTTACCCAAGTAATTGTCTTGAGAGAATATTCAAATATAACAGTGCACTCCAAAAATGGCTTGGAAATAATCAAAGGCATACTAACCCAATAGAATGTCCAATTGCCCTTTTCTTTTTCCTTAGTTTCTTATTTATATTCCATGACCTTAACGTTATAAAAGTCAAGGGGAGACAGTTATTTGATTGAAACAACATCACCTTTCCATGGCGGAGAGCTAAATTTGACATACTTAAGTAGGAAATTTAAAGGAACTTGGCCAGGGAAATCAATTGTTGCATTTCAATTTTTATCTATACCCATTTTACAGACTATTTATCCCTCCTAGTCGCAATTTTTCCTTTTTTTTTTGGCACACAAAATTTAGGCTGAGAAAAAGCCTGCCTTTGTTTAGGATCAAAGCATATCTCTAAACTTGATAAATGTTTACAAAGATATTTACATGTGTCCTATAATGGGAGAATTTAAGAATCGACTACAAGTAACAGCTATTGAGTAGAAGCAGAACTAGGTGAGTCAACTTCCATTTTCCCCACCTAGTCGCAAATAATTATGGCATTGTAAGGACTGATCTTTATATTGAGATTAAGTGGTGTAAAAATAATGTAAAGGAAAAATTGTGCACAAATATTAGCAAAAGCGTATATGAGTAGAAGCATGACAAGTCATCTTAGATATCTAAGATATCACAGTGTCACACTCGGAAACACATGTCTGTATAGCATAACATAGAATCACAACTCCAGAACTCTCGCGTTTTAAAGAATAATTGGCATGTAGTGGATGCATTTCACATTATCATCCCAAGCATGGTACCAGTATAACAAATTAACTAACGCACATATTTGACAAAAGTCACAAAAGATACATGATTGTACACATAGGGTTATAATACCCTTCTTTGATGACAAGCATAGGCTTGGCCTACATAAACACAAATAATTGAGATATTCAGATCATTTACATATCTATGTTTAAAACGTTTCAGTGCGCCAAAAAAGAGGAATGACTACACAGATAAGAAATGAGGAGTGAAGACCGAAAAGTTTAGGTCTTCGAAAAGAAAACTGCGAATAAGAAGTATGATTTTTGGTGGTGGGAGAAGGGGAGAGAGTGAAATCATAGCGTACCTACTATACTATTCCCAATTCAATGTTAGTTGATACAGAACAAGAAAAGAAGATATGTGAAAATAAAGGACAGGATTCTGTATACAAACACCTTGGGAACTTTGTTTTAATCTCTCTTTACTTTTCTAAAAGGAAACCTACACCTACAAATGAAATCAATTGATAGTTTCACATGTAACCAACTCCAGAGACACAGGGACGAAAGAAAATTCGAAAAATACAGAGACCATACATGTAAAATCCCAACCTCAACGTTTCGAATACTGAGGAGCTTTACGAGCTTTCTTCAGACCAGCTTTCTTCCTCTCAACCACTCTAGAATCTCTGGTCAGAAGCCCTTCCTGCCTCAAAGGTGCTCTATGGTCTTCACTCACCTTCAGCAAGGCACGGGCAATACCAAGGGAGATTGCTTGAGCCTGACCAGAGAGGCCACCACCCTCAGCTTTGACGAAAACATCATAACTATTTTCATATCCCAGAGTTACTAAGGGGACCCTAATGTATTGAAGCCACAATGGATTTCCCTGAAGATATTCCTGTACAACATATAATAAATTAGACAAAACAAAAGAAGATTAAATGGGGATGACAACTAACAACTGAGAAACAAATTGATATTTAAGGAGCACGTGCCCATATAAAAGATTCCTAACAAAGTACACGACAGTTAAAAAGGCTGTCCATGGGTTACAAATAACTTTAACATTATATGATTCCAATTCAATCATGTTTTTCATTAAATCCTAAATCCAAGATGACATAATGTGAGGAATTTCTTCATGTGCTTATGAATAGTGAAAAAGAATGATCCAACAACAAGTTTTAATCACCCAAGTTAGTGATAACAACTCATTCATAAAAATAAAACAAATTTCATTCATCGTGTCATTATTCTAATTATTATTCCCAAAGATTGTACCAAAAGAAGATATTCTTCCAAAAGGAAAAGGGAAGAACTTAGTAAATCCAACATCATGCAAATGTTCAGATTAAATCAAAGTTCAAGCCATCAAATCGGATGAACACTTGAAGTGTATGCTTGGTAGAGAAGGTGGAAATAAAAGGACTGTGAAAATGAAGTGGGGTCTTCAGCTCATTTTCATGCCAAAAATTGTGGCGAGAAGAGAAAAACAGTTGCACTCCACCTTTAACCATCCCACATTTTAGTTGTATCAGGCAAACATATGCCATTCCTATTTCAGCCAGTACCACCTCATACCAAATTGGCTCATATTTATGCTTAATAGCAAAATCAATTGAACTTAGTCCATCTATGTTGCACTTCCTTGCAAATCTTTACATAGCCAGTCCCAAGTCTAGGGATGTCAAAAATCCCCACGCAATGGGGATCCCTGCAGGGACTGCCCCATGAGGGGCCGGGGACGGGGAGGGGGATAAAACTCCCCCAAAGCAGATTCGGGGATCGGGATTGGGATCACTCTCCCCTTCCCGCGAGGACCCCGCATTTATGAAAATACTAAAATGCCCTTAAAAAAATACACTATATACAGATTTATGTTGTAGATTTATGACATTTCATATGTAAATTTAGTTTCATAAATTATAAAAAAAAAAAAAAAAAAAATCCCCAACTTAAGTGATCCATAAGCCCAGACCCAATCACCTAAGCCCACTATCCTAACCCAATCTCTCAAACCCTACTTGTCTCTCACCCCCAAAACACACACACACACAACTCTCCAGTCTCCACAATAGCCGCACATCAGGAAGACAAAGGGTGAGGCGATGTCGCGGTGAGCCTTTCTAATTGCTGCACCACCGGCGACAGCAAGGAGCTACACCACCGGTGGCGACCTCGCGGCGCTCTTGCAACGCGTCTCTTCCTTCCCTTTGCGCCTCCACCTCCTCCTCTTCTTCTCTGCCACTACAAACGACATTGACGTCGTTACTCCTCCGCCAGTCCATGAACGACAAGCGCGACATCGCTGCTCCTCCACCATTGCAGCTGGTTGTTGCTCCTCGATGAAAGATCTATGCCAGTCCTTTCTCAGATCTATCTGTGTTTGTTGTTGTTGTTGTTGTTCTTGATGTTGGATTAAATGATATTTCAAAATGATTTCTATTTGTTGCTTCTTTTTAATTTTTTTAAATTTTTTTGGTACATGATTTGTTGTTGTTGATGATTTGTGTTGTTGTTGTTGGAAAAAAAATTATTATTATGTTCGGGGACGTTGCAGGGACCGACGGGGAGGTGGGGAATGGGGACGAGAGGAAAAATCTCCCCATAGCGGGGTTCGGGGATGGAGGTGGGGAGCATTTGGGGTAGTGGGGAGGCACTCCCCGCCCTCGCCCCGCGCGGGTGACATCCCTACCCAAGTCCGCATAAAAGAGGAGGGTTACGTTATGCAATCAAAAACTGGCATAAAATTTTGTCCAATCTTCACGACATGGATCAACAATACCATTGTAATAACGCTAGGCCGTAGCCCATAAGCCTACATGACTCGAGTACAGCGTCAAATGAAATGACAAATAACCACTGTATCAACACAATACACAATAACATCATTTGATTCATGTAGCCAACCCCACATAGCTTCCAACTCAACCAAGCACACTCAAAAGTGAATGGAAACAGGAAAACAGTGTTCAATAAACAACATAACACAATCATTCTACTAGTACTATTACTACCACTACTAATGATAATAATAATAATAATAATCACATAGATGCCATTCCTATTTGACTATTTCGGCCATATACACATATCAAATTGCAAATCTCAGCTCAATTTTTTCTTAATAATAAAATGAATTGAACTTAGAATGTAAAATTAACCTTAGCATCACGGTAATTAATGATGAATTTTCCAGTTCCTTCTTGAAGAACAACACGAGCGATAGCACTCTTCCTTCGACCGGTGCCGATGATGGTTTGAGCAGCGAATCCACCAGGGAGCCTCGACTTGACGTATTTCCTAAGGTCCGCAGTTTCCGGCTCCGCCGGAGAAGCGGCAACGGTGGCTGAGACGACGAGCGAGGGGATTGTTCTCGTTCTGGGGACGCGCGCGAGGGAGAGCGTGAGCGCGTTGCTGTTTGGCTTGTGGGAAATGTTGGAGGAGAATGAGAGTGAGGAGAGGGAGGATGTGAGGGATGAGAGTGAAACTGCCATTTTGCTGAGACTCGAGAGTTTGCTTGTTTCACTCGCTGCTTTGGCGAGTGTAAGCTTTGGTCGGATACAGAAGAGGATGTGACCAGAGAAAGGGGATAATGAATTGCCAGGTTCTCTCTCTCTCCTCTCTTCTTCGGAAGAATAAAGAGAATGCTGAGGGCATGCTGATTTACACATCAAAATTTTTTTATATTTTTTATCTGCGAAAAATATAGAAAAGAGAATTTATTGAAATATGTATTTTTTTTGTCTATGAAGAAAATAACATAAAAATAATGTAATGAAGAGTTGAAGATAATGTATAACTAATATTATTTTTTTAAAAAAAGGTAATTACTACTTTAAGTTTATGTCCTTGCAAGTTAGAGGGTAAAAATTAATATTCAGTTTTGGTCCTTAAAAAAATTGATTTTAGTCCACATTTCTATAAAAGTGAGCGTAAATGGCCTATACCAAATTTTCTAAGAATTAATTATGTTCACTTTTAAAAATAGGAGACTTAAACCAAAATAAAATTATTTTCAGAAATTAAAATTAAAAAATGCTATATTTTTGTAGACAAAAAAACATATTTAAGGGATCACTCCAAAACACTGGCAGCCTTGCTCTTGCCACTGTGTGCATCTTCCTAAACTAGCTCGAGGGAGCCAGTTCCATGGAGATGGTTCAGCCTCTTTAAGGTGACTATTTCTTCCCTTTTCATTTTTGAAATTTTATTTTATTTTCTTTTCATTTGTCTCACCTTCTCATTGTATGAGATTTGTTTGATATCCTTCCAACATATTTCTCTTAATAGTAATAGTATCTAAATGATGAGACATAGACTGGGGCTAACTCACTTTTATATTTATTGTGGTTACTCACACTTTAGTTCAGTTTGGAGGTTTTTTTTGTTATATAGGTGATAAATCAGCAACATATGTTAGTGGCAGTTAGTTAACACTTGGTTTTATGTCATTATAAAGTGATAATAAGATGCTATGTACTTTTCGGTAATGCATCTATGCTGTATTATTATTGCTGTTTGGCTTGTTGAAGCTTAGTAGGTGTAGGCTTGTGCCCTATGTTCAATTTTGTGTTCAGCGCTTTGATCCGAAGTGTTCATATATGTGATACTTTAATTAGTGACTTCAACTCTTTGCCAACCACCTCTTTGTTTCTATAGAGTTAGTGTTTAGAAGTTGCATTAGGATCATGATTAAAGATCTGGCGAATTTACTAGTGCTCTCATGGTTATACATGGCGTGAACCAAAATTATCCATGTTCTTATAATTTAATTTAAAGATGAATAATTCATTTGCAATAATTGTAGGATTAGCATGTGATCAACCAATTCTGTTGCCCAATTTCTATATTGTATGCAGGCTATTGCCTTCAATTATTAATCAATAAATTTCTATTGGTCAAAATTATATATCTAAAAGAAAAGTAAAGTCTAGCATGTTCGAATTTTGACCCCCTAAAATTGATTTTGCCAATTTTTATATTATTTAATTTTAAAAGATGAAAATCAATTATTGCTTCTAGATTTGATTTTTGAAGAAGTAAACAATTTTTATAAGTTCAAATCACTTTAAAGAAACTATTAAATAATCTGTTACCCCAAAATTAATTTTAACTAAATTAATTTCAATAAAATCAATTTTATCTAGAATCAATTCTACAAAAGCAGAACTAAATACTCTATCTTTAAAGTTTGATGGCTTACTCATTTATAATTCATCCTTGAAGTTAGAAGATTTGTTGAGAAAATTTTTCAAGAATATTTATTGAAAAACCAAAAGTAAAAATATTTTATTTTTATATTTTTTATTTTAAATTTCTTAATAAGTCTTTTAAGGCATTTATTAGCAAAATGTTATACAAATATAATGTAACCGTTAATACCCATCTAAGTTTGTAAGACTTAGGATTGAATAATGTAATAAAAAACACTACCTATAATAAAGTTAGATGCAGATCCTATACAAATACAATAGGAGAATTTTTTGGTGACGAACTCTTCTATTCTTTTCTTTGAGAGTGCAATTTATTTATTACTGCATTCAATCTTTATTGATATTGAATTTTAAAAATAGTAACATATATCAAGCGTTTAAATAATAAATTTAAGCATCATTCATACATTACGGATTAGGAAAATTAATGTAAAGAAAAGTTAATAACAAATAAAATTTCAAAAAACTTTGAAAGAAGAGATTGCGTCATGTGCAAATATCATTGTTCATCATAAAACAAGTTTAACAAATTTGCAGTGGAACTATGCGAGGGTCACCAAGATTGCATTTCCTGATCTCATCAGATTATTATGCTTGCCAGATTAGTACAAAATCTAATCGCTTAACATTGCAAAATCAAAGGTAATTGAGTGTTGTGTGATGCCTTCAGTCTCCCAATTTCTTTCAATCTTACTACAAATCATTATTCATAAGCAATTGATCCTCCCCACTTCTTCACCCGGCTCTCTGCTTGTTCAGCCTGTGAAATATCCATTGGCAATGAATTAAACAAATAACAAATTACTTAAATAGTATAACAATAAGAGAATGCTAAATTTGGAAGTGCCAACCTCTCTTCTCCAGTTGGTTACTGAGGTGATGATTATAAGAATTATGGTCTGCAAAACTATGCCTCCAATCATCCCTCCCCAAATACCCTGATAATACAATGATAATTGCAAAATAATCATCAATAAAAATAAAGATTAATAATGTTATGAGTAATGTTATACAATCACAAAAGATTAATAGAATTTTGATAAAAAAATAAGAGTAGCAGTTCATGGAAATAAAATGGTATAACTTATTTACTCATATAAGAGTCAACATATATGATATATGTAGCATTATTATAACAATAAAAAAATTTGGATAAAAATTTTGACTCCCCAGCATTGTTTTAATATTACTGATTACTACAAGAATCCTTTATGATAACTGTATATTATTCTAAGCATGTTAGTAATTTCAAGAGAAGATAGTGATAGTTCATCACCTCTACTCCAAAATCAAATTTGAATCCCAAGAGCATCCCCGCTGGTAATCCAACGATATAGTAGCACCCAATATTGATGTATGCTACAAGAGATTGCCACCCAGCTCCAACAGCAACACCTAACAACAAGTACAACGAAGGCATACATTTTCGTAAACTGTCATCCTTGATTGGATATTATATGACAACAAATTTTTGGATAGAAACTTCGCACCCTAGACAAACAAATCTAACTTTGACATGTGAAAAAAGAGAAAAAGCTAGAGAGCCAGAAAAATTGGCAGAATTGAGTTGCCAGAATGATCTGATATGTTATAAATTTTTAAAAAAAATATGTGGATCCTACCACTTTTTTTATCCAACAATCTCATAATTTCTATCAAGGATTTTGGCAGAAATTTTCTGGTTGTATAGCATCTCTCTGTTAAAATCATGCGAGTCATTAAAAATACACATGCCTAATGTATGATTTGCATACCTAAGATGTAAAGTTTCATTCTTCTGTGGGACTAACCTGATAGGACTGGTTGAAGGCTGTTTAGAAGTACTGTGACAGCTAGTAAGGATGCAAGTTTAGTTGTTTCCTTGGCAACTGCAACACTTGAGGTAAACAAGTATGGAAAGTAATCCCTGGTTATGAGTACTACGATCATGGCAACAACTCCTATGGATACTGAGGTGATGGAAACCACCAACACTGCAAATTTGGCAGCCGTAAAATTACCAGCACCAAGTTCATTTGATACTCTCACACTGTTCACAAATAAAAATGCAAGTTCTTCTGAATTGTCATTAGTCACCCTTATATTCTTGCTGGGAAGGCATAGAGAGTTAGTAAGAATTTATAATGTCTAAACTATTTCATTTACTCCACTGAATAGAAACATATAGATTTACTATATATGGAGGATTTGATATGTTGTGATGTAGCAAGAAACTCTTGAGAAGAGGAGCAGATGGAGGGATGATCACCTTATTGCAGCATTGAATCCAATTGCAATCATGGTATCCCAGCCATTTAGGTTCATACTGCAAACATTGGAACAAGCAATTAGTAAGAAAAATTTCAGAATTTTTACCAGAACAATGTGACATACTTATTAATCCTTTTGAATTGATAACAATGTCATATTATTTTATTTTAGACAAATATTATTTATACATTCATAATAGACATCTTTAAAGATACCTTACGAGTGGAAGGTGGAAAATAGTGAGGAAAAATTGAAATAACTTTTACACATGAAAATTGGGGTGTCTAGTGTATGTCTATAAAAAGAACGCTCAAATAACATCTCTCGCAAAACAGGAGATTTCATGCACATAAATACAGACTAATAAACAGTTATCACCTCCACATGTTGAAGTAAATTGAAAATTGAATGGAGAGAGAGTAAAGAAATTTTTACCAGATAGATATGGCATCAACCGGTATTAGAGGGTTTTTCAAACGCCCTGTTATCACCACCAGTATCATCAAGTACCAGAACTCCAAGCTGCCATCACATTTATAGAGTTCACATTTCCAAACAGTATAATTAAGGGTCTGTTTATTTATGTTTTTTTCCATAGAAAAGTACTTTTGCTTAAGTTTGTGTAATTTGTTTGGAAAAGCTTCTCCAAAAAAGTAAAATTAGAAAAATAATAAATTTTTGCCTTTTCTAAAAGCAGGTAAGGAGATGTTTTCTTGCCTTTTGTTTTAACAGGACTTTTCTTTAAAAAAAAAAAAGAATTATCCAAACAGACCCTAAGTCAAATGGGAATATGGAGTGAGAGAAAATACCATAACATAACAGCTGAAGCCAAAGAAAGTTTCACAAAACCAAACAAGTCTGCAAATGCTAGCCATGTGAATCCACTCCAAGCACCATTAGAGTTGGTGATGAAAATGTACAATAATTGCAAAATGACAATCAACCACCATGATGAGTTAAGAGTAATTGCTGCTCCAGTTAAGCCCCATCCTAGCTTCAATATTAGGAGCCAACTTAAAATTATATGCAGCACCAATACTATTACTGATATCCATAGCATCACTGTGACTTTCCTCTGTGCTTGTAAGAACTTTTGGATCGGAAAGTTCAGAGCGTACGCAAACAACTGGGGTAACATCCACAGAGCAAATTTTCCTACACAACAAGAAAGTAGAAGCATTAAGCAGCAAGATACTCCTAATGATACTTGAAAGTTGAAAGAGATTTTAAACCATGCACATTCCAAAAGTTGAAGTAGGTAAATACTATTTGAATAAAAAGGAATCACTGTCTATAATTGTTTATGAGCATCATAAAAGTCATTACCTGAGTGATGAGCATGGCTTTACTCCAAAGATAAAATAATTTGATAATGGAGCATGCATTTATAGTGCTACATTATTAATATCTTGCACTTATCATTCATTCTTTCTCTTGTTAATACTATGATAATAATCTACATTAGGAATTTCTTACCATTTTAACTGACAAATTAATTAACAATGTACGCTAATAACCCATTGTTGAAATGGAGGCGACCACAATGGCCAAAAAGAGAATGAGAGAAAAGGCAAGATCATAGATTCTATTTTCCAGCTTCCATGAGTAATATTAGCAAATTAAAGAATTTAATTTTGCTTAACTAGAACTTTGTTATGCTATTATTCAATTATATATATCATTATATTACTCAAAAACATTTCATTTCCGAAATAGAATTGTTATTATAATTAAACTTCTTAACTTTTAATAATGCAAGCATGATAATTTAATAGCATACTTTATAACAAATTTGGATGATTTGAATAGAACTGACCAGCAGCATCTGAGATCTCAGAAGTCTCTCCAATGAGCTTCAAGATGGCAGGTGACCAAACATAAACAGGTACCAAAATAAGGGCAGTAATCAACAAGATGACCCATGATCGTTGCATGTACACCCCTAACATCCTGATCTGACCAGCACCATATGCTTGTCCACATAGAGTCTCCAATGCACTACCCATACCCAACTGGTCTCAACAAAAGAAAAAGATTAAAAACAATCATTCAATTTGAGAATAGCACTACTTGGTTGTAACAAGTCCTTAGAGCTCACAAAATTTGAGAATGGCAACACCAAAACTGCAAAAATTTTATCTATGTAGATTATATAGCTTTCCTTCGTACTCCTTGCTGCCCCATTTTGTTACTGAATTTAATAAACCTATAGGTGTTGCTTGAGTCAAATATATTCACATTCTGATTTTTTTTTTTTAATTGTGGTCAACTGATACAAACAAAGAGATTCATTGTGATATATCGATAGTATAAAGTGTTCTACTGATCATCAATCATATACCATTGTATATATGATTTTTGAGGTAGTTATTATAAAAGTCAAAACACTTTTTTTAGTGACATAATAATATATAATTAGATGTCTGGATAAAAAAAAGTTTTACGCTAAAAGTGTGTCAAAATTAAATCTATATAGACAACTGTGTTATGTAAACAAGCCAAGCAGCAACAAAAAGAAAAAGTTGGGTACCATGACTCCAAAGGCAAGACCAGCAATGACAGAGTTTTCAACAGAAACTGCTGCAAGATCAAGCTCATCAACCAGGCCAGCAAATGTTTGAGTGAGGGCACCAAGGGAGTATTGACTTAAGGAAGTGATGATCGCTGGACCAGCTATTTTCCATAGCTTCTTTGACTCAAACCCAAATCTCTGAACAAAGTTCAGCGGCTTTTCATCCTCAACATTAGCATGGTTGCCATTGTTATCAAGTAGTGAGGTGTCCAAAGGCATGGTTACTAGGTTAGGTTCCACTTTATGAGTCGCTCACTTGCCACAATTTTTCTTTTTCTATTTCAAATGGCCTTTGAATATTGGAGAAAGATTGCTCTAGCTTATGTTGGAGATGAGAAATCTGCTTTATAACTTGAACGAAATTGTGAAGGGCTCAATAGGGAATGGTAGTTTGAATGGCAGTTTGAATGGCGGGTGGTAGTTAATTAATGGCTTTGTTCTTTCCCTGGATAGTGAGCATCATACTCGCATTTCAAAACTTATAGTCAATTGGGAGTTGGGACAATGGCAAGTGGTAAGTCATGCACGTAGACAAATTTGTAGATGGAGAGAGTTGATCCCTAAATTAAAAGAAATGATTTTTGGACCCCTAGATATATTATTTTGGAAGGATCAATGCGTAAATAATTGGGGATTTCAATTATGGATCTTGTGAATTTAGTAGACATGATAAGATATCTAATAAGAAAATGTTTTGAAAATATGAGGATTGATACATAAACAACTGAGGATTTTAGTTACATTTTTTGTGAATGTAGTGAAATTCTAGAGGATTGATAAATAAATAATCAAATTTATCATTTATATAATTAAAATAAATAATTATTAACAATTTAACACATAGTTCCACATGTTTTTCTTATTAACAAGATTCACAACTTGTGTAACTAAAATCTTCACTTATTTATATATGATTCCACATACATACGTCAAAAAATGTGTGCACCATCACTAAGCACACATAATAATGCTCTATCTAATAATGGATGTAATCTCATAATATTATACAGTAGGATAACTGAAATTTCCATCATAATTTCTTATATTTTCCTATAGCCAGATTCACCAATAGTTTAATCAAAATCCCTAGTTATATGTAAGTGATTCCAAAATATTTCAATAATATCTAAACAACCAATGTACAAATAACAATTTGACTAACTTAGTTACAGTTAAAAGGTTGGCTTGACTAATACATTGAGAAATTTTTGTGTTCTACCAAAGAAGAATTTTGGATTGGGATTGAGGGTCCCTGCCCTCTCTCCCTAGGTCCTCCTCCTTCGCCACAGTGCATTGCCAAATCCAAAATCTTTCATTACGGGATGGATGGTATTGCTTGCTTGAAACATGTGCCTTCAAAGTTGGCAAGTGAAAGTACTCAGTGGGGGTTGGCATGTGAAATTAAGACACTATTGGTTGTCTATGGTCTGGCGAAGCTAAAAGCTTAGCAAATACTAAAGTTTGGGGCGATTGCATGAATACATGAAAGTATCTTTTTTTTTTTTTTTACCCTAAAATACTGTTGATTCATATCTATAAGGATTTTCGACAAAGTTTTTATGTTAAGGATGTTTCTAAAATGATTCTTGGACCAAGATGGTCCTTAAATTCTATCTATAAAATTTTTTATATAATATTTTTTATATAATAAAATAACTATTGATTAATTTTTTCTATGAATAGGATGCAATGACCATTTTAAAACTAGCTTTACGTTAATTACCTAACACAATTCTTCTCTTCTATCTATCTTTAAATCAATTATGTAAAGATTTGCAATAAAACATAACATATAATAACAACAACTACACTTTATTTCACTAAACGATATTAACTATATAAATCAAACAATGTCACATGATGCTTTCATAAAAATAAAGCATGACATGGTTTTTTTTTTTTGGCTTAAGATGCTGTAATAAAAAAAAGATAATTGTGATCACTTTGCTGGGCATCAGAAGTTGGATTTTCAGCCAATTTCAACTCTGAAAAGCTTAGAATAATGGGTGATAAAGTCACCACTACTACACACTAGAAAACAAGTAACTATATATTGTGGGACTCCATCCGTTATCCACCGTGATAAAAATGGGGCATAATATGCATTAAATTCGATAAATGGTGTATTGATATAATTATTTGAAAAAATGCACAATAAAATCTCTTTTATCTTTCCTTCCAACTCCCCATCTCCCAACTCCTCCCTCACTCACTGTCCAATCCTCACTACCCTACTCGTTTGAAGGCGCTGTTGCCTCCGGCTACCCGTGGCGCCTTGAAATTGTATAAACACCGCCGGATCTAACAAGTTATGCGTGTTTGTCTTCTCTCTCACACACACACAATACCTGTCTTCTTCTTCTTCTTCTTCTTATTCTGTGTCTTTTGGTTCTTCAAGCTTGAGCTAAGGTATATCAGTTATTTTTATTTTAAAAAAAATAATTTATCTGAATGCATTTGAGGGTCCCCATCTGGTAGAACATATAGGGGTGGCACGGTGCTTCTCGATCTCGACGGTGGCGCGGCTGATGGTGGCCACCGTGTAAATCATACATTAATTGCAGATCTTTGACACTAGCAGTGTGCCTTAGTGTGGATGGAAGCATTGCAGTATGGGATACTCGACTGGGGAAGTCACCAGCTGCGTCTTTTAAAGCACACAATGCCGAGGTGAATGTGGTCGTTGCGTGGAAGAATGGAGATGGAAGAAGGGGGGCGTCTTTGGTGCATCAATGCTGTGTGGCATATGCTTGCTCCAGCTAAATATTTTGCTGACACATCACCGGTGCATAATGCACCATAAATAATAGGGTGCATAGCAAAACGCGCCATATTTCGTTTTATTGTATGCAATGTAATTGTATCCCGATGGCATCTCTGATCCGTCTTACTTAACAGGAGGTCCAATCTTGTTTTGTAGTTACCAGTGAGCTAGCCACACGACAAGCACCATAAAGTTTTCAACTCATTTCACCAAAAAAACAAAAAAAAAAATCCGTACTACTGAAGGGCGTTCAATGAATGGAGTCATGAACTCTTGATAAGTATGTTAGAAGGGCACGTCTCCTACGCACCGAACTTGTCAAGATGCACCAACATATTCTAACGGCTTGGATAGGACGATGTATCAATGTTTCCTCCACCTATAATACATTATAAAAACATCTCAAACTCTCCCCCCCTCCCCACCGCCACCGTTCCGCCACAACTTTCTCTCTCTCTCTCTCTCTCTCTCTCTCTCTCTCTCTCTCCCCCATACAGATGCATGCAACCACCCATGTCGCCGGCAAGCCTCCAACCCCTCCAATGCCGACATCTCCATCAACACTCCAATCCAGCTTCACGAGTTCACAGCGACGGCACCTCCGCGGACGATGGGTTCGGGTACCCATTGGCGGCTATCTCCCAGATGTCCGGTGTCGTCGGACGCTTACTCGCTACAAGAGAATCCGCGAGCGTCGAATTTCCACAAAATGGAGACGACGACGGCGACAAGCACACCGATGTGGGGGAGATCGCCGGGGAAATGCCATTACTTTCGCTGCTTCTCGATCTGCAAGAGCAACACCTGCATAGTCCCTACAGAGCAGAGCTTGGCCTCTGCCTCTATGGGTTTCTTCGGAGCCTTCCAGATCCCGAGGAAGGAGTTGGGCTGGAGGAAGGTGGTTGATGATGATGCATGAGCCACGAGATTGGAAGAGATTCTTAACAGAGGCTTGGAGATGGAGAGCTTCTTGCTCAGCATCAACGACAGAGACTGCATCTTTTTCGACGTCGCGGAGAACAGTTAGAGGGTGCAGTGATGGTCTGCCGCGACGGTGGTGGTGGTGGCGACTGTGAGATGGTGGCGGTGGTTACCGGTGGTGGGAGAAGAAATGGCTTGGGCTAGCGGGAGTGGAGAAAGGTTGGGTGGTTAGGGTGAACCACAATATGTTGGTCTATCAATACACCATCACATCCATCAGATATCAATATGTTGTTTTGTAAGGTACATTAGAGCCTTTCTTATATTAGAAATAATTACAAACAAGTGGGTGTCTCGGGTAGCCAAACTTTCAAGCTGAATTTTGCTTTGACCAGAAGAACAGCTAGAAAGCTGAAACTTAAAATTTCGAAATTAACTAACCAGCCAAGAAAACTAAAAAGAGAGAGAAAAAACCGCGATCACAAAACTGTTCCATCTAAAGAAGAATTCATGATTACAGGACTAATAGTTCTTCCTCAGTCCGAATGTTTTGTAGTCGACGGCTTCTTGCGTAGACTTACCACATTTGATTGAATATATACTTCTAATTATGTGATGATTTTCCCCTCAAATGGCTTTAGTTATTGTCAGCTTCTAGACATATATGATCCATAATTCCTATATTAAATTTCTGCCAAAGAATTGAAGTACATCATGATTAAGATTTTTTTTTTTTGGGGTATAAAAAATTTAAATTGAGAGAAAAACTTGTCCAATACAAAGTCAATGCCTCTAAAACGAGAAAATCCAAAACTCAAACTCAAATTATAGAAACTGACCAAATAAACCAATCACCATTAATGGTTGAGAATTCTAAAATATATAAATCTAAGACTAAAAAAATTCATAAAATCCACAGCATGTTTCCACAGATTTGCTGAAAGCCATATTCATACTCATAGTCATAGCACCCTATAAGATCCGTAACGATCAGAATATAGAAATCTCGTAACTTCTTCTCAAATTTGTTTCCAAAGTTTCTAGCCACAAGCCTGAGGGTCATTGTCGCTAGCAACTGTTGATAACTACTTTGACACCATTATATCTTACCGCTGTCACATATTCGTGCTTCTAGGCAAAAAGTAAATATAAAATGGAACGACCATTGCTAACTTTTCAAGTGTAATGATAGTTTAGGTATAAAACGTCATTGCAGCTTCTTCATACCATAGAATGCAATGATAGCTTAGTTTTTAAACACACGGTGGGTTCTTCCTATCGTAGAATGCCATGGCTTCCTAGTTACTAGTTACCAAGTGTAAAAAACAAAAGTTGAGGATGATACGAATTGAAACTCGATACGATAACAAGAAGATTCGCCAACATTACCTATTTTATTAGTGGATTCGAGGCAACCCTGGGGTAAGTACGTGATTTCAAATAGTATGTTATAAGCATATAATCCTCTTTTTACTGTTAAAGTACCATCTCCGCCTTTGCTATCTATGCTTCCTAGTCGCTAGACTCATTCTTCTACTTTACTTCCAGCTACTCTGCTCTGAGCTTAAGAAAGGTTCAAAAGTCACTATAGTTGCAGCTAAAATCGGATGTGATTTTTGTAGTGGTGAATTCCAGAACTGGTCAACTCCCCTTCTCAATTCAATCACGTTTTCATGTTCCAATTGATTCCCTTTTTTATTATTCTCAAAGGATTTGATTATTCTCAAAGGCACACATGCTCTTTCTCTTCCTATACCTCCTTGATTATTCTTTTAAGCCCTGTTGGTCTTCAATCTATCACTCCTTGCGAGATGGAACCACACTCTACTTTATTTACTTCTAGCGGGCTATCTACATATAAGACAAATCCATCTAAAACCACAAATTCGAATGAAAGCTAACTACTAAGGAAAGAAATTCCCTTCCTCTCACATCTTCCATATTTATGAATTTCTTCCGTAAAGGAGCCGAATAAAACAAAAGTTTCACGTTCAATTTTGAATTAGAGACGTTAAATAAAAATGATGAATAAACGACGACTATAACCCTTAACCTTCCAAGCTAACGATGCGGGTTCGATTTCCGCTACCCGCTTCTATCCTATCTCTATATTCTATTCGAATCCTTCTTTTTTTATTATCGAATGAATCCATTTTTTTTTTAGTAAATTTGAAAATTATTCATTTGAATTTTCGTATTTTGTTTTAGTTATTTTATAATATTATATTCATATTCAATGAAATTGGAATTTGATTATTATATACGCGAGCAGTGGTGGACGAAGCGGAAGCAAGAATGTTGGCTTAAGTAACACAAACATTGGTGAGAATCCAATGCCTTGAAAACCTAAGGTTTCCTCCGCAAGGTTCGTCCACAAAGGGTGAGTCAGGGCCTAAGATCAAGCCGAAAGGCGTAGTCGATGGACAACAGGTAAATATTCCTGTACTACCCCTTGTTGGTCCTGAGGGACGGAGGAGGCTACGATTCACCACAAAAGTGTAATTACATTTAAGAATTCAATGATAGGCATTAAGAAGATTCCAAGTAAATAATTTCAGCTCGTCCTGAGGCTCTCCTGAATCGCAACAACTCTTTCATCAACTCGATGCCTCCGTTAGAACCAGGCTTCACAGTCATCCTTTCTAGCACTGGACAATATAGAAGCAGAAAACTGATAAAATCCAATTCAGGTTTGATACCAGAGATGCCATCTATCCTCACATATCGCAGTTGCATGACTGGATAGCTACAATATTCATCTTCCCCGCAATAGGGGTGTGGTATCAGAATAGCCTGCTCCTCAGGGCGAGCCTACATGCAATCATAACTCACAAGTATTTGAAATTCCAAAGAATGGGACAAATGCTCAAGAGAAATGCTTGGTGAACATATTTTGCATTGGACACGTTGCCAACTGGATGGAGTGTAGGTACAGTGTTCGATACAAAGTATATTCACCTAACATATCTCAATGCTCAAAGCTAAACAACTTTGCAAATTCGAGAGCATAATAACTTTATATAAAGAACAAAATATGGATGTGCGACCGCGTATTAGCTAGCAACATCAAGTCACACCAAACTTAAAGTGAGTACTCACCAATACTTCTAGTTCTTGTAGATTAGGAGAGCTTCTTAACAGGCATAGAGCAGTCGAAATTTCCTTGAAATCGTTGAAGTTCATGCGTATGGAAAGATAACTCAGATCAATGCATGGTCTAGGAAGCTTTGGCGGCACAACGCCTATTGCCAAATACTGGAGCAAAAAGAAGAAACAGAAGAATAGCTCTAAATCAGAATATTACATATCAAGAGTTGCATGCATATGAGCATGGTTCATTTTAAATGTGTCATCTTAAGAGCAAGTTATCATAAGACTCAGGTTACTGAAGCACATCAGTGCATCAAATTTTGTAGGCAAAATCCAGCATTGCACCATTCCTATAGTTAATTCAATATTCAAATGCTCAGGAATTTGAAAGATGTTATTCACAGATCCAGGTTATTCACAGATCCAGATATATTCCTTTGGCGATTTCAAGCTATGAGAACTGTACCTTTAAAAAATAGCTTTGAACCTCTAGCCTTCGCACATGAGGTAGATGAACAAAAAATTTGAGCAAATTGCTAGAACTTCCATGCGATCTACTTTGATTGGTTTCAAAGTTCAAATACAAGCCAATGGATACCACAGCTAATTGGAAAGTGTTCTCAAAATTAATATCCTCAAATTTACCTCCAATGTCAAAAAATTGAAGATTAGATGCATCAATATTAAGGTGAGCAAAACCATCAAAGTTCATCAGTGTCAACCGTTCAAGCAGAGGGCAGCTGGATATCAAGTTTTCAAACACATCTTGAGCCAAGGTAACATGCTGCAGATCAAGACTCTTCAAGTTCCTGAAGCCTTGAAATGTTGATGGAGGTTTAAGCCAACAATTAAATAATTCTAAATGAATTAGACTTTGACAAGTAAATAAGCATGAGGGTATCTTATAGCGTTGCCCTTTCCAGATTTCCAGCACAAACTCTTTGATAGACCTTCTGGTTAGATGAAGAGTCCAACGATCGATATCAGTCACACCAACGAGATCACGATGGGAGAGCTTGAACTTGTTGATTGACCCAGAATGGAGTAAAAGTACATGATCAATAATTCTCAAAAGCTTGTTCTTGATAATTGAATGATCTTGGGAAGCTACAGAGAGACATTGGTTATCAAACACAAGATTTGGTAGTGCGGCCCATTTGTACCTCCATTTGCTAGATAAAACACTTGTTCTCACTGCTTCCCTAATCGGCAGATGCGAGAGAATTTGGTCTATAACATGACCTGGTAAGCAACTGATTCTATCTGGCTCCACATCTGTGAGGCAAGGGGGCTGGGATTGTTCTCGTCGCTTCAGATATATTCAAAGGATAAAGGAATCAGAAAACGAAATATCTTACTATATATACTTAAGGGTCACAGGTCTATCGAAAACCTAAAAATATAAGCTAAAATTTGGGTCCCATTATAGGATAATGTAACTTTAAACAAAACAGCATAATTGTTTACTCTTTCTGAATTCCAATAACAACATGGCATAAGTAAAAGGATTATTTTGGTATGATGTCTAAATTTTCTACTAGCAATAACCACAATGGCTGCACAGGCCACAATCAGAGCTATTGTTTCAGTATTCATTGTGACAGTTTGGCAAATCCTTAACCACCCTACTTTCATTCTGCTTCAAAGTGTTCTTGAAAGGAATGAAATTGAAAAGTTAGTTGGACACAATCTATGTCTAAGTACATCCCTCACATTTTTCATTTCTACATCGTCGTCAGTCCAAACATAAGTCGTAAACTGTTTTTGGGCTAGTTCCACATCAATTTCCTATTAGGCTCTAAAACACGCATTTTTATAACACGCAAGTGTGGCATCCAGGTAATTACAATTTACAAATAATTAATGCTGACATATCATTGAAAAACTTATGTCAAGGAGATCCAACTCATGTCAATGCATCAAGCTTTTGATGATCAACTCACCACCAAAACAACAACCCAAAAAAAAAAAAAAAAAAAAAAAAAGAAGAAGCAAGTTATGACTCTTATGTCATTGAAACCTTTTGTAAGCTAAGACAAAACAGTCAGTTAACATTACTATATGCAACCTAAGCTAATGCACTCCATTAGAACAGCACAGGCTAGAAGCATATTTAAAACACAACTGAAGTTACCCACGTGCCAGTGAAAGATTCAATTTCATCTTCTTTTAAACCTCAATTTCACAAAAAAAAAAAAAAAAAACAACAACAACAACAAATAAATAAATTCATCAAAATGCTACAATTATTTATAAATACGCAGAAGACTCTCAGAAAGTTACCATGTTAAGCTACCAAGTAATTCCCAGCAAAGCACGTAATCTTCAAAAGTGATTGCTACAAAAAACCCCCCACAAAAAAAAAAAAAAATTAATTCATTAATCAAAGTAACAATAACTAACAAGTGAATATAAAAATATATGTACAAATAAACGGATTAATTTAGAAATACGCACAGTAAAACCTAATTGAACAGCAACCTATGAGTTAAATTTGGGCACTTTGAAAAAAGATGAAGTGATGGGCAATTAGGGACAAATTGAGGGGGCAATTAGGAATAAAAGAGATTAATGAAAAAAAGCATGAAAATTTGAAGAACCCCAGAAGATTGTTTCGTTACCAGAAGAATCGGATCGAATAGAGAGAGAGAGAGAGAGAGAGAGAAGGGGTTAGATACGAGGGTGATGCATAGAGGGGGATATAGTAGCTATAGGGATGAGTCTGCTGCAACAAGATAGAAAATTGGAAGACCTAGCTTGTTGGAGTTTTGCAGAACAAGATCAAGATCAAGAGACACGGAACGAATTTCGATCGAGTAGTTCATACAGAGTGGGCAGCACAGTACGTGGTTGGAGTGAAGAATCCGGGCCCAGCTTGGCATAACTATTACTACACGGCCCAAAATTCCATGCCGCGTTGGTACAATTTTTTTTTAAAAAAATGATATTCGTACATCAATTGATGAGAGATTCATCTCTTAAAAGATCGTCCGATACCTAAATAGGACCCTTTCAATACTATTTTTTTCATAAATTCCATAATTAAACACAAGATTATATGCTTAAAGGACTAGAGCTTTTTACACTTGGACAAGACTAACTTATTGTTGTGGGGTGACGTTTGCAATTATAAATGAAAATATTGTTGTCTTAATTTTTAAATTATATATATAAATTCTCCATTCATTTGTATATAACTCCCACCAAATGATATTATTATCACTTTCTGCCATGATTCTCTATTAATCAACATAAAATCCCCAATATTAACACATGTACTTACTTTTTTGTTTAGATATTATTAAAACACTAGAAAATTAATCATATATTAATAATTATGGGTTTTTATATGATTATGTATGTAAAAAAAATAGAGAATCATATATTAATAATAAAAACTGTTAGTTAAAGAAATATTTATTACTAATTATCTTACTATATTTAATATAAATGTAATTAAAATTCCTAATTATTTTTACGCCGATTCTTAAATATCTAAAATATTGTCAAAATTAATAGTATGCGAATTTTCTATATGAGTTATGTTTTCAACTAACATATTATTTCTTATTTTTAGTTGAGATTTCAAACGTGTTTTCTTTTCCCCCCAATTAGGATTCAAGTAACACGGACTATCAAGTTTTGGGTACAAGTGCTAATGTGATAACCCTTTTTGCCTTTTGTTGCATTATATGTGATAATTATTTGGGAGGGTGCTATAAAACACTTATAAGTATTACACAAAGTGAACTAATAAGAGAGACATGGAATAATCACGTTAATCGCTTCTAAGATTAGCATTTCTACCTATGAGAAACTGTACATAACTTTTTTACTTAGTTATTTACAAGAAAACATTAATAGTGAAGGAATCATAAATAAAAACAGAGTATTAGCAGGTTATATATAGAGATTAATTTTAATACATTATTAATATAATAAAAGATTTTATCCTGCCATCCAATTAAATGTTATTATATGTGTGACTATTAAGTCATTTTAATTGAATATTGTGAGACACTTAAAAATGAGTGATTCTCTAAACTGAAATTCAAATTATTATTTGTCACTTTCTAGTGGATTAGCCCTTTACCACTAAATTAAATTTTAGTTGATAAACACTTTTATTAATATAATAATACATGATTTGATGATTATATAAATAATTTTTAAAATATTAACAATATATTAAAATTAAATTCCTATTTATAACTTTTTTTTTTGGTTTATTAGCATCCAAAAATCATTCTACGTATATACCCGTTACCATAAGGTGGGCTTCAATTTAATCGTTCTTATGGCAAAAAAATAACGTTATATATTTTAAGTAGCTGAGGCTTTTGTATACACACCATGTCTAATGTAATTTATGCAATGAATTGAATAAATTTAACATTATTTATTTATTTATTTTTTATATCATCCTTCATATGTGTACTATGAAATATGTAATGATATTAATTTTAATATTTTATTAGTGTAAAATATTTCTTATTATTAATCAATTATATAAGCTCATATGTGCGATTTTTGAAGTAAATATTATAAGAATTAAATGTTTTTTATGAGATAATAGTGTATAATTAAATGACTATATAAAAAACTTATATATATTAGGTTTAAATATATTTTTAATCTTTATAAATATTGTGAGTTTTGGTTTTGGTTCCTATAAAAAAAAATTTGGTTTAGATCCAAATATTTTCAAAAAATATTTGGCTTTTGGTTCCTATAAAAATTTTATTTTAATATAGATCTAAATATTTTCAAAAATATTTGATTTTAGCCCCTAAAAAATTATAATAATTTAATTTTAAGAAGCTCAAATTAATATTTTAAAGGACTTAAACCAAATTATCATAGTTTTTAGGGACTTAAAACAAATATATTACTTAGGTACAGGGAATAAAAGTCAAACAAAATAGAGTGTATTTAGATTAGCTTCTAAGAAGAAAAAAATACTTTTTTTAAAAAAAAAAAAACACCTTTATAGCTTTTTTAAGGTGTTTGGATTAACTTTTAAAACAAATACTTGTAATTTAAAAAAAAAAAAAAGCTATTTTATCACTTTTTTTAAATTAGTGATACCTAATTTCTAAAAAAATAAAAAATAGAAGTAATTTTTAATAAAGTTATCTTTTAAAATTATCCCTTACTATTATTTATAATCACAATTCTACCCCTTTTCAATCCCTTAAAAAAAATTTCTTCCTCACTCTCGCATAAAACACCCATACAGCCATTCGTCACAGCGTTTCTACTGTACCATTCAGAACTCATCATAAAGTCTCAACCTCGCCTCTTCTCTAGCTCCAAACACAAGCACAACCACGGTATACGCATGCTCAAAGTAGCCATTGCACAAGTTGGCTAGCAAAGACATAGAAAGACCTTTGGATTATCAAACGTTAAAAGTGACTCTTCCACATTGCTAGAGTGGAAAACCAAAACGGCTTCCCTTACACAGTCAAAGGAAACAGAACGAACTTTGAGACCCCAACCGAGTAAAATTGCCATTCACTGCTAGACTATGTTTTGGCGTCAAAAGTATAGTATTAGTTTTCTAATATAGGCTAGTGATTTAGAACTGCAAAAGACATCGGATCGGATCCACAACCTGCAGAAGTTAACGAGGATGAAGAACTGCTGCCGTACGAACAGGACTTGGTGAAAGCGCAAATATCGTGGGATGTAAGGAAAGTTTGGGTCTCCATGTCAGTGATGAAAGGGCCGTGATCAAAGCATTGTCAAAAGTACATGAGATGCATGATTTTGTTTTGCCGAGGAAGAGAGGTCATCCCAAGAAACGAAGAGGCTGAGCCAAAGCTGAAGGTATTTATCTCTGGTGGGTGTGGTCTATAATTTTCAATGGTATATCTGGTTTGATGGGCTATTTATGGGGTCAAGGAGTGTGATAATCAGTAAGCCGTTGGGGGAGTCAAATCCACGGTTTCTTGGTTTGGTTGAGTTCGAGCTCTCGGAGGTCTGGGCTGTCAAAGTGATGGGTTAGTAGCATTTTGGTTTGGACTGTGGTGTAGGCAATAGAGGGGTGGGGAAGCCTATTTTTGTTTCTGGAGCTTGGGCCTGGTCTTTGTGGTTTATGTTCGATTGGGTTACGGGTTTGTGCGGGGGCCCTCTAGTGCACTTTCTTCCAATTGTGTAGTTGCTTGGTTTTTGTGGTTTATCTGCTCTCATTGGTGGTTTTGAGTGGTATTATTCGATTTTGCCTTTGGATATTTTGAAGGTTGAGGGGTGCCTCTTCAGGGGTTTTGATCTTTTCTTTTTTGTAAATATGTTTTTCTTTATGCTTCTCTTCCTTTGCTGCTCGTTGGTTTTGGTGAGTTTGAGCTTATGAACTATCAAAAAAAGAAAAAAAAATATCTACTTCTTCCATTGTAATATGGATTCATCAATACATATTTGTCCTTTCACATAATTTGGCTATTAACAAAAGTATTTTTATTCTTTTTTATTTAAATAGATTTATAAATATTTTTAATAATTAAAAACACTTTTTAAATTATCTATCCAAACATAAATTAATTTTTAAAAAAACACTCTACTAAAAAAGGTTAAGTGAAAAAAAATATTTTTTTCAAAAATCAATTCAAAAGCACTCATAATAATAGGGACTTAAATTAAATATTTTTAAGAATATTTGGATCTAAATCAAAAATTATTTTTTATAAAGAATAAAACTAGAATTAATAATATTTTCAGAAACTAAAAATATATTTAAATTAGTTTTTTATGCAATTATTTTTTATTACAGTACAAATTGAATGGTCATGTGTTTTTTATACATAAAAAAGTCAAGCATATTTTTCAGGGGAAAAAAATGAAACTAGAGAACTCCATAATACACTCTGGATTATAAAACAATGGAGCGTTTTACAATGGTGCGCTCCAAGTTATGGACCATGATGGTGTTATTGACCTAATGGTAGATAAAAAAGTATTTGGTACATTTTTTTATATGATATATTATAATATTTTTTAGGATTATATAGATAAAAATTAATCAATTTATAAAGTGACTAAATTTTTATTTTTATAACACTCAAAAATCTAAATTTTATCTCTGTGGTATTTAAATACTTACAGTTAATTTTAAGATCTAGTAAAAAATGACTAGATTTTATCCGTGTAATATTTTTAATAATTATAAAGTGATTAGATTTTTATTTTTATAATACTAAAAAGTATCAAATTTTATTTATGTGATACCTAAAGATTTTTTATTAATTTCTAGATCTCATATAAAGTGATTAAATTTTATCTATATACTATTTTTTTCATTTCAAAAATAAGAAAAAAAATATATAGTATATCATATAAAAAGAGATATATAAATATACCTCTTGAATCTTATTTCAGCGGCGCCATTTAAATCTTACCCGATTGCGTAAAATACAAAAGTCAAAAAACGATTAGGACTCATACCACTGTCGCGTAGTGGAAAAAGATTGGTGATGACGTGTCATGGTTTGCTCTTCTGAATCTGTCTTGCATTTGTATTAGTCTTTAATAATGACGTCAGCGTTGTAAAGGAGTTCGTATGCTTTTAGTATTTCTCCATCGAGCCAATTCGTATGAATAGGTGGAAACGTTCTATAGGCAGCAAAACTGCTTAGAAACACACTAATGTGCATGTTTTCAATTATCCTTTCCCATTTTGGATTCGAGCCGTCAAAGATTAAATCCTAAATTTTGCATGCTCAGTGGTTTTGAAATCATGACCCAGCCTTGGGATAATAAATTACTACGTCACTACTTAGTTGCTTTAAGTAATAATTCAATAATTATTCTGTTTAAATAAAATATTAAATTCAAACCTTATAAATAAAAAATTAACACATAAAAATTATATCTCTATAATAGATCGAACTCTATTTGGACTTTTAGTTCGGTTTGAAAAAAGAATACAAGTAAATGGTACAAAGAAATATTGCGAAAACGATTTACAAAATACATGCTCAATTTTTATGCAATCTCACCTCCTGAATTTCACCATAACCCTATTAAATATCCAATCACTTTACAACATGTATTTTCGTATGATTTTCATATCACACTCCTTCGAGACATATAGCACAGCTCTTGAAAAAAAAAGTTATTACTTAAAACTAATTTGATATTGAACTACATAATATAGATTGAGATTATCAAAAAGATAACGTAAATTGAGTTTTTTCTTTTTTGGAATTTTTAGGTTTACCTAAATCATAGAGATGCCAAAAAGTAAAGATTTGGAACCATAGAACAAATTGCTCTAGCCCCCGGTTACTCCTCTCTTTGACATTAATCCAAAACGTATTATGGTAGTTAGACTTTTGGACACAGTTGCTTGACGTATATTGCATGGTATGTGCTATGTGGTAGTCTAGCCCAATGGTCCTTTTCAACTTTGTCTTAACTTCTCTTCATTGTCAACTAGGCCCGACCTAACTCGTGAGAAAAACAAGACCCACATTCGAAAATTTCAATTTGAATTGATTGAAGATCTCTAGAATGGTAGAGAAGCCTCAAATAATTGTGATGCCCTCTATATATATATATATATATATATATATATATATATATATATATATGGTCCAAAGTCAATGAATTTAAAATCCCTTGATCATCTCCCCCTCTATCCCTTTAAGAATTGACTTTTCACTCGAAATCGTTTTTTTATCTACACGCGTTTGGAAATTTCTTTGTTTAATTTCTTGGTCTTGCCAATCACTTCACACAATGGGGAACCAATTTTGCAAAGGGTATGGGACCATGATCGATCACATATATATGATTAAGTGATCATTACCTTTTCACTACCTTCGAGTTGATCTCATACATCATATTCCATTCTTTTTTTTATTTTCATTTTTTGTGACACTGAATATGCAGACGAAATTCAAGGTGGAAGAGGAGGCCAATGAGTTTCATTCATAACCAGGCTTCGCCCTCTCGCAGAGGCATAAGAACCGTGGATGTTGATAATGTTTGCAACTTCTCCACCCATTCGGATCTATGCATCTCCATAGTGACTTGGAATATGAATGGCCAGGTGCAGCCAATGATTCTAAACACATGTAAGGTTTTTCGTTTGAAAACCTTTAAATTATAGTTTGAATAAAGGTTATGAAACATAAAATTTGCTCAAATTATGATTTGAGAATTTTCAAACGAAAAACCAAAGATGTTATCAAACTTGTGTGATTTGATTCCTTCTTTGTTTGCTAGCAAGATAAACTCACTTTGATCTTGTCATGTTTATATTTATGTCTTTTATTAGGGTTCGTCTGAGGATTTAGCAGAGATGGTTGGTAGCAACCGCGAGTTTGATCTTCTAGCGGTTGGCTTGCAAGAGGCTCCACAGGGAAACAAAGTTGCAACCCTGCTAAAAGCAGCTTTGGATGGAACTCACACGTAAGATATTGTTTGTTTAAACTCTTAATTTATGTTTCGGATTTATTTGTTTTAATCCTAAGATTGAAGATGGAATGTATAAGATTCAAGCTAAGCTTATCCAATTGGACTATGTGTCGTCAACTACACATGCATCTTGACATGACTTATTGCAAGTACAGCCATTCATTATTTCCACATGATGATGACAATAATGGTTATTTAGTGATAGAAGAATTATAAATAAGCATATTACCGCTAGAGAATTAAATCGAGCATCGATCTCTATCATATAGCCTCATGGTATGCAATAGTTATATAGTGTTAGAAGAATTATAAATAAGCATATCACCGCTAGAGAATTAAATCAGGCATTATCCTCTTTCACAGCCTCATGTTATGCATGCAACAATATAATGGTTATATAGTGATAGAAGAATTATAAATAAGCATATCAACCGCTAAAGCATTAAATCCTCTTTCATAGCCTCGTGCTATGCCACTTTGGGGATTAGAATAATTGCTTTTTCTTTTTACCCGTTTACTCAATATAATTAGTTGTCATGCATTGTATGAATATTTCACTAATTGTCTTTCTGGCTTTGTCATCGTGTACACTAAGTATGAGTAATGTTACATCATCAAAGGAAAAAAAATTCTGAATTTGCACATAATTTAGGTAGACTTAAGGATAGGTATTAAACGAAATAAAAAGTAGACATTACCCATTCATAAAAAGTTTTAAAAAATATGTTAACTCGTATTTTACAAGAATTCTGCTTAGAAATTATAGTTATCTAGTATTTTAATTATATCTAATAATAACTTGCTGCATCAACATACGCAAATTAATAAATTTCATATTTATTTTTTTATATTATCAACTTCATTTACAAATTAAAAAAAGAGATGGAGCTCAAAATTTGCATGTTTTTTAGTATTCTTCTCTATTTACGAGTCATCTTGTTCCCGGTTTTGTGTTTGTGAACTCACTAAAATTTTTCTCTTTTCCTTCCTTCTTTCTGAATTAATGAAGGTTGATAGGCAAAGTAGTCATGGAATCTTTGCAGCTGTACCTGTTTGGGCCATCGAATGCGAGATCAATCATTAAAGGTATAATATTTTATGTAAGGGTAAGTTTGGGAGAGAACGCATTGAAGGAAAAAGAAATGCTGAAATGGAATTTAATATTTTATCTTCAGAAAATATATTTAATTTAAGAGTTTTTAAATAAAAATTAATAAATTGCCATGAGGTCTTTCTATTATTTTTTTAGTTTTATAAGCATTTTATATTTGAATTAAAAATGAAAAATAAATTACACTTTCCTTCCTTAAGAGATTTACTTATCACATGATTTTCTCCTCTATTTTTTAAATACAAACTCCCTTTTTCTAAAAAATAAAAATGTGCTATACTTTAATTCATCTTATATTTGTATGTTAAATCTCTGTTATGTTATCCTAATTTTTAAAAATAATAATAACCTATTGTTATTAATTTGTTTTGTTAATCGAACAATAATTAAAAAATTTAAGGAAATAAAATAAAAATAATAATTGGGTTATGAGAACAAACTTTTGTTTATACATTTTTCTTTTTTATTTCATCTTTTTAAAATTTTAAATTATTATTGGATTAAAATAATAAACTGTTAACAATAACATTAATAATTTGTGGTGACTATTTTAAAAAAGATAAGAATTAAATAACATAAATTTAGCGAAACATTTCATTTTATAAGAAAGAGGAGTGTATATCTCGAAAATAGAGAATAAGATCATGTAATTGTAAGTGCATATCTTAAAAGAATAGTGTTTAATCTACTCAAAAATAAAATATATATTGTTTTTTCCTCCATCATAACATCTTTCATCTAAATTATTTTCTTAAGTTTAATTTTATATATAAGGCTTGCCCTACTAAATGTGATCATTTCTATTATATGCAGAATTCAAAGTGGACAAACAGTCTGTTGGAGGTTGTGGAGGAATAATTGGAAGAAAGAAAGGTGCTGTAGCAATCCGTATTAACTACAAGGGCATACGAATTGTGTTCATCTCCTGCCATCTCGCCGGTAATTATTTAAGGATCTCTCTAGTTATCTAGGTATAAGATAAATTATAACTGATTTTTAACTATAGAACATAACTGAAGATCATTTTTCATCACTTTATCTCCGTTTTTCAAGTTGAGTTTTCACTTAATAACAGATTTTAAAGTCTTCCTTAATTATAATCAAAGGATCAAACTCCTCTAAGATGTGAAATGCACTTTATAGAATAAAGTGCATAATTTCAATCATTAATAAGAAAATTAATGACACATGATTTTACAAGATATAAACATCTATATGATAGAGTATACTTTCACAATAATATGTGCCATGAATTTTATACTCACTGACTAAGATAATGCACTTTACTCTCAAAAGAGAAACTTGCACTTTAAAGGAGAGAAATTCATACTCAAATTCATATGTTCCAAGGCTTCGAGTATAATGATATTTAGCATGTTTGGATTTTTGTTTGGAATTCCAAAATTATAGTTTGAACAAAAGCTATACAAGATAGAATCTCTTCACAATTGAGAGTTTTTCAAACAGAAAATCAAACATGCAATTAATTGAAATGGTGAACTGCATTGTAAGTACTAAGTTGTTTTCTTTTTTGCAGCTCATGCTCGCAATGTGGAGGAAAGAAATTCTCAATGCAGGCACATATCACACTCTCTCTTCTCCAAGATTCGGAACCCATATGCCAGACCATCCCACATAACTGTTTGGTTGGGAGATCTAAACTACAGGCTTCAAGGGATTGATACATATCCAGCCAGAAATCTTATAGAGAAAGACCTTCACCAGGTTAATTAGTTCAACAATATATCATCATACCCTTTAGTGGCCTTCATAAGTCAGAATTAGGGTTTAGATAAACATTTTTTTAAAAAAATATTTTTAAAATACTAGTCAAAAGTATACTTTTATCATAAACAATTCTTATTTATGAAAAAGGCAGAAAAATTAATCATTTTTTGTTCTATTTTTTAGTAATCGTACTCTAACAGTTTACATAAATTTAAGAAAAGTTTTTTTTCAATAATAAATATTTTTCTTACAAAATAAGTATAAACAAACGCACCTCAATTAGTTTGCAATCTTGAATCTCAAAGTGAATCCTTATTTTCCATTTCAGCGGCTGCATGGCAAGGATCAGCTCTTACAAGAAGCTGGGCGAGGACAGATTTTCAATGGCTTCTGCGAGGGAACATTGACATTCAAGCCAACATATAAGTATAATAAAGGAAGTAGCAACTATGACACAAGTTACAAGGTGAGTAACGCTTCTCAGTTACATGCCATACGCTGTTAGATTAGGTGTGATTCCTTGTCCAAATAATTAAGAATTTAGGATGATGTGTACATAGCTCATTCAAGCAACAACTGATCTTTTAGTCAAATAATATATAGGAGTACAACGTATATTTAAAGCTTTGTGTTTGTGTGTGGTTTTAGCTTTGGTCAGTTTTCTTTAATGGGATTCATTTACTGGACAAGAATATTCACATGCTGAAGTAACATGACATAAATATATATGATTCACAAAAGATAGTTGATTATTTGGATATATTTAGATCACGCGATTGTCTTTTTATTATTTTGAAATGGATTCGCTATGTGATCAACCATATAGTAATGATAAAACTATATTTCTTTTTACTGTTTTTCATTTTCTTTACGATCAGCACTAGTATTTTATACAAAACGAGAATATGCAATTACATTATACACACACACACACACACACCAGCAATTTAATTTGTAGTTATAAAATACTTGATCAAGTATGTTGAGAAATTTACGTATAAGCAAGTTAACTAAGAAGTAATTTATGTACGTATAGATGTATGACATAAATGTGTGGTTAAAATATGGGAGCGCTAGCTAATCTTTCTGCCGTGCATGTTGTTTCATTACAGGTTCGAGTGCCAGCGTGGACAGATCGCATATTGTTCAAAATTGAAGATGAAAATAACATGGAAGCAACTTTACATTCCTACGAGTCCATTGACGAAATATATGGTTCTGATCATAAACCAGTAAAGGCACATCTCTGCTTAAGACTTCGTCAAGTTCCAATCGAATTCAATTCTAATGGACCATCTGACTAGTGCGCGCGCCTTAACATCATGATCTAATCATATAATATAACTCTTCTTTTATTCATTATTTCATGGTTCTTGTATATCGTTCATTTTGTAAATTTTATTAATTAATGTATAGTCAAAAGCACAAATAAAACAAAAAAGAAAGAGACCCACTAAGAAAATTGTGAAATGCGAATTTTTGTTTGGTTGCTGGATTTTGCAAGTACGATGGGAAGCTGAAGTCCTTTGGTCGGTTTGATAAGTATTGACTGCTTTGCCAGGTTGTTCTGATTGGTTGATTGATGCCCTTGGATTGGTTCCAACTAATAAAGCCACCAATGTTGAAGTTGACCAATTTGCCGACAAATTGAATTCCTTTGTATTTGGTCATTTGTTTTGGATTTTTCAAATAATTGATTTATTATTTTAATCTCTTTAATATATCCTTTAGGTGGAAAGGATCTGTAATGTATTCTTCAAAGGGCAAAAAAAAATTCATACACCAATTTTTTTACGTATTTTATCACACCAATATTTGTTTTAATAAAAAGAAAACGGAAAGTCTTCTAAACAAAGTTTTGGGAGTTCGACTAGCCAAATATTAAGCATGATTGGTCGACCTCTTCTTAATATATAAAGAGTATTGAAATTAAGCTTGGAACATATCTTGATAATCGAGAGGTAAAGAATATATATAGGGCTAATCAATAGGTATGTTTAATTTATGGTGGTATAATTGGTCGATTAATTGTGAGGGAGTGACATAACCAATTGGCCACTAATTATGAGTGTTATAAATGCCAATAAAACGCTTTGTAGAAGAACCTTCTGCTGGGCCTAATGTCCAATCTAGTGTAGTCCAGAAAGTATTTTAACAATTATATTTTTCTTAATCTAGTATTAAAAAAGACATATTGTAAATAATGCTCTGTATAATATCGTATAATTGTACTTCAAATCTAATCTAATTCGCAATCTACTTGAGCATTTTGCCAAGCTCTGCCATTATTGTTATCGATTGAATTGAATTTAAGTAGAAATTATTGTGGAATCTTTCTTTGTGTAAGGTCGGCCAATTAGAGAATCTCCCTTACGCTATCATGCGCCAAAGTTTTTAAATAATATAATTCTGATTTGTAATCACTCAAAAAAGTGAATATGAACACAAAGGTACAACGAAAGCTAGAAATCGCAACCTGCTCTTAATTGCTTTTAAAGCCTCAAAACACACACATGCACTGCATTGAGCTTTGGCTCTTGGTGTTTTCTTTCGTACCTTCGCATTTTTCCTATCTTTATAAAGAAAGTAGACATAGACTAATGAACCACGTCTTACTTATTCTTTTTTTCTTTTCACACCTTTGTTGTTGGTCCATCCGTTTCTTTAACCGTTAAGGTGCAAAGTTGATTCAATGCCAACTCGTGGGAATAACATTAAATATATGAACCTCCAAAGTACGTACCATCCTGATCCTGTGAGAAGGATGTTCAATTTCTACAACTTTCTCCAAACATAGTCATTCTTCTTCTATAAAGTTAAATCATTAGCCCTTAGAATTTACTAGAATTTAAATAATTTGATTCAAATTGGGTTGACTTATTATAAAAGTAATTTTTTTAATATGAATTTTCTTTATTTACAATTGCTCGGGCTTGAAATTTTAGTTATTATATACATATCAAAATACTTGAAACAACTAAAAAAATGTTAGTGGATCTTATTCTTCTAACTCAATTAGTAATGATCATTAGTTAATAACTCCTTACACATTAATCTTTACCGTGAGCATCCATTTCATTGCAAGTCTAGCATTGCGCTCTATCCCTTGTTGAGGTATCTTCATAATCTTGATTAATATATATAGCATCCCCTGCTTCAAAGATTTGTTCTATTGAGAGGCATTTCAATATTCAAGTATTCGAAAGCAAAAGCTTTCCAACTTTCATATCTTCCCTAATGATGATTAATTACTCGCCTAATCTTGGGATTGAAGCCTTGTCCAATGGATAGATTTTTCCCCACTCAAAAGTCATGTTTTAATTACATGAAGTGTTACAAGTCATTTATTTCACCATTTAAGATCATTTCCTTCATGTTATTATTGGAAATATTAGCACAAATGTGCCTCTTAACATAAACAAGGTGAGAGTCGAAACCTCACACAATTCGAAACACATAAATATGGGTTGTGTAGCTCAATTGAAAAATTTAGCATTGCATGGATGACTTTACTTGTAAGGTATTATAACAGTTCGAAATTCGCATTTTATATGGGCTAAGCTAACATCCGAATCATTATTGATTCCACTTCTAAGAAAAAAATGATATTTTTAATCCTAAAAACATGAAACATGTAATAGAGTCCACAAAATTTAATACGATCATGCACGCACACACTCTTTCTTACCCTCTCTGTTTGTTTATGGAGAAAAAGTGATGATATAAATTGTACAAAAAGACTATGTGAATTACTTAATTTTCTCTCTATTTGGTTGCCAATAGAAAATGAAGGAAGCAAGAAAATAGATATGGGACCTATTTGAAAAGTTCTCAGTGCTATTGTGTCAAGAAAAGTGGGAAGGAAGAAAATAGATGCGAAATTCATGTTAAAAATTTTCTGCCCTATTGTGCAAAGAAAAGTTGGGAGCAGGGAAGCAAATGGATAAAATGATCATTATACTCTATGAGAATGAGAAAGTTTTTGGAAATAAATTAGACAAAAATGTTGAAATAAAAATAAATTATATTCAATTAAAAATATGGAACATTTTTTATTTACTAAAAAATGGGATAATTTTAGTAAAAATAAAAAAAATTGAAATTTAGATAGTTTTTATATTAAATTTTATGATTTAAATATTAATAAATTAAATTTATTAATTCGTATTTATTATAAATTTAGTTATTTATGTAATTTATAAAACAATATTTAGAAATTAAATAAAAATGATACTTTTGTACTTTATTATAATAAGGACCACATTTATCCAATTATATTTTGTTTTACTAGATACTAGAAATAATTCCCGTGTATTGCGCATGTTTGTTATTATTTTTTTAAAATTGCTTTTAATAGAAACACTATTTTAAAAATACATAATAGTGATTAAAAGTAAGATATAATAATATAATTTTTAATTATTCTATATAATATTTTTAGTGCATGCATGTAATTCTCATTTTTCTCAACTATAAAAATGAGAACTTTAAACTCTTTTGCTAAGGTCACTTTAGATTGTAGGGCCCTTTATAGATTATTGTCTAATAAAGCAGCTAATTAATTATTAAAAATTTAAATGACAAAATATATGTTGCATATACATTCCACATGAAACATAAGATGACAAATTTCTCGTGTTGCAATAATTTAATTTATTTTGAATAAAATATTTTATAAGTATATGATTTATGGACAAACTCACCTTAAGACTTTTCAAAAAATATAGTTTGACTTAAGTGAAGCAACTCATTCCTTTTTTCTTTAATCAAGCAAATGAATCCATCTTGTGACTACACTAATTAGGATATAAAAATTACAAATGAAAAATGAATAATCAATTTTCAAGCGGTGCTTAATTTTTATTTTACTATTTTTATTATAAAATAAGAATATTTAATTAAGTTAAAATAGAATATGTGGGAGATATAATAATAAATATATAATAATTAAAATCTAAATAAAAATATTCATTAAAAACTTTATAAATATAATGTTTATTGTGTCTAAGAAATTTATTTTTGTATATGTTATCAAACAATTTATTTTAAATTTTGAAATTAAATACTATTATTGTTTGAGAATTTGAGTAGTCAAATATTTTTACCATTGTAAATACATGTTAATTTTAATCGTACATTGTAATGAATGCAACTTTGTTGCGAATTTTACTATATATATATATATATTAATATAATTCTCATTTTTTTCTATTTTCTCTTCGTCCAAAGACATGAAGAGAACATACACTTTTCTTCTCATCTCATTTTCTTTTCTTTTCTTTTCTTTTTTTTTTTGTTTCCTCTTATTTTCTCTTGCTCATTCAAATAAACAATTAAGGATGGAGTGATACAGTTCTCACATCGATGGATAAAATTCTTTTAAAGGTGCTTGTCTAAGGTCCTCACTAAACATGCAATGAGTATTAGATCCTCATAATTGGTGCAAAAAATATTTTTGACACGAAGATGTGAGTAGAGATGCCAATATAAATATTTGGGGATTTCAATTTGTGATTAGAGACTAAATCATTTCCCTTTTTACAAATTTTCTGTCTCGTACTTTTTGATATCATGAATTTAAATGTTAATTTATAACGATTTTAGTGTATCGTTTGGAAATTACAAATATTTCCTCTCTTAGGAATTTTGCGTTATGATATTATTGGAGATCTTAGTGTTAATTTTTGAGAATTTTAGTATATTTATTGGAGATCTCAGAAATATACAAACATGAAAAAAAGGTAAAAAGAAATGATTCACTTATATACTAAAATCTCCATAATTTTACATATAGTTCCCCAATAAACTAATTATACAAGATAGAAAAATTAGAGAAAGTATAGATTTGAGATCCCTATTATATAACTAAAATTCCCAAAAAATTGAATATTAATCCCATTGTTATGGTACACACAAAAGGAAGTTATGTAAGCATAATGCTCTGACATATGGCTGGGAGCATGGTAGCCTTGTCCCCTTTAAAGTAAGTTTGTATCTAAAGAATGAAAATAAAAGTGTACTCATGGTCATAAAATATATTGTAATTATAACCTATTAGATAATCTTAAAAGACTATATATATACTTACTTTCTCATTTTAAGAGTGAGTTTGGTATAAAAATAAAAATTAAAGAAAAATTTTATTCATTAGATTTATGTGTAAGATATATTTTTTTTAATCTTATATCAAATTCACCAAAAATTTTTTATCATATTTATTTATATTTAAGATGTATTTGGCATAAAAATAAAAATAAGAATAAAAATATCATGGAATAGATCCATAACAATAGCATCAAATTATATATTTATATTTATAAGACTATTAAACTAATAAATAATTGAATCAAATATTTTTACTAATTTCATAATACATGATTAAATAACTATCTAAAATTTACTAAGACTAACATCGCATTAAAATGATATTCTTATTTTTAATCATGAGATGAGACGATTGACTTTGATGTATCTAAACCTAACCATATTCGGTGAATCCTAGAAGAATTCTAGCAGCAACAATTAATATATCCGAGATTATTCTGGTTATATATCGTTAGTCTACGCGTAATCAAGCCCATTAAGCCTCTCCTTCAGGCTTTCGTGGAAGGAAACTTTCGGTGCGTGTCTGCGTTGGGTTTTGCTTTAGGCTTTGGGGGGGTCTTCTCCTTCTCTCCGATGAGAAGAAGAGTAAGAGAACAGTGTCCTTGAATGAGACAACAACCAACGAGGACCCCACAACAACAACATTATACACACAAAACTTATTGTTTGAATTTTAGTCTTTGTCCAAATTATAGGAATTGTCTTAACCACTTTCCATGAACAAACGATTACTATTCAATATTTCAATTCCAACCCTGTTTCGTCAAACCCCCTTTTTCTCCCCTTTGGTGTTATCACCATCATCTATGCCTCAATCACATACATCTCATCAGCCCTTGTCACCTTCCTTTAAATTTTGACCTTTTCTGAAAAATCGCGTGCACTTCTAGTTTTCCCTGTTCCCATCTATTCTTCCCTCTTTTTAATTTTTTTTTAAATTATATTTTAATCTTTGCTTGGGGTTTATTCCTCCAAATGTCAATGATCTGGAACACCCGTGTTCCCATTTTTTGTTTTTGAAAATTATTCTTTGCCTTCTTCGTTCCTTCCTTCCATTTCCTTCCCTTGACACACACAAAAAACTTAACGTTGTTGTAGTTGAAATTCTAGATCATCAACATCATCACCATAACTTTGCAGTTGCAAGAGAGAAGGAAACAAATTTCGTGCTTTAGAATCTTTTTTCTCTTTGGATTGGGTCTCTGTGCTTCTGCCATTTGTTAACAAAGAGGTAGGTGTGTTACTTCTTTGCGTGTTCCCCCTCCCCCCTACCCCATGATTGGAATTTTTCATGTCATCAAGTTAATTGGTATATTGTGCTGGAAAAAACCTCTTTTTTCTTCTGGTTTCTTTAATTTTGCAATTATTCACTTGGAGCTGCAACCTCAGTGTTCAAATATGCAGCTTAACACTTTTTTTGTTTTGTTTTTTGGGGGGTGGGGGGGATTAAAATGTTTGGTAATTCGTTTTGCCCCCCTTTATTTCAGAGAGAGCGCAGTGTGTTTTTCAGATGTTGAAGAGATGCACTTTTTTTTTTTTTCCCTTTTTAGCTGCAGCTTCGCTTGATTAAAAATGTGTTTGGTTTATAGTTTGCTGGTCCATTGAAAATGTAATTTTTTGTTTTTAATTTCTGCCCAAATCATGGTCTAAGACTAAAAATCATGAATTGAACCTCAGTTTGTCAGCTTGTGCCTTTCAAACTTTGGGTTGGAGTGTGCAAACTGAAATCCAAACATTTTATAAATTGGATGGAAATAATTTCTTTAATTTGACATATATATCTCCAATGATGCTGGTTTTTCCAATAGGCCTTTTCAAAATTCAAAGTAGTGGCCTTTGTTTTTATTTTTTCCCTTCCATTTTTTGGTTTGGAGCTTTGGAGTTAATTGAAGCAAGCAATGGTGAGTCTTGGTTTGCAATTTCGTGTGGTTTGACCGGGTATGGTTCTGTGGATGTTTGATTTGCAGGAAGGAATTTGCATCTGCAATGAACATATAGCAATTTGATTTATGGGTTGGCTTAGCAAAATTTTTAAAGGCTCTGACCATAAGATTCCAGAAGGGCATTATCATGCAAATTATAATGGGGATGCAGATTATTACTTGCCGTCAACCTCTGGGGTATTAAACTTCAGCACTCCTTAAGCCTAACATTTGCTTTTGAATGCTTTGGAAATTTTCTTAAGTGTTGAAAAATTGTACTATTGCTTTGTGCTCCTTTTCAACATATTTTGATGGGAATTTGAATGCAGGATGTTTGGTCTGAGAATGATAATGGAGATGTAGATCGCGCTATTGCATTATCTCTGGCAGAAGAGAATCAGGGAGGAAGCAATGTAAATGGTGAGTGGATGGCTCTCAAATGTTATTGCATGTTCTTAAAAGGACCATATGTATGCAAGTGCATTTATTTGATTTGAATCTTTGCAATCAGAGGGGCAGCTACAGACTAATGCAAATTGGAAAGGTCTAAAGTTCTAATAAATATATCACTTATGTTCTAGTTGTTCCTCCTGTTTTTCCAATACTCCATTCTTCATTTTGTAATTATGAGAAATTTGATATGAAATCTGTGATAAAATCATTTGATAGATTAAGAAGCCAGTTGCTTTCTATTGACTGTAACTGTTAATTGCAATAGTAAGTGCAGTTGCAAAGCTTTTCTTTGTACAAGATCTATGCAGTTTGTTATGTGCTCATTTCATCTTGTTAACCAATTATCACCTTGTTTGAAATCATTAAAAATTAGAATTGATTTGAATGTATTTAGTATTAACACTAAAGTTATTATTGTTTTGCTGTTTATTTACCATGGAAATTTCTGTCTGTGCTCTCAACAGATGTTGAACATTAACTGATTATTTTCACAGATTTTTGGCTCTGTCCTTTTTAGATGATTTATATTAGAGTTATTCCGTAAATTGTGTTTTCCTTAAGATCAAATACATTGCTGTTTCACATTAGTAAGTTTTTGTGTCCATTTTTTAGACTACAGATCACAATTAGAAGATGATGAACAACTTGCCAGAGCTATAGAAGAAAGCCTAAATCTAGAGTCTCCCCCCAAATATGGAAATGAAAATATGTATCAACCAGTTCCAGTTCCAGTTCCAGTGTATTTCCCAATGGGGTCCAGGTATGAGTTAGAAGACAGATGACAACATTGTATGAATTCGGTATCATAATTTCAACACTTTTTGTTTGACTACTTTAATGAGCATGCTAAGAATATCATCTAAACTTGTCTATTCACATTTACCATAGGGTCAAAATTCCTGGTTCTGTCCGTTCTTACTCCGGCATATGCTGCCACTGCTTGATGATCTGGAATTCTCTATTTTGATGTATGTTTTACCCCTTAGTAGTCATTAACATCTTTTGCTCGTAATTCCCATTTATTTGTGCTGGTCCTATTGCACTATTTATTAACTGATATTCCTATTTTGGTAGGAAGGAGTTGATGTAACTGAACTAGGATGTAGTACAGATATATTGATCTTCATCTGTTGTCTCTTCCCCAAATACCTTGTACCAAAACATATCATAAAGATGCATTAGTTGAGTGATGAGTGGTATGATAGAACTAATTTATGGCCGAATAGTAATTTATACATCTAGTTCATTATGGTATAAAGTAGCAAACAGATAACCACGGATCCTGATGAATTAAATTTCACCTGCAAAGAAGGATATGATGATTTGTTGGGTTGAATTGAAACTTCGTGTCGTGCATCTCATGCTGAGCTCATAAACAAAGGGAGAAAACTTCTATCTAGAATTTCCCTGTTTGTTTTCAATCGATGGAGAAACATTCTCGCCTCAATTTGCTATAACATTATGATATCATCTATACATGTGATGCGGACATAATTGAAGTTTTCTAGTTATTTGTTTAATAGGATTTGTGCTGGCTGCAATGCCGAGATTGGTTATGGACGATATCTAAATTGCTTGAATGCATTCTGGCATCCTGAATGCTTCCGCTGCCGTGCTTGCAACCTACCAATCTCTGATTATGAGGTGCAAGAATTTCCATTTACCTGCGACATTGCTGATTTTCATTGCTTCATAAATGGCTTTTCTTCCACGCCTATGGATTTGTTGTTTTTACATATACATATCCTTGCTTTTGTAGTTCTCCACATCAGGAAATTACCCTTACCATAAGTCATGCTATAAGGAAAGCTACCATCCAAAATGCGATGTCTGCAAGCACTTTGTAAGTACTTCAGCTCAACAAATTTTATGTTCTTGCTTATTATAATTGATACCCAAAATGTATAAAATGTTTTCTACTTTTTTCTTTTTTTAAAAACTAAGTAATATGTAAAGATGGATGAGGAGAGTGGGAAAGGCTATTCAGGCTACAATCTCATTGGAGCTATATATTAATCTATGCAAAATGCAATCGATGGTATTACTAACGGTGCTTGTAGATTGTTTTCCTGTTCCTGACCTAGAGTGTTTGTTGTGTCATTAACGTGGATAAACACAAATTATACGGAACTTCAGTTCTTCTTGGAGGATTAATACCTCTTTCTGTCTTTCAAGCTTTTGCCTATTTCTCTCATGTTTTTATGCTTGCAGTTGGAGCAACTGGGGGCATCGTTTCCATTGGAATTATAATTAGACTTGGTGAAAATGTGCTTAATCTATTTGATGCATTATTTTTCTCATGATCAATTTCTCTTGTTGATGTGATTTTTAAAGAGAGTCTTGTGACCAATGGTCATGTTGAAATGTTTCAACTCATATTTGTAACAGTGTGATACATTTCCTCATAGGAAATATATAAATGCATGTAACACTAAACCACTGTGTCTAATCACTAATCTAGATCTGAAAGATGTTATATCAAAGTTTGTGCTGCTTGTTCTTGATGTTATTTTTGTTCTTATCTCAAATGATCATGTGAGTACTAAAGGTGCTACTAGCATCTTGTCTTTTCAAACTTGTGGACATTGTCTGAGTCATTCATGATGTTTGTAGCTTTTCAAATGTTAGGATTAAATAAATACTTGCTACTCAGTTTTTACTTCAATTTAAGCCGTATATCTCATTGCCTGTTGCTGTTAATTTTTGGTAATATATATCTTTTGACAGATTCCAACAAACCCTGCTGGTCTTATTGAATATAGGGCACATCCATTCTGGATCCAGAAATATTGCCCTTCTCATGAACATGATAACACTCCACGCTGTTGCAGCTGTGAGCGAATGGAGGTTAGTCTAAACGAAATATTTTAATCTGATCAAATATTATTTATATGGTTGCCTAGGGAAAAGGTGAATGAACCTTTATTGTGAACAGAATGTAATGAAAATTTTCTCTGTTCATATGCAGCCCCGAGAGACGGGATATATTGGTCTTAATGATGGCCGGAAGCTCTGCTTAGAGTGTCTGGACTCTGCTATCATGGACACTAGCGAATGCCAACCCCTTTATAATGATATACAAAAATTTTATGAAAGCCTAAATATGAAACTGGACCAGCAAATTCCACTACTCTTGGTTGAAAGACAAGCCCTGAATGAAGCAAGAGAGGGGGAGAAGAATGTAAGGGAAAATGCATTTTCACCAGTTCGCAATAAATATAATACTTGATAATTTGATCATTATGACATTTTCAGCTGTCAGACATACAAGGAACTAATTTTCTGGTGTTCTGAACAACTAATATTGAAAATCAATTTCTGTTATTGATAACTTTGACGATGCTTTCTCTGACTAAGTTTTCTTTACAATGACATTTGAGCCCCATGATATGTCAAATAAATGATTCAATTTGACATGCATGATATGGGAAACTTAAGAGCATAAAGGAAACAAAGTAAATTCATGTTTGGAAGTCTAATGCTTGCTACAAATAATTCTGTTCCAGTTCATATGCTTTCAATTGTGAAGCGCCAATTCATAATTAGTTCATCATTAAAGCAAGTGCTTTTCCTTTTTCTTATCCAATTCTTATCTTGGCCAGGGCCACTATCACATGCCTGAGACCAGAGGACTCTGCCTCTCAGAGGAACAGACTATCAGCACTGTAAGATTTCCTTTTATGTTCTGATTTGTTGACATATTCTTTTCTATATTTTTATTGTTGAATGGTAGCATTTGTTAATAAATAGTTATTTATGCTACATTGCATTTAAACTTTGATCAGATCTCGAGACGACCTAGAGTTGGGTATGGAAATAGAGCAATAGACATGAGAACACAGCCGTACAAACTGACTAGACGCTGTGATGTGACAGCAATTCTCATTTTATTTGGTCTCCCAAGGTAATAATTTAACATTTTTGCTTTTACAAATTGTGTCAGTTGGAGACAAGCTCAATGCTTAATTGCTTTTGAGCAGATAAATCATTGAAAGTTAACAAATAAAGGACAACCAGGAAGTTTCACAGGAAGAAAGTAATTGTTAGCAAAAGGTGCTTAAAACCGGAATAGTTAGTATTATACATCAGACAAAAGCAGAGTGTTTTACATGGTGAACAATTTATGTCAGTGTACTACTCCTAGATCTAAGGTGTTCAAAAGTACATGGCCAAATAAAAAAGAAAGAAGTTATAAGCTGCAAATTGTAACTTTGCATCTTCTTCTTCCTCGGTTTCCATGGATTTAGCTCTTACAAGTTGTGTGTTCTACTTTATGGAAAGAACATTTCTATTCTTTTGGAATTAGAAACAGAAGTTGATCAAGGAAAGTAATATTTGCAGCCAAACATGTGTTGTCTTGTTGATATTGGATATTTGGATTAATGGATTGTATAATAATAACTCTCCTATATATGCAACATTCTCTTATGTAACTAAATTTGCATGTTGCTCAAGTTTCCTGACTTTCAGAATTAGATGCCCCCAATCCCTTTGCTCTTGTCTTTTGGTTGGCTGAATCATGATGTAATGCATGAATGCAATTCCGTTTTTTTTTTCTTCACAGATTGCTTACTGGATCGATCCTAGCTCACGAGATGATGCATGCATGGCTGCGGCTTAAAGGTACTATTTGCATTCTAGGGAATTTATTTTGTTACTATTCATCTAGAAAGTCTTTGCATCTGGACTGTGCATTTTCTCGGTTGCATCATGTGAAATTCATTTTTCCTTTTTAATGGTTAAGATCTGTCTTCAAACCAATGAACTTAATTTTATGCTATCTGCTGCATATATATGAAGGTTATCGAACTTTAAGTCAGGATGTCGAAGAAGGTATCTGTCAGGTTTTGGCTCACATGTGGTTGGAATCCGAGCTCTCTTCGGCATCATCCTCATCTTCATCCTATGCATCTAGAAAAGGGAAAAGACCCCATTTTGAGAGGAAGCTTGGGGAGTTCTTCAAGCACCAGATTGAATCAGACATTTCACCAGTTTATGGAGATGGGTTTAGGGCAGGTCAACAAGCAGTGCGCAAGTATGGTCTACAGAAGACCCTTAACCATATCTGGATGACGGGTAGTTTCCCATTTTGAAGTATAGAGAAACAAACCCCACCCCCCCCCCCCCCCCAAAAAAAAACAAACACGTTACAAATTGTTTCTCATTCTTTTCTGGAGATAAAGGTGTACTTAGGCATTGGCTTTGACAAACTGATGATTTTTTTGTACTTGTAATTTAATTGATACCATTGCGGATGTATTGATTACATTCATATGATTTTTTCTGATCCTTTTTTTTTTTTTTTTAATTCACACAGCACTTTTTGCATTACTACCTCCCCACCCCAAAAAGAAGAGAAAAAAGGGCAACACTTTCCTAGTAATATCTGACGAATCAATGCTCTATTTGAAAGGGAATCATAGCATTATGGTGTTATTAGGACAGTATAATGTTTTTACCCTTTTCAGCTAGCGCTTTGTTTCAGGGTAAACTTAGCTTTATTCAGATAATTACAAAATTTTAGGGGCCTTTGTCTAAAAGGGGCAATGATCGTCATGAGCAAATGCTAGGTATAAAGCTGATATAATAAGGAAAAGCAGGAAGAATATATATATAAGGTCAAGACGGACTTATGGGAAACAAAAAAGGTTGTTATAATTGAGTTTGATTTTAAAGTGAGAAAATAGGGGAATATTTTTCATTAGATCATTTAGTATATTATAATTACACCACATGGCACAGTTTATTGACTTCAGTGTGGATATTTCACCACTTTCTTATTTTAGAGACAAGTTTACTTTAAGGAAGTTGTATTCTGGATTCATGGTAGCTAGCCGGTAGAGACCATGGATGACAATTATGCCATTTTCTTTACAGACAGTGATCAACTAACATGTTCTATTTAGAGCAGTGCTGTGCCTGTGTTTAAGATGCTACTGCTTCTTAGCCATTTTTTCCCACCTATTTTTCATTCTTTTTGGGCCACATCTATTTCATATGTTCGCACTTTTGATTTTTTTTGTTTTCTTTTTCCTTTTCCATTTGCTAAGAAAAACTTAAGTATTAAAGGCACAATTTAATTTGTACATAAAATACGTATGATTTACAATGGCTATGTTTAGCCCAACCGAAGCAAGCATTCCACATCAGTTAGCCACAACTCTATACTTTCACCTCTCCAGGCCTGGTGGCCTACACTGTTATTGATGCTGGTTGGTATTCTTTTGTCCACATCATCTGTATGTACATTTTGAATAAGCTAGACACTGCCTCTGCCATGTTTGGTCTACTTGCTGGTTCTTGAATCAAGCAGGCTAGACTCAGCTTAACTAGATGGAGAGCACATGCTTTCTCACAGTTTCCAGTGAGGTTAGGATCAATTAACAAACTCAACTTCTCTTCTTCATGCTCCTTGCCAATGAGATTTACCATGATTTCAGAAAACTTTGTTTCTCTTCCACCATGTAGGGTAATAGAATCTTTACCAGTGATCAATTCCAGTAGTACCACTCCAAAGGCATAAACATCCATTTTGGTACTAACTATTCCTGCCTCTAGATACTCTTGGGCCATATAACCTCTTGATCCTACAACACGTGAAGTGGAAGAACAAGATGTTATTCTCCTTTCTGATTCTTCAGCAAGAGCAAAATTTGCTATCTTGGCCCTTAGGTCTTTGTTTAGTAGAATGTTTCCACTGTTTATGTCCTTGTGCATATAGCAAGGCTCTATCAAGTTGTGAAGATACTGAAGTCCATTGGCAATATCCAAAGCAATCTGAATCCTCTTTGCCAAACTATGATGCTCTATGGACTTGTCTTTGCTAAGCCATTCTCTTAAAGAGCCATTTTCCATAAATTCAAAAACAAGATAGAAGCAGCCCTCATTTTCACAGTACCCATGTAGCTTGATCAGGTTGAAATGGTTGACCCTTTTCAGCAAATTGACTTCCTTGGATGCATCCCCTCTAACTCTTTTCACAGCAAATATGTCCTTCCCATTGCCAAATACCCCACGAAATACACAACCTTTGATTCTATTCTTTGGACTAAAATTTTCAGTAGCCTCCTTTATTTCCTCAAACCTATACACTTTTGAGAGTTGCTCAATGCTTGCTATCTCCACACGGATATCTTCTGCTTCTGAAGTCACCCTTTTTCTCTTACATTTTCTACCACCTTTAAAGAACCTTTCTGATCTCTTTCTGAATAGAAACACTAGAGATAAAATGACACACAGAACCAAGATGGAAACTCCAGCGGTGGCAACATCTATGTCGAATATGCTCTTTGACTTGATCCCTTTGGAAGTGGAAGCAGGATGAGGTGAAGTATCAGTTGGTGGATCATTGGAAACTATGATTGTTGAAATCACTGGTTCACTTGGCAAAGGAATCAGAACAGTTGTGAATGGAAAAAGAGTTGGTGTTTGTGTGGGAAAACCGTTGGCATCAAGTAGATTCCCTGTTGTTGTATTGAATCTTGCAGCAACACTAGAAATGCTATCACCCCAGTTCACTGAGAAAGTCAGCAAATACTTGGTGCCATTCTTTGCTTGATGCCAAGTTGGACAAGCACATCTGAGTGGCACGTGCAACTCCATGCCAGCATGCAAATCAAGTTCTCCATATGGATTGGCACGCTTGAGAGAATCACAAGTGGACAACCCTTGGAAAGTGTCATTTGCAACTTTGAAATATGTTGTTGGCAATGCACTCAACACATATTTGGTTTCAGCTTGGTAGTAGTCCCTAGTTAAACAGGAACAGTTCACTGGGACAATCACCTCTTTTCCAGTTTGGAACACTGTGAGCAAAGTGGCACCATTGATTCTTACAAGCTCTTCTGGGTCTGATGATGTGAGGTTGGAGATTGTGGTGATGGAGTTGTAAGGAGGTTGAGATTTGAAGATGAGGAATGCCATGCATGATTTTTTGAGGCCATTGCATGTGTAAAGGAATGCTGGAGAAGGCCCCATTTTGTCATCATTCTTGCAGCTGAGTACTGAGTTTCCTGAGTAATTTTGTTGTGCCTTGGCATTTGAAGAAAGAAGAAAGGTTAGTGTGTGTTTGGATTAGTTTAAAAAGTTCAAAACAGCTTAGATCTTAAGCTCTATAAAACTGCTTTTGAAACGAAATAACAATAATAATAATAATTACTCAAAAATAATCACTTACCAAACATACTCTTACTGTGAAGAAAATGAGAAACACGACATGGTTCATGGTGAGATTATTTGCTTGATGAAAGGTGACTAGTGGCTATATGCAAAAGAAAGTGAGACCATTTGAGTGTACGATAATTTAAGGTATTTGAGACATGCGCTTGCATTATTGTAGCAGGATAACAAGCGGTAAAGTTTAAAAATAAATAAATAAATAAATAATAAAAAGCAAAGACGAAGTTTACAATGTTGTAATCTGTCGACTATTTCGAAGTGCTATACTATATTGCAAAAACAATTGGCAATTACTGGACCCGCAGTTTAATCACCTAACTCTGGTCTTTTAGCTGATTTTGGACATGTATTACACAAAAGTAAGAACATACATATACAAAAACTAGTTGGGCGAAAGAAATATCTTGAGGCATATAAAATATGGTTTTTTTACTTTAGTGAAAATTAACTATTGTATAAATATGTGACAACCTATGATATAATCGCTATTAATGTAAATCTCTTTAGTATTTATAGGAAAAAAATAATAAAAAGAATTCATTTATTAGCTTCACTAACAACGAATACAAATGAAAAGATATTTTCTTTAAAAGAAAACATGTAGCCATATCAAATCAACTATAATATTAGCTAACATGTAGTTGGTCGAAATGATAGATGCTTTGATCCCTTAACCAGAGATTTTGAGTTCAGGCTCTGGGAATGAAAAAAATTTTTTGTTGGGAGACTCTTAAGCCCTTTCAGATATTTTAGCTGGATTGTATCGAATTAGTCAAATTCACGGTAATAGGATTAAGATACTGGTAGTTCTATTGAAACCAAAAAAATTAATCATAATATCAAAAGCATAATACTTTTTTGTTTGTTTGTAGAAAGTACTTATTTTGATTATAAAATTAGTTAGTTATCTGCAATTTGGTAAAGATTCGACCGCAAAAAAAAATAAAGAAGTGAATTTGTAAGAAATAGCGTTGCTCTAGAAGAATTTGTTAGCCATGTCAAAATAATCCAATTGATAAAGATAAAGATGAATTGTATCTTCAAGACCATCAAGGAAAATTGACTTAGCCTTAGCCTTAGCCTCAGCTAATTCATCATCCATTTCAATTGTTTTCACTAGCTGGCACTGAATGCATGTGCATTATATAATAGTATATAAGTAAAAATTAAAGGCGTTATTTATACTAAAATATAAAATAAAAATATTAAATATGTTTTATATGTAACTATATATATAATTACGCTTCTCATGACTTTATATTTTAAAAATTAAGGTTAATTTTATTTTTAATTATAAAAGTACTGTCTATTACTAGCACATTAAAAACGAATATGATTATACAATGGCTAACACAATAACATACAATCGGAAGAGCCCCTAGTCTTCCATTGTAAACCATGTGTTTTGTTTTATCTGTCCGTTGCAAAACAAAGTCTAATTCCAATAAAATGAAATAAAAAAGAAAAGAAAAAAGGACAGAAAACACATCATATGCTTAAATTCGTGAAAATCAAGGAATCCACTGCCATATCAAAGTGCAAAACTTTGGGCACCCACAGCCTTTTTCACCTAAAACATCTCGAAGGCACTTTGGGGAACATGGCCTAATTAACTCGTGATTGTCTTCTTGGTTCATGAAATCCAGTAACTCAGCCATCCGAGTCAAAGCATTGATCATATTCTAATTGCTGCCAATGTGAAATGATGCTTTCAAAATGAATGAATGAGATGCTGCTGAGAGGGTTCACTACTTATCACAATTTACAAATAATGTGAAATGTAATGCATTAATTAGTAATTGGCTTGTGGAAATCAACGCATATATGTTATTTGAACAAAGTAACTTAGATACTTCAATTGATATTTGGTTATCACAATTTAAATAAGTGCATCCAATTATATAAATATTGAATTGATATAATAATTTCATGAACGGTATATATCTATTATCAATTAATTATTATATTCAACACTTATATAATTAAAATATATATTTATTTGAACTGCAATCCACAATTATATCTAAATACAATGTACAAATAGCATTTTTAAATAAGTAAATATTTGGAATTGGGTTTTTCAATAAGCTTTACCTGAACGGCTTGGCTCCTTAATTATATTGCTAAAGCCTGTAAGATGAGAGAAAAGGTGGCTCCTTATTTTATGTGTATGATCTGCTAGGTAAAGTCTCTGATCTTTTTGGAATAAATGATTGTGGCAGATGTGGGTGCAAACTTTATATTATAATTTAATACATCAAGTTTGATAAATTAATGCAACGTGCTTGATATGATGATTGAATATTACACATCTGAAGTCAGTTCATTCGCCTTACAAAGGTCAGCTTTTAATATAGGAATGATCTGAAGTTTGGTAATGGCCCCTCACTTGTCTGTCCAAATGCACCATATTCAGAACTTTGGAGTTTCAACTTCGGCTGTATGTCCTTCAAACTTAATATAACATGATAGAATAGTTGTCAAAGCATGATTTTATATATTGATTTTACTAGAGGATTCCACCCTGCTGCAATAGTATAGCTGATTTCCAATTTTGAACATGTGTGATTCTTTTCACTTTTCCTAGGTGATAGAATGGCACAAATATAGATACTGACCCGTTTGTTACTTTTTTCTTTTTTTAAGGCTAGTAATTAGACAATATATCGTTTTCAGTTTCAATTCAAGATTGATAATTAATTCAGAATTTTGGCTATGGCTGCAAATATGATGCTCAATGAAAAGTTGCAGCAGTGGCAGCTGTAACAAGAATGGCAGTAGGATGTAGAAGCAGTATTGTCAGGGATATTATGATGATGCACAATAAATATTTATGTATGCATGTACACATAGGTTGCTTATTTTGTCATAGTCATTGGAGAATGGAGTCTTAATGATCAATGAACTGGTGTTCAATTTTTTTTATTTTGGTCAACAAGTAGTGTTCATTTCAGCTGTCTTTTCTGGCAAAACGCAGATCCATAGGGGGCTGCCTAAAGGCCCCATTAGGGGCTTCCGCTTGGCCTACAGGCTTGTTCTTGACCTTGCCAAAAATATCATAAAAAGATTTTTTTAAAAAATTGCAAATCACTTACTTTTAGCATGTTTGGTTTCCTATTTGCAAAATTTCAGATCATGGTTTGAGAGTTGCAAACGAAAATCTAAGTATGCACTTTGCTCGAATAAGTTCTAACAGACTTCTAGGCCAACCAAAGGAATTATGGGAGATAAATTATAAAGAAACAGTTTTTATATAGTGCGCAAATAGTATCCAACTTGACATACATTGAGTATAATTTAAATAAATATGAATTTTAGTTATGTAAGTATTAAATACGGTGTTAGTGAAATGTTATATAACTAAAATTTATACTTATTTAAAATGTAATAACTACATGTCAGATTTGAGCATCTAAATCTATATGTTTAAATTATGGAAGTGTAAATTATATTCCTCATATACATATAGTTGGCCTTTTCTAGTTGAAGTTATCTAACGCATTTGGTGATATATATCCAGTTGCTGACTGTCATTACTAAGTTGCCTTTGCATCTTTTCCATACCAACTTATTATAAATGGTTAGTTTATAAAAATAGTTCACAATAAAATAGTATGACGGCGTCTTTTTTATATAACCTTTCTCACCTAAAAGAATAAGACTCAGTTGTTATATATAAAACCATTAAATCAGTCTCTCATTTCTCTGATTTATACTTCTGTCTGAGTTTGTATGAATTAACGCTGATGGGTTTAATCTAATGTAGTAGTTCGCAATCACTACAATGCATCGCTGCTGACATTGTATACAAGAAATGTCACAATATTCAACATGTGGCATTTTTTCCAACATGATCGTTATAAGAAATCTCCAACCTTGTCACTCTTTGAAGCAAAATAACGATTAGGACATAAGGATGTGCCTTAATTAACACAAAAGAACACTGTAACGGGCTCAATCTTATCTTTGCGATAACAAATTCAGAAATAATTATCTGATACCTATCTTTTCCTTTTTTTTAGGATATCGGTATGCAGAGTGAGTTATCAAATATCCATTATTGCAGACAATCATACAGATGTGGGAGTTAATGTGATGTGTACTTAGTATTTTCATACTTTAATTATCAACTAACCATTTTAACTAATGTGGTCCCACTGAAAACGTTGGTGCCTTGTATATTTGGTAATATGGTTTTCTATTTACACAATGGAAGACGCCAGTACGCGATTCTCAAATTCTGGGCTTAAAAACATCACCCAAATGAGAAGTGATATGGATATACATGCAAAAACGGACGAAAGTGCGACGCAGTATTGGAGAAGAGGAAGACACGGTTTCTGCTTTTCATTTTTTTTAAACTTTCACCAATCTACCATCTGTAATACTGTGTTCGTACTTTCGTCTATTTTTGCACGTCCATATTATTTCTCCACCCAAATATATTGTATAAGCATCTTGGTCTTGGCACTAAAGAAATTAAATTTTTTTTTTTTTATATCTGACCAGAAAAATAGTCTTTATATGTTATATATATACTGTACAGTAAAACTATGCTAATATAAATATGATAAACTACTCATCAATTATGTAGTAGTTATTGTATTAATGTGCCGTTGCCAAGCTATACTTTTGTTGAGTTTTTATAAGGAGATTAATTTTAATATATTGTTATAGTGTCAATATATATATATATATATATGAGTTAATTATTATAAAAGTTATATATTTTTAATGATATAGTGATATAAAATTGAATGTTCTTGTGAAAAACTTTTATGTTAATTATATGTCAAAACTAAATCCTTTTCTTAAATTATTTTTTGGGGGGGCTAAATATGCTATGCTATAATTAAGGTTAGCGGATGACCATGTAAAAGTTAGACTGGGTAATAATAATAATATAATTTATATGATTATATAACTTTCAACTGCCACCATATAATAATAATTCACATAAATACCAGCAGTTAGACTAGGTAATCACCTAAAAAGAAGTTAGACTGGGTAAATAATAATATGTAATTCATACAATTATGCAACGTTCAATTTCTACCATTTGGAATTGATGAGTTTCCATTTGAATGCAAAGGGAAGTTGAAAAGAAAAAAAAATCAGGACTCTTTCAAAGCTTGAGAATTGAAAGGCTTTTCTAAATCTTTTCGACGGGGAGAATTTATAGATTTCTTGGAGGAGCATGTTCATATTGACAACAATCTGAAACTCTGAATATTTATCTTACACGTGAAAATAGGTTTTTAACTTGAATTTTTTTTAGACCACGAGCTATTTCTGTAAATTCGATTTATTTGAATTAGGATGTCTGATTTGTGGATACTCGTTTTGCCCCAATACACTCGAGTAGGGTTTTAAATCTCCCTTGAAGCTGAAGGAGTAGGGTAAGGCGAAAATCTTAAGCGGGTATCAATAGATTTAGATTCAAGGTATACCCACCCCTATCCTCTCTACATCCCACTTATAATTTTCTGCTTTTATCTCTTTATGCCTTTGTCTCTAGTTCATCTCTACTTTCATGCTTTTCACCTCCACCCACACTTTGTATCTTGTCATGCCTCTATATATCTCTACTTCTCTTCCATCTTCATTATGGTGTTAAGTTACTTGTATAATTTATCAAAAGTTGCTTTTAACTGTCTTTCAATTTGTTAGATAATAATTTTGAAAGATGTTAAGTAATTTTTGTGTAAATTGAATTAATTCATGAAGGCATTAAACAACATAGCGGGTAGGGTCAAGTGTTGATATTTTCCTACGGCTATGGTGCATGTATTTGTTTTCAGAATCTGGGAGGTGACTTAGAAGCTGATTGAGAATTGTTTAAAAAAGTGTAGGACAGGGTTTGATTGAGTCAAACATTATTCTTCCCTACCATTTGCCATCCTTAATCAGAATAGCTTATAAAATTAACTCTTATTCAATTGTGCAAATATAAGAGCTACGCAATTTTTTGACAATAATTTTGTTTTAACAAGATTCAAATTTATATCCTTATCTATTTTTTTTTTTTGATTATTTAAAAACGCTCTAAACTCTACAAGAGAGAGGAGCAGAAAAGCAACAGAAACACAACACAAAACAAGACACAAACAAAAAACTCCCCAAAACGACACCCAACCAGACACACAATGCCAAAACAACCAAAAGGTGCCTCAAAAACAGCAAACAAAACAGCGCCACGACCACAACAAAGGTCAAAATTATCTACCATCTCAACTAACTCTAAAATCTCAAAGGTCAAAAGAAAGGGTATTTGGGGGAAGGGGGAGGGGATGGATTTGAACCATGTATATGTGCTATTACGAGGCAGCTCCCTTTACCATTAAGCTATCACCTCATCCACTTTGTAAAGGGGTTTATGCAATATCTACAATTTTCATAGAATGAAGAAGGAACAACCAAATCAAGTTTTGTCCTATTGTATATCATGTCTCACTTAATTAGAAGATTATCAATTCTTAAAAGACCTGTTCTCGATAAGAGAAGAGGTCAATTAGCGATGATAGTAACATTTTTTTTTTCACGGAAAATCTTCAATGGCTATCACTTTAATCCTAAATTAGTTCATCCTACATGGATCACAGTTATAAAATTTCTAAATTAGTTCATCCTACATGGATCATAGTAATAAAATTTTGTAATTATCTTGGTTCAATGTTGCGTACACAATATGCAAAGCCCTTATAGTGTTTTGAGGAAAGCTCATGGAAGTCTGGAATTAAAATGACATTATCATTACTTAATTGAAAACGAGTTGATGAAGATTTGGCTCAAGAACGACAGCTACCTACTTAATTAAAACATTTTGATTGGGTAAATTAAACCAATTAATTAATTTATTGGATGGGACATGCAGATAATTAGTGGACCCTAGCTATAACGTTCTTCAATTTCAGATGGTACAATCAACTTAATCATGTGTCATTACAAATGTACCGTGTTCTAATTGGGTACAACAGATTTTTGAAGTAACGCTACTTGATTTTATTATTATATGAACTTTAATGTAAAATACTTAGATTAGTAACTTTCATGTAATTCCAAAATAGAAAATGTCAATACCCAATGAGCTTATAACCCATTAACATCCATTTATATCTACAAAATTTGAGCGAGATGATCATATACTATATGCAGTTATCTATGAAGTTATCTTTCTCTTCCCTTTAGAAAAGTAAATAAAATCCTATCAGTGCATGGAGAGTTATACTATACAGATATATGGTGCAAGGTGCAAAATCTAGATTTGGAAAATCCTTATGTATAGATGAATTATGCATCAACATCTTTACAGATATGCAAATAATATAAAAATACGCCAAACAACAAAATGTCATATAAATTTCAATACTTCAAAGATTCGGCATAGTATTAATGCAAAGCATGCCATTAGGGGACAAAGATTTGAGTGATTGTTATAGGAAGAGGATGCTAGGCATTATCATACTTAGGCATATAGCAACTGACAGAGCCTCATGCCCCGGATAACTAATGGTACATTAGAGTACTGCCAATGTAATTAACTTTTAAGTTATTATTACTATTACGTTACATGCTCAAATAATGGTGTCAAACATTGTTTACATTGGTAATTACCAAAATTTTTATCATTTTTTATTGTGTTCGATTTCAATTTCCCTTCCCAAGGAATGCAGAAAAGTCGCTGAGATTGAGAGTGAGGAAGCACCGAAGAAATGGGACCGAACAAACAAATGTACGGCTGTGCTCGTAAAGTGTCGTACAAATCATGTTACCCGCTCAATACTTGACACCTTGACGCGTCTCTCTTGCACATTACAATCATAACAAATATTTGGATTACCTTTAAGCAGCACTAAAAAGCCAATATCAGCAGTAAAAAGATTTTGCATAGGGCATCGATGTGTTTGGTTTAATTTAAGTCCTTGCAATATTATTTTAGGATTAAAAAAAGACTTTTTAGTGAAAATGTAGTGAGAGATACTTCTCGTTTTGAATAAGTGAATCCGAAAAGCAAATTATTATATACTACCCTCATTTAACACATCTCCAATGATCCTCCAAAGCAATTTATATCTTCAAAAGTAATTTTATTTTATTTTATTCAAATAAAAATAATTCTCTTAAATTTATTTTTAAAATACTCAAATCAAATATAAATACTTTTTTTAAAAGTAATTTCTCTAAAAATAATTTTTTTAAAAAGACCTTTTTTTTAAAAAATAATTCTCTCAAAAGTTAAACAAAATATATACAATATACATAACCAACTTTTCATGTTCTCCAACTTTATTTCCTTCCTCTACCGTCACCATCTTACTCTTTTGTTCTTTTTATAATTAAGTATTAAAGACATTTTTTATTTTATTTCATAAAGAATTACTAATAATTTGTTTTATGGTCAGAAAACGGATTAAGGAACAAAATACAAAAAGACGAATAGAAAGGATATCTTACAGGGTGTCAAGTGAACGATACTGTAAGATTTATAAATGATTATTGATAGATGTATGTGGAAGAAAAAAAATACAAAATATGTCAACGATCGGGAAGGGGAAAAAACTAAAATAAAGGCAAAGCATCCTCAGTGGAATTTGAAATTGTAAGGCATCCTCAAAGAAATTTGAAATTGTGGTTAAGTATTCCTCAAAGAAAAAGAATCCAGTGTTATTATTTAAATAAAAGTTCTTGAGCGTGACAATATCTTTGTCCTGAGCCAAACTTTTCATTTTAAGTTGAATTTTTTTTTTTTTGGGAGCTAATGCAATAACATGGTTAGGATCACATTTGTCACCCCCAGAATTGATTATATCACTTTTTTGATGATGTTGATTGTTGATTTCTAAAATTAATTCTTATCTCTAGAATTGATTTTAGGAGAAGTGAAATTATTTTACTTTTTATCATAATCACTTTTAGAGAGGTTACCAAACATAAAATACTTTACCTCAAAATCAATTTTAATCAAATCAATTTTAACAAAATCAATTCTATCTAGAATCAATTCTACAAAAACAGAATCAAATACACACTAAATATTATTATGTTATGAGTAATTGATTTTATTATAAAGTTGTGTTAATAAAGCATCTAATGTATCACCTTTTGGTTATGTTTTCAGTTAAACAAGTTCAACATAGTTATCATGATGCTAGCAGCAGTTGGTTCACATGCATTTTCTATCTATAATAATCGTATTGCTTAGTTTCAAATATAATTTTTTTCTTTTTTTGTCATAAAGTTTAACTCTTATCCTATGTTTTTTGTAAAGAGGCTTTTTAGTAAGTGTTCTATTCGAAGTTCAGAGAATAAATATACCTTTAATTACACCTGCAAGATACTCTGACGCTTAAGCTGGTATCAGCACCAAGAGATATTGTGAGTTGAAAATGTTCATATATATCTTGACGCCATGAAGCCTTATACAACGGCACTTCAACTTACTTATTCTGGCACAAGATATTTGAGATTGCCCTATGATTGCATGATTATTCGAGGAGAGATACTTGAGTCTCTCAAAGATTTGGCATTACAATATTTCAGTCCAATATTATCGTTCTCTATTAAATTGAAGTGTTATGATGCTAAATCTTTAAAGGATTTAAGTATATATAATTGATCTTTTGAGAATTGAAGTATTATAATACCAAATTTTTGGGGGATTTAAGTATATGCAATTAATCTTTCAAAAGCTAAAATCTGAAAATATAAATCTTTGAAGGACTAAAGTATAGTTTTATTCTAATTTAAATTTCTTAATAGAATGAATATACAAGAAGCGTTGAAGAATAAGAAAAGAAAAATTAAAATAAAGATTTTTTTTGGGTCGATAGTGTGTCTCTAATAAAGACATTGCTTTGAAATTAATATCAAGCACCATTGCAATTCAGAGAGCCTTTTTTCTTTCTTTTTTTTTTTTAATAATCACAAAAGCACTCGACCTTCAAAAAGCCGAGGAGCAACTAAAAGACCCTCCTAATGTATAACCATCTTTAAGATTTAAACTTTGGTTATCTCCATAAGAATATAACTCACTGACCACGACACCAAATTCTTATTGGTTAAAATAGAGAATACTTACGATGATCAAATTCTATTATTCTCTATCAATATTCCTACATTTAAAAATTGAGGTACTGGAAGAATAACTAGAATAGAATCGTGTTATATAATTGGGAATTATTAACCACCACTCCATGTGAAAATTAGCAAATTTTACGTTTTATTTTAAACAAAAAAATTCAGCTTTTTTTATGATAACTTATAGTTGTGAGTAATTTCATAATTTTATTTTATTTACAAAATTATTCTTTTAATTTTTTCTCTTATCTGTATATATTATCTCTCTTATTTTATCACAGATAAAATAAAATTAAAAATTACTCACCATTACTAGTTGATTTAGAAAAGAGAAGAATAAATGATTTTATAATTTTATTTTATTTATATTAATTATTATTTTAACATTTTTTTCTTATTATATAGTATACAAATAAAATAAAATTATAAAATTATCGACTATTACAAATTAATTCAAAAAATAGAAAGATAATTTTTTTTATCTAAAACAAAATGTTGAACTTACTAATGTCACATAGCAAATTTTTATATAATTTAGTTATTTTGTTCTGCATATTAGTTTTCCCTTTCGGGTATGGGATTTGAACCCACTTACAAGGGGCAAGGTGCACTGCATTCCTACAGCTGCCTCAAATTATTAAATTTCGAAATTCAATCATAATTTTTCTTCGCCTCCAATCATCAGTTTCTGCTTTTCTTTCGCTGTCAATTCCTCATTAATGCACATGGCCTTGTGCCCTGGTTTCTCTAGTTAAAGGTTAATAAGCTGGAACAATGCCTTTCCAACCTCATCCTATTTCTAACACGACAAACGCTAAAAAAGAATTCAACAGAAAGGGAATACAAAAATGAAAAGCGTTCAAATTTGATTGGTTAGCTTTAAATAGCCAAAATGATTTCACTATACATAAGGATCATATAATATCAATATAATCAGTATGAACAAAAAAAAAAAAAACTCAAAATTTATCAAAATTTGATTACTAAAATATGAGGCATACTTCTTGATTCCAAGGTGAATAAAGAAATTATATCAAAAAATAAAGATTATTATATCACTTTATTTTACTAAAAAATTATTATAATTTTTATCAAAAATTCTGATAATATTATTTTAATTGAGTAACATTGCGATGTATTCAGTTAGTCATAAGTGATTGTCGTCCATCATTTTAGATTTGAGGTGTGAACCTCCTCATGCATTAAAGCCTATAATAATTGTACTAATACTCAACCAAGATAATTAATGTAATGTTTGGTGAGACTTGCATTTAACATCCTAGTTTTATCAATGTTAATAATCAGGTTTTACATTTTTTGCCAATTTTCTCACTGAGTCTTATCCTTTTCTGGATGACTTTATGTAACTGGGATGGCTATCTGTATTAAAATCCTCGAAGCTTTTTCCTTTTGGCCTTATAATTTTAAGATTTGGCTCTCAAAAATTGCCTCCAAATTCCATAGACATATGATAGAGGAACAAAAACATAACTTCATATTACTAAGGTATAAATCAGTGAAAAATGGAAGGTAAAGAAGAGGGTCTAAACTAATAACTTGAAATTATCTATACAGAAACTTTATTATGTTCTCTTCATTAGAAACAAAAATTACTTTCTCAATTTACTCATCCAATACAAGATATGCAGCCCTTTTGCTATATACACAGTAATTTGTTACAATATTATAGTACAATTATCTTTCATTAGAAAATTCATGAACCTCGCTCATCAACTTCACAATCCCCTCTTTTCTTTGAAAGAGCCGATTTTAATCACGAGTGATGAGTTCTTCACATCTGTGTGAATCTACAAAAAGATCAGCCCCTTCTCTCCCCTGCATATTGGACTCATGCTGCTATATATCTCCAATCTTCCCACATGTCCCACTAGAAACTTGCAGAGAGGACTTTTGTATATAGCTAATTGACATCGAAGAAATTTTTATATGATCTGAGAGCAAGAAATTTCTCATATTTTATTCCATTCATTACTTAACAAATTAGCATCGCGAGTCATCTTTATTTTCTTAACCACCTACTACCATCTATTTTTAACCACCGCAATGCTGATTTGTCAAATAATGAATGGATCAGAGTCAAGAGAAATTTCATACTCGCATTCACACACAAGGACCCCAAAATTGATATATAATTTGAAGTTCCTTCAAGAATCCAAGGAAAATGGGGTCTGCAAAAGATCATAAGGAGCCCAAAGTGCATCCAAAGGACATGGCCTATTAGCATCCAATCTAGCCCATGGCTTACCTTTCCCACTCCAATGCAATAAACTCACAGGGCCAGGGTGAAGATCCCTACAAAGGCCACGAAAATTGTCACCCCCAAGACCATGTTGGTTCCACCTATGATCCACAGAAACTATGTTCCCAGCAAATACAAGCAAAAAAGGTGGCAAAGAACCAAGCTCATAGATCCTAATCCTCTTTTGAAGCTCCATCCACTCCTCAATCTTTGTTGTGTAGTCCCCTCCACGCCACCTCTCTAGATCGATCACCATGACCCCGGTGTTGAAATAGCATGCGTTTCTATCTGCAAAAGTGAGTGACAAAGAAGGGTTGGACCAAAATGTTGGTGTGAAATAGGAGGTGAAGTTTGCATTGCAATATTCAGGGGCTGCCAAAACTGATTTTTCCCCTAATGGGGTGGCTGCAAGTTTTGCAATTTCATCAACTAAGATAAGGTCTGAATCAAGGTACACCACTCTCCTAACACACAAGGGAAGAAGGTTAGCCAAGTAGCTGCGTGCATAGTTGAGAGGGCAATCAAGTGCTGAACGAATGGAAGTGGAGATTAGGCCAGAAACTATGGATTCAGCAAAGTTGTAGACTTGGAATTTGAGGTATGGGAATGATTTGGAGAGTGTGGTGTGTAAGAGGGATGCATTGGAGGAACAAACAAAGTGGAAGAAGATGTTTTGGGGGCATGAAGAGTGTTGTAGGACACTAAGGATTGCTGCCATGGAGCCTCGGATGTATGTTGTGTCAAGGGTCATTGCAACATGTACAGCTTCCTCGGAGCATATGTTCTTGTCATCAATGTTGTCTTCAATATTGTTGCTGGTGTTGTCTTCAGTGTCCTCGGTAATGGAGGGGCAATTTGGAGAGTTGTAGAATTGAGGAGCTTCTTTGAATTGATGGGGAATGGTTGTACTTGTGGTGGTGTTTGAGGCATTGTTGGTACTTGAGGATAAACATGGCACCAATAACAAGGAGAGGATGAGAATGAATAAGAGTGGCGGTGGTTGTGATTTTGGCATAGAGTTCATAGTAATGTGTGTTTTGGTATGCAATGGATGAAGGGAGGGTTGGTTGAGATGGGTGTGTATTGAATATATTGATAGGGGAGAGAGATCTATAGGGTGCTTATTATTGAAATTTCTTGTTTCAAACGCGCTTAATGCCTTTGGTTTAGGAAAAAATAAAAAATAAAATAAAATAAAGAACAATTGAGAGAGAGCGAGATGTAGAATAGTGGGCTAGCCTGGATGCAGGGTCAGAGAGAGGGCAAAGTCAAGAATATATATATATGAATTATGAAGGGAGGGAGTTGGTGGAGTTCACATTGTTCCTATACTTATCATTGATGGCTTTGTTTTTTGTAGCATTTTCAGGTATGGGATGGGGACCCTTACCCTCTTCCTAAGGTTCTGAACTTCCTTCATGCCTCATTAACTCTTTGCAGTTTGTATCATTTTATTGGGCTATGCACTCTTGAATTAATTCTGGATTAAACCATGGATGGGGAGAGTAAATAGGGTCATCCCCTCAGCTTACAAATACTGTGTACATAACCTATGTAGTATGTACCATGAAAGAGGGAATGTATCAGAATATACATGACAAACAGATCCCACCCTTCGTTGAATTTTCATTTTGGTTCCTTAAAAAATTTCGTACAATGAAAACACTATCATAAAGGTTTTTTAGTAATGTTTTTGTAATATATTATGCTTGTGCTAATTTTTCTTTCTCTCTCTCTCTCTCTCTCTCTTTTTTAATACTAGTAGCAATGAATTTTGAATATACGATCTCATAAAAACTATTTAATTCACTTATCACGATAGTTAGTGAAAATATAACTAAATATTAAAATATTATCATTATCTTTTATCAAGCCTTAATTTTATGATAATTTATTAGTTTTATGATAATTTAATTTTAACCAAAATAAAGAATATGGGCCCAAAAAATAACTATCAAGATTTATATCAGTTGTGGTTTTTAATTATGCTCTTGTCACCTTTTCAATATGATGTAAGCGATTAACTAATTGTCCTTTCTTATAATGATCTTTTTATAATAAATATAATTGCACATAAAAATTGTACGTAATTTATTCTATTTGGGAGAAAAAAAATTACAATAATAGTAATTTGCAGAGGAAGTCCTCCTCAAAGCTCTTACATTAAATAGATTACAGATTAGGAGTGTCCATCGAAATTGAGAGAGAGCACTTTCCCTTCCATCTTAGATTAGAAATTTAGAATAGTAAATAGAAACTGCTTTATGCATAAGTAACAGTGACACAAACTGCACCAAAAACAGTGACACAAGACTAGTAAAAAAGACGCACCTGAAGTTGAGCAAACAATTTATTAGTGTCTATCTTGCGCAGCTAGCGTTGTTCTTACGGCTAACTTCGTATTCGTATAAGGCACATTGAATGTTGTTCATGGTTCATGGTCATGGCACTTATTAATTTCTTTCTTTTTAATTTTTTTCCCTTCTTGTAAATGGTGGAACTATCATGCCCTCATCCGAAAACTATGTCCCAGCAACCGAATCTTCCATTGGAGAGCATTTTCAAGGAAATTTTTTTTAATTAAAATAAATCCACTAGAGAATAATTAAATTTATATTTTGATTAGCCGATGACCAAATTTAATTGCTGCATTCTACCGGTACCCAATAAATATAGTATCAGATAAAGGAGACATTTGAGAGTCAATTATAATATCAAAGTCAAGATATGGGTGTGTCACAATAGAGAACAGATTTTTATTAAGTTGACACGAATTATGTATAAATTTTTATTATTAATTAGACTTTTTTATATGCTCTTGTTCGTATTTTACTTTTTTAATTAATAATAAAAATTTACACATAACTATATTATTGAAAATTTTTATATGAGAAGATTCATTTTTATCCGTATGACATGCTTGATTAATGCTATCTTTATTAATTGACTCACTTATGTTCAATAACAAATAATTAGAGCTAGTTACTAACTATTTTCATTTTTCTTTGATTCTCCCTAGCATGGGACAATCGTTATAAAAAAAAAAAGGGTTGTTACATAATTTGTCTCGGGACAATTTTCTAACAAACTGCTAATTTTGATATTTGAATTCAGCATAGAAAAATAAAATGAACTATCAATTTTTTTAGCCCAAAGGTGAGGAGGGAAATTGGCTCACAATGCGTTCAAGGAGATAATACCATCAATGAGATATAGCATAATTCAACTTCTTTAACATATATTCGGAATTTGAACTTACATTATGATAAGAGAAAATGATAAATCTTCTTTAAAATATCAATTATTGATCTTCTTTCATTCTTAGTTAGATAGTTAAGAATATAATTAAAAATGACATCACTAAAAGATTATTTAGCCGATATTTTAAAAGAATCTAGAGTAAATAACATTATAAGCCACTATGAGTGATTTAATAATAAGGAATTTGAATAGTATATATGAGGTTAGATATTCAAATCTTATTGCCTGTATTAAAAAAAAAAAAGTAAATAACATTATTAATTTATTATTTTTTATCAATCCTTACACCTTTCCTATATTTAAGCATAAATGTGAATAGATAATTTTGTATATATCTACTCGAAACGAAGGCAAATGTCAATGGTTTCCTAACCTGGTCTACATGAATATAAGTGGAATGGAAAAAAGAAAACCTTATTGGTTATAATAGGTCTATTTTTTAATTACAGTCGATCAACCTCAACTAGTATTATATATTATGCTTACTACCTCCGCGGCCAATGTCAACAGCCATGTCTTTTGCTTGTAGATTCAACATCCTTCAGCAATTTGCCATAGGTCATTAGCCCAATAGAATATGGAATTGTTCTTGAGTGATTATTCTTATGGGAATTGGAACCGATCCTACATCCAATTGAAATCTTCTAACCCTTAACTTTTGCCCCACTAAACCATCAAGACTCATTCAATTTGTACGTGAGACATGAGATGCATAAACTAGTACTCTCTTGTAGTCACATTGTAGCTAAATCGATCGTAATCTTTCTTAGACACCTTAAAAATATAATATATAAAGCAGAAAACCAAAAAGTGAGTAAACAAAAAGTGAAGCCAACACGTTGTTTGCAAGCAATTTGACGTTTCAGCTTTGGGTAAAATAAAGCATCTGCACCTTTTCATCACGTTTGACATATTGCAACTTCTTTATTATAAGTACAATTATTTTATAATTATTTTTCTTATTAACCATCGGTATTCAAATTTTTTCAAATTTCGACTAATCTGAGACCAAATACGTACAAAATTGGGTTCTATCAATGCTAATTTGATTGTTTCATTCCCATGCGAAAGCAAAATGATATGAAGCTTCTAGCGTACCAACGAATATGTATAGATATATAGAAAACGAGATACCGCAAATGGGATACACACATTTCCGATAAGAGAAGAATAAATGTCCCTTTGGCCATGCACAACTAAACAAACACTGTATTATGAATCACAACAAAATCTTGGATTTAGATTCGAACAACGAATTAATGAAACCGAGTAAAAAGAACATGGCCAATCACAAAGGAAGACAAAATTTTCAGTTTGGGTCCCCTGCACTCGAATTGTTTTTGGCATGCATATATTTGTTTGATTCTCAAAAGAAAAACGCAAATGATAACTTTACTTTAAAAATATAGGGTCACCGGCACCCGAATCTCAACCCAAAAACAAAAAACGCGCTTGACCTCACAAACGCCTCAAAAGTCAGTTGTTCAAATGAGTTGGCTAACGTTGTAAGAGTTTGTCCCTATACGTACACAATCTATATATACATGTCGGTAAGAAATGTGTTCATATTCTACAGCACGCGAGTTAGATTACCATTGTTGATATAAGTATCTTATTATTAGAGGATTTCATAAGCCTGCACTTAGTCCAAAAGTTTACATTAATCTTGATAGAATGGTCAGTATCAAATCTACCTAAACTCTTAGCCACCAAAAAGAATATAATCTACAGTTGGCAACACTTCCCCTACTATGTCTGCTATCGATGCCATAATTTCCATTCAACCCTTCCTTACCTTTGTTCAAACTGCAAAGTACGTACTTGTCGGTGCTGTGCTCAGTCAATTTAATCAACCTCCACATATATAGTCATGCTTCCAATGGGCGTGTAACACACTGCTCACATTTCATTTTCAAATTAGTACCATAGTACAATTTTAAATTTTTATGCCACATGTTAATTTCAGGCTCACTCAATGTATTACACCGTGAATGTCACAAAAAGATTTCTTGAGCGTATGTCGAATCATAGTTTGTTATATCGATTATTTGCGGTTCTTCAAGTACGTTAAACCAGTTAAAAATATATAGAACGCAACTATTAAGTTAGTTTATGATAAAAGGTAATCTCATAATAATACATTAATGTTACAGCGATCAATAGAATCCAAAATTCAAGAAAATTATGATAACTTGTCTGAATACCATAACCTAAAACCTTATAACAAAAAGTTTATTGATCTCTAGTTCTTTACGTATATATGATTTTCACTTAATCTGTTCCTAATCAGTATGAAACTTGATTACACACTCGAAATTTCAACCATTAATACCCGTAAGAATACATTGAGCAAATAAAATATTCAAGAATCTAATAGATGGCCTTGTTCTGTTTTCTATGAATTAGTACGCCCAAGTACTACTTGCAAGTGGTACCAAGTGGACAATGTAGAAGAAGCCAGCATTCCGAGTACGACCAGGCGTGGGTCACACTCACATAGCAGACACTTCGTGGGTACAGCGCAGTGGTTTTGTACAAGATTTGTTACCTTTCTTTTGGATATATTCCTTAGAATATTTTATCATGTATTTATTAAAAAAAAATATTAAAAAATGAAAGTGATATTGCACATATAATAATTTTTTTTGAAAAAACAAAACTAAGAGTTAGATCAGTTTCTTCACAAGATTAGAACAAGATTTAAGATTTTTGAATCTACACAGCTTAGCACTTTGAAGCAACTCTAGACATTATAATATTAGTTAATTAAACAAGACGCAAGTGTCTGGCATTTTTGAAAAACTTCATAATTTTTTTCCTGTAAAAAAATGTGTAAAGATTATAATTTTTATATACAAAAACTATGGTTTTTTATGTATAGTTCAAAGTTATATACCTTTCTATGAATATAATTTTCAGAATTTTAACAAATATCTTAAGTAACCTGCTGAGACACATTTTTTTACAAAAGATTAAGATTGATTGTTATAACCCTTTTGAAGCCTGGAATTATTTTTGATCTCATCACTAGAACCTCGTTCCATTTAGATGTCAGCATCCACTAATCCCCGTGTCTAGAATCAATTACTGTAGATTAGATAATATACAATGCTGGCAGAAAAAGCCGTATGCATGTAATGAAGGGAAAAAGCATATTGAAAGAAATCAACGGAGAGGCAAGCATATTTACAAGACACAGCTAGAGATCGAAAAGGTACTAATGTATATTTAATTTTTAGTAATATTTTTTTAAAATTATAATATTTAAAAATATTACTGAAAATAAAAAATGTAGTTAAAATTTTTTAGTAAAATTTTCACTAATTTTATATTTAATTATATTATTAAAAAAATTAAAATTTTTTTATAATTTAATAAAAAATATTACAAAATTTCAAATATGTTATTGATATCGAGTGTTGTCATCTGCAATTGCATTCTCACATGGCTTTTGGCAAAATGGCATTATATGGTTGCATTTGCATATTAACACATGGGATGCAATGCAATGGGATGCTAGGAGGCCCATGAACTAAAGATCACATTGTTCTTTAGCACTACCTAGTAATCCCAAACAAGACAGGCCATGTGATGAAAACAAGAATGCTGGGTCTTTTCTCAAAGGCCCACACGTAACAAATAATATTTTAAAACCAATGAACCATATTATTCTTGGGCCACAAAGTTAAAAATAGACGACGCAAATAAAATATCAAGGTGTTGCAAAATGCAAATGCAAAGGCACGGACCATAAAACAAGAAAAAGAAAAGCATAGAAAGGCTGTCAATGCAAGATAAGAAACATCTTTTCACGTGCTGCTATTAGTATTTCATTGTGCTGTCAGATTGAACCTTTGAGTACGGTCATGATTAAAAAGATACTTTTAGCAATTGCTTTTATAGGATTTTAATATTAAATTTTTGCAGTGCAACTCAACTTAGCACTGTACACAACTTTTGTTGGTGTTAATCAATGTATTAATTTTACTATATACATGTTTTTTCCTATAGCGGTGCTATGCAGCTTAAATAGTTTTCATAACATCGTTAAAAGTACTAATAACCGATGTTTGGTACTATTCAGGATTTTTCTTTATACTAGTATACTACAAAAGGGTGGAATCTTGGCACATCAAAATAAAAAGTAGTTATTCAAAAATACAATTAGCAAAAATACGTGCTATTATTTTCCAAGGTCCTTAAATTTCTATATACTCATAATATTAATGTACAAAACCATTCCCAGTAATAAAATAAGAAGATACGGTAGAAAAACATTCTGAATGTAAAATCACCAATGCACACAAAACCGCGTCTATGACAGCAAGCGAACTAATAAGCATAACCTTGATGGAATACACAAAAGTTAATGAATAATGAAAGTAGTACACCCCTTACTAACATTAGCACAGCATCATGTAATAACAAGTAGTCAGAAAAGAAAGAAAGCTTATGAATATGTTAAGGAAGCCTCTGGTTCCAAACATCCCCTGCATGTTAATTTGGAGAAGGAGAAGAATTGCACACATGACCAACGTTGTAATATAAATTATAACTCCTTGTTTTATTTGGTAAAACGTGTTTTAAGTTTTTGCTACTCCTTCCCCGATATGTTAATTGTTTTAGCTTCTTTTGTTCATACATGATAATTAATCTCTTTCTGCCTTTGATAGAAAAGCAAGGTACAAATCAATTCCCATACTTCTACTCTTTCATACAGTCAGAACAATTGGTCAACGTTGGACCCGACATTAAGTTTGTTAGCTTGAACTTTCAGCTCACTCACCAATTATTAAGACTTAGAAGGTGAATATTAAAAGGAAAGGGAAAAGGAAAACGAGGATGTTGTGCGAACGCGTTGAATGGCTTTATGCAATTTGCGGTTTTACACTTTTTATATCATGCCACGATGCTGCCAAGAAATACAGAAAAAGGCCAAGATAGTTAGTAAATGAATCATGATCAAATAAATATATGACTCTAATCAATGTTTAGTTGGTTGAAATAGTTTGGCACACTTCCTTTTTAAAGTAAAATCTTATATTTGAGTCATATAAATAAAAAAAAAAAGGTATTATGATATCTTTATTTTATAGTAAGTCAACCTAATTTAAGCCAAGATGGTAATATATATATATATAAAACTCCAACTCTTTCTTTTAAACAACCAATGTATATCTATTGAATTATGATCAATTTAGTTTGAGTTGAGTCAATCTAGTATAAAAGTAAATATTTTTTATTTATAAAATTTGAACTTAAAATCTTACTTAAACTAAACAAATACCAAATCCTTGGAGTTCATTTGGATAAATTTTAAAAAAATGAATTTTTTCTTTAAATTTTTTTTAATAGAGCTTTAATTTTTATAAAAAGTTATTTTATATTTAGATAAACATATGTGAAGTACTTTTATTTTTAATTATTAAAATTACTTATAAATCTATTTGAATATAAAAAAATAAAAGTACTTTTTTATAGTCAAATTATAAAAAATATTTAAAAAGAGGAAAGAAAAATATGATTTGATAAAGGATAAGAAAGGAATGATATATACTATAATTTTAATTAAAGATAAAAGATACTTTTAGAAGATAATTTTATTAAAAATTACTTCTATTTTTACTTTTTTTAGAAGTTAGGTATTCCTAACTTTTAAAAAAAGTAATAAATTAAATTTTTTTAATTGAAGTATTTTTTTAAATTATATTCAAACATTTATAAAAACATATAAAAGTATTTTTTTAATAAAATAAGTACTCTTTTCTTGAAAAAAACAATCCAAATGAACTCTTGATCTAACCAACAACTTGCTTGATGTTACATCCACTCTCTTGATATTACGTTACAAACCATACATAAACTTGAGTCAGTTTTATTTTTCTTAGTCCAAATTCTAATCCCTGTACTACTGGTCTTTTTCTCAATTGAATATCACCCACCCACAATTTCTATATTCAAAGTTCTCACGTTAGAAAAGAAGACCAAGCCCAACTTTCAAATATTGCAAGAAACGTATACACACACACACCCCTAATCACAATCATAGTTCCCTAGTTGATTGCAAACCACCTCCTAGTCCAACCCAATGGAATTCCATGCGGTAGAGACCCTCAAATACTACCTACTAGATCATCCTTCCATAGTATGGTTCCGATGGAGCCCCACCCAATCATGGGGCTCCACGTGGCCCTTTCTCGTCGTTGCCATCACTGTCTATATCTCCGCCATCGTCACCCTCCACTTCCTCCTCAACCTCCTCGGGCGCCGCCGCCCCGTCCCCCTCGGCCCCCTCCCTGCCATCCATAGCCTCCTAATGTCCACCCTTTCCACCGTGATCTTCACCGGCACGCTCCTCTCCGCCGCCACTGAAGCCCGCGACATGCGCTGGCTGTGGCGGCGCGTGAGAACCACCCCTCTCGAATATTTCCTTTGCTTCCCACTAGGAACACGCCCCTCTGGGCGCGTGTTCTTCTGGTCCTACATTTTCTACCTCTCTCGCTTCCTCCATTTCCTAAGAACCTTCTTCATCGTTCTCCGTCACCGGAAAATCTCATTCTTCAGGCTATTCAACCACTCCATGCTCTTGATCATGTCGTTCTTGTGGCTTGAGTTTTCACAATCGTTTCAGGTTCTTGCTATATTGTTCTCCACGTTGGTTTACTCGTTGGTGTATGGTTATAGGTTTTGGGAGGAAATAGGGTTACCTTGCATAGGGTTTTCGTTCACTGTGAGTTGCCAAATGGTGCTTTTGGGTTTCAACTTCGTTTGTCACGTTGGGGTGCTATCGTTGCATTTCTTGAGAGGAGGGTGTAATGGGATCGGAGCTTGGGTGTTCAATTCTGTGCTCAATGCTGCTATTCTTTTGTTCTTCTTGAAGTCCTATGTGAAAGGCAAGGGTTGTTGCTCTGATGTTTCTTATCGACATGATCATGTCATGTAAAGAGAGATAACCACGAGCACTTTACGTCTGCGAGGTTTTATTAAAAAATTTATAGAGCACATGATATGATCATGTGAAAAAAAAAATAAGGAGGACTCATTTCCATGTTTGAATGTTAATTGCCAAATTAAGGATGAATAATAGTCATCACTTATCTTTGAATGGCGTGGAGGACATGGTGAAGCATGCAACTCTTATTGCTAAGCGGAAGGTTTATAATTTCAATACTGAGTCGCTACGTTGAGGAAAAGTATGTTTAATCACTTCAGGATCGAAGGATTAATTTCGTAGTAATACCTATAGCGGATACTTGATCTAGAGTGAAGATTTGGAATTTGGACACAAGAATAAGGGAGGGATGGCTTGATTTGGCTTTCTGGAAATTTTGGTTTTTTTGTGTACCATGTGAGGATCAATTGAGGTTCTTCAGCTGTCCCGTTTAATTAAACATTTTTCCAATCTCTCTCTTTTTTTTTTTTTTCTTTTTTCAGTTTTATTAGGTCAACCTTGGTCTCTGACAAATGTAGGGACTTTGGAATTAGGATATAGAACCATTCAAAGCTTTTTTGTAAAGCTATCATTGATAACATTCAAAATGCAAAAACAAAAATGTGCAGTTAAAAAAAAAAAAGGTGGAAAACCGAATGTGGTTCTTTGAACTTTTTGTCTTCAAAGGAAAATATTTGTTGTGGTGCAATATATTATTAGGAAGTTACGATATTTTTCTTTCTTTCCCAATCCCATCCTACCATATGAAAAACTGCCCGGAATAATAAGATTGAAAATGCAATAGATTTGATTATCTTTGATAACTGTCCGTGGACTCCCAAGTGATTAGTGTCGTTTGTGTACATCATGTTCTATGATCCAAAATGGTAATAGGAGCCTAAACCTCAAGCTGTTAGCATTAAACTTCTTCCTTAATTATCTGAGCTTCTGTATTAATCAACGTCAGTCAATTTACATCTGGTTCGTTCTTGAGTATGCTTACCTTAAAGTACTGGTTAGTGGCTACCAAGAACCAAGTAAACTGATGAAAAAATAAATAAATAAAGAGAGAGAGAGAGAGAGAGAGAGAGAGAGAGAGAGAGAGAGAGAGAGCCATTCCTTTCTTTTTCAACTTGAGGCCATCTGTTGCCTCAGTCCAATTGCAACAAAGTAATTTTGATTTTAAACTAGTGAGTGATGACACTAGCCTTATTTGAAAAAGAACAGTTTTGGGTGAAAATGTCTTACCTAACGCATATAAATTAATCTTTAGCATATGTTAAATTATGTGAATCATGTTTAGAACTCATTTATCTTCATTAGCATAATTTTGTATATATTAAAAGTTGATTGGCAAGTTTACAGTGACAAATTCTCGCCTAAAAATTTCTGCTCATGTAAAATATTTTATTTGACTTTCCTAAAACCCTGTATTCTTGATAAAAAGGTGTATGGTTATAAATTTAGAGGCGGCTTCTTTCCATTAAAAAAATTTCAAAAAATTAAAGGCTGCTAACCCTTCATCGAATAGTCAAACCCTCTATGTTTTAAGGTATATTATTCCGATCAGGTGGAATGCAAAGATTTATATTTCCATAATTTATCTTTCAAATTCTTTATACACAATGATTTGAAAATTTGACACACATTGCGAACCTCAGCTTTCTAGGAGGAGATGCATGTTATTGTATGTGAGATTGTATAGAATTATTTTTTTTCAAGAAAGAGAATTTCATTCTCATAAAAAAAATTTGAACCATGCCTACAAATAAAAAAAAATATTAGATCCAAATTTAATTAAAAAATACAGTCTATATTTTAATTAAAGTAATTAATAATTTGCAACTCTGCTTCTTATTAAAAAATTATCGATATCTAAGCATTATTTACATAAGAGATCAATACAAAAAGCGTTACAATTTAAAGAATATATTATGCCTCCATTCAAAATAAATATAATCATTTTTTTTTTTGCAAGACTATTAAATTAGAAATTTTCACTTAGAGAAATCAAAATATCCACAAAGGGGTAATAAAAAATCCACACAAAGGGCAACAAAGACACCAATAAAGAGAACAAACAAAAACATTCATACAGGAGACAACAAAAAATAAAATAGAAGATACAAACTTCTAAACAATTAAAAAAAAAAAGAAAATGGTTCAATTGTCACAAAAAAAAAAAAATGGATGATAGCCCTCTTAACAATGCTCGAAAAAAGAAAAGTAATTATATAAGCATAAATGAATATAATATTCTAAAATTTTGAGCAAGACAATTTATACGATAAAGATGTCTATCTGATTGATAAGAGTAAGTAGACATTACGATAATGATGAATATAGTTGTTTAGCTGTCTTTGTTTAATTTGAAATATTATTCATTTTCTAAATAACATGCGAATAGACACAAAATTGTAAATTTAAATCTTAGCTATACCAATAGTTCAAGGAGAAGCTACAAAGTAAAGAACATCTTTCTGAATTTTCTAACTCAGGCAAATGATCTGCTTCGGACTCAGGTGAAAAGGCATATTCGCATAACACATAAATTAATCCGAGAACCACCTGACTTTAATTTCTATTAAATTAAAAAAGAAATCTCTATGAAGTAAAGAACTTGTGGACAAATTTGCTCTTCACTCCACGGGAAACATCAAAGTTACCCCAAGAGGAAATAAGTGTCCAATTCCAATGCCACTACCAATTAAGAAATATTTTTTTAAAATAATTCATCTCATACTTTGGATCAATATATACTATTTATCTATTATTAAATATGTGTGGAATCAATTCAAGAAAAATATATGAATCTATTCAATAATAAATGAATAATATATCAATATAAAATAAGAGATAAATTATATCAAAGATAACATTATTCGTACCAATACTATCGCTTGTCTATCGAAAGTTAACTTGCATGCCATCGGGGGAACTTTCCTCGAGTGGCTCGCCAACAGCAGCATGATCCCACCATAATTAGAGGCACCATTCTTCTAGAAGCAAAGAAAGGCACCGCACGGTTGGTGGATATTCATAGGGTGTCAGCGAACTTGTTATTTGTTAAGTCTTGGCGTGCTTTGTTTGAGAATGATTTTTTTTTTCTTAAATATGTATTTATTTCCTATAAAATAATCGGTTTTATTTTCTAAGAAATGATTTTTTTTAATTTTGATCTAAATATTTTTAAAAAATTTGGTTTTAGTTTCTAATTTTTTTTTTTTATTTTTTTTATTTTGATCCAAATATTTTTAAAAAATTTTATTTTAGTCACCATTTTAACATAAAAAAAGTAATGTGATTATCTATCATCCATGTTATCATTTAATGAATATAGATTAACAATAAAGATTGAAATCAAAACCTTTTGAATTGTTTGGACAAAAAAAAAACTTAAGAACTAAAACTAAAATTGGTTAATTTTATAGGAACTAAAAATATATTTAATTTTTTTAAAAAAATCTCGATAAGACTACCAGTATCCATACTCTATTACTAGGAGGTCAATTAATTCTGTCCAACCTGACAGAAATCCTAAAAGGATAAATATAGTAATAAACAACAATGTATAAATTGAAAATTAACCTATTTGGTTGACATCGTATAATTTGGAATGAAATTCATGTATAACAACTTGTATGGATTAATTAATTATCTTTATTGTAAGTTTTATAACTTAATAATTTGTCTTGACTTTAAAATAAGAAGAGTTTCTTTTTATTATAAACTTTTATAAACTATAAATAAATAAATAATACATATTCTCTTTATTTGACAATATGACATTTTAAATAATTTTTTGCTATATTTTTCATTTTTAAAAGTTAGGAAGATATTATTTATTCTTCAATTTTATCTGTCTTTTGTTATTTTAATCTTTTGCTTGATGAAATAAAATATAAATTTTTTAGTTTTCCATAAATATTTTCTGGTAAAAATAATTCTATTCGAGGTGCTATCGATGAAACATAATTTAATCAAATATAATTATATTTCATAAAAATTAAGAATATCTAATGACTTTTTTATGTATTTTTTATTTTAATCTAAATGACCAATATTTATGTTTTATTATCTAATTGATTAATATAATTCAAGCTAAATTCACTTATTATAAAGAAAAAATTCTATTAGTGCTATGTTTTCATATATAACAAATTAATTTAAGATTTTATTTAAATAAAATAAAATTTAATTTTAATATATTGTTAATATAAATAAAATTTTATATAAATATCTAATTATATATTATCATATCAATAAAAATATTTAATTTAAGTATTTATTATCTTAAAAATATTATAACTAGAATTATGTAATCAGATAATAGTGTAAAACCATTTTTACGATAACAATGTATCAAAATTAATTTTATAAAATAAATGCTAAAATACATAAATAGTTAAACCAATCAAGTATTAGTGTGTGACTTTTTCTTTTAACTCTTATAAATAAAATTTTTTTAGCAGTCTTATAAATAAAATATTAAAATTCACATGCCTAATATCAACATAAAATAATTTTATACTTATATATGCTTTCTGTGTAAACAAGAGTGGTTAATTGTCTTATCTGCATCTCAAAAGGACCAAATCATGCGATGGCAGGGTGTCCCTCTTGCATCACATCGAGATTCGCCTCTGACCCTGAGCTGCACCGCTTCTGATTCCTTCCCCCCAGAAACCATATCGGAATTCGAGATTCGGACATTTCCCTGTTTCATTGCTCATCTCATCTTCTGGAACTACAAGTAAACGCCACCAAACATCGTTGGAACACAAACATAACCACTACAACAACAACAACGAGAGAGAGAGAGAATAAAAAGAGGAACCTCCCCGATTCAAATTTACCGAGCCCTGGGAATTTCCCTCGCAAGGTAGTTCCGAGTCAACTATTTAATTTTTCTTTATATATATATATATATATATATATATATATATATATATATATATTTCCTTCATGTTTCTCCTACGGTTCGACTCGTTCGGTTCAACTCGCTATTATATATAATTCACATTTACCAACTTGTCCTTTATGATTCAGGTCTTTTGATTAATGTTTTCTGGTTAAATTTTTCATGATTTAATTGTCTCCTCCTAATTGTAGTTAGGATTTCAAACCGTGATTAGTGTACAGGAATTAAATTCAATTAAGGGGATTAGGATTTGAATTTTGCGGTGAGTCCTCACGATTGAAATCTTTGGTATTGGCAAATCACCAGTTTAGAGTCCCCCCCCCCCCCTCTTTTCTCTCTCTCTTTCTGAATGAATGATAGTATATGTATTAGGATGCTTATTATTATAATTTACTCTGCAAAGCTTCATAAACCAGATTTGAGATTCGAAACTTACGTGTATTGTTCACCAGTAACTTGTGCTTAATAGAGGGAGAACTTGTTTCATCAAAGCAAATGGGATTTTTATTCAAATGAATGACACTGTTTATCTGTAAAACATAGGTTTAAATTTGGTAGGAGTGCACAAAATAAGAGGCATTCGTCAATAAGATAGCATCTTATGTTCCTAACAGAAGAAATTTGAAAGTTTTAAGAATACCCTGTTATTTCTGAGGTGTTACTGGTGATTCAGTGAGTCTCTTACGGCCTAACCTTAACTAGCTATGTGTTTTTACCATTCTTTTTTAAGCATACTTGCCAGTTATTCAATTATTGGGTTATCTTTCGCTTGGAAATTTTATTGTTTGTCACATAATTGTTGACAATTTGGCATTTCACCCTCTCTGGCAAATTTGCTGTACTGAGATGTGAGATACTAGACTAGTAAGTTGGGATGCCTTAATGTTTCCAAGCTTTCAAGCTTTTCAGCTGTTAAATCAGTACTTACTGTCTTGTTCCTCTGCTACCTGAGAATGTCTCTGACTCTGCTGAAAGGAACATTGAATTTACACAACTGGAAAAACATCTCTTTCAACCCATAAGTAGCATACTTTTTTACCACAATTGAAATTCATCAAAATGTTAAATTTATACCTCTCACATATATATTTCCAGTATGCTACAAATCTGAGAGAGGCTGAAGCTGAAAGAGCATGTTTTGAGGTCTCAAAGATCACAATAAAACTCTGAACCAACTTGGAAACTTGCCTCCAGCCTCCTCAATGCTAGGACATCTGAAAACCTTCAAATTGAGATCACTGAGATTTTGGATTTGATTTTCTCTTTTCTTTCAACTATTTCAGTGTGCATATGAGTGCCCAACTCATGTAACAGAGCATTTTCAACCAAGTGACTGTTCCTATATTGCTGTTTTCTGGAACCGGGAGGAATTTGTTACATACATTGGTTGCTACCCATTTAGCTTGTTGAAAATAATGTAGATTTGTGTTGTTATTGTTATACTTGCTACTCTTTTGTCCAGAATTTTGGGAATTATCCAATGACATTAAACCACATTATTGCAGAAGGGAGGTTTTTCAACAGTTCATTGAAGAAGATGGAAGTTTGCGGGCCTCTCAAATCTGATAGTAGATTAAAGCACCGCCCTTTGACCCCTCTTAGGTTGTTAAGGGGTCTGATATGTTTAGTGGTGTTTCTTTCTACAGCTTGTATGTTTTTAGCCTATTTTGTACCTGTGGCAGTTGTAGTATTGCGGCTTTTCAGCACACATTGTAGTAGGAAGGTAGTGTCATTCATCTTTGGGCTTTGGCTAGCTCTGTGGCCCTTTCTATTTGAAAAGATAAACAAAACTAAAGTTGTCTTTTCTGGGGATAGTATTCCAGTGAAGGAACGTGTTTTACTTATTGCTAATCACAGAACTGAGGTTGATTGGATGTACTTGTGGGATCTTGCACTTCGTAAGGGAAGACTGGGATGCATAAAATATGTCCTCAAGAGCAGCTTGATGAAATTACCTATCTTTGGTTGGGGATTTCACATTCTGGAGTTCATTGCAGTGGAGAGGAAGTGGGAGATAGATGAGCAAATACTGCACCATAAGCTTTCAACACTAAAGGATCCTCAAGATCCTTTATGGCTAGCTATCTTTCCTGAAGGAACTGATTATACGTACTACCTGATATCCCTCTTACCTTAGATCTTGTCTTCTAACTTCTAACTGCTTGTGTCGTCATTTGATAATAATATGAACTCAAATTTTCCACAAAATATTCTGTTTGACATTTTGAATGTATGCATTTAAGTTGTGTTTTGGCTAGCCTGCTAAAATTTGGGCTTCATGTTATACCAGACAATTAGACAATATATAATCCAATTAAGGAGCACATTTGATATATTGTTTGCATTTTATGTAGTGAACAGAAGAGTAAAAATGGTCAAAAATATGCTGCTGAAGTTGGGCTCCCTGTGCTGACAAATGTATTACTTCCAAAAACAAAGGGGTTTTACACTTGCATGGAAGCTCTACAAGGCTCGTTGGATGCAGGTTTCTTTTACAATTCCTGTCCCCAGCTTTTCTATGATACTCACTCAATTCATAATGACTCTATGGTGGCTATTTTAGAAAATTATGTAATGTGTTACCAATTGTATCTAACTCTGCTTTTGAAAATTATAATTTAGTAAGTAGCATATTTTCCTTGCTATGGCTTCATCACTTAACTTGCTTTGCTCTTTGTGTGTGCATCTGAGTGTGTGTGTATGTGTTCATGATGTTTATGTTCCATATCTCTCCCCTCGGAAATATAATTCTAGTTCACAGACCCAAGTTTACATTTAATTTATGTTCGATTATCTTTTGACATGACAGTTACACAATATTTCAACTCTCCCTTTATGTTGCATTTCTTTTCAAAACCTATTCAGCTTTTAAAGTATGTTGAACTTCATCGCTCAATTACCTGCAGTATACGATGTGACTATTGCGTACAAGAATCAATGTCCATCCTTTCTGGACAATGTCTTTGGTGTTGATCCTTCAGAAGTGCACCTGCATGTTCGGCGAATTCCTTTAGAGGAGATTCCAGCTTGTGAAACTAAAGCTGGTTCTTGGCTACTTAACACATTCCAGATGAAGGACCAATTGCTTTCTGATTTCAAGGTTCAAGGTCATTTCCCTAACCGACGAAATGAAAAGGAACTTTCTACATTCAATTGCCTGGTTACTTATACTGTGGTGGTTTCTTTTACTGCCCTGTTTACATATTTTACCTTTTTCTCTCACATTTGGTTCAAGTGGTATGTAGGCCTATCTTGTGCATATCTTGCAATTTCAACTCGCTTCGATTTTCAGTTGATGCCTTTTACATACTATATTAATGCACTCATTAACAGCAAGAAACAAAAGAGTGGATAGTGTTCTCAATTGTAAGTGTCAATGTACAATTTTGGTCTTGAACTTGATATTGAACTGTAAAGCATTTGTTGTTATTTGATTGTTTTCGTAGTGTTGCTCAGACAGCACCAGGAGATTAAAGGCACAAACAATTGTACAAATGATTTTGTCTTGGAAATTCAGTATTTGGTATAATTATTTCACAAAACCATATTTTATTAAAGCCTAATGACATAACAGATAGAACCAAGTGAAAGAATGAATAGGAATCTGGTTCTAGTTTAATTTTTCAGGAGTTGTTATCATTTCCTCTACCATTTTTAAAGAGAACAGATATATTAACCTTGTGTAAGTGTCATCCAAGATGGTATTACGATTTTTATGGTAAATGTCTTTAAAGCAAAGCTTCGTGAGAAGATTAGTGAGCAAGACGCGCAATTATATATTCCATTTCAATAATTTTATTGCTATGCAGGAGATAGTGCATGATGCAGCAGTAACTTTGTCACATAGGGGCATCCCTTAAAATGTGAAAAAGAATCCTGGTATTGTCTTTGGTCTTGACAGTGATAAACTATACAAAAACATACGAATATTATAATTTTACCATAATTACTCTGAACCACCTAAAGTAACTCAATAAAATGACTAAGATTATTACCAACATTAAATAATCATTAAAAGTTAATATAATTATAATGACAAGTTATTTGTTTTACCTCAGGTGGGATTTTACTCTACCTCTGTCGCTAAATTTTGGTTGCATAACTTGCCACACAAGTTGAATTTCTGCCTTTCTTGTGACCATCCCGTTTATGGCCTTTTTTGCATGATGAGATGGTGACTAGTAAAAGGTGCGTGCACATCAAGGCTTGTCGAGTTGTGGTATATTGATAAGCCAACTTGATTCTGTCAAGAAAATTAATTAATAGACAATAAGGGAAATCTTGTGAGGCATGTCATACGTGCCTTGGGGGATGTTAGTCACTTTCGGGTTTTGATTAAATCTAAAAGGAAAATGTTTGGTTGGAAGTTATAAAAAAGACTCTTCCTTCTTTCCATGGCCACGATTTGTTTCTTTTTGGTTAACTTCACCTCAATTTTTCCGACCTCTTAATAGTAAGTTGCAACTTGCGTGACCCATCAACTCCTTTTTATGTCATGTCTTGTTTGTTCCAGTTCAGCCCCACGCCCACCCACTAAAGATGGAGTTCAGGAGTTATTATTCAACCACTCTGTGTGGGAAAAATCATTGATGTGTCTCATTTATACTTGCTATTTTAGAAGGATCAAGAACCAGACACGACACAGATGTACCAGTCCAGTGTCCACACTTCCAAGAGTGCTTTGACTTGTGAAAACTGAGTCCAAAACCAGAGCAAGCTCATATGCCACCATTGAGCTAGCCTTCTTTGCATATGGGTCTAGGTTAGGCTACATAGGATCCGCCATAATGTAATAATTTGATATATTAGAATTTGGAAGTTTAGCAGAGATTGCAATATATGATTTCTAGAAAATTATATATTAAAAAAAAGAGATTGCACCATATGAAGTGGTAAAATAGGAAAATTGTTTTATCCTTAAGCATTTTATTTGGAAAATGTATCAGAGATACCCTTTTCACATCTTGTTTGCTAATCTAAAAGAAGGACTGTTTGAACTCATTAAATTGCCCAACTAACTGCCCGATTCACTCAAAAAAAAAGTGTTATTGGATAACAGTATATAACAAACTATTCAAAGGTGGATCCCATAATTTTTTGAGTGTGTGTCGACAGTGAGTCCCAATTTTATGAGTATAAATATCAATACTCTCCTTTAAAATGGTGGTTACTTATAACTTAAAGTTAGGGTTAGATATGAGTTAAATTAATTCAAAAATTTTTTTTTACTCGATTTATTAATAGTTAAATAAGCTCAACTTATAAGTTAAATTTGAGTAAAAAATTTGAACTTATTTATTAATTGAATCAAGTTTGAATTATGGTATATTTGATTAATAATTCATAAATTGGTTCAGTATTGTCATCATAGTTTTTATCGTTATTGTTATTAAGTTTTAAAAGCTTAATTTATATCTAACTCGAGCTAACACATCACTCGAGTAGCTCATAATCCACTAGTGAATTAAGCTACAATATAAAAATTAGGCTCATTCTTTAACAAACAAAGCTTAAACTGAGCATAATATCGGCAAGTTGAGCTTGAGTTTTGCCAAACTCGGCTCAATTTTGTCCCTATGTGAAGTGATGCTTACCTTGTAATCCTCCAGACCTCCTCTACTCTTTCGCATTGTAGCGCCCACAGTCAAGTCCTCCACACCTCTCATCGATTTGTTTTTAATCAGGTGCATTTCTAAACAGAGGCAGGTAGGGAAGATAATAAAAATAGTGAACATCGGAATCAAATGAAAATTGGGTCAATAGCCACCCCAATTATTACAAATAAATATGTTGATATTTAGGAGATTTTTCGTAATGTAAAATCTAATAGGATATAAGAATGCATGGATCGTGGCGTGGCTTAGAGTTGGCACGTCCCATCACAAGATGACCCACAATCTTACCTCTCTCACAGAAAGATAGGGCCCAATTATTAAATCATAATTACTTCAAAACTGGCACGGTTCGGTAATTATAAATTCAACTCCCTTTGGCCCTAAATTTTCATTCTCATTCTCACTTCAATACTCTTCCTCGCATCCCTTCCTTCCCAACCGTTTTACTTTGCTTTACTACTTTTCTATCAAAGTCATGGCCCTAATTTCAAGTTCAAAGTCTTCTGCCCTCTTCCTCCTTCTCCTCCTCTTAGGTAAACAACAATTCCCTCTTTTTACATTCAAATCCCATACATGCGTGTTAATGCTACAAGTTTTTGCTATTCCAACATCAATTTTTATGTTATTTTTGCATTGATCATGATCGACCCATCCTACATTAATCTTTATATATGTTAGTCATCATGACATAGTGTATATATAAATTAGCTTATGATGGGGTCAACTTCTCTTCAGTCTCTTACTCATGTATTAACATGACTTATACTATTAAATTTGATTGTGTTATTATTATTATTCTCAATTACCAGATAATAAATATTGTTGCATGCTGATTACCTGTGTAAATGTGTGAAAAATATGGTTGCATAGCACTTGATTTTTTTTTTTTTTAATTTCCTTTCTTTTTGTCTGCATGAATATATTTGCAGGTAATGCAGCATCAGCCACTTTGATTACCCTCCAAAACAATTGCAATTACACAGTTTGGCCTGGAACTCTTTCCGGCAACAGCCCCAATGTTCTCGACACCGGTTTTTCCTTGACACCCGGTTCGTCGGTCCAAATGACTGCCCCGGCCGGCTGGTCGGGGCGGTTCTGGGCCAGAACAGGGTGCAGCTTTGATGGCGCCGGAAACGGCAAATGCGTCACCGGAGACTGTCCTGGTGGTCTCAAGTGCACTGGCGGAGGTGTTCCGCCGGTGACGCTGGCAGAATTCACCATCGGAAGCGCCACCAACGGCAACATGGATTTCTACGACGTGAGCCTGGTGGACGGTTACAACGTGGCCATGGGGGTATGGGCAACCGGAGGAACCGGTGACTGCCAGTATGCTGGCTGCGTTTCTGACCTGAACGGTAACTGTCCCAAGGAGTTGCAGGTAAAAGACGCAACCGGTTCGGTGGTGGCGTGTAAGAGCGCGTGCGCGGAGTTTAACACCCCGGAGTATTGCTGCACCGGGGACCACTCAACAACACAGACATGCCCTCCTACGAATTACTCGAAGATGTTTAAGAGTGCGTGTCCCAGAGCTTATAGTTACGCTTACGATGATGCTTCGAGCACTTGCACATGTTCTGGCGCAGATTACGCCATCACTTTTTGCCCCACCGGATCCTCATAGTCGTTAATGTCATAGAATTTTTCGTGATTTGGTTATGATATTCATTAGTGTGAAAAGAAGAATGTTTTTTTTTTTTTTTTCCCGACGTGGGTTAAAGAAGAGTGCTTATAATTAGCCTATTGCTTATAATTTAATTCTATTTAGTGAGTATGGATTGAAAGAGAGAATTATATTTGGTTAATTTTCCATTCTTTGGTTATGTATAGAAAGAAATTAAATGACTATAATTTTAAGTATTTCTTTAATTTTATTGGCCATAGATTCTTTTCTTCTAATACTCAAGGTTATTTAGGGTGCGTTTGTTTCAATTTTTTTTATAAAAAATTATTTTTCAATAATGAAAAAAATCACTTTTTATATAAGTTACTTATTTCAGTTTTTACTTAAAAGATAAAAATAAATTAGCAAAAATTCAAATGAATAGCTTCTATAAAAAATAATTTTGTGGTCAAAAAGTTATTTTTCTATCAAAGAAAACTGAAACAAAATGCGCTTTTATTTTGGATTATATATGATACCTAGGATAGGGCATGTAACAAAAATCATTAACTTGATGGTGGATTGATAGTGGGGACGATTTGGAAGATATAATTGGAGGGTATGTATTAGGAAGTAGGAAATGGTACATGGATATGTTGGATTCAACTCTTTGATTTCATGTCAAGTGAATTGATTATTCAGATGAATAAAAATAGCTGTTTTCTGTTTAAAAAAATAGTTGTTTTTCTTCTTCTTTTTTTTTTTTTTGTCCCCCTATTTTCTTGCTACAAATCTCATGGCGTTTTGTAATTTAAATGAAAAGATCAATTCGTCTAATGTAATCTGGTGTCTTTTATTTTAATTTAGTTAAGTTTCTTTTTCATGTTCAACGTCGAGGATTAAAAAGAACCTGAAGAATTAGGGCTTCTTGGCTAAGACTTCTCTTTTGGTACTTGGTTAGAGTCTAGAGTGCAATACAGATGCTTTAGAAGAGCGAATCTTAAAGAAAATCTGTTATTTTGCTTTATTTTTTTATTCAGTCAAGGAAAAAAAGGTTAAATTTCTACTTTTAATAAAAATTGAGTTTGACCTTAATATATTGTAAAATCATGTACACTATCAATTAATTGTGTACAAATTAATTTGAATATACTATCAATACAAAATATTTTCACAACCAATTAGTCATGTCTGATTTTTTATATGAATTTCAAGGTAGCTATTGGTAAGAGTGGTATCAAACCAATAGCAATTCTCGTACAAAAAAAAAAAAAAAACCAATAGCGATTCATACTAGCTCATCCTCTAATAAAAAAATAAGGCCAAAGAAAAATTTTAAGCAATTTGTTTTTTTTTTTTTTTGCTCTATCAAGATCTTTATTTTTAGCCAAAACTTTATAAAAATTATTTAAAAGCAAAATGTTGTCTTTATATGTATACTATTTCTATTATAGATTTAATTTGCATACATTGTTAGTATAAAAAAATTCTACATCGACATTTAATCATGTATTGCCACATCAACAGAAGTGTTTAACTCAATCATCACTACTTTAAAAATCTTACAAATATAAGCATTTGATTAGATGAAAATATAAAACTCTTTTACACAGACAATATATAGCAATTAAACTCTTCTGTTATTAGAATTGAAACAAATTAGAATTATGAATTCCCTACCACATCAAGCCAAAAAAAAAAGCAAAACACATTTTTAATAATGAGACATGATTAAATGATTATGTAAAAATAAATAAATTAATTAAATCTATATATCATTATATGTGCTACTTTGCATGACGGGATATTATAGTATAAAAAAGAAAAAAAATTACACCAATAGATGTATCAAATTTAAATGCATAAAAAACTTGTCTTTAATCACTTTCTTATTCTTGTAAAACTTTTTTTATTTAGTTGTGTATAACTTAATTATTGATGAAAAAAATTAATTATTAAGTATTTCACGAAATATAAATTTTTATATGACAAATCATATACATGACATAATTTTAATAGTTAACACTTATCCCAGTCCAAAGTCAGAACATATCTTTAGGTTTATTGAGCATTTACAAAGATACATACAAATTACCCATCAACAAGAGAAATCTGAGAATCAAATTTAAGTCATAATACTGCAGGAGTAGAAGGCCGAACAGGTGAGTCAATCTCTATTGGCTTAAGATTGCATATTTTTCAATCTTTAAAGTACAACATATATTTTAGAGGAGCCAAATATAAACTTTCTCCTTCAACTTAAATAATAATAATAATATTTAAACCAAACAAAAAAAACCTTGACAGAAAAGACTAAAGCAGCTTTCTTGCTTAGAAGAAACAAGAACATTGAGAACAATTAAGGAAAGAAGCGCAAATCCAGGCACCGCAATTTTTACAGGAGTAATGATAAGTGGTTGAAGGGGAAATTTATTGGTGTACACTTTGTAAAGAGATTCTTGTGACACTTCGTAAAGAGATTCTTGTGACGTGGAAAACTCCCAATAATATTACATTATTGGGAGTGAGAACTACAAGTTAATAGTGAATTCCATTTAAAATGTTATAATATTATTAATTATGAGCATAATCACATAGTACTTTAGGATTATCCAAATATTTTTCCATATAATATGTACCCTTTACTTGTTTTAAGAGAAAAGGGAGAAAGAAGTAGGGAGGGAAAAAAAAAAAAAAAATTTTGAGAGTTTCTTTTACTTGAATATAAGAAGAAAATAGAAAAAAAAAATATTAGTAATGGGACCCATAAAAATTTTTCTCCTCACAATAGGTGAGAATACTAACAAGAGAGAGAAATTTCATATAAAATTATTATTATATCTTATATATAAATACAAAAAAAATTATATTATATTATATAAAAAATAATAATTTAATATAAATACATTTCTTTCTTCTCATTTTTCACTCCAACCAAGTTAATGCAAAAAAAAAATTCTCATTTTCTTTCTCTTTATTTTCTCATTATCCAAGCAATAAGAGAGAGAATAAATTTTTCTCTTTATTTTCCTTTTTTCTATTTTCTTTCTTTCCAATCTTTTATCATACAAACAAAAGGATAATCTTGTCTTGTTTGGATTTTGGGCTTTTGCCCCGTAACTCACCAAAAGAAATGTTAACCACCGTTAGTAACAAGTCGTCAACATTATGCTGAATGCCTTTATATGCCAGGGTAATTTTAAATCATTTAGACCTAATTTGACAGTCATTTATGAAGAAATACCCTTTCTTATAAAAAAATATTAGCCAACTTTTTTATTTAATAAACCAAAAAATTAAAATACTTTTACTTCTAACTTTAAAAGTCAAAAGATACTCTCTAAAACCCTTATAGAGTATTTGTGAGAGCTAACTAACTCTTATCTCTTTAATAATATTAAAATTAAAAATTATTTTTTTAATATTTATATCCATTATAATTATTTTAAATTTAAAAAATAATTTTATCAAATACTATTTTTTGTAATTGTCACTTATCAAAAATAATTTTTATATTATTTTATCAAATAATATTATTATAATTTTTTAAAAATAACTTTTAGAAAACCTAAAAAACTAAACAAGTCTAAAAAACTATAGTAATATCAAACCAAACCTTATAATGATAACTTCTTGCAATAAATAATAACAAATGACTAGTGCAATATTTGATTTCACAGATACCCTTTTGTTTATGTAATCTTATTGAAAACTCAATCTTGGATATTAGATGTAGACACCTCTTTCAATTAAAATTCAAATTGTAGTTCATCACTTTACGAAGAATTAAACTGGACTCAATCCTTGTTAATACATGATTAGTGCAATATTTAATTATAAGAAAATAAAAAAGCCCTGGACATACTTTCTCATTCATTTAAATTCCCATAGATTTCATGGAATAAATCAAGGTTACGTTTAATAATTGAGGTAAAATTAAAGTGAAAAATTCTTAGTACTCAATTAAAAATTATAAACAATCCTTGCTCCCAAGAAAGAAATTAATCAACCTTGGCAGACAACAATGCAGTTTTGAAACTCAGTGCGTATTGAGAAAAAAAATAAAAATACCCCAATAATCATAAACAAGACAGAGGATGGAATAAGGAAGACGTTAAGTAATATATACAGAAGGAATGAAGCAGAAAATTTTTCTTTTTCCCCTTTGAAGGCCTTCGGCCAATGCACTGATAAAACATGTCAACCCTTTTTTTTTCCTCTCCCCTCCTCCTCTCTCTTTTTTTTTTTTTTCACCTCATTTGCTATCATTTTCCTTAGACTCTCAATTTTCTCTACAACCGGCTCTCTTTGAAAGCCAAATCGATCACCTACCCATCCAACTTTACCTAGACAATTTAGGATGAGTAGGCAATACCTAAATCTAAGGTGTTACATGGCACCATTTTTTCCTACAATAACCCTGTAAAAACTACAATCTAAAAGACCGCCCAAAGGAGAGAAAATTAATGAAGCTGCCTATATCTTACAGATGTTGTACCTTTCAAGGAACTATCTCTGAAGGAAAAACTACTCCGCAGATAATTAAACCATGACATTTTCATCTCACCAGAGCCTGTGCACTGACCCTCACCCTCCCCCTCACTGCTGAAAAGGGTTTGGTCACCACAGTCCAGTGAAGCTCCGCATGCTAGATTATAAGACTGACATGCGGAATGACATACTCGTAGCCTGTTGTCTCCATCCTTGTCACACTTTTGGATTGAAATCTGGAAATTATGTGCCAAGCTCATGAGAAAACAGGGTTACAAAGCATTGCAATTCAAAAAATAATTGCAGTCTAATGTTTCAACCATCCTCAAAAGGCACGACGTTAGAATCAACACCTTGAGAAGTCAGGATTATGTCACAACATATAAACAGAATAATATAAATTTAGACAATAATAAAATGTTCTCTAAAAATAGAATAACTATGCTATATTCTCTTAGAAAAATAAATATTCTATTAGAAATATTCTATATATTATATACAGATATATATAGAGAAATTCTCTCTCTCTCTCTCTCTCTCTCTCTCTCTCTCTCTCTATATATATATATATATATATATATATAGTTTTGATCTATTCTTTCGTATAATGATGGAATAACCAACTCATCATATTATTTTAAAGCCAATAAATTTGGCTTATACTATGGCTTTATCAGAAGGGAAGATCAGGTGCAGTGCATAATAATGTGTGAACTAAATAGGAAAGGATGGGGGCAAAAACAATAAAAATTACATTGAGAAACAAAAATTTCTAGTTGAGCATGACCAAGAATAAAAACATATTACAAAAAGGGGAAAAAAAACTTTTAGGAATAAGTTTGGTGTGGAAAGAATAGGATTTACCCAGCAGGCAAGACGTTTTGCCGCCTCATCACAGTAGGAGCTTCCAAATATATTAAATAATTTTCTCGCACCACCAGGGAATAATCGGTGGTAGTTGGGCATGACAACCACTTCTTCTAGCTGCTGCAGTATACTAGGTTCACTGGGTGCACAATGCTGTCCAGAAATATCATTTCCCAGAACTGCTTTGCAAACTGAGAGACTGGAGAGGAGCATGGAGCTGTTCTGGCAAGTGTATCCCGCATAGTCAGAACAGCGGAATTCGCAAACTCCATTGTCACAAACCCCGCCATGAAGGCTGCATTGCTCATCACAAACAGCTGCATGCAGTATCAGGAACAAGCCAAAAAACTAATCATGTTTCCCGCAATAACCAAATACATGCATTCCTACTTACAAAATTGTTGAACAAGACTGACTCAGTCTGTTTAATTAATATGTAATTGTGCTCCAAAAACTGGGGAAAGAAAATACATGAACTAGAAATCTAATGAATTACATAAAATGGAGGTTAATTATCCTAAAGGAACCCCAATATAGCACATATGTTAAAGTCATCCAACATTTTTCATGGCAGCAATGCTTTCAGTAATCAAGTATACGATTGGTGTCATTTAAAATTACGATATAAGCAAGAAACTACTAGCCTATGTTTAGGTTACAAAGGTAGAAACTAATGAACCAGTGGAGCTAACAAGGAAATATCTAGTCTAGTATAAAACTTGGAATCTCAGAACTTACCAGTGGAACAGTCAATGCCAGTGTAGCCAGCTTTACATTCACAAATTCCATTGGAGAGACACATGCCATTGCCACTGCAATTGCTGGGGCAGGAACCTGGGATAAGTCAACAATAATTAATAAAAGGAAGAGTAAAACTACAATCTGCCACCAAGCAGCAGATAGCTTAGCAGTTGAAGCACAATGGACATGTATGTCAAAATACAGCATGAGATAAGAGCTCACGTCTGCTGCAATCATGACCATGAAATCCAAGAAAGCAGTGGCAGCTTCCTTCAACACAATCTCCATTGAAATTACACGCATTGGGACATTGCCCAGACACAGCCACTGGGTCTGTGTTACAGAGCTCATGGTATGCAGGGCAGATTAATTCACCTATGGGAGAATACGATGAAGGGTAAGATGTCAATTTAATGGGAATCTAACATCAATGTCTAAACAAACACAATAACAGTAATATTAACCATTAAAGCCAGGAAATTGAATGGGTCCACCAGCCCGAGGACACACTTTCCAGATACCATCAACAGCAACCTGTATGTAGCATATGGAGCTTCATTCAGTGACTTTCATGATAAAGGAAAAAGAATGCAAGGGTAAACATAAACTTCAAATACAGGCTAGAGAAAAGAGCAGCAAAAATTGCAGTCCGCCATAGTGTTCAAATTTGATGCAATTAAGGACTACTGTCAGATTGACATTGAATGACACTCTTTGAGGAAGTAGAAATTGTAATTATCAAATATTAGAGAAGAGGCAGCACCATAGTTCCAAGTCAAAATCCAATTACATAAAGCATTTGAAAAATGGGAACATTTCACTCATTATTGACTAAGGTATACCTCTAGAGAATTGTTAATACACCTGTGCTGATAACAACCATTTCCCTGGGTCATAGAACCCCGTACAAATCCTGTGCGCACTAATGACGAGGCCATACACCTTCATAGAAAAGGGAACAGTTAGCAACTCTAAATCCTGACAGTGTATATAAAATGCAAGCAAAGCATATAAGTTTGCATTCAGAAATCACACCTAGAGTTACTTCCTCGGACTTCACCTAGCATTCTATCAGGTGCCCGTGCACTGTTAGTGTCTGTACATGACCCATCAGAGTATGCAACAAAATAAGTGCAATAATCAGCCAATGAGGATTGCCCACCTGCAGCAACCAGAGAATAGTGAGATTTTCCCTACAGCCAACCCAACATTTAGCATTCAAAACCATTCACAATGATCACCATCAACAAGAAAAATCAATGATGTGTAATAATAATAAGACAATAAAAGAAGCAGCTACAAATCAATCACAACACAACGGCCTAGTAACTAGGGCAAATGCTCAATAGTCCAGAACTAATATAAAAAAAATCTCAGCAACAGCAATAGACGAAAGACACCAGCAGATCAGACAAGGATTAGTGTTGCCTTAAATATTAGAAATGAAGACATGAAATTATGTACCTCTATTAGCTTGTGGAAAATACCGAGCCCACTGAGGGAGATCTCCACTATAGGTTAGAATTGGGCAGTAACCCTCTGCCTCTCTGTTATATGTACAACCTGAAAACTGTGTTGTGTTGCAATGATAGGCCCCCTTCCATAGATTGCAAGGGGAGGTAACAAACTCAGTACCTTGGTTGCGACCCCAATCAAGCCAGTCCGCCATGCTATAATTGGCTTTATACCATCCGCTATCTTCTAAGAGAGCCAGTGTCATTTTAGAAACTACAGATCTTGTATCCACAGAACCAGTCATGATCTCATTCATTAGTAGCCTTTTTTCCCAGTGAGACCCTGTAAGACAATTACCAAACTTGGATTGCTCATCTTGTTCGTGAGCAGAAGCACATGCTTAAACATCATGCATGGTGTCTCTAAGAAGCACCTTTTACCATATATTTGTTATTTGATTATTTTAAGAAACTTTCAAGCAAGATTTTAAAAGCAACTGAGGCAATGGAAGGCTAATGCTTTGTTTACAAACTTACCCAAAAAGAAGGATAAATTACTTTAATAATTCATTTTTATAAACATGATATATAAATTTTAGTCACATCATCTGAGCATATATTCATAAAGATAATACTGAATCACTCAGGATTCACTAGTCCTACTACAAGCATTGGTTGGAGACTTGCGCTCCTTGGGCAGTACGATAGACTAACTCTTACAAAACAAAAAGTGAGGAGGGGGGATGCATTGGTAATTTATAAAAATAATTAAATAAATAAACTTCTATGTCAATGGAAATTGAGCATTTGCCTACTACAGGAATTACAAATACAGTTACATGTTAATAGAATTCCAAGGGGATGATGGCTGGAAGGGCATAAAGAAAAAGAAGAGGCAAAAATATATATCGAGAAAGAAAAATTGACAAAATTAAAACCTGATGTGCCACGTCCTCCACCGTCTTCCAGCTCTAAACCAGTAAAATTTCCAGAGAAAGCCTGCCAAAAAGTCACCCATTAACCTTCTATTGAATCTTCTGATGAAGGACATGTTCAATATGAAAACAGCAAAACAACATTGAAATTATCCAAAGAGAATATGTTCCCAAGCAAATACCGCATAATGATATCGTGAATGCATGACAACACGTGGAAGCACTACACGTGTTACCATCCGCCCAATCTTTTCATCCACAACTTGTTCAGTAACCTGCAAAGACAACACTGATAAGCTTCCAAAATGTAAGCTAGTAAATTCCTGACATAGAAAAGAGTGATGAAACAGACAAGTTCTCGACATAAGTATTGGAAAGAAAAACAGAGAGAATATTCAAGGAAATTTTGGCATTGGTTCATTCATTATTTTTCATAGAAATGCCTGACATGCATTACAGTTCCTCAACTTATTTTAAAGATAAATCAAAGATATTATATACAAACACCATTCACCAGAACCATTAAATTTTGTCTCCATCAATACAAACAAATTTTACTCAACTTTTGTGTATGCCATGGTGTCTAACAAAGTGACCTATAATAATAATTATAAATAATGAAACAACAATAACAACAACGACAGCAACAACAAGCTCCTTAATCTGAATATGGGAATACTAACTTAAACTTTGTGAGGATCCAATTCCAAAACATGGAGGACAGCACGCTTTTGGTGCATATATCTAGAATTAACATAGTTACATTGTAAGAGGAGAAAAAAAAAAATGGAATCTCACAGCACAAAGGCAGCCTTTACCTGATTACGGCGTCTTTTCCTTTCATCCCTAAAATGAGTGAAAGCATGTGGATCAAAACCAAGAACGTGCATAACCTGAAAATGATCAATTATGGTGAATGGTGCCACAAATAGCCATTCAGGCTTCCAATCTCATCCCATTTATGCACAAAAACCAAACCAACCTCATGAATCAGAGTAGCAGAAAGCAAAGTCTCTGCCTCAGCTGTCAAATGACGAGGAGCAACATTAACATGTCCTGCACACCAACAAATTAATAGTTCTTTCAGTTCTGAAGCATCCCAAATGCAAGATAAAGATGACAATTTATACCAATACATTTTTATAGGATAATCTACCAGCTATAGCACGGCCCCATTGATCCCGTTCACATGCCACTGCCCAAGCAAGTGTATTCCCAGTTGTAGGTCTTGTAGTCACCAAAAGAACTAAGTCGGCATTGGAGACTCCCTCTGGAAAATGTGAACAAAGAGATCATCTCTTAAATTCACAATTATGAACTACATTTCCCAGAGAATACTGTAACAAATGAATCATACATACCCTCAATATATTCACGTGGAAGCTGCACCCCTCCATCTTGTCCGCATGCAGAATATCCACTTAATCGCAAGTTCCCCTTGACACGCTCAACAGCCAATGCTCTCCTAAACCAGTCAGCTGTCTGACCTAATGCCTGCAATAAGTTTCTATCAATGTTAAATATCTCTGTCCAGTTATTATGCAAATAATAATAATTTAACCATTACTATAGTTCTAACAATACCATACCCAAAGAGAAAGAAAAAACAGCCAACAGTTATGCTGCACCACATAAGATTATCTATCAGCCTAGTGACAGGTAGACTTGGCTCAGCAGTTGGAGTTGTAAACATGCGATTCGGAAGTCACAGGTTCAACTTGTGGAACCAGCCTCTTGCAAGTGCAAGGTAAGGCTGCCTTACTCTAGCCTCACATGATGGGTCCAACCATTCCCTGGACTCCATGCATAGCAGGAGCTCTATAGCACCATGCTGCCTTTTTTAATACTATCAGCCTAGTGAAACAAAACAAAATCAAAAGGAGAGATAGATAACTAACCTTACGAAGGCGATGCTTTTTGTCCTCTCCTGAGATATCTTCAGAAGTGCAGTTATACCAACAATCACCAAAAATTGGAGGATCAGCATGAGGATTACACAAAGGCAAGCCTGGCAAAGATATCAAGGGAGGCTCCCCAAGCTGCTCATTAAAAATTGAAGATTAACTTTATAAATACATGAGAAAGAGAATACCAATGTTACGGTTAAATATAGACAGTCAAAACACAGATTCTCGAAACACAGATTCTTTCTTTCATTCATATTAAACACTCACTTTGACAATATCACCAACTTTTCGACAATCCCTGTCAGAGGAGTGGCCAACAGCATCATAATTTAGATAAATCCTAATAGGTTGTTTTGCATCCTTTTGAGGCTCCGATGATGTTGATACACCAAGCAATGCCCTACCTTTGTGTTGAAGGGGTTTCAAAAGACCAGGCTCATAAACCTGTGGGGTGACTGAATACACCTTGTGACCAGGTCGCTTCCTCTGTTCAATTATCTGGTCATGTATGCAAGAGTGTGAGGCAATGTTCTCAGTCCTCCCTTCCAAGCGCTCCCATTGAAGTTGGTGTCCTAAAGGCTTTGCATTGCTAGCTTCCAACGATGCCAATATCAATACAATCTGAGGCAAGAAGCAGAAGTTTAACAATAGACATCCAACTCGAGCACTCATGGTCTTCATTCTCTCATATCATATGCAATGTATTTTAAAAAAACTTCCCAGTTTTAGCTTTCGAGGAATGACTAGATCAAAAACACTAGCTCAAAAGATATCAAAATACAAACTCTGAAGTTTGAACTTTGAATCTTACATGCTCAACTAAACTTACTGAGAAGGTAAGAAATCATTTTTTTTCGTTTCTTAGCTCATTGAGGCATTATAGGGCAAATCATCGATCAGCAAAATTTGAAGATTAATTTCGTTAAGCCAAAAACAGAAACTGGAAACAAAGCAATGAACATTCTATAACCAATTAGCCGCCAAGGATGTTTAGTTGAAAACCTTCCTTCAAAGCAAAACAATATATCGTGCAAAAAGATAACTAAGCTAGAGATCAAAGGGAACAAAATTCCTCAAAATTACAATCCACGTCAAACATTGTTCTTACAACAAAAACCCTAACCTTCCAGGTCAGTTCCACAACAAAAGTAAGAAATTAAAAAAAAAAAAATCATTTCACCACAAAAAAAAAAAACACATATTTCACATCCAAATATAGAATGTTCTAACATTTATGTATCTTCAGCTGAAAATTAGATCCCAAGGAAACTTCAGCAGATTATTCAAAAAAAAAAAAAAATCATAAGCCCTGAACGCTACAACAACATTGAACTAAAATAATAAAAAAATTAAAATTAAAATAAAATTACAAAAAAAGAAAAGAGATAGCAGAAAGGGAGAGAGCTTACCTGGAAAACGACGATGTCGAATCGAAGCTTACAGCAAAATCTGGAAACCAAGGCGCGTGAGCTACACCGAACCTTTTTAAACTCCATGAAGTGGCAGCAGCGAGCACTCGACCGAAAACGACGCCGTTTCCATCAAAACGCCCGCGATTCCTCGGTCGGCGCCGGAACACGCACGAATCGCTGGCTCCGATGCATTCTCTTTTCGGAACAAAGCCAAACACTGGCTTCGATTCAAACAATGTTACGTTCCTCAGAAGTTAAATACATACACATGTGAAGAAGAAGAAGAAGAAGAAGAGAGCTTCGAAATTCGCATCGGTTGGTTTTGAGCTTCGTGCTTCTTCTTTTCTCTCTCTCTTTCTCTGTGTGTGTGTGTGTTAAATGGGGGAAAAGGAGAACACTGAGACAGTGAAGGGAAGAACGAGAGAGAGAGAGAGAGAGAGAGAGAGAGATAGAAGGTGAAGGAGGAACAAACAACGCATATGGATTGGGTGGGGTGGTTGGAGAACAGCAATATTTTATAGTTTTTATTTTGTTTTATTTTATTTGTTCCGAGGAGGAAACAACTTAGGGGAACAAAAAAAGATGGAAAAAAATGTTGTTGTATAATTTTGTGTTTGTCTGAAAATATCAACTTAATCTATTCTCCACTTGGTTACATCTGGTGATTTAATATAAATATAGGGCTTAGGGTTTACAATCTTCAAATCTTAAATCCTATTTTATATAGATATTAGATATTTAAATCCTAGTTAATTTTGTCTATTAAATCTATCTTCACATTAATTTTCTTTTCTCATTTACAATTTTCAAATCTCTCTTCACACTAATTTTTTTTTCTCATTTATAATCTTCAAATCTTAAATCTTACTTTATATATATATATATATATATATATATATATATATATATATATAATTACACTTTATTTCCTTAATTATAGATTAGGTGTATTTTAATTTTTATATTTTAAAAATATTAAATCTACCCCTGAATTTTTTTGAATATACAAATTGACTATTTTATTAATTTTTTTATTAATTATTAATAAAAATATTACACATTTAAAAAAGTGTAAGGTATCGAATTGTAACTTCTATTAATTTTTTATTAATTATTAATAAAAATATCATGTATTCAAAAAAGTATAGGATATCAGATTATACATTTAAAAAAGTTTAGATGGTCGATTTATACATGACCCAAAATTTAATGAGATATAATATACTTATTTTGGCTAAAATGTACATTCTTATAAATTTAAGGGATCGATTTATATATTTTTAAAATATAAGAGTTAAAGTAATATTTGATATTGATAATCAATTATATTATAACTTATATAAGATTTTTAAAATGGTCATGCATATATACATTCAGATAGTTTTAATGACGTGCCTATGTATTATTGAATTATTCTATGATAAAAAATTCTATGGAATATATTTTACTATTATTTTTATCAAAATCATCAATATTAGAAATTTAATGAACTCCAAATAACCTAACTAGTCAAATCACTATTATGAAGGTAAAAATTTTTTAATATTAATTTTTTTCATCTACAAAACTCAAATCTAATACCCTATTTAAAGAAAATAAATATTAGACCACTCAAACTAACTAAATGGTCAATTTATTCAATTATTTAATTATATATTACAATATTAATAATTTTACTTGATTCATACTATTTTAAAAATTACATATACAATATCTCATATATATTCGGATTTTAGAATAACAATTTTTATATTTATAATGAATCAAGACTATATATATATATATATATATATATATATATATATAAAATCAAGAATCTCAAGTTCACGGTGTTTATTCATAGTCTGTTAATAATGAAATGATTTTGACCATTCATCAATAATTACTCTAATTGTTCTACTTCGTCACTAAGCTTTTTTTAACTGAACATCGAGACTTATATGATTTTTCATCTATTAAATTAGGAAGTAAATCAATAAAAAAATTAGGAAGTAAATTAACAGAAACACGCGTGAATTCACTCAAATACTATTTGGTTCTAATAATAAAAAATGTTAATTGGTTGCCTCCTTACTCTTGATAACATATTTAAGGGAGAAAAAATAAAGTAGACAACTTTTTGCTGATTTTGACATGAAATAATAAATTCTGTTACTATTTGCATGTTTCTCTTATTATTCGTTCGGTCGATCGTTTGCACAGCCTATAAATATTAAATACGAGAACGAGTCAAAGTTTAAAAAAAAAAAAAAAATCACAAAATTACATGTCTAGCCAACAGGAACTGGTAATTTGCAAATTCCTAAGATACCAAAGACAAATACCTACGTTCCAAGACGTCACGGACTTTAGTCGCATAAAAAAAAGTGATATATAAAGGTGCCTTTTCCTCATCAAATAAAGCCTGCCTAAGAAATAAGAAAACTACACATTACCCCGAAGAATATATTATAAAGGAGTAATATTAATAACCTAAAAAAATTAATAGTGAATGATATTTTAGTGAATTAATTTGTGTAACTATCTTACTATCATTACAAGAAAATTAGTAATTAGTAATGCCTGCGGGGAATAGTGATCACATATAGGCCTTTTTGCCTTGAGCAAACGGGGGGTCAACATCATTAACAAGGGCCTGTGATCCATTTTATAACACGCTGACCCCATCTTTCGAGCTTCATAAAATGACATTTTATAACTCTTTAATATGTCCCATGGACAACAGAAAATTGTATCTACATTGCATATGGTATTTATCTCTCTCATTAATTAAAACCAGATTGAATTGAAGTATACCAACTATCAAGTCTTGCACACTAATATATGTTGGTCGTCAAACTAATAAATACATATATTTGATTCCATTTTTCACATAGATGTATTTTTTGATTCCCTTATCCATATGTTAAGCAGACATAATCGTGAACAATGAGAAAATATTTTTAAACATGCATAAACCACGCAAGGCGAAGTGATTTAACCTATTTAGATATTTTATATGATGCAAAATTTTCAGGCACTTAAATAAGAAATTAAATTAGCAGTGCTTTCATTATTGAAAACAACTAGAAGTGAAAACTGAAAAGTGACATTCCTCCTCATTCCTTTATTCTCTCTTCGTTTCTTTTACTCCTGGAAAAGTGACTTTTCTTCCATTCCATATATTCTCCCTGTTTTTGGAGTAACGTGAATTAGAGTATTTGTTCCATTGTGTGTTTCTTCTGGGTCAGGCTGCTGGAGGAAAAAGGCAACACAAATGGTACATTTTCATAAGTCATTTTCCAATATGATCCCGAGGGCAAATAATATTAATAATAATAATACCAATATTTGATTAATTCGAATATATTGATATTTATTCTCTTTTAGTAAAATCTTGAACTTAAGTCTTATAAATTTTAAAAAATTAATATTAAAATAATTTTATTTTATAATAGATCGACCCAAGTTAAACAAAATTAGTCAAAATTTAGTACGTTTTGGATATTGGTGGTTAAAATCCAATAACAATGATAATAATAATAATAATAATAATAATAATTGAAAATGAAACAAAGGATATTATCTAAATAATTACAATTTGAATCCGGGGAATTAAGGCAACGGGTTTAAATCCACTTACAAGCAGAAGACCAAAATAATGGGCATATCCAATGAGGGTGACTTCAACAAGAGATGGGTTGGTTAGGTTTGGTATCTGGATAACCTATAATCTAAGCTTCCCATGATATTTTTTTTTTTTTAGCTGCTTTGACCTTCCAACCTTCTTGTGTATATATTTAACCACTACATTGGATTGGATAGGTATGTATATATAAATAATATAGGATTATTAGTATTATTAATCACGGTTCATAGATCTAATCCATTAACTCAACAACGTTGATTAGGAACCAGTGTATACAGCTCATCCACCAGATTGGTATTTCACCAACCAGCACAAGATATTTTAATCACAAAAGAACCAATCTGTATAAAGCTGCCGTTTTGAGTCCCTGTCAGCATAATGTTGTTTGGCTTTGAATTAAGTTAGTTTGAAGACTTTATTTTAAAGGAGTTGGTATTGAAAAATTGATTTATTCTTTTGAGTAGTATTTAAATGTTAACTTAGAAGAACAAATTATGTTTGGATAATAAAATAATATTTTAAATATCTAATCGTATTAGGCGAACAATGGATCTGATACTTATATTTTGATTCAAACCTTTGACTTAATTAGTAATAATGCATGTTCCTTTATTCATACTTAAATTTTTAACATATTATCAAGTGTGAATCCTAATGCTATATTATGTTCTCCTTTAAGGAGAGTTAAAAATTTGAGTACCTACCATCATGTTTAAATTCTTGGTCCACTCATACTTTAAGCTCTAATTAATATTACTTATTAAGTGATAAGAAAGAGTCCAAATGCTAGGAAAAATAAAAATCTAAAACAATGAGTATTATGAATATTTTTACTTATATGATTCTCAGTTAACACATTCGTTACTAATATGAAACTTCATTATTTAATTTGCCCTTGAATTTATAATAAATTATAAATGTTTTAATAAACCTTATAAGTATCATATCTAAAATGTATTCTATCCATTTTAGAAGTTTTTTTTTCTCAAAATCAATTATTCAACTTATATGTAACAATTAATTTTTAAAAACAACCCAAATATGTTTCATCACACTTAAATTTGACTTTAGATGTGCAATATTAATTATAGCCTTTTTAAAATCCAAAAGTAACAAGCACAATATATTTGTTATAGTGGAATGGTTTGTATCCACTGGTCTGGTCGTGATCATGCTCCCAAAAGCTTTCCCCGTGAAAGCCACTGAACCACCACACTTTGCATTAGTTGTTTCTATTCTAGACACTTTACATTTATCTTATTTTCCTAGTTAGGTGACTTATACTTACAAAAAAAAAAAAAAAAAAGAATCTCATAAATTTTATATACATTTTATCACAAATATTAACCTTTTTTCTTCTTTCTCTTGTCTATGCATAGAATTGTTTCACAAGGAATCATTTCGGTTAAAAAGATAAAAAGTTTGGCTACGAAGTCAAGTATTGCTCTCAAAATTTCTTCTATTGTTTCTCAATTATAATATGGAAGGTGTACCTTTAAGAGGTCCTATAATGCGAGAAAAGGGAAGCAAATTTGGCCTTCAACGATAATTAAGAATTGAAACTCAACAATCGGCATCATCGATAAATGCCTTTCTAGTGTCAATTTGGGCTTTGACCGTATGTTTTGACCTTCTTAAGTAAAACACGGTTGTTCTCCGACTACCCTACTATTTGGGTTTGTGCCCAATTGGGTTTGTTTGCTTTTCCTTCGCCATGATGAGGTTGAAGTACGTAGTTTGGTGCTCACCAGCTGCCAACAAGCCCGACACGGCACTGTGAACGGCTTGCAATTATAAATAAGCTGTCATTTGACTGTCCAAAATAACTCTTCGGCTATGTTCGGAAGAATGAAAATAGAAAGAGTGACATGGAGTAGAATGGCCAAAGCTAATTAAATCATATTTAGACGTAATTTTAAAGGCAGATCAAGGCATAGGTTAGTGGTTAAGATATTATTCTTGTGAAAATGCTGTGTCAAGGAGAAAGGGAGCGCGTTCAACCCCCCAAAAATGGGTCTGAGATCCATAATCCCCCCCCCCCCCAAAAAAACAAATGACCAAAAAAAAAAAGAAGCAATTTTAAAAGAGGGAGTGGCAAAGCTAAAGAGGGATAAGATATCCTTTTTTGTTATCCAAAACCCCCAATTTTTAATTTTTCAAATTGGAGGGTCAAGGAAGAAAATATATTCTTTTCCCTCATTAAAATTGTTGAATAACTAAACAAGGGAATTGCATGATGCAGGTCATTCTCTTCCTTACTTTTCTTTTCCATTCCATTATGAGTCATTCTCTTCTACTCTTCATAAAACTCCCAAACATAGCCTTATATTTTGAAGTAGCTTCTAAGTTCATTTTTAGTAAATAAAATTTTAAATTGAGGGTAAAAATCACCTCAATCTAAAATCAAGATATATTTTTGAACTCATCAAGTGCTTACAACTTATAGAAGGATTTTTTTCTTCTTTTGTTGTTGTTTATAAAGATATTTACAGATCACTTAATAATGAGAGAATCTAAAAATCAAACCCAAGTCATAATAATCTATAAGCACAAAATTGACTAGCTGAGTCAATCAATTGACAAATTTTGGGTTTAAGGATGCATTTGTTTCAATCTTTTTTCGATAAAAAGTGATTTTTTAATTACTAAAATAAAAAATTACTTTTCACAGAAAATTACTCATTTTAGTTTTTATTTAAAAGTTAAAAGTAACTCTTTTTGATTTCTAAGTAGAAGCTAAAATGAATAATTTCTATAAAAGTAACTTTTAATTAAAAAAATTATTTATTTGTGAAAATAAGCTAAACAAAATACACCCTAAATCACTGTATGAGAGGAAGACATGTAATTCAAATTTAATTAGTGTAATTAAATAAAGGGCAAATGTAGAACCGAGAAGGGTATACGATTGATACTAGTATATCACATAATTATTAGACAGCAAAAGTTTAAGAAGCTGTTGATAGCTGACTATACTCACCCGGATGATGGTATATTGATTTAAAATCGGTCTAGCTAGGCAAGAATCTCAATTGCTTGTGGTATATGTAGACATTAGGCGTGGAAGTTCAAATGCCCCCATTTTTTGTTTTTTTAGGTACAAGGTGCCCCCATTTTTATTAATGAAAAAAGAAGACAATGGTGGGACTAACTTAAGCCCCAGCATGGACAGGCCCATCGCCCTCCCACGTGGAATGGCCGCTAATTTCAAAGAGTGATGTTATTTGTACCACTTTAAAGTGGGACATTCATCAATATTCACTCACAAAGTAAGTAAAAAAATATTATAAAAGAAGGTGAAAAAGTGAAAAAATAAAAGGGGAGAAGAGAGAGATAGGAAGAAGGTGTCAACTATGTAAGAGAAAGCGGGTGTACAAAAAATATTTCTCAATTCCAAATGTTTGGTGCCTACTGTGCATGTGGGGAGCAAGCACCGACCTGGTATGTTGCTGTGTAGTAAGATATGTTGATTTGTTACCACCCCTAAAATTAAAGGCATCACTGTTGGGCGTGGTCTCGCATGAATGAAACAAGACACCAGAATGGACACTGTTGGATTTTTTCAGTTGAGTGAATATTTTTTTTAGAAATTATTCACACAATTTCAATGATTAGGTAATGTTCTTCGCACAATATAATTTTTATTTTATGAATCTCTAACACTATTAATAAAGTTTATATAGAGTTGAAGTCTACTTCAACTTAGACTAATTACTTTTAGATTTCCAAAGATACTTGTTTATATATATATATATATATGCAATACGTAAAAGATGCCAGTATGGTTATTTAATTCTATCCTTTTCTATTTTTTTAATCTCTCTCACCTTATCGTGCGAGAGAGAGGAATCCATTGTTATGTCATATTATAGGTAATGATCCATCAACAAGTTAATTTTTTTTATAAAGCACAAATGGGAGAATTTTATCCTAGAAGCAGAAGAACTATTGAAGCTGCGTAAAACTATCACAAGGGTTTATGTACAAAGAATGGGCAAACCTTTTTAACTTGAGTATATATATATATATTGTTTGGAAATCAGTTATGGTTTGAGAGAAAAAAGCTATAATAGATAAATTTTTATCTGAATTATGATTTGGAATGAAAAATAAAAAAGATTAATTTTTATACATTATTATTGTAAAAAATTTTACATTATTATTTAATCAAATCCTATTATATATATGACTTCCATATTAATAATTATAAGAATGAATATTTTTATTAATGTGATAATACATAATTGGATGGTAATATAATTTTTTTTATATTGATATTACATCAAAATTAAATCCAAAATCAAATGCACTTTTTGCAAATAAAACTTGACAAATCACAGCCGTTCCTTCTTGTCTCTAAATAATGCCTCATAATTTAGTTCGGTAACCTATTGTGATATAAATTATGAATATGTATATCTTTTTGGATTAATTCTAATTTATCCTTTTGCATTATAGGTTATATGCATTTTACCCTCTATATTTTAAAAATGTGCAACCCGACACCCTGTATTTTCACAATGTGCACTTTGACCCTAAATAAGTACACTATCCTTTCCTGAATTTTTGAGTCATCTGCGAATTGACCCTTTGAACTTTCCAGAATGTGCAACCTGACACCCTACATTTTTGTTTATAATTGATGAAAAAATCAACAGAAGGGGCCAAAGTGCACATTGTGAAAATGCAAGGTGTCGGATTGCACATTTTTAAAATGTAGGAGGTAAAGTACACATGGCCTATAATACAGGAGATAAATTATAATTAACTCTATTTTTTCTTGGAGAAAAAATGAGGTGGGCGGACAAACGCCCGGACAAACTTATGCCCATGCTTATAGTAGTTGGATGATTGATATGGATCCCTGTTTTAAAACTCCCAAGTCAAAATTCTTATTGAATTTGCAAGCACACTATACATAAGAAAATTTTGTCATTTCCCATACTGTTTTACTCACACATTGGCTGGGCATATAGACGAAGTACACCTTATATAACTTAAGCAATCGTTACCTCTTATGTTAGCTTTAAGAGTTAAGTTTAATTCGCCCTCAATTCTAACACATAGTTTATGGACCCCATCGACACTAATCCAACTAAAAGTCCCACCACTAAAAGCATGTGATTTAAAAATTGACAATGGTTGTAGAATCATATTAACCACGTTATTTATTTCTCCTTAACGAGCTTAATAATTACGGGTATAATTAGTATAAGTTCCTCAGCTTTGACCTATTCATGTATAATAATTCATCACCTAATCTTTTCTCACACTCTGTTTTAACTTGAGCTTTAGAATATTTTCTGCAAGTGCTATTTTTAACATATTCAAGAAGATCTCCTTTGCTCGAGGGCCCAAGAGATCGAAATGATCCCTTTCGGCTATTTGATCCACCCATAACCTTGACGAGAGTAGCTTCTTACTTATATTTCTTTCAAATGCATTTAATTTTGTTGAACTATAATACTTGGGAAATATCGGAAAGACAGAAACAACGTGGAGCAGTGATGCAGTGACCCGGATTCAAAGTAAAGAAACCTACAAGAAAGATTTACAACCACATAGAGCAAGATGGATAGAGCAAAAGCACTTTGTTGTTTGCCTTACTGAAGAATTGTATAAGAAACTTGATATTTGATATTTATATATTGTCAGGATATTTGATATATATTGTACACAAAACAATGGGTAGTTAATTCTTGGGATTAGTTCAAGGCCCAGTAGTGCTGTAGTCCTCAATCTGATGGGCAAGCCCACTCTCAGAGTAAAAGCATAACAGTCATACCCAAGTGTACACAACCACCAAAAAATAAAAAAACAAGTGTACACTGCTATGTTGACCCAAATTCACGTGTAAACTGGTACTTGATTTTTATTTTTATTTTTTCAAAAAAAAAAAGAATGTACACAGCTAGGTTTGGCAGCACCTTTTTCCTCTTAGGTGCACTTGTTTATCTTTTTTATTTATTAAAAATATTTCTTAAATTTATACGTAAACTATTTAAGTAAAAGAAATATCGCAAAAGTATTTCTCCCTTCTCTTACGGTGCTAGTGTATGCCTTCATATATTTCCTTTTAAGCAAAGACTTGCCTCCATCTGCAGATCAGATTCTTTACCAACTTTTCACTTATTTGAAAAAAAAAAATGAGAAATTGACTAAGAAATTGAAAAGGATTATTAAGATAATTATTTGTTTCTGCCAACCGAAGAGCTGTGGTCCAATGCAAAACACTAGGCTTTTTTTTTTTTTTTTTCTTGTGTGTGTATACCACTAGGCTGTACTCATCATCCTTATTCCAACAGAACAGAGCCACTTAGCTTTTTGGGTGAAATGTCGCTGGATTTTGTTTTTGGTCAACAAAAGAGAAGACCCAAAAAATTCGCAACAAAATCGTCCTAAGAGAGGCCCAAAGGAACCACAAAAGTGCTTTTCCATTGCACTCGGTCAAACATCACTCGTATAGGGCCCAACGAAGTTCATGTCCAATTGGGAGTTGGATGATATCATGTCAGAGAGCCAACCAAAAGCCCTATAGATAAAACTACTACTGAGCTTTTGACTGCAACGGATTGAGGTTTAGTAAACTTTCAATAATAATTATCTACACAAAAAGGACAAGCCCTTGTTGATCTAAAGAGATGTCAGTCAAATTGTGTCGCTTCAAAATCAAAATTTCGGTTCTCTACTAAAGTATATATATTATATTTACCAACTTGTTCTGAGAGAGAAAGGGTTTCAATTAGCCTGGATCATGGTCGAATAACTATACTTAAATAGTTGTCCAGACATGATTCTTCAATGGTGCATGGCTCCAAAAAGTGCCCCATCTGCATGGTGGAAGTGTGGACAGGGAGAAGGTTCAGATATTGTGCCAGCATGATGACCTGGATTTGAATAGCATGCCTTGCAGAGCTCATTGTACCTATTGATGTCAAAGTTGTGTGCCTTCATGAGGCGCTCTTGCTTAACCTTGAACCTGCTATAGAAATATCCTTGGAATGTGGGCTCTGTGGAGGTCCTAATGAAGAAAATATATGCAAGAGCAAAGTGCATGGAAGTAACAAAGAAGCATATGGGTTCCATCACATCCCAGCTTAGCTCCCAAAAAGTGAGTCTCATGAACCCAAGGGTTTGGAGAGTTAGGAAGCCCAGCCCACAATAAAGCTCGGTTCGGACCTGGGCTTTGGCCTTGTCATCAATCAGTGCTTTTTTCTTCTCCATCGCCTGTAACTCTTTCCTTCTTGGGTCGTTTGGTTTGGCTATCGATTCATAGATTAAGCTCCCCATTGTTTTTGCTATCTGCAACAAGTGAAAAATGGTATCACAACACAAGAACTTTATTCGGAGCCAAAAAACAAAAAAAGAGCACAAGAACTTTATATAACTAGGAATTAAACTGACACCATCTCAAGTTTATGATTCAATTGATTCGACCGGGTAAATTTTTGAATGAATTGTTATTAAATTATAGTTAAACCAAAAATTGCTTTAATTAAAAACATGTTAAGTTCATGATACAACCAAATTAATCAAAATAGGTTAGTTCAATTTTCAAGACATTGGTTTCACATTTAAGCGCACTTGATTGCATAATAGAGTTTTCAAAACACATGCATGACATATCCACCAAACTAGGGCATATGTCCAATAGGTTTAACCGAAAGTTCGAAACAATTTAACTCGGTATTTAAAACATTGGTTTGACGTACGCACTAGACCAAGACATATCTCCAATAGGTCCATCTGAAAATAGTTTAGTCTAATTTTTAAAACATTAATTTAACATACATGTGCACATGACTATTGTTCAAAGTGGGTTCTTGTACAAATATGAAGAGACACAAGAAAGCAAGCCTCACAAGATCAAATGATGCAAATGAACAATAAGCTTAAGAACTCCAACACTAGAAGACAAGGAAAATTAACAACAATAGTAAGAAAAAAAACATTTTCATTTCATCATTCTTTCACCAATTTAGTAGGGTAACAGCACAATTTTGATTCCCCCAAAAAAGGTCTCTTTTACTATTCTTAGGATTGTTATTTATAGACATTCTTAAAAGGAAAAAAAGACAAAAAAAAAAAATCTCTTTCTTTTTCCTCATATATTTTCAACATACATCAACACGTGGCACCTCTCCACTCGCTCGCACAAGAACGCGTGTCATGACGCTATTTGCTTGTGTGGTGGAGCAGGTGGTGGAGCAAGGAGCTATCTTTTATAAGTGTGGTACATCCTGCATATGAGTGGCCATGAAAGGGTGAGTGAATCTAGCAGAACCTTCATCTCGTTCATGCGCTCAACGTTAGCAATAGTAGTGGAACCTAGAACTTGGGACGGCAGCAACAGTTGATAAACTTGGAATTAGGGATAGCAAAAATAGTAGTGAAGACATCTCTACATATGGCAGGGCAAAACCTAAAAAGTGTGAACAATAGGAGATCTAGAAAAGTGCAATCATCCCTAAGCATGGCAGGGCAGAACTCGGAAAGTGGGAATAGTAGGGAACCTAGAACGTGCAAGCATCCCTACGCATGACAGAGCGGAACTTGGAAATCAGGAACAGTAGGGGAACTTGGAAAGCGGGAACAATAGGGGAACCTGGAACGTGTAGCCATCCTTACGCATGGCAGGGTGGAACTTAGAAAACGGGATAGTAGAGAATCCAAAACGTACAGGCATCCCTACACATGGTAGGGCAAAACCCAAGAAGCGGTATCCTTACATGGCATGCGCTTTGCAAGCGCTCTTTATGGGTGCTTTGTGCTGAAGCCCTACCCCACACTTCGTGAACCCTCTCACACCACAAGCGCCTTCACGTATAAGTGGGTGTCTTTGTAAACGGATTTCCAGTGAACGGATTTCTAGTAAGCACTTTATATGCATGCTCTCCCAAAACATTATAACAAAGTTTTCTTCAAACAAGTGCACGAGGTACACATTAGACGGAGACATATCTCCAACGGATTTGCCCAAAATGGTTTAGTCCAATGTATAAACATTTGTATCCTATATACATGCCCTTGGCTACATAACAGTGTTTTAAAAAGACATGCCTGACATATCCTCGATCAAGACATATCTCTAACTATTTTAACTAAAACAATTTAGTCAAATTTTTAAAACATTAATATTCATTTGACCACATAAGAAACTTTTCAAAACACATATATGACATATCAATCAGACTAAATCAGACTAAACCAGACTAGGATATATCTTATAAGATGTCCAACCCCACATTAGAGCCTTAGTAGAATCACATAATCAACCAAATCCCATTATCTTTAATGAAATAAATTGTAATAAACAGTAATAATTAAATGGTACTTTAATAAAATTTACTGCAAATCATAAATTGATGGACGGTTAAAAGATTTTTATGTTTCATTTTTTGCCATTCATTAAAGCTTAGAGCCAAAAAAGAACCGCGCCCAGATGGCAGGCAGGCAGTAACAAGAAGACAATAATGCAGTACAGTGCACAAAGGGAACAAGGCCAAAGACCGCCCACGATCACGTTTTTAAAGCTTAGCACCGAAAACCCGGCACACCCGACAATAGGGAATGTGAATCAAATAAAATGAGGACGCACATCACACACCCTTAACTCATTATGTGCCAACAACTGAATGTTGACCTTCCCCAGTTCCCACCTGCCCACCGTCACCATATCAGCCTTTTCATATTTTATTTTAGTATAAACATTTTATTTTTTTGAAAAATTCTTCAATGTTCTCATGGCTAAAAAAATAGTGTTATTTTTTATTTATAAGTTAATACATTAACTATTATATTATTTTTTAGGAGTTAATTTTTATATACTTTAAGTATAAAAAAATTTTAAACAAACATTCAATTATATATTATTACATCACTAAAATTATTTGGTTCAATTATTTATTATTTTAAAAATTTTATAAATAAAAATATATTATTAAATAACAGTGTAAAAATTTTTGTTTTAAATTAATCTCTATTTTTTTTCAAAAACATTTTTTGCCTTATTTTAAATTAATCCTTTTGTCTTAATTAGTATTTGGAGTCCATTAATTTCAATTAATTTAGTTTTATGCAGTCTATTTATGATAGAATAAAACTTTTTTAAATTTAATATTTCCATTGAAGAAACTCGAACTCAAATTTTTTACGTAAGATAAAGTGATTCATAAATTGCAGCCCAAGCGTATTTTCTCCGTAATATTAAGAATTAGAAACCTGAAGTCGTCATTTTAGGAGCACATTACTCGTCGATCACACCCAACCCGAAATTGTAAAAGCAATTTCTTTGGAAAAAATTTTATATTTAAAAACTCAACAATTCATTTAAAGAAAATAAATATCAAAGTATTTAAACATAATAAAAGAGTTTAATTTTGATGTGATAGTGTAAAAGATTTTTATGTAGTTAATTAATTATATTTTTTTATTTATATAATTATTCAAATAGTAAATATAAAACTTAATCATATTTAGATATATAATAAGATATAATTAATATACTATAAATATAATTAAATTAAAATATACTATAAATATATTTAAATTAAATTCATAATAAAATTGACATAGTGTAAATATACATGATAGAAGAATTATGTTATATAAATAAAATTTAATTGGTAAGTATTGACAGTGTAAAATTATTTTATACTGTTAACTAATAGAAATATGAAAAAATGAGAAATCATAGTAAATCTCTCGTTATAATGAATGATTATTTATATGAATTAATATTTTTTATTATTTCTATTGACTGATAATATAAAATTATTTTATACTATCAATATATTTAAATTAAATTTATATAAATATAATATTTGTTATAAACTATGCCAACCCATATTCTACCCAACAGTTTGGAATGCGCGTGCAGTCAAAGTAAGGTCCATTTCTCGCATCAAAATCGAACTAATAGCGTTAATTACTTTAAATTTATTTTAAATAAACATTCATATATTTTAAAATTCATTTTATTAAAAAGAAAAGGGAGAAACGAGAATGTCATGCAGAAATTTGCAGTACCTGCTCTGGACGGAGAAACACTACGCTCCCCAAAACGATGACGTTTCCGGCGTCATCTAGCATCTTCGCGAACTCTTCGCCCTGGTCACGATTCTCACAAGCTTCCACGCAGATCTGCAAGAACTCACTGTACGAAATCGACGTCGTCGGAACGTCCCTCAGTTTCGCCTTCACCTTCTCCACCATCGCAGCCCTCAGAATCTTCCTCGCTTCCTCCACAGAAACTCCATTTTCGAACACCGAGTCGCCGGCGATCGGCGGCACGGGCGCCGGAGTGAGGCGGAGCCGATCTCCGGCGATGGTGGCGCTGTTGATGCCTCTGAGCTTCTCCCTCAGCTTCTCGCCTACCGGAAGAGAGAGAAACTCCGGGAGCTTCGTCGGAGCGGAATGGTACACCGCTCGCCGGAGGAGGAACCGCCGGAAAAAGCCTCTGTCGCCGGAGGTGGATTCCGGCGAGGCGAGGAGGCTCGACGGAGGGGGAGGCGGCGCGATCGCGCGTTCGAATGTAGCGGCTGACGACGGCGTCGTTTTGGAACCGTCGAAAAGACGCTTCGTGAAGAGTTTTCGAAGCGCCATTGACGAGTGTGTGAAGGTTTTTTTTCGCTCTCTCTCTGTTTTGAGAGAGATATGAAAGAGATGGGTCCACACCAGAGAGGAGTGAGGATTCGAAGGCTCTTTGAGATTTTGGAGGAAGGTGTCCGTCGTATAAGTACACGTCCAAGGTTTGAGGAAGATTTTTCTGCCGCAAAAAATATTTATTATTATTATTATTATTATTATAATAGATTAATTGTTACATATTCTCGATACAAAACTCTTTTTATTTATATATATTATTAAATAAGTAAAAGTAATTTTTTTAAGATAGTAAAGGTAAAAGTTAATTATTTTTATTTATGTGATAATATATAATTAAATGTTAATATAAAAAATATGTACCAATTAAATTCTTATTATTATTATTATTATTTAAATATAAAATTTAATTATTATATACTAATAATATCATTCAATCAAATATTTATATTTATAAAATTTTTAAAATAATAGATAATTAATTTAAATATTTTTATTAATATAATAATACATAATTAAATTCTTATATAAATATTTTTATACTGATAATATATATAAATTATACCCTTAGTTACATCTTTTCAATTTATTTTTGAAAATTATAAAAGCGGTAACGCTATGTTAAAATGAGAAAGAGACATAATTTTACCAAAAAGGTCCGATAGAAGAGTTAATCCCTCTACTTACGCGAATTACGATTTGAATTATTTCGAAAAGAGAAATACTCACGCGAAGCTTTTGACAGTGTCTCAAATAAAAGTACCTTAAATTAAAAATATTTATATGAAACAAACAAACAAATAATAGATATTTATCTTTAAATTGTCTAGCGCATAATTTCAATACACTTTATTAATACTAGTAAATTGCCAATCAATTCATATTTTTTTATTATAAATTTAAAATTGACTTAAATATGTTTCTAATCTTTATAAATATAGGTTATTTTGGTTTTAGTTCCTGTAACTTTTTTTACATTTTTTGTCCCTTTTTTTAAAATATTATGTTTTTAATTCTTGTCGTTCTAAATTTAAGTCTGAAAATTTATTTTAAAATATATGTTTAATTTTTTTAAATATTAAAAATTTTGTTTTGTCCTTATATATATTTTAATAACCTTCTCTTGGTCCTTGTAAGTATCATTACTTAATAATACTGACTAACAATAGAGACTAAAAACATAATATTAAAAATAAGAAAGACTAAATATGAAAAAAATTTTTAGAGAAATTAAAACCAAAATAACCTATATTTACAAAGACTAAAAAAATATATTTAAGCTTTTAAAATTGTATTTTTGTTTGTATTTTAAAAAATAAATTAATGTGATTGATTATTTCTTTTTTGTTCAAAATTTTATTTTTTCTAAAATATTTATGAAGTTGGAGAAATTAAGAGAAGTTAAGAAAAGGTAAGAGAAGTTAAGAAAATTTGAGAGATAATAGTGGAAAGTTAAATGTGACAATAAGAAAAATTAAAATGTCTTAACCCCTTTATATAGTAGTATAGATAATACAATGCATTTTAACTACAATGGAGTTTATTAATATGTAAGTGTGAATACTCATATTTTCACACTTTACAAACAAACTCATTTTAAAAAAGTCTTATCCTTACATGACATTACAAAAGAAAAACAAATTACATATTTCACTTTGATACTCCTTTTCAAAGAGAGTGTCGTAGTATTTCTTAAAAAGTGATATTCTAAAGCAAAAATATTATAGTATCAATATATATATATAAAGAGAGAGATTTGTTGATACCAGTGTAAGATTTGGTAAACTTATACTTTTAATAATTTTTTTAAAATATAGTTCTTATCAATCTAATTATTGAATTATAACTATATATATCATATAGATCATTTATGCCAAATTTTTTAAAAAATAAACATCATTAAGAATGTGATCAAATAATTTTTTTATATATATTTAAGAAGTAATTATTATATTGATTTAAAAATATATAAAATATATATTAAACAATTTCAAGTTAATGTGAAATTTTATAGATATGATCTATGATATACGAACTTTCAATCCAATGGTTAATTTTGGAAAAAAAAAACTTCAATAAAAAATTATTCAATGATTTAAGAAGTGAGTTTGACTTATATATATATATATATATATATATATATATATATATATATATATATATTGTGAATATTTGCTACATTTTAAACAATATTGTAACTCTTAAATTGCATTGTTAGTCCACAGACACATCCTTTGGGATATATTACTAACTTTTATTATCATGACAATAACCTTTTTAGCTTATAATATAAGCATTTTAGAAATAATACAATACACCTTTCAAAAAGGAAAGTACCGAACTAAGCCCCAAAAATCACTGGCTTTATTTGTCCACGTAGAGAGCACTGAAGGAGGATCTAATTACCGGCTACTGCTTTTAATTACTTTTTAGGCCGTATAAGAATGGTGAGTAGTCTAGGGATGTCAATTGGGAGGCCGGGGGATAGCCCCTGGTGTCTACCTCTAGAATAAATATTCACTTTTGTCTTCCGCCTTATATTTGCACCGGAATCCGTTTTTAACTTTCCCAGGGATTTACAAATATATACGAAGATTTATGGATACTTATTAAAATATTAAAAATTAAATAAAAAAATTTAATATCATAAAATATTTAAAATAAGCATATAAATGGTAATTTAACTCTATAATTTAAATTCTAACAATTTAAGATACTTTAAATAAAAATAAACAAAATACTTAAAATAAAAATAAACACATAATAATAATCCAATTATTAATCCAACACATAATAAGTATAAATAAATCTCACTTCCAAATTTAAATCTTAGTGCAATTAATTTAAATAATAACAACATTAGCTTAACAAAATTAATAATTTAAAGGTAAAATAGTAATTGTATATCGGGTATCAGCAGATATAGAGACAGTTATCTCCGCCCCGTCCCGTCTAACATGCAGGTATTTAAAATCTCTGTCCCTATTACCCGTAGAGACAAAATTTTCCCCCCATACTTACCGCATTGTAGGTATTATCCACGGGTATCCGTGAGATAAATTTTTTCACCTCCCTAATGGTGACATAAGTTGGCATGTGCGTTAATTTTGACTTATTCCGTTCTACTTATATATATAATATTTAGATTTAGATTCTTTAAAATAAATATAATTATAAAGTAAGAAAGTAAAATATTAATTATCCTTAGATTAATAACTTCTATCATATTTAAGTCTCACTAAATGATTTAAAAATAGTTAATCTCTTATTTTCTTTCTTTAAAACATACTCACTTTAAAGAATTCAAATCACTTTTTTTTCCTCAGGGAACAAATTTTTTATATTGGATAGATTAAATTTGGCAAATGCATTAAGTTTTTTAAAATTAGATATAAATATTGATATTTAATAAGATTTGAAGTATCTTCACATTAAAAGAAAATCTTTAGTGCATCACCAAAAAAATCATTAAATGCATGAATTTGATAATTCATATTCACATTAAGTTGAAGTTTGAACTTATTCAGTACATGAACTGATCATTATTCATACACAAACTCATGCATTAATTCATACATTTCCTACTTTGAAAAACAGAAAATTTTCAGACGAAATCCAAGCATATGATTTCCTTTCGTTACATATTTTCCCCTTTTTCAAAATTATGGGGATCAATATGATATTTGCTTTGATATAATTTCCATTTTTTTTTCCTCATAGTAAGCATGGAAATGTTTTTAACTCTTGCATCTTGTAGCTTCCCATCTCGTTCAATGTATTTTGGGGACAGGCCAGAGGATGTAGCTAGACGTGAATTGTGGAGGTAGGGTATAAGGAGAGAAGAGACAAACATAAATACTTAAATAGAGGTATTTTAACTTAGGAAAATTATTTAGTACGAAATAAACTCACATGAAGTTAATACAAAATGATATGGAAATTTTTTTCTCTCATCTATCTTACATTGACTTTCAAATTTAGCAAACTAAAAGTGCCAGAGTACTGATATTTGATACGAAGTAGAAAGTTATAAAACAATCAATTAAGTGTTGTAATTGAAGTAACAGTTTCCCTAATTCTCATGTCAAAGAACTGTTAGTCTTAGATCAGATGTTTGATCTCTACATACCTTCTCCCATTTCCTTAGCTCCTCATATTAAAAATAAAAAAAAAGGTAATAAAATAGTGACAAAAGGGACATCTTCAGTTATGATTCCATTTCAAATCAACAAAAGACGGACATTAAGATAGGAATGAGTGAAAACAAGGATTCCACATCAGTTGTGTTATTTTTGTACAAGTTTAATTTATACTATATAATATTTTCCAAAGTGCAATATGTTTATTTTTTTTGGATATATAAAAATTTAGATTAGGGAAATCTATGGTCAGAAAATATCTTTAGATTCATTAAGTACTTACAAAACTACTTAATGGTGATGCATGAAAGGTAATCAAATGAATCAACCCCCATTAGCCCAAATTGCAATGTGTTTCGTCACATATTTCATAATCAATTTCATACTAATTTTGTTGTATAACATATGTCTCTTTAAATAAAATATCACATTATTTTTATAATTTAAAATGAAAATATGTCAACTAAAGATTTTTTTTAAAAAAAAAACTACTTAAAGTACCAAATTTATGAGAGATTGTTATTAGCAGTGTATATAAGAATTTCTACAAGAACTTATTCAATTTGACAATAGGTAATTTTAAGAGAAACTCAAACCAAGATCAAAATTTTCATCCAGTAATTGTAGCATCCCCAATAGCAATAGTATTGAAGTAATGTAATTTTTTTTAAAATGTAAATCATTAGTATTTAAAGTCTATTAGGCTTTAATTAATCTAACTCGAGTCAAGTCAGTCTCACTATAGAGATAACACTATTTCAGCACTAACTTTTGAGGTCGAAATTCAAAACTTTGTTTAAGAAAAATAAATGGTAAATCTATTAAACTAATTAAATATTAGTGCAGTAATATAATTGAATAGAAGAATATTATATTATTGAAATTATTTATAAAATTAGTTCTCATTTAACTGTAAAAATATAAAATTATGTAATTTTTTATGAAAAAAATATATTCTTTATATATTTAAATTTGTATTTTTTATCTCATAAAGTAGAAATAGCTACATCCATCGAATTGTTACTTATATCACTTCTCTTTCATAAGGCATAGATCACCACAAAATGGTCGTGTTGTTGGTCGTAACTTGCTGTGCTTAATATGCCAAGTGGCTATGATCTTTAAATGGCTGCCACGTGCCCACATTGTAAATTCATCTACAGTGTAAGGTTGGCAAAATAGGTCTGAATTCACATGCACACCAGCAACTAGTTGACGTGTAGGCATGCCCCCTTCACATTTCACGGACGGTTTTCTTTCCCGTCCATGTGACATTTTTATACGTTACCTATTTTTGGGAGGATTCAGCACCTATAAAAAAAAAATTAATGCTAGTCGTATTTTTTTTTATTTGCTATAAATGTAATATTAATGTAAAAATTTTCATACAATCATTTAATAATATATTATTATATTAATAAAAATATAAAATTCTTTATTAATGCCTTTGCACACATAAACCCTAGCTCACTACTTATTCCTTACTTGTGCTGCAACACATCCATTTACCCTAACACTCACCTCAATGTCTCACCCTCTCACTTTCACTTCAGCCCCTTATAGTGCCAATGCTGACGCCCCCCATAACCTTTGTGAAACCGATGTTGCCTCTTTTTTGCCCTTCTCTAGCTCGCCCTTTGCTCCGTGTGTTACTCTCCCTTAACTCTTTGTCCGTGGCGGTAGTCTTAGTCTTAATCTCACAATGCCTAGCTTTCTCTCATGCATAACATAACCACTAGTCAAGACATATCTGCAACAAATTTAACTAAAATATAGTTTCGTCCAATTTTTAAGGCATACATGCACCCTTGAGTGCATAACAAAGTTTTTAAAACACATTCACGACATACTTACTAGACAGAGACATATCTCAAATAGGTTTAACCAAAAACGATTTGGTCCAATTTTTTCAAACATTGGTTTCATGTATAGGCGCACTTGACCGCATAATAGAGTTTTCAAAACACATGCATGGCATACTCACCAAACTTTGAAACAGCTTAGTCCAATTTGTAAAACATTGGCTTCACAAATATGTGCGCTTGACTGCATATCAGAGTTTTCAAGATACATATATGACATGCTCACTAGACTACTACATATCACCAATGAGAGATTTTCATATACTTTCAAAGCAAGAGAAAAATTTTATTCTATGCCATTCATAATTTAATATTGCAATTTTGTGGGTCATCATTGTTTCCCACTTCTCTTATATTTTTATATAATAGTTAATATGTCAAATCATAAATAGTATAGAGTAAAACCTTTTCTTTTCCGAGTATCTAAGAATTTTTCATCTTGAACATGTTTACCCGAAACCATTTATTTCAAATTTTAAGACAGTTTGCTACATTCAATAAGTTACATTCAAAGTGGCAAAGGTGTGCCGAAATATTGAAGTGTAATATTAAGTTTAAATAATTTTTATAATATTATATAATCATGTATTTTCATATTGTTTAATTAGTTTTATAATATACGAAATATCAAATACATTATTAATGATGTTGTCACACATCATTAATTAATAGTATAATAATAGTGTATATCAATTAAACTTATTTTTTCTTCTTTTATGTTTTAAAGTAGTACAATAGGCCGTTTTTGCTGCAAGAAGAGGCCTTTGACCAAGCATGCAAGCATTCTTAATTAGCTTCAGCGCTCAAAAGAAACTGGTTATTGAAAATGCAATGTTGTTGTTATATTAAATGAAGGAATTTCTATGAACGCGACACAATTACTACTTGATCGAAAATTGAAATTTGGGGACATCAAAAAAGGAAAATTTGAAGCGTGGGAATTACGTTTCTAAAGATACATTATTTACTATGTTCGAGCAAATTTAGAAGCTTTGAGTGATATCTAAGTCACGAGGTATTACCGTCAAGAATTAGAGTGAAACACTAAACCACTCTCACCAATTCTCCTTAGGTGTATTTATAAGTTTTATTTTAGATGAAAAGCGAAGGAAGAAAAAATGATTTGAAGAGCAGTGATGAGTCAATTTTACCTTTTAAACCCCTTTTTTTCCCTCCAAAATAAACCTCAAAAACACCCTCTAAATAAAATGAAATTTAATTTGAATACAGTATCAATGTAAGAAATTTTTATATAGACATTCAATCATATATTGTCATACTAATAAAATTTTTTGATATTATTACTCACTATTTGAATAGTCATACAAATAAAAAGTTTTAATTTGATGATATCAATGCACCCAAATTAAACACAACAAAATGTAGTACGGGCTAATTAACGGTGAATAATCCATTACTGTATTACCTTCACAACGAAAAGCATATCACAGCTCATATACAAAGTATAATAATGCCACATAGTTAAAAGGTCAATTCAATCACTGTCCTATGAATAACATTTTTTATTGAAAAACAGTCCAATTTACAATTAATAATATTAGAACTCTGTCTGGCGACGGCCATTCGAAAACATTTGAAATAGCTAGCATTGATTTTTTGATATGCCGATGATTGGCTTCTCTCGTTTATAGACGTTTCGAAATTCATGAAAGGTAAAATTAAGACAAAGGGTACCTTAACATGATCAATTTGAGGATGCAAGAAAAAGTATAAACAGTATAGTGTGCATTTGAATCTCACGCCAAAGGCCACACCTTTCTCTAGCATCAATTATTTTTCAGCTTTGTAATTATTCAACTAATTTTGGGTCAAAATAGTGGTTAGGTAAAATTTCTTTCAAAATACAAATTTTCAAGATTTAGATTTTCAATATTACAAAATTAATAAAATTGGCTTGAAATTACAATTTACTTTTATTATGATCAATCACTTTTGAATTATGTAGCACCCATTATTATAATTATGCTACTAAACCAAGGGACCAATTTTTCGCTATAGCACGTTATTTGACTCTAAGCCGCCCCCCATCTAGCTATCAATCGATTTTCCATTACCAAGTGCATAACTAATATTTAACACAAGTATTATCAATCAACCATTGCAAAAATGTTTAAGTTGTTATGTTTATCAACTCACAACTCATATTTTTTTTAATCATTAATATTTGTAGTTTATTAGTTTTTAATTACTCTAGCTTAAGTTAGATTGACTTATTATAAAATAAAGTTTTTATAGCAGTACTTTTTTTCCTTGAGATATTAATTAAAGAAAATTTGTGCCAAACTATTTACACTAATTAAATATTAGTTCAACTCATAGTTTCAAGATAGTACAATATTAAACATTTTTCATATAGTTTTCCAAAAAATATCTCTACACTTGTAGAATATATATATGACATCAATTTTTTCAAATACAGTAGTACATCAAGGCATTTATTACCTGTGACTTCTAATTAAATTAAAACTTTATTTACAGGGGAATATAATTTACTTATTTCTACATTTTATCTTTTGTAAGTATACTATTAAACACTAAAATAATAGATATTATATTATGAAATACATCAACAAGTAATTCTCCATTCATAATGTTTGTACATCATATGGGAATAAAAATTAAGTTAATCATTATTGTATATTGAGTCTATTTTCTTTGAATTCTTGGCGCAAAAATGATTAGTTACCTTTGAAGTTTTAAAGTATGTTTGCACGATATGTCGTGACTGATGAGAGGGTAAAAAGAAGACTATAGAGATAATTTTTTCTTTGGGTGTAAAAAGTTATGAACAGAAAGGCAGTACGAGGAGACTCATTCTCCAAATTTTATTTTTCTTTTTATTTTAAAGTGTTAAACATAGAATTATATATTTTTTTAAATTTTCTTTAAGATATTTCTAACATACATTAGTGTGAGATTAATCTATTAGGTCTCCCTTTCTTAGGCATTATGATATCTTCTATTTATCTCTCATTTGCTGACTCATCTGGTTAGGGTTTTTTGCTTCTTTATGAAGAACTATTTGTATAGGTATAATATATATAATATATATTTCTTTTATATATATATAATTCTTAGTATTGTTAATTAAGTAAAGAAAGTATTAAATATTTCTCATATAGTTAAAAAATTAACTATATCTTTTTTATTATATCAATTTTACTTATTAATAAATTGATTCTTTCTTTCGTAGGGAAAGCTATTTTTGAATAAATACTAGTTGTTAACAAGATTGTTTTGGACAATATTAAGCAGGCACGCTTTTAAAAGATTAGTCCAAGAGAATTTGTAGAACATTCTCCTAATCAAATGGATGTACACAAAGACTCTTGCCAGTAAAGGCAAACCTAAATGAAAGAGAATAATGGCACATGATGCAGACAATGGTACACATAATCTAGTGCACCAAAAAAGAAAAAAAAAAAAAAGACAACAGATAAAAATTCAAACCAAGAATCCGAACTTAATTGGGAGAAACTTGCGTGATTTTGGAGTGCTGTATATGGTTGCATTCATTTTATTTATGTTTAAATATTTTATATTCAATTAATGATTGAATTTATTATTTTTATATTAAAAATAATTAATTATATTAAAATATTAAAATATAAATAAAATAAACATAATCTTACTGATAATTAAGATCATTTCATGTTTTTTTAATCAATGTATGGATCATTTAATAATTTAACTTTATTAGAGATGGCAATCAGGTGACAATGGAGTCTTAAAAAATTTATTATACGTTTTTAAAGAGTGTGGAGTGGAGGAACTTGATAGGAGGAGAATATGACTTGATGTTTTTAAAGACTAGTGTAAAAGTGTGTAAAAAATTTACAAAGTAAGTAAATAAATTAATAACAATTTTTATTATTTACTAATTTAAATATAAATTAAAAAATCTTTAAAAGTATACAATTATATATAGTGCAAGTGTATCGGCGCAAGTGGAAATCTACTAACCCCACTGTCATAAGGTGCATTCAGGGTGCTTATGATATCCATCTTCACGATTTACCTATGCTACCAAGCTTGCTTTCACAAGCTTTTTGTTGCAATTGAGCATAGTCATGCTCATTCTCCTGGTGTAGTAGGCCTTGCAACTTGCATGTTACTTACAAAGTTATACATCACATTTTTTGGGCATTCATTACTTCTCTCCCTTTAAATCCTTCCTAGTTTGGTTTTCACTTTATAAAATTAAAATTGGGTGAATAGAAATTTAAAAGAAAAAAAGTTTTTTTTTGGGTTAAAGTAAGGTCTTAATCAAAACTTAATTACAAATAATTTTAAATTTATTTTAACAAACATGTTAATATACTGTAAAATTCACTTTATAGCTTATAAATCATAACTTGATAAGTGCGCATTATAAATAATAATAATAATAAAAAAGACTATAGTTAGCCGCAATTGCTAATATGCACCACCCATCACCGTTTAACCAAAAGTAATTAATTTTAAAATTTTCCAATAAACAAGGTATTAGATATCTTTTACGTTCTTAAATACTATATATATTTATAAAGTATTAATACGATATTTTAAGAAAAATGTAGCAAAGTTTAATTATTTTCATTAGCAATTATATTTTCAAAATATTGGTTATTTAAGAATTATTTTTGATAAAAGTAGCAATTATTTAGATTTTGAACCTCAGCCTCAATAATTTTCATCTTCTTAAACGAATCCATCACGTGCCATTGTTTTTTAATTGATGTGTGAAATAGAAGTATTTATTTATTTTATTAAAATACATTAATTATTTAAAATATTAAATATTTTTAAATTATTAAGATATTTAATAGTTCTAGCTTGCAATAGGCAATTATTAGTTTAAGTTTTTTGCTAGTATTTGAAATAAGACATTGACAAAAATCTTAATTATATTTTCACTATTAGGTAATGTTTTAAAAATAGAGCTGAAAATTGAACTAATGAAGCCTCCAATTTATAATTTAATTAAAGTATAAAAATAATTTAATCAATTCAATGGATTAATTTTGTAGCTAAATTTTTATTAAATATATAATAGTTAAACCAAAAAATATTTGATTTGAAAATATAACCAATTTATGGTCCAACTGTCTCAACTTGGCTGTTCATCTGACTTTTAAAACACAACTTTTAAGATTCTTCAACTCCTTTTCCAAATATTATAAAAAAACCATAATAATGAATGGATTTTTACGGTAGTGGAAAGTAAGCTCATTTAACTATTTTTTGATAGGTTCAAATCATTTAATATTTATTTTTTTAAGTGGTTTCAGCTTTTATAAATGAAAACAAAAATGTTAAGAGAGCTTTATTCTTATAATAGATTGATTTGATTCAAATTAGATTAGCCAAAATCCATCAAACTCCAGTTAAAAGGAGAAAAGCCCATTAAACTCAATTAATCAGGGTATGGTATACATATTATGCCTTAGTTATTAGCAAGTAATGATGATAAGAGACTGATTTACTTAGAATAGGTTGGGGCACATAAGCTTCCACCAAAATTTGAGAATTTTTTTAGAAGTCTATTATATATATATATATATATGTTGTCTTTATTATTTTACTAAGTTTGATCTTATTGTATTAAGATAAAAATTATGTAAAACTTTTTATTATGCTCATACATTACTTTTTTTTTTGTTTATTGTTTAAATTTTCTGAATTCCTCATTGATGATAACTTTTAAAATTAAATTTGACAGGACAAGAATAAGGTTTGCATGCAATGAGGTCACCTACGGCACTGATTGGTTGTGAATACCTTTTAGAGCATGATTCACTATGGTCAAGTCTCATCCCTAAGAGGTCTTGCCAATCAGACACAGTATATGAGCCGCCAGGGGTGAAAGCACCAATCCTGAATGCTTTATACAAACATCACTTTCCTCTCTATTGAAGGTTGAACCTATAGCACTCTACCATTACCTTAAATTAAAGCATAATTCACGAGTAAAAGGCAAAATATCATTTTACAATTGGTCATTTTCTAAAGGAAACAAAGAAAAAGTAGATAATCATTGGTCCATTTGCGAAAAAGAAAATATTAATAAATGCAGGTGGTAATATTTTGCATCTAACTATCCGTGAAGATGGTATTATATATGAAAGGGAGTACTTGAGTGTTTAAATTCTAGAATGTTTCAACTATTATATGATAGTGTAGTTTTTAAGATTAACATAATTTTTTGATTAAGTATCAAGGATTCATTTAATACTCAGACACATTTAATCGTACAAAATTTTGAGGTTTCTTAACAAAGTCTTATATGAAATTTTTTTTCCTTTTCCCCTCTTTCATAAGTACATATTGTGTACCAAGCTTAATTAGCTCAAATAATTCAATATTTATTCTTTTTAAGTAAAGTTTTGAACATGAATTTTATAAATAAAAAAAAGTTAACATTAAAAGAATTTTATTTGATAGTGGACTAACTCAACTCAAATTAAATTAATTGAATTTTAATAGACTTCAAATATTAATAGTTCAGGAGGGAAAAAAAAAAACACACCTTCCGTTACTCTTCATCCATATTTTGCAATTGGTAGAGAATGATTTTGTTATGAATGAACAGATTGTTGACGCCTATAGTTGCCCAACATATTGGGCAATGTTAAGTAGCATAATGGATTTTGCGTAATAATTGTCCATTGAGTAAGCGCACTACAAATTGATACCCGTTGTCACCACCATTTTAAAAACAATGAGATGACAATAATTTAACATCAGTAACGCAACTGCAAAAAGCAAATGATGCAAAACAAATGACAGATTCAACTATAGTTTTTGTCAATGTCGCAGATGGTTGGTGACTTCCACGGCAGACACAAATATCACAAAATAGTTCTGACTATTAATATTACATCATCAAAACGTTGAACCTTTTTTCTTATGATAGTTTGATAGTCAAATTTGTTTAGTATTGTTTTGACATGATATAATTGCACAATAGTGTAAATATTTAATTTTCTAGAATTTACTAGAGAGCTCTCTCTCTCTCTCTCTCTCTCTCTCTCTATATATATATATATATATATATTAAGAACCAAAAGAAAAGGCATTACTTTTTTCTTTATGAAAAAAAGTATTTTCTTTAATTTATTTTATTTGTTACTTTAGTAAAATGTATTAGAATTAAGAAACATAATATCAAGGCTTATTTATGAAATATTTTTATCAGAATATCCTTGCTCAATTTTTAATATTTAATTATATAACTCTATTAATATTAGCGTAGGTTTTTCAATAAATTATAAATTGTAAACAGTAAAATTACAAAGTTGACCATCCATTCTTCATTAATATCTGAGACAAATATTATGAACTAAAAGATTTTCCACAAAGTGACCAACACTACATTTGGTCATTTTTATTTGTCATTTTGAGAAAAAAATATTAATTTATTTTATTTATCATTCTTATATACTAATAAAAATTTATTATTAATTTCTTAATATTACCTTTCATACAATTATAAACATAATATTAACTAAAAAGTGTAATGTAAGATCAATAAAATGAATTAATTAGATATTAAAAATTAGATTTAATTTATATACATTATCAGCAATGTAAAATAACATCTAATTATGTATTACTATATCAATAAATATATTTGACTTAATTATCCATTATCTTAAAAATATTACGAATACAAATATTTAATTGAATAACAGTATATAAAAGGTTTTTTACATTATCAATATTAACAATTAAACTCTTAAAAATTAAATAATAGCATTTTAATAAACATATTTTATAATTAAGTCTTAATTTTAGGTTCTCAATCCTTATATATGTAGTTAAAACGACAAATAAAATGAACCGAAGAGGATATAAAATATTCACTCAATATTCTCTTAAGATACAACGTGAATGAAAATTATCCTATATGTCAGCAAAAAAAATAGATTCTTTACCTAGAATCCTAGATATTAGATAAGCAGCAAACCTTGTAGTATTGTACACTCTGAGTTTGTTGTCGTGGCTTTCAAAATCATTGATAGGCAATTATCTCTCTCTCTCTCTCTCTCTCTCTCTCTCTCTCTCTATATATATATATATATATATATATATATATATATATAAATAAAATAGATCTTCTCATATAAAATTTCACATGATTTAATATAATTAATAATTAATATTTGGATATATGCACTGGTGCTGCCTTGTGGAACAATGACGTATAATGAGGATTTAATTTATAATCAAGGCCTAACAGATAACACATTAAAATTTGCACTCTATTTTATAACTAAGGCTTTCATCAAATAATAATAAAAAAGAATTTAATTTTGATACTATGTCAATATAAAAAAATTTTATATAGATATTTAATTATATATTACCATATTAAGTAAAAATATTTGATTCAATCATTTACTATCCTAAAAATTTTACAAATAAAAATATATAATTAAATGATAATATAAAATTTTTTATACTGTTAACACGTTCAAATTAATCTCCTAAAAAAAATTCGCGTGGAATGTGAGCGAGTTTTAAACGGCATGGGAATGTTAGGCCAGTGTAGTGTCTTGGTTTAGGATTTAAGAGAAAACTTGGAAAGTATGCTTGGGTTTGAGACTTTAATTACGTCACGCTTGATTGGGACTTCGTCCCTTTCATTGCATGCAGTGGCAACCGAATCTGACGCAATTGCAATTGGGTGTGGGTGGCGGTAGTGAAAGCATATGCACTACTATGAGTTGTTTGTGGATGATTGAATCCAGGCGTCGTTAGCAAGAATCAGCTTCTGATTCAATAATATTGAATATATTAATAGCAACAACAAGAAAAATGATATACTTCTATAGATTAGGCATGCATTGTTCTGTTAATTTCTTTAGCCTTAAAACCCCTGTATAAAGTGGAAAGAACTAATCGATTCCCTTCGCAGAATAAGTATCTTGAGATACATCGTAAGATAACGGTATACATAATCATGTACTTTGTTAATGAGTGTAATAAAATGTACTTATGAAAAATAATTATATGTTTTTAATGTTGTCAATATAATATTTTTTTTGGTACGATATATACTTCTTCCAGTCCATAATAATTGTTGCTTTGCAAAATTGGTACATTCTAAAATTGTATCTAGATACATTGATTTGAGGATGTACCAATTTTGCAAAACGACAGTTATTATGGACTTGAGAGAGTATTTTTTCAGTTTTTGTTTTCTCAATTAGCAATTTAGCATTCTAATTTCTAAGTGCCTCGTTAGTAAATTTCATATATATACACCTAACAAGTTGACTATTTGAGTGATTCGCAATACTCTAAATAAACTAAATCATATTTGATATTAAAATGCCGTACAAGGAATTTTATATCGTTGATATGTTGAGCATGGTTAAAGTGAAGAGAGATATTATTCCAGCATATGTAGTACTTATTAATAATATGATCAAATTGCAGAAGGAAAGCAAGCATTACGTAATGACGGTGTACGTCATTATCCATAATTCTAGTGGAAGGATTTCGTCCAAGGCATTGCTTTAATTTGTGCCTTGCATTTTCTCAATAAGAATACATGGCTTCAAGAATAAAGGATCAGGAATTGTTGGCATTAGCATTAGATTTCAACGAATTTGGATCCACCTTCATGCTCCACCCATGATTCTAGATTCTAAATTAGCTAGATTGATGTGATTTTCATCTAATTCCCTCAACTCTTTGACAAATATTGGGTGTCTGATTCTGATGCTAGCTCTTATATGCTGATTCTAATGTTAATCTACGCTAAGCAATGCTTTTAGGATGTCGGTAAGATGAGTTGTTCTCATATAGTGAGGACATCTATTGTCTAATTAACACGTAATGTTTTATGCCTTTATATTATTATTTAATATACGTAAACTTTGAATTATTATTTAACATGTATAAAAGTAATTTTGATGAGCTAATGGAAATTGGGTCTAGTGAGATGAGTTAATCTACCACGTACGACGAATTATGCTTTGAATCTCAACCAAGAGAAATTGTTTCCATTTAATATTCGACCTTTAAGAGATAAAAAAAATAATTTTAATGATAGATGCACTTATATTTATAGTTCCGCCACCTTAGGCATATCAAATTAATGATACTTATGATAAACTCATACCTAACTAATTGAATTACATGCAGCAGCTCTTGTTTTCCTGTTGGCCAAAACTTCAAAAGTATTTACATCATCATACTCATTCATTGACATTACAAAGATTTGGAACAAGGAAAGATTTGGAGTAAGGGCCGCATCGTAAAATTTCTTCTTATTCCCATACTATAAAAGTACACTTTTATAATATAAATATTCTTTCATTTTAAATATTTATTGGTTAAACAACTTCAATATGAAAAATATAAATTACTTAATTAAATTACATATATTATACCAAAATACTTAGTATGTTAAAAGCTAATTAATGCTCTTTTTGATTTCGGTAGAGTGATTTCCGAATAAGAACTTCTTATTACTATATATAAACATTTAATATTTTACGTGTGAATTTTAAGAGATGTATGAATTTTTTACTATTATCCACAGTGCACTTATATAACTTAAAAGTTAGTTTGAGTGCATTACACTTATCTAAAACTAGTGTATTACATGCAGGAGAGTCTATTGGATAGAAGAGCCTCTAAACTTAACAATTGCTGCTGCCTATTAGGTGCCTGTTTGGTTTAGGGAAGCCTACTCGCTTTTTGTTATCATGAGCAGAAGAGAAGCCTATTCGCTTTTTGTTGACGAACTCCCAATGAAGATGACTTGAGATTGGCTTCTGCAAATCTTTAGGGGGAAGGGGGAAGTGACTGACGTTTATGTCTCTTACAAGAGAAGAAGGAAAAACTAATGCAGGTTTGGTTTTTTTCAATTCAAAGAACTAGAGGAAGCAAAAAAGGCTATTAGGAACCTTGATGGTGTAAAGATGAGATAGAATAATGAAGGTATCTTTGGCAAGATATGATAAGAACAGAAGGTCTTGGAATGATCCGTTTGTTAAGGGAGAAGAAATGCATTTAGAAATAGTGGGGAATGAGGAAAATTCCTCAGCATACATGGCAAAAGGGAGGAGCTTCAAGGATGTGGTTAAAGGAGTACCGTTGCACATGAAGGAAACAAAAGGGGAATCAAAGAAGGAGGAGGAAAAGGCAAAACTTGATAAAATCAAGTTCATAGGGGTGCCAGATATGGGGTTTTTGAAGGGACTATGTTGGAGACTTCTTGAAGAGGTTTTCAATTCAAACAATATTAAGGAGATGAAACGAAGACTAGGAGGCATGATTGATGAAATGATCCTTAAGCTTCTTTGAGAGGAAGAGTACTTGAGTGGATCAAGTACGCTTTGGAAGGAAGAAGAAATGCAGAAGACGAGCACGAAAGAGAAAATGGTAGGGGCATTTTGGGAAGGAAATATGATCAATTCAATGCAGCTCAAGGAACAAGGTGGAGGTGGACCCCGCATTGTGGACCTCGAGGCTGCTCAAGCGCTGGAAGCTTCTGGGATGCTGTTCCCAGATGTGGGCCCCATAATGAAGCCTTCACGAGCTTAAGTGCTTGTGCTGATCTCTCTGGTTGAGGCTGCATTCTTTTATTCAACTTGACACGTGGGAAGCTCCTAGTGGCTCGGCTTGGCCTCGCTCCCTTCCTGCACTATTCCTCCCCGCTAAAAAGAGCGATTGATAATCTCGATAACCTTTCTTATTTTTTGATTCTTCCTTGGCCGTGTGGAACATGGATTAGCATTATGTCATTCCTACAAGTGATCCTCCATCCAGGATTTGAAGAAGAAGCGCCATATGAGGACTTCGAGATCAAATAGAATATGTTTCTTTCCATTCCTCGTGAGCCACTTATTTCTCCGACACAAGAGATATAAGTCCCTCAAACATGCAAGATGTGGGCTATTCTTCTCGACTAGACAAGCAAAACCATCAGCCCACAGAGGGTGTTCCTTGGTGTAACGAACTAGACCTTGGCAATGAACAATCGAGCAGTGGCCCAACAATTCCACCAGGCTTCGAAGATTTTGTTGTTGTTGGTGGGCCTTCGTACCAGCTTAAAAAGCAGGACGAGACTTTGGGGACAAATGTGCCTGAGACAATGTTGGATAAGGATTCTGTAATTAATCACAGTATTGAGGAATCAAAATTTTCTTCATCGGTAGAAAAGGTACTGTAATCTCCACAGATAGAGTCAATCCAAACTGGAATACTGATGAAGCAACGCTGCCAGACGAAGATGATCTTGTGGAAACACAGATTACATGGGATATTGGTAAGGCATTGGGACTTCAGGCTATTAATGAAAAAGCTGTGGTAGACGCTATGGCAAAAATTTGAGATTGTCAAGATTTTGTTCTCCCTAGGAAAAAAGATCATCCTAGGAAGAATAAACGGAATCGATAAAGTATTTAAGGGGAGTACTTTCACTTTGGTTGGTTTGGGTTATACTGTTGGGGGGTTTGGTTTTGGTTTAGTGGCTCGGGTTGTCAATTAGGATTGGAGTTGATTTGATTTCTCTGTTTGGTGTTGTGTTGATGGTGTTGAATTGGGTTAGTCTTTTGCCCTTTCATGTTTTTGTTTCTAGTGAAGGGGCTTCTTTGCTGGTTTAGATTAAGAATGTTTTGGTTTTTGATGTTTTTGGATCTGCTAATACTTTGTATACTTTTGATTGCTCACCCCAACTTGGGGTTTGAGCCGCTTATGCTTAATTATCGAAAAAAAAAAGTTAGTTTGAGTGCTTATGATAGAATTAAATATAGTTCCTACTGAGAATATTCATATTCCATTTAGAGAAGGTACAAAGAAACAAGGATATAATTTAGGAAAAGTAATGCCTGCCTAATTAATTTTTTAAAGTAAATAAAAAATAAAAAAAATCATCAAAAGCAACAAAAATTTTAAAATAAAGGAAGTATAATTTAAAAAGTATTGAAAAAATTAACGGTGATGCTGCAGTTAACTCAGGCGTGAGGTTAAAATGTTGGTTTTTATTTTTTATTTTTTTTTCTATAAGTAAAACAAACTCTCAACTCCCAAATTAAGGGAGGAACAAAGAAGTTTAGTAAGATAAGAGAATAGATTATACGAAAAGCATAGAAACCACCAAACAACACTTTGAGCTCTTTATACAACAAGCAGATTAAAATGTTGGTTTCTATGGGTTGACAAACAGGTTTGATAAAGGAAAAAAAAAAAAGGAAAAAAGTACTGAAAACTCTAGTAGTATCTCAGTCTTGATATTGCTTGAGCTTTTCACTGTAGTTCCTTCAAACCAGTATGCAAAAGAGGATAAAACAAAATCTCTCTTTTAGAAAATCATACCCCAAGTATCAGTTTCAAGAATTTGCCGAAACAGGAAGTGTGCTATTTTAACAATTTTTAGAAGAGAAGAAATTATTTCATTCCAAGGCAAGGCTTAGGTATTGTCAAATTTGATAAGACAGAATCTCAGCATTAATTCATAAACCTATTTTCCTTGTATGCCCCAAACTTATGTAAACACACATTGTGTATTTAATAAGATAGGTCTATGGCTCTATGCTTGTGCAAAAATATCTCCCTATAACTAATCAAAGCTATAGGCTTCAAGGGCTAAATATATTTACCTCTAACAACTTATGAAAGTTTATTTTGTTTATAAACTATAAAAATTAAATTGAATAATAGTCTATCGGAAGTCACTTAATATATTAAGTAACAAAAGGTGTTTTATGTAAGTTTACACACACACACACACACACACACACATATATATATATATATATATATATATATATATATGAAGAGGATTTTCTTCACATAGTTATTCCTTTTCAAAATAACATTATTATTTAACTAAATTTAAATATGAAAGAAATATAAAATATTAAGCAAAATTATAAGTACACATTACTTTCAATCGAGTGATATTGATAAAAAAAAAGTGACATTAAAAGACCATGTTGAAATATTAATAATTAGGGAACTAATTAAACTAATAATAATATATTTTTGTATAGTTAAAATGAGAACTTACTTTCTTTCATGTCTTTTACTTGCGATTACTTTTACCCTACTCAACCCCCTCGATTAATGGTACACATATTAGCACCAAGTAATATATATAAAAGAAACCTATAAAAAAATGGATTTGATGATGTGGTGGTATCAGACTACTTGGTTTTCCTCCAAAAATTTATTCTCTCTTATCCAATTCAAATCCTTTATTTTGATCAATCAAATATTTATCATATTAGCTAATTATATTCAGCCTTTTTATTTATTAATCATAACTTTCAACCATCTTATCTACCTATCATGATTCCCAGTTACTTTATCTATCAATTATATGTTTTGGTCACCATTTTTAGCCAAGCATAATTTATTTACTTATTTATTATTCTTTCTTAAATGTTGATAGTTACTTGAAAAGTTTCTTTGTTTTTTTTTTTAAAGGCTTTCATGAGAAATTTTTTTTTATATTTTCTCTCCTAGTACTATCTTTTCATCTTTCTCATCATTTTAATCAATTATGATTTACCCATACTTTTTAATTATTAAAATTAAATTAATAAATGGTATTTATGTATTTTTATCAAATAATAAATTATTTTTAACTTTGATAAAAAATATAAATATTTTAATATATTATTAATTATTTTTTTATCTTATATACAATACTTAAATTTTAGATCTATATATTACATAAAAATAAGAAAATGAAGATGAGAGAGAAAGAAAATGAAAATAAGGATAAAAAATGATGGTATTGGTGGAATGAAGAGGCGATAGACAATAAAAAGTATTTAATTGATTTATACGAAAAAAAAGAGATAATTTTAAAAAGTTTATCACGGAAGCAAGTGAAAGTTTCTCCAAGAAGCAAGCAAATATATAATTTGCGTTTTAGTTAGCTTTTTAGTCAATCATAATTTATTTATTATTCTTTTTTAAATATTAATACTTACTTGAGAAGCTTCTTAAAAAAAATTTTAATGAAAGCTTTTTTTGAACATATTTTCTTTTCTAACAATGTTTTTCCATCTTTCTCATCATTTTAATCAATTATGGTTTACCTATACTTTTTAATTATTAAAATTGAATTAATAAGTAGTATTTATATATTTTTATGAAATAATAAATAATTTTTAAATTTGATAAAAAATATAAATATTTTAATATATTATTAATAATTTTTTAATCTTACTTATAACACGTCAATTTTAGATCTGTATATTACAATTAAATCTATAAGATTAGGTATTACAATTGTACTAGGATCCATATATCATAATATTATTTACTTTTGATTAATAAAAATGCTATAACTTTAATGACTTGAAATAGTAAGCAATGGGTTTTTTTATAAAGTCTTTACAACTTACACTACAAGTTTATGATGCTTACATTATAAAAAAAAATATCGTGAAATATTTCTTTTACAAATGATGATATCTCAAACGGGTCAAACAAAACATATATATTGTATATGTGATACCAACACATTCATTACTCTAATATTGATTTGCCTACTATATAATTATTATCAATTTATGTTATATTTAAGTTAAGAAATTATATTAATATGTTGTTAATCTTCAACTAAGAAATTTTTAAAAATTTGGTAATACAATCTAAATAATAAGAAATTATTATTAATTAATTTTTTAATCTTACAACACTTTAATTATATATTTATATTTTATCTGATACTTTGAGTTTTAATAAATAATGTTAATTAATTTTGATTAATAAAAACACCATGAATTTATTGTTTTAGTTTTTTAATTAGAAATTTGAATTATTATTAATTAGTTTTTATATATATGCAATATTATTTACATTTTTATTAATAAAAACACCATAGATTTAATGGCTCAAAAAGTAGGGAATGAATTTTCTTTTAAAGTTTTTTAAAACTTACCAATAGATTGATTTTATGACCAATATTGCTAGCTCAAATAGATAATACTAAACATGTATTGCATAGATGATACAAATAAAAAATATATATATTTTGAAATGAGACTAAACACATATTATGAGTGATATAAACATATAAATTACATAAATAATGATTAATATAAATTGTAACTATTCATAATTAAACACAAACTTTAAATTAAATGTTTGAACTATGAAACTAATAGCACATTATAAATTATATCAATTTAATTTTTTAATTAGTGATTTAAATTACTATTAATTAATTTTTCAAATCTTACAACACTCAAATTGTATATCTATGTCATATATTAATATCTATAAGATTAGATATTTGAAATTTTAATATGTAATATTATTAAATTTTTTTATATATAATGGCTTGAAAAGTAGGGGATGAAGAATTTTATAAGTTTATTTTAGGGAAATTTATAAGTTTTTTAACATTTGCTCGTAAAGTGAAATTTTAAAAGTTCCTTAAATGGCTTAAAGAATTTTAAGGACATAAAAAAATAGATATAAATTAGTTTTCTAACTAATATTGATATGTCAAATAGATTATACTAAACATATATTATACAAGTGATATAAATATAAAAATTACATTTTGAAGCGATACTAAACATATATTACATACATGATACAAACATATACATTACATGGATAATGATTAATATATATTATAATTATTAGAAATTAAAACCAAATTTAAGATTACATATTTGAACTTTAAAATTTATAGTACACTCAAAAGTTATATGAATTATGTTTTTTTAATTAGTGACTTAGATTACTGTTAATTAATTTTTCTAATCATTTAATATTCAAATCATGTATTTATATTTATAATCTACAAGACTAGATATTTGGAATTTTAATATGCGATATTATTTTTTATTAATAAAAATGCCATAGATTTAATGGTTCGAAAAGCAGATGTTAAAAAATTTTATAAGTTCTTTAAAACTTACTTATAGATTGGCTTATATAATAAGATCCTTTGATAATCTAAGAAATTTTAATGACACAAAAAAAATCCATAAATTGGTTTTCGAGCTAATACTGATATCTCAAATAGATTATACTAAACATGTATTATACGAGTGATGCAAACATAAAAATTCCACTTTGAAATGATACTAAACATATATTACACGAGTAATGTAAATATATAAATCACACGAATAATGATTAATATATATTATAATTATTAACAATTAAAATTAAATATTTGAACTCTAGAACTTATAACACACTCTAAAGTTATATAATTCAATTTTTCAATAAGAGATCTAAATTATTATTAATTAATTTTTCTAATCTATTTATGATATGAATTAAATTTTCTTAACAGAGTTTTAATAAAACTACTTTTATAATATGATAGTTTCTTTGTTAAAGTTTCTATGAAGCACAATGCTAGAAAGCTTGATTTTAAACTTTATATAACTTTAATAATTTTAAAAAAAATACTATTGATCAAATTTATCTATTCTATATGATCATAATTAAAATAATCTTGTTATTTTAAGCATACATAATTTTATTCACAACTTTAATTATATAAAATAAGTACAAATAATGATTATATATTTAAATTATGTAACTTTTTCTGCATGGGTAATTACGCTAGTTTTCTTTTAAAGGCATAGCATTTAATGTAACCATTCAACTTATAAGGGTCCGTTTGGTTTAATATTTAGGAGAAGATCTTTTAAAAGAAGGTCTTTTAGGAGAATTACTTTTAAAAGAATTATTTTTGTTTGGTTTGAATATGTCAAAAGGCCTTTTAGGAGAATGAGTTTTGTTTGAATAAGATAAAGTAAAATTACTTTTGGTTGTTGATGTGAGAATAATAGTAAGATTCATTTTCAAAAGGTCTTTTTCTAGAATAAAAAATAATCTCAAAGATACTTCTTCTAAAAGACCTTCTAGAGGAAGAAGTTAAATCAAACACTACTATTTATTATACAAAGTCATTTTCCTTCTTCTAAAAAGCCTTCTAATAATTGCAAACTCCAATCCAAATGATCACAAGGACGGTGGAGAGAAGTCAACAACGTCAACTTGCTCCCGTATTTGTCGGGGGAAATGATTTTTACATGCCACTTGTTAACACATATTTTTTATATAGTTTTTCAAAAAAGAAAGAGTATATATTGAAAAAGTATATATTTGAACCCATTTATTTGTACTCTCTAAGGAAAAAAAAGTATTTCTTTTTTACATTTATTTGTACTCCTCTAAGAAAAAAAAGTATATTTTAATTTTTGAAAGAAATACTTTTAATATTAGTAGAAATAATAGAAGAGAAAGAAAGTTGGTCCTCAAATTTTGAATCAACAATTTTTTTGTATTTTTTACCATTCTATCCTTAATTTTTTCTTAAAAATATTACTTTTTATTTGCTAATATTATAATTTTATAAAAAAATACTTTTATTTTATCACATCTAAATAGTTTAACACTTCTAATTTTCATAAAAAATATTTTTATAATTATATCTAAATATAAAATAATTTTTTGCTTTGATTTTTACTTTTACTTTTGAAGAAGTACTTCTTCCAAAATCTTAACCCAATTGACCCTTTTACTTATTTTATTATTCAAAATGTACAATAATACAGATAAAGTAGTATGAAAATTGTACCGATGTTTATAATCCATTTCATGTAGAGACGGGGGGGAGAAAATGCTAAGGTAATTGATTTCAATGGACTTTGCCAATTGTGAGTGGTTCTTTACAATCTGCGAGTGCTTTAAGTTTTCCTCCAGGCAATTTAATTATAAAATATTTTCCGAAGCTTTCGGCATACAATAACGACAGTTAACGCATAAACTCATTGTCATTATCCGAATACTAATATAAGAGGGCAAAGAAAGTCCGCTAAAAGAGATAGCTATAAATTTTAAACCAATTATATAGTGTGCACTAGATGAAACTTGGAAGAAATGAGAATCTTTGGCACGAATTATGTGTTGCCTGGTGAAGGACATAGAAGATAACCCCTCTGCTCTTGCAAAATGGCGTTGGCTACACAAATCAAGATTGTTAGCTAATAACATATACCGCCTTATAATTAAGACTCATCAGCCACAATTAATAATGACAAACTTAAAGATGTAAAAGGTTTCTTGGCGCTTCTGGTTGCCAATTGTGTAAAATGATACTTTGATTGAACATAAAGGAGCCTAATTGTGGGATCTAAAATGAATCTTTTGACTGAAGAAGTTGTCGTTTATATTGTGGTGCTGTTTTACTTGGCATATGATAAACAGGTTCATGATTGATGGGACCATTGCTTGCCTCACTTACTAGACGACACTAGGTCGTGGACTGATTATGCAATGGTGATGGTGAATAAGATTTAATTTTTCTGAGTGGTAACAAATTTTCGAGTGGTAACAATGGACAAGTGGAATGGTGGATGGATGCGTGCATGGTGCCAATGCACACATGGTGCATATGCCAAAGCGTGGGTAACAAAGCATGCAAAGAGCTAGCTGTAGTGTCCAAAAGGGTTACGACTCACGAGTTCATCACAATTTTCTTGTGGGGTTTCTCATCCCGCACGGTTCATTTTTGTACCTTGAAAGGATCCTATAGTGAGAATATCCCCGTCCTCGTAGGAGAAGTGGACCCCTCCCACCCCAACAAGACGAGCTTGAGAGATTATCACTCTCCTTTTCTTAGGACCATAATGTATTTTTTTTAAGTTCGATTTGTTTGACTTACTTGTAAGACTAATTTCGGTTCGACTTTAGAACTACAAGAGTTGTGCAATTTCTCTATAGGGATTATTTTTCTAAGATTTGAACTAGCATTCTTCTCTTATATGATCAAAGTTGTTTATTATCTTAACTCATTCAAAAAATTTAGGTAATAGAGATAAGAATAGATAACTGCATTAATTTCTTTTAATTACATTTTTTTTATCATAATGTAGAGTCAAACTTAATAAATACTAGGGATAAAAATATACATACACCTATATACTCAAAAGAAAAATTTCAAATTTTGGCGGGGACACATGCCCCCACCTTCCACAACATGGAGTCATCCCTGGGTATGAGCTAGAGAGATTCTTACTTGTATATAAATCAACAACTTATATTTAGCAATATTCATAATAAAATTAGACTTTGTCAATTTTGTTCAAGATACATTTTTTTAGTTCTTAATCCCACCAAATCATCAACTTTATAGTGAGTACGTCTATAAAATGTTAGATTTATATTTATGTATGGGCTTTTTTATGAGATTAAATTAGGAGTCAGGACTCACTAACATCAACCATCATTTTATTCAAAATAATCTAATTTTTTTTTCTAATTTGAAAGGTTATTTTGTGACAAAATAACTGCACATTTCACTTTATGAATCTTGAATCTTAGTACATAGAATTGACTAAAGGGCCGTGCCTTTGTTATCCTTTTTTTTTTCCTCTTTTATTTCTTTTTTTTTTAACAAAAAAAACAGAGAGGTAAGTTGTAGCCTTGTAGGAAGCTTATATGCAAAATTGTTGTAAAACATTGATGTAGTTTGTGATTAACTAATTACTTTGAAGCAAATACCAACGCCCAATGGATTTAGACTTCTGAATGAGATATTGAATTATGACAACATTCTTAAATTCCAATGCCACATATTGGATTTCGAGATCGGAATGATTCAAGTTGTGTATATAGTACATACCAGTAAGGTCCTTTACTCATGCAGTAACTGCGACTCCACTTCCACTACTTTGTGTCGCAAAAGTAGTATTAAAGTGTGTTTAGATAAGCTTATTTTAAATTGAAAACAGGTTACGATAAAAAAAACTTTGAGACAATTTTTAAGAAAAAATTATTACTTTTCAAGATTTAACTGTTACCAAACGCGAGTATTGATTTTCATCGCTTTGGTGAGCGTGAGGTTGCTGTACACAATTTATTGGTTGGGCTTGGTATGGACCCATGAGGTTTCAGTTGGTGTCCATAATGAAAACCAGGGTAAAGCCATATTGCGGCCTGTTTTAAACCCAATTTTTATGTCAATCCCTTTCTTTTTGGGTCTTAATTATCAATTCCTGCATTGGTAAAATTGGGCAATATGGGCCTACGATTGGAGATCGAAGCCCAATGGGGTTAAATATTTGGGTCCAAAAATGGTGAAGAAAAAAGGACTGAATGGATCACGCTGTCAGGTTCTTCAATTTGGGTCACATGATAGTAGTCAGAAACAGCCAATCCACTGAGATTTCACACGGAGATCCTCAATAATTCGAAGAAAACTAGAATTCTGAATATTAATTATTAATTTATCCAGCTTATAAAAAATTTAAAAATGGAAATTATTTGGATTTTCTTAGTATTTAGATTCATTAAGTGAAACATTTAGTCAATTATAATACACATAAAAATTTGGCAAATTCCGCGTTCTACTGTCTGAATTTAGTTACTAGAAAGATATGACATATTTATTAACTTTTGATAAATAAGTGAATTATATTATTTTATTATGTTATTGTATCTAACAATTATCATATTTTTTGTTAAAAATTTTAGTAAGGTCTTGTAGCATTGTTCACACTTGTTTGGAATTTAGTAAGTGCTAGACATATTTTATTGGGGGATTTAAAAAATGCTACTATAGATCAACATGTTCAACAACTTTTAGAAAAGAATGCACCTAAATAACGCGAGGTGTTTGATAGAAGGGATGAACTAATACAAGTATTAAAAGGTCAATATCACTTGATGTTCCACCCTTTTATTTAATACTACAATGTGGCCTTTTGAGTTCGTGATGATAGCAAGGCTATTTTGAAAAAGGAAAACTGAGCAGGGAATGCACGATGAGTGCTGCTAATTGGCATGAACATCCACGTCCACATCATCATTTACAAGGTGACCAGTCCACAACCATTGGAGGAACCTGGTAAACACGGGAAGATGATCGGAAAAAAGGGATTAAGATGCATATTTAATATATTGGATTACTTTGTTGGTATTATTACACTACGAATATTTTAACATAGAAACAATTTTACCATTTTCACACTTTCTTTGAAAAACAAAAAAGAAGGTAAAGAGAAAGTGTGCTATGATGTGTATTTTTCTTATTCTAATGTCTAAAAAGAGATGTTGTAAGAATTGTATGCCAAGAATGGTCTGTAAATACTCAAAGCATCTCTTGAAATCGTTAAATATTCTCAAATTATTATTTAATTAATAAATGATCTCAATTATTCAAATGAAAAGCATTAACAAATTTTTAAAATATTAAGTTCTATTATTTTTAATTTAATATTTTTTATTCCTTAACAAATATCCCAGGCACTTTCCTTAGCAAAACCTTCGTTTATTTTGAGCTAACTATATACTTTCCAAAGAATTTTCTAATTAATGCTTTTATTGACAAGGAATCAAAACAAAAGAATAGTAAAAAATATATTAAAAACTTAAAAAATAAGTCAATTCAACCCAGAAACTCATCATATAAAAGTCTTCTAATTTTCTTACATCAAATGAGCATGACTAACCTCTTCCATCTTAACTACATTACAAAGTTGAGACCATAATGTCCTTACACGGCGAGTCAATAGCATGTACATGACCCAATCTTAGGCTCCACCAGCCTCACTTCATGTCATGTATAAGCACATAGCATGTTCGAATTTCTTTGAGGTCTTCCAAACCATAATTTGATTTTAATCTCAAACCACGGTTTGAACTAAAAAAATTGTTTTTCTATTGGAACAAACCAATATTTACAAATTATAAACCAAACATACCCCAGCAGACTTTATTTGTAATATCAGAAATCCGAATTTTGAAGTAGTCATTTTAAAAAGAACGTTACCTAACAATCATTCCGGCTCAAAATTACATGAACAGTGTTTAAGGGGAAAAAAATCCTAAGAGATACTTCTCTACACTTTTACCCCTCAGTTGGCAGATAAACCTATTTGAAAGTGTATTTACACAACATGATTGGAATATTAGAAATTAAGACTTTAACATCCATTATGTGCAACGTAGGTTTGTATTTAACTCCTCTTATTACTTAGGGGCTGAGATAACATGGGGTTTGAGGAGAATGGCTTATGAGAATAATTAGAGGGTGAAGAACTAGAAGTACGTATTATATTGGGATCACAAACTATATTCAATACTTCAGGTTCTGTAAAAAGTTTTTAAAATTATATAAACATTTAAAATTTTGCTAGAATTATGAAGATTTAATATTAGTGGAACAGTTTAACCAAATCTTAAAGAAGGAATAGTAGTGCAATAATTTGATTGAAAACTTTGCCGTCATTATTTGACGAGTTTGGTATAACAGTATCTATCTAATGACCAGTATTAATTCAATTTTTTCATTCTAACAAAAGACAACGATCGATGTTTCTCATGACCTAACTCTAAATAATGACATACTTAAAATTTGAACTTATATGACTTTATACTTAATTAGTCATATACTTTTCTACATCATATCTCACCCTAGTTAGTTATGGGTCTTATATCAGAGTTGAAATAGTAAATAATGACCCTACCATAACCGAACTGACCATGATGACTGTCTGTCCACATATTATATTTCAGAGTTTCATAATCTGATAGCCTTTGATTTTAATTTATAATTTGTCAAAAAGCTTACAATGCCAATAATTACGTAGTATTTACTTATTTAAAATTTAATTTATTATAAAAGAAAATACTCCCGGTAGCAGTATGTTGTGATCAATTTACAAGTTTATACTAATAAGAAATAAAATTCTTAAATTATTTTGTTCTCTCATTGTCTCTTGAGGGTTCTTCAAATATCAAACAAATGCATGGCTTTGCATATGGTGTGATGGGACCCGTTTTGATTCTAAAATCCATCTGATTTTGACTCACATGGACATCACGAGTGTGACCCCTGGGGTTGGATATTTTTGTCAAGGAGTAAAAGCATGTATACACTTATCCCGTTCAACACTCGTCCAAACCCACCGGATGAAACACTGCCATAGCGATATCACCACAAAATAAAACCAAATGCATAGCTTTCCTTCATTTCTTCTACTACATGTGCAAAACTTGCTACGTCTCCAATTTTTTTAGCTTTCCTGTCCAAGGGATTTATTTTGATGTTTCTCATTTTTTCATGTTGATACTATTGGTATTTAGGGACTAATAAATTTCGATTAAACCTATTCAAGTTAGATTGGTATGCAATGAAATAATACTTTTTTTAATATTATTTTTCTCTATTTATAATATTAGAACTCAAAATTAAGAATAAGTATTAAATTATTTAAATTAGTCAAGTGTAGACGATCTTCCTCAACCATTTTAATGTAGTTATTCACTCTGTTTTAATTTATTTATCAATTTAAATAATATGATATATTTTTAAATCAATATATTTAAATACAATTATATTATCTAAATTGACAAATAAATTAAAATAAAAGGAGTACTATTTTTTGTTGTCATAGTCTTGATAATAATTCAAAACTACTACTACTTTTTAAAAAGTAATATTATTTAAACTTCACATTTTAATATTAGAGTTTAATTTATAGATACTAACAGTGTAAAGTAATTTTATATTATCAAGTAATAAAAATATAAAAAAATAATAAATCATATTAGATAATTATTCATCATAATAAAGGATCCATCATAATTCAACACTTTTTTACTTTTCTATTGATTAACGATATAAAACAACTTTACATTATCGTAAATTAAACTCTTAATACTATATATAATATCTTTTTTACTAGAATATACACAGGTCCTTTCTCGTCTCAGTTAATGTCTGCTTTAATACTCATTTATATTTACATTAATATATGATGTTATAAAAGAGTGTTATTACATCCTCTTAATAATCAATTTAAAATTTTTTAATTTAAAATCTCATTCACAATATTATAAATTATAATTTACACAATATTTAAGAAGTATATAATAAATATGAATGAAAGTTCAAATTGGAGCAACTTAGACATCACTTACAAGGATTTACCATTTTGTTTACATATGATGGATTAAACCCAAAAAAAACTATTTGGTCTTTGATAAAAAATTTAGGGATAAATTAGTCTTTCAATATCTAAAAACTTGCAAGTAATTTTTCATCATTCAAAAGGAAGATATATTAGTCTTTCTGTATATAAATTTTAGAATTTTTTTAGTTATACATATTTATATGAAGGATTAAATAATAAAAAACTATCTATAAATTTTTAAATATTAAAAAATTAATTTATCTCCTAAAACTTTTTATCAGAAATCAAAATAAATATTTTATCATGATTAAGAAACATTTATTTTTTTAAAGGAAAAGTATTACTATTTCGGCGTAACGTCTCTGTTTTCCACAGTGGCTGCTATGAACAGTTTGAATTTGAAATTGCTTGAAACGGAGGTCACATAGTTGGTCACAGCTGGCAATACGATTTTTTAGTTGAAAATGTAATTGCAACTTTAGGAGAATCTCCGTACTGTTGGATTGGGATATGACGTGCTCACTTTATATAATTTCCCCCATCGCGGAAATGAGTCGAATATTAAAGTGGATTCGGTGCTACTTTTGAATTTCTCGTTTCTTGCCAATGCTTTATGTTGTCCAATTGGGACAAAGAGATGACCAAAATTTATATAGTTTATTCCCGACAACTATTTGTTTCCCGACAATAGAAACTACTTAGCATAAAGCATTCCTTATAACAGTGCAGTAAATTACATTTATCCATCCCAAATAAAATATTAAAAAAAATACTAGTTAAGGTTCTCTATAAAAAGGTTTTTTTTTTCCCCTTAATTTTGATCAAATTATTAATAGTATATTTGATTAGACTTAAATTTAATGCACTAATAGCATAAAATTTTTTTACAAAATTCTATATAATTATTTAATTATATATTATTATATTATATCAACAAACATATTTAACTCATTCACTACTTCAAAAATATTGCATATATTAAAATTTGACTGAATAATAATATGAAACTCTTTTATACTAATAATATATCAAAACTAATCTCTATTTAATTTAATTTTGGAAACCCAAAACTATAATTTAAACAAAAATTACAAAAGACAAACTTTGATCCAAACTGTAGCTTCGAAGTTTCTAAAATCCAAATCAAACATATAACGTTACTATGAATCTAAGCCATAGAAGACTATCACGACTAAGACACCCCATGCATTAAACGGGGTCACAATAGCACCAGCCTAGCAGGACACAAGGAATTCATAAGAATAATCAAAGTTAGAAGGACGAGTTATATACATTAAAGTCTTAGAAAACCCACTTCCCAGGTCAGCAGTACATTTAATCAAGCTTAGAAAAGGAAGCCATGGAGACTTCCCAGAAGAGTCGCAAGGTAACATATCTACATAAACACTAGCGGCTACAAAAGAGTAAGAGACTCTATAACCTCATCATATAACTAGCCTAATACTAACTGAGATCCGAAAGATACAAACCACGGTTAAAATATGATACAAAATACGAAGGGAAGCGGATATTCATATTAGATACCATTATCAATGTTAGCATAGAGTCATAGACAATATATTAACTTATAAAATATCTTCATTTTCTCTTTCACTCCAATCTCATTTGCACACGGTCTTAAGCCTCTTTGCAGCCTGGACAAATCCCATAATCACCTGCAACTCGTCCATTTGCTTCACAATAAAGAGAAACATAATTTCCGATTAAGTTCAACACTATCAAAAACTGAACAAAGCCTAAAATTAGCCCCTAAAATTACAAGTGTCAATCAAAATAGTCCCTGGCATTTAAAATTATCATTTTAGTCCCCCGTATTTACTTTATCTAAATTAGTCCCTAGCATTGTATTTTGTTAAATCAAATTAGTCTCTAATATGGATTCAAAATAGTCAATGATATAACAACCTAGGACTAATTTGATTGATGAATTACAATATCAGGCACTATACTAGTAATTTTAAATGTCAAAATCTATTTTCGTTGCCGCTTATAATTTTAGGGACCAATTTGAAGATTTACCCTATAGTCGCCTTTCAACAAGAACCATATCATATTTGAACAATTACCAGCAAAGCATACATAAACAAGGATGCAATCATTAATTTATAGACTACCTGTGACATGAAATGCCTCTGAACAACATCTACTAGCTGTTCTTTTGATGGGTTTGGGACAGCATCCACCTGTAAATCCATTTTACATGTCATAAAAACAGAAACACATAAACATCTTTCAACCAAACACACAAGTCCATGCATTTTATTACCAGATTGAAGTGTCGCCAATATCTCCACAATGCAGCCATCTCCAATTTGCTCAGGTCAACCTTCTACATAAAATTTCAAAAATAATGTTATTAGTTGAGATATCAACTAAAAAATTTTCCATCATGTAATTGAGTGTCAAAATCAATTATCAATTATTAAAGACTTCAAAAATAGTAAAGTTGATATACCGTCCACCCATGAGGCATTGAAATGGACCCCTTAGATTGAGAATCACCAGAGAAGGACCTGCTCATAGTCTTGTGAGATAATCCCAACGATCTATGCATTCTATGCCTCGATTTGTGGGACTTTTGAGTGTCATCCGATGCTGAGAAAACAAAGATAATGCAAACAAAATCACAAATAGTGGTGGGGCCAACACATAAAAGAAGCAAGACAATTGAGCTTTAAGAAATAGCCAAAAGCAAAAGGGAAAGACAAGATTACACAAATGGATCCAATGTTACAATCCTCTCTATCACTTTCCAAACACTACTCTGCCTTCAGTGATGGGTGGGCAAGTAATGAATTATAAAAATAAATATCACATTGAATGAGAAAAGCAAAAAAGATAAACGCGCTAGGTGCTACAAATCATAACTCGAGTATCATTAACGACCAAGACAATTACTAGATGCAAAAACTTTATGAATCCATAAATTAATTTCCACAAAGTTAGCCAGAAAAAAATTTTGGAAAGATGTAGAAAGAAGTCAAGAACATTAACTTCTCAAATAAAAACTCACCCATATCTGATCCATTCCACTGCACATTTTCAAATTCAAGATCGTCATCTTCCTCATTTCCTGTGGGTGCTTCAATCACACTAAGAGCATTCCTTTGCAGCTTCACTTCAATACCATTAGTAAGAACCTGCAATTTTTTTAATAACAAAGCACAATGTTAAATAATCATCTATGCTACAACAACAAATGCTTTTCTTCCAAGGAGTAAAAATCAAATGTATACTGGACAACAAGCAACACTGTAATCAAAAAACTTTCCAGTTGCATAACAATAGATTTCTCTATAAAAGAATAACAGTGATTCAGTCAAAGTGGGATATGAAGGACTTATGCTTCAAGATATAATGACTCACAATTAATCATACGATTCAAAAAAAAAAAAAAAAAAAAAAAAAAGAACACACACACACAGAGACAGGAATTTATTTTCAAAATTTTGTCCTGGAAAAAGCGGAAAAAAATGCATAATCAGAACATGCATGGAAGGAAGAAGCAACAATCTTAGATAAAACATCAACATCAGTCCAATGAAAATGAAAAAATCCACTAGACAAAGATCTTAAGAATAGGAAGATTTCCTAACGGACACAAAATACTCACTTCTGAACAAACACCACACTGAATAAGCTAAATCAGTACCCATTTTCCATTTAAGAATCACCAAAACCAAAATCCAAAAACTAACCAAAAATCATTCAAATAAACTCCTAGAATCAGCAACACCAAACAAAAGACCCAACAAGCATCTGATCAATATAGAACACCTCCTAAATCACCAGATCCATGGATAAATCAACATATGCAATGGGTAGTGATTGAAAATTGTCACTCAAAACCCTTCATAAATCAATAAACTCTATCCAAATTCCAACATGAAGAACCCCAAAACCAGGGGAGGAAAAAAATCTAATTCAAGAGATCAAAACCCCATTCATTACTCCAAACACTAAGAGACGTCAATAGAAACAACAATTAAAAATTTAATAAACAAAAATGAACAAAGACGAAACATTGAAAAAGTGATGACACAAAAATATCAATAAAATAAAAACAAAAATAAGTTAATAATTAAAATAACCAAATAGACAGACATTGCTCAAAATCACTTCCCAAAAACATTTTTACATTAATGCAAATAAAATGAACTACATTTGGAACCCAAAATTAAGAATCTACCCAATAAACCCATTTATTTTATTTTATTTTTGCTAAAAAGCCCATCAAATTGGTGAAGGAAATTTTGGTATTTTACCAGCCAGTGCCATCCTCCTAAACCAACGGCTTTTTTCACAACACCTTGGAGGCCAACGAGGACCGATTTGGTGCGGTTGTTTCCAGTTACAACCACTTTGGTGTGGCGAGGGAGCACCGATAGTTCCTCCTCGCTGCTATCACCATAGCTTTGCTGCTGATGATGATGCTGCAACTGCGTGAACGCACCACCGCCACCATTCACCGAACTCTCCATTGCTTCTACCAGCATTTGATTTTTTTACTTTTTTTCCAAACACAAAAAAAAAGAAGAGAAAATAATAATAAAAATAATAAAGGAGTGAAAAGAATTGAAGGGAACTAGAGATCAAGGGAGGGAGTAATCATGCATTGAATTGTTGCATTGGTGGGAATTTCGGAAGCGGAAAGGGATAGGAATGGATAGACCAGAAAATTGGAGAATTTTTTTTGCAGAGAGAAAACAGCACAGATAGGAGAGAGAGAGAGAGAGAGAGAGAGAGAGGAAAAAAAAAAAAGGAAAGGCACGTTCGGGTGAGTGAAAGACAGAGGATATGAGAGGGAGAGAGAGGGAGAGAGAGAGAGAGGTGTTTGAGAGTGACTGGTTTTAGTAACGCATTTTATTGGTTCACATGGTTACACACTTGTGTTTTTACTAGTAAGATGTAAGATTTAAGTTATGTGAATTGTAAAATAATTAATGAATTTAATTTAAATGAATAGTATAAAATAATTTTATCTATTTTATATTAGTAATCAATAGAAATAAAATAAAATATTAATTTATATAAATAATTATTTATTATAATAAAAAATTTATCATAATTTTTTATTTTTTAATATTTCAATTAGTTGATAGTATAAAATTATTTTATATTATCAGTGCATATTAATTAAATTTAAAATTAATAGTATAAAAATTTTATCTTGCATTTACTCAATTTAATTTTAATTAGATTAATTAAGTTTAATTGACTCTAAAAATAATGGTTTAGGTAAAAAATAATTAATTTTTTAATTTATAAATTCCTTTGATTTGAGTTATACTAGTTTATAATGAAAAATTTAATGAGAAAATTATTCAGCAAAAAAATAATGAAAAAATTGTAATGATATTAATATTTTTTTTATTTCTAAGACTTAAATTTATAGTTTTTTATTTGTTCAAGTAATTTAATATTTATTTTTATAATTAAAATTTAATTAATTCAAGTAATTTAATATTTATTTTTCTTTCTTCACATAGTGAATTGGTTAAAATCGAATCAAGTTAGTTGTAATTTAATGAATTTAAAATATTAATGATTTATGTTATAAAAATTATTTATTTTTATCAAGCAAGATTTTATATTTAAGTTTTATTTATAAAAAAATTAACATTAAAAAATGTTATTCTGGTAATAAATTAATTTAATTTAAATAAAATTAATTAGAGTATAATAAAATTTGAATATTAATAATTTAAAAAAATATTAAATTTAATATATTATCAATATAAAATAATTTTAATTTATTATTTATTTATATATTATTATATATAAAAAAATTTAAATAATAAATTAAAAATTAAATAATTTTATTGATATAATAATATAATACATACTTAAATATTTATATAAAATATTTTTATATTAATTATGTATTAGAATTAAATTTAAAAAATATTTAAATTAATCAACCATTATTAGTGTTTGTTAAGTTGTTGAAGTGGTGTGTGTTGGTATGAATCCCGACGAGGGAGAATGGGCGAATGAGAGAGAGGCACGTCAAGGGGTCTTCAATCATGCGTTGCGCTACGCTGGGAGAGAGAAATGACATTATTATGTGAATTGTGATGTGATTATGCAACGCCCCACTATGCGGGTTTGGCTTGTGGTTTTGAGGAATAGTAATATTATACGCTCATCTTATTTCTCAAACATCACCAACCCACCCAACCAGCATATGATATGTGTGGACCTATTTAAATTGAGCCTCATAATTTATATAATAGTAGATTTTTTAAGGGAAAAGGAGTTACTCAGTCCCCCTATTGACTTGATGACTTTGCGCTGTGCAGGGCAGTGCTGCTTCCTAGACCCAAAAATTATGTCACGTCCCCCCTGCAATGACCAAATCCTCCTCAACTTTTCTTTCTTTTTTCTTTTCATAATTTCTTATTATTGTTCTTTTTGGTCTTTCACCCAATTATCCAATTCCAGTCCACCAGCTAATAAATACAATTATATAACTTCCTAACCAAGGAATGTTATGATTAACAGGCTTCTTTTTATTGTGAAAATGTAGTCCCCCCTCCCCCAAAAAAAAAAAAAAATTCGTACTGAATATTGAAAAAATTAGTACATGGCCCAAACATGGCACGATTTATTACCATAATGTAAATTTATAAATTGATTTAAATGATAACTTTAAATTTAACAATGATTAAATGCAAATATATATGTAGTTGAGCCTATAGCCTAATAATTATTTTTTGCATGTTTTATTTAAGTTTAAGATGTTTCGTGCTTAACTTTTACTATCTCCTTTTGAAAATATTTTCTAGAAATAATTTTTAGTTTCATTGTCTTTTGGAAAAAAAAATACAAATATATTTTTAATAAAATCTTAAAACAAAATGCTAATATAAATTTATAACATGTATGAGAGTCAAATAATTTATGACTCAAAATTTAAATTAAAGTAATATATAATAATTTATGATTCATTATTTCTAATTATTATTCTTTCCTCCAATTAATGATCCAATTCTAATACACCAGCCTATAATTACAATTAAATAGATTCCTAAATTATAAAAAGTTATGATAGACAAGCTTCTTTTGTTGTAAAATCACTATGAGAATATTAAAATGTTTTAAGAAGCACATTTTTTTATTGAATATTGAATAGATACATCTAAAGGTCAATCTTCGTATTTTTTTTGGGTTTTTTTTTTTGGAGGTAATGATCAATCTTCGTATTTGAATGACTTTACGCAATTAAATTCGTAGGAATTAGATTCTTTAGCAATATTTCAAACACTTGGCAATATTTAATACAAAGCATCGGCTTCTCTTTAAAACTGACATTTTTAATTTGTATTGTCCATTTTATTTTGCTCATTGACTTGTTAAATTGTGCGTGCACTAACTTGCATTATTTCATGGTCTGAAAAATATTTAACATGGTTGAGTGGATCTTCGTTTAACATGCCATTGCACATGATAGTTATTGGATATATTGGAATTTTTGGTATAAATATAATACTTTAACTCAATGACTAAAGAAAGGTATACAAGGAAATAAGAAAGAAATACAGCAGCAACAATATTTTATCTTATTATCAAAAAATAAAATAAAATCGAAAAGTTGTCTCTATGTGCTTAGCATTTCGCTCAGCTGTTGGGCATATTTTGTTTAATTTTTGAAAAAATTAGTTTTAGATAAATTACTTTTAGAAGGATGATTTTTATTTAAATAAGATAAAATAAAATTATTTTTGATTGTTAATATGAGAGTAATAACAAGATTTTTTTTAAAAAGCTTTTTTTTATAAAAGTAATTTTAATGATACATCTCTTAAAAGGTCTTTTGGAGTTTCAAAAAATCTTCTAAAATTTTTTTTACATATTCAAACATATTAATTCCTATATATTTTTATTCTCATACCAATAAAAAAAAATTTTAATCCTCTCAAAAGTATATCCAAATAAGCTAAAGTCAAAAGGCTCATGTTAATTAAATTTTTTGAGATAAGTCTCGAATAATATTTCAGTTCAAAAAAATAAAGTATCGAATAATATTAAACATTGGTAAGAAAATCTTTTGACTTGGAATTCCAGGTCCGATGAAATAGTAACGCTTAATGGTTCACGATGTCACTTTTTGCAAAAATAAATAAATAATTAAATTAAAATATTACACTTAGAGTTGTGTTATTTATATTATTCTTTTATAAAACACCTAATCAATATTTATTCATTTATTATTGGATGGAGTGAGATACCACAAATAACATTTTATAGAACATTATTTCAACAGTCATCTATCCACCATAAAAAAGTAGTACAGATAATATTTTTTTTACACTTGTATATTTAATTAGTTTTGTTGTGGGCTAAATTCATTATAGAGATAAATTCAACTTGTGCAGGTACGCAAAACCATATACCAATCATAAACAAGCACCGAATATGTTTCTTTTCGCAACTTGAGCAAACTTTATTTACAATATAATAATTAAATTTTGTTAAAAAAGACTACCAGTTTGAATTATATAACCATTCGACTAGTGTAAAAAACATTTCATAAAAGATTAAAAAGTGTTGATTATAAATAATTTTATGCATGAAAAGTACAAACTAATTATAAAAGTCCTATAATGATATTTAATGTCGACTTTCAATTATAAAATATCAACTTGTCATGTTGGATATGTTGCTAGCTCATAATATATACACCCACTACTATAATAAAAACAAATAACACACTGTTATATTATGAGCATAGTTTCATCAAAAGGCGTATATATATTCTGTTGACACATTTTCTTATAGTGCACGCTAAAGAATATTCATTATTTGAATGAAATTATCTATCAAAATAAAAATATAAAGTATCTACATATATATAGTATTTCCAAAAATAGCAACAAAATGTAGTTAAATTATCAAGAAATTTTCTTTTTTTGAAACTACAAGTATTTTATTATTGGAGATAATATTATTTGAATATTTGAGATTTTATAGGGTATATGACTCTCCTAATAGCAGTTATTCTATAAAATTTGAATTTGAGACTACTAATTAAGTTAAAGAAACATATATTATTTCAACTAACCATACGCTGATAAATTACCGAGAAAAGTTTGCATAGCGATAAATAAGTGAATTTAATTTAAATGTATTGACAGTGTAAAATAATTTTACACTATCAGCTAATAAAAATATTAAAAAGTATCAATTTATACAAATAACCACCCATTACAATGAGAGATCTTATCATGATTTATCACTTTCTATGGGTCTATTTGATTTAACTTTTGGGAGAAAGTATTTTAAAATAAGATCTTTTAAAAAAAAGCTTTTTAAAAAAATTACTTTTAAAAGAATGATTTTTGTTTGATTTGAATATGTTAAAAGTAAGTTTAGAAGAATGAGTTTTTGTTGGATATGACAAAGTAAACTTACTTTTGGCTGTTGATGTAAGAGTAATAGTAAGATTCCTTTTCAAAAGGTCTTTTTTTAGAATGAAAAGTAATTTCAATAATATTTCTCCTAGAAGGTCTTCTAAAAAAAAATTTTTATATACTCAAATATATTACTTACTGTATATTTTTATTTTCATTTCAATAAAAAACCTTCTAGTCTCCCTGAAAGTGTATCCAAATAGACACTAATATTTTTATTAATTAATAGTATAAAATTATTTTATATTATCAATATATCCTAATTAAATCCTAAATAAATTACATCCTTAAAAAAGGAATAGGTTTAATGAATTAATGAAACATAGAAGAAGAATATTCAAAGGGGTGACTTAGTAAATTCGTAGAATGATTCAAAAGAAGGAATGAAGCAACGTAGAACGGAGAACGTAAAGGGGCACCCCAAATTCATCGGGGGGTCCCACGTGTACAGCATTCTGTACCTGTCGTCGGTGTTGTCCCCTCCAACACGGGAAAATTCACACTCACACGCTCTTTCATATCTACTTACTGCTCACGAAACTCTTTAATGTTTTACAGTTGATTCTAACAAATTTTACTAGACCTGGATTGGTCTACTATATGCTTATTTGATTTAATTATTTTTCGCCGTACAAGAATAAATTTGACTTAAAATACCAAATAATCACTGTACTAGTGAAATTTCATTAGTGTTGATTTTTTCTAACTAAATTCAAGCTCAAAATTTTCTTCCAAACAATTTTTACATTCTTTTTAATTTAATTTAATGTGGTTATTATGATTTGATGATAGTAATAATATAATGCCATAAGAAAGTATGAGAATTTTTAATTACTCATAGTCTCACGTACACAAGCAAAATAGACCAAAAAAAAAAAGTAATGATAATATATTATCCTCTTTCTCTCTCCCGCCAGTTTCTTACTTGCACCTGATTTTCCCGCCACAAGGGAACAACATGAGCCGTGGATCTAGGATGAGGCTTGTGGCCACCGTTGGATCCTTTCGGCGCTAATCCAGCCATTAAATTTGGTGAAGGAGAAATATGAACAGGGGATCGTTAACTGCAGCTGAGAAAAGCAGACATGCCCTGCTTCTAATGGTCATGATATTTTATAATTCATAATAGTAAAGTTGAAAAAAAAAAGGAGAGAACTGAACCTTTTGGCCAAAAAACACCATGAAATGTTGGACAAAGAAAAGATTTGTTTTGTTTTTGATAAATTATTAGTATTTATAATTTATTATACTTTAATTAATCCAATTTAAGTTAAATCAGTCCACTATAAAAAAAAATAATTTCTTAGTGCTATTTTTTTCCTCTTTACAAAACTTAAATTTAAGATATTGTATAAGAATAATTAGTATCAAATTATTTTAACTAATCAAATGTTAATAAAAAATATTTGTTTATCCATACTTTATGTAATTTCATGGATACAACACTTATGTTTTAACATAAAATTTTATATTTGAGTTTTTCATAAAAAGAAATGATGTTAATTTTACTTTTAGAGTGCGCCCACTAAACATAGCTAAAGAGATGCAGGATAGGGCGATAGAGATAGTATAATTGATAAGAAATTGATTCAAATTTTATAAGAATTTAGATTCAATTTTTGCTATTGGTGGAAGAACTTCATTGATGGTCTTACAAATCTCTTATAGGTATTTTTCAAACTTGTTAGCTGTGCCTTTATCTTAGTAGAATGATCTATACCACACTTATCTAAACTCATATATGAAAAAAAAAAAAAAATGGAGATGAAGACCGCGATTGTGAATCTCGGAAATAATTGTGAAATGGTGGGTGGGTGATGCTAATTAATGAATGTGTACCTGCGTGTGACTGTGAAGGACAACGGTACCGCGGATAATGCGGCTGATTCGCATAATCAATGCTTGACGCGTGTCTGGATTATTTGTTCCTTCTGCCATCCAAACCAATGAAACTTCGAAGCTCTGAAACAACTCTCTCTTTCGTCTCTTCCCTTGCAATTTTCATGCCATGGACTTTATTTAGCTTGTTTGAATATTATTTAGCATAAAAGCTTATGGCACAAATAATGCACCTAAAAACAATACAATATTGTTCCGAACAGAAGATATTCGAGTTTTTAAAGCAGGTAATTTTGGATTTAATTTTAATATATATATATATATATAATTATTAAAAAAATCTCTATTTAAGTGTTTCATTATATTTTAAAATATTAATTTTTCACCTATTAAATAAAAGAATATTCTGAAAGATAAAAAAAATAAAAAAAAAACGAAAAAATAATGGGCCTAATCAGACAAGGATTGTTTAAATTAATGTTTATTTATATAAACTTTAAAAGCTTTGGCTTTGGCTGGAATGTAGTATGCAGTGTGCACTATAGATTTCGAGAGCTGTTGCTTGGCAGTGTAGTATATCAGACTGTCATTTTTGTGGCGATTGATGAAATTTCCCCGACAATGTCATTTGTACTCTTTAGTAGCTTGTTCGGTTTTTTGTTTGCAAAGTTTTAAATCATTATTTGAGTAAAAACCTTTTTTCTTAAAAAAAATTACTTAAATTATGGTTTGAAAGTTGCACATAGAAATCTAAACATGTATACTCAATTTTTTCTTTCTTTTAACAGGAGCGCTATTAACTTTCAAGTTTCATCCATAATACTCATTAGCATTAAGAACTTATTTAAAGAAAATAAATACTGAATTCCTTGAATTAATAAAGTAGTGGTTGAAATAAATATAAAATTTCCATAGATACATCTATATAGTAATTTTTTATTATAAAAATCGTTCTGATAATTTCAAACTAAAAATAGTAATTAAGTAAAACCTTTGTTAAAAATAATAATTATAGAATTAAAATCTAATATTGAAAGTTAAATTTATTTAGAGTAATAATTCACTTTTACTCACATAAAAAAGAAATCACTTTAGTATAAGTAGTTACTTTTGGATATGGACATATATCAATACAGTATAAGTGTATTACTTTTATTAGTTTCTCATAAAGTTTAAATTTTCATGTAGCGGATTTCTATAAATGTCCTTAATTTCCACCAGGCTGTTTATATGTGCAATAGATACTGTCTGTATTTATGACGCACCAACAAGGACCCTCTCTCATTCAATTGGTTATTGTCTTTTTCCTATGAATGCTGCAAATTCGTTACCCCAACTCTATAATTTTTGATTGAGAAGTGGGGCGAGGCTCATGAATTTCATGCAGTTGCTTCATTGTATATCCCTTAAGATGAATCTTTGGCAGCTAAAAGCCGTATGGTAGTATAATATATAGGGTAGGGAACTAGGGATTAATTTAGCTTTCGAAAGAAACGATGCCAAGAGCAAGCATGTTGCAAATAATGCAGCAGCAAGCCATGTTGCTTTTTCTGAGTGCAAGCTCATCACTGACATTGAAAGATATGACCAACAAAGCACCGAAAGTATGGATAAGGCTCTAGGTCGAACTTTCATAGTGAATGTTGATTTTGGTTAAGATTTAAGAGAGAATACATTTTTTAAAAATAGAATTAGAAATAGAAATAAAAATAGAAGTATAAAATTATTTTATATTTGGATATAATTGTAGAAATATTTTTTATTATAATAAAAAATATTTAGATATGATAAATATAAATATATTTTTTTAATATAAAATTATAATTTAGTGGATAGTGAATGATATTTTTAAAAAAATTTAAGGATAGAATGATAAATAGTATATAAAAGTAGTGAATATGAAATTTGAGATTATTTTCTTTCTTTTCTATTAAATTATTTTTAAGAGAAGTAGCTCTCATCTATTTTTAAAAAAAAAAGTAAAAAAATTAATTATTTTTTATTTTTATTTTTTTAAAAAAAGTATAAATAAACAATAGTAGAGGTATTTTTTTACTTCTCCATCTTGTGGAGATACATCCAAACGCACCTAAGTTATTTTTGTGTGTTAATAGGAACAAAGCAACCCAAATGTTTAGTCATAGTTGATTGCAATTTTGTACAAACTATACTTGCAATATCAAATATTTTATCTTAGAATTATTATTTGAAAAAATAATTTTACTTAATGGTTTGGTCGGTATAACCCAATCTCCACAAATTGGCTAACCTTCTAGGTCCCATTCTCCAAGTCTCATCGCTCTACTATGCTCGAGACTGGATAGCTTGTGGTCCAGTCGGTATAACCTGATCTCCACGGCTCGCCCGACCTTCTCGGTCTTGTTCTTCAAGCCTCATTACTCTACTGAGCTCGAGATTGAAGGGCTTGTGGCTCAGTCAGTATAACCCCGACTTTTACTACTCGGCCGACCTTCTAGGTCCCATTCTCCAAGCTTCATCACTCTATTGAACTCGAGGCTAGAGGGTTTGAGGTCTGGTCGGTATAACTCGACCTCTACAGCTCGGCCGACCTATGCAGTCCTACTTTCCTACTTTCCAAATACTCAACCTTCAAGGTTTAACCGACCTTCATAGATATAACCGATCTACCGAATCTCAGGTGTCGATTCAAGAACACACATTATCTCATTAACTACTACATATGTTACAATATTAATATTAGTTCGTTAGATTCCTGAACATATGATTTAGTGGGCCTTTCTTTGGCTATAACAGTATCAGACCTTATATATACAACTCCTTTGGCTAGAGGGAAGGGAGGACAATTCTTAGCCTAAATACTAACCTACCCTATCAATGAGTTCAAGATTGGAACACTTAATCATCATTCTTAATCTAAAATTATGTGATTAATTCCTAATAATTAAAAAAAGTAGGAAAAATGCATGCAAAAGATAGCTCGAATAATTATTGGCAATTCGAGAATGACTTGATTTTTCATGGAAAAGGTTGGGTGTGGATATATTTTCATAGACCTCAAAGCATATGAAGTACATCAAACTATCAAATATTATTCGAAGTGTTTTTCATATAATGACACTCTTTTACGATATATTTATCTTTGTACCTTTTTATTTTGCTATTTTTTTTTGTTTAATTGTGAATTTGAATTCATACTTTAAGTAGGGAAGGATAGCCTTATTGGCTAACTTTGGTAGGGATGTAAGTGTTTTCTTTTAATTGGGAAGCCTCCTCATTTTACTACTTATTTATTACAAGATAATTTACTTTGAACAAATTCTCCTACACTTTTTTCTATGGATCATATAGTATAGTATGAAGCTTGTAACCTTTTTATTGTCGTCTAGGATTTTCATACATCGCACGGGAAGCGGAGGAAGTTCGGTAGTGATGTTCTTAATGCATGGATTAACTAACACACGAGAAAAACAAATCTTAAGGATTAGTTGGGCACGTGACAAAAATAATATCGAAAATATCATAAATTTGATTAATCACAAAATTATACAAAACACTAATTTTTAATTTTTTTATTTTATTTTTGTACTATATCAAACTGATTCTTAACATTATGAGCACGGGAAGTCACTAACAAACAAAAAATATTAGCGTTTAATTAACTTGAAGGTAATTTCTTCAGTATATTTTTTAACGTAATGGTATTTCTGAATAATTAATAATTAATAATTAAATTTTCACAACATGTATTAAAATTTTAAAAAGATTTTTTTAAATTTATGTTTTATACTTTATATTTTAAATATAAATATATGATTAAATCATTCCCATAAACTACTAACAGTAATTTTTTATTTTTATTTTTTTCATATAATGAAGTTACCTCATATAGTTGATTTTTCGCTTATAAATAGCTATGATTTAGTTTCGATTCTCGAGCTTTCCCATTAACAAGTAATTTGTAAATATTTTATGAGTTTAGAAGCATATTTTAATTTTAAATTAGGCCAAATTTTTTCCTCAACCTTAGTTTTGTTGATAATTTTTTTTTAATTTTGAAAAGGTGGAATTCCCTAGTTAGAATTTAGAAACACAAAAACTTAACGATTAATGTTCTTACTAATTAAGTAATTGTGCAGGACGGTACCTTATGAATTAGGATTATGAGTACAGAAGATTAAATAATGATCAAAACAAGGGAGCAAACGGCCACATAAAAACACAGACATGCAGTATGAAAGTATGAATAATATGAGAGACATTTGAAAAGATAGTTGTGGCAGGCTGGCAGCAGAGGGATTCCAAGCAAGTTATGGCAGAAATGGACAACACAAGTGGGCTCCACATTTCAACAACTGCCTTGTCCCCTCTTGCTATCTGCATCATTTCCTTTCAACGTTTTTCTGGTGTCCATTGGAAAGCAAAATGCAAATTACATGAGGCCTCTCGTGTTAATAGTTTAATTTGTAAAAAATTAGTAAACAAAAAGGTACCAAAAAATAGTAAAGAAATCAGGATATTTTAAAAGAGTAACAAGGTTTAATTTATAAATATACTCTCTATTTTAGTTTTTCTTTACCTATCCTCCGTGAGTGTTCGAGACTTGATTTGATCCGATAATTTGTCTCAACTTTGTTGGGTCAAGTTTCAAATTTAGATTTGGATTTAAGTTATATTTTGACCCAAACTGCAGGTTTTTAATATTGTTTATTGTATTTTTATAAGAAATTTGATGATTTATTATTTTTAAAAAATAATTAGGGGATTATAGTGTTTTTATTTTTTATTATTCTTTTTTTTTTCTATTTTCTCTCTCCTCTCTTCTTCTTCTTTTTTAATTGATTTCTTTTTCTTTTCTCTCTCACTCTCTCGTGCTCTCTCTCTTCACCTCTCTTATACTCTCACCAACAAACACCAAAAAAAAAAAAAAATCAAAACACACAGAGTATATGTATAAATACACACATGCATAGTAAATATATAAAAAAAAGCAATCACAACTTTTGCTTACAATTTTATTAAAATGATATTTTTTTCATTTTTAATTTTATTAAAATCACAACAATGAGTAGCAATTTTTATTAAAATGATTTTTTTAATTCTTACTTTTATTAAAATTGCAACAATTTATTTTGTTTTAATTTTTATTTTATTGAAATCGCAACAATGTGTTGCAATTTTTATTATTTTATTTTATTTAAATTTTTATTTGATTGAAATCGGAATGATATGTTACGATTTTTATTAAAATAATATTTTTTTATTTAATTTAAATTTTTTGAAATTGCAACACATAATTACGATTTCTATTAAATAATATTTTTTAAATTTTTGATGGCCAAAATCGTAATTATTATTGCAATTTCTTTAAAAACCACCCTATTTCTTTAAATACATAAAAAATACAATATTTTTGTAACAATCATGTATAAATACAATATCTAAATAATTGAGCCCCAAACTAATTCATATTATCATATTCATAAAAATATTTAATTTAATTATTTATTATATTAAAAATTTTATAAATAAAAATATATAATGAAATAATAATATAAAAACACTTTTACATTATATCAAAATTAATCTCTTAAGAAATTGAGTAGAGTTTAGGTCTAATTGAATTAATCTCCTCTTTATACACCCCTATCATCTCACACTCCCTCTATGATATTCCATTAAGAAGCTTCTCTCTCTTTGTTTCGTTTTTCTTTTCGGCTTCGTTAAGAAGCTTCCCTTTTGACTTTTATGTTCCATTTTTTGGGACAACTTGTTTTTTGGTAAGCGGGTCAACTTTCATGGTCTATAAACAAGCTTCTTACAAGAGCCCATCTACATGATTGGTCCTAACGTAACACCAACCAAAAATCATAGGAAGCCTGATAGTGTTAGCTTCAAGTTGAATTAAATTAGACAGGCCCAATTCCAAAAGCCCCAAAACAAGTCGGCGTTCATTAACTAACCTTGATTTCCAAAAGCAGTCGTATCACACACGCACACTATCACTGTTCCTCTGAGCGTTGAGCTAGTGAGGAGTAGTGGCATCTATGGAGGAATCACAAAAACTATCGTCGTTTTACGAATCCGGCGTATACTTCTTGGACGACTCAAACGCCGTTTTCGTGGATCCCATTCGCATTCTCAACCGTTCCTACAACAGCTTCAGTGTCTCTCCTTCTGCCTACTATCCTCGTTTCTTCGAATCCCCGCGCAACAACGAACCTGTCCCCACTGTAACTACAGTAACAACCTCTCCCACGCAACGAAAACGGAAACGGAGCAAGAAGGAACCTCCACCGTTGAACGAGAGAGAACAAATCGCCAATCACCGTCATCAGGTATTTTACTTTTATCTTATGGTTAACACACAAATTAACCGTGCATAGATATATGTTAACGAATTTGGACGTTAATTTGGTTCCTTAATTTTTAAGATTGGCATTAATTTAGTATCTAATGTATGTTTAGACGTAAATTCCGTTCTTAATTTGATGGATATTTTGTAGTGAGAAGGAGCAATTTGATGTAAAAATTTTTTGAAGGACTAATTCAATGTTTCTGAGTGTCTATCTAGGACCTATTTGAGCAATTATTTTCAATTTTATACCAGGTTTTTTTTTGTGACTTTAATTTGTTGAATGTGTGTTATTATTATTATTATTATTATTATTATTATTATTGTGTAGGAAGCGAGGCCTTTGTTGTTGAAGGCACATGAGAGTTTGCTAAGTTGTACTGAACTGCTGGATGCTTTGAGAACACTGAGAAATGATTCTGTTTGTTCGAGGAGGGAGTGTGAGAGTGCCCAACATTCTTTCATCGAACTTGGACGGGAAGTGCCACTGTTAGAGGTGACGCTAAATTTACGTCTCCACGAGCCTCACCAGCTGCTAACGGATTTTGAAGGTGGGATTTGTTGTTATTCTTTCACTCTTTTGTTGAATATTGATGTTCACTTAATTTAGGTTATGGCATTGACGGAGAGTGATGGAATGGAGTGGAATAAAACAGAATTAGGTTCCATTGTTTGGATATTTTAAAATAAGATGGAATATATGGATTGACGTTTAATCCGATACTCTTATTTTTTCTTTCCCTTCAATTTGTGCGTAATGAGATCGAATGGAACATATTGAGAGCAAATAACTTGAAAATCTTATCATTCCATCCCTTTCTATGGTATTTCGGGACAATGAGATTGAAACTTCTCCTTGTCCTATTCCTTGATATCCAAACATCGGGACATAACATTTATTACATTCTATTCCACTCCATAACATTTCATCGCATTCTATTCAATTCTATTACCATGAAATATCAAAACGTAGTCTCAGTATTTCATGTTGGTAGGGCTGGTTTCAATTAAGTTATTAATCGCCTAAGGTTAAAGCCAAATTTTAGATGCTTTTTTTGTTTTTTGGTGTGGTTGCCTATTAGATTTAGTTTCTTGTGGTATAGTTAAAATGTTGTACTCTTTATTATTACTTAGATTCCGAGTCTTGTGGTTGTGGAGGTGGCTGGTGGAATGATAGCTTACTGCATGAATGTAATTTTTTCCCTTAGATGACTTCCCAAGTGTGCAATGCTGTGAGCAGAGGGTGCTTCCTGCATTCAATAATTTGGTTGCTAATGACACTGAGGATGATGCGGTGGCTGAGATTTTGAACAATCATTATATAGTGCCTCGAGAGAGTTGCTTTTACATGGTATGTTTAAACCCTCACCATGTTAATAATTAGAATGTGTTTGCTTTTCGCAGTTTGTTTATGTTGTTATCTCTTCTTTAGTACATTCATCCTTTTCATTAAGGAAATTTTTTCTTGGTTATTTTTGGCAATTCAATTTTTAATCCCAGATTCAATGGACTGTATCTTACATGTTTTTTATACTTGTTTGTTTTCATCACGTGGAAGTCTGATCTGGGACAGATTCGCAATCTAATTCCTGGTAATGGTTGGATACATGAATTTTATTTCTTGTTGACTTATGTTCTTGGACCTTGTTTCCTGCTCACATACAATAACTGTCTGGCTGTTCATCGATATAAATATGCAAACAGTTATTTTTATGCCACAGTAACCATCATGAACAGAAAGCGTCTTTTTTACTTATTGACAATTCTTAGTATGTTCTGTTCTTATGGTTTTGAATAATTCACCTCAACAGTTGCATGACAAGTTAATGGAGTTATCTTGTATCTTGTCTCCATTGAATTATGCTAGATGGAAGGTATTGCTGGTCCACCTGTATGATCTTATCAATGTAAACCCAGCTGATGAAATTCTTCATGTGGCATTTCTTAGAGAGCTTATTTGTGTTTAGCTGGTCAAGTAAGGAGGCACCTCATATTGTCTTTCATATTTAATTGGGCTTTCCTCTTAATTAATTTTTGCAGCTGATGCTGATTCTGGTTTCAACCTCATAATAGTGGATCCACCATGGGAAAATGCTAGTGCCCACCAGAAATCTAGGTATATAAGTTGCACTATCTTTTGCTCAAATGTCCTGTACCATCTTCTTAAAGAAGGGATTTCTAGGCAAAGTAATTTGGCATTGCATTGCCTTTATTGTTCAAATACATCTTCTCTCACCCATATTAAGAGGAGAATATCATCAATAAAGTTCGGTTTTCTTCATAATTTCTGATCTAGTTCCATTACAAGGCAGGTACCCAACCTTGCCCAACAGATACTTTTTATCCCTTCCTATAAAGCAACTTACTCACACCGATGGTGCACTTGTAGCCTTATGGGTGACGAACAGAGAGAAGCTTCGCAGTTTTGTTGAGAGAGAGCTTTTTCCTGTGTGGGGAGTTAGCTACGCTGCTAATTTTTATTGGCTAAAGGTGATCTCTCAGTTACTCCCCTTTGCTTGCCCTACAAGTTTGTGATGCTATTCTGAACCCTGGTACATCTGTGCTTGTTGTCTATAGCAGGTGAAAGCAAATGGATCCTTGATTAGTGATTTAGATCTCTTCCATCATAGGCCATATGAAAGCCTTATCTTGGGATACAGTCCTGCGAAGGTCAGGTTTTGCAATGTTTGATTAATTGGTCTTCTATCGATAAGATTTTTTTTCAACTCCTTCTTTGTTTATAGCTCTAACTTATGTTCTTTTATTCTTTCTAGGTAAACAATTATGATGACCAAACAAAATTTAAACATGTGAAGGATGATCATGTGATTATGAGCATTCCTGGGGATTACTCAAGGAAGCCCCCAATTGCAGGTATTTCTTGTCTAATTAATATGTGGTGTTTTCACTTTATGTCGGCACGAGTAAATAATTTGTGATCACAATCGATATATGATTTGAATGCAAGTTCCCTTTCTTCTTTCTAATGTGAACAGATTTGTTACTGGATTATGTTCCTGGGCTCAAACCTCATCGCTGTATAGAGCTATTTGCTAGAGAAATAATGGCTGGATGGGTTGCTTGGGGGAATGAACCCCTTCACTTCCAAGATTCTAGATATTTTGTGAAAAGATAGATAGATAGATAATTAATTCTTCATAGAAAGGTTGCTGTTTTGTAACCACGAGCTTAGGAGTTTAAATGCTGGAAACAACCTCTTCGATTGGAGAGGATAAGGCTGCATACATTTACTCTCTCTAAATCTCACTTTTGCCTTGTGCTCTGTGCCGCCCTATATATGGATAGTTCTTATTAGGGGTAATTGCTGCGCAGCTTGGATCGATTTTGAGTAAAAAAGTTTATCCGATCCGAATAATAAAATATATTGCGATTTGGATTGGATCGGTTTAGTTTATATTTTAAATTCGATCCAATCCGAATCAATCTTATGCGATTTGGATTGAATTGGTTTAATTGGTTTTTTATAAAAGAAAATCTTAAGTATGGAATATTATAAATAAAAAGTAACTTGAATTGATAAAATAAATCAATAAAAATAAAAATAAAAATGACTTATATAATGTGTATAACATGATATTTAAATAAAAATGACATACAAATATAGAAAATTATGTGATAAATTAAAATTATTATAAATAAAAGTATAAAATTAAAAATAAAAAGTTATATTAGATGGTATTATTCAGTTTGGATTGAATTGGATCGACTTTAAAAATTAAATTCGAAATTCGATCCAATACAAGTAGTTTGAGAAAAATAAGATCTAATTCAATTCAAATTTTTACGAATTTGATCAGGTTTCGGTTTGGATTGGATTTGATTTGAGCACTCCTAGTTCCTATAAAACGAGATGTGTCCTTGGCTCTAATTTATGGTCATGTCAGAATTTGGATCGTCTATTTTTGGTGCTAGTTTTTGTTGCAAGAGTCATGTTTATTGCTTTGGGGAAGAAACGTAAAGTTATGCTGAAGCTTTGCTTCTACTTTGAGAAAGTTCTCTTTAATCTCTGGCAGGTAAAGGTTGCTCATTTCTGGGATAAGACATTTTGTAGCAAGCTTTAAACATTTTCTGCGGTGTGTAGCAGATTGAAACAAGTGAAAGACAATGTAGAACGAAAAATGGTTTGTGGAATCTCGAGTGTTGTAGTTGCTGCTCGCCAATCTTATGATTTAGTTATTACCAAACTAACTGTCTTTAGTTGGTCCTACCGAATGCAAAATCTTTTAGCATTCTCATGCCTAATTAAAAAAAATTTTAAAATTCACCGAAAGGGATTCCCTTACCACTTTACCTTTCTCCTCAAAGTGTTGCCCATGCACCACTTCTCTCTCTCTCTCTCTCTCTCTCTCTCTCTCTTAAGCACTTCAAAAATCTTTTTACGCACACTTTAAAATTATATCTAATATAAATTTAAACTAGATGTTTATGTAGGTAAAATTTAGGTTTAAAATACTATTACTTGAAATTTATTAAATTTTAATGTTTAAATTGAGTCTGTATATTTTGAGGATAAAATTTTTCTAATATTAGTATTTTAATCTATGAAATATGAATTTGAGATTTTTTTTTAAAATGGAAACAAAGTGATGAAATATTTAAACGCATCAAGTTTTATTACGTAATTAAAATTTTTATAGTTTATCCATCCTAATTTTTTTATATTTTGTTGAACCTTGTTTGTTCACTTCACTGACAAATACTGTGAAAAACATACAATTATATCATAATGCATAGGTTAGAATTTTGTTCGTATGTAAAGAGGTATGTGACTAACATACTGTTAGTTAATTAGATTCATCTGTATTTAACTTGATCTACTTAAACGGAGTAACTGTTCTTTTTCAGCTTCAAAGTTTGACCCACTAAAGAGAATTTTCGATCTTTGACCATTAAAGAGCATGAGGAAAAAGAAAAAGTGTGAAACGCCACATTAAAAAAGACAAGGCAAAAGGAAAAAGCTTTTCGGCATTCGCAATCGTAATCGGAGGCAACAATAATTTGACAGGAAAATGGACATTGAATTTCGAGTTGAATAATTTTTCTAATCAAATGATACCAAAATTTGATTTTAAATACATATATATTATTGAGTATTTATATATTAATCAATTAAATACTAACAGTAATTCCACTTCAAAAAAATTAACCAATACTAACTGATATACAATTTTTTCTGATGCATCTTCTGAAAATACTAACTGATATATAATTGAATTAATAATTTGATTACACTCTGATCATTAATGAATAATAATAAAATTGAAATGAAGAGCATCATTGCACATATGGATCATTTTCGTTTGAATCATTACTGAGTAGTGACCTGCACTGGGCTCCACTCCCACTAATAATTAGGTTATCAGAGAAGCACTCCACATGTGATGTCCACGCGTCAAATCCCTCAAATTACTTGGGTCCGCTTCGTCACACTAGCGTGCCACCGATCAATCACAGCCGTCCATTTTCACATCAGATCCATTCCTCATTTCACCTCAACATGTTTAGATAATATATATATATATATATATATATATATATATATATATATACTTTGAGCTTTTTCATGCCTATTAATATAAGAAATTTATATTATTATTTATTATATATTTTTATTTATAAATTTTTTTAAAATAAAAAATAATTAAGTGAAATATTTATACTAATTTAATAATATATAATTAGATATTTATATAAAATTTTTTATATTTACAATATATTAAAACTAAATCTTAGACTTTATTTCAACATTTTATTTTTACGTAATGAATCCTATATTAAGAGGGAAATTAATTTTGATACAATTTTAATAAAAAAGTATCATATATTATAATTTAATAATAATCTATTATAAAAATAATTGAAATAATCAAATATTTTTATTGATGTGATATTAATTTATTAAATAATTATATAAAAGTTTTATGTTATTGATATATTAAAATTAAATTTATTAAAAATAACATTTTGAAATAGAAATTTTACAATTATAATATTAAAAATAATAATATTTAGAATGTTTCTTACATGTTAAACAACATGAATTCAGATCATAATATAAGCAGTTATTATCATCAAATTATCTTTAATTTGCTATTTAAAATGTAATAATATTCATAATGTCATAATTTTTTTATTATAATTGTAATTTTTTTTTTGTAACTTATTTTTTTTAAAAAAATGGTTTTTCCTCCATTCCTTATATTTGTTATTCTAACAAAATGTATGGAAATTAAAAAATTTAACATTAACGTTTATTTATGATTTTTTTCTACCAAAAATATTTTTATTCAATTTATAGTTTTTAATTATATGAGATTATTTTTTATATATTATTAATATAAAATAATTTTTTATTATCATCTAATTAACAACTTTTATTTGTATATGTAAAAAAAAAATCTATTTATAAATTTTTTAAGATAATAAGTGATTAAGACAAATATTTTTTTAATATAAAAATATATTATTGGATATGTGTATAAAAATTTTTCATATTGACAATATATATAAATTAAATTTTAATTATATTACTATATTAATATTACATTTTTTTTATAAACTATTAATATTTAAAATTTATTAGATTCAAATTAATTTGATTTAAATGAATCGATTAATAATTAAAGCTTTCACAATACTATTTTTTTATTTATAAGATTTGAATATGAGATTTTATTTTAAAAAATAAATATTAAATTATTTTAATCAATTAAATGCTGATATATTAATTAAATATAAAGTATGAAAGATAAAGTTAAAAATACTAATTATCAGTGTAGACAAAAAAAATTTCTTGAGTAAAAAAGTCTTGGACAAAAACAAAAAATACAAGAAATCAAAAGTACAACATTTCCTTGGAAAATTTCCCAAATACAGGCACAAAGCAATGGCAGATGATGAAACTACCCCATGATCTTCAGTGTGTGACAGCACGCACGATATCACACCCGCCTCTAATTCAGCTTTATGAGATTCTTCATGCTTCTTCTACTACGCATCCAGCGAAGACACCAGCGAGGAGGAAGAGGAGGATGAAGCGCATTCCTCGTGACTCGTGAGAGAGAAAGAAAGAGAACGGCATCACACACACACACTCACACACCAACACACACAACACTCTCACCCTTGAGGGTTTAAATCCCCTGCAAAGCACCACACACACACACACACACAGAACAGAGTTAGTTACGCGCTCGCTCCACCGTACCGTCGCCGGAGAAAATGGCTTCCGACGGAGCGACATCGGCGGCGACGAGCAGAAGGAAGCCGTCGTGGAGGGAGAGGGAGAACAACAGGAGGAGAGAAAGGAGGAGGAGAGCCGTAGCGGCGAAGATCTATGCTGGACTCCGAGCTCAGGGGAACTACAACTTGCCGAAGCACTGCGACAACAACGAGGTCCTCAAGGCTCTCTGTGCTGAAGCTGGTTGGGCCGTCGAAGAAGACGGAACCACCTATCGCAAGGTAAATCGAATCCGAATCGAAATCGGAAAAGACGGAATCTATCTCGCACTTGAACTGTTCGTAGATCTTGTTTTGATTTTGTGTTCTTTTTTTTTTTTTTTGGTTCTTTTTGATTTTTTGGATTGTGGATTTTGCATCTCGATCTTCACTGTTCGATCGGAATCTGCTAGTAGAATGACTAGTTTTAAGTGCGATCGAGCTTGTTTCTAGCTCCGATTCGGCTTTTACAATGTGACTGTGATTTGCTCGATGCACTAGGAAGCTGCTATATGGAATGAATCTGTTGCTGTGATCTTGTTGATCCATTAGGAAATGTTTGGTTTAATTTTTTCTATTTTGTGTTTTGAACCTCTATTTTTAGGAATTAGTAGAGGAAGCAGGGAAATTAGCTCACAAAATCATGGAATTTTTGCAATTAATATTGACGATAGAGAATAGAAAGAGAAAGTGCTTTCTAAAACTAAATAGAACTGTAGATTCTCTTTATTTCTTAAGTTATATGTTTATTTAATTATGCATGCGACTGTCCATTTATGCTACATTGTAATCAGGGTGTGATGTTGCTCCTATGAAATTAAGCATTTTAAGTGTGTTTGGATTAGCTTGTTTTAGCTTAAAAATAAAGCTTATAATCAAAAGCTTTTTGATACAGCTTTTAGAAAATAAATAAATAAAAAATCCTGAAATAATTTGTTAAACGTGCTTTTAGTTATCTGATTCTTTGTCGGTGTAATTGGATTTGAAGAAAGTGCATGTGATCAGTAGTAGTAATAACCTTTTCTGTTGGTTTGCCGAATGAGCATCCAACTTTAATGCTCAAATTGTACGAAAATTGCAATGTTATGGTATTTCATTTATTTGTTCTTTCCATTTATATTCGTGGGATCTCAATTATTTGTTACTAATTTGTTTTTGGTTGTGATTGTTGTGAAATCTGAATAGGGTTGCAGGCCACCACTGGCCAACAACAATGGTGCAGGCACTTCCTCCAGAAATACACCTTTCTCTTCACAGAATCCTAGTCCCCTGTCTTCAGCTTTTCCCAGCCCAATTCCTTCCTACCAAGTCAGCCCTTCCTCCTCCTCTTTCCCGAGCCCCTTTCGTTTGGATGGAGAGAATACATCAAACCTCATTCCCTACATTCGTAATGCTATCCCTGCATCTCTCCCTCCTCTAAGAATATCAAACAGTGCCCCTGTAACTCCGCCTCTCTCATCACCAACTTCAAGAAATCCTAAACCAATTCCCACATGGGAGTCTATTGCCAAAGAATCCATGTCCTCCTTCAATTACCCTTTCTTTGCAGCTTCAGCCCCAGCTAGCCCTACGCACCGTCACCTTTATACCCCGGCCACTATTCCGGAATGTGATGAGTCTGATACTTCCACCATTGAGTCTGGCCAGTGGCTGAAATTCCAAGCATTTGGACCCTCTGCATATGCTGTGCCAACATCTCCAACCTTCAATCTTGTTAACCCTGTAGCTCAGCACAATGTACCTGATAAATCAATCCAAGAGATGAGGAGAAATTCAGAAGAAGAGTTTGGGGTACAGGTAAAGCCTTGGGTTGGAGAAAAAATTCATGAAGTGGGATTGGATGATTTGGAGCTCACACTTGGAAGTGGGAAAGCGCGGAGTTAGGCTGCTGGCATTGTTACCTCATCTGGGTTATGTGAGAATGAGACCACAAGATTGTTTTTGGTTGGTTGTTCATTCGACTTGGTGCTAAAGTTCAAGTTAACAATTACCTCATCCAACTCTGTTGGTGCAAGCAGCATGACTTACTATTGGAAACTGAATGTATCGAATGTTATGAGCATGCGTTTGGTTAAAAAAAAAAATCTCTTTTTATGCCTTGGTAAAACATAGACATTATAGTTTCACTTCATTTAGTAATCAAGGCACCAGTCATTCAGAAAGACTGTGCAGGCATCAGTTTTAGATGCAGTGGGTGGTTTGGATTAGAGATTTCAGGTTCTGTCAAGGTTATTGTCTTTGTCAAAAAAACTCACAAAATCAGATTTTTTGTTGGTGTCGTACCTTCGAATTATATTATTCTTCTTTAATGTTCCTGTTCTATGTATCAATAGTTCATATGATTTTAATTTTTACCAAGAAGTTTTGCAGTGAGCTCAAATTGAAAAGTTGTCTATTTTTCCTTTCTACCTTGTTGATCCCTTACAACTAAAAGACTCCTAAGTGGTATAAACAGTGATTTTAAATATGAAATTACGTTATGAGCATCCAATGGTTGAAACCATGTGGCACTTTTAGAATGTGGTTTTCTGGTTGGTGGACTGTAAAATATATGGTGAATTGTGCAGGTGTTGGGTTTCTTCAGAAAGATATGTGAAGTTCCACGGTGGTGTCTTGAGGCTTTTTGGTTCATTTGTGCTTCCAGTTTGGCAATTGGTATTTTCTGTATGCATTTGTGAGTGATCTCTGTGTTTTGTGGTTAGTTTCAGTAATGGCTGTTTGTTTCTTAATTTTATTTTATTTTTGGTGCAATTCATGGGTCGATGGGGATAAGTGTCAACTGCTTCTTTGTTTGGCTCCTCAAAAGTTGTCCTCTTTGCTAGCCCACTATCATTACTTGCCGAAGCTCAGGGGCACCTATTTTTAATAGCCAAATATCTACGTGGTCATAGTCTGCTGCAAGGATGTTTGATGAGGCTACCCCAGAAAATGTTCTAGTGATATTTGATGAGATTGTTGCTCATGTCGTGGAACTGATGATGAATTGTTTTGGTAAGTATAATATGCAGAAGTTATTGGATGTCTGTGATGAACATAGGCTGCAGATCCTCAACTTAACTAAATAGCTGGGGCAACGTCAATGATCTAAATGGAAATCAGGTGGTTCGATATTGTCTGGAATACCTAAGCAATGAAGTTGACAAGGTATGACTTCTAGTTTTCTCAAAGTATTGAAATTATATTAATTTGGATGATAATCTTGTGCTGGTTGTTATAGGTGACCAGAAATCTGTATGCTTAAATATCACAATTACTCAATAGTCAATAGTCTTTTTTTCCCTGAAACATCCCCAGACGTGGCTGGCTCAGAGAGAGCCATTTGTGCCATTTTTCAGCGTGAGACGTTGACCTGGTCAATTTGAGCAGTTGACTGAACTGTCTGAGTCATAGATTGAACTTATTGTTTCAAGCTAGGGGCTTCGTGAGCTTCAACTCGAGATAGTGTTAGAATTTTGAATTATTGTGTTTGGAGTTTTATTGGGTGTCGAGTCTTCTCTAGTCCTAAAAGATTAAGCTAGTTGGTGGAAGCACTATATTGGTTTTTTCCAATCTCTAACATGCCCTTTCAAGCACGAGCGCTTTAGGCTCGATTCAAAGCGTCAATAATGCACAGGTTAAAGTTTTACCTTGTGTTACAATCAAAGCTCAAAAGGAAGTGTGGAAGTGTCAAGGAACAAAATCTCCTTGATAGTTATAGTTTAACCCGTTAAGTGGAGGTTCAAGACTGTTCTTAATCTATAGCATTGCGTTTACTGTTTAGCTTCTACTAAATTGTTAGTATAAGTAGGAATGTCAGGTTAGTGTTTTGTATCACATTACTATTGTTTAAAGTCTCACTGGTTTATATATTCTTATTCTTTTTTACCTTTTCGTCCAATCCGTCAAATTTTCAATAGATTTATTGCTTCGACGTAGTCTATGTTTAAGTATGGCGAAGAATCTCTGTAAAAGGAAATTGAACAACAAATTACTAAGTCAGATAAGTTAGAGGTATTCGTTGTGTACTGTTAATTTCAGTGCCCTTGATACTCGAAGAAAGAGCTTGCTGTAATTATATTAGTAATTAGTTAACGAGTCTAACAACTTGAGAAACACAGGATTGTAACTATAGTGAGTTATAAGGTGGCTTTGTTTTGGGCCACCTATAGTCTCCTCCTCGTAGAATGTGTTTGGTATGGGATAAAAATAAGAGAAAAGAATATTGTTACACAGGGCTCATGCATAAAAAGAAAAAATTGATTTAAAGATTTTTTTGTCGTTGTAAATATATATATTGTTTTGGATATAGTCTTGTAATTTTTTATTTTTTATTTTTAGTCCCTTTTTTTTTTAAATATTATGTTTTTAGTCGTCATTCAAAATTGCAGTCTGAAATTATTTTACAATATACGTTTAATTTTTATAAATATTTTAATAATTTTTTGTTTTTATAAGTATTATTACTTAATAGTACTATTTAATGATAGGTATTGAAAATATAATATTAAAAAAAAAGTGGGTATAAGTCAAAAACATTTTTTAGAGGAATTAAAAGTGAAACGATCTGTATTTGTAAGGGTTAAACATGTACTTCTATACCAAACATGCGCGTAGAGTTATAAAGCTGACTAGAAAAATGCTTTTCCTTCCCCTAGCTCCTTACTCCCAGCGTCGCCCAGCCTCGCTGCGGCCATATCCTCTCACCGACTATCTCATGGCTGTCGTCACTGTAAGTGCATTCTATTCACCACTGCCAAGCCACTATCAAGCTCTTTCACAGCGAACACACTTCGGCTCTGTACACAGTCCGTTTTCCTGACTTCCTTGCTTGATGTCTTCCTAAGCTTCCGCGGCACGTTGTGACCCATTTGATGAAGTTCAGGATTCTGATCCTTCGGTTTTTTCATTTCTTTGGGTCATGGACTCTGATCCCTGTTGCAAGTCTCACAACACGAATCGGTATGTGGCCCAGATGATCTTCCGAGGTAGAGCAGTCACCACTGCACGTGAATTCTGAACAAGATCACCCCCACCCCCCGCCCCCAAAAAAAACAACCAAAATAAAAAGCCAAAAAACACAAAAACAAACACCAAACAACGCAAATAAATCAAATAAATCAAAAAATGATTGATGAATTTTCTTTGCACTGTGTCCATGTTCGAAGGACTCATTGGTTAATTCCTAGGCTTAGGCTGTTTTGCGTCAGTAGTTTCTGATATATTTATATTCAGACTTTGTGTTTGTTTATTAATTAATGAATTTTTTTCTGATTAAAAAAAAAATCTTTGCACCTGTCAAAGGTTTTGCTTATTGCTAAAAGTAATAAAATTTAATTTGGACGTATTATCAATATAAATAAAATTTATAGCCAACAGATTATATATTATTATATTAGTAAAAATATTTAATTTTTATCATTACTATTTTAAAATTATATACATAGTAGCATATAATTGAATAATAATAATGGTATTTTTATATTAATTAGTATTCTTTTATAATTTTTCAATATACATCTTTATACACCCTTAATAATCTTCCATTTACGAAGAAAGGTGAGTGAGATGTCTTCATTTTTCCCTCTCATTGCATGTATCCAATAATTGCGGAAAATCCAAGTTCATATATACGTATAAATAAATGCGGAATAATGCTTCATACTATTTAAAATGAATTTGTTATTTTGTATTTTGGTTGAAGAATATTTGTACAGCTTTAAGTTTTTCACTATTGTTAATCCTTGCTCTTTTTTTTTTTTTTGGGTGTTTGTAATCGTGATTCATTTTTACTCTTTGTTGTCTGTCCCTTTTTTTTTTCTTTTTTATATTATTATTCGTATTTTACTTTTACTTTTCGTATTATTTATCTCCTGTTATGTAGCATTACTTACAAATGTGTCCCGACAATTTTTTTGGTAAATTTTATAAGAGTAATATTATTTTGTAAATTAAAAGTGAATATTAAGAATTAATATTATAGAGAGATAATGTTTGGCGTCCCTCTTTCTCTATAGTATTTATATTTAATATATAAATAACATTATTCGCATTTTAATAGTAGTTGAAATCAAAAGTTTTGGAAAATTAAAAAAAAAAAAAAAAACACAGCAATCAAGCAGATTGCATCTAATCTATTTGTACATATCTTCTTTCTTAAATAAGCGGGGTCTAGTGCCCAAAAACATAACAAAGGAAACAATATCATGCTAAAACCCTAGCAAAATAAGTGTCATCCATGTTTACAAACTAGGGATGTCAAAATTCCTAGTCTAGTGGGGATCCACGTCGAGACTGCCCCATTCGGGACCCCGAGTTCGAGGATTTTTCCCTCGTGGAGACTAATATGGGGCAGGGATGATACTTTTCACCTCTCGGGGACCCTGTATGTGCGAAAATATTAAAATACTCTTCCACCAGTGCTACTATCTAGATGTGACTTCCACCAACGTTGCTCCCCAGACGTGACTTCTGCCTGTGCTGCTCTTGGCTCTCCTGCTCTTGGCTCTCTTGCCCCCACAAATATTTGGTGACTTGGATCGCAAGTGAGTAGTGACACCATCTCTCCTCAACGACACCATTTAGTTCGTATCTAGCACGTCTCATCGTGAATTGCCACCATCTCCACGAATATGTGCTTCACCTCTCTTGTGCATGCTCTCCATGATTTATTGTTTCATTTCTTTTTTTTTTCTTTTTGGTGTAAATGATCGAGTATGTTGCTGATATGTTTTTTTTTTTGGTTGGGTAAATGATTTGTTGTTGATGTTGTTGATCTGTTGCTAGTGTTGTTGACCTGTTGTTGATGCTCTTGTTAATAGATCAAGAGAAAACAAATCTTTTTATTGAGTTTAGGGACCTCGTAGGGGCCAACAGGAAAGTGGGATGGGAGGAAAAACCCCTCCATGGTGGGGATCAGGAAGGCGCTCCCTACCAGAGGCAGAGCTTCACTTAGACAATGGCCCCCCCAATTTTTTTTTGAAAAATTAACATCCATATATATATATATATATAGAGAGAGAGAGAGAGAGAGAGAGAGAGAGAGAGAGAGAGATTAATTTGAGCTTAACATACATATATATTTAAGCTATTTATCAACCATATTATTTTTACCAGTTTGAGCTTATTAAACTTCTATTCATGTTAACGTTCAAAAGAGATCAATGTAATACTAAAATATGCTAATTGTCACCCAATTGTAAAAAACTATTAATTGCTGAATAGAAAATAATTGATATCAACAGTGGTTAGATCGGAACACAGTCGTATGTGTAGACTACCTTTCTACCTACTCTATTTAGTACTCCTTCAACGTAACTTTACAAAAAAACATACCTTTCTTTACACAAAATCTTGAATACATGACATAATGCCTTTTTTCCCCCTTCTATCTTATTATTTCAGCTTATAAAATCTTTAACCCATGGCTGACAATACAATTGGTAGTAATAATTGAATCTATAACTGGTTTAATTACTGTTTTAAGTTTGCTTATTGAGTATTGATATATTGTTAGTTTTAATTTAGTTGTCATCCTCTAATTTACATATTAAATTTTTTGGCCCCATAAAAATTTTATTCAGGTTCCGCCATTGCTCCCTACCCCTGTCCCACATCCCGCATGGGTGACATCCCTACTGCAAACCAAGGAAGCTTCATGAAATAATTGAATATGAATGATTCATGTCTGAGTCAGTTTATAATGGCGTAGTAGTTTCCAAAAACAGTATGTGTTAGTGTTTATAAACAAATCTCTGGCAAATACACATTCCAATTTTTCTTTATTTAGCCACTGAAAACTCTCTATTGAGTATTGACTAAAGAAAAATACTTACTAAAGAGAAATACTTAAATGTTCATAGAATATTATGTAGATGTGCTCATAATTAATAAAAGAATAACATTTAATAAAAGAATAATATTTTAAGATAAAATTTATCATTAACTTACATTTTTATCTAAAATATTATTTTATTAATCACTATAAGTACAATCTTCGTGGTTCGGGAGGAGCACTCAAGAATTTCGTTTGACGAAAACATTAATAAAAGGTCGTCCCTGCATAATTATCGGAGTTGTGAGCTATATGGACCCTCATACACAGCCCTCCACTTGTGGTGCAGATTGGTTGACCCCAGCAATTATTGATGATCTTTTGTTTTCTCTTGATCTTGCCCTGTAGGTCGAGGACAACCAACATGGGATTTGTCAGTGTAATACTGGTCTATTGTGCATAGAAGCGAAGGTAATTGCAAGCTATCTTAGGTAACATGCATATTCATTGCAACATATTCTTTTCTGTTAAAAAAATTAACAGTAAAATTATTACCGGTGGTTAACATGTTCCTATCCTCCTTTCTTATCAGTGAGATGGTTAGCTTTCCACGTGGTATTAGAAAGTTTAAGTGATTAAAAATTTAATTCGTACTGTCTTTATTTCTTTAAAAAACAAAAATAAAAGCTGAATTTCAACCCGAAAGGAATATTGGCATTGTTGAACTTTCAAGATAGTTAATTATGGAAAATGGTTATATATGTTGGCCAACATAAAAATGACGTCATATTTTGACCCATATCAAACGCCATAGTAAAACCTTTGAACCCCGTGTCACACGGGCATGACTTATATTCCACTGTCCTGGTTTCAAGCTCACGTGAAGAAATTTCAACGTTACTAAACAGTGGCAAACACCAAGAGGCCGTCGTGAGCTGCCGTCCCTACCTCACTGATTGGATATATTAAGCTTCAGGAACTCAATTATATAATCTGGCTTTAGAAATTAGAAAAATTTTTGCAAAGAAGTTGATATTTAGGCATATTTACAACAGATTTAGTAAAGCTAAGAAATAAACGAATATATATATATATATATATATATATATATATATATATATTAAATAAATATGATGAGATTTGATTTATTAAAAATTTATATCTAAATATGAGATATTAAATTGAAGTATTTTTATGAAAATCTCTGAACAAAAAGTTGTGCGTGTGTGGGGTTTCTTCCCATGGCTTTTCGGCTCAAAAATAGCATTGCCACGTGAATGCTGAGCCTTTGGTCCACTGGCTAAGACATTGCCCATACGTACCAAACCCTATAAGGACACTCCATCGTGAGGAATCATTTTCATCGTACGTGATAAGATTGATCTCCAACGAACTCCGGCAAAGTGGTTAGCGCGTACTTACTACGCTATTAATATTTCATATAGAGAACTTTCTTGCTGCCAAAGGAAAAAGTTTTATTCTGTGCGCTATATTATTTGTACATAGAGGTGGGATATTCAAATATAATACCCTCTCACATAAATATATAATCTATTATCTTATTTCGATACATGTGCACCTCGATATTTACTCACACTTACATAAATATATTATGTACTATACTATGTCTATATATTGTATGTTCAAAAAATATTTCTCTTATTATTCTGTTTTAGATATTATATATAATGATTCGGTAGTGATGGCCAGCGGAGCGCGGCGGGTTAAATTAGAACGATGAATTTAATATTTTAGTCCTTTCCATTTAAGGACCGGCCGTCTATGGAAAAAATAAAAAATATATAAATAAATTTATTTAATATTTTTAATGAGTTAAATTATTTTAATTTTTTTAAATTTAAAAATATATTGCATAAAATATTTATTTAAATAAAATAAAATAAATAAATTACATAATTTATATTTAAATTTAATTCAAAAATAAATATAATAAATTAATTAGAATGTATAAATAAAAAATTTATAAATAATAATTAAGCATAAGTTCATAATATAAAATCTATAAATTAATAAAGCATAATAATAATATAGTCTATAATAAAAATTCAATTTTTTTAAAAAAAACTATAATAAAAAAAATCTTGGCCAACGAGCCCAACCCTCCAAAGCCCACAAGTTAAACGGGACGGATTTGGCGAGCTAAATATACCAACTCAATCTGTTATTTTTAGCAGGTTTGGTAAACTAAGTCGACAGGTCAAATCCATTTTGTCATTTCTATAATTTGATACGTCATTTTTGTGGGTTATAATTATTTTTTATTTTTATTATATTTTTAATAAAATAACTAGAGTGTCAAATTATGAATAAAATAGAATAAAATTTTTCCCTATTTTAAAAACACCTAATAATCTCTCATTAGTATAAATAGAAATATAAAATTGGTTTTGTATCTCAATGTCATCACTACTTTTTAGACTCTTTCGAGTCGCAATTTTTAAATGGTACTGAAAATTGAACATATTAAGATGGAATATTATAGGGAGATATTTAAAAAAAAGAGAAGAGTAAGGGAAAGAATTGGATGCATAATGATATGCATTTACCATTAATTATATTATAACATATAATGTCCTCACAAAAAAATCTAAAAATTGTATACAAATAAAGTCATTAGGAAAGAGTTAACAGGGAAAGGTTTAGTTAGTTTATATGAAGTGACGGGTTTAAATTTCAGTATCATTTATGTGCAAATAAAATTTCTATATCTTGATAAATGATTAAACAAAATTTCCTGACAAAGCCGATAAATCATAACAGCAATAAAGCAAACATTTATTTCCCATACACACTCCCATGACTTATAAGTAACGGCACAAACCCATAGTCCTCCTCCATCCTAAAGTAACCCCATTTCAGCCGTGTCCAACTCCATCACTCCAACACCCAAAAAAACCATCACCATGGCAACCATAGCAAGGGTAGTGGCAGCTGAATCCCAGCCCACAAAACCACACGTTGCCATTCTCTCTAGTCCAGGCATGGGCCATGTCACACCCCTCTTTGAGCTAGCAAAACTCCTTGTAACCCGCCATGGTTGTCACATCACTTTCCTCAACATCACCACCGAAGCTTCTTCAGCACAAAACCAGCTTCTTCACTCACCAAACCTGCCACCCCATTTCCAAGTCATAGATCTCCCTCCCGTTGACATCTCCAATTTGGTCAACGACCAAACCCCAGTTGTAACCCACCTTTGCATCAACGCACGTGAGAGCTTGAGATGCTTGAACGCAGTGTTAACTCAACTGCCAAACAAGCCACAAGCACTTGTTATTGACATATTTTGCTCGCAAGCTTTTGATGCATGCAAGGATGTTGTTCCAAACATTCCGGTTTTCACCTTCTTCACTTCTACCGCCCACTTGTTTGCGTTCTCGTTGTTGCTTCCTCAACTGGACCGTGACGTGGAGGGAGAGTTTGTGGACCTTCCGCACCCGGTTCAGGTGCCGGGTTGCACGCCGATCCGAACCCAGGACTTGCTAGACCAAGTCAAGAACCGGAAGATCGACGAATATAAATGGTACCTTCATCATGTTAGCCGCATCCCAATGTCTGCAGGTAATTTTTATGAGATTATAAATTTAAATCTCAATATTTTTTTTTTAAAAAAAATAGTATTCTCACGACAAAACAAGTTTCAATATGCTTTTTATCCTTACTGGTATAATATTTTCTGATGTTGGTCCCTTAAATTAGTTTTTTGTTATTTTAGTTCTTTATTTTTTAAAGGTAAGCATAAGTGACCACTTGCAGAGGATTCGGAAGTATTGTGAGAGTGATAATTTCCGTTCACTTTTAAAAAACGAGAGAGACTAAAACGAACAATGCAATAATATTTAGAGAAATCAAAATCAGAAAGTGTTATATTTTCAAAGACAAAAGGCATATTTAAAGCCAAAAAAGTGTTATGCACTACAAAGTATTGATACGGATAAGGACATTTGACACGACACCTACAGTAATACGAAAACACAATAAATTCATAAAATTATAGGATAAGAGCATGATATATAAATGTCAAACCACTAATTTTTATTACCTTTTAAACTCCTTCCAAAAAATATGGAACATTCTTAATGTATGTTATATGTACTTTTTATACCTCTTTAAAAAAATATGGGGCAATATTTCTATTAATGTCTCAAAAAGAATTTTTAAATGAACTTGGATTTGTTGCTCTTTGAATTCCTTTTTGATCTATCAAATAATTAAAAAAAATATACTAGGCCGTATCCTGTTCGTGTCTAAGCTGTGTTTAGCCATGTTCAATGTGTGTCTGAGTCGAAAAATAATGCTTTTTAAATGGGACATGTAAGACTGTATATCAGACACATATTATACTAGAGTTCAATATGCACCGGTGTCTCACTTGTACCGGATACGTGGACACACCATCAAATTGGTGTGTCGATACTTCATAGGTTATGCGTTATTTATATGTTAATATCTTAGCTTTGCGAGTTATCGTTGTTTTTATTGTTCCTAATGCAGAAATTAAAGTATTAAGTTATGAATATTACATAATAATATATGTCTTATTTTTGAGTTTAAATGAATGATTCCGACTGATTTTTTTTTTTTTTAATGTTAGCTACCTTTATTTCTCTTCATCCATTATTTTACTTTCTGTCCCTTTCGTGAGCATATTTTATTCAAAAGGAAGCAGATTAAAAATTCTTTTTCACCATCTAAATTTATGGTTATTCATGACTAGTAATGGTCTAAAAATTATTAAAACGTAAAAGAACTTCATATTAAATGTGAAATTCTCAAGTGTCGAAAGAGCTAAAAAATAAGTTTTATTTCATTTATGATTTAACACCTCAACTATTATGTTAAAAATAAAGTAAAAATGGGGACCAGAAATAACCTGCAAAGCTGAAGTATCAAACTATGAATAAAATATAGCACTATTTCTTTTTTTTTTTTTTAATTTCAAAGCACATGAGAATTGCTATGTAATAAACACTAATTAAATCGCAGTACTTTTAATTTGTAGGTATTGCATTGAACACGTGGGAGGATCTAGAACCTTTCTCGCTTAGAGCTTTGAGAGAGCATTCCTTCTACCACAACATCCCAACTCCACCGATTTATCCAATTGGACCGCTTATCAAAGAGGTCGAACCGGTGACTCAAACCGGGTCCGAGTGCCTTGCATGGCTCGACAAACAACCCGGTACGTCGGTTCTCTTCGTGACATTTGGAAGCGGGGGTACTCTCACGACAAAGCAGCAAACCGAGTTAGCATGGGGTCTCGAACTCAGTGGCCAACGATTCCTATGGGTGGTTCGCCAGCCCAGCGATGCCAGTGCCTCCGCCACATTTTTCAATGCCGGTGATGACACCAACAAAGCTGAATCATATTTACCTGAGGGTTTTGTAGAGAGGACTCGAGGAAGAGGCTTAGTAGTAGTGTCATGGGCCCCGCAAGTGGCGATTCTCCGGCATCGTTCGACGGCGGCGTTTGTGTCACATTGTGGATGGAACTCCATATTGGAAAGCTTGCTGTATGGGGTGCCCGTGATTGCGTGGCCGCTTTATGCGGAGCAGAGGATGAACGCTACAATGATTGAGGAGGAAGTGGGGGTGGCGGTGAAAGTGGTGGGTGATGAGGGAGGTGTGTTTGGAAGGAAGGAGGTGGAGAGGGTGGTGAGGATGATTATAGAAGGGGATGAAGGGAAGGCCATGAAACGAAAAGCGAGAGAGCTGAGAGAAAGTGCAGCAAAGGCGGTGCGGGCTGGAGGTTCTTCCTATGAGTCACTGGCTGCGTTGGCTAATTTGTGGAAGGTCGAGTTGCAAAGCATCAAAACCTAATTTAGGTTAAGTGAACTGAATCAACTTGAGTCATATTAATTAGTTAAAGTTAAATGAATTTTCGAATAATGGTGATTTTAGATGAAAAAGCCTAATACAAGGCTTGTCACGGAAGTTGGAAATTAAAATGGGTATGGTAGAATGGGTTCATATTCATCTGTATTCATTTTTTTTTTTTTCCCTTTTTCTCTGTCTGAGATTTTGTTTTATGGTTAGTTTGCTATATTATTTACAAAAATAAGAAGTTTATTTAACACAAAAATATCATAATGTAACTTTTTTCCTGGTGCATTATGATGCCACAATTTTATATTTATTTGACGATGCTACTTTTTCTTTTTCATAGATTAATTTCATAAAGTAATAGATAATAAATGTAAAATCCTTTCAGTAGATTATCACCATTTACCTCGCCAACCGTCGTATGAAGACCTAACGTGGGGGTCACCCATCCTTGTCCTCCTTCATCCGCTTCTCGTTCCGCCAACTCTACTAACCGAGAATCTTGAATGGTCGATTCTAGTGGTGGCTGCATATTGCTGCCCTTGTCCTCTTTGTGTGACTCCCTCTGACTACATTCCTCGCCTCCGTGGCTGGAGATGTTATAGGTGAGGCTGCCATCATCACTAGCGACGTCAAGTCGTCTTGCGGGTGGCACCTCCCCATAGTAAAGTGAAAGGTCCAACTTCTTCCACGATCTATCACCATCGCCGGCACTCTCCTCTATCATCGTCGTCGCACTCACTCGTCTTCCTCTTGGCTATCGTGTACCCCGTCGCAGTAGTTCAGCAATCTGGCCGGAAAATCGGTTTGTGTTCCGCCTTGGCTTCCTTGCGATCTGCCCTAGCCTCCGCTAACGACTCCTTGATTTCATCTCAATCCTTTCGAATCGTTTCTTGTAGGATCAATTTTTCTACCGCTTCAACCCTAGCCTCCATCTTTGATTTCGTCATCAAGAATTTGCCCTAGGATCATAATGATGCTCTAATACCAGTTGATAGAACTGGTTAACGATATTATCTATTACTGAATATGAAAATACAAAGGTTAGGAATATTTTAGAGATTTCTTCTCTCCTAAATTCTCAATTATTGACTTCTCAATTGACACCTTCTATCTCTATAATACTTTCTTTTATACTCTTCTAACTAACTAATTTAGAACTAGAATAAGAAACTAATGTTTATTCAAGAATTACAAAATAGAAAAGGCACTCAAGAGATCTCTTAACTCTCTTAAGGCTAACTTACAAATAAGTAAAAACCTTTTCTCTTAATTACTCTATTCCTTCTTATTTATACTAATCCCTAACTAATTGTAACTAGCTAACTGTAACTAACTAATGGTGTCCTAACATACTCCAATAATAATAATTTCAACAGTTTCATAATGATTTAAAATTAATTTTGATATAATGTTAGTATAAAAGTAAAAAAGTTTTACTATTATTCAATCACTGTTACCATATGTTCATAGGTGTAAGAATCAAATATTTTTATTGATATAATAATACATGATTGAATATCTATGTAAACTACTTTTATACTATTAGTGTATCAAAATTATATTATAATTATTTATATCTCATTTTAAAATAGTTTACGTGTACAGTTATACGATTTCGTAGGCATGTCAAAATTTTAACAAAGTTAGTAATACTCTTAAACTAAATAACATGTTTGGTATGATTTTTGAAAATCTAAAACTATGATTTGAATAAAATTTATAAGACATAAATTTTTGTCTAAAATATAGTTTAGAATTTTCTAAAAGTTAAACCAAATATCTTAGTAGTACAATGATAAAAATTTACATATGATAAGATTATATAAAATTTTTACATGGGAGAATCTACTCTCTAATTGGCAATTTCTTGTAGTATAATGAACTCACATATGTGTTAACCAATGTTTATAATGCAAAATGCAAAAATTTTAATTTAAAAAATATATTTTATCAGACATTAATCAAAACCTAAATCCATTAAATTCGCACTTCGTCTTCTTGTTCGTTTTTCAAAACCCAAAAAATCATTAAGAAAAACACACACTGCAATCAAAATGGAACAAGTATTTTGTATACTTCTTCTATGTTATTTATTAACAACTTTTTATTTTTTTGGGTTACAGCAGATAGAAACAAAAGACAACCGTCCGCAATGGGGGCACTCATACAAGGCAGTTTCCATGCCAAACAAGTAGGGATCGAAAGTTTATAGTTTATTTTTCTGAGCATCTTTCTTGTTTGAGAATTCAGCACATGCTTCAGAGTTTCACACCACATATCTTTCTCACCATGGCTATATAATTAGGGGAAATTCTATTCTTAAAAGCTCTGATTTTCCTCGATCACCTAAAATTTTCTCATTAATTAAGAGTAGGCAGCAGGTTAACTCTAACTATAAATTGCTGACAAAATAAACCCAACCCAGTTAGTGGAACAAGGAAGCATTTACAGTGGTCCAGTCAATGTTTTGAACTGCAGTTAATCTATTGATCTAGAACAATTGATTGTGTCAGAGAAAAGAATCAACCCTTACTAACGAGAAAGGAGGTTTACAATGCTCCTAAAAGCATGATGAGCATTGACACTTATACTATATTTTACCTACTACAAGTAAATATAAGTTTTAGGCTAAACTACTAATTTCATCATGTAAAGATATATGTGATATCAATTTAATTCTTTAAAAACTTGTGACATCAAATAAGTCCTCCAAAGAATTAAAGTGATATATTAGTCCTGCCATCAACTCATATATCCGGATCATGTTATTTTTAATTGTAGCAGGACTAACTGGGTTCACTTAAAATCTTTCGAGTACTTAGTTAATGTCGTAATTATTTGGATGACTAATTTGATATCGCTTAAAATTTTTGAATGACTTATTTAATGTTAGGAGTCTTTGACTTACTAAATTGATACCATATATTTGTAGAAAGCCAAATTGATTTTGACCAAAAAACAAAAAGAGTACCAAGTTGATAGTTTAGTCTAAGTTTTATTAGGAATATTTATTTTGAACATAAAATAGGAATATCAAATGAGATATTAAATGTATTTATTTTTATTTAATTTTTTTATTAAATATTAAGGGGATATTTTAAAGGGATATAACAAAACTAGTAATGATTTTATTTTAGGCTTAAATAACGTGACTCACCTTTTATTGTTATTAGAAATTTGACCTAGCTCTATGGACCAGCACTACTAGCTACCCCCAACCAGAGGTGGATCTTTGCATAGACAATGGGGGGCCATGGTCCCCCCAAAATTTTTATTAAATTTTTACATGTATATATATGTACACAAGGAGATCAATACAGCTGTGTTGGTTTAAGGCATGAAGGCTGAAGCTAAGACTTTGCTTCGTTGGAGGCATGGGTTCAACTCCTATGTTGAACAACTTTTACTTCTTTGTACTCCAGAAAGCTAAATGCAAAAACTGTTGTAGACCACTTATATTGTGTCCTATGGTAGGTGCCCATTTGAAATCTCTTATGTAGCACTAATTTAGTGTTTTATATTTTTTTATCTTTATTCAATTTTTGAAATTTTCTTTTTGGGCAAAAACATTCAGTCTTTATTATATTTTTTAATATTTCTTGTGCTAATTTGATTCTAATAACATGGACCCATTTGCATAAAAAAGTCTTGAGCTTCTTAATGTTAATGTTAAAAGTTACGATTTTCTACTTGCCATTGAAAAAATTGTGATATTTTCCTTTAAGTATGTATTACATGCTTCACTTTGTTTTTTATCATTAAAGTTGTAAGTCTCTTATTATCTCTTTGACTCTTTTCCTTACTCTTTTGCAACTTTTATAATTCTGTAATTCTAATAAGAAGCTTATTACTTGATTGATAAGTTGATTCGTCTTATTTTAATTATTTTGGTTTCTACAATTATTATAAAATGATCATTTTTAGCAATAAAAATAATGAAGATAAGGTTGAAAAATAGGATAAAACATGAATTTCTTACAAATAATATGATTATTTTATATTAAAAGGGAAATTGTTAAAAGCTTCAATTTTGATTCAATTATTAAAAATTTTAAGCCATTGAAAAAGCTGTGAGTAGCATTACAAGGTATTTTATAGTCATTGTCTTTATTATTATTTCGTTTTGTTAGTAATTTGTTTTAAAGTTTAAGTATGTAATGTGCCAATAGTTTTAATTTAGTTATTATTATTATATATTTTACATGTTAAAATTTTTGGGCCCCTAAAAATTTTCTTTAAGCACCGCCAATGCCCCCAACCCCACCACCTTTGTGGCCGCTGCAACACCAACTCTCTTAACTCAAGCTCTTCTTTTTCTCCATCTTTAATTGATTTAAAATGTGACCAATCTCAATATTATTGCCAAAAAAACTCAATAGGGAATATGAGAAATTCTAGCATTCATCACAGAGAAAGAGTGCTTCTTCCTCTACAAAGAATTGTGGCCTCACAAAATTCTATGTAGGATTTATTTACTAGAAAATATAATCTTTTCCTGTGAAGTCAGCAAGGGGACCAAACCCTCTTTCGTGCATGTGAAGTTCCTGCATCACGCAAAAGGTTTGTGCATCTTAAGATGGTCCAAAAGTTATGGACCTTCATGAGTGAACAACTCATCTAACCTCAGTTAATAGTTGACAAAAAAATAAAATAAAATAAAATCGCAGTTAATGGAATATAATCCACTCCACGAGTCACCTCACAACTACAATGCTATGGATTTTGAGGTCAAAATGATGTGTGATTTAACTGAATTTTTCTTTCTCCTGTGTTAAACGATGGTTACTTAACAAGAGTAACAATTTTTTCTTTTTCTAATAAAAAATTGAAATATATGTATTTTGCTCTCCAAGTAGAAAACCAATATATATTGACCATTGGTACCGGGTTGGACTTCTTAAAATTTGACATTGAAACTGAAAAACCTCATCATCAAAGAATGAAAGAAATGCATGAAGAAAAGACCGACTTAGATATTAATATTGAGAAAAAATATTTTTTTATTGAAAAAAATTACTTTTTCATATTTAGATAATTTTTAAAAAATAATTAGAATCTTAAAAAAAATTAATTTTTTTAATTATATATAAAATTTAACTTTTATAATAACTTTTTTAAAAAGGTGAAATAAATACACCTTTAATTCCGTCTTTTTTAATTATAATAGCACGTTGTTTAAAATTGTTAGGGAAGAGATTCGCATTTATAAGTGATAGAGTTGGCTTTTAAGTAACCATAACGATATGCCAAGGAACGTTTTTCACGCTAGAACTTTTTATATTAATAATTTTGTTACACTTTTTAAATTATGGATTTAACCTTTTTAAAATGTAAAATATATTTTAGGAAGTAAAGTATGTATTAATTATAATTGTCAATAAAAAATTTAAAGTTTGATATTTTAAGACAAAAATATGTAGTAAACTATAGTACATAGACAATGATTTATTTTTCTAAAATTTTTTATTAGCGATTAGAATTATATATTTTAAAATTTAATAGAGTCACAATTGGAAAGAACGAAATTCATCAATCATAATGGGGCACGCCCTCCAATCACCCCAACTAACTTTGAAAATGATCCAGTCCACAGCCGATACGATAACAAATTCCTTGACGGTAACAAATTCTATGTCTAACTTAAATTTATTTGTATCATTCAACGTGAAAAATGATCGAGTGCACAGCCGTGTCGATAACAAATTCTTTAACCATATATTTTATAACTTAAAATTATACAAAGTCGTATTCATCTAAAAAAAAAATTATTTGCATAATTAAAAAATTATTATGGGTGGACCTAATGAACTCAGTTTGGATAAATTAAGACTATTTATATTATTACCATTTTGTGGCCAAGGCCTTAGCGGATTCACAAATCTGTTGCCTTGAAGAGTATCCACATTTGGGAGTGACATGAACTTGGTTCAAGTCCTGGGTCAGAGACCCCCTATGCTCCCGCCTTCTCTCTAGTATGTGAGTATGACCATGTTGGGACAAAATTTGAGTGACACTTCGATAATGTTGGAAAGATCGAAGTTTGGCCATAAAGTTTGGTCGATATTCAGAGGAAAGGGAAACCGATGTTGTCGAACTATAAGCTAAAGCAACGTAAGGTTTGGACGTTAGGTTTAATCGAATATCAAAGGTGTCAAATCGAATCATGGAGAAATAAGCTGCAGTAGTTCAAGAGGTTCAAGAAGGAGGCAGAACGTGGATATTAAGAGGTCACACGCACTATCCTAAAATATGGATTTGAAAGACGGGGATTAGTTTGGATGAGAATGAACATGGGTTTTGAGAATGAAGCTAGAGAATGTAGGATAAATGGATCGAGTTTTTAGAGATTTTTTTGTCTATAAATAGGAGAATTGGACTATAGTTTAAGACGAACTTTTAGTATGTTTGAAATACCTCAAAACTCTTTTAAAATATTCACTCTGATATTAAAAAGTATGTAGAAACTCAACTAAATATTCTCCTTGCCTTTAGTTTCTTTAATCATTTGATCTTATTTTTATGTTTGACACTAGCAATTTCTTGTTTGTAAATATTTTATTCTTTATTATTATTTTTATTTTTGCTTTATTTAAATTCAATTTATCTTATATAAGTTGATGCTTCAAAAATTTGAGAATCCATCAAAGAAACCATTTCCATTTCTTGATTTGAAATTTGTGAAGCAAATTGATAATTGTCAATTTATTTGTTTTGTCAACAAAAGATGAAGTAAATAGTCCAATATATTGGTCTTTTTTTTTTTTTTTTTTGAGGTCTAGAATATTTGGTCGTATTATATTATTATTTTCAAACACAGGTGTATAACTCTATTTCATTTCCACATGTTTAATGTGTTGAGACCTGTTATGCATTGAACCAACAAATTGGCTCATGACTAGCCTTTATTTTTCCCTTTAAGCCCAATTTGTCCAAGACGCTACCATCCGCCACTCAAACAGTCATCTACCCAAAAAAAAAAAAGGACCAACTGAATAACGACCAAAAAAGAGAAGTCCAATTGATTAGGCTCTGTTTGGTTAAAATGATTTACAGTGGAAGGAATGAGAGGCAAGAAAATGGGAAGAAAAGAGTGGTATTTATCTTATTTGGTTGGAAAGAATTATTGGGGAGGAGAGTTGAAATAGTGCTACTGTTATTTTAAATTTTAAAATTTTTTGATTATCAGTATTTTATTTAAATAAATATTTTATTTTAAACGGTATATTACATAAATTTTAATTTTTTTTATGTTATGTTAAGAGTTTAAATAATAGTTGAATAAGATTAAATTTTCATTTGAGATATGTTAACAGTTTAAATAATCGCTGAATAAAATTTTAAAATTTCTTTTGTGCTATTGTTTAGTTGGTAACATATATTTTTAAGTAATATTTTTGATATATTAGATTAATTTAAAATATTAGTTTTATTTTAAATAATCTTGAATAATTTGTTTTTATTAATATTAATTTGATTTAATAAATTGATATTATTTTAAACTGTTAAATTAAAAATAGTAAAAATTTTTATTTGATATTAATTAATATAGTTTAAATATATTTTCTAATAATATAAAGGTAAAATTGTCATTTAGCAATATTACTTCTTTTTTTTTTTGTTTTACTTTTCTATATAAACAATAAGGAAAAATAATCTTCCTTCCATTTTTCTTCTCTTTTATTTTTTTTTTTCATCCAAACATACTTATAAAAAATATAAATCCATTCTATTTCTTTTCATTCAACTTCCTTTCTTCCAATTTCTTCCCTCCATCCAAACACACTCTAATCACGATCGAATCCATTGAAAGCTAATCTAAACTACACCAATCATGATCGCATCGTTTGAACTTTGAACATTTTTATTCATTAAACCTGAACAACTAGCTCATGAATATTTATGGCTAAGTTTAAATTGATGAAAAAAGAACAGAATATACCGAAATAAAAAAATGCAATTAAATTATATTATTTAATTATTTTAAAATAAAATGTCATATAAAAAGTATTTTAAAATATACTACAATAATATTATAGGGTACTTATTTTATTTTATTCCATCTAATATTCTTAACTTTTTAATTTTTCTAATTTAGAAATAGAATAAATTTGAAAGTAAACAATTTAAGAATTTTACTATTACGTACATTTCCATTATAGTTATTAACAACGGGATAAAACTTCTTTCAATTTCATTCTTTCAATATCCAAGCAATGATTCCGAATATTCATTGATTTTCACTTCATACCATTTTTCTCATCTTCCATTCTATAACTTTCATTTCTATTTCACTCATTATCAAATATAAAAACATAACATCAATACTTAAAAGAGATTAATTTTTATATATTATCAATATAAAGTATTTTTATTATTAACCAATCACATAAAATATCATGTTTATGACTTTTGAGATAACTATTATAAAAATTATATATTTTTAATAATATGGTAATATATAATTAACCTTTATATAAAATTCTTTGCATTCTCACTAGGGCATTTGCTATTGTGCTCCTTGGCAAAGTCATGCGCGTGGTTCGCTTTGTGATTGACGAGACAATTTTACCTGCACCCAATTCCCGTGATGTGGCAGGTATCGGGGTCAAGTTTCCCCCGCGTGTTAATATGGACGGCAGGTGTAGGGGTCAAGTTTCCCTCACGTGTTGATATGGATAGGTTTTTTTAATTCGTGTTTATTAAATGCGTGGGGTTTGAGATCACTATACCTCTGCTTGCATGTATTCGTTATATATGTTTGTGTGTGTGTTTTTTAAATATTTTAATTAGTTATTCAAAATTAAAGAATTATTGGTTCGAAATTTATTATATTTGAATTATGACACTTAACTGATTAATTTAATTCAAAAGCTTTTCCACATACAATAAATAGAAAAAGTAAGTAATGTTTTGACTTATATTCACATACTCATGATATTATAAATGGAAATGCAACGATAATTATAGTTTTCATAATCACAATATTTTAATATTTCACAATTTTATGTAATTAGAATTTGCATTCACTGATTTTATTTTCAGAACTTTCAAAAAATTTGTAGTGATATACTGGATATCTATAAATATTTAAGGATACCCATTTATCAATAAAAAAATTTAAAGATAGGTACCCCATAGGGTATGGGACGGAAATAAGGGTAGATTTTCTCCCTTGTTCCGTCCCATGGACATCTATATTTTGATCTAATATTGAATATTATAAGCTCTATTGGTACACTAAATAACTTATAATGCATTGTAATAATTTTTTAGTTTAACTAGACTTTAGAAATATGGATAAATAAATTTTAAAAGTGATAAGATTTTATTTTACTTGTATGATACTCAAAAAAATTCTATTTAATTTTAAAATTACATAAAAAAAAATTTGAGCACTTTTAAAATATATTTAAGGATATTTATAAATTTCAAAAGTGATTAGATTTTATCTATATGACGTCCAAAAAAATTGCATTTAATTCTAGAACCATGCAGACAAAAGCTAATTATTTCAACAATACCTTTAATCACATTTTTAAATTTTGACTAAATTAAGGAACTATTACAAAATATCATAAGTGATTTATTGTATCAACATACCTCGTAATCTTTGTCCGTACATCACAAAAAGCATCACACATTACTTGTTAAGGACTATTGCAGCCATGGCCCTCGACTAGTTAATAGTTGAGATCAATTATAACGATAGTATAAAACAGTGAATTGCTTAGATTAATCTCATTTTTTTTTTTGTTCTAAATTTATTTTTGCATAACTTTTATAGTGTGTTTGGTTGCATATTTGTAGAATTGATTCTAAATGAATTTAGTTTGATTAGAATTAATTTAGTTATAATTGAATTTGAGATAAATAATGTGTTTGATTATGTTTTTTATAGAATTGATTTTGAAGTAAAGTGATTTATGTTTGATAATTTCTCTAAAAATAATTTTGATATAAAGTAAAACATTTTTACTTCTCTCATAATCAATTATAAATGCAAGAATCAATTTTTATTTTTTAAAATCAAACAACATAAAAAATTAGCAAAATCAATTTTAGGGAGTCAAAATCAATTATAAACCCCCTAATTATGGATCCAAACATGCTTAAATTGATTTAATATTTAATAGTTTGATTTAAAAAACAATTTTAACCCAAAAAGAAAAAAACTCTAGAAGCAATAATATTTTACTTCCGTCTAAAATTAATTTTGAACCTTAGAATTGATTTTGAAGAATAATTCAACAGAAAATCAAACAAGATTAATAGAAAAAGTGCAAAATAATTTTGATATCCAAAATCAATTCTAATTGCCCCAAACGAATAACCAAACAACACTTAGAGCAGGCACTGCCCAGCCATTGCTGTAATCACAGCACCAATCGAGTTACCGAACAATACCATTCCTTCTCTTGTCATAGTTTCAAAACGACAAACACGCTACTCCTGATTTCCCCTTCCCTCTCAAAACACACAAATCACAACAACAACAACAACGACAACAATGTCTTCCCAATCTCCAGCACCACCACCACCACCACCACCACCTCACCCCAATCAGAACCCAAGCCCACAACCCAGCCCATCAAAGCCCAAACAACAACAGCACAGAGACTTCCTCGCCCACCTCGAATCCTACCTCGCCAAACGCGACGGCGTCGACAAGCTCCTCAAGATCTCTCGCTACACCACAAAGCTCATCCTCGCCACTTCCCTCCACAACCCGACACTCTCCGACAACCTCAAATCCTTCGAATCCAGCGTCGGCCTCAGCCGCAAGGCCTTCCGCCTCGGCAAATTCGTCCAGGACCTCAACGCGCTCCGAGCCCTAACCCCGCCGCGCGTGAGCTCCCAACGCGGTTTCGATCTCGATTTCGCGCTCTCCGTAATCGCCTACGGCGGCGAGGGACTCTACTACTTCGTGGAACAGTTCATTTGGCTCGCGAAATCGGGGTTGATCGATCCAAAACGGTCCCGTTTTCTGCAAAAGATCAGCGCGTGGTGCGAATTTATCGGCTATTTCGGGAGCGTGGCGTTGAAAATTAGGGATTTGAAGGGGATTATGGAGGACGAGGAGTGTTTGAGATCGAGCGTTGAGATTGCGGGTTTGAGAGGGGAAGGGTGTGGGGAAGAGGAAGAGAGGTTGAGGAAGGTGAGGGAGAAGAAGGTTATGAAGAGGCTTTCGATTGTTCAGGATTTGGCTGATGCGGTTATGGCTTTGGATGATATGTTGGATGGGAAGGGACCGTTTTCGAGGCCGGTTTTGATGGCTTCCGCGGGGCTGTTGTCTGCTCTCATTAGCACTCACAAGAATTGGAAGTCTTCCTGAGCTTTGTTGTGTGTGGTTTTCTAGTGTAACCGCAAAATTTGGCGTTTGATCAGTTAGTTAGTTAGTTTGAATTTCCGTTTGCAACTTCAAAACCATGGTTTGGAGATATGCAAACAGAAATCTAAACGTGCTAATGGTAACATGTTTGGTTTTCTGTTAGGAAAGCTCTAATCCATGGTTTTGGAGTTGCAAACAGCAATCCAAACATGCTATCTAAGTATCACACATGAAAATGTACGAAATATATGCTTCCAAGTGGAGGTTCATTCAGATAGGAAGCAAAATCATAGGGCTTATGTGTAGAATAAAAACTTAGGAGGGTGTGATTGGATTAGCTTGTAGACAAACATGCTCCTTAGTCTGATTGGCAGCTTATTTGAGCTGAATTGTGAGGGGAGATTTTTGTGGTCTCGCCAAAAAGAAATAAATTGTCCATAATTATATTCTTTTGGAGAAATGATAAGTGCTACGAAATTTGGTAGTACAAATAGGTTTATAAATGATTGTTTGTTTGTTCATTCATATACTTTTGTACTTAAATATTTCGTGCCTCTTAGCATCACTCCTATTCTCTGGAGTGATTTATTTTTGCAGAATTTTCTTTGTTAAGATTTATCATGCCTAACACATTGTGATCGAGATAATTTTGCAGCTAGATTGCCTGGCATTGTTTTTTATGGTTTAGATTAGAAAAAAGTTGTATTAGCATCAAATTTTGTGTAGTGTTATGTGGTCAATTTGTGGATTTCTGTTGAGAGCTCAGAATGTATTGCAAAATGGAATGATTAGAGGGACAGAGGGTATTGATTCTTTGCATAAGGAGTTTGGCTTCCCATTGATTTCAATGCTATTGAACTTGATTTGGAATGGGCATTGTTGAATAGAAGAGATAGTGGGAAGGAAATGGATCTTACATAGTTATTTTTCCCTGTGGACATGCAATATAGGATGTAACTGCAATTGTGTACTCTTTTATGTCTTCTGTCACAGATGTATTAAAAAATGTTTCAGACTTGGAAGGGCATTTCTCTCTAATAGTTCTGTTCTATGTTTTTGTCTAGTGACACGGGCTGGATGAAACTTTACATCATTGTTTTGTTCCTCTTTCTTTTCTCCATTAGCCACTTGATTCAAGAAAACTGGTTGGTTAACTGACATCGTTCTTGTTGTTGTGTTTGTGAAATGATATTACTGTTTGACTCTTTAGATTGTATCATATTTAGATTGGCTCAATTAAGTGCATGTTTGGATTTCTGTTTGCAATTTCTAAACTATTGTTTAGGAAAAAACTAAAAAAGAGTAGCTTTTGCCCAAACTGTAGTTTGGAGCTGTGCAAATGAAAAATCAAACATTCTATAAGGCAGTTTGAATTTAAGGATTTGATCTATTCTCTACGAAGGAAAAACATGCAAGTTGGAGGTGTTGTGGAGAGTCAGCTGGCTTGATGTCCTGCTAGTATAACAGGCTTAGAATTATTATTATTATATTTTCATTCCCATACTTCCATGTCTGTTCTGTTTTAGAGAAGTTGAGATTACGTGCTACATCTTTATCATATCCTGACAGGAGTCTAGTGCACTGTGCCACCTTTATCCTTCCTTTTGGAATTAAACCTTGAATCAATTTTCTTTGTTTTTTTTTTTTTGGGTGAAAAACCTTGAAGCATTTCAATGCGTTAAAGGCATGTCTGTGTAGCAGTTAAAATTATGCAACGGAGGATTTAGATATGCTAGATAGTACTGATATCAACTCGATTGTTACTATATGGGCGAAATTCAGGGCTTTACTAATGTAATTCGGGATGTGGAAAGGCCGAAGCTGTGGCATATAAAGAGTTTTGCTCATTTGCTGTATCACATGGACGCTAGACAGCAGTAAGTAAAAACGAATAGTGAACCTGTAGAGTCAAGTTGATCACAATTAACTATTATCTTTTTCTCGAATGTATGTCTTTGTTGTTGGCGATCGTAATCTATCTATGTAAATTTTTTTTTTTTTTTTTTAGGTGTTCGTAATCTATCTATGTATCTAAGCAAATGTTTTATAGGAAGATTGTTTTTGTGGACTGTTTCGAGGAAGAATGAGATAGGACCATAGTATCCAACTGTTTCTCTTTTTTTGTTGTTTTGCCTTAACTTATTGTTAACATTTTATTCTATTTGCCTACATGGCTATTAGTGTTCATAGAGTAAATATTGATATTGATTCTTTAAAATTATTTGGGATTTAAGTTAGTCCGTCTCAATGTAAAATAAAGATTAATTAAATATTATTAATATTTAATCTTTTTTTTGTGTTTTTGGGTTTTTTTTGTGTTTTTTTTGTTTTGGGGGGGGGGGGGATTGTATTTTAGAAATTAAGATATGTAAAAAAAAATGTATATTTGTAAGATTGCAAATAGAACTATTGGTACGGTGTTTCACTTGTCGTTGACAATTTTTGTCATCTTGTGTTCGCGCTTTTTTCACAGGGATTTGGTTGTTTTTGGCATATACGGTGTAGACGACAATTTACATAAGCTAATTAGCTAAAAATGATGCTGATGCTTGTCATTTATCTCCTATCAGGTGATTTCACTTGTCGATATCCAGAAATCCAATAAATTCTTCCCTTTTGTTTTGCTACAGTTATTGCCTGTTGGTATATGAAAATTATTAGATTCTGAGTAAACTAGTTTAAGCCAAATGTCTCACGTATAAAAGGGACGTTCTTGTAATGCAAACAAAAAGAAAAAAAAAGTGTCAAATTACATAAACTAATCAAATATTTTTTAAATTCTTTCGCGAATTGAAAAAAGAAAAATAAACATTTTCAAATTCTTTCTCTGCTAATCGTTTGGGTTAGAGCAATCTTCTATCTCCCTCTGTCATCTTTTAATTTTCAACTTAAAACAAAAGTGATATAACATATTAGTTAGTTATCAAAAAAGATTTAATTGGGCCAAATCTAAAAAGCACATACTAATAATAATAAAATTAGTTAAAAAAATTGACCTGTAATGAAAATTTCTAGCTCATACTCTCTCATTTGTCTCTGTCAAAAAAACCAGCGATTAAATTAAGTTAAATTATCAAAAAAAAAAAAAAAAAGGGTCAGGCGAACGTGAATCCATCATCTCCCGAGGTCTGCAGCAGAAGGAAAAAAAAATTTCCATTCAATTTTCTTTCCTGCCAAGCACCGCAAAATGACGGAATATTTTTCAGGCGATTAACGTTTCCATCTCCCAAAAAGACTCCAAAAAAAAAAAATGGAGTCCGAACTGAAGGACGTGCATCCGCAACCGCCGAAGCAACAACCCGAACCGATCCGTGACGACCGGCCGCTCCTCAAGTCCCTCTCCGCCGGTTGCATCCTCTCCTCCTCCACCACCTCCTCCTCCAACCACCACAACCACAACCTCGGAGACATCGAGAAGAAATTCGCGGCGTTCGTTCGCCGCGACGCGTACGGAACCATGGGACGGGGCGAGTTGCCGACGAGGGAGAAGGTCCTGCTAGGTCTCGCGCTCGTGACGCTGGTTCCGGTTAGGGTTGTTGCGGCATTGTCGATATTGCTATGCTATTACCTGATTTGTAGGGTTTGCACGATGTTCTCGAAGAATCGGAACTTGGAGGAGACGGAGAAGGAAGAAGAGGATTTCAAGCACTTGGTTGGGTGGAGGAGGATCGTGATCGTGCAGTGTGGGAGAGCGTTATCGAGGTTGATGCTGTTCGTTCTAGGGTTTTATTGGATCACTGAATCGTATCGGATTCCGCATATGATTGAAAAGGCCACAAACACTGAGGTAACTTTGCACGAAGCGGAAAATGAAGCATATGAAGTATGAACCATTGCATTGTTTTGCTGCAAATACTATTCTATTGGTTTTGACTGTGATATTTCTTTCCTTTTTTTTTTTTTTTGGATACATCATAAAACAAAAGGAAAGCTAAGCTCTAAGAGAAGTCACGCCTTGAACATTTTGAATGTGAAATTTAATTCTATGGGATAGGCGCTGCTGAAATAATATAACAGTCCAACTATGAGCTGACATCAGTGTTGAGATATTGAAATAATATGAATAGAAAATATCATTTACTTAGAAACGAAGAGACGTTATTTGTGTATCAAATGTGGATATGATAAAGAGAGACACAAAGCTTTGATTTCTCCCACTACTATCACCAAGCATTTTGTATTTGTATCTCTTTAATATTCACTTGTAATGTCGACTTTTAATACACAAATAATGTTGCATCTTATGAATTGAGTATATTTATTATTTTTAAGAAAAGTAGATTTAAAAAAAAAATTATTTTTTAAGTTTGTGTAGCTTGTTTGGCATAAGTTTTTCAAAAAATGCAGAATCAGAAAAATAATCAATCTTCCATTTCTTTTGAGAAGAAGCAACCTTCAGCTTCAGCTTCTATTTTTCGCCCGAAAAGTATTTTTTTTTTCTTTTTGAAAAAAAAGTTTATGCAATCGCCATCAACTTATTTTTTTTGTTATCAGCTCAAAAGTATGTGGTCGGTTGAGTAGCACATGCTATGTTTGAAAGTAATGTGAATTTTGTCTTATTGGAAGTGTAACAATAAGATTACGAACTTGTCCTTGTATTAAAATTTATTTACTTTTGCTTTTATCTGATTTGTTTGTGTATCTTTTGTTGCTAATGTATTGTATACCTACAGAGAAACAGTGCCAAGCATTTATGTAATTACATTTCCTTAACTTGGTTTCTTATCATATCATTTTATTACTTTTTGCAAGGAGAACTTTTTTTTTTTTCCTGTTCTGGATTTTGGTTTTGCTTTTACTTATTTCTTTCATCTTTTACAATGTTAGAAGGAAAACCAACATCAGCCTGAAGAGACGGGAAGCCATGGTGTAATAATATCTAATCATGTGTCATACGTGGATATTTTGTATCACATGTCTTCTTCCTTCCCAAGTTTCGTTGCTAAGGTTTGTGATGTTGTGACTGTTTTTTTTTTTTTTTTCCCTCCTCAAATTATCTTTAACACCTGCTTGATTATTGATCTTTAGTTTTGTTACTGACGCTTTTTTTTTTTTTTTTTTTTTTATTTCAATCTTGGATCTCATTGATGAAGAGATCAGTGGCTCAACTTCCTCTGGTTGGTCTTATCAGGTTTGTCGTCTTTTTATTGATCGTTTCATCTTTAGCTCTTGGGGTGCTTTGCTCTTTATTCCTTTCTCAGTGAGAGATCGGATTTTCGTATTAGTTATGATCAACATATAGTTAATGAAGTGGGAATGTTGTATTTTATCTGCTTTGTGATGTACATTATCTTTTCTTTATGAGTAAGAATACTCAGAATCCAGTGCTTACATGTTATTGCATGTTTTGAGACAGCAAGTGCGTTGGTTGTGTCTTCGTTCAGCGGGAATCAAAGACATCAGACTTCAAGGGTGTTTCAGGTGCATAGATTATCGGTGTGTGTGAGCTTTGTAATAATTCTGAAAATGTGTGCAATTTAAATAAATTAAAACCCTGTGTTTCCTCCTTCTTACTCTTTGGTGCAGTTCTTGTCTTTATATTTTAGTGGCATATGGGATCTCTTTTGCATCTTAAAAATTTTTAAACTGTTGAAGAAAACACTGTTTATCACATATTGCTTGATTTTGTATGAGACTTATGGGCTTTTTGGTTCATTCTTAATGGTTTATTTTTGAGTGCATATTTGCAACAGGGATTGATTGATTGGGATCGAAGAAATTTCATCTGGATTCTTAATAGATTGATTACTCGCTGTGGTATTTGAATGTCCCTTTTGGCCTATGGATATATACTCTGTACTCTATTTGTTTGTCATGTTTTGTAGTGTCCCATATTAATGTCTTTCTGGGGCAGGGGCTGCAACTTGTGGCTAGATTTTATATTTTGTCCTATCTTGCTGTGCAATATATATTGGTCTGTAAAATGACTAAGATCTGTAATAAAACTAAACTGTTAACTTTCTTCCTTCAGCTATTATCACCGAAAGAATTCAAGAAGCTCATGGGAATAAGAATGCTCCAATAATGATGCTATTTCCAGGTTATCATCCTTTTGAAATTTATTTCTTTTGGGGCTGGGGAGAGGATACAAATCATCCACTTGATTTTGTTATTGTTTGGGTTATTGATGATTTGGTTATTGTTATTTATGTCAATTTTGCTTGATTTATTATTTGTTGTGCATTTTGTCTATTGTTTTATTTGATGGATGTAGATGGCTATTTTTTTTTCTTTTATAATTTTATTTGCACTTTTTATTTATATATGTGGGGTGTGTTTGTGTATATTGTAAAATTAATCTGATGATAAAAGTTGTACCTTCACCTATTTTATCCTATTCCTACTTGTTTTTTTTTTGGGCACATATTTTCCTACGTATTAATTTAATGGATATTGCATCAATTGCTGCCCTCTTGTTCCAACTTCCAACTAAAAATTTCTTTTGGAAGTCAATGTCCACATTTTCCAATATTTAAATTTTTTTTCAATGTCTTTTCAGCTTCACGATTCATTTGTAAATTTCTTTTCTGGTTACATCATCTCTCATATATCTTTATCCTCAAATATTGATCTATACCTTAATTTTCTTTACTTTTATTAACTTATTCTGCTTTGCTAGTTTGTGAAGTTTTGGTGCATATATTAGCAGTAAAATGTCCTATCCTTGTTAATATTTATTTCTTTGCTGATTTTATAATTCCTTTTATACATTAAAGTTTGTATCTGTCAGTAAAATATCATGAGTGATCTGGAGTTCTTGACAATCTTAATTATTCATGCTTATCAATGTTCTTTTCATTGTTTAATTGAACGATATTGGGTTTTCTACAGAAGGTACAACCACGAATGGAGAATTTCTCCTTCCATTCAAGACTGGTGGTTTTTTGGCAAGTGCACCAGTACTTCCTGTACTTTTAAGTTACCATTACCAGAGATTTAGCCCTGCCTGGGATTCGATATCTGGGGTAAGCATTTTGTAGTATTAAGGTTTCCTGGTTTCAATGAATCATGATAATAAAAGCTATTTTGGTACCAAATATCTAAGCTCGTATGTGTTGAGAAGTTACCTATCTCTTAAAGAGGAATGCTATACAACTAGAAGAATCTAACTAGAATTGTTGATAGAAATCATGATGGTGGTTAGATAATAACAAGTGGTAGAGTCAATTTATTCATCCAAGAGTTAGTAACAATGCCACATCATTTTGGCAATCAAATTCTGGTAAAAATTTTGGTTGTTTGGCAATTTTCTTTCTTAAACCCTTTTCTAATTGAAGTTTGATCTCATGTTTAAAACCGTGACTCTGTGACGGAGCTAGTGGATTTGTAAAACTGTAAACTCTTTACACTTGGGCTTCATGTTTGGACTGGGAATGGTCGGTCAATAGTGTAGATAAAAAGTCAACTAAATCGTTTGCTTACTACTTGTGTCAAATAAAAAATGTACTAGCTTCTTTCAGGACTGATGGAGACCAGCCTATTTGCTGTTAGTATGCAGTGCTTACCATCTGGGAAAAACAAATTATTCTTGTTTGCCGTCGATTTTTCTTCTGCAAAATTGTTATCTACACATTTCCAATACTGAGCTAATAAATGTTTTCTTTTGAAAGATTGCCCCATTTTTAGTAACATTTTTTTTTCTTCTGATTTGTAATTTATGTATATGTTGGTAGGTGCGCCATATGATTTTTCTTCTGTGTCAGTTTGTAAATTATATGGAGGTGACACAATTACCTACTTACTATCCTTCACAGCCGGAGAAGGATGACCCCAAACTATACGCTAATAATGTTAGACGGTTGATGGCTAGTGAGGTATGTAACTCCTTTAATAATGAATATATATTATGAAAGCTAGATCCTAACAGGTTTCTACCATAAGTTGTTAGTCAGGATATGGGTGTTCTAATCTATAGATGGAATCAACCTTATATATAAGAGAGAGTGTGTGTAATTTTTTATAAGTGATTTTTGCTAATCTATGCATTATAAATTTTTATCATGCAATATATTCACTACTTGGAGGCAGTGGTTGCTTATAGGACAAAGTGGAGTAAAATATATCATATACTGTTTTATCTGCTGTTGATACTGGCTTGATATAGTTTATATGTTTTGCCTGCAGGGTAATTTGATACTTTCAGATATTGGACTAGCTGAAAAACGAATATATCATGGTGCTCTCAATGGTAATAATAGCCTGCCTAGGATTTTGCACCACTAAGACAATTGATAACTTCATGGCCTCGGTCTCAATTGAATTTCAAATAATATGTAGTCCCAGTGAACTTGAAACCCTGTTTGGTTTCTATCTTCATTACTTGTTTTTATTTTCTGAATTTCTTGTTTAGGATCTTGTGAAGGAAATATTGAAAAATATAAAATCCTGTTTCCTGTTTTCATTTTTTGTTTCCATTCAGAAAATCCTGAAAACAGAATATGTAGAAAATAAAAAGAAAAAATGAAAATAGAAACCAAACAGGCCCTAGTATCTGCCTATGACTGGATTACTTTCTTTAGTTAATGTGTAGCCAATTATATGTTTTAATAACTGCTAGTGAACTCAATATCTGTTCAACTTTTGATTGTGATCTGATTCTTCTGTTTCATGTTTCTGCAGGTTTGTTTTCCCAATGTTGATTCCCTTCGTGGTCTGTATATTCATTGTTGTATGGTTCGGTTATGCCAAGAAAGAAAAAGTTAATACAGAAAATTCTGTAGAGCCTGTCTCTGGTTCGTGGTCTGATTTTGGAAGCCTACATCTGCAGCCTCAATGCGATTTTTCAGAGCAGAGGCCTTCTGGTACTAATTTTTTCGTTGGTCAATTACCAGGAAGATCCTCTATAATTGCTGATTCTGATTATTTTATTTATTGCTTAGGGAGATTTTTAGGCTGCAAGTTTGTTGTAACCTAGTAATGATTTTAATCTTGATAAGTGCTAATCCTAGAAGTTAAAATATTTAGGAGGGGTTGCTGAGAAAGAAGTAAATATGTAAAATATTTAATTTGATTTTATGAATAATTCAAGCGAGCTTTTGTGATGAATCTCCTTTATCAAATCTTGCTACATCATTAACATGGCGTATTGAGATAATAAGCTTCCGAAAGAGAAGTGTGTAGCATCTTTTGTACACTTTCGACTGTAGAATTGCAAATACTTTATTATTTCAATGAATTTCAAATGAAGTATTAATTGTCCGGTTTACAAGCATCAGATATAGACGATATTATCATAACTACAAAAGTGAAAAATATACCCTTAGTAGGCATAATTATGTTCCGCATAAAATTGGATGCATGATACTAACGCATGTTACATGCTAATGCACATTCGTTTAGTTTCTTCTAGCTCCAAATAGCCATATTAATGACAAAAGTCACCAAATCATTAAAAAAGGACGAGAAATTTAACGGTCAAAAAAACAAAGGGAAATGAATTTCAAGATATGTGCTGAAACGGAGAAACTACTTACAAAGATTACCGTAGACATTAGTCATACAATCATACATTTTCCTACATTTTCAAACAGTTACCTGTCTTTCAAGGAACGATTAATGGACTTCCTCAATTCCCATGAGGGCCATGAAGATGACAAGCACCCTCTTATGGGTGACTGTAGAAACAGTGAAGATGTTGACAAGTGCTTTTGCCGCATTGAGATTGAGGACAAGCAATTGAAGGCACTTCTAAGCCTTCTCTTTTCACTATCATGGGGTTGGTAAGTAGGATCATGCCTCACGGCTGAAGTTCTTAGTGCTTGAGGAAGAACGCAATTGCAAATTGAGCCTACCACAAGGTCAACAAAGATGATATTGGTATGTGTCATAACGGTATTCGTCAAATGTACCAAAAAATTATTAGCGTTCATCATATATGAGAGGATCACATCATAGCAATTTGGATGTAATATGGTCTTAGAGCAGAAAAAGAAAGACATAAGCTGCTATCAGCAATGGGAATATATCAAACATAAATAGACTACTGAAGCATAAAATTCATGTCGAACCGTAGAGGTTCAAGAAAAGTGTGATACAGGTCATAAACCACTTGGAAAAAAGAAGTGGTGTAGCTGTTGAAAATTGAAGATAAAAAGTATGGAAAAAAACATCATATAGTCATGAAAACAATAGGAGAACCCCTAGCATGGACGAGATTTTCATATGGTCTCCAAATTGAAAGTGGGGAAAGTAGTGGATGAAGGCAAAAAGATTTTGAAGTATTTCAAATCAAAACAATTAGTGGTTTTGTTGATAGTTGGACTGTGGGAAGGGTTACTTATAGGCTTGATTAAGGTACAATAGTAAATGTACTATACTGAAAAATGATGAGTAAAGCTGTCAAGGACACACTGGCTTTTCAAAGGGGCGGCAATATTATGAGTCCTATATTAAAAAAATAAAAATGCTCAATATAGTACTCAAGTCATGAGATTCTTTCACTCAACATATTAGTCTTTTTGATTGGGTAAAAGAACATAAAAGTGGAGTTTGAGCAAGAAGAAAAATCTCTCACAAGTAAAAGCAAGTGATTCTTGTCCAGCATTGTAAAAACTGAATGCCAAAGGAAACCATCTATTGGTATCATAAGGGCTTGTTTAGTAGTTGGGACGGGAAAAAGGGAAACAAAGATGTGAAAAAGAAAGAGAAGATAAAAGTTCAAAACTAAATATCTGTCTTCAAAAACTCAGAAAATGTGGGAAGTTGGGGCATTTTGGAGGGTTAATTGTAACTTGTAACACCTTGATTTCCTTCCCCTCAAGAAAAATTCCCAAATGTCCAAAGTTGCTACCAAATTTTACATTTCCTCTCCTTTTTCCCCATTCCCTTCCATTCCAAACACATTACCAAAATCAACGGTTATCCGAGTGAAATAGTGGGAAGTGGAGAAAAAATACCTAGCCTGGCAAGTCTATTTACCCATGTTGGGATTGATTTCCCTGTCAGCTTGTAACATATGTCCTTGCAGAAGTGATTGCAGTTCTTAACAATTAAATGATATGTGTCGCCATTGTAGCTTGCCGCCTGGCGTTCCATGAACTCCCTAACCTGCATAGGATCCAAAGATGTGGTTCCTATGAATATTGACTTCCTGAACTTGAAGCCCGGGCACTGCCTAGGTTCAACCTCAAAAACACCACTTGTTGGGTAGTCATGAGCTCCAAATGCATATTCTACACCATAGACTGTAAAATACACATAATGTTCATCAGATAATCTAAGTTTCCACTCAAAATTCAATAGCTACATATGAAAAGAAGCCCAGAGGCACCCAAGCTTTGGGGCACTTGAAAACAAGGACAAATATAAGCCAGGAAATTATGAGGAACAAATATTCTCTATGTAAGTTACAGATGCACATTGAAGTGCTCTGCAGCACTTTCTAGTTTCCTCACTCAAAGTGCACTCAAGTTGTCAGTGCAAAAAATTTAAGTGAGAAAACATGCAAAGCAACAAGAGCCACTGCTAGATTAGAGAAGGGTGAAGGTTGATTGATAATCATATCCTAATAAACATGCTAAATGTAACACAAGATAAACAAAATGAATTCATATAATATATATACACACATCCCCCATCTGAGTAGAAACTTTTTACCATATTTTCAGTGATCTAAGCATTAGGCCAGTTTAGCATTTCAATTATATCATCATTCATAACATACTCTAGAAATATATCCTTCTACAGTCATGAAATAATTTAGACATGGAATGACCAGAGCGAGATCAAAATTCAAGAGATCAAAGCCTATAAGCTTGCCTTCAACACCAGAGTGGTAGATACCAAGACCAGCCCAATACATGTAACCGTTCATGGGTGTCAAGTCATACACATTGAGGTAAACTGGTGTTTTGGCAGGTCCATAGCTAGCTGAATTGACTTTGCGAAACAGAGAAAAACGGGTGGCTGATTTTCCTTTCAAATGAAGAGGTACAATAGATTTCCACCCTTTCTTAGATTTCAATTTCATCTTTCCCTACTGGGAACGCCAACATAATACCTGCATCCAGCAAACATTTGAGCATGAGCATCATCTGTTAATGTTCCCATTTTCAAATAATAAGAATAAAAAGCTATGTAGACCATAAACCTATTTGCTCATTTTAAAATTTTAACAATGTAGTTTCATAGGACAAATTTAGCAGCATTCTAGTACAGCAAATACAATTAACGAGGCCAACGAGGCCTTCAAACTTTGAAGAATGCACTATTTTTTTATATAAAAAAAAACTGACAAATTGATACAGAATCCATAAGCTTGCAAGCATATTCAACAACTGTAGTACTCAATTTAACTTCACCTCTCAATTCTTAGGAACCAGTGAAGATAAATTTCCACTGCTATTTTGTGTTTTTACTGTACAGCTTCTTTACCTGGAAAAAGCCACAAGTCAAACTAAATTCAAGCTATTTGGTTGCAAAATTATAGCAAAAGGAAAATGCCAACAAGCCTCTGTGAGGAGGTATAATAGCTTGAAATGACAAGGGCGCATTTAGTCTCAAAAACTGTCCCCTTTTTTCCCAATATTTTAGAAGATCTTCCAACAATTTTTCCAGATGGAAAAAGCCCTAATAGATTCTTAATTCTCAGTACAAAATACAAGTAGCATTTTGGCCACAAGTATGATGCAAAAATGAGGATTTTTTAAAACTGGCAAAACAGACAGAATAGAACCTAAAGTGTTCTGATTTCTCAGAACAGTTGCAAGAGAAACCAAATTGGGTAGGTCAAAAGTTCCAATTTGAACATCAAAAACAAGGGCAGGAACTCAGAAAATGGAAACAAGAGGATTAGCCTCAACAAATACTCTAAGGTGAGTTTCAGATCTACCACAACAGACAAGTACAACAATTTTCAACACAAAACCTTGGACCCCAGAAAAAATAAAAAGGAAAAGCCTCAAAGGGTAGGTAATGCTAATGCATAGCAGTGACCATAGTTATCTCAAAAGCAAGAAAAGAATCTTACATTACAAAAGATTGTTATTACAACCAAAACTCAAAGCAACCAAGTCAGAAATTGTTTAAAAATGTGGAAGAGAATGAAAAAAAACATAACATAACAAAACAAGGGAAGCATGATAAAGAGGAAAGTGGGAGGAAGCAACATACAGGGAGAGATAGAAAGAGGGGTGCCATGAGAATGAGAATGAGAAGGTTAGTGCTGAGTGTTTGAGATGTGGACAGAAGTGTGTGAAGGTGGCGTAAGAGTTAGATCACAACAAAATATGTGTTTAGTTTAGTTCAAGCGTTAACAAGTCTCAAATTCTCTCAACTCTCTGCCATTGTCAACACTCAACAAACAGACACCAACAGTTAGCCAAAAAATAAAAATAACCATAACAGAAGAGTATAATGTTGATATATTACCTGCGAAAGCGCAACTAATGATATTGTACTCAAGTTTTTAGATAAGAAAATTGACAGAAAGCCAAAATTTTGCCTAAAAAATTAAGTGGATGTGCCATGATTAGTGATCTATCTATCTATAGATGAAAAAGTGGGCTCTCACATTCCAATTCATTCGACGATCATCATTATTTCCGTAAAAAATGTTGATTACATTATTATGATTTTATAACGTTGTTGTTTAGATAAATACTCTTATTATAATGAATAATTATTAATGATTTTGGTACATTATTTTTCCAAACATAACTTGAAGAGTATGTATTACTAATTAGATATTTCAATTTAATTATTGGTGAATTTTGCATATAAGAAATCATATGTTAATAATTAAAACTTCAATTATCTTACTAACAACTTTGATAAAGTAACCAATCAATAATGAATGTAAAATTTTTGTACTATATTCACCAATAAGGTAACTAAAATTCATAATTATCTTTTATAAGTAAATTCAACAATTATGTAACTAAAAAATTCAATTATTGTACATAAATTTCCACTGTCATAATAGTGTTTGCAAAAATTATGTGTAAAAATCATTACTCAATGAAAAATATTAACACAATAATAAAGAATAGTAAGAATTAATAGAAAATAAAAATAATAATTGAATAAAATAATATAACTGATTTATTTGTTAAAAAGTTCATAAGTATACTACGACATTTCTACAAATTAAATCCTAATTTTAACCGAAGAAAAGTCTGACTCTATAATATTAGAATATAAAAACACAACACAGCGTAACTCCGTGTGTGTAAGGAAAGTATTATTTGTAATCAATGTTCGTGCAGACAAGGTAACTCCGTGCCCGCGAGCCGAGCCGTGGTGTTTTGTATTTTCTTATTTAATTGTTCAAATCTTAATAAATTATTTAATTATCCCATAAAAAATAAATTTTTGAATTCAAACTAAATTGCCATGAAAAATAATATTAAAGAATTTACACGTGTTTATGTGAGGTTAAAATATTTATAGAATTTAGATAAATACAATGATGAAATTCAAAATTGTTTGAATAGTTCTCTATATGGCATTTAAAAGGTGTATAAAGTTTCCTATCACATGTCAACCTTACAAGTTTGATATTTAATTAAAAAATTTTACAAGTTAAATAAAACAATTTCACGTTTCTTTTTTCAATTCTCGATTTGTTACTATAATAAATTGGATGATTTAAAATCTAATAAATTCTTTGGCAATTTCTCATTGATGAATAGGCTACATAAGTCTTTCTTTTTACTAAACATTCAATGTCAGACGAAATTTAGTTAACGTTTCTTCTTTGTAATTTTTCCCTTCTTTTTCATCTATTTTTCAGGAAAGTATAATATCACTTTTTGAAACTATAAAATATCATTTTTTTTTAATTTCATCTTTGATATTAATATGACAAAGGACTAAAACTCACTTCTTGCAATTTTGATTACCTTTTTATTCAAATTTTTTTTAATAAAACTAATCATTAAATTGAAAGTTTATATGTTATAGATCATGTATATAAAATTTTACATTAATTCAAAATCATTTAATATACTTTTTATATATATTTAAATCAACATAATAAATACTTTATATATATATATATATATATAAATATATATATATATAAAAGAACTATTTGATCACAACCCTAATGATGTTCAAGTTTTTTAAAATTTGGCACTGATCAACATAATATATAGTTATAATTCAACAATTAGATTGATAAAAATTATATTCTATAAAAAGTTATTGAAGGTATAATTGTATCAACTTTTACATTGGTGTCAACGAATCCCTATATATATATATATATATATATATATATATATTAGTCACCTCATCCTTCTTTTTAAAACTTTTCAAAGTATAATAAAACAAGACATATGTTATGTTTCCATTATTATGGAAGAGCATCACACCAGCTAATAAATTATATAACTGTATGAAAATTGTCCTCTAATGTGCCAAACATATTATAACTCTATATAGAAAAACTTCTTTAAACTAAGTTTATCTATAAAAGAAAAAAAGGTGGAAAGCTACCAATTCTTAGATCATTTAGAAGGATTCATACACAATACATTTTACTAATTTAAAGATAGTTAAAATAGAGTACTATATATTAGTTTCACATAGTAATGGTAAACACTTTTTTCTGACATAGATGAATTCATATATAAATAATGAATTTATTTATAAAAAAGATATAGGAAATTATGTGTTAATAATTATAGATTTCAATTGTGTAAGTGGTAAATTTGGTGAAAATTTTTTTTATTCATTATTAATTATCTTACCATATTCATAGAAAATATAACTAAAATCTCCATTTATTTATATATTAATCTTTGAATATTTAAATAAGTGTCTAAAACTTATGTATAAATAATATTTATTGTAAAAATAAACCCTATTTTTTTTTTTTTCGTTTAGAGACAAACTCACTTTTAAAGAGCGTCATCTCACTAAGTCACTATGTATTACATTGACAGCTCCTTCCCATCAAAGTACTTCTATGGCATTACTCCATTGTTTTAGATTCCACGGGGGTCTTGTGTTGTGTCTTTCCTTGTATGTTCCTTACCGAGACAAATTTTCTTTTCATTGCACTCTTCAATTTTGGTTGGATTCTCGTGTTCACAGCTGCAAAAATATGTTAACACCTCCCATCAACCCTATATATGATGCAAAAGTTGATAAAATTCATAATTCTGCATTATCTATTCATAAAAATTTGAAGAGTTGGGCACTCGTTGGTTGTGTATGCATCTAAAGTGCTCACCAATTTGATATCAAAATACGTCGGCAGCATTAATGACAGCCAACTGAACCAAAGCTATGTCTACAAATTCGACGAAGAAATAATAATTTAGTCATGAATGAATCTTATATTTCAAGTTGTGCATAGATTCAAGAACCAAACTCATACATTAATAATTCAAATGGACCACTTGTATTGTCCATTCATAAGGCTAAAAGGGAATCACATTATTGGTAGGCATTGCTAGAAAGGAGGTTTTTTTTTTTTTTTTTTTTTCACGTATACCACCAACTTATGATATAAATTTTAAAATAAAATCTTAAATTCATATTTAAAATATATGGGGTACATGACTTAAGTTTAATTCCTTTATTTCTAGATTTCTCCATTAGTAGGTGATCTACAAGTATTTTTATTAGCGCTTGATAACATTTTGAAAATAGGGATATTGAAGAAATTTCCTAATAGAAATTATTTCTTTTAAGAAAAATTCAGAAAGAAACAAATTGAATAGAAGAGACTGAGAAGGGGTCCCAATTCCAAGCATGGTATAGCAAGCTCCGGGTGCTAGAAATACGACCGCGAGACACTAAGAGCACGTGAGTGATTAGGGACATGACATTGTTCAAGGTGAAAAGTTGAACAATGGCAGTAGTAGGACCTCATGGTGCTGCAACCAACGACAAATGGTTACCAAACAAGAAAAATGAAACCAAGAGTGTTGTGACATAGAAGTAAGGTGATGGGGGTAGTTTTCTTGCCATGTGTTTTCGTAGAGGCTTTGATGGTTGGAGGGGCTTGGCATGGAGCCAAAATCAGTGTGCAACCAAAAGGAGCAACCCGGTTGGTATTATTGTCCTTCAAATTTATATATGGACCTCTTCCTTCTTGTGGTGTTGTTGGGGGGTTAGTCTGCCACACAACATATGCATTGTGGTAGATCTTGTCTGAGTGCTGTAACGGGTGAAAAATTTGCTCCATATGACCCACAAACATGTAATTAGATTAGATTAAGTGGTGGAGAAATTTTTAGCTAGTCATGATTTACCACATCATCTCTTAAGCACACAAATATGCGTATGTGCACTTTTATTTTGATCCCTCCTCTCCCTCTCTCTTTTTTTTTTTTAAGACTAAAGTTTGGATTGACGGAAATGCTTGCCCCAATTTAGGGTTCGGCTCATGCTTTGGTGTTCATCAAATGTTTATAGAAGTACTTAACATTACCGACCAATGAGAGAAACTTGAGAATCGAACTCAAGTTATGACGATGTATGAATGAAATACTAACCAAGTGAGTATTTCCAGTTGGCATGATCCCTACTATATTACACTTGTCAAAAAACAAATTATATATTTATGATAGGTTATGTTTAATTAAGAATTATTCTTAAATGGTGCTACACAAGGAGAGTATTTTCATTATTGCTTTGAAGGTAAATAATGCAGCATATAGGCGCATTTTTTTTCCCCTTCATAGATTCATCTACTTTTTTGGTCCCTCAATTTGTTTTTCTTGGGGTCCTTTACTATAACACTCAATTTGTCTACTTGCATAGGTACTCAGAGTGAGTGATTTGGATTGAATTCTTGGATCTAAGGTCAGATATCAAAGTACATACATATTTGTGAGACCAAAATTCAAGAAAATGGCTACATACCTGTCATCCAACTCTAAGCATAAAGTAAGGGACTAGAATTAAAAAAAAGAGTACATTTCGTGAGAGACAAAAATAAAAGAAAATAACTCCAAGGGACGAAAATGAAAATATATAACTCATCTTTATTATTGCTTATAGCATAATGAATATTCTGTTTTGTTTTTCAAAACCAGATCATGTCATCCGGAACACAGTTGCCAGCTTGTTCTTACCTGCATTCTCAAAGTTCCTCAAAGTCAAAAGACAAGAGCAGAACATAACCTTTATAATCAATTTAGGGGACATCCAATTGAATTCAGACTGTGATATGTCTAAGAGTGCGAAGAAGAGTCAAAGTGGTTAATATCACCAAATCTTTTGTACAAACAACTGATGGAGGTATCACTATTCAAAAAACATAAAGCACCATAACCGGAAATCATACCAAATGAGTGATTCAATCATTTGTTGAACCAACTGTTTATCGCAAGATCAAAAATTATAGTAACTAACTAGAGCATAACTCTTTTTATTTAAGCTTATAACTAAGTGCCATTGTTCGTCCCAACTCCAACTCTATTTGGGCTTTGTCAAGGTAAGATATTAACCCACAACCGACAACAAATTATCTAAAAAATTTAGTCATGTGCATAATTATGGCAAAAATTGCCCCCCTCAGGTAAAATTAGGTATAGCTTAATTCTTGCTTAACTGATGGGCAAAAAAAGGGTTACCGTATAATGATTGTTGTATTAGTGCATGTATTATTACAATGTAGTTCACATCTACCATTCCAGCATGCTGCCTAGTTCCACGGGTGCCTGAATTTCCATCGTGTAAGTGTCATTAATTAAAATTAGATAATAAAAAATCAGATTTGGATCCCCTAAAATGAGAATAGTTATAAAGTGAGAAAGTGAGGGACTATTTATCTTTGAATTATTTTGGCGGGATTCATACACAAAAAAAATTATTCATTCAAAGATAAAAAAATTATTCATTTTCTCACTTTATAACTACCCTTGTACTAAAGAATCTTGTTTCAAAAAATCCATCTTACAAATAACTTTTACATGAGCTTTTGTCTAATAATGTTTGTCTACCGCCAAGTGTTTAGTGATATGTACGTGTTAACAGTACGAAAAGGTCTCAAATAAATTAAGAGGAGAAATAAACATAGTGTAAGCTGATAGGCATAGACTATAGCTTGAAGAATCCTTCCTAGCACTGACTTCATCCAAATCTAGCTGTCCTGTAGTAGTGAGCTTGATATTCTAACGTAGTAATTTACACTGTATACTTACGATGCTATTGATAATTTGATATATATATATATATATATATATATATATATATATATATATATATATATATATATATATATAAGTAAGAGAAAATTATTGACTGAGACTCTTGTTTATACATCACACAAATGAAAATTAGATATTTATGGGATCGCTCATTAATATTCTATTAGAATTATAATAGCTTCAGCAACATGAAATGATCCCAAAGGATAAATGAATAGTCATAGTGATGCCTGATGTACTCTACTCCATGTATGACTTTTGGCATGCACTAAGCATAATTTTTGTGATACCCTGCCATCTCAAGAAGCTAATCTGCAAGTTTAGATGACACCCTCTCATATTTCTCTAAACGTTATTCTTGGTCATATAATTTCATTTTTCGGAACATCCCCAAACAAAACCATATAACTAAAAGATTTAGGGTATGATTAATTTAATTTTTGAAAGAATTATTTTTGAAAGAAAATCTTTTAAAAAAATTACTTTAAAAAAAATAATTTTTATTTAATTTGAATATGTCAAAAATAAATTTAGAAAAATAATTTTTACTTAGATAGAATAAAATAAAATTACTTTTAAAGATATAATTACCAAAAAAAAAAGGCATAATATGGCAGTTGGAGATATGTAAATAAGGATAATTCTATAATTTTATTTTCTCATTCTCTTATCTTGAAGTAAAAATTACGTCAAAGGCCACTTTTATTAAAAAATCTTCTTTCCACCGGAAAATGATGATTTATAATAAAAAGTTAAATCAAACCTAATGGCATACTGCACAAACTCCATTTTATATCGATAGAAGGCCTTCCACCATTGCCCAACGGTAATCCAAACGGCTCATTCTATTCTCACACAATTTTATGGACATTATTTGAACATTGAGATACATTAACTTACCTTAAATTTAGTTAAGCCCTTCAGATTTTCTGCACACTACTAGATTCAGTTCTCCTATTAAATTACGTAAGGCATGGAAAAAACAAGAAACCCGTCATGTGATGTAAAAGAAATAGCCAAGGAAACACCCAGGTCCGTTGCGGAGAAAGGCATTGAACTTCAATTTCATACACAAGAGTAAATATACAAGAGTACAGAGTACACAGGAAACTTGTTTAGTCAACAAACATTTCAACTTGTAAAACCGAGAGCAAAACGTTCATGGAGATAAAACTGATCCTGGGATGTGAAGTAAAATGGTTGCCTCTGTATCACCATCAATTAGAGCATCTACATCCTTCCCATGTTAGAACCATATTGAGTGCATGTTGTTATCAATCAGAACCATCTGGGAAATTATCCAGCGCATCTTGTTTCCCATGGACATAGAAATCAACTACTGCCTTCATTCTTGCAAATTTATCAGGATGGTAGTTAATATGTACAATCACTGGCTTCAACTTCTTAAGTCTATCATTTTTTCTAACAGTCTTGAAGAGAACCTTACTGTTCATAAAGAGATACATATCCATTGTTCTTTTGGCAGCATGAAGTCCATCATAACCAGGATGTGAAGGGAAAAAGAGCTCTTCATTAAAAACTGCCTGGTCCCACGCTTTTGTTTCTCGGGAAAGCCTGCTAGCAACACGATCTAAGAGCTCAATTGAAGGAAGAGTAGGCCTTATGTAAAAGAAACCAGAGTTGTAAACCCATATTCTCATTGTATGAGCATATCGCGCCCAACCCATCGAAGGTTCATCGAAGACATCGTTATACCCATAAGCTGTCATATTATTGTGACCATCAGACATTGACTCCACATCTGAATCCCTATAAAGATGGTCAAATGGGTTCTGCAAGTATACAATATCAACATCCGAAAGAATAACACCATAACCCAGCTGCAAAAATTCTCTCAGAATACGAAATTTCAGTCCCGAGACAGCATGGTTATTACCTGCCTTAGCAATTGAATCAACATATTCATCCGGATCTCTTCTATAGACCGGAACATCATTTGATTTGCAGAATTCTTCAGTTGCATCATCTAAGGCAACTACTAAATAATTAGGTATGCCAACCCTCTTGATGTTGGTGAACCAGAGCTCTAACATCTCCTTCACATTGTAGGTTGCCAGGCAAACTATAAGTTCTTTATAAATAGCAACTTCCTCCAAGATTTTCGCCAATCTTGGATTCACAGATTCATCAGGAATGACAGTTGGATTCGTTCTGAGACCCTTGACAGTGCCAAAAGGCCCAGCCTTGTGCTTCTCACCCAGCACAACAACCTGCTCCTGTGCATGACCCTTCCCTTGCTCAGCCATCCGCAGCTTTTCCATTAGACTTCTGACCTGTTTCTTGAGCTCGGAATTCTTCTCCCTCGCTGACAGAATATCCGTTTTCAGCCCATCAACTTGTTCTGGCGATTCACACGCAGGTGACACCGTCTTACAATGAATAGCAAAAATAAGAGCCATCAGACATACATAAACCATGCCAAATCCAACCAGATAATATCATAGCATTTTAATTTCAACGCCTCATGCAATAGTTCTGCCCTAGTTATGGTCAGAAGATGTCGCAAGAATACAAGTCCTAAGAAGCAAAAGGCTCTCTCTCTCTCACAATGTATCAATGCAATGCCTATCTTTTCTTCTTTTTTGGTCCTGGCATTTACTTGAGAAATTTTGGACCAAGGGCAGTAGATAAGTAAAATCCTCCCCAAAGTAGTAACTCCCCAAAGTATACTAACGCCCTGTTTATTTTTGTATTAGCAATTGCTTGTACAATTTCGAATGACAGGTAATAGTTAAGTAAAACCTTTTTCTCAAAGTTGCTCCAAGATTCAAACTCCTAATATTGTAAGTAAAATCTGACTAGGATCATAGTTTAGTTCCGCTATGACCAACCACTTTTGGGTCAATGCAGTGCGCATTTGGATTAACTTCTTTTGAACCCGAAACAGTTTATAATCAAAACCTTCCTCTGAACACACCCCCCCTTTCTAAAAAAAAAACGAGTCATTTTTTACCTAAAATTGAAGCTAAACCAAACACACTAAATCGAATACTAATGCCAAATCTACTAAACGAACAGGTTCAAGGTTCAGCTAACAGGATATCAAGTAGAGCAGAATTTCAAATAGTAAATAAGAAACAGAGAGAGAAAGCGAGTAAGTAAGGTTCTTTCTCTCATGATACATCAACAAAATGCCTATTTTGTTTGGCTTATTTTAAATTCAAAACAGCTTATAGTCAACACCTCACATAAATCTGAACCCCAAAAAAAAAAAAAAAACATTTTTCCCCCAAAAATTGAAGCTAAAACCAAACATACACGTAACATTGAAGGAACTAGTGAGTAGTGAGCACAGATAAATCAAATTCAAATGCAAGTCCTAAACAAAGTCGAATATTAAATGGCAAATCTACGAAACAGAAAGATTCAACTTCCAGCTAATACAATACAAGTAAATCAGAATTTCAATAGCAATTAAAGAAAAAAAAAAAAAGATAGAGAGAGAAAGCGAGTGATCAAAAAGACGGAAAAAAAACCTGAGGATGGGAAATTCGAGTTCCGAGATTGGAATGATGAGGATGATGGAAGAAGAAGCCATGGGGAAGGAAGAAGGCGAAGACGCAGCCGAGGAAGACGCCGACGGCGACGGCGGCCGCGATCCGAGATCCGACGGCGGATTGCGGTTTGTCTCTGTTGGTCAGCAACCCGTCCCTGCGACCCGCCATCGAAACTGGAAATCAAGCAATGTGGAACCTTCTTCTTCTTCTTCTTCTTCGTGTTTAGGACATGAAAAAAAAAAGGCTCCGATTTGAGAACACTAAAAAAAATACAAAAATAAAAATAAAATCGAGATTTGAGATTTGATTTGATTTTTTTATATATATATTTTTATTTTCAGCTCAGAAACTGAGAACCCAGAAGGCAAACAAACACGGAGGGAATCTTTCGTGTAAAGGCGGTGTCAACTTCGGTGGCAAGTGAGTAGCCAGGTGAGTGGGAAAGTTACGTGAATGTGATGCTGTAATAATAAAATGCAGCAAAATAATCCCACTTTCCTAATAAAGCCCTCGTTAACATGCGACATAATACTTCGCCAGTTGTGTTTATTTGTACATGTTTACAATGGAGAAACAAGTATAAATAAAATTCAAGCTAAACTTACGATTAATTGATTACAACAAACGGAAGTATAAAACAATTTTTAAATAAAACACATCATAAGATAGACAATTCTGTATCATACCAAAACAAAAGAGCATAAGTGAGCTCATATTTTTTATCTTGACTCTTGGTTCACATAGAACTTTTATAATATATAGGGAGAATGAAAACTTAATTGTCTAATTAGTGTGTTTGAAAATCGGGTGGGATGGGTCAAAATTGATTTTGGAGGCCTAAAATCAATTGTGTGAGATTTTTGTGTCTTTGATTATTGACTATCAGAATCAATTCTTGATTTTGGGAGAAATAATTTTCTTTTATTTTCTATCAAAATAAAAAATGATTTGGTTAAAATTGATTTTGAGGTAAAATAATTTATATTTGGTAGTTCTTTTAAAGTGATTCAGAATTGATTCTGAGAGTGAATAATTAAATATCATAAAAAATTTCCAGAATCAATTATGGAGGTCTAAAATCAATTTTAAGAAACTCAAACGAGCTCTCAAACACATGTTAATTGAAGCATCTCAACTAAAAAAAATTCACTAATCGTGTTGAACAAGAAGACACCAAGTCCACATTGTGGTACATTTTAGCACACTAAGATAAGAATTGCCAAAGATGAAGCATCACCTCATCAACATCTCTGTAAAAATAAACAAAACCCTAACCTCTCCACCACAGAGGTTGTCGGTCTAATGCCTAATATGGGCTTTGTCATGTTAACAATCACAAGAATTGCGTGCAAACTAGTTTTATGTCATCTCCACAATCTAAACACCGCTTTCATTAAGAAAAGCTTGTCAAACGAAATATCAAACAAATTAATGCATAATAGGAAAGTGGGAAGTAGAGATAGAAAAGAGGGGAAAAAGAAAAAAAGAACACCACAAAGAAATAATTTGATACATAGGAAAATTTCGATTCTCCTTTATTGTATAAATATCTGATTTTTATTTTTCTTATCAATAATTTTCAATTTTATACTTCATGGTATATAAATTTTTCCCCATGTTTAACATATATATTCTGATTTTTAACTCTTTTTTTTTTTGTATATCAACAACAATAAGATTTAAACTTAGGACCTTGTAAAAATTACTTAAACCTCTCTACATTGGACTATTCCTAATGACTTTTTGGTTTTCCACTTTTGGCAATTGTTGAGGGCACGTTTAAAGAAAAAATGAAAAATGAAACGAAATGCATTTGAGTACTATTTTATTTTGATTAAATATTATTCAACTACTTGTAACTACTATATTTTTTTTATACTAAATTTTGTTAAAATTCCACATAGGAAGAAGGTTTTTTTTTTTTTTTTTTGATGTGGACGTAGGAAGAAGGGTGATGAATGATAGATCCTTTCCCTTTTATAGGAATGTTCTACACTATAAGATTCTTGGGAAAAAAAAAGTCAAATACAGTGGGGCCTAATCTTCACATCCATTTCCAATGGCAATGATCCAATGTCATTTACGTACAGCTAAGCTGAAGTTGAGTCAATCAAAAAACAATTCTATCACATTTTTCTTTTCATTTTCACTTTTGTTCCTGATTGCAGCCATAAATAAAATACGGGAAAAGCATCCTTATCAAGACCGCGATTGTCCTCCCTCTTCCCTCCATCTATCCTCCAACAAAATTGGCCCTTTAAAGAAAGCTTAAAAGCCAAATGGCAACTATCAAGCGACCACACCATCAAATATCAACGAAAGATTACCTTAATCCGTGATAGGAAAGTATCACATACTAAACAATTATTTGATGTGACTACAATATTGATAGCAAGAATTGACCTCAACCCATAAAAAATCAGTATATTCAGAAAATTATTCCTCAACCTCAACAAATATTTTTGTCAATTAAATTTAACTGGAGCTGCATAATCTTCTCAGTTCTCACACTAAAGCAACTACTTAAACTTTGGATGGAAAACCAATCAAAAGATAAAATAGACAATAGAAATTTTAAACTCAATGGGACTATCTCAACAGAATGTCACTGAAGTATGTTTCTGACTTATAATCACAATAGGTCACCACCAGGACAAAATGGGTATATATACACGGGGGGGCACATAAAAATGAATTTATGCATCTTTAGAGCTTCTAATATATGAAACTACAACAGTGGTATCATCGAGCTTGCCACCATAGTACCGGATTCCAGCATCTTGAGCAGCAGTGGAGAAAGGGGTTTGCCTGTCTTTATCGAGTGCGCGTTGACGAGCCAATGCAGCTATCTTCTGGGCTGTCACCTGAGGGCTAAAGCCAGCTCTTACAGCATGAACCACCACCGCTGTTATCTCATTGTTGTACAAGTTATCAAACAGCCCATCTGTACCAGCAACTATAACATCGCCAGCTGCAACAGGAACTATAAAAACCTGATATGAACAAAGCAACATATCTAAGCATTCTACATGTAGCAAAGAACCAGATGCATGGAGCCAAACATCCAACAAGCTGAATGAGTTAATTCTCAATTTTATCATCATAAAGAATTGAACTTGACTCACAGATTGCCATGGTAAATACTTAATATAAAGAGCATTAGCAAAAAATTACACAAGGCATAATCAAGACGAGATAATAGGCAGAAGCTAGTAGTGATCATAAATATATGTCATATAGCAAGTTTTATTATGTGTGTGCTTATAGGAAAAAAGCAACCTACTCATAACAATGCGGAGCTAAGATCTGAAATACAAACCTGTCTGTTAAGTGCTAACAATCAGCTCAGGAACCAAATCTTAATGGATCATATTACGTGCCATATATGCTTGACTTAATAACAATTAGGGCATATACAATAAATACATTAGAAGTGATAAACAAATGGTAGATCCAGTAGCAAACATTTTTTAAGGATTAAGCAAATTGTCATTCAGTGATTAAGAGTGAAAGAAATGATGCTTCATTAGCCAATGTTTTCACATCTCCAAAGGGTGAAGTCCACAAAAGGAAAATACCTGACCAGAACTAGGTAAATCACCATTAGTACCCAACTGATAGGTGAAATTGAAATCATGTTGCTGCACTGGGGATCGGAATACGGTGCACCCATCACGGACCACCATAAACCCACTGTCCCCCAAATTAATAGCATTAAGCCCCTGTAACAGGAACACAACATATGAATATATGTTGATGAAAGAATGCAACAAAATAGAGATCTCCTTCAGGATTATAAAATAACATATCAATACTGATTATTTACAAACGCAGAATATTTGTAACCTTGATTAGTTGCTCTGCCATTAACAAACAAGCATAATACCAAGTAAAGCGGAAATAAGAAAGGCTAAGTTCCACAACAGAGTTGAGAAATAATTAGTTTTTTGGGAGTTCAAAAAGTACTCACCAGTCACCACCATCTTTGTTAAACTGAGCTTCATATTACATAATCTTATGCTTTGATGAGTCCAATGCCATCAAATTTATATTTTAGAAAATTAAATAAGAACCCCCCATTTAAAACTTCAGTTAATTGTTTGTTCATCAACATATCATCCAATCAATTATGCAAGATCTACTCTCTAATAACTATCAAAGGTAAAGTCAGTAATAGTTTAATAGTATGTTGAGATGTTTAAAGCAATATAAGTCAATGAGACAGAACTGAAGCTCTGATAATATTCCAAAGAGAAAAGCATAATGTGAAAAGTCACCTGATCAGTAAGTGCGATGATGCATGCTGTAGAGGAACCCCTAGCTCTGGTAATTGAGTGTGCTTTCTCCAGCACCCTAGCTGGGTCAATTGAACCTTTGGGCTCCTCCTGAATAGCATCTACTGAATTGGACATGAGTTCTCGAGAGTAATATCCAGCATTAACACCCTGATCTGCCCAGCCACCAACACCATCAGCCACCCCAATCGCTTGTTCCTCAGAACATATAAAATGAGCATCTTCTCCACCAGTTTCTTCTTTATCGGGATGGGGCAAGTAGCATGATCCTGATATTAACTGGAGGTTTTTGCCCGAAGGATTTTTTCTGCAGTCATCAGCCAATCATGTCATATCAGCCATTAAAATTGTAAATTCAGAATATATTTTTCACCACTAGATATGGCCTCCATGTATATATGTGTGTGTGTAGGGGTCCAAAGAAATTCGATTAGCACCTGACTGACTTAAAAATTTATGCAACATAAGTGAACTAGCTTACCAACTATTTTGATCAGTAATTGGAAGCTGTTTAAGTAAGCATCAGTCAAATTATTTTTTATAAGGGGAAAACTTTTTTCAGAAATTTTTTTTAAAAGAATTGATGCAATGATACTTTTATTTATTGATAGGTACTCAAATATTATTGGTTAAAAATTAATTAATAACACCAAACTTTCATGTGTCATTGATATTGAATTCACTTTTTTAAAACGTAAAGGCCAATAAATTATAAAAATCATCAACCTTTCTTATTTGAGGGAAAAATACATAGAAACCCCTTTAACCTAATAAACTCCTTCGCCTTCAATTTTGGCAATTAACCTTTTCAACTTTGTAAAATTTTTCAATGACCGTATTATGTAAACATGGGATCCAACCATAATTTTTTCACTAAAAAATAACACTAGTCAAATCTCCGTACTCATAACGTATTAGCTCTTCAACCCTTTTAAAATGCCCTTAGATCACAAAAGGACGTTTATTATAGCCATAACCACTCTTTGGCCAGAATTATATTGCTTAACATGCATAATGTGTTTATACTGGTGAATATGAAAGGGAAACAACTTACTGTTCAGCTGATTCTGCAGAATTCGTTAGCTGCTCCTCACGGGCAGAGGTGTCAAAAGGTACATCGTGAGCAGGCCCAACAGAGAAAGATGATGTTGACGAGCTATGGAAATCTCTGGACCCTGACTCTGTATAAGGGTGAGAACTGATCCAAGTCTTTGCAGCATGATAAATAAAAAAGCCATAAATTGCACAATTATCTGGCCGCTGATGGTTTTCCAAACTCATGCTCACTTTGCTCCCATTGGCCAAACTTGTTCTAAAACAGATATTACTCCTATTCTTTATTGGTAGTGACTGGTGACCACGCTTCAAAGTCGAGCTATCTAAATAGCATTCTCCAACCAAAGCTCTGGGCAAGTGAGCAGCCATTGTTTTACCCTGAAGTTTCTGACCAGCCGAAAACTGATCAGGTCCAGAAAGTGCACAATCAATGTGGTATCCACAAACCTGAAACGAAGGCCCTGATACAGATGGAACCGAAAATGTCCGTGACAATGTATCAACTACAGACAATGTTCTTCTTTTGCCAACTAATTCTGAGCTCGAAGAAGCTAAGGTAACACCCGGTCGTGCAATCCGGCACAGGTCCACACAAGATAAGCAATTCACAGAACGAAAAAACCTTGAACCCCCAAACCACAACCTTCCTTGTCCAATCAGAACCTCAGCACAGTCCTTGATTCCAACCTCCTTCCCCACAATTGACCTTAGCCTTGAAAAGTAATTATTAGATGGCATTTTACAAACAAAAGAATTCAGGTTCAACAAACACAGCAAGATGGTTTCCTCCACTACAAGCAAAACACAATCTCATAACTCCCAACACATCAACACTTAAATATTTCAAATCAATCACGACTGCAGCCCAAAAATCCCTTCAATTATTCAGAGACCTAAAAATAGATTAACAAGAGTATCCATAACGGAGTCATTCCACAATCTAATAAAAACCGCGCTTATTATCAGAGAGAAAATTAAATTCAATTAAAAACAAATATTGAATTAAAAAAATAAAGAGTGATGAAGAATCTTACAGTTGGGGGTAGAAATTGGGGCAAAAAGGGTATCGAACAAAAACCCTAGCCATAAAAGTTTGGAATGAAACAGGAGTTGGTGCGAAAATAATATATATAGAAGCAAAAAGGAAAAAGAGTAAGGGTCAAAATTGAATCTTGTTGGAGTTAGGTGCGAGAGAGAGAGAGAGAGAGAGAGAGAGAGAGAGAGAGAGAGAGAAGGGTCTCTGAATTTTCCCGCTTGATAGGAGGAGCTTGTTACAGCCACAACTATAATCGGTAATGAGTGAAAAAATAATAATAATAATAAAAAAGAAGTGATATGCGAATATAGAAAAGAAAATTGTCAATTTTCAGAGAATCTCGAAATTTCTGTGGGTTTGTTTTTCTAAGGTCTGATAATAGTTTTATCGCTTTTATGGAATTTACCAAAAACAAACTATTCTAATGATAGTCACATCTCATTAAAAAAATAATAATAAATAATGATAATCACTTACCAAAAAAAGAAACGGAAAAGAAAAGAAAGTGTTATAATATAATAGTACAGTATAAATCCAATATATATATATATAACTTGCAAACCTGCTTACCCCCAGTCAGGTACAGAGGTAGGGATAGTTAATAGCAACAGAATCTTCAGTAGTTCGTTGAATTGTAGATAAAACTTGGGGTTGTTAAAATGTAATTCGAACTGAATAAAGATTAAAATTCAATTAAAACAGAAAAAAAACCTAATCTGCATTAATTTTTCAAAAAAAAAAATCAATTCGATTAGACTGGATTACAGTTTAAATTTTTAAAAATCAATATAATTCAATCTAAATCAATCAATTTTATACACATTTTTATTATTAAATTTTTTAATTTAATTTTCATATATTCCATGAAAAAAAATAAATTTTAATTAATTTTTGGTAGAAAAATATGTTATATAGATATCTAATATGTATTACTATATCAACAAAATAATTTACTCTCACATTCACTATCTCAAAAATTTCACATATAATAATACATGAATGAACAATACATTAAACTTAATCTCTTAAATTTATACTATTAATTATAATATTTTCAATTTATTTACTATTCTTTTATTTTGGGCATTTTGAATTAAATATCTTAAAAATTTATTGTAAAGTGTTTTGAATTATCATAACTACCTTAAAAGTCATATTAATTAACATGATAAAATATTTTTTAATAAGAAATTACTCACGCAAATTTGAGTAAAGGATGAGATTAGGTAAAATCATTTCTAAAGTGATGGTAATAAAATTCAAACTATTGGAATTATAAATAAAATTCACTTAAGGTCATAATCCACTTTCACTGCAACCACAAATCACTTCTCGGTATGATAAAGTACTTTAGGTTGGTAGCACTTTAAAATAAATCTCTTATTTTTTCATGTTTGTAAATAAATGATAAATAGCTTGTTTCCATTTTTTTTTTCAAAAACTTGAAAATAAAAAAAATAAAAATAATATAGCATTTTAATAGTCATCAATAAAAAATATTAATTAAAAAATCAAAATGCTCCCTACTTTGAATAATTTTTGTTTTTCCTATTATTGTGTGTGCGTTTTTCACTTAATTTAATATCTAAAAGTTATAAAAGGGAAAAACAACCCTAAAAGTATAAATAATACATAGAAAGATATCTAGGTATACTGATGAATTGGAATTTTATATACTTATTTTTCCTCATATCTATCTCACTAACCCTCTTTCGTGCATATTTGAATTGACTTGGATCATTTTCTATTAATTCGACTTTGGTTGGACTTTGATCTAATTTTCCTGCACTAACCTTATTCTGACATTATTTTGGTTTTTGAGCCATAACTTGAGTTATATACCTTATTTTGGCATGATTCTTAGTTTGTAGGAAAGCCGAGAGCTAGGCCTACAACTCTTATGGAGAGATCAGAGGCTAATTCGGGAGTTTTTAAGCTAGATTGGGCCTTCAAGTGGACTCAAGAGAAGTAGACATGGATCCTAAGTAGAGTGTAATAATTGGGCTATATCTTAGGCTACAGAAATCCAATTGAGGCAAAATCAGTGCCATTGGAAACTGACTTCCAGGCCTACAACTCTTCTTCAGATTACTAGTGCAAATAATGGCATCTTCTGGGCCAAACATGTGGTTGAAGTTCACAGACAGATCCAATGAAGCTGAATTAGTATTTTTAGCATAAGTTTCCTACCACAAGTCCAATAATGTAGATGAGATATCTACTTGCAGCTTTAGAAAAGAGGATTAATGTAATTAGTTAATTAGTGTGTTAATCATAGGTATATATAGGAGGGAACCTGAACTGAGAAGAGACTTTTGACTCATTTTATGAGAATTTGAAAATAGAACTTCTTCTTCTTCTTCTTCTTCTTCTTCTTCTTCTTCTTCTTCTTCTCTCTCTCTCTCTCTCTCTCTCTCTCTCTCTCTCGTTTTTCCTCCATTGATGGAGGAGTAGATCCTCTTTTGATTCAAGATATCAAGTGAAGTAATTAAACTCTTGAGGATTAGTGCATCATTCGGATGCAAAACATCAATTTGGTTTCATCTTTCCTTCTCTCATTCTTAATTTCGTGCATATATTGAAGTTTTTCATTCTTGAATGCTGATTAGAAATGTAATCATGTCATATATGATTCGGTTGATGTATGTGGTTTGATTGCTGATGGAGTGTGAATTATGTTTCAAATCTGAACATATGATTAGTTGCATTGGTGCTTGAAACTAATTCAATTCAATTCGGTTCTCGAGGTTTATGAATCGAATTGATTGTGTAATTGGTTGAATTCATGGAGGTTGCCATACGAATGCTAGATATAGATTGAGGTTTCAATTATGTCAAAGTCTAATCACTGAATTGGAGTGTTGCATATAGTTAGAATCCAATGATAGAGTGTTAATTGTGTTTATCTTATGTGTTGGATTAGATCTTTTAATTCGGCTTTATCACTTAATTATGTTTTATTTTGATTTCTACATATTGCATTTCAAGTGTTCGATTAAACAATCCCCTTTCAATTTTTGATCATTTAGTGTAATCATCTTTGGGAAACGATTCAAGTTACATCCTATGCTATAGTTGTATTCAGTTTAATTTGATTGAGTAGTGATGCGCGAGTCAAATTTTGATCATCAGTCCGGGTGGCCTTAATTCCTCCAAGTTTTTACAATGACTTGCATGAGGATTAATAAATTGATCAATTGGCATGAGGATTATAGTTGAGTGATTACTAATTGATCAATTGGTATGAATTTGATTAATTAAAGAATTAGAAATTGGGTTTGGGTTCAAACCTAAGCTAATACAATTGGAGCTAGAAATCAACATAGATTAATTAGAGTTTAGGTCTCAATTATCTAATCAATTGTATGTTGATTGAATGCCTAGAGGTCTCTAGGTAAAATTGTGGAGTTATTAGTAGAGGTCTATCTAATAGCTCAAATTAGTCACGCTCTATGTGTTTGATATATTGTTTGTTAGTGATTAATTCACCTTATGCTTAAGGAGCTCTTTGAACTAGTATTTATTTTTATTTCACCTAATTTTCTTTTATAGTTTATTTACTGCATATTTATACAAAATCGCTTGTTACTTAACTAGATAGCAACAACATCCTTATGAGATGACCTTTGTTGCACTATATTTCAAATTTAATATAATTAAATATTTTAAAATTATAATTTGGAGTGGGCTGCGACACTCGCTATCATATACCCTTTCCATGATGAAAGATTTAAAAAAAGAATGCTACAATTTACTGTGCTTGTGGATTTCAAATGAAACTATTCACAAAGAAACTTTAAAAATTCTTAGGTGTTTCTTTCACCACTGTTTCATAAACTGTAAACATGAGCTTACTATAGTTGATCATTATCTTTTACTTTAACAATAATTTTGACGACATAGATAATGTTATATACTTAAATAATAAATGGCACATTTGTGAAGAGTCTAAGTAAAATTTTTATGCTCTAAAAATTTAGAATATGTTCAAATATGAAAAGTTTAGGACGAAAGTGAAGTGTAAATACACTAATACTATTTTTTTTTGTTTGTGAGTCTTACTTAACAATTGCAAGCACATTTCAGGAGTCCAAAATAACTTGTGAAATTGACCTTAGAATTGTTATATTGTTAGCTCAAATTAGAACATTTTAGGAGTCTAAAGTAAATTCTAAAATTGACCTTAGGATTGTTATATTGTTAGTTTAAACTAGAATATTTCAGGAGTTTAAAGTAAATTTTGGAATTGACCATAGCGATGTTATATTGTTAGCTTAAATTGGATCCACATATGTATAAAGCTGAAAAGAAAATTCATTCACTTCTAAATTTGCATGTTGTACCTAAAGGATTTACATGATTCACCACTGATTTGAGAGCCAATGACATTATTATCATTCCAAACACTGATAATCACTTTCATAATCTCCTAAAGACAATTTGTGTGCCATATTGAGGTTCCAAGGCCATCAGCAACCTTGGACCATGACCATATGTAGGTGAAATAGCAAGAGAATACCTCTGCAAGACCATGGCAAGAACAATCTTTATCTCAATAATGGCTAAATTGTGGCCCACACAATATTTGGGGCCTAATCCAAAAGGAAAATATGGAGCTGAATGCTTTCTAGGCTCAACAAATCTCACAGGATTGAATTCAAGAGCATCTTCTCCCCATCACTCTGTATCATGATGAGTTGCATTGATGGACATATATAGTTGTGTACCAGCAGGGATATCGATGTTCCTAAGGTTAACTCTTTTACTTGTTTGCCTCACTAATGCCCTGGTTAAAGGGTAGAGTCTAAGTGTTTCTCAAAGTATCAAGTTCACCTGTCAAGCAAAACAAGAGCCAATATTACTACTTCAATGTTGCTGCTCTCACACAATTTTTGCATACTATTTTTACACCAATCCTCACATAACGCACATTTGTCACCACATAATATAACTTAAATCACCATATAACACATGCTTATGATTACTAATAAGGACCTTGAAATCAGACAACTAAAGAGAGAGATAAAATAAAGAGAAAAAAGTAGATCTCATAGTTATATGTACCTACCAATGACTATGTTACAAATTATGGTGTCTCCATAATGATGTCTAATATATGGGTACAAAAAATATTTCTCAACACTAACTATTTGCATGCAGGTCACTGGTTTAAGTATAATGTCTAAAATGTGGTGTATAAGTATTGAAAGCATGTCCTCTTATGTGCAAATTTAAGATGACCTGATTGCAAATCCTATTGTTGGAATCATGTTAAAAAATGATAAATTTAGAAAGAATTTGATTAAAGGTGAAAATCTACACATAATCAAATTAAATTAAATTAAATTTGCACATACGATGATTTGCTACCACAAGTATCATTTTCCTTACTACTTTCTAGTATAGAAAGGATACCTATTACAAAGTTCATAAACTAGAAAGGCACAAACTTACAAGTTTTAAGCAGTTGGGGGTGTATTAGGTCCTAAAACACCAAGCACCTCCTCACGTGCTTGGCTTTGCCACTGTTGATTCAACCTTAAAATGAGGAGTGTCCAACTTAATGCATTGGCACTTGTTTCCTTTCCTGTAAGATAAAAGTTTTTGTAATCGTCTATTATCTCATCCAATCCTAACCTTTGTCTCTCATTGTTGATAGATATGTGGGAAGACATCAACAAAGAAAGTAGATTTTTTGAATTGCTTTGTGCTTTGTGGCTATCCTCAATCAACACTTGAATTAATTTTTCATGAGTTTTGTTTTCTAATCTCTTTCTTTCTCTGTTCTTCTTGGTGGGTAGAAACCTGCACATCAGTAAGAGCATTTGGATATATGCATTATCAAAAAAATGCCTATAGAAAGAAAAGAACAAACAACTATTGGGTCTATCGATAGGATATATCCTTGCAACTATACAAATTTGACACGTCATAGACATTTCTTATAATAGGGAAAAGATTATACACACATACATATGAGAGGGTAGTAATTTTTGTACCGATGATCTTAGAAATCATTTGGACATTCGAAGATCAATATATAAATAACTAGAGTTTCAATTAAATTTCTGGTAAATATAGTGAATGTGGTAAAGTAACAAATAGTGGACGTGAAATTTTTTTATCAAATTCACCAGTAAGATAATTATTTCATAAGCAAATTCATCAATAATGCCATTGAAATCACTAGTTATTAACATATGATCCCTTAGATGTCCTAATGATGTCCCAAAAAAATGATATATCAATAATAGCACTCCTCATAATAAAAGTGGGCTCCACTAACTTTAATTAAGATACACTCATTTCTTTTTGATCTGTCAGTGTGTCTGACTAAATGTGAAGTCTTAAATTTGTAATTGTATGTATGCAAGATTTTATTCAATTGGTGGCTGGTTGTGTTTATTATTTCATATGGTACTTGAACCCAGGAATGTAAACACTTCTGAGGGCCAGGCAGACAAGGTGATATTGCTGTTCTAGCAGCTCAAAAATCTCTTTCCCTTCTTCATAGCTGCTTCCAAAAGCAACTCTGGATATAGTATCAGCTGAAAGATCATGGAGGTCTCTGTTCGCTTCAATCTCAAATTCATCATTGTTTCTATTCTCCTCTTCGTACTTGTATAACATTGTTTTCGTGCTCTCTATAATTCTTGGAATCCAAGACTGGTACAAATACATTTTAGTCACCAAAAATGTTAGTTTACATTAATTCAATTCCATATCATATATAGATTCACAAGACCACATATAAATGGTAGCTATTGTGTAACAAAAATTGCATAAACTCATAGTTTTGGAAGGGTTTAGTTTTTAACTTATTCTAAGCATCCTTGTCTCATAATTGAAGCCCGTGTAAACATAATAGAGGATTTTCTTTTATTATTTTTATAAGGATTTCTTATACTTCGAGTGTTAGGCTAATTACAAGACAAAAGTTTCTTGACCGTTTAACTTACACCCGTTTACCACTTAAGAAGCTAGTAAAAATTTTGAGTAACTCTTTTTCAATATATGAAAAAATAAAAATAAAAATTGATGACTTTATTTTGAGTTGGTACCCCTTTCCTTTAAAGACCACTAATTTATAACCATTAATCCACCAAATTTTCTCCATTACTCAATCACGTTTTTGACTTCCAATCAATCATAAACTTGGCCCTGCTGTTCATAAGAATGCCTGGAATATTGGTTTATTTTATTTCTAAGAAAACCTTCGAATTAAAATGATAGGTTTTTCAAACAACACATACGTCATGAGGTGGATATTTAGAAACAATGAAACAAATACGAAAAATTAATAACGAAAAAGTGTGAAGCACTGAAAGTAATATGTGATAAGTTCAGGCTTAGATTACCCTTACAATAAGGAGAATTTTTCAATTTTCATATACTCTTAAACATTATATTCACTCGACTAAAACTATAACACGTGGGTAGAATAAGAATTTTGGTCACTATACTAAGTCTTAAATAATAAATAACTAGATCAAACTTAAATTTCACCCTTCAACTGTAATGATTTAAAAATATATAAATATTTCCTACTACACCTCATGATTATTACATGTAGAGGAAACTTACCCCTACACTCTTTTACGGACATATCAAAGACATTTCACTCACATAATATAAAAATTACTTAATTTTTTTTCAATTTTTTTAATTATTTCTCACTACCACTTACATGATGTTCTTAAAGGTATCCAACATAAATTGATAAATAACATTTTTCTTTTATGCGTGCATAATAACCAAGTATAAGGAATAAATTATCTTAACTCGCTCTATTTTAGAAGCTTGGCTTGCTATTGCTCTATGAAAAGCCCATTTGTCACCTCTTGACATTATTATTCCTTCACCAAAGAACAGCTTCATGGAGGGATTCACTTCAATCCCTCAAACCCTCCACAAGTTTTCAAAAGCGCCTCCTTGATCATATCCGGGTCGGACAACACCAACCTTGATTTGGTCCCATGCCAACACATGAAAGTTTTCCCATACATTGGAGACCACCTATGGTAGAATGGACTCAACCTTTGAAGGATGTCGTGGCACAATGCCATTGGCTTTGATTGAACTTCATTGTACATCATGCAGATCTCATCACTATTGCCTTTGATTAGATGGTAGGAGGGACCCCTTATGCCTTGTTTGTGGAAGTGGCGTGCTATGATCCATGGAACCCATATGACGGAGTATGCCACTCTTATGGCAAACACTAGGAGCATGAGAATGATCATAAAGAGAAGAAGATTGTGCATTATTTTGGGGTTCCTAGGATAGTGAAGTGGAGGTAGTTAGTGTAGTGAGAAGGTTGTTATAGTTCTTGAAATAAGTGATGAGGGTGAGGTTTCAGGTGGAAGCTATGATTTACCCCAACATGGATTAACAGTTTAATTATAGTGATAACATACCAATAATTAGTATGAGATTAATGAATATATTTTTTTTAACAAGTACGAGATTAATGAAATTAGTACGTAGTAAAGCTATAAATCACATGAAAAACCATATAGATATATAGGGAACTACAAATAATTAGTATGAGTTTAATGAAATTAGTACTTCGTAAAGCTGCAAATCACATGAAAGACCATATCTATATGGGCAACTCTTACAAGGGCACGTGATTATGATGCAATGAGTGACGTATAAACCAAAAGCTGAGTTCACATGTGGCAAAAGGCTTTGAGTCATGTCACTTATATAACCTCAATTTTCCTTTATGTAAGAACAGTTAATGTTCAACTTATGCTATAAGGTAACACGCCAGAATTAACCTCCATGGGAATGGATTTAAAACACAAAAAAATGGTACGAGTTATAGTGTAAATATGAATACCAGCTTGTATAAGTAAGTATTATCATCGCAATTGCACAATTCCATTACATGAAAGAAGTATCTCATATAAGGTGCCAACAGCTATGCACCAAGTTATATTTGGTGCATTATATAGTTTGTGATATAATGGTAATGATCACAAGTTGTATTAATGTGTATCAATACATCAAATATAACAAGATACACAATAGATACTCTCCTCCTATCTCTACCCCTCCCCTTGGGTGAACTCCACCACGCTTACTCCTCCGAGCTCTGACTTAAGCATCTTGCTGGAGCTGCTAGATGTTGACCACACCCACACCCATGCCTACTTCTCCGCCCCATCTCTGGCTTCAACTACTTGACATCAACTGCGACACACACTAGGCCATCTCTGTCATCCACGGCCATGACAAATGCCCCACCGTGCTGGAGTCCGATGCAGCCACCATAGTTGATTTTGTGCTGCCGTCATCATTATTGTTTCTGCAAAGAGGAAGGAGCTACCATGGCTACCCCTGCACTCTCCGCTTAGTTCCTCTAATGCTGCTATTTTTGGTGCATCGCTGCCTCCAACCGCCACCACGTCTGCATTACCATTGCCATCACCGTGATGCAGCTACGAAGGTCTTAATTGCAAGTTTGGGTCCAACATGGTTCTTTCCCTGTGCTAGAAAGAAGATGGAGATGAAGGAGTGGTTCAATATCGCCCCACCGATTGGGTTGCGTCGTTGCCCGTCGCTGGTTCTAATGCCACCACTATTGGGTAAATGCTGCCATCATCAAAGCGCCACTAGGGAAGGAGCTGTTGTCATGAAAGCGCCACGGGATAAACACCACCGGGGGATAAGGCTTCACGAAAGTAAGGAGAGAGCAGCTGTTGCTCCATTGGTGCACCTCCAAGAGAAACTTTTTATGGTGAACCCAGTGCAAAATGCACCATTCTTAAGCCAGAGCATAGGAAAACTCACCCTCATATAAATAGATGTTAAGAAATGTTTTTTGAACTTATAATTTAAACATCATTTTGAATGTATAAAGATCAATGTATAAATAATTTAAAGATTTAGTGACATTTGTAGCAAATATGGTAAATATAATAAGGTAACGAATAATAAATATAAAGTCCTTCGACAAGTAAGAAAACAAAAATTCTCAATTATTAATACACAAGTTCTTATATTTTTCTATAAACATATTCACTACCAATACTTTAGTTCTAGTCCAAGGGAAACTAGTGGTTGATGAGAAGAAGATAACAACACCAAGGTAGCATAGAAACCCACATCCACGGTAATGCCACATGCCTATGTTTGAATCTTATTAATGTCCACACTGGAAAATTGGTTGTCAGGAAAATAGCAACTATAATGAATAATATTATTTATACCACCTTTTGAAACATCTTTAGAGGCTGACAACCTGAAGTGTCCCTTGGACGTTCACTGAGAGAAAAATTGAAATAAATTCTCGACCAATATTTATAGGACAACTCAAAATATCCCTTCAAAGATGTCAAAAAAAAAGTAGTATAAGTCACATTTCTTAACTAAAATATACAAGTTGTAACTCCTCCATTCTTTTCCAAAAATTTATATAGAATAAACAACTTAGACAAATGTAGTTCCTAATCTATGTTGAAGGAAAGGGTACAGTTTTTTATTGCATTAATATTTTACTATAAAATAAATATATTATTATTATTTTCTCTAAACCACCAGCATTCATATCCCGTCTCATTTTCTGCACATCTAGACTATTCTGTCACATACTCCCAAATTAAAGATGACTTTTTTCTTGCTTATATGCAAGAAGCATTTTTCTTTCTTACACTGGCAATTCACAGACCACACAAAGGGGCATCGCATATTCTTGGCTCTGTTGCTTAAAAAAGTTCAAATGAGAACATTTATTTTCTAGTAGTTAAACCACAAATCTAGTCAAGCCAACTTTTGATATCCAAGGTAGCATAAACTCAAGACAAGCTTGAAAGGGGGGTCTAATGTACAAAACTCCCACCTAGTGTAGGTTTTGAAGATGTTAGATGTATATAGCTTTACCACTACAAGCAAACAGACTAATTTGAACACATGATTTGAAAGTCACAAGGCAATAACCTTATCCTTGCGTCGCAGCTACTCAGGAACAACAACATTATACATATATAGGAAAATAAAATGAAAAAGGAAAAAAAAGCATGAAATTTCTCAATATAATTTATTTCCTTTTTTATGCAGCAACTTGAGAGCTAAAAACTATAGGATCAAATAGCAAAGTGATGCCAAATGATCATGATAAGATTAAAATCTAAGGATGAGTCAAGAGAAAAGCACATGATCTTAAATCTGCCACTTCAATTGTGATCGTTTACAACTTGATTGCCTCCAAATAGGCCATCTCTTCTTTTAGAGAAACCTGGAGGTTCCAACGCGGAGGCCCTATATTTCAGCTCCGAAGCTGCTTGAAAATCCAGATCGATTAAAGTAGGTCTAGAATTGTGATCTACAAAACCAAGTCTATAGGAACTTGTTGCTCCTCCGGGGTACCTTGAAAAAGAGCCATACCTTCTTAGTGGACCTCTGAGAGCTCCACCTCTAAGATCTATAACCTTAGCACTTCTTGAAGAAGAGTTTATAAAAGATCTATCTCCAGAACATTCGTTGCAACCACAAATCACTTCTAGGTTTGATATAGTACTTTATATTGGTAGTATGTTAAAATTAATATCTTATATTTTTATTTTTTTAATAAATGATAAATAGCTTGTTTCCATTTTTTTTTGGAAAAATTTGAAAATAGAAAGAATGAAAATAGCATTTTGATAGTCATCAATAAAAAATATTAACTAAAAAAAATCTAAATACTCCCTATTTTGTATAATTTTTGTTTTTTCTTTTATCGTGTGTGCATTTTTCTCTTAATTTAATATGTAAAAGTTATACAAGAAAAAAAACAACCCTAGAAATGTAAATGATGCATAGAAAGATATCTAGGTATACCTTTTCCATGATAAAAGATTTAAAAAAAGAATGTTACGATTTACGGTGCTTGTGGCTTTCAAATGAAGCTATTCACAAAGAAAATTTAAAAATTCTTAGGTGTTTCTTTCCACAACTCTCCTACAAACTGTAAATATGAGCTTGCTATAGTTGATTATTATCTTTTACCTTTGCAATACTTTTGAAGATATAGATAATGTTGTATACTTAAATAATATATGGCACATGTGTGAAGAGTCTAAATAAAATTTTTATACTCTAATAGTTTAGAATATGTTTGGATTGGAAAATTTTAGATCGAAAGTGAAGTGTAAATACACTAATATTGTTTTTTTTTTTTTTTTGCTATGTCTCACTGTTCAAAAAATCTATTTTACTTGACAATTGCAGGCATATTTCAGGAGTCTAAAGTAACTTGTGAAATTGACCTTAGAATTGTTATATTGTTAGCTTATATTGGAAATAATTCAAGAGTGTAAAGTAAATTCTAGAATTGACCTTAAAAGTGTTATATTGTTAGCTTAAATTGGATCCACATATATATAAAGCTGAAAAGAAAACTCATTCACTTCTAAATTTGCATGTTCTACCCAAAAGAGGTACATGATTCACCACTAATTTGAGAGTTAATGACAGTATCATCATTCCAAACACTAATAATCATTTTCATAATCTCTTAAAGACAATTTGTGTGCCATATTGAGGTTGCAAGGTCATCAGCAACATTGGACCATGAGCATATGTAGGTGAAACAACAAAAGAATACCTCTGCAAGATCATGGCAAGAACAATCTTCATCTCAGTCATGGCTAAATTTTGACCTACACAATATTTGGGGCCTAAGCCAAAGGGAAAATATGGAGCTGAATGCTTTCTAGGCTCAGCAAATCTCATAGGATTGAATTCAAGAGCATCTTCTCCCCATAACTTAGTATCATGATGAGTTGCAGTGATAGATAAATATAGTTCTGTACCAGTGGGGACATCAATGTTCCCAAGCTTAACTCTTTTACTTGCTTCCCTCACTAATGCCCCTGTTAAAGGGTAGAGTCTAAGTGTTTCTTGAAGTATCAAGTTCACCTATTGAGCAAAATAAGAGCCAATATCACTACTTCAATTCTGCTATTCACACACAATTTTTGCATACTATTTTTGCACCAATCCTCACATAACACACATTTGTCACCACATAATATATGCTAATCACCACATAATGCATACTCACGATTATTAATGAGTCCCATTAATATTAAATGGGGACATTAAAATAGGACACCTAAAGAAAGAGATAAAAGTAAGAAGAAAAAAAAAGATCTCATAGCTATGTACACCTACCGATACCTATGATACAGATTGTGTTGTTTCCATAATGATGTCTAACAAATGGATACAAAAAATATTTTTCAATACTAACTATTTGCGTGTAGATCACTAGTTTAGGTATGATGTGTAAAATGTGGTTTATAAGTATCGAGAACATATCCTCTTATGTGCAAGTTTAAGATGACCTGATCGCAGATTCTCCCTGTTGTTAGAATCATGTTACAAAATGATAAATTTAGAAAAAATCTAATTAACGGTGAAATCTATGCATGTTCAAGTAATGTTAAATTTGCACATAAGATGATATGCTACCACAAATATCATTTTCCTTACTACTTTCTAGTGATTGAACTTGTAAATATTCCAAAGTTCATAAACCAGAAAGGCACAAACTTACAAGCTTCAAGTCACTTAATGTTTCAGCAGTTGGGGGTGTATTAGGTCCTAAAATACCAAGCACCTCCTCATGTGCTTGGCTTTGCCATTGTTGATTCAACCCTAAAAGGAGGACTGCCCAACTTAATGCATTGGCACTTGTTTCCTTTCCTGCAAGATAGAAGTTTTTGCAGTCATCTATTATCTCATCCAATCCTAACCTTTGTCTCCCATTGTTGATGGATATATAAGAAGTCATCAACAAAGAAAGCAGATTTTCATAATCCCTTTGTGCTTTGTGGCTATCCTCAATCAATAATCGAATTAATTTTTCGCGGGTTTTCTTTTCTAATCTCTTTCTTTCTCTATTCTTCTTGGTAGGTAGAAACCTGCAAATCAGTAGGAGCATTTGGATATATACGCATTATTAAAACAATAAAAAAAATGTTTGTAGAAAGAAAAGAATAAACAACTATTGGGTCTATTGGTAGGATAGATCCTTGCAACCATACAAATTTAACAATTTATAGACACACTTATAATAGGAAATGACCTTTTCACCTATGATTTTAGACCTTATTTAAATAATCAAAGATGTATAAATAATTGGAGATTTCGTGAATATGATGGATGTGATAGTGTAAAATAATAGATGTGAAATTCTTTTACTAATAACTGAAATCTTTAGTTATTAATATATGATTCTCCATATTTTTGCCTAAGCAAATTCAACAATAATGCAATGTCCGAGGTGTATGCCTAGAGAAATTGATGTACAAATGATTGTACTCCTCATAATAAAAGTGGATTCTACTAATTTTATTTAAGAGATACTCACTTATTCTTGACTCATCAACTTTATGATGAGTATGTTTATATATGAAGTGCTAAATTTGTATTCAAGCAAGAATTTACTCAGTTGGTAGGTTGTGTTTATTTTATATGATACCTGAACCCTGGAATATAAACACTTCTGGTGGCAAGGGAGACAAGGTGATATTGCTGTTCTAGCAACTCGAAAATCTCTTTCCCTTCTTCATAGCTGCTTCCAAAAGCAACTCTGGATATAATATCAGCTGAAAGATCATGGAGGTCTCTATTCACTTCAATCTCAAATTCATCATTGTTTCTATTCTCCTTTTCCCACTTGTATAACATTGTTCTTGTGCTGTCTACAATTCTCGGAATCCAAGACTGGTATAAATACATTTTAGTCACGAAAAATGTTAGATTATATTAATTCAATTCCATATCATATATAGATTCACAAGACCATAAATGGTAGCTATTGTGTCTTAAAAATTGCTGAAACTCATTGTTCTGCAAGGGTTCATTGTGTGTATATATGAGAAGTTCTATCAAATAAAGTTTTCAGGTATTTTAAGCATCCTGGTCACATAATTGAAGCACGTGTAAACATAAGTTTTCCTTCTTTAATTTCCATAGGGATTTCTTATACTCTGAGTGTTTGGCTAATTATAAGTACCAAAATATTGTTCCTTTTAAGTGCTATTTCGCGAATTTAAATTTAAATTCTTAATATGACGAAAGTATCGTAACCGTTTAACTTAAACTCGTTTACCAATTAAGGAGCTAGTAAAAATTTTAAGTTACTCTTTTTCAATACATAAAAGTGAACAAAATGGCGAGTTTATTTTGAGTTAGTACCCTTTTTCTTTAAAGACCAATAACGTATAAACACTAATCCACCACTTTTCTTCATTATTCATTCACGTTTTAAACTTTCAATCAATCATAAACAACTTGGCCTGCGATTCATAAGAATGTTTCGAGTCTTCTTGTGTGTGTGTGTGTGATTTTTTGTTTTTTTTTTTTTTGTTGTTGGGGGGGGGGGTTGCTCAGTATTAGTTTATTTTATTCCCAAGAAAAGCTTCGAATTAAAGTGATAGTTTTTTCAAACAAGACATACATTATGAGGTGGATATTTAGAAACAATTAAACAAATATGAAATATTCATAATGAAAAAGATTGAAGCGCTGAACGCAGTATGTGACAAGTTCAAGCTTAGGTTACCCTTACACTAAAGAGAATTTTTCATATACTCTTAAAATATTATATTCACTCAACTAAAACAATAACACGTGGGTAGCATAAGAAATTTTGCCAATATACTAAGTCTAAAATAATAAATAGTTAAATTAAACTTAAATGTCGGTCTTTTAAGTCTAATACTCTAAAAATATATGAAAATTTCCTCTTATACCTCATGAACATTATACATAAATATTATATGTTCTTGGACACTCTTACAGACATTTATGAGTGAAGTAGAAAATAGATAAATTAAAAAATTTGAAAATAAAATTCCAAAGGTTTTGTAGTATATACACTTCAAGGTGTCCTTTATTGATGTTTATATAAGGGATGTTTAAATAACCGTGCTCAAGATTATATATTTGTATGAGTAATATTATTTAGATATAAAACATAGACATAAGAAAAGATGTACACAAAGAGATAAAGACACAAAATATGTCATGATAATAAATAGAGTACATGCTTTAAGACTTTCGCCTTATGAGTGTTGCTCTTATGCTTTATATGTTCAAATGGCATTGCGATATATGAATATAGTCGACCAAGTATAAGCAGTAGATTACCTTAACTCGCTCCATTTTAAAAGCTTGGCTTGCTATTGCTCTATGGAAAGCCCATTTGTCACCTCTTGACATGATTATTCCTTCTCCAAAGAACAGCTTCATGGAGGGATTCACCTCAATCCCCTCAAAGCCGCCACTAGTTTTCAAAAGCGCATCCTTGATCATATCCGGGTCAGATAACACCAACCTTGGTTTGGTCCCGTGCCAACACACGAAAATTTTCCCATAAATTGGAGACCACCTATGGTAGAATGGACTCACCCTTTGAAGGATGTCGTGGCACAATGCCATTGGCTTTGATTGAACTTCAGTGTACATCATGCGGATCTCATCACTATTGCCTTTGATTAGATGATAGGAGGGACCCCTTATGCCTTGTTTGTGGAAGTGGCGTGCTATGATCCATGGAACCAATATGACGAAGTATGCCACTCTGATGGCAAACACTAGAAGCATCACAATAATCATAAAGAAAAGAAGATTGTGCATCATTTTGGGGTTCCTGGGGTAGTGAAGTGGAGGTAGTTAGTGTAGTGAGGAGGTTGTTATAGTTCTTGAAATAGGTGATGAGGGTGAGGTTTTTGGTGGAAGCTATGATTACCCCCATATGGATTAATAGTTTAATTATTGTGACAACACCAATAATTTGTACCAGATTAATGAATATATATTTTTGGACAAGTACGGGATTAATGAAATGGCACCATCTACAGTGCTCTTCACTGGTTAAGGAGCATGATGCACCTTGCAATCTGATGGTGGGATTGTAAGGTGTATCGATGCACCAATCACCTATAATACACTATAGTAATCTCTAATTTTAAGAAAATTAAAAAATATGATTAAATATATTTTAAAAATTAATTACCATACATTAACAATGTAAAATTATACTGACAGTATAAAATAATTTTACATTGTCAGTGTAATCAAAAAAATTTTGTCAATGCAATTTTACTCTATCAGTATAATTTTACACTATTAATGTAATATTACACTATTAGTGTATAAAAATTAATTTCTAAAAATCATAAAAATTTTATCAGTATAATTTTACTTTGTCAATATAATTTTATATTGTCTATAAGTGTAATATTACACTGATAATATAAAATTATTTTATATTGTCAGTATAATTTTAAATTATCAATGTATAAAAATTAATTTTTAAAATATATTTAATTATATATTTAATTTTTTTAAAATTAATATATTACTACAGTGCATCATATATGATTGATATATCAATATACCTCACAAATCTCAATCATTTGATACGCCACAGTCACAAGGTACACCAAACACCTTGCACCGCGAAATGCATTCCAGACTGCGCCAAACGAAATTAGTACATAGTCAAGCTGTAAATCACGTGAAAGGCCATATAGATATATGGGGAAGTACTAATAATTAGTATGAGTTTAATGAAATTAGTACAAAGTAAAGCTGCAAATCACATGAAAGACCATATAGATACACGGGTAACTCTTACAAGGGCATGTGGTTATGATGCAATGAGTGACGTATAAACCAAAAGCTGAGTTCACTGGTAGTAAAAGTCTGTCATGTCACTTATAGAAGTAGACAGGGCAATCCTCAATTTTCACTTATATTAAGAATAGCTAATGTACAACTTATGCTATGAGGTAACATGCCAGAATAAACCTCCATGGGAATGGATTTAAAAAATAAAAAATTTAAAATATTTTTTAAAAAAAGGTACAAGTCGAAGTGTAAATATGAATGCCAGCTTGTATAAGTAATTATTATCATCGCAATTACATAATTCCATTATAGGAAAGAAGTATCTCATATAAATACATGTTAAGAAATATTTTTTAAACTTATAATTTAAACATCATTTTGAATGTATAAGGATCAATGTATAAATAATTTCAAGATTTTGGTGACATTTCTAATAAATATGGTAAATATAATAAGGTAACTAATAATAAATATAAAATCCTTTCACAAGTAAGATAAAAATTCTCAATTATTAATATACAAGTTCTTATATTTCTCTAGAACTATATTCACTACCAAAACTCTAGTTCTAGTCCACGGGAAATCGCTGGTTGATTAGAAGAAGATAACAACACACCCAGCTAGCATAGAAACCCACATCCAGAGTAATGCCACGTGCCCATGTCCGGATCATATCAGCGTCCACAGTGGAAAATTGTTTTGTAATGAATAATATTATTCGCTTTTAAAAGATCTTTAAAGGTTGGACACCCTTAAATGTCCCTTAGACATTCATCGAGAAAAAATTGAAAAAAACGAAAAATGTCCCTTAAAAGATCTCGACTAATATTTACTGGACACTTCAAAATATCCCTTCAAAAAGGTCAAAAAAAAAAAAAATAGAAGTATGTCACATTTCCTAACTGAAATATACAAGTTCTAACAACCCCATTCTTTTCCAAAAATTTATATAGAAAAAACAACTTAGACAATGCAGTTCCTAATCTATGGCTAAGGAGAGGGTACAGTTTTTTATTGCATTAATATTTTACTATACAATAAATATATTATTATTATTATGATGTCAAAACCACCAGCATTCATATTCCATCTCATTTTCTGCACATCTATACCATTCTTCACATACTCCCAGATGCAACAATCATTTTTCTTTCTTACACTGGCAGTTCACAGACCACACAAAGGGGCATCGCATATTCTTGGCTCTGCTTCTTAAAAAAGTTCTAATGAGAACATTTAATTTCTGGTAGGCTAACCACAAATCTAGTCAAGCCAACTTCTAATATCCGAGGTAGCATAAACTCAGGACAAACTTGAAAGGGTGGCCCAGTGTACAAAAATCCCACCTAGTGTAGGTTCTGAAGATGGTAGACTTATACAGCTTTACCATCACAAGCAAACAAACAGTTTCCTGAATTTGAAGACATGATCTGCAAGTGACAAGGCAATAACCTTATCCTTGTGCTGCAGCTACTCAGGAACAGCAACATCAAACATACATAGAGAAAAAAAAAAGGCAAAAAAAAAAAAAAAAAAACCTTGAAATTTTTCATTATAATTTATCTCCCTTTTTTATGCAACAACTTAAACTGGAGGATCAAATAGCAAAGTGATGCCAAATGATCATGATGAGATTAAAAACTAAGTCTCAAACTAGCTAAGAGAGAAGCTCGTGATCTTAAATCTGCCACTTCAACTGCGATCATTTACAGCTTGATTGCCTCCAAATAGGCCATCTCTTCTTTTAGAGAAACCTGGAGGTTCCATCGTGGAGGCCCTATATTTCAGCTCCGATGCTGCTCGAAAATCCGGATCGACTGAAGCCGGTCTAGAATTGTGATCTGCAGAACCAAGTCTATAGGAACTTGCTGCTCCTCCGGGGTACCTTGTAGGAGAGCCATACCTTCTTGGTGGACCTCTGAGAGCTCCACCTCTAAGATCCATAACTTCAGCACTTCTTGAAGAAGAGTCTACAAAAGATCTATCTCCAGAACCCGTTGCCAATGGAGCACCGGTTGTAGCTGATGTGGAGGTAAAAGGATCATCCGGTCCCCAAGATGTAAGTGCTTCCTTCTTCTTGGCAAAAAAATGCCAAGCCCCAAATAGGAAAAGTATGAAGAAGAATACAGGGCTAGTCCATAGCATGGTATTGAATTCCCCTTTAAAGATAGGAAGATTAGAATGATACATTCCAACGTATCCCCCTCCAAGACCAACAATAACAAGCTTTTCCCGGTCACTAGCTATCAAGGGTATTACTCTCGTTTCTGAATCCAAACTTGTGGATGGATAATTCAAGAACGACGATCTGAGCTCGTCAAGCCTGGAAGAGAAAACAAGCCGAGGCACGCCAACTCTCACATAATGCGGAGATGAAACATTATACACGAAAACCTTTTCAGGGTTAACAATTAGCAAATAGCCCTTAATTGCCTGCAAAGCCACAGGCTCATCCATATCAAACTTCTTCTTGTATCTAACCCTGCATTTGAAGTTCATTACATCTCCCAGCAGCATGACATATATCAGATCCCCATCTGAAGTAAACCCATATGCTTTGGAACGCTCGGTGGCATCAAAAACATAACTTTGAGCAACCGAATGGTTCAGCCCTTCACATTCAGATTCCTTGATTTTCATTCCCCTCAAATCCAATGAGCCTGCACCAGTTTCTGTCAAAAACATGAGCCGTTGCTTCAAGAACACCAGTGGCCTACTACTTGGCTTGGCGGAACCATAAAATGTACCACCTTCCTTAAACACCATGATCTTCCCACTGGTATCAGCTGACAGAATGTACTTCATCCTCCCAACATAATGAACTTCCAAGACGGTCACCGGCAACCCATCCTCTATGCTTCCAGGTGACACTAACTTACCAACATTTTCCATGAAAAGAGAACTCCAATCTTCGCCACCCAATCCCTCCCAAAGTCGATGTATCAAGATCTCCCCATTTCCATGACCAGTCACCAGGAAACTCTCATTCTTGTGAGCAGATGTATACGAAATCATCGCCGTAACGGGCGACTCCAACGAGGTATCGAACTCAACCAAAACATCTCCATTTCTCAAGAACACATATACTTTTCCCCAGTTATCACCAACTGCCACATACTTACTCAGCCCCTCATGGTCCCTAAAAGGCAAAACATTTATACAGGTAGCATCAGAATCCAACTTCACAGCAGAAGCAAACTGGAACCTCTCTGACCAAAAAGGAGTGTACTTGGTCACAGACATTCCCCTAGCTCTTTCCCCATCTCTAATCTTACCCTCAAATTCACCACCTTCAACCCCTTTACTTGATCTTCTATCAACATCATCACTATCCCTATGACTCAACCTACCCTTTTCCTGAATCAGTGATCTATCACCCTCAGGTAGCTTTGACTCTAACCTTGCAACAATATCACTAAGATTTCTCACCAGTTCCTCAAGTTTACTCAACAAAACTTCTTGATTCACATGATCTGTTTTCTGTGGTTGTTCAGAAACAGCTTCAGGGCATGAATCATGGTCCAGCTTGGATTGTATTGAACATGATTCAGGTTCTTCTAAAGGGGTGCTAGAAACATGAAGATAAGAGAAAAATAAGAGCAAAAAGAACATAAAAAACTTGCCTTTGTGCGAACACGCCATCAAAAGAAGAAGAAAAAATTGAAGGGCTTTTTTTTGCTATCAGTGTCTTGGCATATCTGAAGTTGTTGGATCTGGAAAATAGTATTTAGCAGAAATCTATGTAAGATTTGGGGGAATCTGACGAAGGGGTGGTTCGAACAGTGTTATTTTTGAGGTTTTGACTTGATGTTGAATTAGGGCAAAGAAATGGACTAACAAAGTGGATAGAAAAGCAGCAAAAGTATGACTCAGTTCAGTTCTACTGTGTACGTAACTAAAGGACTTGGTCAGCTCGATTTTGCTTGAGATATATAACAAGGGAAATATTTTTATTAAATTATATATTTTGCGTCATATAGATATTATAGATTATATACTAATATCAAGCCCAAGAATATCGAGATGCTCATGTACAAAATAAATGTATATATCATGTATTTATACTAAAATAATATTGAATAGATTTAATTTATATATATTATTAATATAAAAAAATTTATATAAATATTTAATTATATATTATTACATTAATAAAAATATTTAATTTAATTATTTATTATTTTAAAAATATTATAAATATAAAATTTTAATTAAATAACACTATAAAATTATTTTATATTATCAATATATAATAATTAAACTCATAATGACATTGGTGTTTTACTTTGATATCTAAATGATGGTAGTTTATAACAATTAATCCTTTGGACGTTGACACATTGAGGTCCTACATTCATGTTGCTAGAAAAAATTTCCATTCCTACTTTTCTATTTTTGTAACAGCTTTTAATTTTATAAATTTTGATTAATATCAAATTAAATGCTTTTTTTTACAAGGTTTTTTTTTATTTGGTACTAAATAAAAATGACAAATGTGTAAAAAGAAATATACATAAATCATGAGAGTGAAAAAAAATAAAAGGTAAAAAAAAATTGACAAGTATGATTTTAAATTAATTACGTCTTTCGTACTTTTTTTTTTGGTGTAAAATCTTTTCGCGTATAGAGCATTATTTTAAATAGTGTGAAGCTCTTTTAATATTCCTCAAGTTTTACATAAATTTTGATTTAGTTTTAAATTTTTTTTTGTTCTAATTGTGTTCTAATTCCAAATTGTGTCAATGTTATCCTTTTACTCAATAATATCCAACTTATTAACGGATAGGTTGCTTTTATTGTGTTCCAAATCATTTGCTTGAGGTCGGGAAAATTCTTCCTAAAATTATTGTATAGGCATCTCACACAAAACTTACGATCCATTAGCACCATCATTGTCATCTAAGCTCCATATAAGCTATTTCCCTTAACAATTTGGACGTTGTCTGATGAAATGGTAACATTGATATGATTTGAAAATATTAAGGAGATAAATAGAATAAAAAAAAGACTAAATTAAAACTTGTGTAAAATACTAAAATATAAAGGACATAAAAATAGCTTTACCCTTTTAAATACAATTATCTAGTTTCTTATTATGATAACAATAAATTTATTATGCTAATTGCACCTATATTGTGTACTTTCCTTTTTCCATTTTTAATTAATTATTTTTATACTATTTTAATCTTAGGACAACCATTGGCTTAATTGTGTACATAATAATTTCTTAGGTTTCAGTTCAAAAATATTTTCTTTTGGAATATAATTATTATAAAATTTAATAGAAATTCAATTTAATATTCGACATAATTTACCATGTATCAAAATTATTACCGCGACTTAGTCAATACACATGAACCCACCACCTAAATTATCGAGCTACTTTTTTTTTTTTATCTGAAATAATTGAGCTATATTAAATTAGCAATGTTTGGCACTACAAAATTATGTTCCTCCAACTTATCCTATTAATATCTGCATTTACACTAAATGAGACCACAGCTAAACAATCTCACATCAATAAATCGCAATAGTTTTCAGAGTAATCAAGAGAGTTCCAAATTGAAATTAAAGCCTAGCAAATGTTAACCTTACTTGAATCAACAGTGATCAGGAGGTTAACCATAATAATATGATAATTTCTCATTATAGACATATCACTCTACCCTCTGTCTTAATTGGCTTCTTCGCTAACCTTCTTTCCCTGGTCCCAAGTCTGATTAAAAGAAGAGAATTCTGTCAAGAAGCCAACAACCGTCATAATATTTTATTGAATTTTCATGGACATAAATCACCAATGTAACTAGGTTAAGGCTAGGCCATTGTCAATAAATAACACATAATATAGTTTGAATACAGTATCAAATGAACAATAAATGATTAGACGTTTCTAATACGACCCAATATCGTCATTTGATCGAGGTAGTCAATATCATCTTATGAAAAAGGACTTGGTTATTATTGTAATTGAATTGAGATTGCAAGATGGCATGTTCATGACAATAAAACATGTAAACATATCACACAAAGCGTGCTTATGTCTTTCGAATTTAAAAGTAAAATAAAATAAGGCACTAAAGTGTATCACCTTATATTGCGTAGAATGATATCTTATGGCGTATAGTAAGTATACAGGAATCACAATTCAGAACAGCTTCCCTAAATATGTAAAAGTATTTTAGCTATACAGATATGCTTATTCTGTTCCTAAAAAAAAAAAAAAAACTTTTGAAAAAAAAAATGTCTATGATAGAGATAGAATTAAAACAAACTAATCCAAACATGCTAACTAGAACTTGGTAACTTACAGTGAAATCATATAGCTTAAAATAGAACAAGATCATCCTTCCAAACATCCTAATGAGAATAAATAGACATGCCCAAGATATAGGCAAGCAATTACAGGTTTTTGTAATGTGGGGGAAAACAGTGCATTAGTCCAAAAAACAAATTGTGTTGGACAATTGATTGATGCCACCGAGTGACATGATCAAATCGCTTTCAAGTATACAATATTCAAAGGCAAAATATGCCCGAGTAAGTTGGCAAGAGTCATCAAAACTTGATAGTAAACCTATCAAGCAAATGAGACAAGGCATTAGAAGCAAACTACATCTCAAAATTCAATGTGGTCTCAGCACTAAGGTTTGGAAGTTTCAATTCCTCTGCCAAGTTAATGGACGCTGAAATCTGAAGGACAATGCTCCAAGTTAGTCAATGCTCAAATAATAGAAGGCACGAACAACTAACTACATTTTGCAGGGGGTCCACCCATTTAACAAGAATTCATGCAGCAACATATTATACAGAAACCTCAAGTCTCCACTGGTTGAGTCTCAAATAGAATACACAAGGCATCTATAAGCTTGTATTAGAATATAGAAACAGTTCTAACTTCCAAGATAAACACAAGTCTTCTAAATCTTTATTTAACAAAAAAAGACCACAGCATGCAGAAACTCTTAACACAACCCCACACCACAAAAACCGTATCATGTGTGAATAATTAAGGTTAAGAATATGTAAGGAATATAGATTAGAGGAAAAAATCAAGGCTGCCAATGAAGTAATGGCTGCTTCATAGCAAGGTTAACAGAGAAGGAAGATAGATATTGGTGCTTATTTCAACCCATCGTTAACAAATTCTTTTGGAATAACAAATAAACTGAAAACAGGAATAAACATATATCTTATGAGCTTACATAAATATTTGTATAAAACCTTTACTAGCACATGCTTTTTTCTTACCATAGCGAAATCTCTTTCCAAGTCTAAATCTTGTCCCTTCTTGAGGTACCAATTAGTGCCCCCTTCACATAACCAACTTAACAAAAACAACTAGCTTTGCTTTTGCAAACAGAATTCCCTTCCCAGGATGAAGGGAAAAATCCTTCTCTTTGTGAAAGCTTTACACATGAAGAATCAATTATGAATGAATCTTGTAATAAACCCACACAAGACCCCAATCTTCAACAAAGCTATCAATCTTCTAATCATTCACCGCGATGTTATGAAAATCTAATGGAAACTTGGAAGGTTATCAGGGGAACAGCACACATAATATCAATCCAGCAACTTCATTGTAGCAACACAATAACTATGACTTGCTCCATGGTTTATCCATAATTTCAAGCTTAAGCAGTAAAAGAACACATTTATACAAACATGCCAACATGCAAAATCTATCATCACAGATAAATTCAACTTACCACAAGACAGATATCAAATCTATTAACTCTTCTAGATAGGCTCAAAGATCAAAATTCTCACAAAACATCACACGAAACAAAGGTTAACCAGCCATTAACACAGTAACACTCCAAGACAGTTAGTAACAATTAACAAATACTAACATAGCAGAAAATTTCATATTCACCTTGAAGCATCCAGTTTGCTTGGAATTCCGGGACCACGCCAACCCCAACATCTTGCTCGATGTCTGGTAAGTGGCCCTAAGTGAGTCATCACCATAAACCCTCCTAGAAACAGCAAAGTCCCACGAATTCTTAGCCACGTCATAGCATGGCTCAAATGTGGTCAAACCTTTATGAACATAAGTGTACTTCAACTTGCAATTCCCCGAATCAAGTGCATAATTAGCAGAAACCTTGTTAGCAGTGTCAAACACCAAAGTCCCATCCAAAATGGTCCTGTTATCACCCCAGCTATGCGCATAAGTCAAATTCAACGGCTTCTCTGCAACCTTGACAGTGTTCATAAACTGAAACCTAATGTCCTGCACAACCAAGCATAGCCACAATAATAATAATAATAATAATAATAATAAATAAATAAATAAATAAATAAAACTTGTAAAAATAAGACAACTTGAGACATAGGAGCACATTTTGGTATTCATTATTTTAGAAAATAATCACTTATTCCTTTTCTTTTGTCTCATGATATCTTTCTTATAAGTCATTTTGAATTCAACAGTACTACACAGCCAGAATTTGTACCAAAATCTAAAGTACTAGAATGATGTGTCAAAATATGATGTGTCCACCCACTATTATGCCACCAACTTATAAACAATTCTGGCACAATACTTTGAGCAACTCAGCATTTTTTTTTCTTTCGAATTTAGTGCCTAACAACTTAATTTTGAAAAATAATCATTTTTTTTCCAATGTGTTATTGAATAAGTTTATTTTGTATTAAAAACAGCTTATAATTAAAAGTGTAACCTAAAAAATATCTGTTCCCAAACATGCTGCAAAAGCTGAGCAGGAATCATATGCTAGTTTGAACCTAAAATAAACTTATCTAAACACACTTTTAATCCAAAACTTCTTAAACACCTCAAAAAATATCGATTATAACTCTACAATAATCTTTTCACAAACATAACGACAAGCCAATTTGAAGTCAAAAAAAGTTAATTCAGGTAAATAGATAGTGATTTTTTTTTTTTTTGTGGGGGGGTGGGGGGAGAGTGTGACACCTGTTTGGGGACATTGTAATCGAGGATGAAGGAACCGGGTTTTTCGATTGCGAGGGCCAAACCGGTGAGGCTGGGGCCCCTGACGAAAGTGGCCTCGGTAACGGAGGCGCGGAGCTTGACGTCGCCGGCGTTGACGGCGAGTGTGGCGGCAGCGCCGCCGCTCTTGTCGATGTCGTACCTGCCCTTCAAAGCCGCCTTCATCGTCGTAAACAACGGAAGGAGGATGGGGAAGCCGAGGAGGAAAACGAGGTCAGGGGATGCTTTGATTTTCAAACAAGAAATGAATACGACACTCTTTGTCTGTGTCAGTGAGCGTCTGTGTGGACTACTTTTTCACTATGTTTCTGGGCCTACGTGCTGGGCTTTGGTGATTTTTGGAATTGGGCTCCGGCCCATTGAGAAGGTCACATTTCACAACGATTCTTTTGTTTTTTTTTTTAAATTTTTCTTGGGGTGTGTTGGGAGGATTTAAAGACAATGGCAAGGTCGGACGAAAAAAATATCAACAAAGTTTGTGGGCAGTGGTTAATGAGTAGCACTCATAGAGAGAGAATATGGGCTCAATCACTGAATAAGACAACTGTTGAAAGAATACCTTAGCGAAGGAATAAAATGAATGATTCATATCACCCTCTTATTTGAAGGAAATGAAGAGTAATTAAGGCCTTACTATAGTGGTTAAATTGCTGTCTTGTAAGCTCATCTACCAGAGGTTCATTTCCCATCCTATTTCCCTTCCCATAGTACCAAAATTGTTTGAGTTCCAAATTTCCGCTTCACTAGCTTTGATAAAAGGAAACAAAAGAAAAATTGTAGTAAAATTAATAACATTAATTTCTATTCAGTTTAAAATAATTTTACATTATTATTGTCTTCCAATAGAATTAAAAAAAATTATCAAGTTATAGTGGATAATTATTTGTTATAATTTGGGGCTTTCTTATAATTTTGTTGATTGATTGTATAAAATTATTTTATACTAATAGAATATAAACTCAAAATTAATTCCAATCTTAGAGTTCAAAACTTCCATTATCTGCGATCTTTTAAATAAAGAAAATAAAACAAAAATTATTCTAGTGATTTACTCTCATTACCCAAACCTACATATAGAATTTTCTCATACTCTTTATTTATATCATCATATTATATACAAAAAAAAAAAGGAAATGTAAGTACTTAAATAATGTTTTATAAATTTTAACAAAATTATACATGTATAGTTTATGTCCATCTTTTTTTTTTTTTTTCACATGTGATATGTCATGTGCATACGAAATGAAGGTTAATCTTTGGCCGCTTTAACACATTATGAATGTAAAATATTTTACATTAATCAATCATAATTTTTTTTTCCTTTTTTTTAGTTTTTCATATCTATCTTTCTCTAAAAATAATTTTGTTTGAGATATAATCAAACATATTAAATATGAGTATTTCTCTCACTAGAATTCAAATTGTGACCTTATTACTTTGTAAGGGACTACCTTCTTCCACTAGTTTTAAAGTAATTATCGTAAGAATTGAAACACTTTTAATAAAGTAAAAAATATATTATTAAATCATCATATAAAAAATTTTACACTAATTATATAATATATAAGAAATATAAGAGAATACATTCTCATATGTAATATCCATATCCATTTCACCTCTATAATAAACTGTGTGATGTCTATACATCATATTCACCCACTTAGTATACATCATATCCTCACAAAACATTTTCCTAGATATATGGTTCCATGGAATTTTAACATCTTTTGTTATGAGATATTTGGTGGACACAACCACAGGTTTCGTTGAACATTTGTTGCCATATATACATGAAAGCTCACACGATTACTCGATGATAACACTATGAGTTCAGAGCGAGAAAACACTGCAAAAGCCGCTGCAACTCTTCAGCCTCAACCATCTCCATCTCCATCTCTATTATCATCTCCACCATTGACCTCCTGCAATCCTTGTATGGATCTTTGGACTTCTTCACCGCTGCATAGCTCTCTTTCACTGTCCCCTTCACATCACCACAATATTGTTTTATCATCCCCTTCTTCTTCATTTGTTCTATTTTTGACCCTTTTGATTTTTTGAAGCATGAAACCTTATTCTGCGGGTCTGGGATGCAAGTCTTCTGACTTGTTTTCTTATCTCTTTTCCTGTCTTGCAAATGAAAATTTTGTTAAATCAAACAAAAGTGACATCATCTATGTTATATATCAAACTAATTTTTCATAATTATCCATTAGATTTATGTTAGATGTACATATTTTGTATAGAATATTGTGTCGACTCACTGTACATATCTTATTATGAGTCAACTTGATGTCTCATACATATATTTATTAAATATTTCTCTTATCCATTATTTCTACATGTATCATCAAATCTTAAACGGAGGAGGATGCGAACGAGAAGAAATTCTTAAATGTTCTCTAAGTAAGAAATAAATTATTATTTATTTTATCTGTAATTTGATACTTTAATTTTGTGGGTCATTATTATTTTTTAATTTCAAAATGAGTGAGGTGTAAATTTTTTTTCTAATGAGTACCTGCAAATTACAGGAGGGACGGGAAAATAACAAAGAATTAATTTAATCCCAACCTCTAAACCTTCTCTATGTTCCTTTGGTGCTTACCAATCAACTCTTTCTTTGGTTTGTGGGTGTGAGGAGAATGTACCATAACTTCATGCTTCTCATCGTGACCAAACTCGTCAGAGAAACTTGGAAACTGTGAAACTAGAGACTCACTTTTATCCTGAACAATCTTGCTGTTGTTGAGTTTATTACGGATGAGCAAGTCCCTTCTTGTTGTCCTTGTTGAAACGCTTGTTTGGCCTTTGGGTTTCACTTTCTTCTCCTTATAATCACGCACCATTTTGCAAAAGGTGGATTCACAATGAACAATACCTGGGGAATTGGTTTTGGTGGTGAAGTTGTTGGCCAAGGCATATATGTTGGTTTTTGCATGATTTGGATTGGAATTATTAGCAGTCATTGATAGAGTGGACTTGACCTTTGGTGATAATACCATGCAATATTGGTGTTCAGGTGTTGAGGGTGGTGGTGCTGGCACACTTGGATACCCAATATCATGTGCTTTGGGGTTCATAGGAGAAAGGTAGTGAATGGAAGGAACCGTGGAAAGGCGTTTTGAGCGGCATAATTGAAATGAAGGTAACGTGAATTTCAGCTTGAAGCACAAGGGTTTAGCCATGCCTACAGGTAGAAAAATGGTGCGCAAATTAACTAGCTAGTGTTTGAGGTTTTGAATCCTTAAAGAAAATGGCAGAAAGGGTTTAGAATATTTATTATTAATCAAAACATTTGTTAAAAATTTTTGAAAGGCCGGCCAGTATATATGGAGAAAGAGAGGTGCTACTTGGTACGAATACCAAGAGCACGAAAGTGTACGAAACATTTGACAACCAATAAAATCCGTTCTTTCAACGGAAATCGAGGAGGAGAGAGAGAGTTAATTCACAAGCGAGAAAAATTTACCACTATTCGTATTAAAAGCACGAAAATGTTGTCGTGCCAAGTGTCATTTCTGATGGAGAAAATTAACATAGAAAATAAGTAGGACCCATTAGTGACAACAGCTCATGGATGACTCTGAATCTAAGTGAGCATGAGATTTATGAAAGATTTCTTATGGATATAAATTCAACACATCTTATATTAGTATTAAAATTGAATTCTACTAGCTTTATTCGATATACATATTAATCTATTTATGCGTCTTACAAATTTAGATGAGTATTCTTAATTATAGTGTTAAATTTATATGTATAGAGAATATTTCAAAGATTCATATATACCTGAAATTTGAAAGGGACAGGGACCTCAATCATACTAGATGTACTTTTCGGAAATGGCTATGTATTAGAAGGTTGAATCACATGATGAAGACACACATGAGTGCAAAAAACCTAAGTTGGAAGAAGCAAGTTAAGAAGCTAGTATTTTAGAGAACCCTCTTGTCAGCAATTGAAAACTTATTGCAGATTGAAAGGTGTTCATACATAGTAACATCAAGGCCGAACTACTAATCAGTATATAATTTTAAATGAATTAAGCATTTGATCCTGTCTGATTCAGCCCTTAGATCAGGTAGAACATCAAATATTTAATATGACGGCACTACGTGAGACTTATTAGTTAATCAATAGTCGATATATCATTTATAAATAAAATCAATCTAGAATATGGGCCTCAATTTTTTTATTTAATTAAAGTATTCTCCTAAGTATTGTTATAAGACTAATTCTCTGTATGGCATTTATGTGGAATGCACATACTAGTATCCGAACCTCAGAATTATATGAGTTAATTAAATATACAACAACTTCAGAACAACATCAATGATTCAGAGAATAAAGAGCGGTGATAATATATAGTTTTAGGTTCTCTTGATAAATCCTACACATATTATCACTGCCCATAAATTCGAGACTATATTATCATCATTTGAAAATAAAATAACTAGTTTAGATTAAAAGGAAAAGCAAATGGTGCTATTATGAGGGTGGCAATACAATGACAATTGTTATCCCACAATTGTTATCCTACATCAACTAAAGATAAAACTTAAATAACCTTTATAAATGCTTGAATAATCCTCTTTTTATGAGCTAATTTATGCACTTTCACCTTGCTCTCCTTCTTCTCTCCCTTTCTTGGCTATATCTCTTCACTTTCATCTGATTTCTTGGAATTTCTTTTATTTATCCTATTTTCATGCCACTCAATTTTAAGATGATGTTTGAGTTTATTCTATACTTTATATTGAATCACCTGCAGATACATGATCCTATAAATATCACATTCCAAAAGTCCAATTCTGAGTGTAAGAGAGTATATTTGAATACTACATTACTTAAATATTTGGTTAAGATAATTTTTATAAGTGATTGAATAACTCTTTTCTTATGAGTTAACTTTTCAGATTGAGTTAAACTCATTCAATTTTAAGACAAATTCAACAAAACATTCCTACCAAATTGACATGTAGAAAATAATGTTTTTAAAATATTCAATTATTAATACACAATTCTTTAGGTATTCAAATGATGGTGAAGAAAAGATGTTACCCATATATAACCGTACTCTAAGCTAATTAACTTCATTTCCACCAACTTAAACTCAAATAAGCCCAGGTCCTAACCATGATCAACAAGGCACATATATTCCAGATTTTGGAAACCTCCAAAACGAAGTCAACATAAAAAGAGAAGTTATGAGGTTTATAGGTGGATATATGCTGCTATTTGCTAGATTTCCGTTAAGGAGGTTGGTGAATAACGATGCTGATCCCTAGTGAAAAGGAAATGGAAAAAAACTATATACAGGTAAAGCCATGGCCAAGAGACACCTCACTCCTACACCTACGCGCAACCACCACCCAGCCAAAACACACATAAACTCTTTCATTTTTTCCCATTTTGCATTAACACACGTTCATGCACATCACACATACACAATCACAAGCACCAAACCCCATTTTGCAAAACCATTTTAATTTGCTCCTTCATGCAATAATAAACCAACCCAAAAACACACCAAAACCAACTTGAACAACAATAATAATAACAAAGCACATTGTGTGTTTTGTTTTTGTGTTTTTGTGTGTTTGTGTGTTTGTTGTTGCTCTTCGTTCCTCGGTTCGATGAGGAAACTGTGTCCGAATTTCGACAAAGCTGATGGGTTGGAAACGGTGTTGGAGGTTCCAATTCCGGAGGACATGTGGACCAATATTGGAAGCAATGTTTCCAACCGGTGGCAGAACCTAAGAGCCCTCATGAAGGCTCAGATTTCTAGTGATAGGTCCTCGCATTTCTCGGCTTCTTCCAACCACGAATTCATCGCTCTGCTGAAGCTGGTTGGTGCTCCACTCATCCCTCTCCAGGTTCAATGGGATCGCACCTTGACCAGACCCCTCAAAGATTCTTCCATCGTATGCACCATTTTCGTCTCTAACCTTTTAATTTTTTTAAATACTAGGGAAACATTAATTTTCCGCAGAATTTTATTTGTTAGAGATTATTAGTAATGAGTTATATTATTTTATTATATTTAATGACGTCTCTTATTTTATTTTATGTTAAAACTTTAAAAAGTTTTTATGAATTTTTAGCATTTTCTTTCTCTTTGGTTTTTTCACCTTTTAGTTTCATGTTGAATTGAACTTGGTACAACAGCTGAAATTAGAACGTTTTGTTGAGTTAATTGCATTTAATCCATTTGCTCTGCAATAGTTAATCGATTGATAGAATTGGGCATGAGATTATGATTTTAGTTTTAGAGAAATTCTTAAGATTTTTCTTAGAGTAAGAGAAAAATGGAATGATTATTTGACATTTTCAACTCCATTTTTAGTAAAATATTTGAAGTGTTAAATTGTGAATAAAATAAAATAATAGTTTTTTCCTCCTCTTCATCTGATAGCACCTAAAGAATGATACTTAATTTTAATATCAAATAATTTCTCCTAATCTTGTGCCATTTAGAATGTTCATGTATATGACATTATAAGAGCTATGTGCCATCCTTTGCTCAGATATTGATGCGTTGGAATAACAATTTTTTTCTAAGGAAAATAAAAAGAATAACATAAAACTAATATTCAAAATTTTAGTAATATTATTCACCAAAAAAAGTTTAGTAATATTATACAACTAGAAAAATGGTTGTCAGAACTTTCAACCGAAAAAAATAATAAAAGGATAGTTGTTAGGATAAAGCAATATGAGCCGCATAGTAAACTACGAGTTATACAAGCTAGATTACCATAGGTACCGGCTCTGTACATTTTTCTTAGTCTTTAGCTATGTACTGAGACTTTTCCACGTGTAAATTATATAATCAAACACACAATATGCATTAATCAAAATCTTTAGCTATTTCCAACTTAGTCAACCAACCTCTTGGTTAGCATGTTAAGTTCTATGTTGTTTTGTGCTTCAACACAAAAATCTTCTTTGTCATGTCACACATATATATCATTATATTGTAACCTGGTTTTACTCTTCTTGAATAACAAGAATTTCAATGAATGTGCAGGAAGCTTCTAGTGCCAAATACATAGTGCAGCAGTACATAGCTGCCACAGGAGGAGTAGCTGCATTGGATTCACTGAAAAGTATGTATGCAGTGGGACAAGTGAGGATGTTTGGTTCAGAGATGCGTCAAGAAGATGATACTGTTAAACCAATAGGCAGGGCTGAAGTAGGAGGCTTTGTGGTATGGCAAAAGAACCCTGATTTGTGGCACTTTGAATTGGTTGTTTCTGGTTTCAAGGTTAGTGCAGGCAGTGATGGGAAGGTAGCTTGGAACCAATCTTCTTCCCAACCTTGTCATGCAAACAAAGGCCCCCCTAGACCCCTTCGCCGCTTCTTCCAGGTACAAACAACATAAGTTTATCATGGATTCAATTATTTGCATGCCAAAATGTGTATAACAATTTTACACTCGTTAATGTTGGTTAACAAGACAATATGTGTACATTGGTTAATAGGTAATAATAAGTTTTCTCCTTATATTAAACAAGGAGTTTGGATCAACCATCTTATCGTACATATAGAGAGATAGGCAGAAAGCTTATTATGCATGGATCTGGCATAATTTGTTGTTAAGTCTAGTAGTTATATTCAAAACAAATTGTGCCTCTTTCTCTTCAATATGACCATTTCCTGTTATTTAACAATACTTAAACAAGTTAGTCCATTAGCCAATCTATACATCTTATTAACTAATGTGAAACTGGTGAACAAGAAACACGTTGAATTTATCATTAGGAAAATGCTAGAGAGCTTAAATTTTTGTCAGAATTTGTTTGATAGAATAATATGACATGTTTATCGATTTATATATGGACAAGTGATATTATACAACTTTGTTCCATCTCATAATCACCCTTGTTTCAATCAAAGATTCTGGCAATATTTTGTGGCTGTATAACATTACTCTTATCATAAATGCTCGAGAAGGGTTTAATCAAGAATTGTTTCTGATGGCCAATATGTGTTCATTTTGTGCTTGCTATGATCAGGGGCTGGACCCAAGGTGTACGGCTAACTTGTTCCTAGATGCTGTATGTGTAGGGGAGAAAACCATGAACAGTGAAGACTGTTTTCTACTCAAGTTAGAGACTGCACAAACCATCCTAGAAGCACAAAACACATCCCACACAGAAATCATAAGACACACTGTGTGGGGCTACTTCAGCCAACGCACAGGGCTACTAGTCAAATTTGAGGACAAGAAGTTGGTAAGAATGAAGCCTAATAAGGGTGATGACTGTGTGTTTTGGGAAACAAGCATTGAGTCTATGATTGAGGACTATAGGTATGTTGATGGTATTAACATAGCACATGGTGGCAAAACTGTGGCCATGTTATACAGGTATGGTATGGCACATAATCACAAGAGGAGGATAGAGGAAACATGGAGGATTGAAGAGGTTGATTTTAACATTTGTGGTTTGTCCATGGATTGCTTCTTGCCTCCCTCTGATCTCAAGAAGGAACAGGATTGTACAGAACAAGTACTGTCGTGAGAATAAGACTAATGAAAGAGTTAGGATTTTGCTGGCAATTGCTTCTTTTTTGTCCTTGTTTACTCAAACTTGTCAACTGCAAGAAAATTTGTGTACAAATTACGTAGACATGTACAGGTGAATATAGAGAAGTTCATAGTTTAGTCCTCTTCCTAGTGATCCATGGTTCAAATTTTAGGAGACACTTTTTGCTGACATAAAGATGACAAAAATGCATTTGAGGACTGTGCCCGTTTGGTTATACTTCTAGAAGGTCTAGAAAGTTTTTTATTGGAATAAGAATGAAAATGTATAGTAACTAATGTGTTTGATATGTAAAAGCTTGTTGGGAGTAGTATCCTTGAGGTTACTTTTCATTCTAGAAAAAAATCTTTTAAAAAGAAATTTTACTATTACTCTCATATCAACAAACAAAAGTAATTTTACTATCCTTTTGGCGGATCCAAAATGCAATCCAAATAGGCACTTTATTCCAAAAGTTAAATCAAGCAAAAGTTAAAGCTGAGTTGATTAAGTTGATTTAAGATGAACTAAATAATTGAGCCCAAACTAAGTTGGTTAGTTTATGTGTCAAATTTAATGGATTATTTTTTTAATAAAGCCATGAGAAACTTTGCAAGAAGCTTGATTTGTTCCCAACTTTAAAATAAAGGATTTATGAAAACCTGAGCATGTATTCAAGTCTAAAATAAACAATTGGCTAAATATTATTGGTACCATAGATAAATTATTTTTTATTCAATAAGTATTGTTAAAAATATTTTTTTATACTTATAGGTATTGTATGCCTCATTAGATGACTCCATTTAGTGGAAAAAAAAAATTGTTGTTGTATATCTAATTAGAATAAGTTAAAGTGAATTCATGCAAAAATCATAAATTTTCTTCATACAATAATCTAAATTTTAATGGTAAGGAAAAAAGGATAAATTGATGAAATAATAATATTAATAGTAATAATTATTTAAAAATAGTAAACAACAAAAAAGTTTGAGGCTCCTTTTTTTGTTTTTTAAATAGAGGAAACAAAATAAAGAATATACATACAAGAGGAAAAAAAAGTGGAAAATGAAAAAGAAACGACACCGTCTTGGCTTAGGGTAGAACGACCCTGAAGTTGATGAAACGGCACACGGCACACGGCACACGTCACACGTCTTCGGCTGAAGCATTGCACTGAAAAAGTGGGAACCCTAATTTTCCTTTCAACCCTTATTTAAACTCTTCGGCTAATCCACTTTCAGCTCAACCTGCCGCCTCTCGCAGCATCTTCTATTCATCTTCAATTCTTCATAATAACCCTCTAATTTTGATAACAGCACAACAGGCTCAGGTTTCATTTGTGTTCCTACTCTTTCTTTCCAATGTGTTCTATTTAGATTTTGGGATCGATTTTTAATTCACTTATTTTGATACTAAAGTATCAATTTTTCTTCAATTATCATTTATTTTGTGATCAAAATTCTTTCTTTTTATCTTTTTTTTCAAACAAGTTGTTTATGGCCCTTTTGTATGCAATTGTGTGCATCTGTTTGGTTTCATTTGTGTTTCTAATCTTTATCTCCAATGTTTTCTATTTCGATCCTGGGGTCGATTTTTAATTCACATATTGATAAATTTTGATGCTAAAGTTTCAAATTTTGTTGTATTATTGTGATTGTTATCATCAAATTTATTTATTTTTAAATAATTTGTTGATTTGTTGATGGCCTTTTGTCTGCAACGGTGCGTATCTGTTTCAGGTTTCATTTGTGTTTTTAATCTTTCTCTCCAAATGTTCTATTCCGATACTGTGCTAAAGTTTCAATATTTTCTTCCATTTTTATTTATTTATCATGATTTTCTAAATTTGTTGGTGGCCCTTTTTATGTAATGGTGTGCATCTGTTTACCCTCTCCATCTGTGTCCCAATTTTGAATGCCAGTGGAGATATAACTGATGCAGAGATTCAAAAGGTTGGCTTACCAGCCCATTGCACCCTTTTTTTGAAATTGCCATGGGTCAAATGGACCTACCGAAATTTCAAATATTTTTTGTTCAAAATCTATGTACTTTGTATATTTGCAAAGAGAAAAAAAAATGGCAGCTGATGATCGTTCTATAAACCGCTTATTGATATACTGATAAGCAGTGTTGACAACATACTCCACTTATCTGATGCCATTTTGTTTCAATTTTCATATCTAGTTTTGTAATTTTTAGCTTCTGATTGATGTGTCACACTTTTTGAATCTTAATATATGATAGGGGTTGGCAAATGATGTTAAAATGTCTTATCCTACACACTGAATTTCTGTGAAGATCTAAAACTCCGCTTATTATCTGATGCCTTCCCTGTCTTGTGTTTATTTGGTTTAAATTCTTTTGCTTATCAGAAGACGAGAAATTTGGTTTTCTTATGTAATGTGCTTAGGGTAGCTAAATTTCTCCTTTTTTCCGTGAGCAGATTTTAGACTAATCAAGCATTTAATTTTATAGATTTACCATCTTAGTAATGGCTAATGAGTGACATTTTTTTTTTTTCAGTTTTAATTTTGGTTGTGAACATTTCTGTTCTGTCTGTATGAGAAAGTGTATTTAATTAGCAAGCATAACTATTAGGGTTTTGCTAGCCATTACTCTAAGAACACTGGTTAAGGAATCAAGAGTGGAAAGTTTTTGAAGTTTTTAATGCATTCAATGTATTGAAAATTTTAGTTTTTAATAAAAAAAATTTCACTTTTGGTTCCTTAACCAGTGTTCTAAGGGCATTGGTTAGCAAAATCCTAACTATTTAGTTCATCAATGATGAAGAAAAGCAGACGGGCGGACTGAACTGATGCCTTGTTGATTGTCTGCCACTTCCAACATTGGAATGTTTCTGAGATGGAATAGCATTACAATTTTTCTTGCTGGCACCTGTGCATAAGATGCACACAACCCATTTTGTGTATCTTATGTTTGCCTGGATTCATAATATTTCATAGCATAATGTTTCCTTTTTCATATGGTATGGGATATGTGTAATTTTCCCTTTATATGCTTTTTTCATGACAACTACTTTTCGGGGCTACTTTAATTTGTAAAGCTTCTGCCGTGATGAAGTTGCATAAATATGTCTGGACATATGAAACTCTGTTCTGATTTCATTTGCTACTTCTGAGCAGCATAATATGTGCCTGCTTGGTTTAAATTTTTCTCAGGGAACTGGAGAAGTTTGGCTTTTGGCCAAAGCAATTAAACGGATACTTTTATGGCATGATGGGATTTTTATTTGGAACTAAAACTAAGGTTTCGGTAGAAGTTATCATAGAGGAGAGGAGCTTTTGGTCAAACTTTGGTTTGTAGCTTTTCAAATGAAAAACGAAACATGCTATTTGTAAAATTGCTTGGTGAAGTCAAATTTCTCCGTCTCAATTTAAGAATTTAAACCAAACAAGCACCATATTCGTTGGCAATATAGTTATATGAAAAATGATATATTGTCCTGAAATATCCTCTTAATGATTATCCTAATTATTAAATATGGAAAATATTGAATGTATTGCAAATGCATTTATTATCTTAAAAAACATAAAAAAATATTTATTATTTTTTTTAATTTAGAAATTAAGAGAATGATTAGGAGGATGTATTATTATTCTAATTATATTTGAGTAATGTTATATCTTCCTACAAATATTTTTACATAGTAAATGGAGTAAAAATTAAATCCAAGCAATATCTTGAAATCTTAAAAAGTAATTAATAATTTTTCCATCATTTAGTATATAGGAAGATTTGTAGAAAGACATAGTAGAAGGATTTAGAATTATTCAATTGTATTGTTTTACTATATGAATTCTCCTGGATGAAAAGGTTAATGGCATTGATATTACATTCTTAAACAAAATTTTTGTTTTCACACGATGCCATGTCATTTTCCTATATTGACTTGGTAACCTAAAATTGCATATTCTTACATCCTACTAGAGTAGTGGTAGAGAGAAGGTAGGGTAAATGGGTAAAGAGAAGGTAGAGAAATTGGATATTCTTACATCCTATTGAAATTGCATACTCTATTGACTTTCTTTACTTTCTCTCTACTGACTTTCTCTCCTTTTCCTCTGTACCCAACCTCACAAAATCTTCACAATAAAAAACCTTGGATGATTTTGGTATATATAGGTGTGGGAAGGCTTGAAATTGTGCAAGGGTAGATAGATCCATACTGTTTGCACCAATATAGAAATTGATCAAGGCTGGATCGATATTGGACAATATTGAAATTGATCAAAGCTTGATCGATTTCTATACTGTTTGCAACAGCATAAAAATCGATCCAATCTTGGATGATTTCGCTATAGTAAACCAAAAACAGGAAATTTAGGAAAATAATGTTGAAAGAAGGAATTTTCATAAGTCATAATTTTTTATTTTAAATAGGTAAAAATGCCTAAAAATATAGGTGAAAAATTCATAAAATCATTTGGTAGTAAAATTATATAGAAAATTGGTTCATAAATTTTTCTTATTTTCAAACCAACTTTATTTTTAAGATGAGTTTGGTATAGGATGAAAATGGGAGAAAAATTTTTATGGATGAGATTTATATGTAATTTTATATATAAATTTCAATTATAGATTTTTTTTTTGTTTTTTTAATCAAGACTACAACTGTAAATCAACTATACTTGTAAGCAAAAATTGGGTGTGAAGATTATCTAAAGTGATTGAAGAAGATGATGGATTTGTTTCTTAGATCTGATCAAAGAGAAGAACAAGGGGATTGGAGGGAGAGAAATTTCTCCTATTCTATTAATATGAAGTATGTGCCTTGTTTCAATAGGGGCAATATCTGCTTATTTATATGGTTTGGAGAACGGGTATTTCTCGTGTCATCAATATGATAAGCTAAACATATTTATTATGGCAAAATTCGTACACAAGGCTATCATTTTGTAAGGAAAGGCTTTGTCTTTTAGCTATATATATATAGAGGTGTCAGTTGCTACATTGAGATGATGTGCAGATTTTCTGATAGCGGAAGAGGAGAAATTTTTCTCCCTTTTATCCTTGGTTGTCTCTCTCTAATTAGATTAAAGAAGCTGTAAATCTACTTACTTCTTCAATCATTGCAGGTAATTTTTGAGTCCAAGCTTGCTTATGATTTTAGTTGGTCTGCATGCCCTAATCAGAGTTTTTTTTTTTTTAATTTCTTTGTTTTTATATTATTTCATACTTATGTATGAATCATAAATCTTGTTCCAAATCGAATGCAATTCAAAGTCACCAAGATTGTCAACAACCAGAAGATGGCATCGATCGTGTGCAGAATCTTCAGTGTGGAGGGCGTTGTCGATGCTTTGGTCGTAGTTCTGTAAATGTATACGGTTTATGGTGAAAATGTGTCGTGGAATGCTGAGTTTAGACTGCGTTTTCAATTTTTGGGGTGTGATCATTTGTTTTTTTGTGCTTAAGAATTAAAAAAAAAATTAACAAAAATTTAGATGGTGTTTGGTTTGCCATTTTCTATTTCCATTTTCAGTAAAAACAGAAAATAAGAGTGGAAATATATTTGTTGGAATTGTTTTGAAAATGTTGCCAAACAATATTTTGTAAAATGATTGAAAATTTGAAAATGTCATATCTATATTTCCATCTTTTTATGTTTCATTGCTAAAAATATTTTCTATAGAAATGCGGTAGTATTATGGTAAATAAGTGGAACTTCCTTCCTTTCATTCTTCATGAGCCGCGTTTGACTCACTGTGAAAATGTTAGGGTGTGTTTAGTTTGTGAAAATATTTCCTATTTTCATTGTCTATTTTCATTTTTTGAAAATGATTTTCATTTTCAAATTTTTTGGATTTAGAAAATGCGTTTGGTTTGTCTATTTTCAAAAAAGGGAAATAATGAAAATATGTTTGGTTTGTCTGCTTTTAAAATATATTTTCAAAATCAAATTTGAGATAATAAAATTATATTTATTTTTAAATAATGAAAATGTTCTATATATTTTTTGTACGTTTAGATGAACTTTATTATTTACAAATTTGAGATGAATTTAAAAGTACTTATTAAAATAAAATAACTCTATAAAATTTTAAAATTAAAAATAAAATAAATTGTTCATTTTTAAGTAATTTTATTATCATTATAAATTATTATATAATTAAATACTAGAAATGAAACTTTAACTAAAAAGAGACGTAATTAACCAAAATAACTATTATGCATTATGCATTTTATTTACGGCATTAATCGATATTACCAAATAAATTCCAAACTATTATTTTCTTTGCCATATTAAATATGGGTTTCCTATCCTTGTATACTTCCATTGAGAGACCTCAAACATCTCTACTTTACATTTAACTAGATTGAGACCCAGGCGATGCACGACTTATAAAGTATAGCAATAATTTAGTAAAGTGAAATAACTATATAATAAAATAAAAATATTTTTTATTAGTGAAAGTCTCACAATATACTGAAAAAAATGGTATATGGATTTTATGGTTATATAGAATGTATTGAAATTATATTGAGGTATTTGGAGTCAAATAATATATACATATGCACTTACTTAAAATCTACTTTAGATTTTTCAGCTGGCCTGTATTCAAATTTTATAATTGCTGCAATGCTGCAGAAAGATCATATGATTACCATAATGTTAAATAGTTATTCCTAAGATATTTATTTGAAAAAAGCATTACTTGACAATGTGTGCACTATCACGAATGTTGCTATCTTAGCTAACATTAAATTTTCTATGTAACCACATCATAACAAGTACAGTACACCAATAACTCTCTTGCACAAGACACCATTCGAAATAACTCAAGTAATAATCTCTTGTCCAAAGTGAACTGTAGTATTATATACTCAACTCCAGAATGCATGCATTACCTTCAATGTTACTATCTCAGCTAATAACAATCTCACTCAGGAACAACTATAAACACATGAATATGGCTACAAAATCAAGTTTTATCCTTTCTAAAAATGAATATCCAAGTAAATTCCATTCAAGGGTCATCCACGTAAATGTTCATATCACAAACCATTTAATTTCAAATTCACAAAGTTGTTATTGTAACATTACATGATTATATTACATAAATGAAAAATTCCAAACAAGTATATTACGGAAACATGTTTTTCATTGAAAAAGAAAATAACAGAAACAATAAACATAAAGCATCGAAGAAAAGACAAATGCACAATGCATACCAGTTTGGCAGGTATAGCGTCTAGCTATGGCGCAGAGGCTCAAGTCACAAATAGACAATGCAGAGTTGCATCTGGCACAGTGTGACACAGTCAATATTGATTGGGCGGAGGTAAACGGTGATGCGTGATGGTTCTGGGCGTGAAGACGCAGTGGTTTGAGGTGTGGTGGTCTGGGGGCTGACTGGCAGGTTGGAGTGGCGCTATTCTCATTGTGGGGTTGTGGCTATGTTGGTTTTTAAGGCGAAGTTGGAAACGCCCCAATGGTAACGTATAGGGGAGATTGGTAACGTAAAAAAAGTGTTTCAAAAGGATGGGTCATGGGGAAGTGTTTCAAAAAGAGGAATGCATTTTTCATTCAATAACAATAGGGGTCGAAGATGGTGTTTTTGAGAATAAAAAGCAGATGACATTATAATTACACTCATGCCACCGTATTTTCAAGTTGCAATATTTTCAGCATTTGACAACGAAAACAATGAAAACGTGAAATCAACATTTCTTGTTTTATGGTGTTTTTAGGAAATATTTTCAAGAAATAATTTCTTCATGATCACAACCAAACATATTTTCATGTATTTTTTCATTTTTATTGAAAATGGAAATACAAAATGAAGAAACCAAACAGGCTCTTATTTTTTTATTGGAATGCACTCTTACATAGATCTGTTATATATTATTAATGACAAACCATGATACCTGCGAGTTGGCAGCGCAATTAGTTACATGTTGAACCTGGAAGACCAGCAATGCGGGTTTGAGTCTCTCTCAACCTAATTTCATTATTTTTGTTAATCACTTATTTTTTCAAAGGGACAAAAAGAAAAAAAAAAATGAACAAAACAACATAAACAAATTGGTAGCACAATTGGCTCATGTTGAGCATATAAACTTGATGTTGGGTGTTCAAATCCTATCAATCCATTTTTAGGTATTGGATGCTTGTATTTGTCAGATTCTTAAAAAAATAAGTGGTTAAATCAAATATTTTTGTTAATATAGTAATATATAATTAAATGTCTATAAAATGTTTTTATATCGACAATGTATATAATGAAATAATACTAACTATAATATTTAAATATTTATATGTATATAAATCAAAATATAATAATTAATAATAATAATAAAATAACTTAAAAGTAAGTAATTTATTATTTTTTTAATCTTACTTTTTTATAGGGTTATTAATTATTTTAATAAATACTTTTAGTAAATGAATAAAATATACAAATCAAATATATATCATTTTTTTATTTAATAATAAATATAATTTTGTTATCTCAAATTTGATTTTAAAAATTATATTTTATAAAACAAATAAATCAAACATATTTTCATTATTTTCATTTTTTGGAAACAAAATCTATTTTTATAAACTAAATGCATTTTTTGAATTCAAAAAATCTGAAAATAAAAATTCTTTTCAAAAAATAAAAATAGAAAATGAAAACAAGAAATATTTTCACAAACCAAACGCACCCTTAGTATTTAGTAAATATTACATCCATAGTATTTATGGTGCTATGACTGAGTGTGATGTTTGTTTACTGGATATTAAGTTGTTTTCTTGTTGCTTTTCTTTTCTGAAGTATCAAAGAAAATTCAATATAAGATAATTGATGTTCGATGAGTTGGATAAGTTGCATCTATTGCAGAATAACGCGACGAGGATTCCAATTTTAATTACTTTATTTCAAACTATTCCTTAATAATATAGTTAAAAGTCATATTATGTCCAAAATTTGGAGTCTCTTTGGACGGAATCATTCATAATAATGTATTATCGCATATGTCAATAAATATTAAAAATGATTATTTATTTATTGAATGTGGTGAAATTTTATTGGAAATTGTACGAAAACTCAACTGCAGAAAATAACGAGGGTGCAACCAAAAAGGGGACTCAGAATTTGTGTTAGAGAAATGTTACATAATAATAAAATTGATAGATAAAAGATTAATCTATTAATGTTAGTAAATGAAATAAAATGATATGATTTATTTATGGAGTAAGATAATTTGGGTAAACTTTTAATTTTTTTTTTTGGTCATGAATTTTAATATTATTTTGTCTTTATCACTTTGTGCAGGATATTAGGAACTTTCATTTGTGTTACTCGTCATTATCCCATAATAAAATCTGCAACCGACATGAGTTAGTATGAGCACTCGATAGCGTAATTGACTATTCCTTTTTTCATTATGGAAAATCAACAATTTTGATAAATTTATAGCATGTTTGATTTCTGAAATTTCTAAAATATGGTATGAAAATTTTCCAAACAGAATATTGAACATATTATTAACGGTTCCTAATCTCGCTTCTTTTTTTTTTTTTTTGGTTTCGTAGAGTACATTCTCTTGACAAATGAGAAACTAATCTTAGGGTATCGTTACTTCTTCGGTGGGAATTGCTTCCATTGTTGTTTTTTATACACGTAGGTTTCAATATCAAATTCAGGACCATATGCTTAAAGAGATCTAAATCCATAGTTATTAAACTCGGCCCGGTAATTGACTCGGTCAAGGTACTGGGTCACTGTTTCAACTGGTTAAACTAGATATAATTAAATAAATATATAAAAATTTATTAAATCTCAAATAAATATAATAAAATAACATAAACAATTAGTAATTTAGCACATTTTAGGTATAAAATATATATTATTATCGAAATATCATAACACAATTGCACGCTTAGTTTGGCGGTTACATTGTGTGTGACCATTGAACCTAGCCGGTTGAAACCAATTTATACCAGTTAACACCAATCTGAATGCAGAACCCATCCATTGCTCAACTCAGATTGGTCGCATACCCGGTTCACCAGTTTACCGGCCAAATCGGCCGGTTTGAGCCGGGTTTAATAATTATGTCTAAACCCATTTCACTCAAACTAACATCTTAGAGTTTGTTTTTGTGTGACCTATATAACAATACCAGGTTTAAACATTTTATAGTGAGTTGGTAGATAGCACAATCCAATACCCAAAATCATGAAGCATGGATCAAGACAAACACCCCCATGACCATATCTTAATCGCGTCTACAATTTAATTATTACTTATTGGGCATTTGGCTGCTTAAACATGACACTGACTATTTCGCGAGTTGGCAATAGCATAGCACCGGCATCATAGTGCCGACAGCCAAACCCTTTAATATGATGCATCAATCACGACTTAGTGTTTAGGTAAAATCATTTTCAAAACAGATAATTTTAATATTTGAGTTCCTTACATTATAAGGTTTGTTTGGGATTATAGTTCAATTCAATTAAAACTATTCACTTTTGAGTGACACAGAGTTAGCATTTGCATAGCCTTTTTCCCGTTATCAGTATCTAAAATCTATCAAACAGTAATTAATTTGGTTTAAATCAGGCTTATTCATTATGAAAGTAAAAGTTTTTGTAGCGCTAAATCTATCTATTTATAAAATTGAATATAAAATCTTATTTATACAGAGTAATTATTAAATTATTTAAATCAATCAAGTGCTGATATAATAGAGTATTTTTGTTTTAGACTATTTTTCACACTGTTTTGTATTGATTGTTAAATAATATCTATTAATTAGTGCCTAATACATCAATTACCTTATAATTATGAATTTAATTTTAATACATGGCTAGTGTAAAAAAATTTAACATAGCCATCTTAGTAAATATTGTCATATCATTAAAAGTGTTTAAATTTTATTACAGTAACCTCAAAAATTATAGAAAAGATAAAAAGTTAATAGTTGATAATATAAAATATTTTATATTGATAACATATCAAAATTGATTTCTATAATTATAAATTATTTCAATCTTTTTTTTGGGAACCATTCGTATCTAGGGCTTATTAGGTCTCATTAATTTGGTTAGAGTAGAGTTAGCATATTGCAGGATACCACAATTTTCTTTATTCACAATATTTAAACTTGAGTCCTTACTTGAAAATAAAAAAACTACCAAACAACTTCTACTGCTTAATCGTTATATGATACTCCTACATATTAAACTTCCTCTATTACAGAATAATAGTTGTTTTAAAAAAAGTTTTTGTTTCATATTGTTCTACTTGTGGAGTGAGGTCGATGCGGATTTCCTTTGTTGCGATCTTGGCACAGCTCCAATGGGGACCTGCATAAGCATTCCAACATCCAAGTAAGACTCATAATTGGTGATTAGTGTGCATAAAAAATGTTGCATACCTTAAACAGAGGAGAAATACGTATATAGTCTGAGAGCACCACATAGATGTACTTTCGAATTAATCATGTAAGTATATTTTATATAAAATCTATCATTAATACATAATTTCATAAAAATACATTTATATGATTGGTTGGAAGTACATCCATATAGTATTTCCAAACCATGTAAAAATTTCTCTAAGTTGAGAGGGTGACTCTATTTAAAAGCATAAATGAGATGACTGCCAAGGATGGGGGTCTTTGAATGTAGTTCCGAGATCCATGTGACTCTCAGATTTGGGAAAATTGCGAGGCAATTCCTAGCTACAAGGCCTAACTAAACAGCTCGGAGAAGTTTGGTTTAGCTCTTTTGGAAGAGCATGCATGAGAAGTAAATTGTTGAGTTGTTGTCATTGGTAGAGATGGCAAAAATACCCATTAAAGCGGGTACCCGTGGGATTACCCGCAACGGGGATGGGGACGGGGATAGATTTGGTCACGAGGATGGAGGATGTAAGTTTAGCTAATAGATGGGGGTGGGGATAAGGTCACATGGAGAGACCATAAAATCTACACTTAAATATAAAATTACACACACACACACACACACACACACACACACACACACACACATATATATATATATATATATATATATGTCTTATAATAACTAAATATATTATTTTACTACTAATATTTCTCTTTGACTTATACACTTAGTAGGAAATTTACTAATTGAGTTTGAAATTTGGATATTTATATTTCTATTATCTTGTAATGAATTTGTAATTATGTATTTTCTTTTTAATTTAAATTGTATTATGTTGTATTGGATAATAATATAAATTATAAATATTTATAGATACTTTATTATGTTTAAGAGTATTTTCTTTATATTTTTTTTATTTTTTTTAGATTTTTTTATAGAAACCCACGGATATCCGTGGGGATTCAATCTCATGAGAGCAGAAAATGGGGACATGATGGGGATGGGGACGGGACGAGGCAAAATCCTAAAGGGACGGGGGGGCATATCCCCGCCCCCACGGATACCCATTGCCATCCCTAGTCATTGGGCCAATTTACAGGCATGTGAAATTTGTTCAATTCACAGATTATTTGTTTTAGAATTTCAACGAAGAATTAATTATTCTATACTAATATTATTCTTATTATCATTAACTTAATTATTTTTCTCTCTCATCACCTCACCTGTTGGCCTATCATAATTATTTAATTAATATATCTCTTTAATAAGTCAAAACGTAATTAAGTCTTCTATAATTTTTTTTTTCTTTAGAAAAATGAAGTAATTAAATTAATTTTTTAATCTTTATATAATTATTCTAAAATACTATTATTGTGAAACTTTGTGAGTATTCATATGGTGATTGGTGGTGCAGGTTTGTGCTGTGTAAATATCATTTCTCTTTTCCATATCACATTGGGAGAGGTAAAAGTAGCTCACTAACCAGTAACCACCCATAATTTGGTGTGCTCCACCTTACTTTGATTCACGAGTGACCTTATTATTATTATTTATTTGGCCCCACAACTAACGCACCGTACCATACGCACCATATTTCCCTTCACTTGGTTTTAATTAATTTGTTCCCTTATATGTCTGGCTCTCCCTTCGTGCTTCTGTGAAAGCGCTTTTGCTTCATACCCCACATAACCAAAAGGGCCATTATTGAAAGATAAGATCATGAAGGAAGATGAAGATAGCATCACCACCAACGTGACAAAGACAAAGAGAGAGAGTTCTGATGGTGGTGGTGCTAATGGTGGTGGAGTAGTCGTGATGGGGAACAATAACAACAACAACAAAGGTCACTACAAGTTCTGGGTGTTAGCTGCAATTGTGCTTCTTGCACTTTGGTCCATGTTCACTGGCTCTGTCACCCTCAAGTGGTCTGCTGGAAACCTCACACGTTTCTCCCATGACTTGGATTCGCTGACTCTCGAAGATCTTGATGTCTTGGTATGTTAGCAACTGACACAACAACACAACACCAAGTGTTGTTTTTGTTATCTTTTAAGAGAGTGTTGTTCTTTTTTAGTTAACTGAGCAACATGAATCTTGGTTGTACGTTGTCGCAAAGAAAAACTGTTAAAGATAAATTTATTCATGTTTGTTTCATCCAATTCTCAAATCAATTAATGGTGACAATTTTTTTTTTGAGGAAATGCTCAAATTGATAAACATACATTAGAGGACTAAATTGATGTCTATTTTCAACACTGAGAGACTAAATTGATGTTTAAAATCTTTAGATGACTAACTAGATATCGCGTATATCTTTGGTGGACTACTTTAGGTGTTTACGTCCTTGTATGAATGTACACTTTTAACTTATAAATGACTCGTCTTAAGAAAAATGTTCAGGTACACTTTTCTCGAGAAATAGATGAATTAGATACGGGGAATTTGATATATTCTTTGTCTTCCCACAAATCACGTGGTGACTTAGAATTTGTTCGTGTGAAATATAGGAAGTGGAGGAGAGGGAGAAAGTGGTGAGGCGCATGTGGGATGTGTACAGTCACAGTACCACCACCAGGTTGCCTCGGTTTTGGTCTGATGCTTTTCATGCAGCCTATGAGGACTTGGTGAGTGATGTCCCTGGTGTCAGAGATGCTGCTGTTTCAGAAATTGCCAAGATGTCCCTTCGCACCCTCAGTTTGCAGCAGCAGCAGCACCTTCCTATTCAGCTTCAATCAGAATCGGTAAGCTAAGCTAAAGCAAAGCTTTGTCCCTTTGTTTGTGATGAAAATATATTACTTGGTAGCTTCATATGCAATGATATGTACAATCTGAGCTTACCCTTTTGTTGTTATTTGTGAATTTGCTTTCTCTTAATTTGATTGATGCTTGTTGATTGATTCCCTGTTTCTTAGACAATGCTGCGGCTTTGTATTTGTCTTTCTGTGTATTTGGATTAGCATATTTTAGATTTAAAATAGCCTATAATCAAAAGGTTACTGAAACAAAGTTTGAGGAAAAAACAATTATTCTCCCAGCATAATTTTTTTTTCCCTGACATGTGAGATGTTTGATTTAATTTACAGGGATAAATTCAATGTTTCACTACATAACTATACATCCCAGTTTGATGCCAAACTAGTTCTGCTAAATTAATGTGAGAGGACTCTTTTAAAGTACTTGGAACTTGCAAGGGAAATCATGTGGGGTTATATGAACCAATTAGAATTTCAGATTTTGTACAATTGTGGTTGCATCAATAAATTCCGACCGATTAGATGCTTCCCAAGTTATTCCTCTTACAGTTTGGAATGCTCAAAAACATCCCTTACTTTCAGGTTATGTGATGTGAAACCATCTCAGATGTTGAATTCAACAAAGGACTTACATTATTTGCCAAAAACTTGAATTACTTTCCCTTGACATTTAGATGGTGCCTAATTCTTCATCTAGAATTTCGCTGTGCAACATGTGACATGCGTTCCTCTCAAACTCAATTACCGTTTTTCTCTCACTTGGCATGAAATTAATTTCATATATTATTATTGACCTGTGAACTTCACCCTTTAATTATCAGCCTGTCCCTTTGGGATGAAATGGCTAGACAGATGCTTAGTGTGTGCTTGGAATTTTATTTCTAACTCCAAAATCATAGTTTAAGCAAAAAAACTATGAAGAGAATCTTTTGCTCAAACTATGGTTTGGTGATTTCTAGGCAGAAAACTAAACATGCTATTAATTCCACAGTTCTTATGATAATAGTCGCGTTTTCATGATCAACATGTGCAGAACATCAGGGGATCAAGAAAAATGAAGCAAGCAGAAAGTAGATTGGACACTACAGTTGCCGGTAACCAATAACAAGAAATCCTTCCTTTTGCTGTTGTGCATTGAAACACAATGATGTGCTGGCCTCTACAGACTGAACCATTGTGAAAAAACACATTCCAAAATGTTCCCTTTCACCCTTAGTCTTACTTCCCAAATGAATAAGTAGCTATTCTATATAGGTTTCAGGATTGAGATATAAAATATTTGTGTAAAATCTCACCAAGTTTGGCCTGCTATTGTTTGTATGTTTTTGTACATTAAAGTAGCGTTGTCATGGATGTATTGGTTTCTTAACAGCAATTTAAAACTCTGATATAAGACAATATGTCAGCAAGCCTCATTATAGAAATTGATATTGGTTTTTTGCCGTTTGTCATTAGCCTAAATGTCTAACTGTGTTCTCATAATCATATCACAGTAATGTGCATAGGCAACATATGGTTGCACCACCTTAAATAGTAACAAGCTTTTATCTATTAATTAAATGCAAGTGGAATGAATGTGCATATATGATTTGGTAAAAATTGAAAAAGGTGATGGTTCAAATGGCCAGGCCACCGGGCCATTGCGGGCTGGAGGTGCTTCAGCCTGTTGTCCCTCCACTGTTGGGAGAAGGAAGTGTTCGCTGCTCTGTGAAACCAGCCTTACGCATTGCCCTCCATTCTAGGGGCCAAGAGGCCCGGGCTTTAGCCCAAACCCCCAGGCCCAACTCCCAACTTGGAGTGGGCAGGCTAACTAGCTGCATCCGCCGACCCAACCGAGTTAGCCACAGCACTTGTCCCATCACCTCAGTTGCCCCCACTCAGGTCACAAACCGGCGCTACCCAGCTCGGCGTGCTGACAGCCTTGTCAGAGGTCTATAAAGACTAAGTTTTGTGTGTTCTGCCCAGTGTGGGACTTTTAGGGACTTTAAAATGCATGAAACAGGTATGGGACTGACATGGTTTATTATATGACCCTTTTTCTTTTCTGGAAGGAGCATAGGATAATTCAGTTGACTTGGGTATGACAGATTGTAATTTGTAATTCTAGCTTTGATACAATGTGGTTAAATGTTTATCTTTCTCCCTTGGAATTAAAACGAACATGTAAAATGCAACGAGAAAATCCATGCGAGACCAAAAAGGCGAGAGATAGCTTCTTTTTACTTTTCCTTCTTTTCTTTCCCTTTATAATCTCTCTTTCTTTCTCCCTTTTTTTCTTTCCTGTTCAGCTCATGCTTCTATTTCTCCTGCTTCTCTTATTTGAAGGACTATTGAGCATCTGGTGGCTGTCTCCCTCACCTGGTGTTCATTGTCTTATGTTGACTTTAGACGTGAGTGGGCGAGGAAAAGACAAAGGCACTGTATCTGAATTAGTGATAAGAATGAGCAACCCATTACTAGTAGAGTTTAGACTTTGATGCACTACTATCTAATCCCGTATTGCTATATTAACAAATATATCTAATTCTCACACTCACTTCTTCAAAAGCCATGTATATGAGAGGATTTAATTGGATAGGTGCATCAAAATTAGATCCTTGCTAATATTATTTTTTATTTTCGGATATTCAGTATTTTAGCAAACTAGTAGAAATGTATACTCTGAGCTTTTTTTAAGTTTTCTTTTTAATTTTTTCTTTTAAAAGATTTTTGGCATTCCTTATTGTAATTTGGAATTTGATTGTAGCAGTGTTTTATGAGTAGTTTAGCCACATGGTTTGTAGAAGTGTTCCATCCATAGCTTAAATTTACATTTCCAAACGGGAACAAGGAAATATAGTATAGACAATGTTAAAATCAAAGTTATAGTATGGGGATGAGAGGTATATGAATCTCAAAAACTTATATGCTAATCATTGACATGCTCATGGGCAATATCAATATAATGCTATATAGATATTCTTATTGCCTTTTCTTTCATTTCCTTAATGTCACTTGGAAGATGATTTTCTTAATAAGTTTTGTATTTCTATTGCTGTCTTTTAGATGCAAAGGCTGAAAAACGTTCAAGCTTTTGTTCCTTCTTTACTTAAACCTAAGCATGTATGATAAACGAAATGCATTGAATTTCAGTTTTAATTTACTTTATATAATGACTAGGCAAGCAAAAAAAAAAAAAAAAAAGACACGAGTAAACAGTAACACTGCATCATTGAGAGCATTTACATATAAAATCTGAAAGATTTTGCGCAAAATTATAACTAAAGTTGAATTTTATTTTATTTTTTTTGCATTCATAACACTTGACATCTGGACCTGGTACACATCAAGATTTTTGAAGACTCTTTGGAAGACTTAAATGACTGTAACTTCTTTGGCCATTGATCACCTTGACTTTGAGACCTCTTTCCCCTATAATTTGATAAGCCTCATCACATAAACCAAGATGATTGCACATTCTTTGTAAAAAGATCATGTCAACTAAAGAGGAGTAAGAAAGGATAAAGACCATTACACTACAAGCTAATGCTGCATTTGAGTTCCTGGTTGTGACACGGTACATGCTTGCAGCTTCTTCATATGATACTTTCGGTGATGTAGTGTATATATGGAAGGTTGAAAAAAGTGATGGTTCAAGTAGTTAGGCCCACCGGGTCATTGCGGGCCAGAGGTGCTGCAGCCTGTTATCCCTCCACTGTCGGGAGCCGGAAGTGATCGCTGCTCTGTGAAACCAGCCTCACGCTTTGCCATCCATTCTAGGAGCCGCGAGGCCCGGGCCTTCGCCCAAACCCCAAGGCTCAACTCTCGACTTGGAGCGGGCAGGCCAACTCTATGCACCAACCGGCTCAGCCGAGCAAGCCATGGCACTTGTTCCATCACTTTAGCGCCCCCGCTCGGGTCACAAGCTGGCGCGACCCAACTCGGCGTTCCGACAGCGTTGTCAGAGGGTTTATAAAGACCAAGTCTTTTCTTGTTCCGCACGATGTGAGACTTTTAAATGCAAGAAGCAGATATTGCATTGACAAAGTTTATTATATGACCCTGGAGGAAACATAGGATAATTCCATTAATTTGTATTTATAGCTTCCATATAATGTGGTTAAATGTTGCTTATCTTTATCCCTTGGGATTAAAACTGACTTACAAACGCAAAGACGAAAGCCATGTTATCCACAAAGGCAAGAGATAGTTGTTCTATGTTTTTTTCCCCATTCTTTTCTTTCCTTTCATGGACTCTATATATATTTGTTGGGCACATCATCTATCCTGGTGTTTTTTTCAACTCATGCTTCTATCTTGGTGTGGACACATTCATTGTAGACATTTGGGTATATTTGTTGTTACCTTCACCATTGTGTCCAGATGTGTCATAATCTCCTGACCTTGAAGGTGAGTGGTGGAGGAAAGGACAAAGGGCATTGTATGGGTATTGGTGATAGGAATGAGCAACCCATTACTAGTATAGTTTTCCATTTTAGAATATTGAGTGCTTTAGCAAGCCAAAGGCAACGCATAATCTGAGCTTTCTTTAAGGTGTTTTTTTTTTTTTTTTTTTTTTTTTTTTTGGGGAGATTTTTTTGAATTCCTTACTGGAGTTTAGAATTTGATCATGGCAGTGCTTTGTGAGTAGTCTAGGCACATGGTTTTTAGAAGTGTTCCATCCTTAAATTTACAACTACAAACGGGAACAAGGAATAGAATATAGAGAATCTTAAAATGAAATTTACAGTATGGTGAGTTGATAATTTGTATATGAATCAAAAAAGCTCATGCGCATATGAATAGTAATAATCGATATGCTCATGAGCAATACCACTATAATGATATATCGATACTCTTTCATTTCCTTAGTCATTTGGAATATGATTTTCTTAATAAGTTTTATATTTTTGTTGGTGTCCTTTAGATGCAAAAGCTGAAAAACATTCAAGCTTTTGTTCCATCTTTACTTAAATATAAACATATGTCTCTGTATGATAAACGAAATGCATTTAATTTAAGTATTAATTTACTTTATATAATGATTAGGCAAGCAGGAATAAATAAACACACTATTATAACATTGCATCATTGAGAGCATTTACCTATATAACCTGAAAGATTTTGCACAAAATTATAACTAGAGTTGAATTTTATTTTTTCATAACTTTGCATTCATAAACACCTGACATCTGATACACATCAAGATTTGTGCAGACTCTCCTCTGTAAGCGCTTGTACAAAATCCTACAACACAAAAATTTGGGAGACTTGACGACACATAATAAAAGTTAGTCTAACTTCTTTAGCCATTAATCACCTTGGCTTTGAGACCTAAGGCTCATCACATAAACCACGATGATTGCACATTCTATCTAGAAAATCATGTCAAATAAAGGGGAAGTAAGAAAGGCTCAATCTAACCTTTACCGTAAAAGCTAATGCTGCATATTTGTTTCCCTAATAGTGATTACGTTGTACGTGCTTACAGCTGCTTCATATGATGCATTTGGTGATTGTTGCAGTGCTTGCTATATGGCAAAATGCATGGCATTTCTTTTTTGGACAGACAAAATAGATGTTTTAAAAAAGGTTGCAAGAAGTGATGGTCCAAATGACTAGACCCAGCTATCGTAGGCCGGAGTTATAGCAGCCTGTTTACCCTGTCGTTGCCCGACCCGAAGCGCTGGTCGGATTGTCAGAGGCTCATAAAGACTAAGCTGTTTCAATTTCTGCACGATGTGGGACTTTTAAATGCATGAAACAAACGTTGGATTGACAACGTACATTGTATGACCCTTCTACTTTTCTGGAAGGAACAAAGAACAATCAATTGATTTGGGGATGACAGAGACCCTAATTTCTACTCCTAGCTTTGATATAATGTGGTTGGTTAAAATGTCATTTGTCTAATTCCCTGGGAACCCGGGAATTGAAACCGACATGTAAAATGCAAAGAACGAAGCCAAGAGTCCAAAAGGGCAAGAGATAGTTGTTTTCTTTTTCTTCAAAAACTCTCTTTTTAGGTCATGCATCTATCTCTCGTGCTTCCTTTGTTTGAAGGACTATTGAGCATCTAGTTGCTGTCGCCATCATATGGTGTTTGGGGTTCGTTGCCCTAGTGTAGGCACATTCATTATCATAAGAGAACTATTATACGTACATAGCTTTCTTTATATATTTGTGGACGCCCAAAAACCTAAAATTTTCTTTTAAATTTTTTATTTTATCTACTTCTTACCTGTCTTATTCACGTTTTCTAGGTAATGTCAAAAAAGCAAGTACACATCTCATTTTGAAGTTTTATCATAGTAGTAGTTTAGTTTAGGCGCATGGTTTGCACAAGTGTTCCATCCTTAATTACAAAAGGCAAAAAGATATGCGTCTACACTACTTAAGTTGCTCAAATTCTAAACCTATTTAACCAAGTGACATTCGTTTTTCATTCCACTTCAAGAGAACTATTCATATCATACGAGCATTGTAAACATTTGTCAGCCTCAATTGCGGAAGCGAAATGGGCTGTTTTAGTGAAATTAGAGATGAGGGGGGGAGTTAAAAAAAGTGTCGCAGCAACTTTCATCGACTATGTTTTGAATTTTTTTTTTTTTTTAATCAAAATAACAACCCACTCAATCTATAAACTGAAGTAATGCATGAAGGCAATGCTACAAAAAGGTGATTGAAAAAAATGAAATGCAAATGAATTGAATTAAATCCTTAAACAAAAGGTTAAGATAAGATTATATCATTCTCAGCAATATCAGACGTCAAAACAAACTCCTACATCAAGACGGCAAAATTGGTTAAGCAGATCTAATAAATGCTGCAACCGTTTGTGTTAAAAAGGAAACCAAAAAAGTCCCTAAATCGGAAAAATGCATTTACAGAGCACGACCAAAATGTATTTACATCTACGGCAACTAGATCCTCCGTTAACCTTAATCCTCTACTGTCTGGATCTCACCCATCATGATCCTGTTACTCACAACATTAAATCCCAAAACTGAAGGGCTCACCTTTTTCCCTTTCTTACCCTTCTTCTTTCCGCCACCTTTTGAGGATCCTTCAGTTTGGTCCACATCCTGTATATCTGCATTTGCAGAGAGCATGCCCCCGGCACTAAGACCAGTGACTTTCTGGTCAGTCCTACTCTGAAAGGCTATTTCCAAAACATCTGATGGTAACAATTCCTTGTAATTGAGGAATTTCTCAATGAATTCATGGTCAGGGTCATATGATCCAAGGTTTTCTATGAGAAGCATCTCAGCTTCGGATCTGGATTGCTTCAAGCAAAATTCAAGGAAACTTGTATCTGAAACCAGCCCAAAAAAAAAAAAGTTAAAACATCATTTAACCATACTTCAGGGTTAACATACTCTTAACCATAAAAATATAGGCTGAGAGAGATTCAAAGCTGTGTAATTATCAATCAACATATATCTTATACTCAACCTAATGCACGGCGGCAATATTTTATTTAATATGACAAGCAAATGCCAGACTACATGCAGGTTCACTACTTCAGAACCAATGTCTGGATTAACCCTTCAAACTAAAAAACAGCAACCAAACAATAAAATGGTTCACTTACCTTTTGTCCCAATTAATCGAACACACTCACTCTCACACCAATCTCTGAAGCCCATGGCCTCTGAAAATTTCAAAAAGAAACAATAGGTCAGTATCTAGAGTATCAACTATGAAGGCGGACTTAACACGCTAAATTTGAAACAATGAAATAAAGAGCAATATATCTTGCTCACCAGAATGCTTAGTCATGGCATCGTTTTTCAATTTCAACATTGATTGAGACGAGGCAGGTGATGAAGATAATAGAGACCGCTGTTCAGTTGGTTTGCCACTCACTGATTTTTGTCGAGTTAATGATACGGGTGAATTCCCTTTAACAGGTACACTTTTTGAACCCCAGTTCCCCTGGCTTGCAAGCTGAGGGAAATCTGACCTGCTTTCAAAGACAACAAATAAATCAGTCACAGCTCATTAACGCTTTCCATCAAAACTGGATATTCATGGAAACAAGTCGGTCACTAGACTACTGTTGGATATTCAAGATTTAAATTGAATCCACTGCCCTTTCAGCCCTTGTATAGGGCAAGGGCCAAGGTAATTTAGGAAAAAGAGGCATACCATTCTCCAATCCCACAAGAAGGGAAAAGGGCAAGAGGAATAGGTACACTACAAACATAAGAAGCCCAGACATATAAGTTAAGGACAAGTATTGTGGACATCACTAGAATCCAGTTAAAAAAATATTCCTTACCATAATCCATTATTAAGTCAAATACACATTTAAATTAGATAATTTTGCAATCAAAAAAAGCTGAAAAACAAAATTTTCAGAAAAGACATTTTTGCTGAAAAGCTTTTCTTAAGTGCAAAATAATCAAAACCCAACAAGCAAATATAAATGACACAGGAAAGTCACAGAAAACATACTGCTTAGTTTCTTGCTTAGATTGCTCAATTGGACCCCAGAACAAGTCATCATCCCCTTTGTATTTTGACTGAGAAGAAGCATGAGAGTTTATATGTATTGGAGAAGCAGCTTTAGAAGGAGAGGAAGCTGAAATTGACCACGAACCACTATTCCACGTAGATTGGGAAGGCTGTACTTTCTGAGGGGTGGGCATTGGGCTTGCAGGCACTACAGAAGACTTTTTCTCCTGCTCCTTTAGAATGTCCCTTAATGATGTTGGTTTAGGAACCCTAACAGAATCATTAGACCATGCTGGAGAAGGAGATGGGCTAGGTGGCTCTCTCTCCCCTTTCCAAGGAACGAAATCTCCCAAAGAGGGTCCGGCAGGGACGGCGGGCAATAGTTCTTTCTCCTGCAGCGAAGAGCGGGTGCTTTTTCCTTTTTCAATGGGACTTGAAGCTATGGGCACTTCACCAGATGCAATGGGCACTGAGGCTTTAACCAATGAACCCTTTGATTTTGTTGACTTTTTTCGGCCTCTTTTGGTATCTTTTGCCTCAATGAATTTTGAATCATCCAGTGATTCAGATGATTCTGATTGGACAGCTATATTTTGTGAGGACGATGTACTATCCAGAACCTCGGCATCTCCTTCATTAGATTTCTTTAAAACTTCTTCTGCCAATAGATCATGTAGCGGACTTTTCTTGCTCTTAAGATTTTGAGAAGTTTCAGGTTTAACCAGATGTTCAGTACTGCCTCCTTCTCTTTGACTTTTGCCAGACACCTTTACAATGTCTGGATTGGCCACAACCCCAACCCAGGGAGTTGTCAGACTAATCGAATTGACAGAAGTAGCAATCTCAGATACAAGCATTTCTGCCTCTGCCTTTCTTTGTTCTTCCTGTTGAATTTCTAATAAAGACTTTGTTTTGATACCAGGAGCAGATTTCCAGGCTCGTCCTGCAGGTATTTCAGTATCCTGCGTGGAAACAGAACCAACTACCTTTGACTTACCCCCAACAACTGATTCAGTGATGCTTCCAGGAACACTAGCAGGCAGGCTATTAACTTCTTCATAATTAGCTGCCTCTGCGACAGCAGCTCCAGTTTGGTTTCCCTTACCTATTGTTTGTTGCAGAAAAGCTTCATGTACAGCTTCACCCTTGTTAGCATCCCCCAACTTTATATCACTAGAATCTGGCTTTTCAGATTCTGATTGCTTTGACGGCTGCAAAGTCACATTGTTTAGCAATCCCTTTGCTTGATCAGAAGACTGTGGTTTTGAAGATTTTTGCTTTTTAGATTTCTTCTCAGTAACCTTTTTGGGCTCTTGTGCTTCAACATTTCGCACATCTACAACAGATGGCTCAACATTGTTGTCTCTTCCAGCCTGCTGCTTTTCATGCACAATATTTGATTTGCCCTTCACGTCCATACCAAGATCACTCACCGGTGGCAACTCAATCCCACATGTTCCAGTTGAAGATGTGGGAGCAACAGGTGCACACTGAACATTACCAGAATTATCACCAGGCTTAGAAGTTGAAGTCATCACAATACCATCAGGTCTACAAGTGTTGTCCAGCCCCTGCATTGCAGACTTTGCAGTAAAGTCCAAAACAGAAAGAGGTTCCTGTGCAATCTGGGGTTCCTTTTTGGATTTGTTCTGATCATGCAATAGGGAACTTTCAACAAGAGTTGATGCAGGGAACATCTCCTTCTGATACTTTTCATTAATTTGTTCTGGAAATGTAGGGCTCCAGTTTTTCTGAGAACTAGTATTCCCGAATAATTGGTGCGGCAGATTTATAGGAGAAGCTTCACTGCTTAAACTATAACTAGTGCCTTGGCTAACTTTCACAGGCAAATTTAAAGAATTAGTACTAAGTTCATCATGCACACTGGGAATTGATGTCTGAGAGCTCATGGGAAAAATGTCTTCTTGTGGTGGAAGTTGAGAAGGATCCATGCGCAAATTCCCCATTGGTATTGCACCTCCTTGCAAATGTCCATGAGATGAATCGCCAAAGAGCTGGTTAGATTGTTGGTCCTGCAGCACTTGAGAAAGCAGTTGCTGCTGTTGTTGCCGCAATAACTGCTGCTGCTCCTCCTGCTTCTGTTGCAGCTTCAGCAACAGGAGTTTATCTAACAATGGCATCTGCTGTGCTGGACCAGATGCCTGAGAATGCAACTGCATTAAGTATTGCTGTTGCAACAAATGCAATATTTGGGGATCTTGTGATAAACCAGAAGAAAGCAGCTTCTCTGCTGTCAACATATCCACTGGGTTATCAGCAGCTTGAGCTAGTAAATTGCTTAATGATAATTGGTTTGGTGCTTGCAGCCTTTGCTGTTGAATTCCAAATGGCACTTGAGGGAAATTCTGATCATGATGTAAGTCAATTTTGTTTTGAAGAGGATCCAACCCACCTTGTAAGGGATAATTTGGCCATCCAGCAGCACCATTATTTAAACCCGAAGATGTCCTGTCGGATAATCCCTGGATGATTGACAACAACTCGGAAGTTTGGGACTGAGGTTGACGAGAATTGTCACTCACTGAAGACAAGAGTTTTGAATGCAGTGATGCATCCAGGGCAATATCCGACTTTGGTGCAAGGGAAGTTGCATCTCGCCCCGGCCAATATGGGTAAGGATTTGGTAAGGACCTCTGTCGTTCAAATGCCAGCTTCTTGGCCAGCAAGTAAAGGTTGTTTCCACTATCTACTCCTGATGGACCAAGATTACCAGAATTATTTCCAATAAATCCTTGTAAACCTAATGCATATATCAAAATAGGCATCAAAGTTGGCAATCTCAAAACATAATCAATAAAATCTATAGAAAAAAACTAGAGAGAGCAAAAGAATGCATGGAAATAAAAGTAATGAACCTTCTGATAATGTCAGACTTTCATGCGGAGGACTGCCCTTGTTACCAGACATAAGTGACTCCAGAAACCTATTTTCAGCTTCCATAGCAGAACTTTGCCTAAGCCTAGAATCACTTCTTAACATATCAACCTCACTCAAACCAGCGAGGGTATTCCCAAAGGGAGTGGAATTTTGCTGGGCAGTTATATCAGTAAAGTCATTTGGTTTTGGAGCAGAAAACCCTGGTGGTGGTCGGGCTTTAGCTCGTAAATGGGGCATGACATCGCCAAGAGACAACCATGGCAAGTCAGCTGCTGAATTCTCCAGGCGAACAGGTAAATCAATACCAAAATATCCAGCCTCAAACCATCCAATAATATCAATTCCTTTAAATGGACCCTGAATTTGACCCTTTGGATCCTTATAGAAAAGGGATAACTCCTCTGAAGCAGTCTGCGCTACACTCCTAGTTTCAAGTTCACTGTCCAAAATGCCAGATAGCTGCCTCTTAACAATAGGATCTTCACTAGATTGCCATTTACTTACATCTTTGGAGTCAGATAAATAATCCAAATTTCTTGATCTAACATCGTTAGGCACATCTCTACTTTCATGCAAGAGAGTGGTTCCATGTTCACCCATTGGCATGGCTCGCCATGCAACACCATGATGAACAGAACTATTTCCTTCAAAAGATGAATCTCTATTACTGGGGACCTGATTGGACACTCCGTAAGAATCTCCATCTTCACCTCTATCTGTACAAATACATTATTGGAGAAACTCCCAGTGAGTGGAGAAAGAGAGACTTGTACTTGTGAAATGCCAAAATGTTACGCATAGGGGAAATAGAGAATTAACCACGTTACCCAAATGAAAGAGCAAACCAAAAGAGATGGAACAAATAAAGTACTAAAACTTAGTAGAAGCTGAAAAGTCAAGTAATGTAGAGAGGAAATCATTAATGAAGAGCAGAAACCATGTGAACATACTCATCACCCATTAATCTTAAAAAGCATGGAAAATCCAAAAAGAAACAATACTTACTCTTAAAGTGCATTGAAAATCCAAAAAGGAACAATACTATGTTCCGTTGTGTGATGAGATCTAAAATACCATATTCATAGGGCTTCATTTACTTTTTTCCCATTATCCATACATTCATTTTTTATCCTGTCTGAGGATAACTTACGATACTGAAATTTTTCATTTTAGTTTTTAAAGCTATAACTGAGTGTTTTCTGTCCATTCAAAGAGCCTTTTCAGCAATTAATATAACTAAATTTAAAAATGTCAGAACATAAATTTCATTAATGTTGGACCTGATTTAAATATCCCAGTTCAAAAGAGTAATCTTGCACCTGAACCAATCTATAAGTTTATTTCCGGAATGTACCTTGGAAAGGTGCACTTCCAGGCTTCATTCGTCTTGTATGAGTAAAATCATTTGAGCTCCTTTCTTTTGGCACCTGAGGTGCACCGCTACTAATAATTTCCCCTTTGTCAATACCCTTTAAAACAGACTGTTCAAACAGAAAAGCAATTCGTTAAACCACTAGAAATGACATGGCATCGGAGTAAAACAACAAAACAAAAATGCCAATTACCAGTTCCTCAGAATTTGGTGCCAGAAGGGCTAGAGGCTCCAATCGTTCATTCTGTGTAAGATTAGGTACCTGCACAAATTCATTAACTAGTTTTCTTTTTGTATCCATATTAGTCACTCTGTACACATCAAGCAATTTTGTCCTGTTATATCTCAAGAGGGAAGGTTCTCCATGCCCACTTTCAACTTTATCCAATACCATTCCAGGATAAGTGCTATTCATAGAGCTAGCACCAGATCCAGCACGGCCATGTCCAAGAGTAGAGAATGGAGGTGTATTCTCCCCACGGCCACGCCCATAGGAAAATGTAGAGACTTGTTTGTTTGGTGTTGGATTTTGGAGGTGGGGAGGCTCTACCCTTCCACGGCCTTGTGAGAAGGTAGGTCTCCACGGCCGGTAATGATCTCCCTCCTTTTCATCCTTTCCATGATTGGAAATGTGAGACAAGCCTTTGTCCACATGTATATCACCATCTTTTCCAGAGTCGCTCCATTTTTCACGAAGACCTTCTGGTTCCTTACTGTCAGGACCCCAGCGTGTGTTCCACTTACTCTCACGCCGCTGATCAAAATTAGTTTCTTTGTTTCCCGAATCATTCCGCCTATCAGAAGTACCACGGCGTGCTTCTCCAAAGTTCCTTGCAGACAAATTTTCTGCCCAACGATCCACTCTCCGAGCATCACCAAGGTCTTTGTCTCCATCCCTCCAATGATCCTTGCGTATGGAGGACTTAGTGTCACGCTCTTCATCACGCCAGCGATCACGGCGTCCACTTTCTGAGTCAAGCATGGATGGCCTAAAGACATCCTTTCGCTTATTGGCATCATGCACATCCTCTCCATTTCCAGATGTCTTAACAGTCTCCACGCGATGGCCAAATGGTGTGCTTGAAATCACATGGTTTTCCTGAGATTCAACGGAGAAATTGGAAAGGGGAAAAGAAAGAAACTTTGAAGAAATTATGAAGTATTTTTGGAGTGCTATAGGCACACACAGTACACACAAGTCTTATCTGCAAGCAAGCAATTTACAAAATTACAAACAGACCAGAATAAAATAAATCCAGAAGTAGTCAGTACCCACCACAGTTCCTGTTCCAGATTTACTCTCCCCCGGCTTTGGCAGAAGCCATTGTGGTGAAAGTGGAATAGGATTGTCAGAGCCTTGAACATCTGCATAAAAGGGATACAAGCTTCACTTATCAAAAAAGAGTCAAGGCTTTCATCCAATCTCAAAAAAATTGCCCAAACAAAGTTTTTTTGGGGAAAAAAAAAAGTGGAAAGCATGCAAGCCACAGAACAAAAGCTAATATAATATCCATTCAGCCACTACAAGAATTAGAACACAGCTCATAGGGGGAAACTTTTGGTATTTCACATAAGCAATTAAATACTTTCTCTCTGTTTCAACATACACAAACATGACAAGAAAACAGAAAGAAAGAGAACCATGAGAAGATTAATAAAGAAAGAAAAAATTTTGCATTCAGAGCCTCTTGCATTAAGAGACTAATAGAAAAAGAATATGAAGAGCAACAATATATTAAAATTTACGGCATGAAGGCTGTGCTGCTGCAAGTTGAGTTGATAATATCACCTGCATGCACGTTTCATGTTTTGACAAGTATATAGTCCTGCTATCTGAGATGAAAAAATTTATATCTATTTCTAACATAAGGTAATTTTTTTTTCCCAAAAAAAAAATGTAATCAATCATGCTAAAAACAATGAAAGCAGCCACCTTAAGTCAGTATATCAATCAACACTAAACACAATCACCCGGCAGCACCCCAATCTACAATGTTGATTACTTATTTCGATAAACAAACGTGGCAATAACTCAGAAAGACCAAACTTTTCTGATTTCAACCATATGGAAACTAAAAACCCAACCAAGTATCCCCCACAAAATAAAAAGTAACGTTTCGGTCATTGTAAAGCTCTAAACTTTGCAGTCCTCGAGTTCACAGGGAAAAAAATGTCGCAAACGAAATTTTCAAATTTTTAAAATATCAAATATTAGGCATAATTTCAACAAAGAAACAGCAATGTTTAGCACAGTGTAAATCTCTAAACTTTCTCGTCCTCAAGTTCACCTCGAAAAAAAAAAGGGCAAAAATTGAAATTTTCAAAAGTTCAAAATATCGAACATTAAATACCACGCATAATTTTTTTTTTTTCAAAAAAAAGTGATGTTTAGCTCAGTGTAAGTCTCTAACTTTCTACTCCTCAAAAGTTCACACAGAAAAAAAAAATGTCACAAACAAAAATCTCAAAAATAAATCAAAATTCCAAATACAGAAAAAATCAAAAGCATATCGATAACAACCAAGCAGAATGCAAGAAGTGAAAAACGTCTTGTTCGCGAAAAATAAATCCGCGAAATGTCACACGCCTCCTCGAACCAAACAACACGTTTTCGCACACGAAAGCAAAAACCCTAACGAACCACGAACACAAAAACGAACTGCATTTTCCGTTCTCGAAAATGCAACGAGAAACAAAAAACAAGAAATCCGAAGTAGCTCGCCGAAGCTAGGGTTTAGGTGCGGAGCTGATAAATAAATAAATAAATAAATAACCGAAACAAAAACGAGCATCGACCAAAAAAAAAGGAAAATGAAAATAAAAATGGAGCTAAGAGAAAGAGAGAGAAGAACCTTTGGAGATCTGCAATGGAGGTGAAGAAGCGAGGTGAGGGCGATTATCGGAGGTGACGCGTTGAGCCATGAGCGAGTGAGTGAAGTGAAGTGAGTGAAAGAGAGAGAACAGTGAGAGAGTGCGAAAACCCTCGTGTGTTTTGGTTGCGAGCGCTTCGACGATGTGAGAGAGAGAGAACGGAAAATGTGGAGGGTGGAGGGTGAAGGGGGGAATAAAGGTTAAGGGTTCAAACCCAAGATAAAATGTGGCTAGGGTGTTGGAACTCTAGCGGCGCACGTTAGCGGAAGATGCTGACTGTTTTGTCGGATTGGACCAGTTCCTAATGAACGAATATGAAGATGAATATGACACTTGCTCGGGAAAAATAATAATATTAATAATATCCATGCGCCCTGTAATTGACCGTGTCAAATACGGCTGTGAATAATTGAGTAAATTCAATCACTTAGTAAGCATATTTAGGAATTTAATTTTTTTTATATTTTTTATATTTTAAGATAATATATTTTATTTATGTGAAAAAAAATTTCACAATAAATTATTAAAAATGTTTATATTAAGTATTAACAGTTGATGTTTAATTTAGTAAAATATAACGGATAAATTAGTAAAATTGCTCTCACGATACAAAAATAATGAAGTGAATAATCAGTAAAATGTTGAAAATATTACTTTTGAGTAAAAAATGAAAATAATTTTTCAGTATAAAAATTCTTTTGATTATAAGTATCTTTATCTAGTTCTGTTAAATAAGATTTAATTAACTTAAAACGGCTTTTATCTAAAAAAATTGCTTTTATAAATAATTAATTTATCCCAAAGACTCACTTAATTAAATTAGTAAGAAATAAAAAATTTTAAAAATTTTTACACATATAATGTATTAATAACTTTTAAACTTTATTTTCTTAGTCAAAACTTCCTTAAATTGTAATTATCATATAATTCTAAAACCCATTATTTAATTATAATAGAATTAGTTTACTTTTTATATATTAAAACATATTTTAAGACACATAATTTCTTAAAATTTAAATTATAATAAACAACAGTAAATTACTTTAATTTAAATTTCATATAATTTACATAGAAAGTATGTATTTTATAAAAAGAAAATTATTAACAAAAACTTAAATTGCTTATTCTAATTAAATTTCATTGGAAGAAGGTTTCCAAAAAAATTTATATATAAAATTAAAATACTACAAAATTGTTTATTATTTACCCTGTATATTTCTGAAGATCGTATTTTGCACGCTCTTTAGACATTTGGAAGGGTTTGTGCTGTTAGAAGTTAGAACTTCCCATGTATCAGTGGTGCGCACTTCACCCCAACCCAATGGATACGAAACGACTTGGGAGAAAGTCGTTTTGCGCCTAATAAGGTAGCAACAATTGCCGAACTATGATCGAACGGCTTCTCAGTGATCACCAATTTTTTATAATTATTATCTTTTGGATAATTAGGGTTAAAAGATATTTGTCAGTCATGGGGGCCACTTGGCTTGGAGGCATGGCACAGGACGTGTAGGGTAAAACTAAAATCCCAATGTTGTTTCTTTCTGTGTTTCTTATTTAAAAAGAAAAATTTAAAAAGAAAAATTCCTGTAAATTTTTTTGGATAAAGTAACATGATATATTTATTAAATTTTAAGATAAATTATACCGATTTATCATGCGATTAAATTATAATACATATAATATCCTTTGATTTACAAAAATATAACTAATATTCCTCGAAATTTAGATAATATAATATTTAATACATTTATATTTTGCAAAATATAATACAAATGACATTTATAAATATGATATTAAATACTTATGTAAGAGAGATTAATGTAGATATAATAAATTAAGGGATATTATATATAATATTATCTAATCTTATAAGAAATCAGTGTAATTTATCCTAAATTTTAAGTAAATAAGCAAATCATGCAACTTTAATTCATTTTCAATAAAAAATTTTGGCAATTTTATTTTTTACTGTCTAGCATTGTTCATTCTAGTTGAACAAGTAACTCTTTCTTTCCTTTCACATGGACAAATAATTCACGATAGACGATATTATGGTTTTGAACTTTTGGCTTTACCAAGCAACAAGCCTAGCACCCTTAAAAAAATCAATAAAAAAGAAAGATACTCCAAGCTTTCCTTTGCTTTAATTCAATAGATGTATATCTCACCCAAGAAAAATCCAATCCCTTCATATTTTACTTTCTAAGTAGAATCTTTGGATATTTTATTTCTGATTTATTTTATCTTTCTATGCAAACGGAATGTAGTGACAAAATTAGACCAACAAAAACTATTGTTTAAAAGGTCATGTTTAAGAAAAAATAAAAATAAATTTGTTTACAACAGTAATGGAGTATATCAAAAAACTTTAGGGACAAGGCCCCTCACAATACATGAGACGCCAACCCAACCTAAACGTGATAAATAATTATTCTAGAATCATAACCAAATAGACACAATTAATTATTCAGGAAAATCAATTGAATTAAGTAAAAATCTTGCATCTTCCTAATTTTCCCTGGTAAGAGCTATGTACAATACACATTGATCTATGTTACTATCTAGGTTCAAAGTAGAGGGTAATGAGGTTCTATTTAGATTTAGCCTAGGGATTCAGCTCCTTACTTGATTATCGGCTATTTGACCACACTATGGTATATTTACGAACTAAATATCAATCTACTGCACTTTAGAAACAATTTCCTTGTCTGTGGTTGATTTTGCCACGCTGGAGACGGAGTTAAAGCATGGCGCAAGATTGTTCGCCACCACATACAACCCTTGACCCCGATGTGACAGGTGACGTGACAAGTCTCTTGATGGCGCTTCTTCAAACCGCGTTACCCTGCCTTCTGACATCCTCCGCAAGGATAGCACTTAGTGAGGCCGCGCCACTCTGCGCATGTCTGACAAGGAAGTGACTACACCTAGATGGTGCTGGTTTAGGTAGCACCACTCCAGGGGACCTTCCACGCATCCCATTGTCACTATGGTGCACCGCCAGCTTCCTATATTATTATCTTCTCCCCTTTTCCCTATCCTCGTTCACCCATATGCTTCTCATTCAACTGCTCTAGTTAGTTTTTTTTTTTTTTTGTTCGGTGCAAATTAGTTGATAGGTCCTTACAATTTGCTTCATCATTTTCTACAATTTAGCAATTCTTATAAAGGTAATTTTAATTTTACTTATTGCTTATAAATTTTAATTAATTCATTCAATCCATATTTCTATTATTTTGGTATGAGTTTATTATTTTCTAAAAGTAGATTTTGATTTTATCAATAAGTTTAATTTTAGACAAATTTTTAAAAAATTTTAAGAAAAGTGTGATAATTTATAGTAAATTTTTTTGAGTTAACTTTTAGATTTTAAGGATATATTTAGACATTAATTCAGAAAATATGTTTAGAAATTTTTTTTCATTAGGAATTAATTTTTCTCATTTATTGTTTTAAATAATTATGTTAAAATATATTATATTTATCTGTATATTTAGTTTTTATTTAAACAATCTTTTTAAAAAATTATTAGGTATTAGGCCACATATAATTATTTTTCTAAAGAAATAAAGTAATAAGAAGCTAAATTAAAATAATTATATAGCTATTGTATATAAAAGTATATAAACAATTTAATAATTAATTTAATTTTTTTGACAAATGGCATCTAGCTCTTCTTCTTCATCACACATGATTCATCCTGGGCCAAAAGATGCATCATTGTTGACAATGCAAGAAACATATATTTCACAGTATATTTGGAATGGACATCCTGATTAGGTCTTGGTTGTTAGAGGGAAATCTTCTATTTGTGGCAGAAATGAGCAAATTCCTATCTAGATTATCCCGTACTTAGGGTAGGCAGGATTTTTTGAAGTTGCAAAGCTGAAATTTTTTTCAAATTGAGCACACACTGATATATGCTCTAGTAGAGTGTTGGAGGCCGGAGACACATACATTTCATTTGCCTTCGGGGGAAACCACAATTATACTGCAAGATATTACTATTTAAACAGGTCTTCGTATTGATGGAATGCCAGTTACTGGCAATGCTTCAGTTCAATGGCAACCCATTCTCCAGCAACTACTAGGCGTAACTCCCCTGCAAAATGCTTTTCATGGTCATCGATTGAAAATGAGCTGGTTAAATACTCATTTTAGTAATATAAATGATCATATTGGCAATGAGTTCTAGATTCAACAATTCGCTCAAGCATATGTTTTGCAGTTGATGGGGTTAATACTATTTCCAGATCATTCTGGAAACCTGGTACCTTTAAGATTTCTACCACTTTTAAAGGATTTTGTGGTTGCTGAACAATATAGTTGGAGATCAGCTGTGCTCTCTTATTTATATCGGGAGCTTCGCAAGTGTACGGATTATAATCGACGCGAGATTGGAAGAATGGCCATGTTGGTTCAGCTATGGGCATAGGATAGATTCTCATCAATTGCTCCAACTCCTTCAATAGAGATCGACAATGCCCCCTTGGGAGCAAGGTATGAGTTTTTTCCCTTTTTTTTGCAATAAGTTTTCTGTTTAAATAATCATTGCATTTTTATAATATTTGGTTGAATACGTGAAATAATATATGGATAGGTGGTATGACTTTTGTGGCCATACAACAAGACTTGTTATACTATCGTCGTAAATTTGATTGTTTAAAGCGAAAAGATGTAAGAATATCTTATTCATGCCTCTATAATTTTGTTAACGTTAACTCTATACAATTTTTAATATTAATTATTATTATTTTGCAAATTGTATGGGAGCCCTATCTTGAAATTTATAGGTCACTTCCGCATATATGCCTTGAAGGCTCTTATGTTTGGAGAGCTATTATGCCGCTTATATTTTTCCATATCGTAGAGTGGCATCAACCGGATTAGGTGATGCGCCAATTTGGCTTACAACAAGGTATTCCAGGTCCACCACGTCAGCTTGAATAACTCCATGATCTTACTCTACGTGGCAAGGAGAGTGATAATTGGATGCTCTTATATACTTCAGTTATCCAAATATGGAATGATAGGGCACAATATGTGGTAATTAGCGACCAGCAGATGGGGTTATTGGGTGAAAATGATCCCTACATGAGGTGATACTCAAGGCACACTCATCACTGGATCAGTAGGGATGGTGTATGCAGAGGGCAAATAGTAAGTATTATTAATATTTGTTAATTAAATTACTTTTGTGTTATTAGTATTGGTATATAATGTTTATGTCTTTTTTGAATAGCACAACCAATTGGAATGGGTGCATCATTTATCCTCTATCAATGACCCAAGCTTTTCGATGGAGGATGTTAGAGACGTAACAGCAGAGTTGTTGCAGCTATTTGGGGAATTAGACAGGGTCACTGAACATACAGGAACTCAAGTTCAATAGCAGCCTCTTCCACAACCTGATGTGAATGTGGCAATACCTCTAACTTGGATGGAAGGTCAAGGGCTTTAACGATGCCAAAGGTGAGAGACAACAGAGGTTCTTACCCTTCCTCCACTTCCTGAACGTGGTAACGGTCAATATTATATTCCATCGGCATCATTAATCAATCCAATGGATTCAGGTGTTGAAAGAAGTTATTATTGGCCACCTCAGTATCAAACAACAACAGGAGCATCCTCTTCCTATGCTACATATCACTCGTATGGTTTAGATGAGACATACGTCCCTTCTGCACCGGGTCCATCACAATTTACACCCCCTGCGTATGTGCCAGCAGAGTTCACTTTTAGTGCACCTATGGGGTTTATGGATTTATTATCACATGAAACCCTTTATACCCCACATGGTATGAATGTTGTTTCTCTACAGGGTATTGATTTGAATGAAAATTTTTTATCTGTTGCTAACCCTGAAGATGATGCAGCTGGTATGAGAAGAAATCCGCATCGTATAGCGAGAGATAGGTGACGTGGTTGTCTATTATCGCCTGACTCTCCGCATAATTGATTATGGATATATCTTCTTATTTATTAAAGATGCATTATTTATGGATAATTTTTTTAAAAAATATGTGTGTATCATGTAAATTATGTGGGTTTTAATTTGTTTATCTTATAATTTTTATGTATATCCTTTTTTTGTTCTTAGTATAGTTAATAGTAATGTAATAAATTAATCTTAATGTTAGTATAGTTTATTTAACTAATGATAATTTAAAGAATGTCACGAAATAAACCAAGTAATAATGGCAATAAAATAATTAATAACCGCGCCAAAGTTTTTGTTCTTAAAATTGAAATGAAATTACACCAATTGACTTATGATAAATTTGGCACAATTTAAATATCTTCATCATCTATGGCATTAGTAACATGGTGGGAGCTTTGACTTCCAGTAAGACGAGGGCAAAGACATCGGTTATGACATTTCCATTTACATATTCCACATCGTTGCCTTCGTTGTGACTCTCTCAAATCCATCTTATTCCTTATGCATGGTTGACAGATTTGCAACCAATGTCCAGCTAGATGTAGCTGTAATGCAATCCTCATTACCAATTGGCCACCATTGTCTGCTATACACATTGACAATATTTTCAAGGAAATAAACAGGATCAACTAAATTGTAAAAGTCTATACTCACAGCAGCACAAGCAGCAATGGCATGAGAGCATGGATATTTATATGCTTGGAATTTTCCATACTGGCAAGTACCTCTCCTTAAGTTTATGGCCCATGTATGACCACCAGTTTGTGTTATAGGGTTGAATGCCTCTTCAACCTCAAATCTTATGGTCTCTATATCATATCTGCAAACTTGGTGAAAGCAAGCATCCTCTTGATTCTTCCTAATAACATCAATTAACTTCTTACAAAACCTATTTCCAACGCTCAGCTTTGTCTTTGCCTCTACACCTCTTTGCACAAAATACTCTACCATTCTTCCATATGTGCACTTAACCAATGCAGCTATTGGTAGATTTCTAGCACCTTTTAAGACTTTATTCACAGCCTCTGATAAGTTTGTTGTCATATGGCCGTATCTACGCCCTCCTATGTCATATGCCTAAGTCCATTTCTCCTTCGGTATACTATCGATCCATCTTTGAATTTCAAGACTAGTTTGACGAAATTTTTCCAAATTCCTATCAAACCGATGCATACAAGTTGTATACCCTACATTAGCATTCAAATTTCTCCAAATGTTAATTTTCAAAAGAAACAAAATTCATATATATAATATTAAAATTATGATAATATATTTCTTACCAAGTTTCAATAGGTCTTGTTTCAATTTCATATTCTTGAACTTGTGGTTGAAATTACTGGCAATATGGCAAATATAGTACACATGATACGCATATGGAGGTTGCCAACCTAGGTTTTCATTTACCACAGCTCCTTTTATACTTGCATGCCTATCAGAGATAAGACACAAACCTTGTTTTCTTGTCACATCTTGCCGGATATTTCCCAAGAACCATGATCAAGCGTCTAAGGTTTCTCCTTCAACAATAGCAAAAGTAATCGGTAAAATGCAACTGCTGCCATCCTGTGTGGTAGCAATTAAGAGTGTACCATGATACTTTCCATACAAAAATGTGTCATCAACTTGTATGATGGGTTTGCAAAAATTGAAAGCATCGCAACATTGCTTGAATGTCCAAAATACTTGATGGAATGTGCGAAACCGAGTATCTACTTGATTATTGATGACAAATTCGGTTGTCTCTATTTTGTAGATAGAATCTGGTGCAAACATCTGCATATATGCAAGTCATCCAGGATGCACTGCAAATGATTCATTCCAGTCACCAAACACCTTTGTTATTGCCTTTTGCTTAGCTTTCCAAGCCTTCCGATATGACACTTGAAAACCATATTGACTACTAATTCTTTCTCTGATCAAGGAAATTGGAATCGATGGTTCCAATTTAACCAAACCTATAATAAATTAAGCAACCAAACTTTTTTCAATAGTAAAAGTTAACAACTATAAAGTGTATAATTCATATATAGTTTAGTGATGCACCTAATATATTTGCACAGATAAAATTTGAATCTAATTTGCAATAATCTTGAGACAGCATAGGATTAAGACAAATGTGATGACCATCCCATTTAGTAATTTGCCACTTGTTTGTCTTCTTTCCTAAAATTGCCCTCATTCGCCACGGACAACCTTCTCTGTGTCTTATACACTTTGTGCAGAAAATTGTCGGTGTTGATTCGACCACAATATATGTTTGATGGACCTTCATAGAATAATTTCTAACAGCCATCTGTACAGCTTCTTTGCTATCGAATTGCAAACCAACGTATAGCTTATCTCCAACACACTAGGAACCAGGCACATCCAATCCAAAAAATTCCTCTGTCTCTGATCACGGTGGTTCCAATTGATATAATTATAATGTGGAGACGCACTCTAGAATGGAGATTCCGTCAAATGTGTTATACCCACAAAAATATTATTAACTTAAGAAAAGAGTTCTATTAAAATCACAATATTTATAAATTCTTATTCAAAAACTAACCATCTTGTCGTGAAAGTTGCTCTCTAATATGCAATGAAGATGCAATAGGAGAAACCGCAATAGCTGGAGAATACAATTTAGCCTCAGACTCAGAAGACTCGCCATTAGGAATTTCACATTCTTCATTTTCATCTGAGAATAGATCTTGATGTAATATTCATCTTCATCTTCATCTTCATCTGATAAGTCTCTATCAGCACTATGACGATCGTCAAATGTAGCAGCAGAGTGATTAAAATGGTTAATAGGCGTAGATGAACTGCCTGCAATAATAATCTCAGTGTATAGTTCGAGCACCGTCAAAGGAGACCGTTGCTCAAATGTGCTAATCATGTAATCAACATCATCATCATTAGCGATCTCAAGAGCAATATATGTACTACTATCTCGAGCAATTAGAAATCTATAAGTGAGACATGAAATTATTTGATGGGACTGAAGCTTCAATTTGCCGACAATCTTTTTCTTTAGTGCATTATAACTAACACTTTTCTCTATTTTAATTAATCTTTTATCACCTTCAAAAGTACATCTTTGCAGCCCATCAAATTTTCTACCATTTCAGTATATAAATACATTAAACATATTCATTTTCTTCAAGTAACTTAAAAACAAAAGAATACTATAAAATAATCTTTAAAGAAATAGAAGTTAAAAAAATTCAAAGACTACTACAGTAATACAAACTAAAAACTGAGAAACAAATAAAACATAAACACTACTGCAAACAGAAAAATAAAAATAATTTAAAGAAACTAAAATTTGATAAATTTAAAGAAATAAAGGAGACTCAACAAATAGAAATAAACTGCATAAAATTTAAAAAATTGAAAATTTTCATATAAAAATTTTGTGGAGGAGCCACAAAATTTGGCAGACAGAGAGAGCAATTTCGAGTATACAAAATGTAGAAAGCATCAATGAGAAGAGTCTGAATACAAATCGAAGGGTTTGGTTGGGAATAAATAAGAAGGATGACACAACTTGATAATGCATCAACGTTAAGAAGTTGGCGCAGCTTCACTCAGCGCCATCCAAGCTCCAGTCGCGTCAGTGTCAAGTGCCAGCTGAGTGGCGCGGTTTCATCCAGCGCCATCCAGAGCTCAGGTCTTGTCATTGTCAGAAGCCACAGAGTGGCGCAGCCTCACTCAGCGCCATTAGAGACGCTTGCTCCTCTTGTCATGTCGATGTCAGGATTTTCTACGTGGTGGCGAACCATCAAACTACGCCATGCTTTAACTCCGTCTCTAGCGTGGCAAAATCAACCACAGACAGGGAAATTGTTTCTAAAGTGCAATAGATCGGTATTTAGTTCGTAAATATACCATAGTTTGGTCAAATAGCCTTGATTACCAGTCGATTATTGTAACATCTTCCTTTGAAGATAAATGTAAACATGAGTCTATATCCCAAATGATCAATTTTTGCATGAAGCAACAAATAATTGCTTTCTTGACATGTATAACTCACATAAGTGAAACTCATCAAAAGGATTTTTTTCCTTTTTCTTTTTTTAAATCTTAACAATCAATATTTTAAATTTATTGAATTTTGATTAATCTAATTCGGGTCAAATTAATTTGATATAAGATAAAGATCTCTTAATAGTAATTTTTCTTTTTATTTGCAATAGTCCATCTCGAAGCTTCACTAAAAAAAATAATATCAATCTATTTAAATCAATCATATGTTTATCAAAACGGCTTAGCTAATTATTCAATTTGCGCTTCTATTTCCTTTTTTTAATGGATATGCTTGAATTGGAACACCTATTCCATAAGTTAAGTTTTGTATATTAATCTTATTAATTTTTTATCGTGATGATTTTTGTGTACAGTAAGGGTATTTTTAACCCAAACTTGCATTAATTAGTTCTAAATATTCAACAAACCGATCTTCAGAGCACACTCTCACATTGACATGTTGCATTATAAAATTATTGTAGTGCAATCTTCAAAAAATTGTTACCAAAACCTTTGTTTTCATCCATCTTGATCACCTCAAAGCGAAATTCACACCATTCTTCTGCGCTTGGGTGGCTAAGGCCATTTGTCATAAGTACCATAGTCTATACAAAAATGAAAAAAAAAAAAAAAAAAAAAACAGGACACAGTCCAAATCCAATACAATTTGTTTTGCACCTCTTACTATTATATTTTATATCTAAATAATAAATAAGATTAATTTCTATATATTGATAATATAAAATATTTTTATATTATCAACCAATAAAATTTGAGAAAAATAAAAAATTATGATAGTTATTTATCATGATTTGCCATTTTTCTCATATTCGATTGGTTGATAGTGTAAAATTAATTTATACTGTTGGTAAATAAAATTTAAATTAATAATAAATATATTAATTTTAAAATAAAAAATAACATTTCAATGTTCCCTTTATTTCGCAATGAAGAGTATACAAAACACTTTTTACCATTTTTCCGCAAAGCAAATTTCGTGCCATAGTTTGTATAAAAGCCAATATCCAAAATAAAAGAATGCAAGCACATCCTTTTTAATTTTAATATTTTTGTCAACTACAACAGGGCCTTCTGTATTTCTCTTTAACATTCATTTCTTTCTGGAGCCCATACTATTTTCTGGGCTTGGGTAAGGGTCTACTTGTGTGCATTTTCTAGCCTGCCCACAGTAGGAGAGCCCGCTACACAAACTCTTCCAATTTTGTTTAAGGAGCTTAAGTTTTACACTTTCTCCAAATTTGTTAACCACTAATGCAAGACATGGTTAAGTGGTTAAATAAATATAAAGGGCACCCTAGAAGACAAATAGAAAAATTCTATTTACTTAGGTTAAGGGGAAAACCAAAGTTGAGATGAACACATACTTTGGCTCATTAACTATACCATGATTATACTTGTGATGCTGCAAAGGTTGGTGGTATTCTTGTGGCCGGTTTGGATTGAGCATCCCCTGTAGTCAATAATTGAGGAATTGACATGCCACCAGATATAACAATTTCTGCATCACATAAAAATGTGTATGTTAAAACCATCATGACGCGTGAGATCATAATTATTAAGTACTACAAATAATAAAAAAGTCAAGGAAATTCATGTATGAAAGAATTAAGATCTTCTAAAATGATAATTATTATAAAATGAAAAAGTGAAGGGTTGTCCATTTTTAGGTCATTTGGCAAAATTTATATATATTAGAAGTTATTAATTTAATAATGAATAACTCGTCTCTTTCTCACTTTGTAAATATACTCATTTTAGAGGACTCAAATCCTTCATGATAAAAATAATTTTGTTCAAGGTACAATTCAGCAATAAGTATAAATACCTCTTTCGACTCAAATTCGAACCATATAGTTCATCATAGGCAAGAAATTAGTCCGTTTTGCTAAAACCAATTTTTATATGCGGAGATTAATGCATTTTTATCATAAGTTACAAAGTCTATTTAGTATTGAATGAAGTGGATCAATGTGGTAGGCAGTGTCTAAAAATAATTACTTGTTGTATTAATGGGTCTAGAATTGATACCTATCCCTTCTCGAACAGACAAATTTGGCCTCAGAACATCATTTGGGCTAATAAGAAGAATATCTCCCAGATACAAGTGGTTGGTGGGAATATAAACACATAGAAGCTCTTCTTCGTCTCTGTTCGTACGCAGTACTATTGAAGAAGTGATGAATCCCAACGCGTACACACCAACCCGAGGATGCCTTATGAGGGCCACTTCCTTGAAAGCATTAGAGCTTTGATCTGTTAATTAGAAAGTGAAAAGCTTAGAGCTTCCCCAAGCCAATATGGCATTAAAAAAAAAAAAATTAGACATTTAGAAATTTTTATCATAATTTGTTTGTCAAAATATTGTGATATGTTTATTAATTATTAATAGATAAATGAGTTATATTACTTTATTTCGTCTAATAATTATCGGTTTTCTTTAAAGAAGATTCATAACAAGTTGAATGCATCAAAGAAAGGACAAACAATTAGGTGAATATTTTGAGAAATATACCTGGTGATATTGCTGCACTAATTTGCTTTGAGGCAGCATATATATAGCTTACAAGAGGCATTTTCTTGATGAACCATTCGCCAAGGGTGAGAACAGAAGCTCCCAACCATGATGACATGAAAATTCCAACTAAGAATATGAAAGTGATCGAGGTAGCAAATCCAAGACCTGTGAGTTAATCGAATTAGTTAATGATAATATTTCTTGCAACTTGTGTAGTTAAGAGATGATGACATGAATCTTAGAGTGGAAACCCAAGTTCGTAGATGGCAGAACTGCATAAGTTTGTGATTCATTTTATGGGACGAGATGGGGCAAATAATTCGTCACATGGTATTGGTTTTGCTAGGAACACATACATATTAGAGTTTATCAAATGAAACTATCACTTGATTTTGCTAGAGATAAAATGGTGCTCATTTGTTTTTTGTGGCACGCTAGGTTCCAATGAAAATAAAGGGCATACGTAGTGAAGCAATGCTTCTAAGAGAATATTTTGTAGCAAATTGTATCGCTGAATTAGAAATCTCCATTGTCACTGAGCATGAAATGTGGCCTATATCTCTCACATTTATTGTGTAAATTTATTCTCCAAATGCTATTAAGTGCTTTTGAGTGAGCCTACCGTGGATGTGTTTGTTTCAATGTTTTTAAAAAATGATTATGAAACTAAATTTTTTTATATAGTTAAAAAAATTGAAAATAGATTTTTTTAAAAAAATTATTTTTTTCATATTCTGCTAAAAAGTTAAAGACAGATTTTTTTTTAAATTTTGATTATTTTTAAAAATTTATCCAAATATGTCAGAAGTGATTTTTTTAATCAAAAAAATCTCACCCAAATGCACACTAAACTTAACTTATACATAAAATCAAATCCTTTCTCAAAGCTACATAACCAAGCACATCACCAAAGACTTGAACAATCTAAATTGATGTAAAGAGGGGGAAAAAAGCACATGTTTATAACTTAATAATACTGCAAGAGATGATAAGAACTTACCAAAAATATTGATCCCTAGATGGTTATATATCGGGGAGAAGAAACTATCCACAAAGTGGATGAATCCCCACGTGAAGTAGAATGTTATAGCGATGGGGAAAAGGATGACACTGCAAATTACATTACATTTGGATAAGAATGTCAAAAGAAAAAAAAAGCTATGATGATAACCAGAATTTGAAACTCCGAAATATCATTAGCATCTTGAATGTTACTAGTACCAAGGATTTGTTTTTAACTTACACGCTATAGATATTACATGTGAGATCATATATTAATGTAAGTATGAGTAATATCAAAATATGGATGTATCAAGATAAAATAAATACAATATATGTTTATGCGATAAAAGTATTGTATTTAATGTCAAATCCCAACATACAAATAACAAAACTCCTATGTCAGTATTCGGTAAATGTTAACCTATATACACTATGACTTCACCATAGATAATTGAATTTAAGATTATTTTTTAGGTATAAAAACCAAACCTAGAACCTCGACCAAATTTCCCACACTTCCAGCACTAAGTGTTACTATTTCGTTGCTCACCATTCACTTAGGCAGTGTTTGGTTAGTGGGACGGGATAGGAAATACAGGGACACTGAGACAATAAAGACAGAGACACAAAATTGGAAGAAAAGTTACTAAATATTTCTGTCTCCAATCTTCAAAATTCGTGTCCCCCTCTGTCTCTACTTTTTGGGTGGACACAAATTTGGCCCAAAATTGTCCCAAGACAGAGACAATTTTTCACTTTTTATTCCTGTCTCTCCTTCCAAACATCTTTCTATCTCTATTGTCCCTGTATTTTCTGTCTTGTCCCACTAGCCAAACACTGCCTTAGTGAATCTTTAACTATGCAAATCCCAACAGAAAGCAATAATGGTAAGCACACAAAAGCATAGAAGTTAGATCAGCTACATCGTTAACAATAATAGCATCCAAGAATTTCTTATGGCAAAGCAAAACAAATTATGTGATCATCGAAATAAACAAAACTTACCATCCTGTCATAAACTTCTTTGAGGCCCAGCTGCGAATTACTTTCAGAAATGCCTGAACAAGTGATCAAAGAGATTTCTTCCCATCAAAGAAAGCAAGGTATAACTAACTGGCGCCATCTACTGTGCTCTTTGCTGGTCAAGGAGCATGGTGCACCTTGCAATCTGACGGTGAGATTATGAGGTATATCAATGCACCAATTACTTATGATGCACTGTAATAATATCTAATTTTAAGAAAATTTAAAAATATAATTAAATATATTTTAAAAATTAATTATTATACACTGACAGTGTAAAATTATACTGACAGTATAAAATAATTTTACACTATTAGTATAATTAAAAAATTTTATCAATATAATTTTACTCTGTCAGTGTAATTTTATATTGACAATATAAAATTATTTTATACTGTCAGTATAATTTTATATTTTTAATATATAAAAATTAATTTTTAAAAATTATAAAAATTTTATCAGTATAATTTTACTCTATTAATATAATTTTATATTATCTATTAGTGTAATATTATACTGATAGTATAAAATTATTTTATATTATCAATATAATTTTATACTATCAATGTATAAAAATTAATTTCTAAAATATATTTAATCATATTTTTTAATTTTTTTAAAATTAATATATTATTATAGTACATCATAAGTAATTAATATATCGATACACCTCACAAATCTATACCATTAGATGCGCTACAATCACAAGGTGCTTAGTGCACCTTGGACCGCGAAGCGCACTCTATATATGCATATGCCTTTATAGCACCCTCTTTAGACGTATTGATTGTCACATCAAATAAGAGGATAAGTGCCTGCTTACTGTAAAGGAAAGTATTTCTTAAACATAAGAGGCATAAACATGGTATAAGTATATATTAATATACACATATAATTGAGATAAGATAATATACTAAATATTTATAAAAAGAATGTTGTAATTTAATATCTTAATATTATGTCCAAATAAAGGAAATCAGATGAAAAATGCTCTTCGATGAAATTAAAGTAAGAAAAAAAATTGTTCTCTATAAAATTGCTTGAAGAAGTTAATTTTTTTTTTCCTTTCTGTTGACAAATATGTAAATCAAATATGCGATAACTTGATGGATCAAAAAGTTGGAAGGGAAAGGAAGACATAACAAACCTCATTACCAGAGTGATGGTGTTGGGTGGAGATAGGAACAGGTGATGAAGAAGCAGAAGATGATTTAGAGCCTCCATTTTCAGAGATGCTTGACACAGGAATCAAAAGCTCTAGATCTCTTGCAGCCATGTTTTTTCTTTCACCCTATTATTGCTTCTTTTCTTTCTCATGAACTAGGAGGGATCAATTTGGTCACCTCAAGCCTCAGGTATTGTCGGGGAACCGTGTAACAAAACGTTGAACCAAACCAATCACAAAGGGTTGTGTTCCATTTGGCCTTGCTTTGAAATAGTTGTACCAACTTTGTTATGTTGTGATTTGTGTTTGCACTCTTTAATCACGTGGCATTAAGACTTGCATGAAGTTGAGCCACGTCTATGGTCTCCTTTGAGGAAATGGTTCATTTTATTTTTCTTACAAACGTATGGTTCCTTTATGTCCTCCAATAGGAATTTTTTTTCCTAATAACTTAATTATCATTGTTTTCTTTTTATTGTTGAGTCACTTTTGTTTATTTTTCACTCTAGGCTACGTTATCTACGTTTGGGCCCAAAACTTTAATACTTTTATATACCAAAATTTTAATGGGCATTTGGTATGAGGTTTAAATTTTTATTTCCGGAAATAGAATTTTAGGGAATACTGTCCCCAATAATAACCTTCTCAAGCATGTATTTTTTATAGCGTTTGGTAGATAGATTGATTTCTTAGGAATATTTTGCATATTTTCAAAAATATCCTTGGCCGGGGCGCGACAGCCGGCGGTGGAGGGTAAACGATAATGGGTGGCATTGGGTGATAATAGGGGTAATTTGGTCTTTTTACAATAAAACATATTCTCATCCCATGGAAATATTGTAATCCCATGTATGAAATGAAAATATTTTAGTGGAAATCTTAACCCAAAATCAATCCCTGAAATGCAATATTTCCAAAAATATTTTCACAAATCTTGTACCAAACAGGGAAATGTTTTCACATTCACCAAATACCCCCTAAGAGATTAATTTTGATGTACTACTAATATAAACTTTTATACTGTTATTTAATCACATATTTTTATTTGCAAGACTTTTAAAATAGTGGATTATTAAATTAAACACTTCTGATGATGTGGCAATATATGATTGAATATCTATGTAAAATCTTTTTATAATGATAATATATCAAAATTAAATTCAAACTTTAATCCTTTTGCATGTAGGGACTTTCAATTTGTGGCGCACTCCATGCTAGCAAAGGAAATTAATTCCTTATCGCATCCTAGCAACAACATATTCTCCCAATTTTGCCAATGGACTAATTTGACGACACAACCACACCTCGAATACTAGTCACTTCAGCCACCAAAGGTGTTCATTATGTTTGGTTAATAGCTATTTTGCAACTTTGCATTATCTAAAACATAGTTTGGTGGCTATAATTTTTTTTTTTTTGTTTCCCATAGCTATTCTCCCGTTGGAGGTACTATTGTTTGAATATTATGAGGCACTTAAAGGAAAAGCTTAATGTTATGAAATTGATTTTGTAACATTAATTACAAATGTGTTATTGAATGATTTGTTTTATTGTAAAACACTCTGCATACTGTGTTTTCTGGTCATTCCACTAATGAGCCCTTGCCAAATCTCATTCGTACCAATTCATGTGGTTTGCATTCGAGCCATAAAGCAAGGCTCATACTTAAATGTGGGTAACTCTTCTAACTGAGACTCAAATTGTGGTTTGTCATATTGTGGTAGACTACTCCTTTTACCATTAGACCAAATCTTATATGGTTGGTAGCTATAAATTGAGTTTTGTTTATCTTAATATGTTCAATCAAATTCATTTTTTGTTGCATGTAATATAACATAACATTATATAAAAGGAAAACCTTGAGCTGATTATGCCACGTAAAAGTTGACTTTAGTCCATTTGAATTGGCTCTTTTAAGAAAATATACAATTTTTTTTAAAAAAGGTTACTTTTATATGTTTTTAAAGGTGTTTGGATACAATTTTTTAAAAAATTACTCTTAATAAAAAAGCCAATTTATCACTTTTTTAAAAATTAGGAATACTCAGCTTTTAGAGAAAGCAAAAACAAGATTTATTTTTAATAAAATTATCATCCAAAAATATCATTTATTTTTATTCAAAATTATAATATATATCCTTCTCTTCTTATCTTTTACCAAACCAAGAAGCAAACATAACAATATCTCTAATACAACTCCTTCAATGCTCTCATAGACATTATGTGCATCACCTTCCAAAATTACATGATGAAAACCTGCATCCCAGGCAAAAATCAATCATTCTCTTGCTGCCAATAACTCAACTCTATGAGGATCAGCACAACCATCAGTTTTGATTGCTCTTGCGGCCATAAAAGAACTTGCAGAATCTCAAATAACAATCCCAAAACCAATGACATTGTGCTCAACTGAAAGGGAGGCATCCACAATAATCTTATAACAATTTATTGGTGGCGGAGTCTAGTGAATGTTGCTTCTCATCGTAGGTTGCATCAAGACACGAGAACTTGATTCCTCACAATAGGAATTAACCACCTATAGTAGATTTCTGCCAACATCAACCGAAGTGGGCAATTTCTTCCCTGACCAAACTGCATTCCTAGAGCTCCATACTTGCCGCCAAACCACCAATAGCTTTTGCATTTAATTAGCAAAAATATTCTCCTTGCTTAGTCACAAAAATCTTCCAACCAAGTCTGATCATCAACAATAGGTAAAATACAAGCAGGGTCAACTTGAAAAATAGCATTCATTATGTAAGGATGGTAGAAGAATAAGTGGCATAAAGTCTCTTCATTATGATCACAAAAATAGCATCCACCCTACACGTTCACTCCTTTTGAAGCTAATTGATCTTTAGTTGGCAAAGCTTTCCTCCAAAGATGCCAAATAAAGACCTTAATTCTAGGCATAATATTTAGCTTCCATAAGTGCTTCCACCAAACTGCTTTCTTAAAGAGAGAGTTATAAAGATGGTATCTAGAATGATTATTATGAATCAATGTCTGCACATGGTCCCTCCAGGCCACCTTATAAGCGCTTTTCACCAAAAATGATCCTCCTTCCTCATAAAACCAATAGAGTGAATCATCTTGACTAGTTTGGGTTAAAGGGAGCTCTAGAATTACCTTAGCATCTCTAGGTGAAAAATAAGCTTCTATTGTTTCTTGATCCCAGTGGATTGGATCTTCCATAATCAAATATGCGACATTCTGTACATGGTATGGAATCTAGTAAGGGTCCATTAATTTAAAAATTTTGATGAGATGGAATCCATGGGTCTGTTCTAACATCAATGAAAGTTCCTGATCCCACTCGCCAGACCAAACCTTTCAAAAGCAATTGTCTTCCCTCTAAGATGCTATGCCAAGTGAATGACAGGTTAGCTCCTATATGAGCTGTGAGAAAGCTTCTTGTCGGATAGTACCTTGCCTTCAAAATCTTGTTCACCTGAGACTTAGAATTATGGATCAACTTCCATCCTTGTTTGGCCAACATCGCCAAATTAAAATAGTGGAGATCACAGAATCCTATACGCTTTCCTCTTTAGGTCAACACATTTTCTCCAATCCAATAAATTTTCTTATCATTCTCCTACGTTTCCCACCAAAATTTGCACATGAGGCTCTCCAACTCCTTGCAGAAACTAACAGGAATTTTAAAGTAACCCACTATGTAGGTGGTAATTGACTAAGCAATTGCTTTGATAAGAATCTTCTTGTCCCCTTTAGATAAGAGCTTTTCCTTCCACACTTGCACTCTCTTCCACGCCCTTTCCTTCAAAGGTTGTAGAGAACCATATTTGGACCTCCCTACCATTGTTGGTAGACCCAAATATTTCTCAAAAAATGTAACTATTTGAATATGAGAAATTACCAGGATTTGTGCACTAAGCCCACCATTCACCACAAGACTAAATAGACAAGAGGACTTCTCAAAATTAATTTTTTGTCCTGAAGCTCCTTCATATAATCTCAGAATTTCTAGACTTGTGGCATAGTCTTCCATTGTTGCTCTAGAGAAAATGATATTATCATCAGTAAAGAAAAATGTGAGTAACTTCGGTGCAGCTCGGCAAACCTTGAGACTTGATAAAAGCTGCCTTCTTTTCACTTGGTATAGAAGGGAGGATAAACCTTTAGTACAAATGACAAACATGTATGGTGACAATAGATCTCCCTAGGGCAATCCCCTCTGAGGTTGAAAATGTTCACTTGGGTTGCCATTGAGAAGGGCAAAATAAGACACTGTTGAGACACACTACATGATTCTAAAAATCCAGCCTTCACTAATCCTCATCTTCCTTATCAGAGAACCACAATTTGAGAACCTAACGTAGGGAATTGAGAAAGGAACATATGGGAAGAAAGAATTTGAGAGCAAAAAAGGTTGAGTAAAAATGAATATTCCTCATCTGAGAAAAAAAAAAAGAAAAGAAAAAAGAAGTACAGTGAAGGTATATATACAAGTTCCTAATTAGCTAGATGATAGCTGGCACAGCTAAACCTGCGACTAATTCTAACAAAATTATAACTAACTCTCCCTAATCATGTCCAGGTTAAATACAATTAGTGAGCTAATACAGCTTAACATTTCTCACTATTGCTTCCAGAAAAGATCCCTCCACTTTGTCGCAAGCTTTGCTTATATCGAGTTTCATAGCCATATAACCTTCCTTTCTAGATCTCTTGCCCCTTAGAGCATGAATCAACTCGTACACAACAAGGACATCATCCGTGATGTGTCTATTTTGAACAAAGGCACTCTAAGATTTTGAAATAATGGATGGTAAAATAATTTTCAACCTGTTAGATAAGACCTTACCAATAATAATCTTATCAAAACATTATAGAGAGATATGTGTATATATTGCCTAAAAGTTAGAAATAATCTCAATCAAATAAATATAAATATATATATATATATTTGTTTAATAGAAATTTCCTATTACTTACCTTATAAACCAAGTACTGGTTATTGAAACGAAGCAAAGCGTTTTGTGGAAAGAGTTGAAAAATTGAGCTTGTACCCTAAAAAAAAAAAAAATTTGTTTCAAGCATTTTGTAAGTATAATTCCAAAATAAAGAAATCACAACAATAAGTAAGCCATTAACTTTCCACGAGGAACCTCTTTTTTCAACTTTTTCTTTCGCCGTTGTGTGGCAAATCTCATATCAGCTTCTTTTTTTTTTTTTTTGGTTTCAAATGGTAATATATGATGCTAAGGAAAGGTAGTGAGAAAAGCAATCAGTAATATGCATATTTGCATAACTTTCCCTAAGATTGGTTATATATTTCACTTTATTTTGCATATCATTTTATTTGCATAATACCATTACTGAATCTTTATTGTATCTTATAAAATATTATTGCTAACTTTATCTTTACTTTTAGTTCCATCTATCAACTAATGTCTCTGGAAGCAGTCACCATCAATGGAAAGAAGCTGCTATTAGCTCACTGATAATAACCAGACTTTGGGCATAGGAAATAAGCTGCAAACAGCAATGAAAAGGTGTTTCCATATTTGATAATTCAGATACATCATACATGTTCTGTTATTAATTCAAATGCCAGCACATTTTTTTTTCATCTCTGACCCTTATTAGGAGTAACTCAAATACTATGGCATACTCGTTTATGTGATCTCTGACATTGAATTTGTTTTTGTTTCCATACTATTTTATGGGATTTAATAGAGAAAAAAAGTTGTACATGCTACGACATACACTTGAAGCACTCCAAAGCATGAGGCGAGAGCAGAGCGTGTTATATTATTTTATTATTTTTTATTTCAAATTCAAATTTTCTTGTCTTTTACGTTATCTAATGATGATGATAATGTGATATATCCATTGGGTATATTAGCTTACTCGGTGTTACCTTCTTAAACTAACTACCAAATTCGTTCTAGAATGTTGGCTACGGGATATATTTGCCTTAATATGCGGATGAGTTTTGTTGTTGATAGATGTGAAATGGTTCAATCCTTAGCCCTACTACGTGCGCAAATTTTAGCACAAGTATCGCAAAAACTTAGCTCACGATCCGCTTGAGTCCTTATCTCTTCAGATTACTTTTCAATGGAAACAATTTTACTAACTATATATTTACTTTGTTTTAGATATCATATTTGAAGAGCCGCATATCTCTTCTTCTCATTATCTCCTCTCCTCGGTTGCTTCCTATCTTTTATATTTTATTAAACTTTTCTCTCTTAGGTTAAACACAATAATACACCTTACCAGTTCTTGAGATCTTGGTTATACCAGAAGAGTCTGTTGTGCCTTAGGAGATATCCACTACACTGGAATAATCCTTAAGGGCAGTGCATATTCGCATGCCTTAGACTACTAGTGTTATTTTTTGTGTTTCTTTTCTGTATTTGTTTTGCAGGGCATTCTACAGCTGCAATCTTAAGGATTATTTTTCAAACAACCTGCATGGAAGCAATCTGTATACACGATTTTGACCTAGTAGATATTACAACTGCCTAAAGACAAACACACAACATCATAGGTAAGTGTTATTTGTCTAAAAAATTTTGGGTGGTAAACTCTGGGGCTACTAGACATATCTGTTAAACATAAATGCTTTTATCTCCTACAATAATGTGGGGAAAGAAGAGAAATTTGTATATGTAGGCGATTGTAAAAGAGTTGCTGTTCTTGGTAAAGAAATAATAAATTTAAAACTCACCTCTGGAAAAATACTTTCATTAAATGATGTTCTTTAGGTGCCTAAAATATATCATAATTTAATATATGTATTTATGTTGGGTAAATCTGGTGTTAAAGTTATTTTTGAGAATAACAAAGTAGTGCTATCAAAACGTGAAATTCTTGTGGGAAATGGTTATTATGATAGTGGTTTATTTATGTTAAATATCTCTCATGTCATGAATGAAAATGCAAATTTTTCTGCTTATATGGTTGATTCTATGAATATGTGGCATTCTAGATTAGGACATGTTAGTGTATCTTATATTAAAAAAATGCAATATTTAGGTTTAATTTCTGGCTTTACTACTTCAAATCTAGATAAATGTGAAATGTGTGTTGAACAAAAAATAACCAAAAAATCATGTCCATCTGTATATGTGGAAACAGAACTTCTTGAATTAATACATTCTGATCATGGAGATTTAAAACAAACCATGGCTAGAGGAGGTAAAAGATATTATGTGACATTTATAGATGATTTTTCTAGATATACTAAGGTGTATTTAATAAGAAATAAAGATGAAGCCTTTGACATGTTTTTATCTTATAAAATTGAAGTTGAAAATCAATTAAATAAGAAAATTAAAAGAGTTTGATCAGAAAAAGGAGGAGAATATATTTTATTTAATGAATTCTGTGAAAAGGAAGGAATAATTCATGAAATAACTCCACCATATTCACCTGAGTCAAATGGAGTAGCAAAAAGGAAAAATAGAACTTTAAAAGAAATGATGAATGCTTTATTAATTAGTTCTAATGCACTAGATAACCTTTGGGGAGAAGCAATATTAACAGCATGCCATATACAAAACAGAATTCCTTATAAGAAAACAAATAAAACTCCCTATGAATTATGGAAAGGATATAAACCAAAATTAAATTATTTTAAAGTGTGATGGTGCTTGGCAAAAGTAATATTACTTGAGCCTAAGAGAAAGAAAATAGGATCTAAGACATTAGATTGCATGTTTATTGGGTATGCTGAACATAGTGCTGCATGTAGATTTGTAGTTTTAAAAAGTGATGTTCTTGATCATAACTCAATTATTGAAACAAAAAATGCAGAATTTTTTGAACATATTTATCCATTAAAATTAGAAAAAATTCCAAATGTTCCATCTCAAAATATTCTTGATAACACAAGTGAAGATTTAAGAAGAAGTAAAAGACAAAGAAAAGAAACATCCTTTGGAAATGATTTTTACACATATGTTATACGAAATGATCCTATTACCTTTTCTGAAGCCGTTAATTCACCTAAAGCTCAATTATGGAAAGATGCTATTTAATCAGAAATTGACTCAATTAAAAAGCGTAACACATGGGTTTTGGTAGATTTACCTGCAAAAGCAAAGGCCATAGGATGTAAGTGGATATTTAAAAGAAAATACAATCCCAATGGAACAATAGAAAAATATAAGGCAGGGCTAGTGGTTAAAGGTGTTAAGGCTAGTGGCTAAAGGTTTTAGTCAAAAAAAAAAAAATATAGATTAGTATTTGCCTCAGTAACAAGAATTGCTTCTATACTTGTTCTAATTGCTTTGGCATCAATTCATAAATTAATAATTCATCAAATGGATGTTAAGACAGCCTTTTTAAATGGTGATTTGGAAGAAGAAATATATATGACACAACCTGAAGGATGTGTAGAACCGGATCAAGAAAACAAAATATGTAAACTACTTAAATCTTTATATGGGTTGAAATAGACATCTAAACAATGACATGAAAAATTCGACCAAGTGTTAATTTCATATGGCTTTTCTTCTATTGAAGTAGATAAATGTGTGTATATTAAATTAATTGATGATGAATGTGTGATTATATGCCTATATGTTGATGATATGCTTCTTTTCGGCACTAGCCTTGATGTTGTGATTAAAACAAAGAGTTTTTGCTTAAAAATTTTGATATGAAAGACATAGGCAAAGCAAGTGTGATGGTATGATACTGTCACAAGAACAATATGTTGAGAAACTTCTAAAGAAGTTTGGATATTTTGATGTCAAACCTGTAAGTACCCCTTATGACGCTAACTCTTATTAAAGAAGAATAGGGGAGACCTTATTGCCCAATCTGAGTATTCACAAATTATTGGGAGTCTATTGCATTTGATGAACTTTACTCGACCTAACATAGCATATGCTGTGTATAGATTGAGTTGGTATACACATAGTCCTAATAATGACCATTAGGCTGCATTGGCTAGACTGATGAAATATTTGAGAGGTACCATGAATTATGGTATTGAGTATAGTGGATTCCCAGTTGTATTAGAAGGATACAGTGATGCTAATTGGATCTCAGATTCAGTGAGATTAAATCTACTAGTGACTATGTGCTTACTTTGGGTGGTAGTGCTGTTATGTGGAGATCAGCTAACCAAACTATAATTGCGAAGTCCACCATGGAATCAGAGTTTATAGCTTTGGAACAAGCCGGTAATGAGGCTGGTTGAAAAATTTCTTGGACAATATTCCGTTTGGAATAAAAACAATGCCTTCTGTGTCTATACATTGTGATAACAAAGCGGTAATGGCTATTGCAAATAACAAGACATACAGTTGTAAAAGCAGACACATTAGGTTGAGACATGAGGTGATCAAGCAGCTGCTTAGAGATGGAATTATTTCCATTGATTATGTGAAGTCAAAAGTGAATCTAGCGGATCCTTTGACTAAGCCTCTTGGAAGGAATTTTCTTAATGCCACATTGAGGGGAATGAGACTTAAGCCAATTTGAAATTAACAGTGATGGGAACCCAACCTTTGTGAGTGGAGATCCCATGAAAAAGGTTCATATGGGTAATAACAAGTCACTTGTTAGATCTTGCTAGCACATTTGACTAATGTCCCTTCCTATGGAGTGGGAAATATGAGTTGTGCTAGACTACATTTAAGTGAGGGTAAGCTAAATGCTTTTAAAGAATTTCATAGACCTTATGAGTGGCGTAAAAAGTGAAATATACACTTGATGAAATCACCTATATGAATGTGGAATGGGGCCGCTCTAATGAGATTGTGGCTAAGTTTCTAGAGCACTCGTTAACTACCAGGACGTGTATTGTTGGAACGTGCAAAACAGCATTAACAACAAGGAAATAGTGGGGGTGTAAATGTGATTAGATATAATTATAATTTACACTAAAATATTTTAGTTCATAGAAGTTGAAACTTCATCAACTATATTGAAATTTAAAGTCTTATTTATCTAGGTTTGATTCATAGTCCAAAAGACACTAGATTCGAAGCATTTACGTTCTTGTTTAACCCATATTTTTTTTAACATTTAATTTGATTTTGAAATAAGCGGGGGATTGTTATATTATTTTATTATTTTATTATTTCAAACTCAAATTTTCTTGTCTTTTACGTGGATATATAGTTTACTTTATCTAATATTAATGATTATGTGATATATCCATTGGGTATTAGCTAACTGGGTGTTACCTTCTTAAACTATCAAATATTCATTCTAGAATGTTGGCTACGGGATATATTTGCACGTTGGATATTATGATTCAAAACTGATTGAATTATTGCCTTAATATGCGGATCAGTTTTGTTGTTAATAGATTTTTAGCACAAGTATCACAAAAACTTAGCTCAAGATCGGCTTGACTCCTTATCTCTTCAGATTGCTTTTCAACGAAAACAATTTTACTAACTAATTATTTACTTTGTTTTAGATATCATATTTGAAGATCTGCATATCCCTTCTTCTCGATATCTGTTCTCCTCGGTTGCTTTCTATCTTTTATTCTTTATTTTAATTTTCTCTCTTGGGTTAAACCCAATAATATACCTTGCTAGTTCTTGAGATCCTGGTTCTATCAAAAAAGTTTACTGTATCCCGAGAGATATCCACTACACCAAAATAATCATTAAGGATAGTGCATATTTATATGCCTTAGACTACTAGTGTTATTGTTTTTGTGTTTCTTTTCTTTATTTGTTTTGCAGGGTATCGTACGACTCCATAGTGTAGGTAACAATTGCTTAGCTAAATGCACAATTATTTTTATGAATTAAGCAGCTTTGGTGAATTCTGAACCAGGGAGTTCAATTTGTCAACTGAGTCATATCTTTAGCTTCGGTTACATCTTCATAAGAAGGATAAAAGATTGAAATCCCGTCAAAAAAAAACAAAGGATAAAAGATTGAAACAAATATAATTTATTGGACCAAAATAAAAAATCTGGTCAAAATTTAAAAGAGGAAAAACTTTATTTTATATTACAGAAACAATACACATACATGGACCCCGGGCTTCCAAATGTTGACTCCACATACATATACCTAAACCAGGCTTCACCAGTCCACACACATATCATAAAACAGTGCACTAGCTAGCTTGCTCGCCTTTAAAAGAGAAATTTTAAAAAGGTACACTGGAAATTGAGGAACATCCTCCTCCATACCTTTACATCACACTCTTCTCTCAGAACTAGACCATTCCTTACCGATTAAGAGAGAATAATAATTAAAAAACAACAAAAATAGCCGGCCCCCTTTATTTACTTTCTTGCTTTTTAGGTTAGGCATTTCCTCCAGCATACACGCAACTATTGTAACCTACAAAATAAACCAAAAGATTGTAAAGTGAGCATGTTATTTTAGTGAGATGATCAAGGCAGTTTATCTCACTATACTCAATCAATGCATCTAGAAAAACAGAACCATATCAAAGCAAGGTTCAGTCATAATTTTTTTTTCCCTGAAAAGTAGTTGATCACCATTGCACAAACATCAAAAAATTATAAAATGTCAGAGCAAATGATCTTTGTGGAACAAAGTACAACATCAAGCTTTCATGCAACATCTTGTGAACTCCTCCACCATAATCCAACACCTACATATCATGGGCCGATTCCTAATTAAATAATCTTTCTTATAATTATTCAATTTCTTTTTTGCCTAATCTAGACTGGAGAATAAAAAGGTATGAATCTGGTAAAGTGTCAAAGATGAGATGAATGCGTACAGATAACAACAACTAAATCTTTTTCCAATTAGGTGAAGTCAGTTACATGAATTTTTTTAACACAGAACAAATAGTATGCAAAAATTGCGCGGGAACTTACTTGGATTATTCGTTGACAGTATAGCTGTCTGCAAGAAATCACAAGCCAATGGATTCCTTGCAGAAGTTTGATAGAGGAGATTCATGGCAAATGCAGCATGGTTTACTAGTGTGTTTGGTTCATAACAAGCTCCACCTGGTTGTATTGGCCTACAATCAATCCCTTGCCCACAAGCGTAGTCCAAGTTTGCTTGTAGCTGCACATCTGTTACTCCTGCTTTTGGCACACACCATGTTGCTTTATTGGGTGTTGGTGGACTTGGACTTGTTGGCCTTGGAGTCACTGGAGATTTTGACATATCCGGAGTAGTCTTCAACCAAAATTAAGAAACATACTGTTAAACACTACTAATACTAGAACAACATTAAGATGAGAACGGTGAGGAAGGTGACTAAAGGTTTGAAAATGGTGGCTTCATGCCCATATAAGGATTCTGCTTTATTTGGTGTTGGACTTGAGCCTGTTGAAGCTGGAGTAACTGAAGAATTTGACACATCCGGTGTCACTGGAGAGTTTGACACATCCGGTGTCAGTGGAGATTTTGACACATCCGGACTCTTCAAATCAAATTAAGAAATTTATTGTTAAATACTACTAGGCGAGAAACTCTAGAACAGCTTCAAGATGAAAACTATACATGAAAATGATTGAATACTGCAAAGTGGTGGCTTCAAGTCCAATTAACACAATTCAAGCTGTTGATTAATGAACGCAATATTCAATGATAATATGGGAACATATTATAGAAGAAATTCTTAAATGTTATCATATTAAGAAAAAAGTTGCGTTATGTACCATTCACATTTTGGTAATATTAGCTTTGTGGATCATTACTGTCTTTCATTCCAACTACACTTTTGATGCAATAGCTGATATATTGAAATTGTAAATAACACATATGGCAACTTTTCTCTTACCTTGTGAGCATCTAGAATTTTTTTTCATATCGTATTAGTCATATAGTCATATAGCCATAGTCATAGTCATACCGGGGCTGCCACAGGGCTGCGACTCTGCTGCTTGGAGAGGCCAGCATCATAGATCATGGATTGATCAGGGTTGAAAAGACCAAACGCTCTCTCAGAAGCAGGTCCAGGCTTCAAGTCCTCATCATACAATGCAAAGATGTATGTGTCCACTGATTTCCCTGGCATCAATGGGGTCCCAACCATGGATCTCAGGTGTGCAATCAGGTTGCCATTGTAAGCCTTGGCATTCTCAAGACTTGGACCAACCTCATTGCTATCTCCCTTGTATGGCCAACCAGTCTCAGCAACCACAATCTCAACATCCTTAAACCCCATTGAATTCAAAGCAGAACGTACAGCATCCACCTGCACACAACAACATGCACATCATTAGATATCATATTAAGATAAACTCTCAAGTGCTCCAATGTATCATTCATTACTCATTACTTCATCTATTACATTACAAAATATAGTGAAAGTATAAAATAATAATGACTCAAAGCTAAAGTATTTAATTATAAATAGTATATTACATAGTAAGTAATGATAACTTGCAAAGATAAAGTGTTGAACTATAAATACTACAAATACACTACAGCAGACTGTCCTTTCTTATTCTAGAACACATAGTACTTTTTCTCATAACAAAATTCTCTATTCAATCGATTACCACATAGCGCACACATCATATGCTGATTATCACATAATACACAAACTTGATCATCAAGGGATCACCACATATTATACTAGTTATTTGAACACTGATCACCCGATTTAGAGTGATGTACGTCCATCAAACCTCAAACCATAGTTTGAATGAACGGTACAAATTACGTTTTAATATGTTTGACAAAATTACTATAAATTACATGTTAACATGTTTTTTTAGTTTCAAAACCATAATTTGAGCCGAGATTAAAAAAAACCATTTTTTACTGAACCATTGTTTATAAACTACAGCTATTAATTTTAATACACTATCACCATTCTAAAAAATCAAACTTCTTTTAATGATATAATAACACATAATTAACTATAATATATTAAAATTAAATCCAAAGTCCTAACCTATAATCCAAACCCACCCATAGTTTGAGAATTTTGAGCATTCTCATTTTTCACTCACCTGAGCATCGAACATGTTCATGTACTTGTTATTGGTGTTGGAGTCAACTCTACCCGCGTTGGGCTGGAAGAGGCAAAACGCCAAGTTATCGGGTCTCCCGGGATCATCTCTATAAGCAAAGTAAGGGTAAGGATTAATAGCAAACGGCGACCCCGTGGCACTGTTAAACGACAACAGCCCCTGCAAAACGGTGTTGTACTCGGGGTGGAACCTCCCAGCAGAAGGTGGCTCCGAGTCTTTCAGAACAGCCATGGAATGGACCGTTGAGACCTTGATCTTGCCGCCTAAAGAAGCTGCGTCGAGGGCATTTTGGACATTTTGTATGGCTGGTAGCATCTGGCTCACGAGGTTCGTGTCGTTTGAGGTTATTACCTCGTTGCCAACGGTTATGAGGATGATGTTGCTTGCCGGGTAGTAGGGAATAACGTTGGAGCTAACCCAGTTTTTGGCGAAGTTTGGATCGGAAGCCAGTGATGGGATGTCGCCGTTCGCGGCTCCGATCACGATTCCTATGGAATGTTTCACAACATATTGTAATTGTTAACAAAATTTTTCAAGATGGGAAAAGAGGATAGTTGGATTAGTAAAAATAAGTGAAAAACTGTCCATCCATACAAAACTTAGCAATAATGACATATAACCCACCAAAAAGAAAAAAAGAAATAATGACATATATTTTGACAAATATTTAATAACAAATTTCTAACCATCTAGTTTTTCTTATTTTAATATATTATCAAAAAATTAATAATGACATACTTGTTTATTCTCAAAATCTTTGTCATAAAAAGTACTAAATCTATATTATTTGTTGAATCTAATTTTAATATATGATCAATATAATTTAATTCAGAGTGGTAGTTAACTATAACCCTCTAAAAAGTGGCGATTTTATAATTAGAATACCTAATATTATTGATAAAGCTCACTGATCAACTATATTTGAAATTTTATACTATTTTTTAATTATATATTGACAAAATTATTATAAAAGGTTGATTATTTTTTCAATTACTAAACTACTTAAAGAGTCATGTCAAAGATAAGATCTAATCAATTGATAGTGTAAGATATTTTATATAATATTAAAATTAATATCTTGTTTTATTAGATAATATGCTTCTAATATTTTTAGACAGCTAATAGAAAAGTGGTGATTTACAATAAAAAGGTTATATTTATGATGACATAAATTGAAAAATATGTTATTATTACGTTTTTCTAAAAAATATTATTTTACTATACGTTTTTCAATTTGGGCTATAAATACTCTTAACTTTGTAATTGTTCGGTTATAAACTATAATTTTTCATTTCAGATTTAGATTTTAAGAACCGTTAGGACGTGCCGCCCCTAAAAAAACTAATATTAAAAGTAGACGCCAATTTTAAATTGTAATTTGTTATGTCACACAAAAAAAAAATTGTAAATTGTTATGAATTTTAAAAATATAATAATTTAAACACACCTATTCCGGTGTTGGCCAAAGCTTTGATTATTGCTGGGTCGGTTCCGTACAACCGGACCTTGCCGATGGAGGTGGATTGGAGCAGTTTGGCGGTGGCTGACGGCGGTGGCAGGTTGTCGGCGACTTGTCCATAGTTCACCCCAATGAATGGTTCAGAATCTGCGGAGTAATAATAGTAACTTCACTATCTTGTTTGTATCAAACAGTTAGGCTTAAATGGTAAAAAGAAAAAAAAAAAAAAAAAAGCTAACAAAATTAGGCAAAGTGAGCATTTGATATGTAGATTTCAAAATTTAAATTTTTGTTTTTTTATTTTTTCATGCTAAATGAAAGACAAATCTTTGTTAGAGCAACAAAACGAATAGACAAAAGAGAATGAATCTTGAAATTAAATTCCTATTCAAAAGGGCAAAGGGTGGAGTTTTTAATTGTTGCAATTTGCAAATAAAAGTTTTGAGGCCGATATATTTTAAAATAATGTCAGAAAAACGAGAAACTTTGAACCCTTGATGTGGAGTTGTGAATATAGGAAAATAGAAGACCAAAAATACAAACAAAAAAAGAAAGGTAGTTTCAAGAGGGAGTGGGGTTTGGAAAATTGGTCGTAGGTGATACAATCGAGTTTCACATAGCTATGGGGTTGCAAGAAGATTGACAGAGAACTTACTTGCAAGGTTGAATGCGAGAAAGAGAGCTAGAAATGGTAGAAGTTTTGCAGAGAAAGAAACCCATATTGCCATGTTTGAACTTGCAAGATTACACCCCTTTCACGGAACGAAATCATGGGAGGTGGAGATATATATAAAGGGGAAGAGGCCAATGGTTGAGGGTAAAACCGTAAAGTTCCTAGTTCCAAGCCAGTGACATTTTTTCCAATAGTGCATTTACTGTCACCCCAATTTTCTATACATTACTAGAACCTTTTTATAGATTATTAGTTGTTCGTGAAATATCAAATTGTTTGGTGTACTGGGTTAAGTTAAATTTTGATCATATACAGAGTGACAATTTAGTTTCAACTTTCAAGTAACAGAAGAATCCATAATTAGTTTGTATATTTATCTGAAATATTACTTTATAAATAATTATTTAACTTTTTATTTCTTGACCACCTAATTATTTTTCAAATATTTGAGAAATTAATATTAACAAATAGAAATTTTAATTATATTATTTGTGAATTTTTATGTGATAAAATATAAGAAAATATGTATTAATAATTAAATTATTCAGATCAATTAATCAATGAATTCAGTAAAAAAAATTACATTCATTATTAATTATCTTATCACATTCATTAACTATAAAAATAATTAAAATCTTTCAATTATTTATTCATCCTTCTCCACACGTTTAAAAATGATATCTAAAATATAGGTCAAGAAAACATTTCCCATTCAAAATGTTATTAAAAAAGTAACGGTGGTTTAATAATTTTTGAATTTATAAATTTATATATGTGGAGAACGTTATAAACATTTCTCATTCAAAACGTCATAAAAGTAATATATGTGGCTAAGTTTGAATTTGCAAAAGGGAGCATTTGAATAAGATCACTTGAGCTCGCATACAACCACTTATGTTAGCTATTCATTACTAAGCAGCTTTAACTTGCATGTTAATCAAAGAACATTCTCTCAGTCTAGCATGAAGTCACATTAAAAGTTGGAGGGTTTTGAACGACGCATAAAGTAAAGTATTTTATTTTAGATTCATGTCCTCAAAAGCAGCATCTGGTATCGGTTGTGGCCTCATGTGAAGTGGGATGTTAACTTGCTTCGGGGACCCAAGTACAAGAGCAAGGAAACTATGCGAAGCTTAGCATAATTCATGCACGAGCACTCTTGGAATTTTAGCACACAGTTATGTATAGTAAATGGGTAGGATAAAGCATTATAGGATATTCTTCACGCTAAGAAAGCTTAGAAATGGAGTTATCTCGATGGCCATGTAGAAATCAATCTAATGAATTACTATTTATTTAATTTCTTGTGCACAATTACATCCGTTAATTTAGTTAAGACGTATTTACCAACAGATTAAATTTGAGAAATAATTAATTTTATTTGTTCAAAATTGTCTCACAAAGCTTGAGTGTAACTAATTCAAACACACATTTAATAGTGAAACTCACCATTGCAAAACCGTATATAGAGAACTATAATTCGTCATATACGGGTAACTTTTTAAAATCAATCATGTAATTATTTATATGAATATAAAAATTAAATGTAAATGAAATATAAGAAAACGACGCAGCTTAACATCAGCATATTTTTCTTTTTTCTTTTTTTTTTTAACAAAAAAAGTACCTCTTCGTTTTAAGAAGAGCCAATGATTTTGCCAATGGCATCCGCACAGTTTTCCAATTCAATCCAATGTGCTACGCGCAAACTGTCCTACAGCCTTTTGGCAAAACTTGCTATTAGGTAGAGAGTACCAAATTCAGCACTAGCGCTGTAATTCTTTGTGAACAAGCAAGTGAAATGGTGACAAGTGTTACAACAAACGAGTCAAATACAAATATTTAAGGTCAAATAATGTTCACCAAATAAAAATGCTAATAATGAAGAAAAGATGTGTGAGTGCTCGTTTTGCTCTTTTAGCTGGGCTCCACATTTTAAAGTTAAAACTAAAGTTGCATAGGAGTTCCTCCCGAGGAGGCGTTGCGGGACGAAAGTATGGGCCATGGCCTCCACTTTGGTTGAATAATTGTCCATCTTCTCCGCTCTCATTTCTTAATTCATAAGTTACCCAATGAAACTTAACCTGTTCATTCTAGTGTATTTAAAGAAGTATATTTCCCATCTATTTATTTAGATTATAAGATAAGATGTCAAATTTACTAAATAACGTAATAATATGTTAATAGTTACTTTTTTAAACATTTATATACTTGTATTAATTAAATTATTTATTCACCTATTTTATTTTATAATCTTTATTATATATTAAATGGTATTATACTACAAAGTGTCACATGTCATTTTTTTAAGTCCGTACGTTTTACTTAGGTGTTGCACTTTCACAGATTCCTAAAGTCATTAAGAATGAATTAGTGATGATGAGAGATTAAGATTTAAAAAAAATAAAATATGAGAAAAATATTTACGTGAGTTTATATTAATGAATTTATTCTATACTATTTTTATAAAATCAGTTGATAAGATAGCCTCCAACTTTTTGGTCCAAACAAATATATGATATAAAATGCATTGAATTAGATATATATAATTTTCCTTTTATTTTATAAAAATAAAGAAAAAAATTTTTATGAAAAAGCTTTATACATAAAATTATAAATATAACTCATTCATAAAAATTTTCTTTTATCTTTACACCCTAAGCAAATATATCCCAATCATAAATTTTATATCTAAGGGTTTTTTTTTTAAACAAAAGCAAAGGAAGGGAGAGTGGAAATTAAATATAAAACATTCCAAATTTAATGAAATATGTAGGAAATAACAGCTAAATTGTGGACTCAATTGCTAAATTTTATAGATAAGTACTTGCAAAAGATGTGAATTTATTATTTGGTCGCCACATAATATATAAATTAAACGGCTTATTCATCAACAAAATCTTACTTTTAGAAAAATTCATCTTTTAAAAATTTGATATATAAAACATACTTACTTTCAAATTTTTTGATGAAAAACGTACTTTCAAATTAATGTATGGATCGCGACGCCCAAAAATCAAAATTGTGGTCGTTGATTCCATTAAAAAAAAAAAATGGTCCTCAATGATCATCCTAGGAGTACTTGCCAGACAGTATATGGCTCATTAGAAATTTATGGCTATCAACCATCCTGTATAGCCCATTAAAATCTCAATTCCTTTACCGTTCCATTTGAATATCGAGACCAACCAGTCAACCACATATCCATTCATATAGGCAGGATAAGAACAAAAAAAAAAACAGTCAATGATCGTAGAACAGCAGTCAAGGCACACCGGTCTTGAAAGACGTAATCAAACCACGCAGTAGCTTATATTATATTATATTATATTATATATATATATATATATATATATATATATATATATATATATATATATGTGAATTTAATTTAAATATATTATTAATATAAAAATTTTATATATAAGTATTCAATCATATATTGTCATATTAATAAAAAAATTTTATATAACTATCCACTAATTAAATAATCATATAAATAAAAAATTTTAATTTGATGATAAAATAAAAAATTTTAAACTTTTATATTGTCAGTATATTTCAATTAAATTCTATATATATTTAAAAATTAATAATATTTATATGTTAAAAATAAATATCTTTAATAGTAATTTTAATTTATCACTGTCGAGTATTTTATAAATTTTTCTTTTGATATTATTTATCAAAAATAATAAATTTTAGTATACAAATAATATTAATTTTGTGAAAAAACGTGGCCGAATAACCATTAACCATATATTTAATGGTTATCCAAATCACCATCCATATGTCAATCACAATTATCTTTATCTTTTAAGGTTCCAAACATTGTGATTATTAAATTAACCCCATTGTCCTTACTTAAAAAAAATTAAACAAGTTTTCATTAAATCCCTTTTTTAGTACTGAATCAACCCAACTATTTCACACGTAATTCATCGAGAACCCTAGGTCCCTTTCTCTTTCACAACAAACTGTAGCTGTCATCCAGTAGTCACTATCCACCTTAAGACATGTTTAATTACATGGCCACTATGTTTGTTACTCTCATTTATATGTGTACTCTGTCAATTATTTTATCTCCCGTGTTTAGCACTCGACGGGAAAAATCCAACTAGCCAGCGAAGGTCATTAATTTCCCATAAAAACTTATCTCAATATTCTATGCTTATTATTAAGAAAAAAGGAACAATTCAATTGTTGAAAAGATGCTAATTATTTTCCAATACAAGTTTTCTATGTATGGTTTACTTTGACTTATCAATAACTAAGGATCATGCCGTTTTTGAGGTATTGGGCATTATATACTAATATCCAGGCTTGCCTTTCCTTTTCAACTAAAATAATCCAATTTCATCTTGTGGCTTCAAATTTTCCAGTGTAAGTGATATTGTGGGCATGTAATTATTTTTATTGATATAAAAATATATAATTAGACAACTATATAAAAATTATTTATAATGGCTATATACATCAAACTTAAATCCTTAAATATTTTTTTATGCTTTTTAAGTATTGACTGTATTTACTTTTGTATTTAAATTTTTATTATAAAATATTATAAAGTTTATACGAAGATATATGTGAGAGGACCTAGCAAAACTCCTTCATTTGCCGACAAACTAAATGGATGAGAGGATTTTCCAGTTTTATTTGCATCATGATTCATAACCAAATTTCAGGTAATTAGGTCGTACTTCTAACTTTAAGATAGGATTTGCAATTGTGCGGGAATCTAGTCAAGTTGTGACCTATTTGTGAATCACAACGATCAGGGAAAACCGCAAATGGTGCTATTTTTTTTTTTTTTTTTTTTTATAATAATTGACATTTGTCATCTTCTTAGATAGAAAGGGATGTTTTACTTTACCTTGATTCAACCACATCCCTACAGAAGAACTTGGGGCACTGACCATGAATCTGTCTGGGATCATAGTAAAGTTCCTCCATTCGAGAATTGAGATGAGTTATACCCTTCTTTTCTTTTCTTTTCTTTTCTTTTCTTTTTTACAAGATGATTTCTAGCAGCTGACGTAGTTAGTACTTGTTATATAGGGTATAGTATTTTTGGTGAACTTAAATTTAGGTTTAGTCTTAGGTATGTCTCACCTTATTGCATATTTTACAAATGAGTAATCGTCCACCTAATTTTTAAATAAGGAAAATGTATTCAATATTTTTCATATTTAGTTATATTAAAAAAATATATTTTCTATACTTAGAAATATATTTAAAAAGATATATCATTACTCTTTACAAATGACTTGTGGAAACTCAATAATCCAATTCCTCAATCCAAGAGGGAAGCATACCTCAAAGTTCTATAAACATTTTGATAGATACTTATAAATAGAAGAGAGGTCAAGTAACTCAATCTCTATTAACACTTAATGTAAATTAATTGATACATCGGTACTTGTCAATTTACCAGTTGTTGTAAAAATTTAATTTTAATATATTATGAGCGTAAATTTTTTTTACATGTATTGAATCCTATATATTGTCTTGCCATAAAAAATATTTCACTTTTGTAATAATTATTTTAAAAATTATTCATATAATTTTTTTAAGTGCAAGGTTATATATATAATATTATATAATTAGTTGATAGTATAAAATATTTTATATTATTTTAGGCGAGTTAAAACATTTTATATTAGTACTATAGAAAAAATAATTTCTTATTATGAATCTAACATCTTTGGCCGTAAATCCAATTTTTTTTATTCGAGTTTATGGAGCCATATTAAAAAATAATAACGCAGATGGTTAACAGCCAAACCAAAAGACGGGAGCCTATGGGCCTATGTGGGTATTGCCTTGCTTACAATCCAAAACCCAAAATAGCCCAATAAACTTGGAAAAGTCAAAAACGAACCCCGGCCCAGAAAAATGATAGCGAACGAAATATGAGGAGAAAATATCTAGGTTATCGAGAACCTTCTTTTCTTGATAACCGCATATTCCTTACCCAGCAACAGATGGCACGCCGATTCGGCGCTTGATTCGGGCGTAACTACCTCACCCCAATCTCTACCGTTGGCTCTTTTTCTCTCTGAGTCATCACAGCCGTTGATTCCCCCCAGATTCCCCTATATAAAACGACCATCACCCGCTCTCTTTCTGCCACCATCAAAGACCCGTTTAAATCATGATAGGCTGTGTGCCCTCTCTCTCTCTCTCTCTCTCTCTCTCTCTCTCTCATATCGAGTCAAAGCTCGATAAACGGTTCTTCTATAATGGATCGAACCTCAATCGTGCTTGTGGGAGCGTTTCGGTGAAGAATCTTTGGATGCTTCGGTTTCGATCTCGTTGAATCGATCCTCTTCGAGGTATCTGAAATCGGTTTCAGATTCCATAGGAATCGTTGAATCCGATCGTGAATTTTCGGTAAGGTAAGTCAGATCTGCGTTAATTTTCGATTCGGTACAATCAATTTGGCGATGTATTGGTACTGAGTACTTTTTCTTCGTATTGTTAGGGTTCTGGTTGTGCTGCTGATGATCGTTGATTTGTGATGTGGATCGTGGTGGTTGGGGATTACCTGTGGCGGGTCTTGCCAGTAGATGATTACTTGCTGTGTCTCCTGGCGGTAGAATATTTCATGCTGTTGATATTTGCGGTAAAGGAACGAGGTTTTGCTTATAATTAGCGCTAGTTGTATGATTTTTGTTGTATGACCGCTATGGATAGGATTCTGTACGAGATTATGTGGCATATGGTGTGAGATGTGGATCTGAATGGTTGGATTTGGAGGTTAGGGTTTTGCGAGGGAGATATGTTAGGCGTGTTGATGCACCCTGAAGGTATATGGTCTTTGTAGTTTGTTGTTTTTGCTTTTGTTACCACCAGGCCTTTGCCATGTCAGGTGCGCTTGCATGGCAGGTCAAAAAAAGCTTAATAAAATTAGTATTTTTTTGTGTTGTGGGGGGAGAGTTGTTTTGGGGTTTTTCTTTTCATTTTTATTTGCCCCGGCTCTCCCCCTTGCGTGCGTGTGTGTTTTGCGTTTTCTCCTTTCTCTTCTTCCTTCATTTTTTCCCACTCTGCTTTCTTTTCTTCTCTTCTATAATACGCGTCTTCAATTGGCTACGGAAGCAACTATGATTTAAAACTTGCTATCCAGTTGGAACCCCATTCAACACTTGATTGACAACACGAATAAGGTACATGATACTGAACACCTACTTCTCTGATTTTTTGGTTACATTGTTTCGAGATTATCCCCCTCCCAACAAAAATTTTACATTCTACAGTTCAGATGATTTATCGCATGCTCTAAATTCATATATGGTTTGCATTGTAAGATGATTTTTAGCCTGAAGTCATTATATAACTTAAAAAGACATTAATTATGTTTGCCTACTACCATAAACCAAACCCATCCTAATTATGTTTTAAATTTTTGCCGTTCATTTATCTTTCCTCATATGATATTATCATGCTTTAGCTACTATTATTTCTTTATAACATTCACCCAAGATGATCATAAGTAATGAGTTTGCCAATATGTGGCATGTGAGAGTTTTATATTTCATTGATTACAATAATAATTATCCCCTAAAGAGAGAAAATGCGGTATGCTTATCTTTAATTCAATATAGTATATTGTGATATTAATTTTCATTGAATAATGTAGGGGATAGTCCAAATTGAATATAAAGCGTTCTTTGCAATTAAAAAATAATTCTATTTCTTTAGCGATGCCCAATCCCTTTGGGAAGAGAGCACCTCATAATGCAGCATTTTGTGATCGCGATAATTTATATTTATCATAGTAATGATTTTTATCAATTCCCATTTGAAAGTATGCAAAGTCTATTCCATTGTAAGTAGAACTGACAAGTTACTGTTCAAGTAATATGGAAGATAATCGCCCTGAGCACTATCATGTTTGTCTTCTTTTTTTTTTGGTATTCCAGCAAGTGCATCATGCAACCTTACGTTCCAATTTTTTATGTTAGTTTTGTATATTTGGAAGGCGTGTATGTGGGAATGTTTTCACCACAGACTGCATATTTCGGAGAAATCTTTATTATATAGTAGAGGGTTGGATGCCACTGTACAAGTTGGGTCTTTCAGGGATGTGGTTGTTTTCCATATGTTTTGTCAGTCTGTCATCCGTAGCCTGTGAGGTGGATAGAAGTATAAACTTGTACTAGGTGTAGTTTCAAGGCCAATTGTAAGTCTTCTGTGAGGCACGGGCTTTTGGTTGACCTTCAAGAAGAAATATTCCTTTCTCAAGCGGATATCTGAATATGAATGCTTTAATGATTGGTAGAGGTACCAGATATTTGTGCTGCTGGTTTGTAATTGATTGTCTTCGCTGGAGGTATTTGTTCTGATCCTAAAAGATTGTAACAAGTTAATGGCAATTGATAGTTCTATGTTGATCCTCTCATTTGCTTGTTTGCAGGTGTGTTCCGGAATTATGAAGGAGCTTTCCTGTACAGTTGCATTTTGTGCTTACTTGCATTTATGAAGGGTTAGTTTTGTTTGTCTTGGTGTTCTTTATTAGGTGGTGCTCTTGCAAAATCTTTACATGGCACAACTGTAATTGCTCATGCGCCAATGTGTATGCATTGTTTGGCGTGCTTGTTTTCATCTCTTTCTCCTGGGAAGTATGCGTTGCCTTTCTTTTCCCCTGTATTAATAAAACAGTCGTGGTTATAGCGTTGTAGTGATGGTTTAGCTATTCATATTTTAAGTGGGTTGCATATGAGTTGTATTTTTGCTATATTAAGAGCTGGATTTGCATCGTTTTTATATTTTTAGTGCATCTATTTTGTGTGGACAGGTTTATGTTAGCTGTCAACTGCTCGGCGGAAATTTCAAGTGAATGTTGGAGACTTGGAGTGAACAACTACCGAGATGTTTCGGCTTCATCTACTGCATCAAGCAGTTGACGATTCTGCTACATGTAGTGATACGTAACATTTCTGTTACGTGCAGTAATTCACGCATATACGGTTTTCTCTCTTTCTTCTACATTTGGGGAACCTAGACGTTAGTGGATCTCTATAACCTCAGTCGTTATTGGTTAAGTCTCAGCTTCGTTCTTTAGTTCTTGGGTACACGGTATCAAATCTCTGCCAATTTTTTACCTGAAGTTTTACTATGATTTGTTTGGAATTTCGTTTCTCTACTTCATTTTGTATATTGTGGACTTTGCCTTTTGAGTGCTGGTTTTTCATGAAGTTGGTATAGTGGGGAAGTTTAATGGTAGTGTTATACATCGAGATGTTATCTGTTGTACACTGCTAGTGCGCGGTCTCTGAGGCTTTGCTTGTCGACATAACAGCGTAGATTGTGTTTTGTTCGTAGCTATGATAGTTATTGGATTTTGTGTTATATATATATATATATAACTTCTTACATGATGCAACTTATACATTGCTAGTGCGCGGTCTCTGAGGCTTTGCTTGTTGATATAACAGCGTAGATTATGTTTTGTTCCTAGCTATGATAGTTATTGGATTTTGTGTGTTATATATATGATTTGTTACATGATGCAACTTATACAAGTTTCGTCGCGGTTTCCTGACTTAGTTCACTCAATATCATCGTTGGAGCTGGGAGTATGCGAGTTGTTTCCATTCCGTTTAATTACTTTGTATGCCGATATCGAAAGGTTTAGAGAGTAATGGAGAATATAAAGTATAGTAGCTGGACACGGTTAATTGCGTGTTTTGTTGTAGCTTTACTTTTAGAAAACGAAAGCTTTAAAGCTAAGTTTATGTGCCGTCTAATCTTTGTTTTCTGGAATACTTTCTGTGTAGTGTTTGATGTTTTTTCTTAATAATCAATTTGTAAATTGCTTTAAATCAAAATTTTATTTCAGCGGTGTAAGATATAATGTATATAATATTTAAGGATTATGTATTATATGAATGGAATTTTAAATTAAGAGGATTTTTGGACACATTAATTAGGACATTGTATTTAGTGGAATGAGCATGTTTTCAATCTAGATTAACTAAAGGTATTATCTACTGGTTTTGTTAAATGATTGAAGCTTATGTTTACCACACCAGTTTGGTTGAGTGGAGTTTTTTTTTTTTTTTTTTTTTTTTTTTTTTTTTTTTTAATTATCGCAAGGTTTTGGCTTTGTACGGTTCTCGATTGGTGTGTCGCGGGTCACGTTTTGTGGGTTGAAAATTGCTCGTCTCTGTATCTGATTATTGTGGGTTAGAAAATTGCGTGTTTGTGGCATTGCTTGAGACGATTATGGATCCATAAGCTCGAATTGGTATGAGCGCCCAGCTGCTACGTATGGGAGGATGGTGGTTCGAGTCCGCCTGGATCCACTGTCTAATGCTTATTTTCAAGATAACTGATGAGATGGTATTTGTATGTTGTGTGTTTGTACGCCATGAGTTTCTTTCAACGGCTTTTTTTGTTTTTTGGGTCAATAAGAAAATTCGAATACGGGCATTACTCGAGAAGTGTTAGGCTTGGTCTTGAATTTGCATTTCGAAAAAAATGGAATGGGGAGATTATCCGAAATCCGTCGAAGACCTATTTTTAATGCCATAAAGGTAATTTAAATCTAATCATCACTTTTTTTTATCATTGATTACTTCTCAATTGGAGAGTTATGAACAGGTGTGAATGTTCTCCGTTAAACTTGGGCTGTGAGGCCCCTCTTTCTGTTAAAATTGGGCGAAATCAACTATTAAGTATGCAGATCCAGTTGGCCAAAACAAAAGAATGCAGGTCCGGTGTTCACCCAAAAGAGATGTAGTTCCAGTTTTTTAAGGCTTCGGGTTGTGGCTTACAGGCGAACCGTGTGCTGAGGGAGCCATCTACGATTGATGGGCGAATGAAGCCGTGGATGATATAGGGCCGAAAGAAGCACAGGAGAAGTACCCCCGAGGTTAAGAAATTCTGATTTGGGTTTTTGCTGGATCCAGATTGCAGGTAGAGCTGGTGAAGCAGAGGCCCGGGTTCTTCTGCCTCCACTTGTTGTGATCATGTCCTTCAGTCAGTGCTTCTACTTTTCTCAATATGATGAATCGTCTTGCTTTCCGCCCTGCATTATTTGACATTCTTTTAGTCACTTTATTATATTCGACATTGATATATATAGTGTGTGTGTGTGTGTGTGTGTGTGTGTGTGTGTGTGTCAGTAATGTTATTTGTAGGCCTTTTTTGCCCATATGCTAAATATTATAACTGGTTCATATTAATTATATGTTTCTATTTATATTAGTAACTTCATCAAGGGATATATTAATTAAATGTTTAACATATTAAATAATATGACAATGCATCGAGAAATGTCCATACAAATTAAATTCATATAATGATGATGTTTGATAATAGGTGTATAATAACTTGTTTTCTGTTTCTTCGATTCCCAACTTTCCTTGTTTGAATTGATATGGAAGAAAAAAGTTAATAAATTTCCAAAATTAATAATTTTTGTTTGAATAATTAACATTCTTGAAAATGGGTGAATATATATATATATATGAATTATGTTTAAAGGAATCTACGTAACTTGTTTATTCTTACGTGCCGTACAAACAAAGTGAAAAAGAGTTAATGTATACTTCTCAATCATTATATTCTTGTCGATATTATTTTCATCGAAGTTTTTTATTTTTTTCGGTCAAGTTTTCGCAAAAGATTAAAGTAATTAAGAAGCACGCGTCTTGAATTGATAGATTGATAGGTGTAGATTCCTATTAACGTTGATCACCTGGCATCCATGTTGGTCAAGTCCTTCTATGCGTATTCAAGACAGTTATAGAGAAAGTGTACATGAGAAATCGCTCACAGCTGGCTCTCGTACAATTTTTCTAATGCGCATATTAGTTAAGTCAACATGCCCTTGAAAAGCTGTATTTTTATTTTCTTCGGTCAAATCTGCCCTATATTTCTCAAAACGTGTTACTTGGAGTTGAGGAAACTAAACCTTTTTTCTTAGGCTAAACTTGCCACTAATACGCTCTTGCATTAACATGCCATAATATTTTTAGATAAACGAAGAAGGCAACAGATAAATAGGCCAAGACAATCTGATTAGCTGATTACTCTTATGTGGCTGCTGCTGCTGGAAAGTGAACCAAATAAGACTTATTCCATTGTTTTGGAATAGAAAAATAAATCAGTTTTGTTAACCGGAGGCATTCAGATTCCATCTTGAAGTATAATAGCCTTTTATTATTATTTGTTTAAACGTGAACTTTCCTTCTTTTAGGTTAGTGGCTCTTTCCAATATTTTTTATGTAGAATCCGTGATGTTTTACTCAAGTTGTTAATTGAAATAATGGGGTAGTTGGACAATGAACATTCTTTGCGTGTTATTTTTCTTCAATTGTATAGAAAAGTTGGCAAAAAAGTAAGAGAGCAACCAAAAGCAGCCATCAAAAGAGGACATTAAAAATTGATCTTTTGTTTACGGAGCCAGCATCATGCCACTTTGTAGTGGAAATTGGAATAAGGAGGGGAGATTTTTATTTGGTCGGCGTGGAAATTTTTCTGATGACTTTTGCACATGTAGGTTGACAATGGAAGTGCCATGTGAAAAAAAAAAAACAAAAAATGAAAAAAGAAATTCTAATTGTTGTTAGAGCAAGGGAAAAAACAGTACCTTTTTAAAATAATATGACGCATTAATTGTTGTATTAAAAATCCAATAAAAGTGAAAAATAGTAATAACTTACAAAATTAAGTGTTAAATTATTTTGTAAAAAGAACAAAAACATTGAGCACCTAATGATTTCTTCTTCTTCTTCTCCTTCTTTTTTTTTTTTTTTTCTTTAAAAAGAGGTGTCAAATAGTACTTCTCACCTAACTTCTCCTGGTGTTTTGTGTGAGGGGGCGGGCTAGCAAGTGCATGTGATCTCAAACTCTTAATTATATTTATGAGAAAATTTCCGAATTTAACAATTTGTCACAAATTATCTGCCTAAATAAGACAGCTTGCATTAACTTGTATGAAAAATCAAGTGCTATTAAAAGGATGCCAACATAAAAAAAAAAATGTTTTAATCCTCTAGGATGGTCAAAGATGATTTTTTTTTTCATTTATATTTTTCATAATAATGCTAAATTCTAACAATAAATTAGCTATTAGGAATGTTTTAATAATGGAGAGTATGGATAGTAGTATGAGGGTAGGAGTTTGAACCTCATTATTATTGATATACCAAAAAAAAAAAATCTAACAGTAATTGAAAAATTAAACACTAATTAAACTAACTAACACCTTATAGCCTACAGTTTGCAATTAAATAAAAGATATATTTAAAGAAAGAAATTGTGTTACGATGAAAATAAATGAAATGAAAATTCATGATATACCAAAACAATATTGATATTTAAATATGAACTGAAAGATCACATGTTTATCAAAAAAGAAAAAAGAAAAAAAAGTGAAAAATGAATATCTCATAACCTCTTAGCTATTATTTGTTAAGAATGGTCTTAGAAAGTAGTATGAGTGAATTGAAAGCCTCTAGAAAGTGGGAAAAAAATCAAAGAAGAAGGGCATATAAATATAAGTCAGTAATTTCTTCTTTTTTTTCTTTTTTTTAAAGCATTTTTTGAGCTTGAAATGAAATAGTTATTTTTAACTTTAATTTTTTTTAAAAGGATAATTTTTTAATATCCCATATTTATAAAAATATTTATATTTTAATGATTAATAATTAACATTTAATCATATATTTTATTTATGTATTAAATAAATAACATGTATAACTAAATATTGATAGTTAGTTATTACAAAAATATTAGTATATTAAAACAAAAAGCAGAGCTCCTCCTCAAGAAGGTAAGTCTTGTTTTTTGTTATAAAAAAGGAGAAATGAGCAATTAAAACTTAAAAGTGATTAATTGTCAAAGTATCTGTTTACCCCAACCCCCTCCTCCCAACAAAAAAACAAAAAAAAAAAGAAGTCCAAAGTATCAATTATCTTACTGTAACTGAATATTTACAACCGTTTCTAGAAGCTATTGAAAAGGATCCCCATGTCTGTGTCTCCACGCTGTGGGACGATAATAACACTTTCCTCAATCGTACAGTTTGGGTAGCTATAACTTTGGTGTTTGGTTACTTTAAGTGATATCCTATTTTATTTTTACTTTATTTATATTTAAGATTAATTTTGAATTATATCTTTTATAATGTTAACCAATATGACGTTAATATACACGTGACTTATGATATAATTATTATAAGAGTTAAATATTTTTAGTGATATGTCAACAAGTGATTGTAATACTGTCTAAAAACTTTTTATTTGTTTGATTTGTGAAAAAATAATAAAAGTATTTTTTGAATTTCTTTTACTTTCTTTAGAAATATGCAAAAAAAAAAAACAGTATTTATTTAAAAATTATGAAAGAAAATTAACAAAAAGTAAATCAACTAAACTTTTAAGAAGCCAACCCACCTTTTACCAATTCATTTTTTTTTTTTTGGCGCTTATCAATTGATTTATTTACAGTTTTTGTTTGCATGTTTTTGTGTTTTTCTTTTTTATCCTGGCGAGTGTCGTTTGTTTTTTAGTTACTAAGAAGAAGCAAGAATGCTTCAAAGTCTTTCACTTTCACACACATGTCACACACTCTTTCTTCTCGTTTGTCTCTTCACCCCTGAGTCAGTTTTCCTCTAGAGCCATTCATGAGTGGTTGTTGAATACTGAACAAATAGTGTCTTCTTGTGAAAAAGTCGTTGGATGGTTCCCAACCCACACACAACCATTCATACCGTGGAATGAAAGCCAACCTGAGCCTTAGAGGTTCTCTTTTTCTTCTTATCATTGTATTTTCTCTTTTAATTTCTTTCAGCTCAAATTTACATTCATGTTTGTGATTATTTTTATGTTGATCCATACCCCATAAGTTGTTTTTATTAGATACCTAATGATTTCTGTTAATGTTTGTTAGTAACTTGGCATGGCCTAAGTATAATATGAAATATATGATTTTTTTTTTCTTTTTGCATTTTCTTTGCTTTTTATGGATCTGTTGTATTGAGCAGAAAAAACTAATAATCCTTCCTTAGTCAATAATCCTTGTTATGCAATTTATGAGCTTCTTGAGACAGCATATTTGTCCTTGTTCATGATTCTGTGTGACTTTGCTTTTGTTAATGGTTGGTTGTGTTTGATTCGCTGTTTTTTTGGGTCCTGTTTGATTGTCAGATAGATAGAAATTGGTTGTGAAAAACAAAAGCACCGGTTTCCTAGTACATCAATCTCCAGTTGCTATGTTTCATCGCTGGAGCAATTCTCAACAAGACCATGAAAACAAAGAGGTTTATGCCGAATCCAGGGTACTATAAGTTGTTTTTGGGTTGGTGATATTGGATGCACTTGTTTCTGCTTTTCTTTGTTTTATTAGAAGAGGTTTTTTTTTTTTTTCAAAAAATAAAAAAAAATAAAAAAGTACCTTTCAACTTTGCGAAAGGAGGCCAAAAAAATAAAAAAATAAAAATCAGTTTTACTGTTTCTGTTTTTTACTTTTGCTTTTAACTGAAAGTGTTTTGATTCTGAGTATTAAAATTCTGCGAACAGGTTAAAGAGCTCAAGGGTGCAATTGGACCCTTATCTGGGCGCAGCTTGAAGTACTGCACTGATGCTTGTTTGAGGAGATATCTGGAAGCTCGGAACTGGAATGTAGACAAGTCCAAGAAGATGTTGGAGGACACACTCAAGTGGAGATCAACCTATAAGCCTGAGGAAATCCGCTGGGTAAGCTTTGTGTTTGACTCTCATTCTTGCTATATAGAGATTCTTGCATGAATACAAATCTAAGTTTCATATTTAGGCACGTTCACAATAAAATTAGACTTCACTAACTTTATTCAAGATACATTTACTAGAAATTTGTAGATGATCTTAGAGTTAGAAAAAAGTTTTGTCATGTACGATTTATCACTCGATACATTAGCTTTGTGGCTCATTATTGTTTCTTACTCTTTTCCTACATTTTAAATGCAATAACTGACGCATCGAGTGATGAATGGTACGTAGCAAAACTCTTTTTTTAATCTTAGACCATTTAAGAATTTATCTACATTCACTTGTTTTTTCTCTTACCAACTTTATTGTGAATGTATCTAAATATGAAGTGTTACATTTGTACGCATACAAGAAATTTTCCTTGTTATGACTTTGGTGCATAAGTATGGTCTGAAATAGTGTAAGGTAATGTCATTGCCAGCATGAGGTTGCAGTGGAAGGGGAGACAGGGAAATTGTACAGAGCTAGTTTTCATGACAGGCAAGGAAGGACTGTTCTTATTTTGAGACCTGGAATGCAGGTATCATAGTTTGGACTTTGGAGTTTTTTGGTTTTGGTTTATTTAGCTATAATTCTGCTTGAGCTTTGATGGAGGTATTGAAATTGGATGTTTGATGTGTTGAATTGAAGAACACTAAGTCAATGGAGAATCAGATACGGCATTTGGTGTATACTTTGGAAAATGCTATGCTTAACCTTCCGCCGGGTCAAGAACAAATGGCATGGTTAATAGACTTCACTGGGTGGTCATTGACCAACAGTGTGCCAGTTAAATTGGCTAGAGAGACCATCAATACTCTACAGAACCACTATCCTGAGAGGCTTGCCATAGCATTTCTTTACAATCCCCCAAGAGTTTTTGAAGCTTTTTGGAAGGTTTGCTGACTTTGCTCTCAATGTGCTACAAAATAGTATATCTTTTCTTGCTTCGTGCTCAAGTTGGTCCTCAAAAGATACACAGAACATCAAATTAGTACTTCAGAGGTTTTTGATATTAATTTGGTCCTCCATAGTATAAAATATCTATAAATTTAAGGATCAAATTGATGTTCATTTTAAATATTGAGAGACTAATAGATATCCAAAATCTTTAGAGAATTAAGTTGATGTCGCTTATAACTTTAGAGAACTATTATTCAATTTCATGCATAATTAGGAACAAAGTTATAATACTGGTCCGATGTTGTTAGTACTAATGTTAAAAATTCTGCTTCTACTTATGCAGATAGTCAAGTACTTCCTGGATACCAAGACATTTGAGAAGGTGAAGTTTGTCTACCCCAAAAATAAAGATAGTGTGGAGCTCATGAAGTCTTATTTTGACGATGAAAATCTTCCCAAAGAATTAGGAGGAAAAAGCACATTGGACTATAACCATGAGGAGTTCTCCAGATTAATGGTTCAGGATGATTTGAAATGTGCAGCATTTTGGGGATCTGATGACAAGTTCTCAAACCACATGGGTAATGGCCATTCTGCAGCAGAGGTAGCTCCAGAGCTAGATTGCAATGAAACCACAGCTATCTGAAGCACTTAACCTCTTGTTGGCTTTGTGGAGATATGAATACTTACTAATCATTTGTACAAGCGTTATCACCATGCAAAATAGGACTAAGGATGAATCCCCAGTTTAGTTCATTACTGCCAAGAGGGATTTGTAATACATCATTAGTCCATCCTGAAAAAGTGCACTTGTTCCTGAGCAAGCGGTTATTGCTCAAGCAATGGGACTATGCTGATTAAAAAGTACTTATTCAACTATATCAAAAACTATGAATAATCATTTCTCTCAAAAGTTTAAGCTATTGAGTAGAGATGAATGAATAACTTTATATGTTAATGTACTTTCTCACACAAGTCTTTTGAGCTTGAAGTGTAGACAAACATAGACCTATTTACATTGTGTTAAAATATAACTTGTTATATTTAGAAAAATATGACTGGCAAGGATCAAATTATAGACTATTTGATAATCATAAAGACTTTAATATTATATTAAGAATCATCTTTTTCAATATAAAAGCAAATGAATGACTTTATGTCTTAACAAACTGTAGTGCAATTTTCCATAGTAGGAAAACATTTGATTATTTACAAGAAAATGGACCTCATAGTGTGCTACTTACAACCTGCGGAATCACACATTCACAACACAAATTTCATCTTATCCTAGTGACAAAAATATTTCTTTAAGGGCTTATGAAGGGATACAAAAAACTATTCAAAAGGAAAAATTGTGGAGAAAATTATTAAAATGTCAGCTAAACAAAGGGAGCTGCCATGTTTAACGCTGAGAGCTAGTTACCTTAGAAGAACTATAGAGCTCATAAATTCCAACTCATAAAGGGTTTATATGAACCTCCTCTTAAAATTACGGGTAGTTGCTTGGTATGAGCGCACTAATAGGCTAACGCCTATACCAACTCCTACACAGATGCCAAGGCCAATTCCAACACCAACTCTAACCCCAGCATTAAACCATGATAGTTCACCATCTTCCCCATCTATGTATCCTGTTCTTTGGCAATACAAGCTGTTGTAATCCTCTTCTTGTTCTGGTTTGAAGCTTCTATAATCAGCTACCTATGAAGCAAAACAGAATAGGAATAACAAGAATTTTAGCAAAAGATGAATCATAGTGACCTCAACATTTTCGTATGAGTAATACTTGCAGAATTTTTTACACAAAACAAGGGTGGTGTTGGATGAAATAAAGTGATATAACCCACTTATCTATTTAAAAATTAACTAGTATGCTATGTTATCCTAGTATATAAATTTAGGCAAGAATTCTAACTCTCTAGTATTTTATTTTTCATAAACGTGATATGGTCATAAACACACACCAAACATTACGATACTAAGTAGCAAGTACATAGAAATTCTACTGCCATAGTTTATTATCAGAAGCTATGAAATTGAAAATGCATTAGTATGATAAATTAGCTGAAGCTAATTCACATGGCACACAAACAAATGGTTTACATGATCAAAAGATCAGTTTAAATGAAATTGTGACTATTCATCCAAGGAAAGTCCAGGCATATGGCAATGCATAAATACTTCAAAGTAAATATTGCAAAGAACAAGAAACAGCTAATGAAAGCTCATGCTCTTGCCGTTTATATCAGAAAAGAAGGTGTAGATTTAATATTTTGGTGTAATTTGATGAGTCTTTGTCAATCCATCAGCAACTCACACCTTCTAGTTGTATACTCCCTCTTATGGTTAGATAAGATGATGAATTAGAAGTTCAATGCAAAGTGATTCTAGAAAATGACTTATTTTTCTTTCTACTAACTCATTTGGAAGCAAGCTTAGCTATCGTCCACACTGTAAATAAAACTAGCAGATCATGAATCATTCTAACTTTAATTGATATTATACGGGTTCCACATCTGAAAAAGATTAAATTCAATAGAGACTAAGGTTAGTAAAAGGGATGAACTTACGCAAGTCATGATATAACTACATCCACTATGCAAAGGTTATATATGACAGAACTATCTAATGCTTACTGAAACATGGACACCCTGATAATATAGTTGCAATTGTCAACAGAGCAAAGAAAGGAGGTGTAAGTATGATGGTTATCAAACACTATGTTGTCTCCTACTCCTAGATAGTTTTCAGAACACGTGACTTCGAATTTCATGTGTATTTTTCAAAATGAATTGCACGTAAGAGTCTATTTGATTTGTTTTCTATTTTCATTTTCAGTTGATATGTTTTCATTATTTATTACAAACATGTCACATTTTTCTCATTTTGTTTATCGATTTCAAAATTTTGTGAAGGAAGTCATGAAAACATTTTATTTTCACTAAATTTCTTCATAAAATTTGACAAAGTGACATTTCTCTAACTATTGATAAAAACATATTGACAACAAATAAAAACAGACTACAAAAAAAACCAAACACCCCCTTAGTAAGCCAATCAGGGTTATGGAGATATATCATACATAAAACAAATCAAGCCCATGCAGCTCCAAGCATACACACACAGATGCAAGATGGTACCTACAGGACAGTGCGCCCCCACTGCCAATTGTTCTTTAATTGGTTCAGGCAGAGACTATTTACAAGGGGCATAGGAAAATACGAAACATGCCCCATAACTTTAAAAGAATATTGTTCCTGCCCATACCACAATGACACTTCCTGGATAGGATTTTGTTCAGTAGTTGGGACCAATGTCTAAAAGAAATGGTGCTAAATATAGAGGGACCAAAACTCAGATAACTTAATGCAAATTAATGCAGAATTTGCATTATCCAGGAAGTGAAGTTTAGTCATGATTAACTCTCTCATTGAATGGGATTTGGTCTGTTCATAATGTGAAGTGGAAATTTGCCACAATTATATGAAATCTTACTCCAAAAAATATGTGTTCCTTGATATTCCAGAATTAAGATCCTCTCATATTCCTTATTAACACACGAGTGTCATGTAATGAAAGTGAAAGATGCAAAATCAAAATTGATAGATCCATATCCTACTATAACAAAATTTGTGTAACATGACACTCTCATGTTAATGATGAATATAAGAAGATCCTAATCCTGATAAATTACACTAACCTCCCTTGAGGTTAGGTGATATTAGACACCACACCCCTCAATTTTTCATGCTTATAAGGATGTTTAGTGTCACGTTTTACAAGATATAAGGGTGCCGTATCTAATATCACTTACACTTGAGGGGAGGTCAATGTATATTTTTGAAAATCGAGGGGTGTCGTATGTAATATCACTTAATCTCAGGGGAGGTTAGTGTAATTTATTCTATCCTTAATAGACCAAAAGATACAAGCATCAAAACATTATGCCCCCCCAAAAAAAAGAAATCAGCAAATTACTACATATGCTAATTAAAAGCCGTTCTGCATTTTTACCTGCCAATCAAGTCCATGATCAGATACATCTTTCTTGTGGCACTCAGTAGTTTCATATTCTGGAATGGCATCCAACATGCACTTCCTATTATGCTTCTTCCGGCAATTGAGCTGCAGTGTCTTGGTTAAGATTATTGGTTTTCCTGAGAAGCAACCAGCAATATAAATCTCAATTTCAGGACAAGTTAATTCAGGAATAGTAGCAACATGTTTTCCCTTCAGGAATCCACTGCTAGCTGTTATCTGTGTTTCACAACTCATGCTCCATTTCTTTGCGTTACTCCTTGATTCCCCAACAAAACCATTGCTATTAGACATCTCCAATACCCCAGAGAGAATGCAAAGATCTTTATCATAAACCTCAAACTTCACGCTCCCAGTCAAACGTATACTATCTGTGCTCACAAAGGTAGCTTCTTCGGATTTCTTATCGACTCGGTCTCTTCTGAGAACTGAAGACACCCCATCAGAGTACATGCTGCTCCTAACACCATTTACCTCTAAAAGGGTATCAGGGCTTAGAGGAATATGATTGAGAGAGAGAAATTCAGGGGTGGATTCATCCGCCTGAAATCCACTAACTCTCACATAAAACACTCTTAGATCAAACCAAGGAGATGATAGTTTTGTGCAGGGTTTATAGGGAGAGTACTTAATGATCTGAAGGCTTCTGTTGGTGGCTTCACCATTGCATGATGATGATTCATAAGGTCCTTCCATGTTCATATTCCTACTCAATCACTGAAACCCTCTATAGCATAATAGACTGATTGCATCTTCGAAAGTTGAACCACCAAAGTCTGCATCAGATTGACAATTGAAACCTGCTTCAAAATCAACATAAGTACTTGATATTCTCATTTAATCAAATCAATAAATCTTGTACACCCTTTAAAAAATGGAAGAAAATCAGAAAAAAAAAAAACCAAAAACAAAGGACACATAACATGTGTGTTGCGTCCTCTATAAACCAAATCTAGTGAAACATGAGAAACAAAATAAAGGGTATGATTGTGAAAGAAGGAAAAAAGAGCAACAAGAACAGAAAAACTCAGTTCATAGTTTGAAAGTTGAAAGAATAAACAATCATAATAGAGGAGGAAACCATATCATAATTCACAAGGAATTAAAAAAAAAAAAAAAAGAAACAGCAATTCATGAATTAGTAATAATTAACTGATTACAATGAAAACGGAACAGAGAGCTGATGAAGTCAGAAACTGAAAGTACCCTTTATCAAAGCAGTGGCAATATATATATATATAATGCTATCCACGTAATACAAATTACTAGCCAGGAGCCAAATATTTCTCTCGCGTTGTAGGAATATGCATGACCACAAACAAATTTTTAATCCCTCTATTTTCGCAAATAAAACTCTAACCATGAAAAATCTTATATCCACAATAATCTCAGATTATGATTGGCAACACAACATGCTTTCTCTATCTCTTAACACAACCACAATTATGCAATCAAATTCTAAAACCAAAGTACCTTCCAGATCACTGGCCACATAATATGCTCCAACCTTTTGATGCACTACATCTAAATCCTGCGCCGTGGCCGTGGCAAGCTGGCACTGGCAGAAATAACGATCTCTTGCTATTGGACGAGAGCATATATAGTGATGTCTCAAAGAACAAATAAAAAAGTATATACTTCTAGTATCATTTTTATGTGCCCAATATGAGGAATCATACGCTATGATTTTATACCTACCAGCAGAAAATAAAATATTTTATGAGAATTAATATCTTTACAAATTAATCTCTTTATTTAGAATTAAATTTTGATGTATTATTAATACAAATTTTTTCACACAGTTGTATAATTACATATTAATGGATTAATAAAATTATTTAAATTTTATAATTATTATATCAAAAATTATACAAATAAAATTATATGATAAGATGAAATTATAAATCTTTTTATGCAATGAGTAATGTATCCAAATTAATCTCGCTCGTTAGATCAAGTTTATTTGATGTCCAAAATGATGACTTTTGCCGTTATTATTCAAAATATGAAACAGCGTGAAGGAGCGTTCTTATATTATAATAATAATAATAATAATAATAATAATATCATTTTCATTGCTAGGAAATGGGCCTTCTGACCAGGAAATTCCATTCTTATCCGATGATGAGATAGACGCGGAGGGTTTTCATTTTACGTCTCACGAGGACGGTGGCTCAAAGCGAAAGCGATGTGCTTGGAAAAAATAGTCATCACGTGCATGCTTCAATTTTTGGCTCCAGAATAATTTGTTAAAGTAGTAGTAATAATAATAATAATAATAATAATAATAATAATAATAATAATTAGTGCTATTTGGGACCTTTTCCTTTCTTTTATATTTCTTTAACAAAAATTATCTGTTATTTTTGGCCTTTTCCTTTTCCTGTTTAACTAATGGAGATTGGATCCTTAGATTTTCATGGTTAATTTTGTATTACAGAGCTACAAGGAGAAGCTGTGAAGCACAATTTTTTTATCCTAGGAATCTAGGATATTCTCACTTTTTTTTTTTTTTTTTTTGTGAAACTAGTTTCTTGCAGGTATGGATTAAATTGCTTTTGTCTCTAATCCATAATAACACTCCCAAACCAAAAAGAAAGGGTTGATAAACTGATGATTTACATGATACTGTTTATGAATTGATGTCATACGCTTGATCTATGTATATTGTTTCTTCACTTACAAGGTTATATACAATAAAAACACTCAAGAGCACCATTTCGCTAGCCAAAATATTTATCACAATTCACCTCTTGATATCGTGAACTTAGGTCAAATTGGATATATCTTGATTGACTTATCCACTTGATCTTATCATGTTACTATTCCGAGTAAGAGTTAGGAGATCCAAAAACCAAAAGATCATTTAATTGTTCATGTCACTAATGTCAGCGAAAAATGATATTAGCCACGTGGCGATCCATGGATGCGTACTTTGCATAGGCATCTTTACGTTTTGGGATAATAAAGTATATTTTGTCATATGAAGTATATTTGTTTTACACTCTTATAAAAGTATCAGGTAACTCTCATAATATTTAATTTTAATAAAAATGTTACATTTTTTTTAAGTTAAATCAAACGAAGTTACCCCTTTCCCTTCTCATTCAAGTTATCAATGTGCCGATATCCTCATATTGAACCAATAAACATTACGTGGAGTACCGTAATTAATTTGTTCACATAAAAGAGGGCAATAACTACACAAGATTAATTTTAATAAATTTTCAGTGTAAATTATTTTTACATTGTTAATTATATATTACTTTTAAATTAATTATGATGAAAATCAAATAATTTTAATAACATAATTAAATGATTCTATGAAAAAATTATATAATACCAGTATATCAAAATTAAACACTAACTACATAGATATGAATCTCATACTATATTACTTCCATTTCATCAAATTATAAGACGTAGATAGTATAATTATATGCATACCGTTAGATTGAATTTTAACTGTTAGATATAATACTTTGAAAAGAGACGACACTCAGAACTTAGCACACAATGTCACAGTGTGATTCAGCTGTTACTTATGCATTTGTTACTTGCAGCAATATGTAACAGTTTTCAAATTTACAATGATCACAGATAAAAATGAAACACTTTTCCACATGCTCCATGATGAAGCCACCTGTGTCAAGGACTTGGTGTTTATCAAAGGGATTATGATGAGGCTTTACATTCATGAAGAAGGATTGTGCTTGTTCCATTAACTAATGGGAGTAAAGGCTGCACATTTTGATTAAGAAAAGTTCTCCCACACATTTTGTGCATGGCAGTTATTTGTTGGCCTAGATTATTGGGCACAACTAATAATATAATAATATTTTAGATAAGAGTGTAAATTAATTATGGATTTTATCTTAAAATATTATTATATTATTAATTATATCCACATTCATATGGTGTTTCATCCTTCATGAATATCTAAGAATTTCTCACCTTTTACTGTATCTTTTGCCAATTTAATATCAAGCAACTAAATTTTTACAGGTAATGCTACACAATCAAAAATATATTGACAGAATTTTTAATACAAATCATGGTAGTTATGGAATAAAATAAAGTGATATAATCCACTTATTTATTTAAAAGTCAATAAATATATTATATCATATTGGTAACTAAATTCTGATAAAATTTCTAACTCTAAATACATTTTTCTTCCAAAAAATGTGTAAGGTGGAAGCATTGCTAGAATATGCAACCAATGCAACTTTGAATGGAGCAGTTTATTGTTCTATGAGGGCTGAGGAATTTGAAGCAAACGCTACTATGAATAGTACAAGAGGGTTTTTTTTTTTTTTTTTTTTTTTTTTTAAGATTTCTTAGGCCTTTAAACTATTTGAGAATAAAAGTAATTCTTTTATACATGCGATATAATTAAACCATTTATAAGTAATTTTTTGAGTCAAATTTTAACAAATCTAAATGATGGCAATACACGAGAAAAAAATCAATTAAGTGAGTCTAGTACAGTTAATTAACTATTATTAATGATTCTTAATATTAATTTTCTCATTCTTGTTAGTATATTTATCACATTAGAAATTGAAATCACCGATAAAGAGATATGAAATGCTTTAATCTTCCATCAATTACCAATATCTGGGCGTGTAAATGCCATAACTGCCCGTTTGAATACCAAAATTAGAATTGTAACATAAAATTCCAGTTTCAATTCCAATTCTTGTAGAATTGAATTGAAATTGACTTAGAATTTTAAATTTTATGTTTGGGTCTGTCGAATTAAAACATAAATTGTAATTCTAAATTTAATCTTAATTTTATTATTTATATATATGATTCAAAATTTAAAATTAATAAAAAATACTAATAAATAATAATTTTATACTATAGTGATATTTATTATATCTTTTTATGAAAATTATTCACATATAAAATAGTAAATTAGAGTTTACGAAATTTTTATATTATAATTTTTCTTATAAATATATATGATTCTAATAAATATAACAGATAATGCATAAATGAAAAAGGAAGAGAATCATATAAATTTTAATGAGGATATTAAATATTTAATTTAATAAGTTTATGAATTTGTGATTCATATGGTATGAGTTAGAAATTAAGAATAATTTATTTTAACTATTTTTTAATTTTATAAAATTGATATTTAGAATTATAATTCTTATTTTATACATTTCTCCAAAATTAAAAATTTTAAATTTTAAATTCTAATTTCATGCCTAATTCTAGACGCCAAATAAAACCTAAATGTGAATAAAAAGGAATTTAGTTTCACCTCTTCATGCACAAATTCCAAATGGTCAAGATTCTGTTTGGATTCGTATTTTAGTGGTCATGATGAATCGGACCCACTGGATACAACACTCCTTCGACGGTGATAGACTGATGGCCCCTATCGATGGGTCCCCTACTCCGACTTAAGCCAATAAAATGGCTATTAAGTGCGTGTTTGAAATGGCATTTGCAAACTAAAATTTATATTAATTTGATTCTATATTAAAATTGGTTTTGAATAAAAGTGAATTGATGTTAATATGATTTATATTTGACTATTTTTATTTTAAAAATAATTATGATAAAATCAATATTATTTAAATAATATTAATTAAAATTATTTTTATATATATAATTACCAAAAAAAAAACATAAAATTTATACTATACTTTTAATATTAAAAAGGTTAATCGATAATTTACTTTTTGATACTTAAAAAAAGGAGCAAATAAGCGGACCGTACAACTCAGCTCAACGTAAAAGCAACAATGAGTTGCTTTTGCCTTAACTTGGGTTTGAGCAGCAAATCCCGTCGAATTCAATCAAATGTGAAAATACCCAAATAACACAAGTGCAGCGTTCAAGATGCATAACGTGGGCTTGGGCATATCAAACGCTTATCCAGCCATGCACTAAGTCAAGCACTAATTATGTATTATATTTCATATATAACTTATTAATTGCATATCAAATCACAAAAGCGCAAAAAATTGTTTTTATTAGAAAAATGAGATTAATTTTAATATATTAAAAACATAAATTATTTTGCACAGTTAATAAATCATATTATAGTAATATATACACCGTTAATAAATTATATATATATATATATATATATATTGAAATAATTATTGTAAGAGTTAAATATTTTAATAATATAATAAAACTATGTTAATAATTATAATATTTTAAAAAATTTACGTTAATAATACATCAAAGTAAATGCAACTATATATACTAATATGGGGTTGGCCAAGGTAATAAATATCTTAACCTGTCAATTAGAGATTTTGGATTCAAATTTGAAAATGGAAAAACTTTTCGTTGGGAGACCCCTACCATTTTCAAGAATCTCTATCAGATCAAATTTGATTAGTCGAGTTCTTGGTAATAGAACCTTAACACTAGTGATTCCATCCAAAGGGAAAAAAAAAAAAGCAACTATATAAAGTGAATAATATTTTATATAGACTCACATATTTTCTCATATTTGTAAATTTATATAGTATCATGTTAATTTTTTATGATAATGATTTTGGTCAATTGTAAGTTTAAAATATTTTCCATTAACAACCAATTCAATTATATCTTTTTATTAATATGATTTTTAAAATAGCGAGTGTGAAAATCAAATAATTTTAATGACATGATTATAAATTATTCGATGACCATAATATATGCGTCTATGTATCAAAATTAAAATAATTTTTTATAGACATATTTATGTATAATTTAGTGGCTTTGTATACTAATCATGTTTTTCTATTGGCTTTTTTACATATATAAAATAAAAAATATATTATTTACCTAGATACACCGTTGCAATATTATTTTTCAAAATTTCCTAATTTATTGGATTGTTGATAAATCAATTTACATTACATTGATTATCATTGTTTAAAATTTTAACAGAAATATGAAATTGCTCTGATATAAATCAAATTATATACTATTCAGGTAAATAGTATATAATTTGATTTGAAACAAATCGATTTATGCACTATTCAAGTAAATAGTGTATAAATCGATCTGTGTTAGATCAATTATCCCACTGTATATCTTATAACCCTATATATACCGCATTCGGAATCCCACTAGTACTCTATCAACATTTGAATCCCACCATTTTTTTATCGCTCTTTGAATTCTACTTTTATCTCATTCCAAATATCATTCCAACATTGTCTATCAGTGTTGAAATCCCACCATTTTTTTATCATTCTTTGAATTTCACTTTTTTTTTTTTTAGTCTTCAAATCTATTCTTTTCTTCATTAGTATTTGAATACCACCCTTGTCTGAATAAGTTTTGAGAAAAATTGTAGAAAGTGAAATTTTAGTCCAAAAATTCAAAAAAAGTGTACAAAAATGAGTGAGAGATGTATTTTTATTTATTATAATGGTGAAATTATAAGTATAGATAAGAGTATAACTTTTAACAGTTAAAATTATCATATTATAGCTATTCATCCATCTATTACCTTTTTGGAGTTATAGAATATAATTTTCCATAACTTAAGTCAACAAAATACTAAGTAGGTCACGTAAGTATTATATATATTTTATTAATTCTTAAAAAAGTTTAAAATAAATATAATAATTTAAATATTTTTATTTTTACTATAATTATTTTTCTTTATTTTTTAATTTTTATTAATAGCTTATTCTTAATATTCTTTCCTTTTGCCTTTTTTTATTAAAATATTTACAATTGAAAAAAAAAATGCCAAAGAGGTCTAGGATAAAATAGTGCTATATCTGCACTTGATTCCATGACTAGAAAGCCGAAACGTGTAAAGTAGGTTGATTTGCATGCTGTAAAGGTTGTTTTGTATGATAAGGATTGAAGGTTTTATTAGATAGGCCATAAATCCATTTACTTTAAATCGATTTATATACTATTAAAGATTTGTATCAAATCGAATCATATATTATTTATCTAAATAGTATATAATTTAATTTTTGTTAGATCAATTTTTATATTTTTATTAAAATTTTAAATAATAATAATTTGATATAACATAAATTAATTTATCAACAATCCAATAAATTATAATATTTTAAAAAATAATATTAAAATAATATATTTAAGTAAATAATATTTTTTATTTTATATATATGAAAAAGCCTTTTCCTATCTCCCTAATAGTTATTGATATAATATTTTAATCTCACATTCGGAAATCAAATGCTTTTTACAGTATTTCCTTTACATCGCATTTACTCATCATCTACATAATTTTGAAATATTAAATTTTTTTTTGATAAAATGAAATATTAAATCATTTTAAAGAAATTTTAACATTAAAGTAATACACAATACGCGCGTGTAATACATACAAGATGTATACACTATGAAATGCAAAAAGTTTGCCCTTGGCAATATGGGCCAGTTTGAATTAATTATCGCGCTTTGTTATAATAATGCTTATGATAATTTTGAATACTGTATATATACATTCACAGACACTATATGTTTTTCTTTGCACGTGTTCATTCAGTTAAGATAACAAACCATCCTTGATTTTTTTTATCAATTTTAATTATTGAATTATGAGAGATACAGTGATGAATCTAAAAAATTTAGCTAGTAAGAGTAAAAATAACATATAAACATAATAAAAAGTTTCACTTTTTTTTCTTAATATGGAGTCAAACTTAATAAATAATGAGGGTAAAATATATGTGTACATATATACTACAAAAAAAAATTCACAAAGTCTAGTGTGGCATATGCCCCCAACACCATGAACGTGGATCCGCCCCGAAGAGATAGCTTGACTCAAATATCAAGATTGAAAGGTTTATTATTTTTGTTTAATAGTTCAAACATCAAAAAGCAGAGAGGAGTTGAAGAAAATGGAAGAACAAGAGAGAGCAAATGAGTGAAGAATTAGATTTCCTTGAATGAAGAAATGATCAAGCTATTTACAATATGTACAAACTTGCACTTATATACACACTGCTATAGAAACTTGCAAGCTAAGTAAATTAAGATAACTTGACTACCAAAAATAAAAACCTAACTAAAGTAGTTAACTAACTTACTTCTAAGTAGAGTCAGCTGTGTTTTCAGGTGCTTGAGTTGGAGCTGGTAACACCCTTTTGCAAGCTGGAGTATGAAAATTGATCATACCTAGCTTGGAGTGACAAAAGAGAAAGGACTAAGGGGCAGGGGTTTGGTAAAGATGTCAGCCACTTGATTGTTGGTTGAAATGGGTAGAAGATGAATCAACCATGCTTGGACTTTGTCTCTAACCACATGGTAGTCAATCTCTATGTATTTGGTCCTCTTAATGGAAGATGGGATTGGCTACAATGTGAAGGGCTAATTGGTTTGAGAGGACTTAGCTTGAAATCAGTGAGCAAGTAACTTAACCATTGCACCTCACATGTAGCATGAGTCAATGCTTAATACTCAGCTTCTGAAGAGGAAATAGGCGACAATAGGTTGCTTTTGGCTTTTCCAGGAAATCAAAGTTGATCCTAGGAAGAAGCAAAAGCCTAAGATTGATCTTCTTGTCTCCAAGCATATGCTCCCAATGTAAGTCAGCAAAACCAAAGAGAGTGAGATGGAGACCCTTTCAAGTATATATCTAATTATACATGCTCAGGAAAGTAATTTGGGCATTCTAACACTGGAAAAGAGCTTATTTCTAGCAAGTTGGTTCTGCTTTGGAGATCAAGTAATCAAAGAGCTCATTTCAAGCTACTTAGAGATCAAATAATCAAGTTTAATTAAAGTAACTTAGAGAGCAAGTAATCTGATCATATTGAAAATACGTTAGATCTTGTCTAGATTAGTTTTTGATTAGTTTTAAATTACTCTAGATTTGAATTGAATTGGTTCATCTTTTAAGATTTAAATCAAATTTAATCTAATCTATAAAGATCAAATTTGATTTAAATTAGTTAGGAATAAATCTTCTAGGATAGAATCATACATTTAATTTTTAAATTTTAGTTTCAAATAAGATCTTTTAGATAGGATTAAATAATTTTCATTTTTAGGATTTATGTATAAATAGACAACTTAGCCTATAGACAATACAGAGAATTTTATCATATAATTTATCATGGTTTGACTACCAATACAATTGTCAGGTTTTCCTTATTTTATTCTGTGTGATGCAAAATTCTCTATCTTTTCCTTGCTATCTACGTTTCTAAAAACATGTTTCTTGGGGGTTTAGTAGGGAGGATTTTTATCCACAGGGTTCCCTGGATATAAAGATCCAGAAACTCCTGATACACACTTTGATAGAAAACAAGATTTAGAATAAAAACTCTCCCTACTAAACTCCAAGAAACCTGTTCTTGGAAACATAGATAATAAGAAAAAAATAGAAAATTATGTATCACACAGAACAAAATGAGAAAAACTTCACAATTGTATTGGTAGTCAAACCATGATAAACTATATGATAAAATTCTTTGTATTGTCTATAGACCAAGTTGTTTATTTATACATAAATCTTAAAAATGAAAATTATCTAATCTTATCTAAAAAATCTGTTTTGAAACTAAAATTTAAAGATTAAAAATATGATTCTATCCTAGAAGATTTATTTCTAACTAATTTAAATCAAATTTGATCTTTATAGATTAGATCAGATTTGATTTAAATATTAAAAAATAAACTAATTCAATTCAAATCTAGACTAAGTTAAAATTAATCAAAAATAAATTTAGACATAATCTAACATATTTCCAACATGATCAGATTTCTTGCTCTCCAAGTTACTTTAATTAAGCTTGTTTTCTTGATCTTTAAGCAACTTGAAATGAGTTTTGAATTGCTTGATCTTCAAGGCAGAACTAACTTGCTAGAAATAAACTCATTTTCAGTGTTTGAATGACTAAATTACCCTCGTAAACATGTATCATTCTCCCTCTTTTCAAAAAGATTCATTCTCGAATCTTGCCTTTGTAATTTTCAAAGTCATATCTACTATTATCTTTCCTCCATGAAGCCATCTGAGAATCTTCAATTGAAAAACCTCACTAACACTCTCTCCTTTCTCTTTTTTTTGTCCTTTTTTTTCTTCTTTCTTTTTCTTTTTTTTGCTTTTTTTTTGCTTTTTTTTAACTGAATATACCTCAAATACATACAAAAATGTAGACAATACTAAGCATAATAGATAAGGAAACAAGACTCAAAATACAAAGAAAAAAAACCTAGGGAAGAAAAATTAATAAAGCGGAAACAAAATAAAAATAAAAGATAGTAAACATAGGATTTTTCTACTAGACCTCTAAGAAACCTATTCTTAGCAACCTAGGTCACCGGAAAGCTGTTTTCCTACTAGACCTCTAAGGAACCTGTCCTTAGCAACCTAGATTAAAGGAAATAATTTTCCCATCAAAACTCCAAAGAACCTGTTCTTAACAATCTAGATCAAAGGAAAAAAAATTATTCTTATAATCCTCACCTTTTTCTGATTTTCTCTCCTTTTTTTTCTTTTTTCTTTTTTTTTTGGGATCTGAACTAGCAACCAAAAAACAAATGCAAAGGAGAGAAGAAACATAGAGATAGACAGAGATGTGACAGCAATGCAAGAGAATAGAATACAAAAACATAGAATACATGAATGTAGACAGATAAGAAAAGAAGATAAAATAGAAACATAAAACATAAAGATAGATAAATAGAAATTTACCTAAACCTTACTATGAACACCAAATGATGCAGGGCCTCATGGATAGAAAGATCCAGAAACCCTAAGCACACACTTTGATAGAAAACAAAGTTTAAAATAAAAACCCTCCCTACTAAACTCCCAAGAAACCTGTCATTGGAAACGTAGATAACAGGGAAAAGATAGAAAATTTTGCATCACACAAAATAAAATAAGGAAAATCTCACAATTGTATTGGTAGTCAAACCATGATAAACTATATGATAAAATTCTCTAGATTGTCTATAAGCCAAGTTGCCTATTTATACATAAATCTTAAAAATGGAAATTATCTAATCCTATTTAAAAGATCTGATTTGAAACTAAAATTTAAAAATTAAAAATATGATTCTATCTTAGAAGATTTATTTCTAACTAATTTAAATCAGATTTGATCTTTATAGATTATATAAGATTTGATTTAAATCTTAAAAGATGAACTAATTCAACATATTTTCAACATGATCATATTGCTTGCTCTCCAAATTACTTTAATTAAGTTTCATTTCTTGATCTCCAAGTAACTTGAAATGAGCTATTGGATTGCTTGATCTCCAAGGCAGAACCAACTTGTTAGAAACAAGCTATTTTTTAGTGTTGGAATGACCAAATTACTTTTCTAAGCATGTATCATCTAAGCACCCTTTGAACTGCTTGATGGTGAGCATCAGAAGGGCAATCAAGATATTGACTTAGCTTCCCAACGGTATAGCTCAAGTCAGGCCAAGTATTAGTCAAATAAAGTAGCCTTCCAAGATGTCTTCTATAGGTAGAAGAATCAGTGACATCACCACTTGAAGGTCTAGACAGTTTGAGAGCACAGTCCATTGGAGTTAGTCATCACAATAAATTCATTCCATTTTTGTCGATTTCTTTCTCTTGGTGATATGTTTACTTTCTATAATAATTAATAATATATGCTGTATATGCATCTTACTTTATTTAAAGAACTAAAATAATTTAAAATTAAGAATTATGTATTATAACTAATATATAAATAGAGTAAAAATATAAGTCTAATTCGATTAAAACTTTTAGTAATTCTCAAAGTTAAGTGATAAATAATAAAAATTCTTTAGTTCTATACTAGGAAGCATGGACACACCAATTTAGTAGTGTGTCTACACGTTGAACATAAGTGGGACACCGACATGCGTGAGACACTGGTATGACACATATCCGACATGCAGTCATACGTGTCCCATTTAAAAAAAAAATTACTTTTCAGTTTGGATGCAACTCGGACATAGCCTAGCAAATTCAAAGGCCCAAATCCTTTTTTTTTCTTCGGTGGATAGAACTGAAGTTTGATATTGCTTTTCAGCTATTTCAGCAACCATCTTTATCTTCTTATTGTGAAAGAAATTGGAGTGCCTACTTTTTTATCCATTCGATCAAAAGGAATAAGATGAAGCTGCAATGTGTTGAGAATTTGGTATTTGTCCATATCAATCTTAGTCTCATTTCAAGGAAATCTCCCTAATAAAAGAAAGGAGAAACAATGACGTGGTATCTTGCGGGATATGGATTTTCACCAATTGATGAAGATCATGGAATCCTAGAAGTTAATGAGCCAAAATTGGAAAACATAATATTTGTGAATGAAGGAATTGAAGTTAATCCTTAGATGATCACTTCAATTAGTTTTTTTATTTTATTTTATGTATATATAAGAGTACATGACTAGTTCTATTAAGACTAGTTCGTTTAGAAATTTTTTTGAGATGTCAATAGAAATAGTACCCTATATTTTTTGGGAGGGGTTAAGAAAATAATAAAAATTGGTAATTTGACATTTATAAATATTTAAAAGTATTGTAAATCTTAACTTATGATATAATATGATAAATTATGAATCTTTCTTAGATTTTTAATTATATATATGCTATGTCCGTATCGTGTCAAGTGTACGTGTTTCTTAGGTTTTATAGTATAAATTAGTATTAGAGTTTTTTTTTTTTTTTAACAATATATTGGGGATGACGTTAACCATTAATTTAATATGTGCGTATAACCATGTAGTTTAACAACAAAATGAAGTTTTTTTCATATAAAAAATTAAAATTTTAAGTACATTTTGCTCGTTGCGCCATATTTTCTATATATGATTATTTATAGTACTTTTAATTTCGTTTTCGATTTGCACATGGATGTTGAGTCCTGAGTGACAATTATAATACAGAAAGATGTGAAGATAAACGAGATTGGGTCTTCATAAGACAGAACAATGTAGCTTGTCTGTATGTTTATTTCCATAATGATCTACGATTCTAAAGCAAAATACCATTTTTGTTGTAGGTAGAGATCATTAGGGCCTTTAAGCCATCATTCAAAGTGCATAATTAGTGGTCCTCTCTTTGCACGAGACTTTTCCTAAACATTAAGAAAATAGTCATGCCAGGAACCAACGAGCCTGCTTATGGTTCATTTGACAAACCCTGACTATATAAAAATCAAATACCAAGCTTCACCTTAGATGTTATTAAAATGGTGCTTCCTCCACTTATATGAATCATAGCATAGACTGGCATCATCGAATGCTATTCAGGAGTTAGTTGGAATTCCTAAATAATTAAAACTAAGAGAACAAAAAAAAAAGTAGTGTCATGTATTATTCATAACTCAATATACTAGTTGTGTGAGTTATTTTTGTCATTAATATTTATTTTATTTTTAATGCAATAATTAATGTGTTAAGTTGTGAATGATGTAGAATATTATTTTCTAACTCAAATATATTTTTTTGTCTCTAAAAATATAGTAACTTTAAGTTTTGATCCCTTAAAACAAGTTTATTTTATTTAAGTCCCTTATTTTTAAAAAATTAATGAGCGTAAATGATATTTGAAAATGTAAAGAACTATGTTTTCCGTCTTTGTGATATGGTTCTTTTATGTTTATTTTTAGAAAATGCTTTTGAGAAATCAAAACAAAAAAGTATTAATGTATGTTTGATTTCAAAAATTATTTTATATTTTTAATTTTAATTATAAAATTGTCACATTATTTTCATTTCATTTTATTCTTATGTGTGAAGGAAACATTAAAAATAGAAAATAGAATAAGATGGCAATTTTGTAATTAATATTAAAAATTGAAAATGTAAATAAGATATATTTTCTAATTTAGAGATGAAGAACAAATTTAAACCGAGTAAAAGTTTATTTTGATCCATGAAATCGTATGCATACCTTACTTTAGTCTTTAAAACTAAGCAATTAATAATTCAATCTCTGAAGTTAGAAAAAATGATTGAACATAATCCTTTTAGTGATTCAATTTAGTCTCTACCAACATCTCATTAAAGATTAATTTGAATTAATTTCTACAATTTCAGGAATTAAATTATTAATTTTTTAATTTCAAAAATTAAAGTAAAGCATGCATGTAATTTCAGATACCAAAATAAACCTTTACTCATTACACCCTATTTGTTTTTTCCTTTACTCTTATAATATCTAAGAGCTTTTGGCAGTTGAGAACCCTAAAACAAACCACACGCATGTGTTTTCTATTGGCAGTTTGTCATATGCGAGATTCACGTTTCAACACAAAAACATCTATTTTTTCCTTAGATTATCACAACTGATTAATTTGCAAAACCAAAATACTCACCTATCAAAGACCAATTTTTTATTTTTATTTTAATAAAATCACTGGTATTCAAATTTTATTATTAAAAAATTGATTAATCTGGTCCAATTTGACCGAAAATCTTGATGTGGGTAGGGATCTTCTAATATATATATATATTTTTTTTCATTCTCAGAACTTGAACTCAAAATCTCTGATTAGTTAAGATAATTATTATCTTGACTAATATTTCATTGCTATATAAGACCAATTTCAATACAAAAGGGAACACACTCAGCGAATTTATTATTATTATTATTAATTAATTAGCGACAAGATAAAATACTTTGTAGCTGTCAGCTGTGTAATTAACGCTAACAACCCACAGGATTGGCAAAACCATTTCCTACACTTTGATTCTCTGAATCCCATTTTGACCTCAATAATTTCCGCTGCATGAAGCACGTGTCTCGCGCCATGTTCCTCACAAGTCACAACATTCACCTCCAAGTAGTAAGTTGTTAGACTTGGGATTTTCAGAAGAATAATGTTATTCGTTCATGAAAAATGGTATAAAAATATATGTTCATACAAAAAAAAAAATGATGAAACATTTTTATAATAATAAGGTTAAAATTTTATATTTTTTTCTCTTTATAAATGCTTATTTTTATGTTTATTTTTTATATACAAATGACACTTTTTTCTAAAAATGTCTCAATTTAGAGTGCTTATGTGTTTGTTTTAACTGAGAATCAAACTTTACATTGTCTAGGATGAATTTTTGAGGAATCGTTATATATTAAAATGCTTTAAATTAAATATTTTATGAATTTGAATTTTTTAAAATGAGAATATACTTCCGAAATGAAAAGGTGATGAGGTTTTTATCTTTAGATCAATAAATTATATTGTATGTTGAGTTTATCAAATAATCTAAAGATAAAAACTCTATTACTTCCTTGCTCTAGATAAATTCTCACTTTAAAATATTCAAATCCATATTATATAGTATTGAGTTAAAATTGTAAATTTGAACATATTCTTATTGTACGTGCGCGCTTGTCTCGCTTGTGAGTGTGTGGGCCTTAATTTTACTATACATAAGTTCAGAAAGTATTCAATTGTAATTTTGGTCTAAAATATAGTATCATTCGATTCACTTAGGAGGAAAAAACAAAGAGCGCCATTTGATTCAAACTAGATGGCATATTATAAAAATAAAATTTTCTTAAAATTATTTTAAAAATAAATATCAAATTAATTAAACTAACTAAAATTTCATATATTGTTGAAATAATATGTAAATTAATAAATAACTAATTTAATGCAATAACTAATTAATTCAATTTCTATACCATACCCTCCAGTTAGGTAATGTAATGTTCGGCCTCGCAAGTAATTCCGCTGATCATATTCATTTTACACAGCGTTTTAGGTTTAAATCCTCAATAGTCAACTAATTAAAGTTAATTGAATTTCAATTAATCTAACTTGCGTAAAATCAATCTATTATAAAAATAAAACTCTGTTAATAGGAATTAGCTATTGCTACTCCTCCATGTGTATTGCGACTCCTACTTTTATTAGTTTTCATTTAATTTTATCAAAATACCCTTATTCTATTTTAATAAAAAAGATAGTTAACATTAATTACTTATTAGTTAGTCATCATAATGTTACCTAAAGTTATTATTGTTAATTTAATAAAAAATTAATTCAGTGATTGAAAAATATTTACTGCTTATCTCATTTTTTATTTTTATATGGTTACTAAATATTAGTAGTATTGATAACTAATTTATTTAATATAATTATTTAAATCTAAATATTAAATTGCTCTTGAAACTTGACCATTAAAAGTGGGTTAGTGATGAAGGACTTGAATAATATGTATAAGATCATAAGTTCAACTTTACTGTCACCAATATATAAAATTTTTTTTTGCTACAATAATCATCTAAATAATATAACATTGAAATTTTTTAAAAAAATAATAGATAACAATAAATATATATGAATAAATTGTGGCATACAATTGCGTATCTTAATTTGTAACATCTATTGTCGATATAATTAAAAAATATTAAATAAATTTACGTTAGCATGATTTATAACTATTGAACATTAATATTAAATAAACATATAATTTTTGACATATATATGCTTGTCAATCAACAACTTTTATTTTTAATGTTTTCATTTATTTAGAATTATATAAAATATAATTTATCTAACAAAAAATAAATAATTTAGCCTTTATATTGCATCAGTGTTGATAAAAGAAATTTTTTTTAACCTTGTTAAACTCTTTCTAATGCGAGTAAGTAATTAATTTAATGTATTAAATTATCTTAACTTTTAAGAAAATGAATAATGGCGAAAAATTACTATAGTAAAAATTAATGGTTAATAGTAATAAATCATGATAATATATGTTTATTTAATAGTTTTTTTAATTATGTAAACACTAAACATTACAAAATAAGATATATAGTTGTATACTATGATTTATTAGTACATCTTTATTAATACTTATTTTTATTTATTATTTTTTAAAAAATACTCAATATTATATTATTTTGATAATTATTGTACCAAAAAATCTTAAAAATAATTTAATATTTAGATTTAAATAAATTAATTATTAATACTTGTAAAGTTGTAATATCTAGTAATTATATAAAAATTAGAAATGACATAAATAGTAAATATTTTTAAATCATTAAATTAACAATAATAACATTGTTTTTTTTTTGGTAGACAACTTTTAATAACATTATGATGACTAGTAAATAAATAATATTCATCATCTTTTTTATTAAAATCGAAGAATTATATTTTGGTAAAGCTAAATAAAAACTAATAAAAATAGAACTTGCATTAAACATAGAAGAGTGGTAATAATATCAAATTTATAATATCATTCCTCTCTTAATATTATTTTTTAAAATTTATAATACTCGAATTTAAAATTATATTTAAAAAATAAATATCTAATTACTGGAAATAAATAAGTACCGGTAATTTACACACACTTTGGTCATTGATCATTGATCATTGATTGATGATTGAAGATTGAAGGTAAAATCCTCGGCGTATATGGTAAAAAATGAAAGCATGTATACACACTTGTGTTGTGGCTGTGCTGGTGACCCCAGCAATTAAAGCTGTAAGAAGAGTAAGGACGCGAAACCCGGGGAGCAACACAAGTGGTCAGACTGAGACACTGAGCCTGAGCAGTACAACACACCAAACCTGGCTACCTTACCCTTTCGTAAATACCCCACATGCCCTTTTCACATCACCTCTTTGGTCCACCACCACCCCCCCTAACCCTAACCATGGTTTACTACTACCACTACCATTACTTTTTCTCTTCCTCTCTACCCTTGCTCCTTCCCACGGGTTAAATTTTTTGGGTTAGTTTATTTAGCGGTCAAAGAGCAATAGGTTCTCAACTTTGCTCACAGTCACAGCTTTGCAGACAGTAGAAATTATTGTATTCTTCTCAAAATTGTGCTGATTTCACTCATTATATCTCATTCTAGTTTAATTAGTAATGAACTTTATTATTAATTTATTATTTTTTAATTTTTTAAATTGAAAAATATGAATTATTAATAATTAAAATTTATTGAACTCTAATTTATTTAAGTCGAATCAAATTAATTTATTATTTGAGCAAAACTCTTTTAATATTAATATTTTTTTTATATTTACAAGACTTAAATTTAAAATATTACTTAAAAAACAAATATATGTTTACTTCAATTAACCAACCATTAATAAATTAGCATGTCTGGTTTCATGTTCGCAGTCCCAAACATGATTTTGATAAAATTTAGTTTGGGATTAGCAAATGAAAAACCAAAGGATGCTAATGTCTAGTCGCTTGTGGCATGTAGCTGAATCTTATTTTATTTTATTTTTTCCCTTTTTATTTTGGACAGTGGTAGAAAGAAAATAATGTATATATTGGAATGGCACTAGATGGAATGAATATTATACCCAAAAATTTAAAATCAAAATTAAGAAAAAAAAAAAAAAAAAGAAGAAGTGAAAGTTGATTTAAACGGCTTTTGAGCATTTAATAATTGTTTATTTCATTGGCAGCCGAATGAAGGACTGTAGTTGTTTGTTTTTTATTCCACTATAGTTGAGTAAGGGGTGCTTACTTTTATAGCGTTTCCAGACTCTGGATTCTGGTCAAAGATATTGGTCTAGTTGCTTTTAACATACTGCAAGAGAGAGAAAGAGTGAGAAGGTTTTGCATCAGAAAGAAGAAGGAATCATCTGTCCATCTATCTGTCAGAAAAGGATTTTGTTGTGAGTGAATATTGGAGGGATAAAAAGGGTTTGATTCTGATGATATATGGCTTTCAATGTTCTCTGAGAATTGATGATCTAGAAATCACAAATATAGTGAGTTTTAGTCATAGAGAGTTTGAAGGTTATCATCATTAGTATTGACAAAGAAGGATTTATCATTTATGGGGAAGAAGCCACAAAAGACTAAGGAACTTTCTGTGGCAATAGCTGAAGCATCATCATCAGCAATAGATGTCACTGAGCAACAACAACAACAACAACAGCCACCTCAACCCCAACAAGCTCCTAGAAAAAGAGGTAGACCCCGTAAGATTATTGTGAAAATGGAAAGTGGTGGTGAAGAGAAAAAAGCACAACCAACTTCTATAGCGGCACAAGGCATGGAGATTACCTCAATGGAAAAAGGTAAAGGCAATGAGGAAGAGCAACATGGGGGGTCATCACAAGCATGCATAAGTGCTATACAACAAGAGGGAGTATCTGAAGAGATGCAACTTCCAAAAGGGGTACCCTCTAGAAGCAGAGCTAGGAGGAAAAGCAAACCCAGAAAGAGCAGTTAGAAAATAATGATCACTAGTTATTTTCTCTGCCCTTTTGTGATTTCTTTCCCATTTTCTTTTTCCATGAAAAAACTATTGGTTCCTTGATTTGCCATGTTTTTCGGGGATTGATATTAAAAAGTGATATTGTTATTGGGAAACTGAAGTATCAAAAGAAACTCCTCCTCTTCATGTTCTTGGTTTATCTTTTATTATTATTATTATTATTATTATTATTATTATTTGGGGTACTAGTTTTTGGCTTATCTAATTCTTGCTTGAACGATATATTATGTTATGGCCATGAGTTCAATTAACCGCATCTTTGGTTGAACACTTGAATACTATGGATTGCTTCATTCACACGCAGAAAAGATAGTTAAGATCAAACTTATTTAGGTGGCGTTTGTTTATATGCTTGAGCTATAGTTGTGAATATTCGATAATGATATTGGGTATTCTTTTATCTTCCAGACCTCTCTTTTTCTTTTATCCTCTTTTTTTTGGTATATATAATTACTATACCATCGTCAGTTTGATGTTTGCATATTAATTAAATAGGTGGATTCAGTTCGATTGCTACTAGTGTCAATTCTTGGATTCAGCTTCGAGATGTTCAATAACAACTAAATTTTTTTCGTTGGGTAGGGTTGCCTACAATAAGACACGATAATATTGTATTCTGTCAGGGAAATACTAAATTATGCTATAATATCCTCTTATCAATCTTTTTAATTGTTAAATAAGAAAAATATTAAATATTGTTTATGTTCATAAGATATTAAATGTATTTATTTTTTTATTCAATACCTTCATTATTAGGTATTAATTAGGTGAATTATTAAGAAGATATTTTAGGAGAATATGGCAAATCTCATTTTATCATAAATCATATCTATGGAGATATACGTAATACAACATATTATATACAATAAGGTCAACTCAACAGGTAAGGCTTAAACTTAAGTGCGTGTAATCTGAAAGCAAACAAGAGTTACCGTTAGAGAGAAGCTTGAGTTGTGTTCTCATTTCTCAAAACTCATGAGCGAGTGAGTGAGTGAGTTGCTGACAGAAGGATTGAGTTTTCTGAGTTTGGGGCAGGCATGAGAAATTTTAAGCATTTTGGCATTATGGAAAAAAAAAAAAGTCTTATTCCAATTGATTCATTCATTATTTGATATTTTAATTATTTTATTAAAAATACAATAAAAATAAAAAATAATAACCATACACAAAATTAAAGTGTTAAATGATAAATAAAAAATAACAAAGACTTTTTTCCCCCTTGCTCGAGCACCACACGGGAATTTCTGCATAGACATGGCTATCCTCATCAGCTCCCACAGCTTTGCGTTATTACAAAAAGGATAGGGGATTGAGAATTTGTGCGCGTGGTGAAGTGAAGGACCAATACTAATACCACGTGAGAGGCACGTGCGAATGAGGAATGTAGTAGCCGCCTCAAGGGACCAATGAGTGAGATGGAAATGGTTCCACAAAGTGGTACGTGAACAGCACATACTCATGCCCCTCCGTGCGAGGAGAGAGAGAGAGAGAGAGAGAGAGAGAGGGGCCTCTAACACACACGATACAACGTCTCAACTCTCAACTCTTGCTCCAACAAGATTCTAGTATTTCATAAAGAGTACCAGTATTTATATTTACAAAATTCGGACTTATTATCCGGCAGATTCTCACAAAAAAAATTATGGAGTCCACTTTGTCCAACAGCTCTATCTTCTTGAGTAAGTTAGGGAGCAAGTCAAACAATTAAATGAGTACAAACATTATTACTGTTCATGACACATTTCTCACATTTGGACACTAGGTTTTTAACTTGAATGATGTTATATGCACATGATATAGTAATAGATATCCATTGAAAGAGAATGATATAAAACTTTGGTCTTATCTACCACCACAAGATACTTTGTGTTTTTCTCTTTCTACCAATATCTAATACTATATCTACTTAATATGTATAAATAATATTACTCATAAAAAATTGCAAATAAATAAGTGATTTTAATTGCTTTCTAAATTTATGAATAAAAAAAATGAAAAGTTATGCATTAACAAACAGATGTTTCAATTATTTTATTGACAAATACAGTAAAATGATATCACATTTATTATTAATTACTTTATCAAATCAATTATATTCACTAGAAAAGTAACTGAAGTCTATAATTGTTTACATAGTGATCTCCAGGTGTTCAAAATAGTATCTAAATCAATGATTCAAAGCATTTTGTTCGTCATTAAGAGTTATAATTTGTGATAAAGATGTGATAACTATCGAAAATTATTATGTTAGAATATCTGCTGCAACCTAAACTGCATGAATTGAGCCTAGCATTTGCGGTCTCGATGTAATTGTTGAGAAACAATACCGTGATGGTCCGATTTCGACTGCCCCTAGAAGAAGCAAAAGAAACACCCTGAATTGAGAATGTAACTTGGGAGTTATCACTATCTAAATATTTTCAATGTGGTAAGTTTTGATAGCATGATATATTAGGTTTTTCGGGTGTGTGCATGATATATTAAGTTTAGGACGTAATAAGTACATTTATCTTATATTAATTTTAATTCTTATAAATAAATTCACAATAGATTCAGTTATAATATATTTCCGCACTAAACATTGTCTGTTCAACATTTTTTCAAAATAGTAGTTGTGATGATAAGAATGATTGTCCAACGGATCATCCAGGGAATCGGTCATCCATGTTAATATGTTATGTTTTGAATTTTGACTACCTAACCCTAACCTCGTATCTGCTGTAGGCAAACTGTCCCTTTTTTTTTCAATTAAATCATAGGAATGGAGCTCGGTACTTGGTTCAATCACTAATTTTGCTTATTGCCTACAATTAATTAAAAGTAAATTTTCAATAGACGATTGATTGATTATGACAAAAATGAATATGTATATGATACCAAACTAAAATATAGTCTACTAAAAGAAATTTTAAAAATACAATTATTGATATAATGTTTTATATTATATAAAATGTTTCATTTTGCAAATTGATTAAAAGACTCATAATATTGTGTCAATTCTAATTATGAATTGGAACCAAACCTGTGTAGTGCCAAACTGCCATATTAATACTTTTGTGCAAACCTGAATTACTTATATATAAATTCACATAAAATATGTTGTGTCCCACTTTGTCTGAAGTTCCCTTGCACCAAAACATTATTTGGTACATGCTGCAAGGAATATCATTTTAGATCCACTTATTCCAAATCCCTTGATTCGAGTGTAGATGGCCTGCCTTTTTGCAATCCTATGTAGTTTATCATTGGATTCTTTCATTCGAAACATGAACCAGTGAGAACATTACTTTAATAAAACAGACTCAAAAAACGGTAAGTAGGAATACTGGAGCAAGGCTAATCATTCAGGAACAATGAGAAGATTCCAGGCTGAAGTGAAGGATATCGTATTTGGATTTTATGCTTATTTTTGTTCCACTAATAATTACACGCCTTTGTTGACATCTAGTTTGTTTGTTGCACGAAAATAAAATCATATACTTTGTACTAGTTTAGTGGTATTGTAACCGATGCTCAGATGATTCAATTATTTCAATATTTAAGTAATGTCTCATAATCGAATCTAATGAATGAAAAAAATTAGTAGTGGAAGATATTTATCCCTATAGTGAATAAACTCGGCTCAAACCAGATTAATTAGAGTTTGCTGGACTGATGGTTTAAATCAAAAGAGTTTAGTGGTATTTTATGCTTGGTTTGGTTTGTAACTTCCCCGCCTTTGTAATTTCTGTGTACCAACTAAAATCATAGAACAGATATAGACACAACTTGTTAATTAAGACAAGCATAGGGGGTACTGTGTGAGAGAAGTGATCACTTTTATATAACTTCAGGTAGAAATAGTGCACCGTGCAATTTGTACACTAAGGGCCAAGACTACTGTACTACATATTTCCTTTTGCTCTGTCGTTTTCTATATTGCTTTTTGGTTCTGTCGTTTTCTCGTTTATATTAATGCCTGGTAAGTTAAATATAGATCATCATTTGCAAAGTCATGTTGCTTTGAAGCAACCACAGGCAAATTAAAGGGGCAGGAAATTACCCACATAAGATTGATTGGGGTTGTAAGTAACATTGAGAAAAGGACACGAGTTCAACTTCTGAGAAGCAGGGAATCTATATGATTACCTATGAATTTACTGCCCTCCATGGGTGAGGATGGCTATGTACTACAAAATTATTAATATTTGCAGCTAATTACAAAAGTAACCTTGACCCAAGTTAGGTCTCAAACCAGACGACTCTATTGTGGTCCAAAGACTACCATCTTCCAGCTAAAAGGAAAATGGCAGATTGATTATTATTGATAGGGACTGCTAAAAAAAGATTTCCAGAACAGTAGTCAGGGAGAAAAGGCAACTATGACTTCTAACATTTGGCCACATGCTCACAATTGTAGTTCATAACAAGGAAGTGAGCGATGCAACATCCAGGAAACCGCATTAGATACCAACATTTTGACTTCAATAACATATTCAGGGATGCAATTTAATAAGCAAATAGTAAAATGTTAAAACTTGGATAGAAGCCGACATAGTCATTAATTACCAAGGTTTGTTATCGGTAAATAGAAAGGTTAACACTAACTTGTGATAGTAATATTCTAGAACTTAAACGTCACTAATGAAATCTAAGAAGAAAGTGAGTGAGTGGAGCATTATTCTGAGATTTACCCATGCTAAGTATTTGCATTTTATCAAAATCTTTCCCTCTTGATATTTTCCATAAAATTGCAATGCTGGAAGCAGAAAATGAAACTGGAAAAAAATGCGACGGACATATAACAGCAGAGTAACACTACACAGAGATAAGAGATGGGAAAGCTCAAGCATATTCTTCCAATCTCAATTTCAAAAACAAATTGGTGCAGGACTCATCTCTATATTCTGCAAGTAAGACATTGGCATCCGAGGTATTTGTTGTAAATAAGAAAAACAAAATGCTCTCTTCAACTGCCTTGGATTGGAACAACTGGGGGCCCTAAATACACACTATTATGGTTTAACCTATGTATAAAGCCATGCATTACAAAACTATCCTGTGGGAATATTTTGTATAGCCTATTGAGTTATACACTGAAGAAAAAGGTATGAATGTTGGCTGCCCCCCACAGCTCCTGAATTTCTAACCTGATTGATTGCGACTTGATTTATGATGTCGCTCTTTCCTATATCTCGACTGTCCAGGATCAAATCCACCTTCCTCTGCTCCATAGATGGCCCATGATGGTGTGGCAGCCATGTAATCTTTGCTGTCAAATGTTCTTCCAGAAGCCACCTGAATTTAAATATAGAATGAAGTTCATAAATAGAATAATCACCCAAATTCAGTCCAGAAGAGCAGGAAGACAGAGATACCCACCAGACCATGAAATTTTTCATAGTCTATCCATGTATACCACTGGCCATCAATCTTGAACTTCTTAGTTTTTGCCAAGAGAACACAACAAGAGTGAACATGCTCACATGCAACTGCATACTCCCCTTGGCTTTTTAGAGCCAGGGCCTCTGAAAATGCTTTCACATCAGCATGCCAAGGCACATTTTCCATTGTCAATTTTGATGTAGCAGACCTGTGAAGAGCTCATTGTCATTGAATGGTAGCTCTCAGACACAAGAAGATATTTTGAGGAGAGAGAGAGAGAGAGAGAGAGAGAGAGAGAGGAGGTAGAAGAAGCTTACGAGCCACAATATGTAACCCCCTTGATTTCAACAAAGTCAGGTTCTCCTATACTAAAGAGCTTAGAATAAGCATCAACATCTTCAGTATTCCAACCTTTCACCAGGGTCAGGCGGTATACGGTTCGCTGATGTTTCTCCTTCAAAGCAGTCAAAGAATCCTGGCATATAATTTTGAAATAAATAGACAAGTTCATCAAGTGTGCAAAGTATATATCAAATGGTAAGAAAAAATCCAGGAGATTTGAAAATCATAGAGGAAAAAGGGTCCATAAACAAAGGATCCTAAATAGAACTCTTCAACATCAGTAAGAAGAAAGGTTGGGGGGCAGGGGAATCAACCAAGCTGCTCCATAGAGTAGTTACAAGGATATTTTATTTTATTTTTTTTGAAAAGTAAAATTGAAATATACATTTTTGGCTTTCTTCCTAATAATAACTATGCTTCATACTACTAATCTCACACTGCAAGGACAGATACTCCTAGATTTTTCACCGTGAACAGAAAAATACTTACAATGAATCGCTCCCAGAAATCTCCAAAGAGTGGCCTATCAATTGCCTTCAAAGAGTCTTTTGTTGCAGCATCTACACTGACATATAACTGCAAGTGGCAAACAAGAAAATTCAGTTTGGCTTGCATAACCAGCATGTTTTTAATTTTGAAACAATGAAAGCTACAAAACCTGGGTAACAGGCTTCAGGGACTTAATTTTCTCTGGAAATTGTGCATTTGTCACCAGAAAAGTGGAAATCCTCCTTTTGTGCAGCTCATCCACAAGTGCATTTATCTCTGGATACATAATAGGTTCCCCAACAAGAGACAATGCACAATGCCGTGGTAAGAGACCTTCATTTAATCGCTCCAAGGTGACTCCTACAGAAAGAGTTGAATGAATAAATTTTGAAATTACTACGAAAATAACATGCAGAAGCATGGAGCTGCTCAGAAGCTAATCCGTCAAACATCATTTAGAGACTCAGAATTGAAGTGGAACAGGGTACTAGTGTGGTAGTGCCTCCATTCCTTCTCCTTTTGTTTTAGAAAATTATATACAGTACAGCAGTATGGAAATAAATCTCAAAAATCTACCAGCTCAAACAAGCTAATCAAATGAATTGAATGGATGTCTGTGTTATGGGTTCTGAATTAAGTGACGCATAGAAACTGGTCTTGCCAATGTACAGGCATACATTAGGAGGTGTGTCTATATTAAAGTCAGTGTTGGCATAAAAATATAAAACATCAATAAAGTATTGAGATAGGAAGTTCTTGAGATGTTATCATAATTTAAGTTTGCTTTGGTCTCCAATACATCTAATGAGAAGACGGTGACTGTTAAGCATGCACCATATGATCAAGATATACTAAAGCAGCTATATTATTTACCTATGTGGGTTCGTCAATCAGACAACATAGCCTCATACTTTGAAATGATTACAGCATAGATACGGAAATTTACCAGGAACTCCTTTCATTTGTTTAATCATATTTGTATGCAGGTCTATTGCAGAATTTACTATCTCTATTGGATCATCCATCTTCCACTGCCAACTTTTCCCTACTGGATTTGTGTGATGCCTCCAGCAGAAAACACATTTATTTGCACATGCCAAGCTAGGGGTTGCCTCCATGCACCTGTTTCACCCAAAAAAAGAAAAGAGAAAGATAGTGAATTTGACAGCAGTATAATGGCCAACACATGAAATAGAAGATAATCCACATTTGACAATAACAAAAAATACTAGAAAACCGATGGCCAGGTGATAAAAGATAAGCGACCTACAATAGGCCAAAAGGTACTCCCTGTTTCTTTTCTCCTCCTCTTCCATTTCTTACTTTTTTCCCTTTTTTATTTTTTATTTTTTGAAAAAAGAAAAAATCATTTTGAACCACTATCAATGTGAAGAGCTTTACACTATCGCTGAAGCACATGATGACAACTAATAAGCTCCATCTTAAAACTCAGTGGGCATAAATAAGGTATTGAATTTAACAATCTAGAGTTGCCAGCGAAAAAGTAATCTAAAAGCCATAGCACTACACAGGCATGAAACTCAGACTCAGTAAACAAAATGAACAGTAAGTCAAGTTACCATTACCTATGACTCTCAATTCCATAAAATGAGTGCTTGTAGCAACCACCTCGTCCTCGAAGCTGCGACTTGGTCCATCTACAAATCTTAACACCGCTATGTGAACCAATAATTTTATAACCCTGCAAATTGGCAGTAAAGTAAACCATCACTAATTAATCAATAGACAAAATTCGAAAATCCACGAATATCCTTGCAAAACACGAGAGAATCGTACACCAAATATTTCACACCGCTTATACAGCAGTGATCAGCGTGTAAATAACTGATGATACAGGATTGTAATCAATTATCAATATGCTGATCACCAGTGTAAAAGTAGCATGGCAATTTTAGCGTGCAAATAGGAAAACTGTTTGTAAAACCATCATTTTACAACAAGTAACTCCATACGTGGAAGAGAAGGAATGATCAATTTTGTTAATGATGTGTTTGGGAATAATTTAAAACAACGGAGTGGAATGGCAATGAAGGGATACCTTGTCCCTTCCTTGCCACTCAAATTCCCCATGTTTTGCCCCTTCAAATTGGAGGGTCAAGGTGAGAATGTCTTGCATTTCCTTTTTTCTCTCTCATTAAACTTATAGAACAGCCATACAAGAGGATAACATGTTCTATTCCACTCCACTTCATTCCTTGCCTTTTTATTCCATTTCCATTATGAATCTCCCTACTACCATCTATAAAACTACCAAACATAGCCTAAAACTTTGCAAGCATTGAATCCATGGATGAATTATAGAAAGTGCAACATGACATTATAAATTTATAATGATTATACACCTACTTCTCTAAACCAGCATTTTACAAAGAGTAACATTTTGCAAAGCATCAAATCCATAGATGAATAATAGAAAGCACAATGTAATGGCTTTAAATTACAGTCCACAACCACAATTGCGATGGTCTCCGCAACATCCATTGTGGCTGCATCAGCCAATTTTCAGCAATCGCAATAATTGCAACGCAACCGCAATTTAAAATCAAGCAACATTACAATCAATGATTATATATACCTGCTTCTCTAAATTTGCTCTAATAACCGGAGTCACCATATCTCTTTTCCCATCCAATTTCCCATTCTCTGCCACTGCCGCCACCGTCTTCTTCCTTGACGGTGCTTTACCAGCAATGTCCTCAAGATCAACAATCTCCGACTCCACATCACTCTCTCCCTCAGATTCCTCCTCAGAATCATAAACTCCACACTCCCCTTCACCACCACCACCATTTTCGAAAACCCTACCACCTTTCAAAACCCCAACCACCCTCTCACACCACTTCTCAAAAACTCCATCCAAATCCCCACTATCAACATCCCCTTCTCCCAACGGCACCACCTCAATTCCCCCCAATTCCCTCATCTGCTTCACAAAACCCCTCCCCACCGCACTGAACTTCTCTCCATAAACGCTACTCCCCACCCCAAACACCGCGAATTTCAAACCCGAAAGCAACAACGACCCAACCCTAAAATCCCTCGCACTCTCCGCGAGCCACGTGGCGAAAAACCGTGCTCCGGGAGGCGGGTCCCCGTTTTCCCACGTGGAAGCCACGAGGATGACGAGGGTTTCCTTGGAGAGGTCCTCGGGCTCGTAGTGCTCCGCGTTTACGAGGTCGAGAACGACGCCGTTTGAGGCGAGGAGATTGTGGAGGCGGTGCGCTAGGGTTTTGGAGGTTCCGGTTTGGGAGACGAATAGGATCTTGCCACGTGGAAGGGTGGGTTTTGGTGGTTTGGGATGGAGGGTGAGTTTGAGGTGACGTAAGCGGCGAGACTTGTAGAGGAAATAGAAGGTGGTGGCGGAGAAGAGAGCGAGGAGTGTGAGGCGCGCTGGGAATGAGGACAGTGAAGGGGACATGGTTGGTATTTTTTTTTGGGATTTTTTTTTTTTTCAGTTGTTGCAGTGGCTATGTGAAGTGCGGCTTGCGGCGGCGAGAATGAGCAGAGGAACGAAGGAGAAGGAGAAGGAGAAGGAGAAGGAGACGACATCGTATTGGCTAATGGGCCGGTGTTTAAAGTTAGAGGCCCAATTCTTATGTTCTGGCCTCGCTAGCTTGCGCTTGGGTTACCTGGAGTTCTTGTTCAGGCATAGCCCATGGGCTTCTCAGTTATGTTTTTTATTGATTCAAAAAAAAAAAATCCTTTCCACAACAAAAATCTTATATTGACATGACCATTCAAGTAATGGGTGATTATATCAAAATATTTTACTAATATAGTAAAATATAATTGGATGTCAATATAGAATTTTTTTCACATTGACAGTATATTCAAATTAAATCTATTTAAGTTTAATTTATGAGTAAACTCCCAGATCTAGGTTTTTTTTATTTATATATAGTGTTTAGTAATATATTCACCAACATATGGGATTGTTGAAACATTTATCATAATATAATTTTTTTCTCTCTCCTCTTTCCTCTCTCTTCCCTTCTTTTTCTCTCTATTTTCCACTATAATTATCAGTAGATCGCTTTTTATTATTATTATTATTATTATTATTATTATCAGCTAATTACTGAGAATTCCGGTGGATCCTATAAAAAATGTCGTATCCATGAAAATTTTGCAAAAATCCAATATTGCAGTAATATATCAACCAAAATCCCATGTGCAAAAAAGAGCCTTGAATCTTCATACCAAAAAGTTAAAAAAAAAAAAGTCCTAAATTGATAAAAAGTTAGGTTTGCAGCCTCTAACAAATACTCCCTTCGTTTCAATTTATCTATTTATATATATAATTTGGTTATTTTCTCTTAATAAAGATAAGCTGAAAAATTTGTACATCTATAAATTTCCATCCGAATTTAATACAAATTGAGTTATAATTTAGATGAAAACATGGTGCTAAACATTATCCTCCTGACACTACATGGATAACTTTGCGAACTTCGATTTGAAGTATTTTAGAAGAGATGCTTATTGTTACGGAAGTTGACTTGACTTTATTAATATTAGTGGATTAATAGAATGCATTCTGAGATTTGTTAGGTGTCCCGTAATTGATCTAATGCCACGCTACTTTGTAGTAGATGAGTGCCAAAACCTTTCATAGTATATTATAGCCTTGCTCATTTTAGAAATTCGTCATAGATTCTTTTCTTTTTTGGGTAGACGTATGTCATAAATTTCTTCAAATTGCATGAAAGCAAAAAAATCATATGAAATTTTGAACAAATAGCTTCGAATGACAACGAATTAGAGGCTGTACCAATTTAGTAAAATAAATACATTGAAGACAACATAAAGCCAATACCACAATAAGTTATGGCTTCTCAACTGTTACAAAATTCAGCTCGTCCAGAGCACTCAATCCATTCCTACATCGTCCAATATACAATGGAGGTTGGAAAATATAAATAAAAGAACAACCAAAGAAAGGAAAGAAAAAATAAAGTATAAAATCATTTGAATTTGTTAGATGGAGGATTCCTATAAAAATTGAAATTCCTTCATATCATTTCACATTGAAGGAAGGAAGATCGTGGTATTTCAAGTCATATTGGCAATAGTGGTTGGTGTGGTACAAGAAGAAAATTGCATGCACATAGTAGAGACTTAAAATTTAAGGCCTCCACATGGTTTTCTGCGCACATAAGATACCTTCCTTATCCTGTGCAAAAGTCATTCTGATCTCCCACTGCATACTTCTCAATATTTCCTCCAATGGATTGAGAATTTCAACTTTGTCACGTATGATGGTCCAACCTCCAGGCCGTAACATACGGTCCATCTCAACAACAATGGATACAGGTTGCTTGCACCTGCAAAAGAATTGTTTCAAGCACATGGAAGGAAGTTGATCACAAGACAAGTCTCAACTAGCTTGAACAACGTTTAAAGCTTATATTAAATGGAATATGTCAGGGCAATAAGCTCAAGCTTATGTTGCATAATAACGGGTATGAGTATCAGATACTATAAGATACGATATGCAAATAGGATAATTTTATGAAAAAATAAGATACAGGTATGAACATATTACATAAATTATTACAATTACATAATAAAAGTTTAAAATTATTATTTAAGAATTTTTATAGAGACAATTTGAATTTCTATCTTAGAATTTTTTAAGTAACAAATGCCAAATATATGAATGCAGAAGTATTATATGATTATTTGTATCGGATACAAATACGATACGGGTATGTTACTAATTTTGGAGTATTTGTGCTATATAATTCTAACTTCACTATGAACCACAAGAATGTAACTAATAGTCACGGAAAAACATCTTGAGAACAATATACTATGAAAATGTAAGGAATTGCCTACTAGTACCTGTTTTTGAGCCGTGAGAATAAATGGTCAGCATGTAAAAGGTCATATGTTCTTGGGTAAGTACCAAATGACTCACACCAGTCATGATAGACACCAACAAGGCCACGTTCAAAAATGATGGGAAGCGTGTCTGGTACATGAACAGGTACTACATTCATCACCCAGACCTTCTGCTGAGACTGAGAGAGAGCTGCAGCCAATCTGTATTTTTGCAGAATTATCATTACTCCTGTTTCTAACATAGGTTGGAACTTGGAAATGATGCAATGACCAGAAATTGCATGTATGTTAAAATGTATAAAAGAAAAATGCAGCTCACTTAGCGATGCAAGGAACTTATCCATAGTATCTACAAGCTCTAAGACTTTGAAATTGAGTACAAAATCAAGCTGTTTTGCTGCCATACCCTCCATAGATGGCTTTCATGTCCATTACATTGCGGATGCTTGACCAGTTAATGCCCATTCCACTGAGATAGGACCTGTTAACAATAGCATTCCAGTGGTTGGTGTCTGCAACCAATTTCTCTTGATTGCTCACCCAATCAGGATATGTTTCGAGCCTCTTGGGCCATTCCTCAGGCCATTCTGCCCCATGTTGTTCGATTCCAATTGGAATGGTGTGCAAACAAGTCTTCATCCGAACATACCTATTCAAAGAATATTGGAAAATTACAAATGGATAAATATGCTTTGGCTGATTAGAAACAAGTTTTACCCATGTAATAAACTGAAGCTGCTACTCTAGCATAAATGAAGAGTTTCCTGAGCGTAATTATTCCAAGCAACTATAATAATGCACCTCAGTCTTAATCCTTTCTTTTCTTTTTTCCTTTTTTTAGTTTGGTTTGGAAGCTCAATGATCAAATCTAACCATAAATACAGTACATAACCAACCAAAGTGATATCCAATTCTAACCAAAGGCTGTAGTACCATGCAAATGTGTAATTACATGTCCTTTCAAGATCAAAGAAATTCCTCTTACTAAAAGCAACAAAGAAAAATCAGCTTCAGACAATGAAGGCATATGCCATTTTACATACAGGTACCAAAATTATAACCAGGCATTAATGAAGAAAGCCAAGTCAGATAACTTGTAGATCAATTTTGCAAAATAATGTTACAGCAACATACCAGGCTGCATCAGGATTTTCATTCTCTTTGCAAAGTGGTGGAATTTTCTTCCTCCTCAATTCATATATATCATTTCCTTCAGGCTTTTGATATATTTTAACTCCAACTTCACCAAAATCATCACTTTTATGTGCCAGAACATTCCAACAAATAGATGCTGTCAACATGGTCATGGCTGGAATAGAAAACATGTGTTAGTGTCACTTGTATGGCAATGCAATTGTCATGTAACAATGAAGAGCAAGGTTCATGTCTCCAGCAAGCAGTGCCAGATCCCACAATGTATTTCAATATATTCCACTAAAAGGCAATGACCATCTGATCTCCTAATGTTAAAAAGTACAAAAGCCAAAAGGTATGAATCAAACTGCAATGATGGTAATCAGTATGTTCTGTTTAGAAAGGAATGAAAATGAGGAAAGGAAGAAATGAAAATACAGGTAAACAAAACACAAAATGAAAGATGGGGAAAAAAATGAATGAATCACAAGAAACAGAGTTCCTTTATTTCATGTATGAGTGAACTTTTGATTCAAGTGAGACCAACCTTCTTCTTCTTCCCTGCTGTCATGTTTAGTTGACATAATAAAGTATCCACCGGGTCTTAGAATCCGATTCATCTCTAATAGAAGCTTACCCCCTGAAATGGGGAGACAATCAAGCTATTATTGTAACAAAATAAGTATAATTTGGAGAAGAACGCCTTCATTTTAAAAATAAGAAACTAAAGATAAGGACACAAACCATTGGAATGCCAAGGTATGCTGCAACCCCCACAATGAATAGCATCAAAAACTTGACTTGGAAATGGAAGCCTCCTTCTACCAAAAGGACTAACTACTGCAGGAAAGCCACGCTCAAGTGCAACCTGAGCCAAGTCCACTAGGTCATCCTTCAAGCCTAGTGACAATGTTAAAACCTCTTTATCAAGAAGCGTAGTTGCAAAGCTCGAATCTGAACATCCAACATCCAGGACAACACGAATATTTTTCCCCCACTCAATGTCTGGTACCATCTATAGTATTCAGAACGAATTTCAAAATTTTTCCAACAATGACAACAATAATGATTAACGAAAGTATAGTATGTTATGTTGAAAGTCATAATATTAGCTAATATAAACAAACATCAACATCACCATCACAATCCAATGATAGAATATATGAACAAAGTGTATCACCATGCCAATAAAACCAAGCAATGCAAACAGTTATGCAAAAAAGAAAAAATCAATATCTTAAAGAACAAACCATAAACAAACAATCCTAGAAATGGCATTGTTGTAGACACAGATGCATTTCCATAATTCCATCCTATTGTGCTCAAAGAAAGCACACTTTGTGAAACTGAAATTATCCATGATTAACCAATGTGCTTGCCAACAGCAATAAATGAAGTTATTTTTTCTTTTCATGTTGTAGTTAAAAGAATTACAAAGTAAGAGATCATGGCAATTTTTGGATGTGGTTCTGCAGCTACGAAGGAACAGCAGCATTACTATTTGAAGAAAGTTCAGACCTTAGTAAATAACGTAACAGAGGCAATGGCAGCAGGGTGTTGCCATAATAATTGAAACATATTTTTATGATGCAACATTTCTATGCTGACAGAATATTAAAAGAAATGACAATGAGTCTCAAGACACCTAACAGTTTGAAAATAAACCTCAGGCTTACCAAACTAGATGTTTCCTAGATCTTGGAATTACTTAACAACAAGAAACAAATACCATATGTATATGCAGTGTCCAGAGAAGACACCTAATATCATTGGTAATTTTCCATAATTTGCTGTTCTCTACTCATAGTCATAGAGTATCACGAGTATAACGTAAATGAAAAAAATTAATCTCTAGTGTAGTTAAGGTAATTCTGAGTTTATCATGTTCAGAAATAAAACTCCAGCTGTTGCTCTTCTTAATTTTTCATAAATGTATCAAATTTGTTTGTCAATAATTATTCTTAAGAGGTACCAAATGTTTGTCAATAATCATTATTAAGAGGTACCAAACACAAGGAGATGGTCCAAGCAACACTTTAATAGAAAACTTACCTCTTCAATGGACTCAAGATAGTGATGAATCCCACCCTTGAACTCAGACTGATTTTGGGGGAAAGTAAGATACTCTCCAGACTCCATCAACCAACTATGCCTCTTCATATAAGCAGCTAGTTTTGGGTGTGCAACATTCTTATACAATATCTGCACTGACACAAGGTGTAATACCATGAGATAACAAAGAAGCAACACACATTTCAATCCACCAACACTTAACCTTATCTAACTTTTTCCTATACCTTCAATTTGCTCTCAGGCCATGACAGTGGATACCCATATCCTCGATGAGGAAGAGGAACCAGACACATCACTGGCGCCCTTGGGCAACTCCTCTCCGTATGCCGGTAACTTTGAACCTTTCCACCACCAACTTCAATATCAATACAAGGAATGTAGTTATGCTTGCTCCTAGTACTACACAATTTCCACTTATAGCTAGCATTTGGATCAAACAATGGCCCTTTCACCTTTCGCTTGCTCGTCTTTTGTTCCTCCACATCCTCTCGTCCATCTTCCAACAGCTCAGAATCCTGATCCACAGATTCAGCTAAATCATTGCCACCACCATCCATGTCCACATCTACACCCTCTTCACCATCACGATCCAACCCTTCCTCTTTGGCTTCAAACTCTTCTTCACCCTCATCTTTCTCTTCCTTGTCCTCTGATTGATCAGAACCCTTAGACCCTTGATTTGTTTTCTCTTTATCATCCTTATGCACCCTTTTCTTCTCATGTGGTGCCACCCCTTTATTGTGTTCTTGGTGTGTAGCAGACCCATCAGCCTTTTTCTCATTCTTCTCCTTGTTTGACACCTCACCAAAATCATGCCTTTTTTCTGGTTTGGTGTTCTTCTTCTTATGTGGTGGTTCTCTTTGAACCCCTTTAGAAGAAGAGGATGAAACAGGTTCTGCAATGTCCTCAAAGCTTTCCCTCTGTGTGGTGATAGAGGAAGAAGAATTAGAGAACACTCCCCAAACAAAGATGAAGCATAGACCCAATATGGTCACAGCTGTCATCTTCACCCACAGCCCATACGGGCGCTTCACTTTCCGAACCAACCTAGCTATGGCCATCACTCACTCTTAAACCGCCAGTATCCAAAATTCACTAAACTCTAACTAATTTAACTCGAATCGGATCAACCTGTAACAAGGCTGTTCTCTCACTCACTCACTCTTAAACTACCAGTATTCGAAATCCACTATACTCCGACTAATCTGGAGTGTGCCGAGTCGACCCACTATGGCTGGTATCTGAAATACACTGAACTCCAATTAATGTGGCTCAAGCTGAGTCGAAAAGCTATCATTCACTCTTGATCTAAAACGCTATAATTCAGCACAAGCTAGTTTTTTTTTCATCTGAATCTAATAACATAAGAAAAAAGTAGAGAACAGCAATTGTAGTGAAATGGGGTTGAAATCTGAGAGGGTACCTGATAAGTGAGATGGTTAAGGTGTTGTTGGGTTGATAGGAGAGATGTCTACTTCGAAGTGACGAAAGAGGGAAGGGAGGAGAAATAAATGAGTTCTGGAAAAAATAGAAAGGAATGTGAATGATGATTGGTGGAAGAAATTAATAAGAAGAGATATGATTAAAGGAGACAAACGGTGGGGTATGAATAGATGAAGAGTTTTGGTATGATGGGGGTGGCAGAAGAGGGTGGTCTTGTGTTCCTCGGAGTGTCGATCGGTTTGAGGTTGATTGAGGCATGAGGATGAGTTCGGTGCAGGGACAGATAGTCACGAGTCAGCGCTTTCAACGGTAAGAAAGAAAACCAGCTGCTACTGTCAGTGGACCCTCGCAAGTCTTTTACTCTAAGTTTTAGATTTTTTTTTTTTAAAACATTAATAGTATGTTTTTTTAAGATTAATTTTAATACACAATTTTAAATATTTTTCATTATTAACCAATCACACATTCACATCTTATTACTTATGTGATTTTTGGTGTAATTATATCAAAAATCAAATTTTTTTAATAATATAATAATATATAATTGAATAAGACCAACTGAAATTAAATCTAGCAAAAGGGACTCATCTTTTATATGTAACAAATCATCGTTTGAATCCAAACGAAGAGAGAAGTCTATTAATGCTTGATTGTATCTCAAATATGATTATCTCTTATAAGAAATGCTTGTAGGAAATTAAAAAAATATATTATACTTCAATATAATTTTTTTATATTAATAATATATCAAAATTCAATCATTTTTCTTTTATGTAAAGTACACTAGTAGTTTGTTATAATTGGACTAATATGGCTTAAGCCAAATCAACTCACTATAGAAATAATCCATCATTTTTTCTTTTATTTATAAAGTTTAATTCAAAAATCTTATTTAAGGTAAATAAGGATTAAATCACTTGAATCTTGAATCATTTAAGGATTGGTACATTAATCTTGTATTTTTTAAGAAAATATTTTTTATTCGAAATATAAAAAAAATTTAATTTAAATGCATTGATAATATAAAATAGTTTTATACTATCAGCCAATAGAAATAGTAGAAAATGTTAATTCATACAAATAATTATCTATTATAATAAGAGATCCACCATGATTTCTCACTTTTCCCTATTTTTATTGTTGACAGTGTAAAACTATTTTACACTGTCAGTGTATACCGATTAAACTCATATAAAAATTGAAATATGAAAAAAAAAGTTTCTCTATTGTTTAGAAGAAAAAAATATAATTTTTAAAAATAGCCTATTAAGAAGAGGTATAATAAAAAAATAATAAAATTGAAAAAATATTTTTTATAATTGTGTACGAAATGTTTGTAAATAATAAAATAATTATTTTGTAAGTATTTATTAAAAAATTCACCCAAACACATCTTAAATCGCTTTTATATGTCTAGATAGATTTTTATTTTTATTTTTACTTTTTTACACTATCACATTCAATATTTATTAGATTTTAACTAGTCAAATTTGAGCTCTATCCACCCATTATATAAATAAAGGTTTCCTAACATTAATTTTTTTATTGACAATACTTGAACTAAATACCTTATTTAAATAAAATAAGTGCCTAATTACTTAAACAAAAAGAAAAAGTAAGTGTCAAATTACTTAGGTTTAGTTAGTAATATTGTGGTTTTTTCAAGAACTATTAAACTCTTTGCTTTAAAAATTACTTTTAAAAAGTTATAGTAATATTAATTGATAAAATAATATAAAAATTGCTCTCGATAAGCAGAAATTACAAGAGTAGAATTTCATAAAATTTCTCTTAAAATCTAAAATGATTATAATAGATGTAAAATCTTAAAATCTAAGTAGAAGCTATCAAATGATTAAAATTAGATTTTTATTAAAATTTAATATTATATTAATATTTTAAATTATAAAAAGTATAAGCCAATTCTAAAAAATATCTCATGAAAGTTTTTAAAAACACCTCCTAATTTTTAAAAATTAAAAGCAAAAGTATTCAAATTTTTTTATTTACTAAAAAAATGATTTATGCTTTTTATAATAAGTAGTAACATTCTTTCAAAAATTACTACCAAACTAGGTCTTAAATTGATCAAATATCAACTGATTGTACTAACGCTATTATATATTTCAATTAATTTATTGTATATATACCTAAACAGTTTATAAATCAAAATTTACTAGTAAAAATTTCAAAAACAAATAAATAATCCAAACATATTACTAGACTATTAATATTTAGACAAACTGTCTTCCATGATAGATCTCACCCAAGACCAGTCGTTGCTTTTATGTTCTGCTTTCCAGAATTCTTTTATTATGGAAGTCAGAGGTGCACAACCGCCTTCTGTGGAGGGTCTATGTATTGTAAACATTTCTGAGACATATACTCGTAATTTCACCTTTATTGATTCGGTAAACTTCTTGTAATAGATAATTCCATGAAATTTGCTAAACTGTGAGATAATTTAGGGCTAAGTCGTGGATTTTTTATTTTTATTTTTTTTTATGAAGGCAGGAGGAGGATAAACAAGAATCAAATACGAAATATTACAGACTTAATAAAGCATGTAGGAGATAACTATCAATTATGGGTTCAACTGCAGATTAAGTTATGGATTAGTTTAATATCATTTTTTATGGATATAAATATTCATAGTAAGTTATCAAATATTTTATTAATGGTTAATTATATTTAATAACTTTTAAATAATTACTATCAAATCAATCAATAATTAATTATGATTTGATATTAATTATTTAAATATTTAATATGGAGTACTAATAAATATTTAATATTTGCAATACTCATAATATATGTTACATTTAATAGATAAATCCTAAGCCTAGATAACCCTTGAAGATGAAGATTAAGTTTTACTTATAACGCATTATTACTTAACACGCAGGTAGGTAGTGCTTCGTTTTATGATCTCACACTCCATTGAAAGTTTCACAATTAATCAAATTTTAGATGGGTCTGGCGTTCGTGTGTCTTTTGTAGAATTAATGAAGACTTCACTCTTTATAAATTTTACATAAATATTTCATTAATTATGATAGATAATACATATAGAAACTCTAGTGCCAGTGCCACCAGGTTAATTTTTAAACTTAGTACATGATTAATGAGTCACTTTAACAAACTGACTGATGGAATTAAACAATTTCAATCAATAATCTGTTTATGTTAAGTTGTGAGAAATTTTTAAGTAGACAATGATGCCAACCAAATTATTTATTAGTCACTTCATTCAACTGTTAATAATAAATGGACTACCTATAGTAAAGAGTATTCAACCATGAATTACTAAAGTTGTAGGATGCATACTCAGCTTTTCAGCTTTAGAATGAACACGACTCGTATCAATTAACAGCAAATAGTATTTGAAAAATACAACGAATGTTACAAATCATGTACTCTTAACTATATTGGCTAATTAACAATAAAACAAACTAGAAATTCGAATAAAGATTTCGAAAACTATTGAGGTCTGAGTCTTTGACATTTCTTTAAGCCTCATTGACTTTGATTTTACATCTTCACAACACTCTTTCCAAAGAACATAAAATCTGTATGCAGAAATGAATTGAAAAGCTGAATCTTACAAAATGAGTTGACTTATCAGAATTATTACTAAATTTATTGTCTAATTATTATTAATCATCAGTCACTTACAAAACAAGAATAGATCTCTAAAAAAATTGCACTATGATGCGAAACAATCATGAAATTTTGTTTACACACATTACTAGTACATTATAAGCTTTACATGGAGATGTTTTGTACCACATGGCTAATTTCCTAATGAAATTAATAACTAAGGAACCAATGTATCAAACTAGCTACTGAAGTTAACCAAACTTAACCGACTAACCGCATGTGATGATAAATTAAATAATGCGTAAGGAGACTTGAGTATATAATAGCTGAGAGAAAATTATACGTGTGAATGCAAGAGTAAGCATGAAAGGCATCACGAATAGGAATATAAGAAGAAAGAAGTTAGTTAGAAACTAACAGCACGGATTCATGCAAGAAATCAGCACAAAACGGCAAAAACCGCAATAGAACAGCTCGCTCCATCATCCTCCACGTGGCACCCCCTTCTCTTAATACCAGTACCATTCATAAAGTTTTCAATCGAAAAGAGGAGTGCGAATCCAACTTTAACCAAGTAAACTATACTTTATACTCATTATTACAACGATACTAGTAATAACAAATTAAAATAAGATTAGGTAGCACTAGCTAACTTCCAGACATGCAAAAAGTGGTAAATGGTTCAAAATGGTGGTGCAGCTGCATTGCCTAGTTGTAATGTAATTCCAGTGTAACTAACTTTTGTATTTGCATTGCACCTATTGCAAGTTCCAAAATAATTCTTTCGCTATCACCCGATTCCCGCCTTTTTTGTTCTCCAGTATGCGCCACTATTTAAAGCCCTTCGCAAACAGTTTCGTTTCATTTTTTTCATTTTCGCTCCCTCTTCGCGTTTTCTCTCTTCTTTTCTCTGCATTCCCTCTCTCTTCTAGAATCTTCTTCTCTCTTCTTTGCTACGCATTTCGCTTCGTGTTTTGCAGGTTCATTCGCTTTCTTGAACTGGTTTTTTGTTTCCTAAGGTTTCTCGAGTTCTCGTGTGCTGTTTGCTCTACTTGTGTAGATCGTTTAAGCCTTGTTATTTTGCGCTGGATCGATCTTCTCATACTGAGAAATTGAAGTTTTAGGTGTTTGTGAATTGTTGAGTCTGAAAATTGCATGGTGCATTGTCCCCTAAGGTTTTCGAGTTCTCTGGTGTAATGTACTGCCATTTGCTTCCGCTTGTGTAGATCGTTTAAGCTTGTGATTTCGTGCTGGATCGATCTTCTCAGATTGAGAAATTGAAGTTTTATGTGTTTGTGGATTCTTGAGTCTGAAAATTGCATGGTGCATTGTTCCGTAAGGTTTTCGAATTCTTTTGTGTGCTGTTTGCTTCCACTTGTGTAGATCGTTTAAGCTAGTGATTTTTTGCTGGTTTGATTTTGATGTGTATAGAATGAGATGTGATGTATGATGTATGAGATATGGTAGGATTATTAGGTGGTAGGAATTTAGAAGATTATGGATCGATATTCTCGGATTGAGAAGTTGAAGCTTTAGGTGGTTGTGAATTCTTGAGTCTAACAATTGCATGATGTATCATTCCATGCAATTCATTCACAATTCACATCTAAGGTGATAATGTCAAGAATCTTGTTCTTGTTACTACCTTTTTTTATTTTCTTGATTTTTGTTCTCTCTCTCTCTCTCTCTCTCTCTCTCTCTCTCTCTGCTGTTAGTATGAGATGGATCGAGAGATGAGAGAACACGAGGTAGGAAGAAGGCTGGTTAGTTTACCGTATTTGTGTCAAGTCACCAAGTGTCTGAATCAAATTATGGAAAGAAAGACCAACGATGCTTTCTTGATTAAGAAGTGTGATTGTATTATATGTTATATTTTTGTATCCTTTTTTAGATGAAGCAGGGGTCCTGTGCCTTATTTGTCTCATATGAAGGTATGCATCTGCATGATTCAGACATTGCGGTCTTATTACGATGAAAACCGCAAATTGCTGCCTTCTTGATTTGAATACTTATGGTACAATGATGTTACTATTAGCTAAGCATGTTCAATGATGAGAAAACTTGGAAATAAGTAAATGCGTGTTGCTATATAGATTGTAGATAATTGAGTAAACTTTTGGGGAAGTTTTTGAAGAAATTATGAACTTCAATTACATTTACTGAATGCAGTCTAATACTTAACCCTCATTAATACATTGGTGGTTGTTGTTATATGTACCAATATCGTTCCTAATTATACTGGAATATAATTCGTTGTCATTTTCGTTTTGGCGTTGAAAAAATCTGACAGGAGCTAATCCACTGCTTGCTGAAATTCAATGGACGAGATGCATGCAACTGGTGCACATGACCAAGGCTCAGACATTTCTGGCAGTGGTAGTTCCAAACGGCCACGAGTAATTGCATCATCTTCTGGTTCTGGCTCAGAATCAGAAGATGGCAGGCGGAGAATCTTCTGTAATCGACCACTGAATATGAAGAACATTGTTGCTGTGGGATTTGACATGGATTATACTTTGGCACAATACGTACGTGAAACTTATGAATCTCTTGCTTATCAGCTCACAGTTGAAAAGCTGGTTGAAAATTTGCAATACCTTCCGGAGGTTGGTCCAGTTAATCTTGTAGTATTCGTTAGCACGTTTACTGTTTTTTTTCCTTTTAATCTTTGTGTCAACGGTAATAGAAGTGGTGGGGTGCGTGTGTGTATTTATTCATTTAGTCACTTCTTTTTGGCTTACCATTATTCATCAACTCCTTCTCAAAATATAATATTCTCCAAGGATTTAATTTATTATCTTTTTCTTTGTAGTTTGTTGTTATAATCAATCTTACATCGTGTAGTAATTTGACTAAAAGAACTTTTTTCTCCTGCAGTTACTGAGTTGGGAATATGACCGATATTTCGTGGTTAGAGGCCTGGTTCTTGACAGAAATAGAGGCAACATCTTGAAGGTTAAGAGCTATAACTGAATAAATGGTTTATGCCTATATATATATAAATATATATTCTTTTCTCCTTTACTTTCCGTGTTTGATTGATGGATCGCTGGATTTATCACTTTATGTATTCAGATGGATCGTCACAAGTATGTAAAAGTAGCCTTTCACGGATTTGAAGAGGTGTCAAAAGAGGACAAAGTCGAGACCTACGGAAATATTTTAGTACGCGATTCTTTTGCTGGGCCAGACTATGCTGTAATTGATACACTCTTTTCACTCCCGGAAGCCTTCTTGTTTGCCCAACTGGTTGATTTTAAGGACAAAAATCCTGGAAAGATTCCAGAGAGCACCAAGTATGTGCCTGAATCTGTTTTTCAGCAAGTTTATTCACCTGCATTTTTTTCTAAATCAATTGGTTGGTTACTAGGACTATGGTATTCATCGGTTTATTCCTGTAAAATGGGAGGCAATCTTAGTTGGACATTCAAAGGGTATATAAGTTATCATTTATAATGACAATTACCCTCCACTCCAGGAAGATGTGGCCTTCTTTATTGCTATGAACATATATAAAACACTATCATTGATGTTGACTACAACATCCTGTTAAGGCATTAAAAGGTTAATGTTACTTGCTGCTAAACCTGCTCCTACAAAAGTACAGAGCAGTAAACAGCTGGCCGCTATTTTGCCACGTGAATACTAAGCAGGTGAAGTAAATTCACGGTGCTACAGCTAATAAGATCGTAACCTTTTTTTTTGGTCAAATGTTGAAGATCATAGATGGTGTCAAAGAGAAATGAATGAGCAATCTATAATATTATTTTTTGAGTTGCCCTTTCAGTTATGCTCGTTTGTACAAAGATGTTCGAGATGCAATAGATTTGTGCCACCGAGATAGAACATTGGAGCAAGAGGTTGCAAAAGATCCCGGAAGGTATGAATGTAAAATCATCACTAGCACATCTTAGTGAAAATATTGTACTATCAAAGAGATCTCTGGTAGTGAAACAATTGTTTCTTTCTGAAAATTGTGTTCATTAAGTTAATCTATCATCTATGGATTCCTGATGAAGTTATTCCAACTGGGTTACTTTTTGGTTTTAAATTTAAATTATTAGGTATATCATTGAAGATGCCGAGATAATTCCCATGCTTAAAATGCTCAAAGATTCGGGACATGCTACATTTTTGGTGACAAACAGGTAGTGATGAATTTTTAATATAATATAGTTATCTGTAGTAGTCCAACCATTTGGTTTAAAAATAATTTGTTATTCATATGACAAACACGTAGAAAAGTAAGAATTTCGCACATTTATGTTTTTTGAATGATCAAATTGGAGAACGCAGAGTGTTACCATATATTGCAAAATTATAAGATATGCATTAAGAAGTTTTTTAACAATTTATTAGGAATTTGATATTACAGAAAACACCGCAATGGCATCTAAAAACACTGCAATGGTTTCTATCTCTACAAGCAGTTAGCTAATATTTTGCTCTTTCACCTATGTTGTTTGCAGGTTGTGGGACTATACAAACACTGTCATGAATTTCCTCTATGACCCCAGTGGGGTATATGATGGCGGTATCAATTTAGACTGGCTTCAATACTTTGATGTCGTCATCACTGGCAGGTCATGTTCTTCTCCAAGCATCTGCAGCTAGTTTTTTATTTTATTTTATTTTATTTTTTTCTTTGGGTCATCACTCTGCTTAAAGTAAATTTTTCCTTGCTACCAAATTAGGGGCTATGCAATCAGTTGGTTGGATCCTTGTGTCGTTCAGTGAATGGCATTTGTAGTTACTTTTATCCCGATCACGAAGCATGTCTATATTGCAATTCTGATGATGATACGTGTATTAATCAGTTTATGTATGTGGCTGTGCTAATTGATAAGAAACATCAAAATATGTTTGTGTTGCAATCTGTACTGTGTAATCTGGAAAGTCAATTTGTGTTTAACTTATAGATTTCAAATCAACCATTTTTACAGTGCAAAGCCAGGCTTTTTCCTTGACGAACGCGCTAACCTATTTGAGGTTGTGCCTGAGACTGGAATGCTACTTAATACAGATAATGGCTCTCCAATGCCTCAGGTCAGCACAATAGCATATCATTCAAATCATATCATTGTATTCATTCATTTAATGATCTCGTCTTAAAATCTATGCCATCTTTTTGTGTGCGCGCGCCTGTTCTTAAAGGTGGGTAGTATCTCGGCAAGGGTATTGCCAGAAGAGAAGGATCATGCTTGTAAAGTTTTCCAGGTACATTAACCAATGTCAAATGCCAAATGTAAAATGATATTAATTTTTGTTAGGTTATGTAAACAATTTGTTGTTAATGCCACTAAATACTCTGCCTGTATCATATTGATAACTCAATATTTTAGTATTGCATATATTGATTACTAAGCTTCTATTTTAGGGAGGCTCCGTTGGTCATCTGCATAATCTACTTTCAATTGAATCAAGTTCGCAGGTAACATTTTTCTTCTAATGAAAATATGCATTGTTAGCACAAAAAAATACAGTAAATTCTGTCGTGAATTGTGTTTCTGGATTTAAGAGCTGATTATTTTCATAGAGAACACGGCAGCTTTTGAGATATAGGAATTCTAACACCTGGAGTTGAAGATTGTTGCTCCGCTGAAGATATAAAAAAATACTCTTAGTGCTTACTTGTAGATTCTATATGTTGGGAGTCGCATTTATGGAGATATACTACGCAGCAAGAAGGTTCTTGGTATTTAATATTAATCCTTATCACTCTTCTATTTGATAGCTTATGTATTGCAGTTGGAAATATACTTGTAGTGGTTTAGACTCCCCCCAAAAAAATGCTGATGTATTTTAATCCAATCTACCGGTAAACTTTGGAGCTACCTGTGGTTATAATCCAAGAAGTATATATAATTGGATAAGTAATTGAAAAAATAGGCATTGATGGAAGCTTCAATAAATAAGTCCAAGTAATGCTCCTTATATTACAAGCCCTAATAGTAACTCATTTCTTTTAAAATTACTTATATTTGTGGATTCTCCTTCAAGTAGCTTAGAATTGATTGTGATTCAATGTGGTCAATGAGCAGGATGGAGAACAATGCTGGTAATCCCTGAGCTCGTGGACGAGATTGACAACCTCCGGGATTCGAAGAATGTCCGAGAGGTGCTTATTAGTTTTATTATGTTTGATTTATTTTTTTTTTGATGTAATAGATTTTAATTTTAATAGTAAAATGGGTATTGTAGGTTTAATTCATGGATAAAAGATTTCGTATGGGTATGATATTTCTTATAACTGAGTGAATCTATTTCAATCCCAAAAGCTAGTTCATAGGTAAGAGTTGCTTAAGTACTTATAAAAACTATGTAAGCTGCATTTTTAAGCAATATGAGACTCTAACACACCTTCTCACATCCAGGGCTGGATATTTGGAGTACAAAGTTTACAGAATTGGATATTTGTGAATGATCTAATAATAATCATAAGATAGGCTCTAATATTACCTTAAAATTAAGTGGGTTTAACTCAATCTCAAAAACTAACTTATAGAGGAGGGTTGTGCAAGTATATTTTTAATGAAGGTTATTTTTGTATTGGTTTTCTTCCTTCTTAATAGAGAAAATTCTTATATCCTCTATGGAGTAAATTCACTGTTCCTTCACAATATCATCTCAATCTTTGATTCTCTCTCTCTCTCATATTTTTTCAAGAAAAATCAAAGGCTCTCATGTGTTGCATAGTAAATCCACTTTTCTTCCATGGAAGAGGAAAGTATCACTCAATAGACTCCTGACAAGTTATACACATTTTTGGGGTAAGATTTTTACGTAAATATTCTTTCGCAGGCACTTCTATCCCACAGGCGTGACCGTGATCGCATTGAGTCCGTGTTAAATCGTCTAACTCTCAAGTTAGTACAACTCTGGACCTCATAAGCCATTCTTTTGATCTGTTTGCAGTCTTAGAGAATAATTTGCTGTTTTTCAGATTAAATAGTTCAAATGATGGCACCGACGAGGAGTTAAAATTGAAAATTGATAAATTGAAGGTTAGGCCTTTTCCATTCTAATTTCTCATTTCATGCATGGAAGTCCAATTACAGACGTTTGATTTTAAGTAGCTAATTCTTTTGTCGGGTTCTAAGAGACAGAGCGCGATCAAAAGAAAAAGAAGGTAAACGAGATTTACATCATGTAGTGTGTGATCACACGGAACAGTCAGGAATGAATGTAATACAGATTCAGAATCAAAGAAAGTGGAAAGAGAAAGTTGAGACACAGATCTTTACGTGGTTCACCCCAACATGGGCTACATCCACGGGCAGCAACAGACTTTCTTCTATTATTATGAGAATCAAGAGGAGTTACTGTTACATGACATAGAGGTTACTCTATTTATAGCAAATGTGAGAGTAGAGTTCCCAAACAGTTACAACTGTCATAACTAACTATCTTCTGTTATGAGAAGCATTCTGTTGTGGTAAGTAGTAAAGAATTAATCTCTGAACCTTTAGTGTAGAGGTTCAAGACACTCTTCCACAAATCTCCACCTTGGATTGAGACCTCTGAACTTTCAGAATACTGATTCATGATCTGCTGCTGCCTGCCACAATGGACTAGCTCCAACAATCAACATTAAGCAAGTCCAAACAATGCATGAACTTGCTTCTAGGAACAGGCTTGGTAAACATGTCAGCTGGATTATCTTTTGTATAAATTTTCTGAACCTTGATTCGTTTCTCAGTACGAATGAAGTGGTACCTAACATCTATATGTTTGGTTCTTTCATGATGTACCTGATCCTTTGCCAAACAAATGGCACTCAAGCTGTCACAAAAGATTAAAGCATGCTCTTGAGAAAAACCAAGATCAGTAATTAAGCCTTTCAACCAAATTCCTTCCTTTGTCGCTCACCAACGCCATATACTCGCTACATTGTAGATAATGCAACTGAAGGTTGAAGAGTAGCTTTCGACTCACCAATGAGTTACCAAGCTGTGAAAGCATAACTCAGAATCGATCTTCTAGTATCCAAATCAGCTGCATAATCTGAATCTGAATAACCAGCAAGATAACAACCTGTATCAGCTCCATAGATGAGCCCAACATCTGATGTACCCCTCAAATAACAAAAGATACGCTTAGTAGCTTGCCAATGTTCTTTTCCTGGTTGACTCAGAAACCTGCTCACCACACTAACAGCATATGCGAGATCTGGTCTTGTGCACACCATTGCATACATGAGACTCCCAACAGCACTGGCATATGGTACCCGAGACATATACTCCAAATCTGATTGTGACTGAGGTGCATGAGCCATGGATAGGCGTGTATTTGCTGCCAAAGGAGTACTTAATGATTTAGCCTTATCCATGCCAAAACGGGATAAAATCTTCTGAATGTATTCCTTTTGTGACAAGAAGAGTTTTTTCTGAGAGCGATCCCTGTAGATCTCCATACCCAAAATCTTCTTGGCTGCACCCATGTCCTTCATGTCAAACTCTCCACTGAGAAGAACTTTTAGCTTCTGAATAACAGCCTTGTCTCTTGCCGCAATGAGCATGTCATCCACATACAAAAGTAGATATATCAATGAACCATCCTCCACCTTATTATGATATACACAGCAATCATAAGGACTTCTACTGAATCCTTGACTGATCATAAAGTTGTCAAATCTCTTGTACCATTGCCTAGGAGACTGTTTTAACCCATACAAAGACCTTTGTAGTTGACAAACGTGATCTTCCTTTCCCTGAACTATAAATCCCTCTGGTTGTTTCATTAAGATATCTTCCTCAAGCTCTCCATGTAGAAAAGCTATTTTCACGTCTAATTGCTCAAGCTCCAGATTCTGATGTGCTACCAATGCTAGTAGAACCCGGATAGAGGTGTGTCTCACAACAGGTGAAAAAATCTCATTGTAATCAACACCTTCTTTCTGACTATAGCCTTTTGCAACTAAACGAGCCTTGTATCTTATTACTTCAGCACCTGGGATTCCAATCTTTCTCTTGAAGATCCACTTACAGCCTACAAAATGTCTCCCCATAGGTAACTTGACCAACTTCCATGTCTGATTCTTGTGTAGGGACTCCATCTCCTCACCCATAGCTAGAATCCATTGAGCTGATTCATTACCAGTGATAGCTTCTTGGTATGTGGCTGGTTCCAAAGTATCCATTTCTTCTGCTGCTTGCAAAGCATAGGCAACCATATCTTCAAAGCCATATCTTTGGGGAGGTTTGACTTGTCTACGTGTTCTTTGTCCAACTATAATTTCTGATTGTGCTTGTTCAACTTCTGATTGTTGATGAGGCACTTCAACAACCTTATGTGTCCGAGACACTTCAGAAGGTTCTGTTTCAGCTTGTTCCTTTTGAGAAACTTCAGATGCTTCATCAACTTGATCCGGCTGAGGCATTTCACCATTCTGTTTTCTACTTGGAGTAATTTCAACCTCCGCCTGTTTGGTGAATTCTTCCTTCTTTCCTGAAACAATAGACTCCACTCTCGGGTGAAACAAATAGGCTTCATCAAATATAACATCTCTGCTGAGAATAACTTTCTTTTCAGATGATGACCAGATCCTATACCCTTTCACCCCATTTCCATAGCCCATAAACAACACTTTCTTAGATCTAGGTTCTAACTTACCCTCACTCACATGATAATAAGCAGGACAACCAAACACTCTAAGAATTGAGTAATCAGCAGGTTTGTCAGACCATACCTCAATGGGAGTTTTACAGTTTATGGCAGTAGAAGGAGAACGATTTACTAGATAACATGCTGTATTAATCGCCTCAGCCCAGAAACTCCTATTCATTTCAAAGATTGGAAAGCATACAGCGAGCTCTTTCCAATAATGTTCTATTCATACGCTCAGCAACACCGTTCTGTTGTGGAGTATTTCTAACGGTGTACTGCCTTGCAATGCCTTCTTCCTTACAAAAATCATTGAATTCAGTAGAACAGAATTCCAAGCCATTGTCTGTTCGAAGACGTTTTATCTTCTTCCCTGTTTGATTCTCAACCAGAATCTTCCATTGCTTGAAAAGTTTGAAGGCTTGATTCTTGTGCTTCATCATGAATACCCATGTCAACCTTGAATAATCATCTATGATAGACATAAAATATCTAGCACCTCCAAGGGATGGAACACGGGAAGGCCCCCAACAATCTGAATGGATATAATCCAAAGTGGCCTTGGTAGTGTGCAATGCCTTTGGAAACTTTACTCTATGTTGCTTTCCAAATACACAGTGCTCACAAAACTGAAGTTCCTCCATCTTATGATCTCCTAGGAGACCTTGCTTGCTGAGAATCATTATACCTTTCTCACTCATGTGCCCAAGGCGCATATGCCACAAAATTATGCAGTCCGCCCACGTTTTTCTGCATGAGAAAGTAATGAAACTGAGCCTGAACCTGAGCTTAAGGTAGTAGAACCTTGAAGGATGTATAGATTGCCCTTTTTGATTCCTCTCATAACCACAGAAGAACCCTTTCTGATTTCCATTGCTCCACCTTCAGCAATGCACTTGAACCCTTTGGAATCCAAGACTCCCACAGAAATCAGATTTTTCTTCAATTCTGGCACATGACGTACCTCAGTGAGTGTTCTTACAACTCCATCGTGCATTCTGATTTGAATAGAGCCTATACCAACTGTCTTACAAGGCACATCATTCCCCATTAAGACATCTCCCCCAGACTTCTTATTATATGTGAAAAACCAGCTTCTATTAGGACACATATGATAAGAACAACCTGAATCAAGTACCCACTGATCTGATGAATGTTGATGTTGGTCAACGACTGACAGTACCAATTCAGTTTCAGACGAGGAGTCTTCTTGAACCATTGCAGCAACTGGTTTTAGCTTCTTCTTCTTTGGACAATCTTTCTTCCAATGCCCTGGTTCCTTACAGTAATTACAAATGTCCTTTGGGTTAATCTTGGAGCCTTTCTTGCCTTTGCCTTTCTTTTTCTTCTGAGTTTTGGCAGTAGTTGATATTACAAGGCCTGTACCAGAATTTTCTTCACCATTTCCAGATGCCTTATATCGAAGTTCTCTAGAATGCAAGCTTGATTTAACCTCTTCCAAGGTGATGCAATCTTTCCCAACACTAAGAGAGCTCACAAAATTCTCGTATGAAGGGGGTAGAGACGCTAACAGAATCATGGCAGCATCCTCATCTTCAATTTTGACATCAATATCTCGAAGTTCCATCAAGATTGAATTCATTTCATCCAAATGGTCTTTCAGGGGCGTACCTTCCTTCATTCGGAGACCAAACAAACGTCGTTTCAGAAGTAGCTTGTTACAGATTGACTTTGTCATGTAGAGTTTCTCCAATTTCAGCCACAAGCCAGCAGCTGTTTGTTCTTCAGCAACCTCATAAAGAACCTCATCTGATAGAGAGAGCAAAATCAGTGAATGCGCTTTCTCTTCTTGTTCTATGAGATCCTCCTTGTTGAGATTGATTGGTGTACCAGATAGAGGTGCCCAAACCCTCTGTTCCTTCAACAAAGCCCGCATCTTGATGCGCCAGAGATTGAAACTATTTTTCCCATTGAATTTCTCGATCTTGATGGTGTTAGACATCTTCTTGGATGTTTTACGCAGACCCGCAGCAGTTTCAATGTGTTTCTTGAGGACCCTCTCAATCAGATTGCGATTAAAAACACCCACACTTTCGAATCCCAGAATCTTGATTGCTCTTGATACCAGTTTGTAGTGTGTGATCACATGGAACAGTCAGGAATGAATGTAATACAGATTTAGAATCAAAGAAAGTGGAAAGAGAAAGTTGAGACACAGATCTTTACGTGGTTCACCCCAACATGGGCTACATCCACGGGCAGCAACAGACTTTCTTCTATTATTATGAGAATCAAGAGGAGTTACTGTTACATGACATAGAGGTTACTCTATTTATAGCAAATGTGAGAGTAGAGTTCCCAAACAGTTACAACTGTCATAACTAACTATCTTCTGTTATGAGAAGCATTCTGTTGTGGCAAGTAGTAAAGAATTAATCTCTGAACCTTTAGTGCAGAGGTTCAAGACACTCTTCCACACATCATATGGTAGAAAGTTCACCCGTAGTCTTTTCCATCATCTATAGCACTAGTTCTCCTTTCGCTAGTCTGGTACAAGTATAGTATTATATTAAATCTACTTTGTGAAAGAGATTATGATTGAAATGAACTGTTGCAGTTTGACGAGCAATGGGGCCAGCTAATGAAGGCAGGTTATCAGAACTCTCGCTTTGCTCATCAGGTAAGATCTGACTCTCTTTGGCACTGTACAACAGCACCATAGGTGACTTCTTATACATTTTCACACGGGAAATTTTACTTCAGTTATATCTTTCTAATCCGAATGGTTGATAGGGCATTGTAATAGTGTACCAATTGCACCAAGCCTTGGTAAATTATGACTTAAAAATAAATTTAATTTTGATATATTTTAAATATAAAATAATTTTATATAGAGATTCAATTATATATTATTACAAAAAAAAAATATTTGACTTAATTATTTATTATTTTAAAAATTTTATAGATAGAAGCATATAATTAAAAAATAATTTAACTCTTTTAGATTGACAGTTTACACAGACAGATATCAAAATTAAGCTCAATTAAAATATCATATATAGCAATGCGCAAGGCGCACTTGTTTGTGACCTACGCATCTTTAATATAAAGTTTGTTTCGTTTAGAAACTTGTGAGAATGAACGGATATTATTAATCGTTTTTCATTTTGTTTTCCCCAAATTGACCTCGCTGTGTGATTCGTTAAAATGAGCTTGTGTGATAATGATATGCATGATGCAGGTCGAGAGATTCGCCTGCCTTTATACTAGCCATGTGACTAACTTGGGCTGGTACACTACATACGATTACTACAAACCCGGGGGTGACTTGATGCCGCATGAATTTGTCGCTTATAAGAGCTGAACTCCCCTTCTGTCTGCTTTATGCTCCCCTGACCCCTCTTTCTCTTCCCTTTCCTATGACGTGTTTGTAATATCAGTGTGATATGAGATTTTGAACCTCTGCTATAAGTGGAAAAAAAATAAAAATAAAACGTAGATGCGTACTAGTTTTTAGCTTTGTCGACTACCTTACCGAGTGTCAATGGTACAGTAGCAATTGCAGAAATTGATTTTACTTGGTTTAGTAATCGCAGTTGTTGAGCTAGTACATTAAGCCATGCTAATAAGTATTTTACACCACCTATTTACACCTCCTATATTAGCGACACAACGAAAGAACACGTGAAGCAAGGAATGCCATAAATGTTCAAAAGAGGTGTGCAATTACTATTAGCCCCTTGGACTAAGTAATAAAAAAAAGGTAAATTACACCAACTTCTTTGAGTTAAATAATACGTTATATATTGCATCCCTCAATTTGTTATGTCTATACTGACACCCCCTAAGAGGTACTCAATGTTATTTTTATAAATATATTCAGTGTCACACTTCATAAAATATAAGGATATTAAGTATAATATCATCTAAATCTCAGAAGAGGTTAGTATATCTTTCTATAAATCAAAAGATACAATACATAATATCACCTATAATTTTAGGAGAAGTCAGTATAATTTATCAATAATTAAAGTCCACAACGATTAATTGATAAGGGGTAAGATTGAATTAGATTGAACTATTTCGATTCAAATAACTTATTTCGATTCTTTAACCCGTATCTAGATGTGTATCGTGCTTAGAATAGGGGCAATCTCCTTTCTTCTTCAACTTAAGTAAAAAGGGGATATTTGGCTTTTCAACCGTAGCGAATGCAATTTCAAATGATGCTTCATTCTTGTGCATGTTGTTGCTCTAATGGGTACAATACATGGTGCCATTATTGTTAAAAAATTTGATTTAGAGTGGAAAACTTTGTAAGCGAAGCAGTTATACATAAATTTGATTTCATCATAACTTATATGATTATACTAAATCTATTTGTTTAAATTTAAGTTGTGTTATTCAAAGTTAATTAATTACAGTGAAAGTGAATTATAATTCAAAGGAACTTTATTAATAATGTCATCACTACTGCTCAAAATTATTCGATCAATTGTTAAGGGGAAAAAATTATGGTTGTAATAAACCAAGCCTGTAATCTAACTTATGCCATATGCCGCTAGTATGGCTCGTAGAACTGCATAAAAGGGATGTTTGTGGTCGGTTTTGGTTCGATTTTAAATTAAAAAAAAAAAAAAACCCAACCGAACTGAACCTAATTTAGTTTGTTTTGGTCGGTTTTTGGTTTCTAACCTTTAAAAACAAAAAACAAAAAAAAAAAAACTTAAACTTTCCTACTCCATCACAAAACAAACACAAACCAGATAATTAAACTAGATAATTAGAACTTGCAATTTGTAACATTCTCACATAAACCAACCATAATCAGAATGTTAAATATAACAATCATAATATAAGCACAAATCTATCAAACCCAAAACAGAATCCCACACACCCCATGAGCAAATCATAACCCAGAAACATTATATCTCAAATATCAAGAATAATGTGTTCACAAATCAAAAACCAAAACTAAAATAAAATACACATCAAAATTCAAAATTTAAATTAAAAAAAAAAAGCAAAACAGAATAATATGTTGTTGTAGAAAGATTAAAACCACCATCTTACCCTTCACAATCCATTGAAGTGAAAAAAACATGATACAATAGTCGAAGAGGCACAGCACAATGTGACAAAAGAGGAAGGCCATCGTCATCAACGAAGTGGAAGGCTGTCAACATCGCAAGTTGTTGAATACCAGAGAAGGGCTGCACTATCTGGGTTTCATTGTCGTGCTCGTAGAAGAGAGTAACGACACTGTTGTGGGTCGTTTTAAGATTATTGTCTTTGGTGAGTGAGAGAGTCTAAGAGATGTTAAGATGGAGAGATGGACTAATAAAGTGGATGCTTTATAGATGGTGGGATGGTGAGATAGCCTAAGGGAGTGGAGACGGTCAGATGAAGGGAGCCTGTGATAGTGGATTGATGATGGGTGGGTGCAACGCTAGTTAGCAACAAGGAAGGGGGTGGAATTGTGGAAGTAAGGATTTATGATTTCTATGGGTTGGGCTTTGGGGCGTGTAGGTAGTTTTGTGAATTCAAAAAATAATAAGGATATAACATGAAAAAATAGGATGTTAGTCCAGTTCGATTTTCAATTTGGAATCGAAAATCAAATCAAACCAATTGGATTTTATAGAAAAAAAAAAACCATTTTTTCTGGTTTTCAATCGATGTTTTAGTTTTTCAGTTTAATATTTTTTGATTTGATTTGGTAATAAACACCTTACTGCATAAATAATGGGGGTGCTTAAAAAATATAATAATGACCAAAAATATTAAAAGAAATAGATTAACATTTCTCTATCTTCTTGTGTTGACATGACTTTGACTTTATTCATAGTTATACTTTTATAGTAGTGGTTTTATTACTATCTCAATAATTGCTTTGTTCTATATGTAAATAATGGAATTATTGCATTGTGATATGATTCTCTTCTCAGTAAACATTAGTGTAATGAAATGTGGTGAAGGCTACAATTCATCTCACTTTACAAGGTGCACCATACACCTTGTAATCTAAAGACTAAGATGTGCTGATATATTCGTGTATTATATACTTGTGATATACTTTAAAACTCACGTTGGATGTGGAGTTTGGAAACTTTAACTACTCAGAAAATTTAAGTCGAAACTTCAAAACATTAACTCGAAACTCAAAAAAATAGTGTATTTTATCTATAATACATTATAAATTCTCTCTATCTGAAGTTCCAAGTTCAACCAAGTTCTAAGTTCATGAGATAGATCTAAGTTCCATGTTTAATTTTACGAGTTCTGGTTTCAAGTTTATGAGTTCTGAGTTTAGAGATAATTTTATGATATATTATAGATGAGATATACTATTATAACCTAATTGTTGAATAACAAGATATGTTTTGCATCTTGTAAAATACGATGCATAGGAACTATTTCCATGAAATATATTCTATTTTAAAATTTAAAAGATTAATCCCTTTATGCATGCACAAGTTAAAAAAATTCGCTTTATGCTCAAAGGTTTAGGGAATGAATCATTGCTCGATTCCAAAATTAGGGCATGTGTCTCAACTCAAGACTTATGTTGAAGAGCAGTGATGTATCCAGAAAATTTAATTAATGGGGATAAGAATAATACACAAGTATAACAAAAATTTTTACATAATAACATTTAGGCATCAAAAAATATATTAATCCAAAATAATAAAAGAACAATTTATATAAAAATATAAGTAACATAACGAGTAAAATGAAGAACAGAAAAGTGGATTGACTTCTTTTAGTTATATTTTTCATCTTAGTGTGGGATCGAGTTTAATAAAATAATAAGGACAAAAATTTATATATACTTATATGATCATTTAAAATTTTCATATTTTAGTGGGGGCAAGTAGCTTACCATCCAATATATACATTTGCCCTTGTCTATGAAGCACGAACACACCAATTTGACGATGTGTCCATATGTCTAACATGTATCCGATACACAGTCTTACATATTCCATTTTAAAAACATTATTTTTCGGTTTGGACACACATTGGACACGATTGGATACGACTTGGATATCATATGGAAACGATTAGGATATGGCCTAATACTTTTTTTTTTTTTGCAATTATTTGATAGATCAAAAAAGAATTCAAAGATCCAAAAATCCAAATTCATTTAAGAATTTTTTTGAGATGTCAATAGTAATTGTGCCCCATATTTTTTGGAAGGGGTATAGAAATAGGAAGTATGTGTACATGATATATATTATGCCGTGTCCATATCCTCTAATTTTATGAATTGGTGTGTCTCTATATCCATGTTCATATCATGTCAAAAGTCCATGTTTGTGTCTATGCTTCCTAGGCTCCTATTGAAGAACATGGTAAAGTGAAAAGAATTTGAGAGGGGTGAAATTTATTGAATGGTAAAAGATGTGTTTACTCATTAAATCATGAGCTTACATTTAGTACGTTTAATGCACCATGGCTTACTTCTTACTTCCTAACTCATCTAACACATTACTAGCCAATGAACCAGCCCAAGAAACTAATTAAATAGTTAACTAACTCAACCAATTATAAAAGAGTTAAGTGTCTAGGTGAGAGTTATGAGAGAAAAGAGAAAATCAAAGTGGAAAGAATGGTAAGAAAAGAAAGGGGATTCAGAGAGTTTCGCTTAATTCTTATTTATAAGTGTAAATGAGATGAAGAAAATGAAATGGAGTGTCTATAATATATTTTTACAATTTATCTTGGAATTTAACTTCTACAGATTAATAGTGTAAAATGACTTTATACTGTTAACTAATATAAAGTTAGAAAAGTGCCAAATCATGGTAATTAATATAAAGTTAGAAAAGTGTCAAATCATGGTAAGTAATTACTTATCATAATTTATTACTTTTATGAAATTCTAGTGGTTGACAATATAAAATTACTTTACATTGTCAATGCATAGAAATTATTCATTTTATCTTTTATTAAAATAACTAAATATAATTAATATATTTTGTAAGATAGGTAAAAATGACATTTCAATATTTCAATAAGAGTAAGATAATAAAATACATTGTAATATATATATATATATATATATATATATATATATATATATATATATATATATATATATATATATATATATATATATATATATCCCTAATTTGGAAGAAGAATGAAATGGAGGTAATAGAAGGCCTTGAGAGATTATTAAAATCCTCAAATCTCTTTCTTAACCATTAAAAATCGTGAACAGAGCTAAAACCTCATAAACATTTTCCTTTCCTTCCTTTTTTCAATAAACCAACTTGTGAACACACCTTGCACACCTAAGAAAAGGAAGGATACCCCATTCCAAAATTAGGGCATATGCCACAAAGCTCAAGAGGGTTTACAATGCACTTACATGCGAAGTACCTGCCAATAAAAGTTTGTGAGTAATACAATGTCCTTCACACTTCGAATTCCTCACAAAAATGAATACCCTCTTTATTATTTTACTACGTGTCACACATTCATGGACCTACAGGGAGGGGTGTGTGTTTCAAACAAATTGGTTGAAGGAGTAAAAAGACTCAGGTTCATAGGAGCCCTCTATATACCAAGAAGACATTTCAATGTGCACTGCTTAAGAAAGCAAAAGTGATCATTTAACATCAGCATGTTCTTTGAACATGGTGGTGACGGACCATAATGCATGCTTGGTAGTAGTGAGTTTGATGTGCTAATAACAGGCAATTGCTATGGCACAAGCAATTATCAACCTCACTAATTAAAGAATAACCAAAATCCATCATTTCCTTTGTGCTCATCTTGTCTCTCCAGTCTCAACATCTTGTGCTTCCAATGGTTCAGGGAAAACTTCAGTGGATGACCTTTTATTGGAAGATGAGTGATCAATTCCAGCACTACCATGAGAACTTACTTTCCCTGATTGTTTAGTGCCACTGGAACTATCTTTGTTTGTGGCAGTGGCACTATCCGATGAGCTGTGTCTCCAGCTACCAAAGAATGTGGTGCTCCAAGACTTCCTAGATGAAGTTGTTTTCAACTTTACTGAGCTAGCGCTTTCTTCTCTGACGACCTTCAACGGATTTTCCAGCGCTTTGAGGACGTGTCTCATAGGAGGACGTTTGGAAGGCCTGGGATTTAGGCATGATCTTGCCACAATTGCCATAGCCCATACCTCTTCCAGTAGGTCCTCATCTACTATTAAAGATGGGTCAACAATCTTATTTATCCTTTCTTTATCATATATGGTTATGTAAGGCAGGGTTTGCTCTAACCACTCTCTTGTGGCGGCATCATCTGATTTGTTGACATCAATATTGCCAGTAACAAGCTCGAGTAAAATCTTCCCGAAACAGTAGACATCATCGGTGCAAGTCACGGATGATGTACCTGTTTGTTACCACAGGAGGGAAACAAAAAAAAAAAAAAAAAAAAAAAAAGCTCATTAGTTCTCTTGTAACAATTTTGAACAACAGAGAGGTCATAGAAGCCAAATATGTAAATTAGTGTGCATGTCCTTTCTCCCTTCCAACATATGTAGCAGGATCACTAACATTTGTTCCATGGAGCAAACGTTTAGTGTAATGCTGCATCTTAAATCTCTTCCATAAACTGGTTCATTTTTCACCCTCGAAGGTCTAGGTATTTCTCACTATTAATTGAATGGATGCATGGGTCAAGAATTGGATAAAAACTAACTAGAAAAGGGTAAAGCAATTTACTCACCCAAATTGACTTGATTTGAAGATCTGCAAAATCACAAAGACAAAAACACTGGTTACAACTTTAACTAAACATAAGCATGAACATTAAGGTAAATTTAAATATCAACAGTGAACACTAATATCTAAATTATCAGGCAATGACAACGCTTTTTTCTTCGCTTAAACTGTGTCAATTCATTACAGGAACCATCCTATCAATGAGAATGCAATCTTGTTATCTACATGAATCAACCAACTACAGATACACTGATTTTCAGTGACTTATGAATCCAATAGAGTTTAAATTAAATAGGATCATGTCATATGACAAGGATGAGATAATGCTGCATTCGTACAGAAACACCTACCGGCAAAATAGAAGTAACTATTATACTCATCCTATCTAAATGTAAAGCTTCAGTATGTTTATAAATCATCATAGTATCTCTACTCCTTTAATATTCATTTATTATAAAACAGCCAAGCTTTATCACATCGTCATTGTTAAAGAACTCAAAACTTACGATGGCTTGCTGAAAAGCCTGGTGATGACACCCTGATGGTGGTCTCCTTGGGCAGCAACCTCACTCAAACTTCCAAGTCGCACTTCAAATTTATCATCAAGAAGTATACTGCTAGCTTGGACATCTCTTCAAAGATCAAAAGAAAAAATTCAGTAATTTTCAGAACTGCTACTTCTTACAAACCACAGTTTACACATAGTTGACAAGGAACTTACAATTTAACGCAATACAAATGTAAAGCAAAAGGCATCACTACATAAAATTTGCAGCATACTAGCATTTCAATTTATAAATATCTCTGATTAGCCTACATACTATAGGCCAAAATAGAAAAAAGGTTAGCTTTACATCCATGTAAAATAGAATATAACTAAGAGACCAGTTTATATTTATTTCATTTTTGTCAATATATTATTTAACTTCAAAGTCCCTTTTGCAGCAAAGGAATATATCCATTTCTCATATCACAAAGGCACCATTGCCGAAATAAAAATTGAGAATCCAGGCATATATTGACAACAAAAATTCAATCACATTGTGCCAATATATTAAATTCCCTGACAATCATATTTTTCCAATCATAATGAGAGAAACATAACAATCTAGACTACATTTGGTATTACCTGTGAACAAGGGGAGGGCTGCACTCGTGTAGGCAAGCTAGGCCTTCAGCCGCTCCTATAGCAATTTTCAATCTCGTGATCCAATCCAGAGACTTTAATTTATCATCTGTACCAGTTACTCTATGCAAGGAAGTAGCCAAATCTCCATTTGGCATATACTTGTAAACTATACATTTCTCATTCTCATTCTCCAAGCAGTGCCCCAAGATTGGGATCAATCTTGTATGTGAAACCTTGCTTAATAATTCCAGTTCCACAATGTATGATTCTCTCTTAAATATATTTAAATCTACCTTTTTGACAACCACAGTTGCTCCACTTTCCAGTACTCCCCAGAAGAGGTCTCCAGAATGACCATGCTTGATGATATTTGCTTCAGAAAAATTACCAGTAAAATGGAGCATCTTCTCATAACTAAATGATTCCCCCACGCCAATTTCGAAGGCAGGATCCTTCGTAGGTGGCATAGGACTTTCCCCTTCCGGAACATGCCCCCCTTTTTCAGTCCCCCTTTGAACTTCGAAGCTTTTATGATTACGACATAGTTTTAAAAACAGTATGAGGACCAAAACCAGAAGCACAATAAAGCCAAGCCCACCAAATATACCTGCCAGTAGGAATATCACTCGTTTGTTCTTCTTGGAGTCAGATTTTGTGAATGGCGATTCCGTCGGTTCTTGAGCACCACCACCAGCAAAGGGTAAATTTCTCTTAACATAAAACCTTCTACAATCTGTAGAATCCCTCTGGTTTGGAATCATCTGCAGGCAATTCCTTGCTAAACTAACATTACTAAGAGCACCACCTTGCACCACACCTTCCAAATAATTGCTGGACAAATCAATCGTTTTAAACTTCTTGAGCGAAATATTCACAGTACCATAGAACAAATTGTTTGAGAGATTGAATGTGGCACCGGTAGAACTAACATTTGAACCAAAAAACTTCGGCAGGGGACCAGTGAGGTTGTTGCTGGACACATCAACAAAACGCAAGCCGGGCAATGACCACAAAGTAGTAGGAAGAGCACCATCAAAAGAGTTGACACTCAGAATGAGAACCTGAAGCTTTGTAAGGCCAGAAAACAAGCTACCAAGCAATGAACTAGACAGAGAATTCACACTAAGATCAAGCTTAACCAACTTAGTAAGGTTACCTAGCTGAGAGGGAACATTACCAATAAGTGAATTGCGAGAAAGGTTCAAAATTTGAAGACTTGAAAGGTTACCCAATTCAGGTGGAACAGACCCAGATAAGAAATTGGAAGAAAGATCAAGCCTTGTGAGGTTCCCAAGTGAGGACAAAGAATCAGGCACAGGCCCAGAAAGTGAATTTCCAGAGACATCAAGAATAGATAGCTTAGATAACATCCCCAAACTTGAAGGCATTCTACCAGCTAAACTATTCCCAGAGAGTAACAAATACTTCAACACTTTCAAACCCCCAATTGACTCAGGAACAGAACCAGTTATAGAACAAGACCTTAAATCAAGCAGTTGGAGTGCACCAAGGTTGTTCTCACCAAACCACTCAGGAATAGACCCATTAAGCACAAACCCAGAAGCATTAAAATATTCCAAAAGGGTAAAATTGGCAAGAGCTTCCACTTCAAAATTCGGGTGAAGACGACCGTTTCGGGTTCTCTTTAAACCGGAAACGTTGATTCCGATAACTGAACCGTCCCGGCAATGAATCCCGGTCCAGTTCCCGCACGGTTCGGTTTTTCTGGGCCAGTCATTTTTTCTTATACCCAACGAAGAGCGAAGTTGCAGTAACGATAACCATTCGGTTCTGGAACTTAATCCATCGGTTCTGGAACCCAAACCCGTTGTTGTTGTTGTGCCAGAACCGAACCGAACGAATAGCAGGGTTAGAGCTGCACCGAATGCTAGTACTCTTTGCACAACAACAACATCCATGGCTGAAAAAAACTGAGGATCAATACTTCACCTTCGTGTTGCTCTGCTTCTCTGCAGTTTCACCTGTGTGCAGTGTTTTCAGTTGAATTTAGCAAAATTGGAATGTGACCCAGAAAAAAAAAAGTTGATTTTTTTTTTGGTGGGGTTTTGAGTCTTTTCACCTCCAGTTACAAGTTCTGGTTCTGCAATTGGTGCTGTTCATGTTGCTCTGTTTCTCTGCAGTTTCTTCTGTATGCACCAGTTTTCACCTTTTTTAGCTGAATTTAGCAAATTTGGAATGTGACCCAGAAAAAAAAAATGGAGTTTTGTTTGGTGGGGTTTTGAGTTTTTACCTCCAATCAGAAGCTCTGGTTCTGCACTTGGTGCTGCTCTGCTTTGTTCTGTGTCTGTAAACTCTGACCCAATGCACAAAAAAGAGTCCATTAATGCAGTAACTTACATGAATGCCTCAGTTTTTCTTTTCTTTTCTTTTTTTTTTATTAATTTGTATGAGTGGGGAAGAAACACAACCTTAGACATGTTGAAGGTAGTAAATTGAAGTTTAATGTTGCTGAATGTTTCACATGAAGTAAAAAAATGGTGCTTCTTTCTTCTTTGTATGATTAGTCCTGTTTGAAGCACAACCTTACATGTGTTTAAGGTTGTGAACTTTAATGTTGTTGAATTTGGCAAATTCGAAAAAATGTGGGGTTTTGAGTTTTTACCTCCAATCACAAGCTCTGATGATTCTGCAGTTGGTGCTGCTCTGCTGTGTCTTGTAAACTCTGACCCAATCCACAAAAAGAATCCATTAATGCAGTAAAGAATGCCTTTTCTTCTTTGTATGAGTAATGATGAAACACAACCAACCTCACAAATTGTAATTTGTGAAGTTTAATGTTTCATGAATGTTCTACATGAAAAAAAAAAATGGTGCTTTTTCTCCTTTGTATGTGTGTTGTCTGAAATATAACCACCTTCATATGTCTAAGGCTGTGAAGTTTAATGTTGTTGAATGTTTTTTTTCACTTGCATGACCCAAAAAAAAGAAGATATTTTGGGAAGTGGGGTGGGAGTGTGTGCGACCAAACATTAAATTGGGGTATCTGCTTTTTTTATGTGCCTGTTAAGTGTGAAGAGAGATGGATAAGATTTTAGGGAGTACATTAATGAGGGAAGGTAGTGGTTATGCTGTAACCGCTACAAGAGAGTCCTCTTTCAGCACCGCACTGACTCTGTGTCTTCAGTCTCAGTCACTTTCAAACTCCACCGGAGTTATTTACTGAGTTTTGGGTATTGGAAGGTGGTGGTGAAGAACCAGTGGTTATGGTCGTTAGAAAGGCGCCTTGCGGATGCGTGAGGTGGCTATGTTGGTTTTGGGTTTGTGAAGAGTTTGTAATCCCCAATCAATATCAGCCCATTGTATATCAATATATATAGTAAAAGTAAATAGATAGGGATAAAGATAAAAAGTATTTTACAATAATAGATAAAATTAAAATTTTGCATCTTTTCTATAGAATTTAGTTTTAAAATTTAATTTTGATATATTAATAACATAATTTTTTTATATTATTATTTAAATTATATATATATATATATTATTTTTATATTAACTACTTCAAAAATTATGTATATGAAAAAATTTAATTGAATGATAATTTTATATTATCAGCATATCAAAATTAAATTTTTATTTTTACATTGAAGATAAAAAGTAAAATTATTTTTCAATCAAATGACATTCAATTTTTTAAATTTTAGTTCATTAAATTAATTTGATGCTTATTTTCTCAAGTAAATTCTCCACTTTGATATTTATGAAAGGAAAAATTAACATTAAATGAGTTTAATTTTTATAATAGACTGATTTAATCTGAATTAGAATAGTTAAAATTTAATATATTTTATATACTAATAGGTCAAAAAAAATCAATTTGTGTATGGAAATTTCCTGCAATTAGAGTAGCACTTTCAACTTTGATTTTTCTTTTACCTGTTTTTGATGCATCCGCGATGGTGACGACGGATGAGTCACGATCTGATAGGCATTGAGGAATGGTCTCGTCGACACAGTATTCACTTGTCTCTACACGTAGAATTTTCAAATTGGAAATCAATGTTAAATTGTCATGCTCTAATACTAACAAAACTGGAACAGCGATGGATGCATTGGTCCAATTCCTATAGTTTTATGTTGGAAAATGTTTTAATATGAAAACATGATATATTGATTTTTATTTTTTTTTGTCTAAAGCATGATATATTGATTAAGAAAGCATTTTGTTGACGACCGAAAAAAAAAAACAAAGCATTTTGTTCATTTAGGTAATAATTTCTTATTGACTTTATGTACGTACAAACTAAGTATTTATTACATTCAAATTTAAGTGTCACATTGCTGTTGAACATTCAATCTTGAATTACATCATGATCACATGTTCTCTTCTCCTCCTAATCAAGTTCTACTCTAAATAAATTTTGTTGCCTTTTTATCTTTGCATTGGCAAAAGCATATATGCCTCCTTCCATCAAACAATTAGTTACATAACATCTTCTTTAAAACAAAAAAAAAAAAACCAAAAAAAAAAAACTCATACACCATAAGACTAATACGTAAATTTAATTAAATATAATATGCGACACAAATTAAAGATATAACAGCAAATTAATTTAATAATAAAATGTAATGTTAATACATTATTTATATAAAAACTTTCATGCTGCCATTTGATATTGCATCATTACATAATAAAAAATCTTTAATTTATAATAATTACTTCAAGAAATATACATATGATTATCACCTCAAAAGAAAATTTAATATAAGTCAATATGTTAAATAATAAATGATATAGACAAAACTTTTATCTTGCCCTAAAAATTTCTCTATATATTGATGAGGGTTGGTATAATTTGTAAGAAACGAATTCGAACCTCATAAGAATTTGAATTTGACTTCTACTACCGATATGAGCACTCTATTAGTAGATGATCTTATAAGTCTTTTATAAATATTCTCCAAGATCGAGGGTTATATCTTGACCTTGGTAGAATGATAGTATCTAATCTAACTAAATTTTTCACTTAAAAAAAAAAGAAAAAATTCCCTTTATATAGTCATGTTGCCTTGTAATGGCAAACTGGCCAACCCTCCCCCTGTGGGTTAGTGGGTTGGTGGGTTGGCCGGCCAAAAAATGAAAAATAAAGAAAAAAATAATTTTTTATATAAATTAATTCATTTAAAATTTTTTAAAAAAAGAAAGGAATTTTTAATTAAATACAATAAAACAACATATATACAAAGAATCTCATTTTATTTACTTATCAAGTATTAAATTATTTATTCAACTTTAAAATAGTTAAAAATCATAATTTTTAATAAGAATAAGATAAAACTTCTAACCAAAATAACCACAATAGAGATACTCACAAACCAATATTCAAATCTAAAAATGTTAAAAAATTCACACTCTATAAATTAATCATATTCATAATAAAATATAAATTCATAATTAATAAAATAACAATATAGTCCATAAAATCATAAATATAATTAATAATAGAGTTCCAAAAAAACTGTAAAATCTACTAATATTAGATAAATACCAATAAAAATATCTAATATTATATATATTGTGTTGAAAAAAAAGAAAAAAATAAAAAAAATTTTGACCCCCGAGTCAAATCCACCCCTCCCAGCTTTAACTTGGGGGTTAAGCGAGATAGATTTTATGGGTTGAATTTTTTAAAAAAATTAAAAATACCAATTCATCCTACTAAAAATTACAAATTATACGAATCGAACCTGTTTTGCCACCCCTAATATTGCTCAACATGTTGTGAAATCGAAGATGGAAAACAAATATGAGTGATGAGGCAGTGTCCCTACATACGCGCAATCCTGCGTGTAACGACAGAACCCGCGTTCCTTGGTCATTCTGTTATATATGAAACTACCAATTATGAATTATGGTCAATGGTTTCGTAAGCCCCTCACTCTCATGTATCAGTTACCGCGCACTGATCAAATTGCGATGACATGGTCAAACAAGTAGTGATAAACATAAAAAAATATGTCACATTCATTCTAAGAAAGAGTGAGAGGACTAGAGACAAGAGACCCTAAGTTCCAATAATATTGCTATCTTTGAGCATGTTGTGTGCATAAACTGTTTTTCCTTTTTCTACATTAAATTTCGCCGTTTTTTCATATGATATAAGAGTGCAATAATGTATATTTTATTAAAGAGGGGAGAAAATGATGGGAGAAAAACGTGTGGAATCTTGATTTTGTGCATGTCGGCCGCAGCCTATGCTTGAGGATGTGACAACAGAAAAGAAAACAAGAATGATATTGTTACACTAATATTTTTGGATATTATTGAAATATTTGCAAAATTATATGTTAATAATTAGATATTTTATTTATATTATTGGTGAATCTATCTATAAAAATAATGAGAATTATGTATTAATAATTAAGAATTTTAATTATATTGTTGACAATTTTTAAAAAAAAAATTACATTATTATTTGTTATTTTACTATATTTAGTAGAAACATAATAAAATCCTAGTTATTTATACATAAAATAATATACAAAATATGGGGTTATATATATATATATATATTTTTTTTTTTTTTGTTTCAAGAGACTTAACAAACAAAATGTCATTGACTGACTTGCTGAAGAACAAAACGTCATTCATCAAAATAAAATAAAAAAAGATTCTTTGCCAGAAAAAATAAAAAGAAAATGCCATTTGACTGGGTCTCTGATGCAACGTGGAAATGTAGGGTCATGCCGGTAAGTTTCTTTCATTCACATTCAAAGCAGAAGATACAAATGATGGATTTAATTTAGATGTACGGTTAGTATAAAAATTTTTATATAAATATTTAATTATATATTATTATATTAATAAAAATTATATATAAATAAAAAATTTTAAATAAATCACAATATATCCATGCACCAAAACTAAACTTATAAATGATTGATAGGGACTAGATCTTCAATAATTTCTATCCTTCAATAATTTTGGTCTTGAAAGGCACTTTTCTGCTTTCCATACTGCTGTGTGCTTTTCCTTAAAGTTCATTGCGGATGGTCAGATATCGCATTCAATTTGGCTTTACATACACGTGTATTCTTTATCGATGATCTATGTGAATTCTTGTTTTTGTTCTTATCCATTATTTTCACACTTTTTTAAATATGAAGCCAGTTTTAATAAGGTTGTATTAAAATTATTCTTCTCAACAATCCATTTTTGTAGGTTCATAAGTGTTCTTTTATCCTTAATTTGCCTTTTTCGTCTGAATAATTACTCAACTAATTTTTGAAATAAGATAATGATTTAATAAAATTCTCTCAAAATTGACAATTTCAAGATTTAGAGTTTGTAATATCATCATCAATTACTTTAAGATTTTATTCTCCTAATTTGAAAATTATACACCTCCACTTATCTAATTTCATTTTGTTTCCCCCATTTCAAAATCTACTTCTTAAGGTACTTTTAATACTCTTTATTCAAAAAAATAAATAATTTGAATAAAAATGATAAATAAATAAATAAAAAGGGTATATAGAATACAGTGTTTGGTCTTCATAGAGCACAGTTTTTTGGGGTTCAACATACTTAGTTATAGCTTTTTCTTTTGGTCAATGATACATAGTTATAGTTTTTTTGGTCAACATACACAGTGGTGTTTGGTCGAAGTCAACATACATAGTTGGACTTTCTTGTTTTTTTGTGGTCAAGATACGCAGTTATAGTTAAAGAAACTCAAGTCCATAACCTGGACTCGTAGCCCAACTTGCATGGTCCATTGCTTACTCGGTAAGTTAAACAAATTTAAGACCAGTTCTGCCCCAGTTCAGCCCAACCAAAAAATGAACTCGGGAACTCTCGCATTTGGATCCAATTTTCATGCGCGTCATTCATCCGTTAAAAACTGACAAATTATAGCACACCAGAAAAAAATACATAATAAATTTTTTTTCTAATTTTTTATTTTTCGAATTGATTGATGAAGACTCCAGTTTTTAATTCAATCTTTTTTTTTTATCATTTTTTACATGATTTTTCAATATCATCATAACACTGGGAAATGCAAGCTTGCATAGCTAACTGATGGAAAATGATTTAGTGTGTTAGACCAACCAAGAAAAAAAAAAGGCCGATGGAACATGAGGTTGAGGATGACTTAGTGTGTGTTTGGATTAGAGCTTGCAAACTTTGATTTTGATCAAAAGGAAGTTAATATTAATTGATTTATATTTAGAGATATTCTTGTATATGTAGTCTTCTCTAACTCTATGAGAAGAATGAATATTGTAGTTAAAAATTAAGCTTCAGCTTTAAAGTCTCTAACAACCAAAATTCAATGTAGAAGCAACCCTATCTTGCTTTGAGGAGAGCAAGAATTTGAAATGAAAAACGAAAATTTTTTGTATTCAATGAAGTTCAATTTGAGATTTGGGTGTGAAAACACGAAACCAAGCACACTTTTACTTTGAGATGGATCTTAAGTTCATGACACTAGTTGTGGTGTGTTTTTGTGGCAACTTGCAATTACAAATTAGCTTCTTCTTTTTTTTTTCCCCCCTCGTCCGCGTGCTCTCCTCGTGAATTAAGTCAAAATAATTAATGCTTTCATGATCAATGGATAAAAGAACACCTTGGCCTTTGAGGTCTAGATTTGCACCCATTCAAAGGATCGTAGATACAAACAGACCTGATTCCTTAACAACCCACAGCACACGCTCCAAAACTCGGATTTCATGAAATTCATTGGGGAAGTTACATTATATGATATGATAAAAGCATAACAAAACGTTCATTCAAATTATGATTTAAGACAGGGTTGCTAAAAGTACTCAGAAGCTATAAACATCACAGCCCCTCTTTATAAATAGTAACATTTTTCATTCCATTTTCTTATTTTTAGGTTCTTGCCTAAAGTACCTAGATGAATTAGGCATTGGAGTGTTATTTTAGGTATCTCCAGCTGCCATCCCAAACTCATTGGAACTGCATTTAGCCAACCCGGGTCCTTGAACCTTCTCCAAGACCAGAGATGCAGGACAGCTTGTTGCTTGCTTTATAAGCTAAATACACTATAAGATTCTTAATTCACACCAAGATTTATTCGAATTTTAGAATTAATTGTTACATAATATTCTTTAAAAAGTCATTCCAAAACGTGGCATTAATTTGTTAAATGACATCATACTTCCTAGGTGAAAATTCCCCTTGTAGTTGTGACTGACTATTTGTCCCATAAAAATCTATTCATTTCATTTTTTATTTACAAAATTGATTTTTACAAGTAATTGCAATAGGTATGGGTGGCTAGGAATTAGTGATTTGCATAATCAGAAGGAATAAAGTATTGTCTTCAAGCCATATATGACCTGCCATTTGGAGAGAACCTGTAACAAAAATGACATCCAATAAGTATAATAATAGGTGCTAGAATCTATCTCATCTCATCACATCCCGAATGTAATTTAGTCCTTTATATGCGAATCTCAAGTATGAAGTATCCAACTATCAGCTCTGATCAGAATATAGGATTTACAGCCTGGCAGAATTTGACTTCATGTTGCAAATAGCTGATGTGAATTATGTGATCTAAAGTTGGAGCATGTATTTATAACATTTCACCAGGAAGAACATGAACAACTTAGTTAAGAAATAGACTTGAATTCTTCTCTTGTTCCTAAGAACACAATAACAGATTGGAGCAATACTACACAACTAAAAAAAATTGACAGAATTTTTTATAGAAAATAAAAGTAATTATCCAATGAAAATAGGATTTAATTTATATATATTATCAGTGTAAAAAAATTGTATACAAATATTCAATCATATATTATCACATCAGTAAAAGTATTTGATTCAACTATCCATTACCTTAAAAGTCTTACAAACACAAATATGTGATTGAATAATAGTGTAAAACTCTTTTATATTATCAGTATATACCAATTAAACTCATGAAAATATTACCCATCTAAGGATAAATAAACATGTCTTTTCTTTAATCTTTCTTTTTTTTTTTTTTTAAATAGAACTAACCATTGTGATCCAGCAAACCTGTACAATATCATACTTTTAAGAAAAACAAGATAACAAAAGAGTAATATTGCATGGCAAAAAAAATATTATCAGAATTTTTAACAGAAATTTTAGTGATTGTTAGATAAAATAAAGTGACGAGGCCCATTTATTTATCCAATACTCCAAAAGTTAATAAATATATTATATTATTTCGATAATTAAATTCAAATAAAATTTCTGGCTTCCCAATATTTTTCGTATATAATAAAAATACACCAAAGCTTTCCTGTTGCTCCAAACATTTGTACGTATTTCTGCTTATTTTATTTGACAGAAGATGTTACTGTTTGATACTTTCCTTTCTTTGAGGGAATTGATGGGTCTGCATCGGAATTTTTCTTTTGGATTTAAGACTTTATGGGTCCTCCTTTTTTTCCTTTCTATCAAATATTCCCCTAAAGAACGTTATGATTTGCAAAAACTTTATGGCTATGATTTGCTAAAACTTTATGGCAGCGCAAAGAATTGAGTGAAACTTACGAAAAACTTTTAGATGATGTATGTTGAAGTGAAAATTTTCATTTTATTCTATACCATTTAATTTATACTACTTTAATTCTAAATTCTAATTATAAATATTATTAAAGCGAGAAATTATTGACGATTGAACATAACTTATGTGATCTATATTAAAGGATACGGAACCTTTTTTTTTCTATAGTGTAATATCAGCTAAGAATTTCTCAAAACTTGACTAGAATAGCAAAGCTAGCATAATCCAAATTAATACCAAGGGAATCCCAGAATAAACCTGCTCAACTTGAGAGGATGGGACCTCACAAAGAGAATAAACCGCTAGCTTAGAAAGTGTTGGGTAAGAATAAGTAACTATCCTTGGGAATCGGCTTATATGTGGAATATAAACTAGATGATAAGGATTCCAAGTGTTTGCAACTCATATCATCCTATTTTCGTTGGGAAATAACACACCCTTTTCGCCTGCTTTAATGAACGTAATAAATACTTCACAAACAAAATCACCTATAATTTAACCTAATTTAGTTTTTTTCTGTTGATATATAAAAATTTAGGTTGAGAGGAAGTTTCTTCATAGTTCGGAATTAAGACATATTTCTGGATTCAATAAATGTTTATAGATGTGTTTATAGATATTTCATTAATGGGAGAACCCCAAAAATTGAATTAAAATCATGACAATGCTTGAAAAAAAAACCAATTAGCTGAATCACTTCTCATTTAATTTGGAATACTTATATGTGGAAAAAATTAATGTTAATAATATTTCAATACGACTTTCATACGGATAAAATTACAAAATTTTTCACATAAAATATAATTTTTGAACAAATTGGTATGAAGTGATTTTGTAAAAAATTGGTATGAAAGACTTAGTGCGTGTTTGGTTCAACTTTTTATTTATAGAATTGATTCTAGATAGAATTAATTTTGTTGGCACTGATTTGGTTAGAATTGATTTTGAGATAAAGTGGTTTATGTTTAGTAGTTCCTCTAAAAGTAATTCTGATAAAAAACAAAAAATTTTTACTTCTCTTAAAATCAATTCTAGCCTATCAATTCTAGAGATAAGAATTGATTTTAAGAGTATATAATCAAATAACATAAAAATTGGTTAGAATCAATTCTCACTCTTTAAAATTGATTTTGGAAGGTTGGAATGTGCAACCAACACACTATTATTAACCAATCCAAAGCAAGGTGAAAGTAAAAAGAAAGGAAAAGATGAATAAGAGTTTGGTTGAATTCACATGAGAATGACCAATCACGGTTACTCATAAACCTAAGACGAAACCACTCTTTGTATTGTAAAATATTTCTCTTTTAGCAATCAAAATTGCAAATCATCCTCTCAGTGCAATTTTTTAACAAAGTTATAAACATTCTACTAATGCAATCTTTGAACACAAAGTTGGAAAGCGTTTGTTATTCAATTTTTTTTTTTCTTACATGCCCTAGAATTTCATATTGCAAATATTTATAACCATAAGAATTATTTGACCAGAAACTATCTTTACATACTCCTCATTAATTAAGAATTTCTTATTAGAAACAAATATCTCTCACATATATTTCATTTCTCTCTATATATCTCTTTTTATTACAAAATTTGAATTTATCAACGAAATAAAAACTAGATATAATAATCTTCAGGTCAGGATATCTTCCTCTTATCTGCCGATGATAGACTAATTGTTAAGCATCAATTCAAGATAGCACACAACATCCTCCAACATGCCTGCTTGCAAGAGAGTTGCATCTTGCAAGTTCTATCTTCTTACCAACGTGTGATGAGGAGTTAGTCCTTGTCATTCAATTTGAAATTAAGTTTCTATAGCGGTACTCTATCAAGGAGTTAGTCCTTGTCATTAAGTATTGGTCCTTGCAATTTTTATTATTTTAAGTTTTAATTCCTATAGTTGCTATTTTTTATAAAATATTGATCCTATCTTCATGAAAGATTGATCTCTATAATTGAATTTATTTCGATTTTAGTCTCTCAAAAACTAACTCTTTATTAGAGTACCATTGTAGAGACTTAACCCCAAATTTTTTTAGTTTAGAAACTAAAACCAAAATCATGAAAATGTATAGGGATTAAAAGTGCTTTTAACCTAACTAGTTTATTGGTTCTAAAATGCTATGCTGTCTGCAGCATTCTAGTTACAATAGGTGAAATGAATTGTGGTTAACAATCGAGTGTAGTATTCATGAATAACTCTTTCATTTGGCAATTTTGACTAGACCATTTTTTCGCTTGATTCTTTTTGACTAATGTGAGGGCATCAGAACATGGGAATCTAAGCATGGATCTCCCAATCTGCGGTTACAAATCAGTGCTGTGGCCCCATTTCCAAGTTGTATTGGCAGTGGAGACTGATCATAAAGCTTTTGAAGTTGAAAGGGAAGCTCTTCAGAGATAAATATTCAGCTTGGGATATACGTGGATGATAAGGATTCCAAATGTATCAGCATCACTGCCTCCTTGCTATAGAAATATATATCCATGGACAGAGAATAAAGTAGAGATGTTTTTTCAGGTTGATTTATGTCACAAAGAATAATTTATATACTTACAAGCTTCAAAATTTAATATGCAATGATAATGAACACTTGAACACCATTGGTGGCTCTAAGGATGAAATTCAGTGACCAATTGATGAGCCTGGTTATAATCCATCCATGTAGGCAAAGAGATAAAGGAGTCCAAGTCTAAAGATATAAAGATTCTGTTCCTAGCCTAATTAACTTTCTTTAGCTGTCGCTTTCATTCCATGTGAACCAAATGAGCACATTTATTATTGATGTACTCTAGTTTTGCTAGATTATATCCTTGAAATTGTGAAATAGATGAAAAGCACCCTATGATCAAACCTCTAAGGTTCACCATATCTTTTATTCTTTTGTTATGACAACATAATTTCAAAGATAACAGTATGATACACAGCTAGCTGTGTTTGTTTTGATATAGCTACTAAGAAAATAGCCGTACTAGCCTCTCATTGTAGTTCCAGCATATCTCATATTAGTATAAGTTAGAAGTTAAAAGATACTCGTTAGTCACCCTTTTCTTCATATGAAGGAGAAAGAATAGCAAGCAGGGTCCAAAATCTGAAGTAATTAAGGCTATCTATGCAAAGAATATATGAACAACAAATGTGACAAATCACGTTGGCGCTAACTGCTTATATATTCATAGTGAAAAATGTATTTTTAACATATGTTTTACACACCACTTATATGGGGATCAATGCATAAATAATTAAAGATTTTACTTACTTTTTTGGTAAATATGGTGGATGTGGTAAAGCAACTAACAATGGATAAGTAATATTTTCACTGAATTTACCGGTGATAATTGAAGTCGGTGGTTATTAATACATAGCTCCCTATATTTTTGCATGGATAGATTTATCAGTAACTTAACTGAAATCATCACATGTTTATACATGATTTTTTCAGATGTCAAAATTGGTGTCTACAAAAACTATATTCAAATAACACTTCGGATGCATAATAGTACTAACATCACGATGGCTGACAGGGGGTAATTAATATTGGGAGCATGGTAGCCAGCCCAGCATAACATCTTCTTGGAAGATTGATGAGTAAAAAGGGAGTAAGGACTGGATATGGATTGCAGCCACTTTTGTGACTTAACCACAAACACAGAAAGAAGAAAACACCCAAAAGATAAAAAGGGGCTTTTGTGCTTTTTCTGTCTGATCTGATCTGATCCATACACAGTTCTATGGCCATATTGGCCTGAGATTTTCTATATGGCCGCATGATACATGGCACCCGTGAACGTTTTAGTGTACAGCCACTGTAACTGGACCCATGTTGTCCTTTGTTACAGTACAAATTGAGGCCTCCACAGGAACACCTACCATAAAAATTATAAGAGTAAATACCTATTTTAATCCTTGACAAAAATTTCGGAGAATAAATTAGTTTCTCAAGATTTAAAAATTTTTGGATTGTCATTAGCTATTCAAAAAGGATGACACGTTAGTTCCTCTGTTCAAAATATTTTAATGATACAAATCTATATGAAGGAACTAATATGTCCTCCTTTTTAAATAGTAAAAGTCTATTCGGAAACTTTTAAATCTTGAGAGACTAATTTATCTCTTGAAACTTTTATCAAGGATCAAAACAGATATTTTGTCAAATCATAAAAAACCAACCGTACACAAAATTGAGTTTTCACTATTTTTAAACTAAAACATCAAAAGCTGATAACTCTAGTAAATTTATTGTTCCCTGTCGATGGTAACTATGCGGCATAAGCATAACTAAAGTTTTTGGAACTTGATATATACTTATATAGTGATATTCTAGTTGAGAGATTTCAGGCTCAATTTAGTGTTCATGTCAATTCAAGGAGGGCATTCTTCTATTCCTTATTAAAATATAGTCCAAATGCTCCTCAATTTTACAAATGGTAAGGCATGCATGTGAAAAAAGGAACTGGAAGAATGAGTGAAATTTACATGATGCAAATAACTTTCTTGGTTAAGGCAAAGTCGGCATGACTGGTGAGTTTACTAGTATTTCTTAGATTTATTTTTAGTACAATATTTCTTAAAGTTTAAGCAATAAGCTAATTTTGCACACTCTTGTAAATTACCCCAAAAGGTTCTATGATTTTTTACAATTCCCCCCCCCCCCCCCTTCTTTTTGCTCGGAAAGCAACAGCTAGCATCAGCAACAACTACACAACTGCACAACTAAACAACTCACTCAGTTTCTCCCTCAGCCCTTCCCACTAGTATATAAAGGGTAGCAATGCATTCACCTTATTCACATAGCTCTGCCACAATAACATTGAATTTTCATCATCACTATAGTCTTTCAAGTATTATACACATATCATATAGTGTTGTCACAATGGCCTCAAGCTCAGCTTGGACATCAAAGCAGAACAAAAGATTTGAGAATGCTTTGGCCATTTACGACAAGGACACGCCGGATCGCTGGCAAAACCTGGCCAGGGCCGTTGGAGGAAAAACCGTGGAGGAAGTGAAGACGCATTATGAGATGCTGGTGGAAGATTTGAAGCAGATTGAGGAAGGCCATGTGCCCTTGCCCAATTATAGAAATGCTGCAAATAATGCAACAGTTGGAGGCAGCAATGCCAAAGGTTGCAATTACATGGAAGAAGAACGAAGGTTACTACTTAACTCAGCCCCTATTGCCATTACCAACCTGTAGCATTTGCACTAATGTTGCTAAAGGAGACTCTATTTTACAAAAATTTAGAGTCTCTCTGGTTTATCATTTATGTTAACTTGTTCTGGTTAATTTACACACAACACAAACATTTCACACCTCATTGGGGACTATGTACTTATTTTATTCTTGTTATTGTTTCTATGCACTTATTTTATTGTTGTTGTTGTTGTTGTTTCTTGTTTCAACATGGATAAGATTTTTCATTGTGAATGTGGCCTGAGTCTGATTGTGTTCATATAATGCAGGCTGAAGGTTCTTAGCCTCCAGTGAAGTATGACAGCAGCAGAGCCAGACTAGCTAGGTGGGACAAAAAAGAGACATATTACCAATCATGTTAATTAAGTGACAACCAAAAATGCATGCACCTAGCTTGGTTCTGTAATAACAAAAATCAAATGTCATTTGATTTTTTTTTTTTCCTTTCGATTTCCATTTTTGTCAAGTATCAGTGCCAGCGTTATCCCTATGTGTGTATGTAAAAATCAAATTATCTCAATGACATGCCAACTGGTTGATGGTGAATCATGACCAGTTTTTGTCATGTTCTCTATATTAAATTGTCTTTTGGATGGATATAAAGGATAGAGACTAAAGTTGCAATCTGAGAAGAGATCTTAGAGCACTTTTCAAACTAAAAAACAAAGTGTGTGAGAGAGAGAGAGCAATAACAGAAAGATTTATGTAACAAACAAGAAAGTGATTTATACAAAATGACAGTACAAGTGTCTAGCTAAGTCCACCGACCATAATTTGGATTCATCATTACTGTCCAAAAGGTTTGAAACCGGGAAACATGAGATCCCTCAAAGGTTGACAAAATCAAGATACCCAACTTTTGCTATGCTAGAAGAGTGCGCAATAGGGTACTAATAACAACTTTTTTGGTAAGATTACTAATAACAACTTTGATGAGAGTTGTATTTTACGGCAAGTTATAATATAAATAGTAGTGAATGAGGAACTTAATAACATAGATTTTTAATAGATTCATAGCATGTTATCCGTTTGCTTGGACAATATAACCACATTTTATCCTATTATTACTATGTGAGGTTGATTACAAGGATCCACTTACATTTATTTATTAAAGGCTAAGTAGTTGAATTTTAATTAATGATTAGCAACTTCACGTATACTTCACTTCTAAAGTAAACCTTATATTTTGAGGATGTTGACTTAGCTTACATGTGAAGTGGTGATATTCATTCTTAGTTTGTAGACAAAATGGCTGAATAACAATTAAACCCACTTAATTGCTCTCACTTCTCACACTTAAACAATTATGACCTTTTTTTGCATGTGTATAGTCGTATAGAAAAAATATATACTCCTAACAGTCTCAGCAAGTTTTATTGATTTCAAATTACTAATTTGTTTCAGATAGCAGTAAATACCTGTTCTTGGAAATTTTCCATAAACAATTTAGGACAAAAATAATTGCATGAATTGATGGATATATTAGATAAAAAGGTTTAATGAATTTAATTTTAATTATTTTCTTTTGTTTTTGGATATCTTTAATCATTTTCAGTGTAAATTACATTATCATTTATTAATGTAGGGTTTGATTTTAGTAAACTATCAATGTCTTTTTTTTTTTTAACGTTATTTACTAATGATATATTATTATATGTATGACTTTTAAAATAACTGTTATAAAATTAAATAATTTTAATAATACAACAATTAATATTAGATTTCATTATAAAAAAATTTACACTAATAATATTTCAAAATTATAACAATATACATAATGGATTAGTTCATCTGGATGATCTTTTGCTCATATTTTAACATAACTGGAGTTTAATTCTTAGCATTACATTATTGGTGAGTTATCTATAAGTATTTTTATAAATATTTATTGAAATTGGAGGTATGTTCTAATCTTAGCATAGGATAAGTATTTCCTTCAACCTAAATTTTATCCTAAAAAAATTATAATGATGTAATCTTAAACTAATACTAATAATAGTTTTCCATAAAAAAATTATAAAAATTATATATTTTATTTAAATCCCATGTTAGTATCTTGGAGAAAATAATTGTTGGGAGAGTATCTTAATTACAGCATTGCAAGATGAGTTAGTCTTAAAACAAAATGGCTATAAGAATACACTATTAAAATCAAAAGAAAAGAAAACCTTATGTTCATCCTCATTGTTTCTTTTTTTTTTTTGTTGGAAAAACCTCATGTTAATTCAGTCCTTGCTAGTCCACTAGCTGGGATTTAAGGCCCAGTCAATTTATTCAGAAAAGTTAAACTAAACCCAAATCCAACCCATACCATTGGCATTCATCCCTCATCCCTAGTAGCTGACTCAACTCAAGCTGCACTTCACTTACCTTTTACTATTTAAACGAAATTCAGAGAGTCCACTAATAATTTCTTTCTTCGTATTATATAAATTGGATCCGTTCTGCGTGCAGTGCGGTGCAGTTACTTACTTACTTATATTCACTCGTTGCGTAGCTTTGCTTCGCATTCTCTTTTTCCCATTCCCGCTCTCTCTATTTCGTTTAGCTTGCAATGGAAGCTTCCACTTCTTCCTACAAGGTAGTTACTTCTTCTCCTTTCAATCTAGGGTTCCTCAATCCTCTTCTATCTCTCTTTCTATATCAATTCATGAATTGAATTAGTCATACGTTGCAATTTCCTCAAATTAACAACAACGCTACATTAGATCGGCGGTTACTCTCAGAAGTTGAATCACTCTGAAAAAATTAAAAATGATTCGCATTACTGATAGCGTTTATGTAACGGAAGAAAAACTAACTAACTAACTGAATTAGTTAACAACGAGCTAAGTCTGTTAAGGTGGTTGTAACTGTGATACGGAGGTGCTACGCTGCTTCGCATCCGCATGATCCTTCATGCTGCTATGCTATGTCCGTGATAGTTGCTGTTTAAGTGTTTAGTAGTTTGACATTCATTCTCATTGTTAACTCGCACTATTTTGCAGATCATATTGGGATCGTCCTCAGTAGCACGCCGCAAGATTCTATCCGAAATGGGATACCAATTCACGATAATGGTATACATATATGAAATTGATTAGGTTTGGATTTGAGTATTTGAGGTGTGGCTTCTTGAATCTTTGGCATTTCGTGCAGACTGCTGATATTGATGAGAAGAGCATCCGAAAGGAAACTCCGGAAGAGTTAGTTATGGCTCTAGCTGAAGCGAAGGTTCGTGTTCTAGTCGTTACAAAACTTATTGGTATTACTTAATTTGCTTAGTTGAAGCGATGATCTTGTTGATATTACTTAATTTGCTTGTTAGTTGATGATCCATACAACTTTTCTTCTATAGAAACCATATATTGTCATTACGTAAGAACCTGCAAAGCAGTTCTTCCTTGGTGTTAGTGCTGTATTGGATTAGGGGTGCGTTTTTTAATAAGAAAAGTATCTTTTTGAACAGAAAAATTACTTCTTAAGTTTGTGTAGCTTATTTGGATAAGCTTTTATCCAAAAAGTAGAATTAGAAAATAATTAGTTTTCTACTTTTTTTGAGAAAATAGGTTAGAAGGAGCTTCTGCTTCTGCATCTGCATTTTGTCTTAAAACTACTTTTTTTTTTTAAAACAAAAAAATTTATCCAAACATACCCTAGATTATAATTCTATTAGAGAGTAGAGAGACCTTATAAAGACTTGCTGGAACTGCTTTCTGATGTCACCTGGTTTGGTTCTTTCTGTGTCTTGTTTCCCTTTCCTTCGTGGAAGTGTGTGTCAAGATCAATTGTCCTCTGATTTTGGATGTGATTATGTGTCAGGCTAATGCCATCGTATCAAAACTTCAAACTACCAGTAACCAAGAGAGTGTTGATGAACCAACGATTTTAATTGCAGCAGACACAGTATGTCTTGCGTCCTTTCTGGTCATTGATGACCATTGCTTAGGTGTTGCTGCTTGTTGCTAGGTTGGTTTTCACCTGGGCCATTTATTAAATGAGGATATGTAGCTTACTAGCTTCTTTTGCAGAGGATGTAGTGTACTTCAGTTTGTACATTGCATATCTGGCTTCATCGGCCATTCTTATGAAGAAATCAAGAGATATGAACACTTCACTTCTTTTGCATAATTACAGACCAAATGTTGTCTTGGTGACCACGCTATAAAGTAAACACTATGGTTTTTATCTTCTCCCCTCTTTTTTCATTTTTTCATGCATGTCTGATGGGAACAACTGAAATTGATGTTGGTATCACTAAACTGCTACCTTTCTTACATTTTGAATGAACAGCACAAAGTAGAAGATTTATGCTCTTTATTTCATAATTTTTGGGTTCTGATACTGAGTTCCTATATTCTCTTTAGGACATGTTTCTGTTTTTATTTGGAATATTGAATACCTGCTCTTTATAAAATCATTTTAGTACACTAGGTTGCTCATAATTTCTTGACTGCTGCATATTCTCTCTCTCTCTCTCTCTCTCTCTCTCTCTCTCTCTCTCTCTCTTTTAAATCTGGTGCTCCTGTTTTTCACGGGTTGACTTTGTGTGACCCTGCTTGAAGCAGTTACATGGAGATGTCCTGCAATTGTTCACACTTTAGAAAATACTACTGTTTACTTGTAGTCATGCAGCCAATACTCATGTACTTATCTGCTCTCAATTCTTTTTCATTAGGCAGAAGCCATCTTACGAAGGCTCCCTGTTGATGACTACTTAAAGGATGCTGAGCCAACATTATTAATTACTTCTGACCAAGTATACATCATTTTTTTCTGAGTTCTGAATATTTCTTTTCTAATTTGCCATTGTATGTCTACTGCATTTATCTATGTGTAAGCAACAACATCCTTGATATTCTTTTTTTGAAGGAAAAAATCAGAAAAAGTTAAATAAGGTTATCATAGAAAATGACCAGCTTCATTATGGCTTGGTTTGCATGCATTGCATCATAACATTTTATGTCCCCCCCCCCCCCTTTTTTTTTGGCTTCTTAGGGATGTTAATTCAGGACTGTATTTGGCTAGTGTTTATCAATAGCCTAAAATATGTCCAGGGTCCAAACAAATTGATGTGCTGGCATTATGGCTGAAAACATAAATGACCTCCATCCTCTTACTTGCATGCCTGTGGTTGCTATCCTCATAAATAAATGGCCTTGTGGTGACAAAACTAGTTTGTAACAAATAAATTTTCAAGTTCCTTTCTTTCTCTGAGTCAAAGTTTGCTTATGCCATCATTATCAAATGATTTGGAGGTGGTGGTCTACGAAGGTGTAGTTAGGGAAAAGCCATCCAGCAAAGAAGAAGCTCGACAATTCTTGAGAGGTTTGTGTTATGTTATATTCCATTCATTTATCAACTAAAAGATAGTTCTGTGTGTGTGTGTGTGTGTGTGTGTGTGTTTGCATTTGTTGTTATCTTTTGACCTTCCAACTGCCTCCTATGTATATGTTTGTTCTTCATACAATTTCAGATTATTCTGGGAGTCATGCAGCAACTGTGGGATCTGTACTAGTCACAAACCTCAAAACTGGATTCAGAAAAGGAGAATGGGATCGTGTGGAGGTATAATTTGCTCCTACATTCTCTCTCTCTCTCTCTCTCTCTCTCTCGTGATTATTGGTCAGTCTGTCTCCTATTTTGCCTCACCAAAACAGATCCACTATTTGATAAGTGATGCCAATGCCTGTCCAAAAAAAACAATTGGGGAAGTAAAGCTTCACAACCATTACCTTCAACTATGCTAATAATTTGGAAAAAAAGGCCCCCTATTCTCCTGATAAAGTGATGAAGAAGTGGTTCTAGGTTTTGCTTTTCGATGTAAATAAATATCCATTTCCAAATAACACCCTGCAGATGATCCTTTGCTGAGATGGTAGCTACTTTTAATCTCATATATTTGTATTGCCTTCCAGACATTTTGAATGAATCTAAGATGAATTAGCACACCACCATCTTGTTTGTTTTTTGAGAGCAGTGTTCTATCCCTCTCTCTCTCTCTCTCTCTCTCTCTCTCTCTCTCTCTCATCCAGTGCGGGAATTTATTTCACCTTGTGATGTTTTGCAGATCTATTTCAATGAAATACCTGATGAAATCATTGAGAAGCTGGTATGTTTTGTTTCTTTTAGTTGATTATTTCATGGATGGTCACTGCATTGTACACGCGTGCTTACCATAGGAAGTTAGGAACTCTCTTAAATTGTTGAGTTGAGTGGTTGATATGCTTTTTATCCTTTTTCTTGTTGATTAGGTTGATGAGGGAATTACTCTCAACGTTGCTGGGGGCCTGATAATAGAGCACCCTTTGATATTGCCATTTGTTAGAGAAGTGGTAGGTTGACTCCTCTTTTATACTTATAGTTTGGAAATGTCAATGAATCTTAATAATAGCCATAGGAGGCATGCTGCCTTGACCTTGTGGGACAGGACCAAGTCAGACTCATGGCTGAAGTGCATTTCCCTATCGGCACTGATGCGGAACCCCGTGGATATAAAGATCCAGAAACCCCAGGCACACACTTTGATAGAAAACAAGACGTAGAATAACGACCCTCCCTACTAAACCCCCAAGAAACCTGTCCTTGGAAACGTAGATAATAGGGAAAAGATAGAATAGAAATTGATTGAATATCACAAGGAATTTACCTTAGAATGAATTCTCTCAATTTCTTGATGCAACAAGTAAAGCAAATCACTCACCTCACTTGCACACAAAAGCACTGTTTTCTTGAAAGAAAACAAAATAGAATTTCAATTAATCAAAAACTGATAAACAATGTGTTCCTTGAGGTATTTATAACCTCTTACACTAGGTTAAACACTTAATCTAAGTCCAAGCCCAATAAGAAGTGTTCTAATGCTAAATAATATGAATTGGGCTGGATAAAACATAAAATATAAAATATGGGCCAAATAAAATAACTAAAAGTTTAGATGTCCTAAATACTTAAACTAACTAAACTAAACAAGACCAAAATAGGATAATGGCCCAACATGGCCAGTATAAGTTTCTAAGCCCAATTAGCAGCAAATAACAAGATCTTGGGTTGTCCATTAGTATGTGTTGGCATCTTCTTGGCCCATTCTTGATACATGTCTTCCACAATTGCTTTAGCCAAGTTTCCAAAGCTTTCCTTCAGCATCTTTGCTCTTGCCCTTGTGATAGGTCCCACGGGCATGCTGAAATTCCCATCTTGCCCTTTAGTGCTGGAACGTCCAATTTGTCCTCCGGAGCACGTATCATTCACCCCAACAGTTAATGTTGCCGTTCAATATCTGCTGTAATGAATGCTTCTGTTGGGCCTATACTAAGCAATTAGCTGTTCTTGATATGAAGTGGCAATTTTCTGTTGTTCAATACTTAGAACTTTATTATCATTAGCAAAAAGGAATCTTTACTTGACTAAAGTTGAGCTAGTTCAAGATTGGTGATGGCAGCAAAAAGGCTACAAAACTGATTTAGAAATCTAGACCATTTTACATTTTAGCGTTTTACAACTCAAACTAGAGAAGCCATTTTACATGTTTTGTAGTATGGTAAATCTCCATGTCGATTATCCTGAAATCTTAGTGAAACCTCGATTTGCCTAACGTGATAGTTCATGTCATTGGTGTAGTGCAATTGTTTAAGCTTTAAAAAAAAATTACAGCTACTCTTTCTCTATTTCCTATTTCTTATTGACAGTAGATGATTTCTAAGTGATGGTATATTTGCAGGTAGGGACAACCGATAGTGTGATGGGACTTCCTAAAACTCTGACTGAAAAACTCTTAAAGGAGGCCCTGTAGCTTGAGCTACTGTTCCACCTTCCAGGGTTGCTTGGTAATAGCTTAATTTGTGACCTTCGTTCTCTACATTGATCTAAACTCATTTCTGTCTCTTATGGTAGCAGTTATCTTTCTGCAGGAATGTACTTTGTGGCAGTTATGTCATTTCAACTTTGTATTGGGTGTTCTGATTATGTTTATGCATTTTCCCATATTTTATTAGAGACTTTAGGTTGTATTTTGAATTGGATAAAGAATATAGTGTTGACATCTTAGTCTCACTCATGTCGATTGATTTAATTTAGATACACCGGGGAACATAGAGGAGTTGGGTTGTTGGCAATACTATTATACTGAAATTAAGGACATCGGAGATGATAAGCTTGATATTTTTGCTGCTTAGACACTTCTGGCTGCGAAATTATTGTGAGTTATGTCATCAACTAAGCAATGCTTGGTTGAATTTGTTGAAAAATCCAATAATAAATTAGCATTGAAAAATGCAAACGACATACATGTGGACAATCCAATTCAAATGTTTGATGATTTTTTGGGTCTGAATTCTAATTATGCTCCTGTTAGAATAGTGAATTAGTTTTTATGCATATAAATATTAAGGTAATTTATGTCCTGCAGTCAACACCTGCGAGCTGTGGGCATTTCCTAGGAGAGTAATGTTATTTGTACCTATTTTTTGGACTCGTACAAAGAGAGAAAGGTATAAGGTGGTCGGTTTTCCACCCTTTTTTTTTTTAACACTCGCTATTTTTGTGTCTTTTATTATGTGTCTATAATTAATTTAAAAATAAGTATAAATAACGTTTCTCTTCCTAGATTGACGTTAAGCAGTGCTTGTTTGTTATCAAGAATTCTCCATATTACACAATCAGGTGATCTATATTCCATTTCTCCACTTTTAAGAATTCTCCTTGGATGTACTATATTACTTATTTACTTTTCTCAATCTCCTTCAAAATATGATCAAATAATGAATTTGTTTTAACTGTTGTTTATACGAATAAGGATTGTTTTACTTATTTTATTTTCACAAAATATTTCATATTTTATGTTTTTTGAATGATTAAATGAGTGTGTATCTTAAAGTGAGGAGTTTGTGAGGATAATGAATATAATGAAGGATTTATCATAATTTTTCACTTTTCCTTATTTCTATTACTTAAATTGTTTCATATCGTATTAACTAAACTCAATAATATATATAACAACAAGATTACTTTTGATATTTATATCTTATCTGGTGTATGATTTTTTTAATAAAAATGACCACCAAATAAAAAGCTTTGTGCATGTGTTAATATAGAAATATTTTGTGGTGGATGACGTTGCCAACTTGTCTTCCTATCCATAAGAAAATTCGACTTGTCTCGCTCATTTAATACGTGTGAATCTGAAAACTTCTGGATCATCTGTTTCTGCTCGCCAGAGTTTTCCGTCCTTACATCATCCAATGCAAGGGGTTCCAAAAGTCTGGATTTTGAATTGCAAGGACATGTTTTTCCCTCACTTTAATAAAAGATTATCAGGGCCTGATATTTGTCTGGGTTTCCGGGATTGACAATATTACCAGTTTCTCGTTTTTCTCTCTGACTCGGTCTTTAGTATGCATTATTAGTTCGTCTTTTTATGCAAAAATAAATAAATAAAAATCATGGAGTGGTTGAAATTAGAAAAAAAAAAGATATTTACGTCAGCATGTACAGTCACATATTTGTTCCCAGTCCCACCCACCCTGAATAGAAGAATCCCAGTTGCCGCTCAGTGCACGGAACCGTTATTTAACCGTTTCTAGAACAGTTCAGTTCAGTACGCTGAAGCTATTCATATGTTTTTTCACTTCTCTACCTAAATTCTAAACCTTTTCTCTTTTCTCTGCAATACATGTGTTACTTTCTCTAGTTTCTTCCTTTCCCTTCCCGCTTACAAAGAATTTGGAATTATTATTAATACAAGACAACCCCTCCTCATGTTCTGTCTCTTCTTTGCCTCTTTACTCAGACCCAGAGTCACTAATCACGATTACACACAAACCCCAGAACCCAGTATTCTTTTATTATTGTTTCACTTCTGAAGATGACTGTCACCACTGCCACAGACCAAGGTGGTGCCCCCGCCCCCGCTGTTCAGATCCAGCAGCCCAGTCGGATGGTGCTCCCAGATTTCCTCCAGAGTGTCAACCTCAAGTATGTCAAACTAGGTTACCACTACTTGATCACCAATCTCTTCACCTTATGCTTTGTGCCTTTGATCATTGTGACCTTAATCCAGGTCTCCCAAACAGATCTTGATGATCTCCACCATGTGTGGCTTCACCTCCAGTACAACCTCCTCACTATCCTCACCTGCTCTACCTTTCTAGTCTTTGGTCTCACCCTCTTCGCCCTCACTCGCCCTCGCCCTGTATACCTTGTAGACTTTGCTTGTTATCGCCCTGCTGACCATTTCAAGGCCCCCTTCCACAGCTTCATGGAGCACTCCCGCCTCACCGGGGACTTCGACGATTCCTCCCTTGAGTTCCAGCGCAAGATTCTCCTGCGCTCAGGACTCGGGGAGGAAACCTACGTCCCCGAAGCGATGCACTTCATACCTCCTCGACCTTCCATGGCTGCAGCCAGAGCTGAGGCTGAGGAGGTTATGTTTGGCGCTTTAGATAATCTCTTCCAAAACACCAATCTTAAGCCTAAGGATATTGGCATTCTTGTGGTGAATTGTAGTTTGTTTAACCCCACACCTTCCCTGTCTGCCATGATTGTTAACAAGTATAAGTTGAGGGGTAACATTAGGAGCTTTAATTTGGGGGGAATGGGGTGCAGTGCTGGGGTTATAGCTGTTGATCTTGCCAAGGACTTGTTGCAGGTACATAGGAATACTTATGCTGTTGTTGTTAGCACTGAGAACATTACTCAGAATTGGTACTTTGGGAACAAGAAATCCATGCTCATACCCAACTGCTTGTTTCGGGTTGGGTGTTCTGCTATGCTGCTCTCCAATAAGTCTGCTGATAGGAGGAGGGCAAAATACAGGCTTGTTCATGTCGTGAGGACGCATCGCGGGGCTGATGACAAGGCTTTCCAGTGCGTTTATCAAGAACAGGATGATGCTGGGAAGACCGGTGTTTCCTTGTCTAAGGATTTGATGGCAATTGCTGGTGGGGCGCTTAAGACCAACATCACCACCCTTGGCCCTTTGGTGCTCCCAGTTAGTGAGCAGCTTCTGTTTTTTGCTACTTTGCTGATGAAGAAGCTGTTCAAGGCCAATGTGAAGCCTTATATACCAGATTTTAAGCTTGCCTTTGATCATTTTTGCATACATGCTGGGGGCAGGGCGGTCATTGATGAGTTGGAGAAGAACCTCCAACTGCTCCCTGTGCATGTTGAGGCTTCTAGGATGACCCTTCACCGGTTTGGGAACACTTCATCAAGCTCCATATGGTATGAGTTGGCATATATAGAAGCCAAAGGGAGGATGAGAAGGGGCAATAGGGTTTGGCAAATTGCATTTGGAAGTGGGTTTAAGTGCAATAGTGCAGTATGGGAGGCACTTCGTAATGTGCGGCCATCTCCTAATGGACCCTGGGAAGATTGCATTGATAAGTATCCTGTGGAAATACCCTCATAACTCAGCAACATATTGTTTAGAATTTAATTCAGGGTACCCTTCATTGGTATCCTGACCCATTTTCCCACATCCTCCACGTTCTGCCTCTCCGTTGCAGATATCTTCATACTGCAATTCATTGTGTCTTCTGTGTTTGATGATTGTGGCTTTCCATTTAATGATATTCATGCGTCTGGGGTATTATGATGCGGGGGATTTCTGATTTTTGTACTGTCAATGCTCTTACGGATTTTTTTACAGGTGTAAAACATTGTGTTTTTTTCACTATGTATAATTTATAAGTTCACTGTAATCTTCTGTAAATTTCTAGTCAACTAGCTTCCGAAGTCTCATGCCTGATTTCCAGATACTTTGTGCTATCTTAAAAATTGTGCAAGGCTTGTTAGTAGGTAATACTATAGTCATGGGAACTCTCTTGCCTTCGCTCTAGTTGGTTTGTTGATGTTGAACGTTCCCCTCCATTTCGCTAGAACATTTTGGCGAAATCAGTTTATGCTGCCGCACCAAAGATTCAAGTGTTTCAATATCCTATTTAAATCAAAGTTGCAGTATACTTCTGTCACACGAGTCTTCGTTTTGATCTTTACCGCCATTTCAATCTATGACTTAGTAAAGCTATATTAATTAGAATAATCAGTTTGTGAACTGAACCAATAGGAGTATTTAGCTTGTTTGATAAACTTTACAGGATAGGACTTACATATTAAAATGTCAAAGTATGAAATAAACTGTCGCTTTCTATTATCTCTGTACGAAATATTTTATACATGGCGTCCGTCCAGATCTGTTTTTCTTTCCTTTTAATGTAATCACTTTTTCCTTTTTTTTTTCAAAATAACTGAAGTTAAATTCTAAATTACGCAAAATTAATTTGTTTGACTTACAGTCCTAGAAAATGTTATCGTGGTCGCACTTAAATTTATTTTAACTACATATTTTCAACCCAAGCACTCAATACTAAGCAAATACCTTACCCGCAAGCAACCGAAGCATGGACCGGGCAATATAAATGTATAGTACCCACATAGAATGGGTTGATGAAGTAAGCAACTTTGACTTTTAGATTGCGGCAGGAGGAATTAATTCTTGTGTAGAGATCACGTAGTTCTCCTATTTTTGCAGTCACATAAGAATTAATTTCATGAATAGTTGAGATGGACAAAATTTGTCGTGATAACTCGGGAGTCTCACAAAAAAGGACGAAAAGAAGAAGATGAAGAAGGAGTTTTTGGTGTACTATCTGTATTTATGCATAGCCAACAATGGTTTCGACGGAAGAGCTTAACTAAAACTCAAGTTAGGATTAATGAAGATTATGAACAAGCTGGCATACTCATTGGAAGTGTGGATCACAGTTATCTACACATAAGGTTGAGCTGCGGTAAAACGGTAGTTGCACTAAAATCTCCAGCTCCATTCTTAAATAACAATCAATTCCATTTATTTGTTTCCAATCAGTTGCATCACAATTGACAGTGGCTAGATAAATAATGATACTAATTTGGCTTCCTTTTTTGTTGAACCCAAAAGAACAGAAAAACGAATTAAATTAATGAGGAACAATTATCAAGATCCATACAGAAGCACTAGCTGAAAAGTAAGGAGCCAATTCAAACAGAACTGCTACGAACTTGCCAGTGTGAATACTTGCATCACCCAACAATTCCAATATATATTACAATTCCGACTTTCTGAAATCAGCTTATGATAAGAATAAAACAAAAGCTGCTAAGAGAAAAATCTTCATCTGAAAGACCATTGGATTTCTTCAAGAGTTTTTCCCTTTGTCTCAGGGACCCAAATGGTAACAAATACTACTGTCAAAGCACTTACTACTGCATATATGGTGAAGGTTCCTGAGAAGAATAGAGGTAGCAACTGGTTAACAGCAACTAACAAAACTATCAAGAAGAAAAGTACAGGAAATGCATACAAACCTCCAGAGCTCCAGTCCAAGAGCAAATTTGCTGTCATTGTGACCAACCAGGAAAAGAACCAGTTGGCAAGTGTTGCAACACTTCCGGCAAGGCCTTTGATGTTGATTGGAAGAATCTATAATGCAAATATTCAACACATCAACTGTCACTTCAAATGCAACTAGTAATCCAGACAATAATTTTATTTCAATAATTTATGTGTCATGCAAATGCAATCATCTCAGAAGTATAATCTTGTGCTCAACAATAACTTGAATAAAACAGTTTGACCCATGTTCCATACAGTCATTTTTCTTTCCCAAAATAGATGATCCACAAAGAATATTGTGCAGCATTGATACATCTTAAAAGTAGTAACAGGTCAGGACCTAAGATTCCAATTTTGGAGGAAATATAAGTAAAAGTTGGACTTTCAGCACTTTAAAATAAACAACAAAATGTAGATTTTTGTTTTGGGTTGACACAAATTGTAACTTATCACTATTACATCTATACAACAGCTACGGGGGCCTGTGTTTTAACTTCTGGTAAATGAAAAAGGAGAAATTTATCTTCTCAAGGCATTTTTATAGAAAGTAACATTTTTCTTATTTCCATCGAAAGTACTTTTATACCTTTCAAATGGTAAACCAAACGAGCACTAGAAGGGTAGGCCAAAATCCTTCAGAGAAGGGGTGAGGGGAAAAAGCACCTAGCCAGCTAAAAGCATTCTTTCGGGAGCAGGCAGGGGAGTTATAGAAGAGTAAATCCAAACAAAATATGATCTTAATGCATATCACTTTGCAGCATATTCCTGTAACTTGGACAAGAGCCTAAAAAGGGGGAAAAAATCGTAAAATATGTTACCTCAGACATTATAATCCATGGCATAGCTCCCATTCCCAGAGAGAACGCAATAACCATGGCCTGAAAGAATTGGAAGTTCAAAATAAAATGCTTAGGGAAACAACCAACCAAAAACTTTATATATATATATATATATATATATATATATATATATATATATATTCGCATACCACGACTCCAGCCACTGTTAGGATGCTCAATACCCCATACAAAGAAGATTCCTCTGATATGTAATCCTGGGAGGAAATTTAAGGCATAATTATCATAGAAAAATATTTAAAAAGATGAAGAGAGAGAGGCATACCCATTTTTTAACATGCATACACATGTAATAAATAATCCATGACGTATAAATAGCAAAAAAAAGTCAATAATACTATTACCTTCACATAGAATGCGACTGCAACAACTAAGAGACTAACAGTCATTCCAGTTGAAGAGACCTACAATGAGAGATTTGACTATTCTCATTCTGATCCTCCAAGGAAACAGTCACATGTAATTAAACATGACAGAAAAGTTCAGACTCACAATAAGAAGAAGCCGGCGACCTGATTTGTCTGCCAACCACAAAGTTATGCATGTGGCAAGAACCTGGATGAAATGTATATATTTGTCAGGTTATGATTTGAGAATACTGGATAGAAAAAATGGGAAATAGCACAAGCTTCTTTTCAGCTGAACCTGAACAGCACCAACTCCCAATGTAGCTACATCACTTGAACTAATTCCTGTGAAATATATGTAGAAATGTTGAGAGTCAAGAAGAATTTATACATAACAGAATGAAAATTGAAACACAAGCCAATCTAAACAAATTACATCTCTTTACTAATTTCAATACATGGTTCTGGACGGAAAAGAGTGTAATTAAGGCCATACAAACATCATGTTTCATGATTCTCTAATATTGTTCCTAGTATAACATACCAGCATCTTGAAAGATGGAACTGGTGTAAAAAAGAACTCCATTAATTCCAGAAAGTTGTTGCAGAATAAGTAGTCCATTTCCAATCTACAGGTGATGAGTTAGTAAAAACTGGTTAGCCTCTGATGGTCATTGTTATCAAATCCAACTCAACAAGGCTGTGATGGATTGAAACTAATTGTTCTAGACAGATGAGAAATACCATTAGGGGAAGCCAATATCTTCTTTGTCTGAGTTCTGCAAATCGAATTGTAGTTCTTCTGTTTGTTGATGCAACAGCCCTCTGAATAAAATGACTCCATTGTTTAAGGTCCATTTTATGAATCAATCAATGCTTATAAAAATGTTGGACATCAGGAATGTGAGGGTCATTAAATGCAACAAAATTGATGAATGCTCATTACCTTAATTTCATTCACTTCAACAGAAATATCAGTATCAAAACCTCGGAGCACTTGCAAAGAAGTCTCAAATTCATCTGTCATGCCCATTTTTGCCTGAATTTAGCGAACAAAATTCACTTTAAATTATTATCACATATTCAATGACACTCAAGAACACTGATTCGTGAGGCTTACCAGCCATCTAGGAGACTCAGGAATGAAAAATAGAGCAGGTATCAATATTGTACATGGTAAAATTCCTGCAAGAGTAAGGGCATAAAGGTTGCTTAATTTAAATTTTTTGTAATTATATACAAGTCATTATTATGTAGTAATTCTGAAATAATTTTTTCCCCCTTTGAGGAAGGTCAAGAAATGTAATTCTTCAGTTGATCTGAAAGCAATGCATGGGCTTTGACCCCTACCAACAGTCACAGCTTGGAATAAATCTGAGACACATTCTGATTCTTATCTAATTAACCACAACTGGTTTTACTGATACTAACTAAACACTGCCAAATTTAGTGTATGACATTTTACAGTTACAAGAAACATAAATCCATCCATTTGCAGGCGGAGGGTAATTTTCCAGCTTGCTAAATCTTATAGGGGATTACCTAAAACTGCAAGAATTCTCCATGGAACAAAGATCCCCAGCAGATAAGCCAGCATAATTCCAATGGTGACAGATAGCTATGCAGAAAGAAAAGAATAAAGTTCATTAATGTAGGAAATGTTAAAATGTTAATATATAGCATTGAAATTTCAATGTAATGCTAACTCTTTGAGGTATCAACCAACCTGGTTAACTGAAACCAGACCACCCCTCAAGTTCTGAGGTGATATCTCGGCTATATATACCGGCACCTATGAATTTGAATGCTCAATAATTATGTTACACATAACATAATCCCACATTAGCAATAAAGCATTTTAAAATTACCGTGTAAGATATAATTCCAACGCCAAACCCTTCCAACAACCTTCCCATATAGAGAAAAGAAGCATCCTGAAAGATGAAGAACATGTTAAGAAGACAAGCTCATTACTGCAACTTAGTTTGCTTTGGATGGACCAAACTAAACAAATGGGGGAAAATGCAATGATCCAAACTTACTCTGGCAAATGAGATGACCAACCAACCTATAATGTTTGGGATGGATGCAATCATCAAAGACTGCAAATTGAGAGAAGAAAATGGAAGTGGCCGTCGACCATTGTCAATTAACAAACAAAGAATAGAATTAGCCATCAAAAATCAAATTAAAGGAGAAAAAAAATGTGCTTATATCTACAAGAAAAAGAAAATATGGTTACCCCTTTGCGCCCTATATACTCAGCAATCTGACCACTAGCTATTGCTCCAAACATGGCACCCACATTGGACAAAGAACCGAACAAAGAGAACTGGCCAACCAAAAACAATGAAGTTATGAATGGAAAAACTGACATTGACAGAGCTTTATCCCTATGGTAGACCGACCTGGCCGAGCCAGATTAATTGGAGCCTAATGAACTCCAGATACTAGGGGTTTGCCCAAAAAAACAATGTATTTATGAAACATAACAAGATGGAACAAAAATCAACAGATACTATACTAATTCTCATTCATGATGTCACAATTTCATACCTCAGAGACTGAGAGGTGAAGATCAGTGATTATAGCAGATTGGGTAGGTGATGTATAACCACCCTGCCAAAAACCATCAAAAACTTAGATCAAGGGCTTCCTAGTATGGTTTTTGTAACAGTGAAAGCATCCATATCTATCTTACTGTGAAACCAAACTGAATAGGACCCAAAGCAACAATGAGAACACAGGCAAACACAGAAATGGAGGCATCCCTAATGGCCTGTGAAGACCCCAACAAGCTGGATTGCCTGTTGCTCATACGGTACCAGCTTCCTGTGTGCAGGAATGGCTTCTTGAGATCCCTTCCTTCTTCATTGTCCTCCCTGAAACTCATGGCTCTCTATGATTCTATCTACCTGCTTTTCTGCTATGACAATAAGCTCCTTCTTCACTCAAACACACCTAGCTACAGATACAATACAATTAATGAATGTTCATGTGCTAATTAAATTTCATGAGATATTACAGCGTGGTTGGTAAGAATATATATATATATATATATATATATATATATATATATATATATATATATATATATATATATATATATATATATATAATATTATTGTTATTATAGTCTACTAGTTAACGTGGCCACACGTCATTAGTTCATCATTATCTTCTAGTGATTCATATTCACATAAGGTGTCTCTAAATTATCTTAAGTTTGAAACAGTTTAAGATTAAAAGTTTTTTAAATAACTTTTTGAAAAATAATTATTTTATATCCTGGAAATAATCCCACGCCAAACATCTACGAAGTGAAACGTTGGCAGACATGAAAACTTACCTTGCACCTTCACCTTATCTATCTTCAAAGGTTTCTTTAGCATTGGGAAGTAAATAATAGTATTAGTATTTGCTCACAGATTCAACGTTGGGGTTGATGTTTCTGCTGATTCTTGCGTGGCTTCTGTTCTTCTTACCTTCGCTGTCTTTGTGTCATAGACGGAGCTGTGGGTCAAACATTATATTATGAAAATTATTACGGTATTTGGTTGGTTGAATTAGTTCAGCAAGCATTCTAAGGCTGAGAGAGTCTTATACCGCGCTAAGCTAATCTAATCCGAGTTAGATTAAGATGATTTAAATTAAAAAAATTATATTATAAAAATATTAAATAATGAGAATGAGAATTTTTACTAAAATTATGCGACATACTTATTAATTTTATATTAATAAGTAAATTAATTTATTATTTTATTTGATGATCATCTTGTTTTCTATTCAAAATTTTGAGCATTTGTTTTTTCTAATTACGCAACGTTACTTTTATATTATTATTAATAGTAAATGCAAGTAATGAATTTGTCTTTAAATGGGTTGATAGATCAGATCAAATTAGTTTAACTACTGGTTGACCGGAACCAATAAAGTATGCCCTTTAATGCGTACTCGCTTTTTGAGTCTTTAATGTTAAGTATTTATTTAGGATACAGCGAAAAGCAAAAGGGCCTTCATATTAAGAAAGGTTCAAATGAGAGGTTAGGTAATAATCAATAATATTAATATTAATATTAATATGCATATACACTTTTTTTGCATTACCAAAAATAATATAAAATTTTTTTGACAATGACAATCAATAATATTATTAATATCACATCCACTCATCTCAATCCCAACTTCATTCCCATTTCTCTGATCCTTAGGGTTTGGCTAAGTCAAATCAACATGTGATCCTACACCCAAATTAATTTTTCGTGAGAACAACTTAAAAATATTTCTATGACCCCATTGATATTTCCAAAATATAAGGTACCTCACACCCAAACCGTTTCTAATTATTGTTTAGTGAGTAATCATTTTAGTTTTTGCATTTTGAAGATTCGGATATGCTCATCGACATGATGATATGGAACAAAAAAAAAAAAGAGAAATGAAAAGTACGGGAATAGTGAAAACATGAGTATGAGTTTTCTTTTTCTCCCAAGTAAAGTTGCCTTTTTTCTTTATGGGACAAATGTGAAAAACGAAAGAGAAACATAAATAAAACCATTAATTGGTTGCAGACGGTGAACTACATCGTCGTTCGCTCGTTTGTTAGACTGACTTTTTGATGTTGTGTGCTGTGGGTCTAGTCAAAGTGACCTCCATTATCATCCACGATCATGTTCTTTAAGATTCGACACCTGAATCACGTGTGATGATTTTTTTCTTTTTTTTATATATATATTTTTTATTAGAGACAATTCTATTCAAATATTATGAGATATTTAAATGTGAGCGACTTTTTCACATAAGACTCTTAATGTGATTAGTTACGTTAAGATGGACTATCCTTCTTACTACTAGACTAAATCTAAGTTGGTCAATCACATGTGATGATATTAAATAGTTACAAATTTGGTGAATAAAATATTTAGAAGGAATATGGATGTCACACATGTCTCATTTTTAAAGAACATGATATATATATATATATAAAGAGAGAGAGAGAGAGAGAGAGAGAGAGAGAGAGAGAGAGAGAGAGAGAGAGAGAGCACATACAGACATAAGAGCAAAAATAAAAATACTACAGCAGAGCATAATAAATAGAAAATCTAACAATCAAATTTGTATCCAAAACCAAATGTACTAATTCATTTTTTTTATTCCCTTAAATTACTATTATTTGAAAGTTATTAAATTTTAGTTAATTTAATTTAAATTAAGTTGACTTATTATAAGATAAAGTTCTTCTAATATTATTTTTTTTTTTTAATACAGAAATTTGGATCTGAAAGTTTATTTTAAAAAAATAAGTACTAAATTACTTGAAAAATTAGAAATTGAATTGCATCGTCTAATGGATGGAAGCAAGTTTGGACTGTCCCATAAAGTCCTCGTCGTCGCATATATCGTATGATTTTTACTTTTTTGTTTTGGTCAAATCAAACGAAATCCAAAAAGTGTATCTTTTGCAGACTTGGGCCTACAATGACCGCGTCTTGTTGTGAGGACTAAGCTCCTTATTGGTTTACTACGTTTTGGGTCAAAAATTCTTGGTCCACTTAGGGGAGGACAACATTGAACACCAAGATGGACAGCATAAAAAGCCCATGCTTATACTTTGGACTCATGTTGATCTATTAGGCTTTCAAAGGCCTAGTTAATTGGGCCCAACAAGGAACAACTTAACATGCAGAACTCGCTGTGAGTTGCCGTATATATACAAGACCCAATAGGTCTATGGATTTAAGAGATGAACAGGGGGGGGGGGGAAGGGCTGGCTTGAAATGGAGATCCCGTACTTAGGTCCACGAATAAATCACTCAGTATATAACAGCAGATTATACAAAAAAAAAAAAGAAAGAAAAAATTAAATGAACGATTGGGATAAATAATTAATAAATATTATTAATAATTTATTAAAATATATAAAATATTTTTAAAATTGTAAGATAATACAAAATTGCAAAACAGTCCATCACCCTTCTTCTCTCTTTTGTTCCTCTCTGATCCGACAATTTTGGTCCACGAATGAAAGTGCCTTTTATCTCTACTATGACAATGGCGATAGCTCTAGCCTCCAAGCACTATCAATGGCCATAACGAAGTTCTTGTTAGGGTTGGAATTCAACTAGCTGCTAAAGCTACAATTGGTGGACATCAAATAAGGCCATGCCCGTTGTTGATGATTCCATCATGAGAGAAATTGTTGTGCCTCTAAATTTTAAAATGAGGTCACACATCACTGATTTTTTTTAAAAAATTAAATATTAAAATTTACTGTATCCTAACTAATGTAAATTTTTTTAATATGTAAAAGTTTAAATTAAGAGAAAGACTTGTTTCAATCCCACAATAAATAATTGGTGCAAATCTATGGAACAACACTACTTCAACACAAATGCTAGTTTGACACATGCAGGATAAGGTACTTAATAACAACAACGACTAGTGTCCTATCATAGAAGATAAGATACTTAATAAAACACCAATATTATTTAACAGTACTCTTTGGAATTGAAAATATTTGTGTTTGACACTTAGAAACACTGCTTACATGGAAATGTTTGCACTTGATGATGATGTTGGTAGGTGAAGTGAGAAGTTATAATAGCATGCAATACTGATATTTGATCTATATAACCGATTCCACCTAATTGAAATATGCTTGATTGTTACTGTTGATTAGGTTTTACAGATTAAATGTGACTTTCAAGTGATCGTTTAACCTTTAATCCTTTATCATAATATCTTTTGTGTGAGATCTAAAAGTAATGAGTTGTTCCTCTCACCTCAAATAATAAGCTTGCCTTCACCTTATATGCGTCCTATCCTATCTACATATGTATATAATATTGTGAATATTTTTCTATGCTGCATTTTGTCCGTTTGTTTTGCATTGTGTTTTATGGTGTGTTATTAATGTTGTATCAAGTCCTGTGCTCAAATGTCCTTTGCTTACTTTCTGTTCTCGTTCTTCTCTGATGTTTTATAATTATTAATAATGTTCGAATAATAACGCAGTTATGATGCATGTCTCTCATTTCTTTGTCATATGTAAAGGGCGGCATGTGCTTTCATCGGGCTATGTGAATGTGAGCACTTAAATGGAAGATCTTGTTAATGAAACTTGAACATTATGGGCATTTAGTGATTAATATATGATTACCTTATGTTCAGTAAATTTGGTGCAAAGATTAATAAAAGGGCATAATTATCTTAGCTACTCTTGCAAATCTGGTGATGACTTTAGCTAGTTCTTCGTGCATTTTGATTTTGTTTCTCGGCCATTTTAATTGCACAAAACAAACAGAAAAGAAGAAAACTTGATAGAAGAAAAGTATCATTCTTTCACTGTTGGCATACTCTCCATCATAACAGCAATGTAGTATACCATTGAGTACATCAATATATTGGTCAAAGTAAAAAAGTGACCAGTGCTGCTTCCTGAACATGATAGATTTCACCCTCCAGATATCGTTTCAGGTTTCACGGCAAAATTGTCTATGTTGATACAACTTAAAGAAAAAACTATTGCATAATAATGGAGTGAGCACAATTTTATGTAACATTTGGAGTGAGCACAATTTTATGTAACATTCTAGGAGAATGTAATAATTTCCCCAACTAGAGTGTATTCATGCTATCCTAAGTCAATAATCAATTGATACATCATCATTTTGGATATAAAATAATTGTCTGATGTAAAAACTTGGTCAATTATTTAGTTCAAAATGATGAAAACGAGTTATTAACTTAGGTTATACTCCTTGTATAGATAAATCTATGTTAGAATTTTTCATGCTTGAGGTAATGATGCATAGGGGGCTTGTGATGGTGCCAATTCAGGTGCTTCTGTGGGTGCACTTGTTGGTGCCAATTCTGGTGCTTCCACTGGTGCACTTTTTGGTGCCAATTCAGGTGCTTCTACTCGTGCACTTGCTGGTGCTTCTTCAGCTGTCCCTGAAGGTGAAGCTTGTGGTGCTCCTCTAGCTGAGTCATCCACATCCTCATCCACATCCTCATCTGCTAAATCTGCTGGTGCCTCAGCAGTTGAAGATGCTGCTGGGGTACTTTCACCATCGGTTCCCATATCACTGTTGTGACAGAAACCAAAATACATGTTAGTCTTCTAAAATTACACCAAAATCTAATTAACTGGTGAGATTAATTTTGATACACTGTTTTATACTGTCATCTAATTATATATTTCTATTTATAAGACTTTTAAGATAATAGATACTTAAGTCATACACCTTTACTGATGTGACAGTACGTAATTGGATATTTATGTAGTGCATATAAATTAAATCCTTAGTTGTTTGCTTATAAATACCTTAAATTGGTCATCTCAAAACAAGTTGGTCATCTCAAAACATACTTGTTGACATCAAATTGATGAATGTCACATTTTTCCTGTTAAATAGATATTTAAAATAACAACTTTATTTACACTATTTCTCACATTACCTTCTATAATAAAGGAAGAGAAATGCATCTTTTAAAATGTAATGCACTATTTTGAATTCTCTTCTTTGTGAATATCCAAAACAAAATTAAATATATATATATATATATATATATATATATATATCATTTTAAATTTACACAACTTATACTACTTGATCACCTAATTTTTCACATACTTACTTTCACATTATACCATGTGTGATCCAAATGTGAACTAATGTGCAAATAACAAATTTTTTTCTCTTTTTTTTTTTCTTTTTTCTATTATGTTAAGAGGTAGGTAAGTAATAATGTAACACACCAATGTGCATGTGAAATGTTGTGAAATTGGGAGAGAAAGAATGACCCATATCTAACCTGGCTTGTGAAACCCAATCACCCAAAGATGCTCCATCACCTTCATCACCCAAGGCATCCTCAGCAGCCTTTTGGGCAGAACCATCACCAAGAGCCTTCTGAGCCTCATCTATTGTTTCTTGAGAGATACCTGCTTGGCTTGCTTGGGATAATACACTCTGCCATGGATCCTCCTGACCCAAAACTGAATGCAGTGGCAAAGCCAGCACCAATGCAAATACCAAAGCCAATGATACCTTTGCCATTTCCTTATTGCTTTCCTTTGAATTTAATAATTGAACAAACAAAAGCCTTCACAAATTTGTGTATCTAAAGGTTGCAATCACGAAGTGCAACTTTTCTCAGGTTAAAACAAGGTGCTTTATTTATAGTTCAAGGATCAGTTACATTTGGCTTTCATGTACAAATATAAAATGGGGTCCACACAGGTGTTAAGTACTCGGCTCTCACATAAAAATTTGTTATATTTGGAAAAAAAAAAAAAAAAACTGTGTTTTATTTCCTAACGGTAGGTGTTAAATATTTGTTTTGCAAAGCCTTCATTTGCGGCTTTACTAATTATATATAGCATTGTAGCCACAAGGTGGTGGTGAATTATTCTCCCCTCTTAATCACCTTTATTAAGATTTATTTTTAGAGCACAATAATTAAAAAAAATTCTTTTTTTTTTTTTTGCATTTTTTCCAAAGGTAACTGGAAAAATAAATACATGACACACATTAACATGAATTGCTTGCAACTGGTTGCCTTGTCGTAGTAGTACATGTGTAGAAAGAAGTAACTCCACAGTAACATGAACTGCACGCAATTGCCTTGTGATAATTGTAGAAAGTAGTGACTCGACATCTCAATAATCTTGCTTCTCTAGAGAGTCAAACTCATTATATCTGTCCGGAAAGAAAACAAAGATGGCATAGAATAAGGAAGGAACAATATAATTCAGCCCTAAAATAAACTTGATGAGTGTATAAATTAGTGGATAAATCTATTCTAACTGCAAGTGGGGTGGTCCAATAAGGCTGCACTATTACTTGTTAAAACACGAATTCCTTGTAATCCATGACAGAAAATTGTTTCGTACATCATTAGGATATATTATAGGAAAAATTGACTTTCATTCCTCTCAATTATAAGTCATGTATACTTTAATTTTTATATTTTAAAAATATATAAATTGACCCCCTAAACTTTTGTGAATATGTGTTTTAGCCAATATAAGTGTACTATATCTCTTAACTTCGAATCATATATAAATTGACCTTTTAAATCTTTTTAAATGTGTAATTTGATATCCTAACTTTTTTTTAAATATGTGATACATTTGTTAACAATTAATATAAAAATAAACAAAATGGTCAATTTACATATTTAAGAAAATTTAGGGGATTGATTTATATATTTTTAAAATTTAGGTGTTAAAATGTACCATTATCAATAATTCAAGAGATAAAGTATTTTTTTCCTATATTATATTAGTCTTAACTAATACCCATATTGATATATTGGTATAAGTGTAATGATAATCCTCTAGCCCATCAAGTGTGTAATTAGGACCTCTGAAATTATTATAGGTTTAATAAGGTGATTTCTATAATACCCTTTTAATTTTAAAGGGTTTGAAACCCTTTCTGTATATCCCAATTGCATTTAACAATATATCAAATAATTATCCACATAAACAATGACATGGTAATATTTTAAAATTTAGATTTGAGCCTTTTAACTTTGTCTTATTACAATTTTTTTCCAAGATCTTTTTAGAAAATTAAAATCTTGTCAATCTTAAACATCAAACTTATTATTCCCAAAAATTTTAGACATTTTGTTTACTTTCGAAATTAAAATTGCTTCTAGTTGGGACGAGAGTTGTGAAGGTGCCAAAAGAAGTGCTATGGACCTCAGCCCTCACCAACATTTGTTACTTTCAGCATCTTGTTGCCTTTATCAATATTATCATTATATTTTTTTTGGTTTGTTGTAATGCACTTTCATCCCAAGCTGAAAATGCTAATGTATGCACCCTCCAACTTGCGAGGAGGTGTTAGAGTATATAGAATTTGTTAGTTTATAATTAGAATTAGTTAGAAGATTATGGTAGTCAATTACATTTTCTCTCACTATATAAGTCATATTGTGATTCTATTGTATCAATCCTTTTCATTTTATCAATATATAATTTTAGATTTCACTTTCAATTCTCTTTTTTCTCTACTTTACCATGTTTCTCAACACAAATAGTTGGTTCTTTACAAAAAGGGAGAAAATTTTGAAACAAATAGAAACACAAAATCATTGTAATAATGTGATTTCTTTGCATCTTCAGCTATCCTTGTTGCCAATTTGCTTTGGATACATTGATTCCAGCTCCAGTGTATCTGGGTAGTGGGACTTTACCCTGCTCTATTCGATTGATATCTTCCTCTAAGATTTCATAGTGTATTTTCACCTCCTCTATGGATTTTCCACCAACAGCGTTTGCTACGTGTTGCCACCGGTAGGGGTCATCAGGGCCATAGATAGCAAGAGCAACCTCAAATCTTTTGTTATCTTCTCTTGTCCAAGTCATGATCACTCTTCCCTATACATCAACAAACATAACTAGTAAGATTGAAAAAACAAAGAGAAAGTTATTGTGACGAGAGAAAAAGAGATTGAGTTAGAGAACTTTCTAGCTCTTTAAGCAAGGGAAGATCTAGGGGTTGTGCAAGTTGAGGAGTACTTTACAAGGGTTCATCGACGGGAAAGATCTTCTCATACATTAATTACACATGATTTGATCATTTACGAGTTGCATATGAAAGTATCCTCTCTTGTTCAAATAATATATAATTCTTTTATTTCATAACGCTGCACATATTAAATTCTTATGAGTTGCATATGAGAGTATCCTCTTCCGTTCAAATAATATGTAATTTCCTCATTTCATAATGTTTTACATGTTATTAAATTCTTATGAGTTGAACATGAGAGTATCCTCTCCCATTCAATAATATGTGATTCCCTCCCTTTGTACGGCTTCATATGTTAAATAATCCTATGTTATTGGTGTTGAACCAACATAAAAAGTAAAAACATGTGATTTTGTATCTTTCAAGTTTGTATCAACTAAGTCGCACATGGGAAACTCCCTCAGGACAATGTTCATAGCTAATTGTGAGTCCAATTCCAGAAACACCAACCAAAATCATGTTGCCAAGCTAATTGTAGAGCTGCTAGCATGCTTGAAGTACCCCTAAGCTGCTTGCAAAGCCTAGTATCCATGAACCAGATGAGTCACGCAGCACTCCCAACATCCAGCTTGACGGCAACTCATCTAGATAGATTTGATAAAGTTGTGTGATGATTAGTCAAAACTAAAATTATCTTAATTTATTGAAATTGAATTCATAATTGATTTGACTTAAAATCTATGATGCATAAACTATATGTGAAAAATCTTCATTTGTGTGTTTGTGTATCATATTCGTAGTGAAAATGGAAAAGCTTAAAGGTTGGCTGGCTTACGCTTTTTGTTATCTGTAACTAGTTTTTTTAACTCAAAGATAAGGTTATCAGGAACAAACTGTTTTACTGGGAAGATAAGGTTTATCAACAATCTTATCACTAATAAAATCAAATGAATAATTTATCCATCCAGTCTAAACAAATTTATGTATATTCAATAATCATTCTCGTTTTACGAGAAAAAAAAATATCAGAATGATAACTAAATAACATAACTTTCCTAAATAATCATACTTGCTACAAGTATTATTATTTAAGAAAGTTGTGTTAGTTAGTTATTATTATGATTTTTTTTATTTAATAAAATTTTTATTTTATTTTTATGTTTAAGAAATTATTATTTGATTAAAAATATTATAATTATTCAATATTATATATAAATATAATTTCATTTTTTTTAACATATGTTGCCATATATGTTTTGAACTGGAAATAAATTTCATCGATTGACAAGAAGAATCAAGTAGCAAAACATAGGCTAGAAAGCCAGGAGGCTGATCTAACCATGAACAAAGAGAAGAATCTTTAGCAAAGTTTGCTAAAACATCTATTGCATTGCCTAGGAGCAAAGCTATATTTAAAGCCCCTAAACCATAAATTGTATGAACAAAATATCCCTTAGAATATTGTCATTATAAGATCTATCTTCCTCTTTATCTGGAATGCTTCTGCAGACATGGATCGCATACCCTTCAAGCTCAACCATCTTCGTGCCAAAATCCCAAGCCATTAGAAGCCATACTCATATTTTATTTTATTTTTTTAAAAAAGAAAATTATTGTTTTTACGTATGGTATCATAGGCAATACTCGTACTTAAATCCATGCAACTCCAGGAAAAAAAAACTAAATTGCTTTGTAAATTTTATTTTATGCTTATAATGCTTTAAAAATGTTCGTAATATAGAATTAGAATGAAACAGTGCACCTGGAATCTGATAGCACTTGATCGCAGCACCAAGCAGCAACAGCACAATGATTAGGGTATACCTACGAGACACTCCGACACTCAAGTATAGTGATGAGAAAGATTTGTGAATTTGTGAAGTTGAGCAGGGAGAGAGAAAAGAGGACATAAAATTTCAGTCAAAAGGATAAGAGGGATCTCCTGCATTGAAGGGATTAACATTAACTTCAAAAGAAGAGGTAGAAATAGAAACAGAAGCAACAAGCTAACATTTGAAGTACTTTTTTTTTTTTTTTGGATTTAACATTTGAAGTACTTTTATCATTATTAGAAATTGTTAAAGTATATAGATATGATACATATAAAAAGTACTTTTTATCAGGACATGAAAAATATAATTAAGGACATGAAAAAGCCACTTATCAAAAAATATGTTTGGATAAAAAAATAAATTTTTATATGATAATTTTTTTTCAAAAAATTAAGTAATTATTTTATGTTTTTATTTTTTAATTTAAAATAATTTAACTAAATATATAGTTAATAAAAATTAATTTCAATAAAATAAAAATGTCTCTTCATCTAGATTTTGGCTTATAAATGAACTGGAGAGGGAATGAGAAGAGTAGTACATGGTCATTTTTCAAAAAATTTAAGAATAAATCCCTTAAAAAAAAAAATAAAACCAAAGACAACGGTTGCTTAAATTTAAAGATAATTTTTCTTTTTTTTCTACTATTTTTGCTTAAAATTAGAAACAAATTTTTACCTATTTCTTAAAATATGCAAAAAAAAAAAAATTATTCTATTTTTTTTTTATGCAAAGCGCAAACAAACCATCAATCCAATCTTTAAAAGTACTTTTTTTATTTTAAAAGGTACTTTTTTTTCCCTCTCTAGAAGCATAATCAAATGGGCTCATTCTCAGGTATTGCGTTAACAAAAAAAATAAATTATTTTAATAAATTTACTTTGTAATTCTTTTTTAATTTGATACTTTTTCACTCTTAATTAGAATAAAAAAAGAATAAGTAGAATAAATAAATAAATAAGGATAAGATTCTTAATTCCAATAACTAAAAATAAAATCAAAACAAAACATAATTGTATTTAAGGGAATTTATTAATTAAATTAATTCTTTAAATGAATTAAGAATTATTTCATATATACTTTGACAACACAAAAAGCAAAGGTAAGACATTTTATGTCTCTTTATATGTGAGACTGCTACAATAATAATCTCTTCACTTATATTGTGCAACTTGAAGCAATATACTTTACATATAAAAAATCAAGAATCAAATGTGCGGTGCTGGCGTTCTATCCTTATCAATTTGTGATTAATTTGAATTTCCCCAAAGCGAGAATAAAGGTATACTTATCAGTTACATCGAAAACCAAAATGATAGCATTAGTTTAGGTGATCGCTGATAATAAGTATTAAATTAATGATATAACCTTTTAGTTTTTATAATCATTTAAGTAATAGCTGGTGCTAATCTTTTGCGTATAATGATATTATATTATTTTGGAAGTAATAAAGTAATAGAAACATATTTTCAATACATATTTTTAATAGAAACATAATTATTTAATATTATACTATTAATTAAAGATGCATTACATTATTTTCGAAAATTTTAAAAGTATTTGTTCTATAAATTATCATTAATAAATTTCACTTGGATTTTATTTTTTGGAGCACACATTCGAAGACTCAGTCAAGTTCTCCTATTAGTGTGAATAGCTGAAATTTGTTATTCTGTTATTAATAGGATAAAATACATTTGCTTGTGATTTTTCTTCTTGAATATTCTGTAGTACTTCACATGAACCCACACACTACTCGCTTAACACTCTCCTTTCCTTTATCTTATTGTATCTGTATGAGCAGCTTTCACTACCCTCAGAAAGTGTATGAGTAAAATTATTTAGTAAAATTTATATCCACCATTGTTTATTCTCTCGATTTCTTTTGGCTCAGACCATTTTTCTTAACATATTTCACATATCTGACCAAAAATAAAAACACACACACACACAGTTCACATAAGATAAATAACATTTTGAGCCACTTGTTGCACATGGCCCTAGCTACTTAATGATCTCCCCACATAATTGTTTTCCTATGTAAGCATATGTGACGATCCGATGATGATTTTATCTCTGTACGTAAATAACACAGCTCATAATTTTTGTACTATGTGTGTATACTATATAGAAAAAATGAACTTTTTTCGTTTTCTTTTCTCTGATTAATTATTTAGGTAACTGCTTTTAGGGAAAGACAATGCTTCCAACCATTATGATCACAATAATATTATTACATATAGGGATAACAAAATTATTTATTTAAATGTAGGTACGTTGTACAGAAGGCGAATATGAAGAAGAACTTTCCTCTATAGAAGCACGAGTGGAAGAAATATATTTACACTGGCCGTTGAGGCCCCAGGGATTAAGGTCTTCATTCCTATTGGTAATTGCTAAATAAATATGAAAATATCCTTATTAGTATACTAAAAGAAGAACGAATTATATATGTTAATATTAGCACTAGCTTATGTGTTTATATAACAATTCTAAAAAACATAGACGCACCATATGTTATATCTTACTTGGGTGTGAAATGTGTAAAAGAAAAAAACAATTAATATTAGCGTTTTGCTATTTAGGATCCTTTGCGACATTAATTAAGGAATCATGAAAAATAAAATTTTAAATTTTTTAATACATTCAATGTATTGAAAATTTAAAATTATTACCTTTTTAATGCAAAGCTTTTTTTTCACTCCTTAACCAGTCATGCCTTTAGATAAACCCTTAAATATTAGTAGTTTTTTCGGGTTGAATGTAAAAATAATGTTATTTAATTTTAAAATTTTATATTGTTGAACGGATATGTTTAGTTTTAAAGATTTATCTTTACACATGGTCACATGTGATGCATAATAAACATAAATGATAAGTAAATTATTTATTAAATTAACATACATGAATTGCACTACGAACTCTTCAAAATATTTTTTAAAAGTACATCCCTTTCACTTCTATATTAAAAATCCAACTTGGTTTTGAAAACAATGTCACAAATTAATTTAGTTTTCATTTCAATATAGAGCTTATTAATAATTAATAATAGATGAGTTTATTTTACATCAAAAAATTATAGAATTTTTTTCTTATCTTTTTAAATTACGTAAGTATGCTAGTTCCACAGATAGTCAAAGCATGAAAAAGAGACAAAATATATTTTATGACTACGTTTGAGGTTTGCCATCATTTCCACAGTGGTTGAAGTATATTTAAATTGTATTTTACTCTAACATTTATTGTAAACAAATTCTACTCACACAAATACTTATTTAACCCATTTATTCAACAAAATTGACGATCCACTTAGATGCCCTAAAGCTCAGTCCTTTTCCACTTGGTGGATATGACATAGGCTCATTGATGAAAAATTTTTACATGGTCATAGAATATTTATATAGATTATACTCCATCTAATAATAATAAAATAATATTTTAAATAAAAATATAAATCCTATCATAATTAATGTTAAAATATAATTTATTAGTGTTTTGTATCCGTATGATACACGTAAAAAATATTTTTAAATTAATATTATTATCAATGTTAATTTCATTGAATTATTAAAATATAAGTATTAAAAACTTCTATATGAAATAAATAAAATAAATTATAAATATAAAATTATAAAATATTGTGTTATTATGACTTATTGAATTTAACACTAAAGAGTAGATTATTGGATAGAATATAATCTACTTAATTACTCTATAATAATATGAGAATTTCTCCTCCTTGGCGCTTCATGAACCCAACTTTATAAAAAAAAGTTATTTTTTATTTATAATTTTTTTATTTTATAAATAATATAACTTATTGGATAGAATATAATCTACTTAATTACTCTATAATTTCTCCTCGTTGGCGCTTCATGAACCCAACTTTATCATCCCCAGAATAAAGTTATACGCCGTTGACCTAGTCTTCTGGTTTTATTCGGATGGAGCATTTTGGAGGCACTTTCTTTATTTAATTTTTAACACATTATAGTCGCAGCACTTTCCACAAGCTAGAGCTCCTAGCATCGAGTTTCCATGAAACAAATCCAAAAAGATCTATCTGGTCAAAACTTTAAAGACACCGCGGGAGAACAAGATTTAGTACAATGGACGGCAATAAAAATCTTAACGCGTTATTGTAGAAAAGGCCATACATCCAAATCCCATGATTAAAACACAAGTTCAAAATAAGGCTCGTCAAATATATCAGTTTGGGTTGGAATAACATATATTATTGTATTTGTAAGTGAATCGCTCTGTTGGATGCGTTTTTAATACATTAGATCGTTAGCATGCTTTGAATTTTAAAACTGTAATTTTGTCCTCATTAACTCCACAATATCTATATCTATATTTGAGATGTAATTAATACTGCTAGTAATTAATACTTATTAACTATTTAACTATTCTCTTTAGTTCATAATATCTATCATTTTAAGTAAATTTTTTTATTTAATTATCTGTTATTCTCACATTTTTATAAAAAAATTTATTATAAAGTTTTTAATTATATGTTCAATATAATTTTAAGAACAATAAATGATGAAATATTTGCATAATAAATTAATTATTAAATAAAAATATTCTAGTAAATATTTTTATAACTAACTCTTGATTTTGGATTCCTTAATACCCGTACAAATGAATAAAGTGATAGATATTATAGATTGAAAGGAGTATTAAATATATATTCAGATGTAAAATTGTCTTGAGGAAATATTAATGATGGTAAATATCAATTATATATAGAAACAGCTGGCTTAAAATTTATACAGTATAAACATTGAATTGAACATTATGATTTTTTTTTTTTTTGGAAAAAAGAGACAAAGAATAAAAGTTATGCAAGTTATATTATTCTATATATATTGTAAAATCATTTGACCTGTTTAAATAAATTAAAATGACATTTTATTTTTCTTTATATCATACTATATATGTATATTGATTCGAAGTGCATCCAGATATCAGTTTTGAAAGTGTCTACTGAACACGGCTCTAACCTCAAACTGTAATGAATCTTTAATTTTTCTGAAATTAATTTTGCTTAGTCAGATGAAAAGGTCAAAATCACTTTTATTTTACAATTCATGTGAACAATGATAAGACATGAACATTGTACCATAAGAAATCTACAGTGGAGATAGATACAAAATTAGACTAGCTTCTTGCATAACATAGAGTAGAAATTTCACCAAATAAAGTTAGCCAAAGGATCACATAACGCTGCTGAGACGTTGTAATCACATGATAACAGTACAATTGGCATATATGTAACTGCAAGAATATCAACAATACATCATTGAAAGAGTTGAAGTCGCACCAAATAAGGTAGACCACGAAGATATTTTGTTAATGAAGGCCGGTTGAGCGATTAAAAGAACAATATATTAGATAACAAAAAGATAAAAGATAAATTTAAAACTAATGATAAGAAGAAGAAACAAATTAAATATAAATCCTAACTAATGTAGTTTGATATCCTTGTTTTATCGATAAAACTTAACAATTATTTATGAGAATTTTAGTTCTGTTTGTTTGATCTTATCCATAGTTCTAGATTTATCTTATCATATAAACTAATAAGTTATCTTTATAATTGATTTCATAAAATTTTTTATATAACTTATAATTGAGTTCAACCAACTTTTTATGCAAAATGTGTTAATGGTACAAAGCCCTTTTTTTTTATGGCTAACACCAAACTCAACACCAAAATTCTTGGTGCCTTCTTCAATCGAAAAACTCTAGTGTCTATCCCATCATTTCATTCATGGCTTTTGCCCCTAGTGCCTATCTCATCGTGTTGTTCGATCATGGGTCATAAGTTGTCTTATTAAAGACTCTCCTCCTTCTAACTATCAATGATCTTGTTGATGAGATGTCTTCCGTTTGAGATAAACTCTTTTGCATTCACCATGAATCTAGACTCACCACTCATTATTTCAGCTGCTGGTATGATCAAAATATGGCATTGGCATAATGAAGTCGAATTTAAAGGGGTGGTAAAATAAAGGATAATAGTTGTTTGTTAGGATTTAGATTTTTGTTTGTTTTGTCTTATCTATAGTTCTAGATTTATCTTATCTTGTTGTTATCTAATAAGTTATTCTTGTAACCAATTTTTCTATAATTCATACTTGAGTTTAACTAGCCTTATTCAAAACATCTCCGAGTTTATTATATAGAGAAATCGATCGGTTACAAGGACAATTTATTAGATAACAACAAAATAAGATAAATCTAGAATTATGGATAAGATTAAACAAACAAAATCTAAATTCTAACAAAAACAAAAAGTTATCCTTTTACTTTGTCACTTTCTTCAAACTAAACATCGCCATGCAGAGGCATGGATCATAATGACAGTTGAAATAATGAGTGGTGGGCCGAGAGCCTAGATTGTTGGGGGAATGGCATAGTGGAATGGGTCTCACAAACACACTCATACAAATCCAATAAACCAAATATAAATACAAAATAACAAGGGAAAGAAATTAACAAGGTGACAATGAGTGTAGAGATACAAGAATTTATACGGTTCAGCATAACCCATGCCTACGTTCACACCAAAATTATAAGAAGAAAAATAGTACAAGAATGTCACTTTGTTCACGTATCCAAAGCCCCTTGTACATCCTCTCTCATAATAAAGTACACCTTTTTCACATTGTCTTAGTCTCTATGACTATCCCACACTAGGCCATTGATTTTATTTATAATCAGTGATCTTAGCTTTTAAGAATTCTTATCCCACATCCTAACCAATTTCCTATATCTTAATAGATTTTACATATCCTAACCAATTTCTCATATCTCAACAAATCACGGTGAAGGTAAAAGAGTTGATCTTGATTGGGAGATATGTCATCAACAAGATCATCATATATGGTCTTGAAACAGCAAATGTGAACATGAATACGATGGAGTAACAAACAGACCTTCTCAAAGGTTTGCACATGGATGGTTCAATGAAGAAGGGTCTTTAATAAAACAATTTATGAATCATGCTCGAACAAGATGATAAGATACATGTTAAAGGCCAAAGCCACGAATAAGGTGATCAAATCTATTGCCAAGTGACATGCATGTCCAAGAGGAGTGATCACTAGGATGGGTGCTGGAGTTTTTCCATTAAAAAAAAGCACCAAGAATTTTTGTGTAATGATCGACATTAACCATAAAAAAATTATGTATCATAAAGATGTTTTGGACGAAGACTAATAGAACTAAAGTATGAGTTATACTATAATATTTATTATATAAAGAAATTGTTTACAAGAATAACTTATTAAATAACAAGATAAAATAAACTTGAAACTATGGATAAGATAAAACAAACAAAATATAAATCCTAACAAACATAAATTATTATCCTTTTATTTTTTCAATGACAACCTAATTTACAGGTTAAGGGAAGGTGTTGGTTGAATTGCATATATATTTTTTTTATGCAAAGATATATACTTTAGATTTTGATTTGGGGCCGATAAGCAATAATTGATACGGTTCATACTAATTTTTTAGTTTAAATTTTCAATATTTAAAATCTATTAAATTTTTATTAATCTAATTCAAATTATATACTTTCCTTACACTAGCTACTTTATTATCAAAATCAAATTTAAAACTTTATTTAAGAAGAATAAAAGCCAAACGAATCACTTAAACGAACTCATGGTTATGGTGAATACTAATTGGGACTATGCATTCTTATTTTACTGTGGGTGCATTTGTTCAAGCATTTTATTACAAAAAATAATTTTTTATCTACTAAAAAAATTATTTTTATAAAAATTATTTATTTCAACTTTTAAGCAGAAATTAAAAGAAATAACTTTTATAAAAAATTATTTTTTAATTAAAAAATTATTTTTTTATTAAAATAAGTAGAACTAAAAACACCCCGTATATCTTATTGGAGGTAAAAGCCTGTTTGGCTGCTCGAGCCCAGCCAAAAATACCCACACTTCATTGGTCACCAATTTGGTTTCATTTTCTTCGAACAAGATTGGTCTAAGATGACTATGATTTTGAAATCCAAAGATATTATTAGATTTATTCTGTTGTGTATGGTTGGTCACACAGCGACGTTAGCGTCACTCTTTTATTTAGAGGAGACCCAAACCTTTTCTTATTAGTAGTCATTTTTTGATGTGGACAACTACATTTGTTCTTTTTCGGGACCTTACCGATCATATTTATTTATTTATTTATTTTGGACGCCAATTATTTTCTTATTTTTTCAACAAATTTATGTGGGGTGGGGGAGGGACATGGAGGTCTGTTCCAGAAACACGATCCCTTAATTTCCTTCGGATGAACTGTTGCAAAGGCACATTGTCTTTTGCCAATTCAACAAGCTTTGCTTGCAACAAACATTTTTTTTTTTTTAACAAATCATATTTGTTTGACTGAGATTAAAGACCCTTCTCTAGAATTGGGCTGGCCTATTATTCAGACATGAGGGTCATACTTTCTCACGAGTGTCAATACAGACCAACCAGCATGAGACATGCCCTATGGGAATTACTCTCGGCCGAAAAGAAAGTTCTAACACTAATAGTGTTTTTAAGTGGGGGTAAAAGCAATATGAAGCTTATCTATAGAAAAATTTTCCCTAGTTTTACCCCTCAACTAAACATACTTAAGACAAAACCTTCGCGTGTTAATTTGTTGGTGATGGGGTGCCAAAGTCTTCTTTCTCTATTGTTGAGTAGTAGGAGAAGTTGCATTGCAACAGCGACATGGGAGAAATTATGTGAATCGATAATAGTTGGTGGTTGTTTGTCAAACAAAACAGTGAAGAGAACATATATACAGCTTTCATGGGCTCTTTTTTTTTTTTAATTTATAAGGCTATATGGTAGATGCAATGTTACATGCATTAATATATAAAAAAAAAAAAAAAAAAAAAGAGAAGGAGAAGGGTGCTTCGTCTCTGATTTATGCTGGAAGTTCTTTTAAAATGTTGCATATTAAATTATAATACTCATTGTTTTATAGAAAATAACCATAATTTTCAGTAATATATGCTTAAACCATTTAAGATACTAAGCCCTTATGATTAAGATCGTAATAAAGTGTCAAAGTAGTTTATAACAAGTTATTAGTTCAAATTTCCATATCATCATAAAAAAGTAAATTAAAGTACCATATAATTTATATTGAATAATGTCTCCAATAGAGACATACCGGTACAATAATTTGACTGTTTAAAATATTTGCGCACAAATGGATTCCACTGAAGAATAAAACATATTTAAGTTTAAACAGTTCCCCAATTTTTTAGTAATAAAGCTGAAAGAGACATACAGAACCAAGTCCGCTGATAGACAAAGACATCTTAGCACTAATCTATTTGGTTTCTGCACTTTCTCTCCTTAACTAGTGTTCGGTGGCTAAGAAAATATATGTAGTTCAGCTCCACCTTGGAGCCATACCCATGAGTACTTTTGCTCTCTTTGTTGGTCTTGCCAAGTACAGTCGTGGAGATTGCCGCTGACTTCAAAATCTACTGCTTCTGAGGTACACAGATTTTGGATGGCCAATAAGGGTGCTAAAGTTTTGGAGATTTCAAGCCCTTGTAAAGAAGTTAAGGTACAAATCTATATTTTGGTTGTCATGAATGCCACAATTACCAAGTTTTAATTTTTAAGATAAGGGTATGTCGCAGTTGTCAAATTTAGGATCATCAATCTTAAATGGTCATCTGATACTGCTAGAATAGTTTGCAGGAATTGAATAACAAATAGCTAATCTCTTTCTCAGAATATATATATATATATATATATATATATAGCTTTTTTGACTATTTGAGTTTGACTGATGTGTTTTAGTTCTATTATTGTTGTATTGAATAGCAAAATTTTCAATAACTGATGATTTCGTTGTAGAAATAGCGTTGTATTTAGTAAATAATAATATTATGATCTGTAACCAAAAAGAAAGATTTTTTTATTTGCTTAACTAATTGATGAGTTGATTTTACTATCAGGGGAGAGTGCTAATTATGCAAAAATATTCGTATGAATCACCTTTGTGTGGTTATAATTCATTCAAATTTTCATTTGCGCAGGTACACCTTTCAATTTGCTTAGAGCTTCAGGGATTCATTGATAGAGTTTTGCCCATAATAGTAGCCACTGAATCCGCCAGACCAAATTGTGCTCTAGCAATTGAGGCATTATCCAAATTGCAAATCACTGTGGACATAGCCAACTCTGTTATCAAACACTGTTCCGAGTCCAGTAAACTATACCTGGTACACTTTATCATCTTGAAAGCTATTAATTAGTATATTTTATCATAATGTTGACTCTGATACTGTCGTATTGATCAATTTTAACTTAATCTGAAATGTAATTGTCTGCTATAATCTTTGGATACTAACTTTTAATTGCGTCCTCGTACCTCTAAGATAGTAACGTATATTATGTTGCAATAACTAACCAGCTATTTTGCACTATTTGATTAGGCAATGACATCACACAGGATACTTTCAAGATGTAAAAAAATACGAAATGCATTTGAGTCATACTTGACTCAAATTCAAAGCATGGTTCCGTTGTCCTTGGCTGCTGAGGTTGGTAGTACTTATGAATACTCCTTTTACACAGAATTGTTTTGTTTCTTGACTAGAAACCCGTCATTTGAATATGTTTAACAACTTCTGAGTATTTTTTGTGCTAAGTATTCCACAATTTTATATTTTTATGACGAAAAAAATGCTACAGAGTCAGAAACTTTGCCAGAATTTCGTTGTCATATTTATCTAACACAATTATTGACCTTTATATAAATAAGTGATTCATATCAAATTACCACTTCATTTCATCTAATAACTACGATAATTTCTATTGAGATTCTGGCTATATAACATTGCTCTCATGACTTGCGATTTGCTTAACTTAGTGTTAGTCTCTGACACTGGGAATTGGCCTACAGATATCTACAACACTGCATGACCTTAAGGATACAAAATTTTCCCTGGAATTTGCAGAATTTGAGGCTAGGGAAGTAATATTGGCACTGTTTGAGAAGAACTCAGCTGATTCAGATTCTATGGATGCAAAACTTGAAGCTATTCAACTTGCAACTTCAAGATTGGAAATCAAGTCTCCATGCTCTCTCATTGTAGAGAAGGAAGCCCTTGAGAAGCAACTTGACAAAGTCAATGACACAAACCATAGGGATAAGGAACGTCTAGATTATCTTTTAGATCTCTTGACCCAGTATGGGAAATTCATTCAGCAGCCTCAAAATGGAAACCACTCCTTGCCGCATGAGCCCCATCATCACCAATCCCTTGAGCATGAGTTGATTGTGGTTGTGGATGAAGCAATATGTGACAATCAAGTCAATGACTCAAATGACACTATAGTTGGAGACTTCGAATTACTTAGTACTTGAGGTTATCTTGCTTGTATTATATTATTGTCCTGTGGCCACAGAAATTGCTCTGTGAGTTGAAAACAAGCTTTTGTGTTTGGTTTTTACAATTTCGATGCTTGGTTAGAAGCACTTCTTCGTATTCCTCCATCCATATTTGCAACTTCGTAGGCATGTTCATTTGTTGTTAATCACATCATTAAACAGAAATGGTGCAGCAACAAAATTCCTGACTTCAATATGATTGAGAGAGTTTAGGTAACCATATGATCGAAAAAACTATAGTGTATATTAACTTAGGGTAAGGTTTGACCCGTTTTCACCTTTGGGTTTTTTTAACATTGTGCTTCTTGAATTGTTATCTATAGTCTATTGGAGATTGGGAATTAGATTATATTTGAATTTAAATTTAGAAAAAATGAAAAAAAAATTACTAGAATTTAGTTGTCATAATAATGTGGCATGCTTATTAATTCTTAGATGAATTAGTGTGTTATATCATAATTTTTATCAAAAGTTCTAGGAAATTTAAACCAATAGACTAAGTAAAAAGTCACAAAAGAAGATTCGACGTCATATCTTGATCTAAGATCTTAAATCAATGAGTCTATGGATTCTCTCAAATATATACTTTTCATTTAGTTCAAATTTAATAAATATGAGATTTCACTACTCATATTTAAAATTCCAACAGAAACATGGGGTCTCCCCATATTTTTTCTTCGATTTGCAAAATATTCTCATATTTTGGGGATCCCCAAGGAAACCACAAGGAATTTGAGTGGGGATTTTTTTTTCCCTATTGTGGGGTTTGGGACAAGGATGGAGAGTGACAATTGATATGAAGGTCTAATCCACATTAATTAATAGACAATTTAGAAAAATGAAGCATCCATTGCAGATTCACAATGAAGAAAATCACTTGAAAGTGCTGCATATGAGTGGACAGTAACTACTTGACTTAGTAAATGTAGAGCTCCCTAAGCATGCTTTGAATTGGAATATATGATTACGGGAAAGAATAAGAAAAAGAAAAGATAAGTGGAGAAGGATAGGAAAGTGAAGGGAAAAAGAGGCGAAGAATGAGAAAACCATTTTGTATTTCCCTTAATCTTATTCATATACCAAATAGATTTTTTTTAAGAGAAATATTGGATAGTATGAAACTTTCTCTGCATGGATAGTCCGAACCCTTTCTCTCACCTCCCTATTAACTTAATTGTATCTTCATAATACTCCATTAAAATGTAAAAACTTTTGTACTCACAAAGGAAGAGATTTTCTTTCTCCACTATACTTATTTATGGTAAGCTATGAAACACAAACATAGCAATTTGATGGTATATCCACATGTCCGACATAAGTGGGACAACAACATGCATTAGATACAAGTATGACATATATTCGACATGTGGTCTTACATATCCAATTTAAAAACTATTATTTGTCAGCTTGGACATGCGTCAGACATGGCTGAACACGGTTCGGATATCATAGGAATACGACTCAGACACGGTCAAGATATAGCATAGTATTTTTTGTTCCAATTATTTGATGAACCAAAAAAGAATTCAAAAGCTCAATATTTAGGAATTTTTTTTTGAAACATCAATGGAAATAGTGCCTTGTATATTTTGAAAAGGGCATAAGTAGTATATATAACATATATCAAGAATGTTCCATTTTTTTTAGAGGGGTTTAGAAAGTAATGAAAATTATTAATTTGATATTTATAAATATTTAAAAATATTATAATATAATATTATGAATTATGAATTATTCTTAAATATATATATATATATATCTGTGTCCTATAATTTTCTAAATTTGGTGTCTTCGTGTCATGTCAAGTATCCATGTCGGTATATGTGCTTCCTAGTTCATAAATTTTCTCCTCTTTCTATTCACACTTAAAACTAAGAGCTAAAATGTTCAATGGAGAAAAAAAATCTCTTCTTCCATGAAATATGAAAGAATGACTCATGTTTTGTCTTGTATAATTAGCAAACCTCGATTTTTATATGTATTTTTTAGATTTTGTTTAATATTTGCTTACTCAATCAAAAATTTGATTGTTCATTTATTTTCATTTTACTAATAATCTATCACTTTCATGGACAAAGGAATTACTACTTACATATGTTTTTTCTTGGGATTTTTGTAACATTTTTTATGTGTGCTAAACCTGATTCAAAATTCTTGAATTCGAATTCTTAAGTCGCTAAATTAAAATTTGTTGACACTGCTCGAGTCATCTATGATGGATAAATAAAAGGTAGAATTGATCAAATTAGTACAAAAAAGGTGGAATTGACCAAATTAACCGAGTACATAAAAAAAGTAAAAATTATATACAATATGGTCAACTTTAAAAGTGATGCTATGAAATAAATGAGCGTTCAAATACTCTAGTATTTTACGAAATAATATAGAGTGAGATAATATTTTTTTTTAAAACATGTGGAACCCACAAAAGTTACTTTGAAAATCCTTTTAAAATCTTGAGCATATCACGAAACTTGCTTTAAGAACCAACCAAAGCCTCGAGTGCCTATAAGATTCTGGCATTCTGTAACTTTTTTCCAATTACAATATATACAATCATCGCACACTTGTTTCTGTAACATAAGAAAAAGTCATACGACAACCTATATTTTTGGTCTTGATATAACACTTCGACAATGCCAACATTTGCATATTTATTTTCTTTCTGCGATTTTCAAGCTAAGGAAGCTACCTTGTGCAGATATTAAGACGTGTATAGTTTGTAACTTGTAAATTACAGTTTGACCTATAATAAAAAACAAGTATTTTTTTATTTTTATTTAAATCATAATTTAAGACTAAAATTTATGTTACAATTTAAATTAACGTAATTTTATTAATTATATTAAAATGAATTGAAAGCCAATTTACAATTTTTTTTTAATTACAGTTTGAAATTTACAAAATCCAAACAATAATGCATGGGTGAGTTGCGTGTTCATGCATAGATTCAATATCGTTAAGATATTGGGCTTATCTTTTAGGTCCATAATGCACACTTTGCTGGATGGGCAATTGGGCACATTACAATTATTTTGGGCTCATTGGATCCATTCATTTTCTTCACTTTTTTTTTTTGGGCACATTTCATTCTTTTTCTTCTTCTTTCTTCGTGTCTTGTTCCCTTGGGTATGACTGTGTAACAGTGTCATCAGCCATAAACGTAAAACCCTACCTCGCAACTCACCTGAGAGAACTCAGAAACGTTGTCATCACAAAAATCTCACACACCATGAGTTGGAGAACTCTACTCTCCAGACACAAAAAACTCACCAAACTCACCCCAATCTTACAATATTCCCAAAATGCCCCCTTCCCTTCGTCAATATTCCAACCGCTACCCATTCCTCCGTTCAGCACCAGGCACCTCCACTCGTCCCGAGTAAGTTCCCAACTCAGCACCCAACTCGGCGCCCAACTCAGCTCCCAACTCAGTAACTCGCTCGTCCCTTCAAAACCGGAAGCCAACGATGACGAGGATGCCGATGGAACAATGAACGAGTTCTTGTCCCGATTCGTGTGGACAATGCGGAAGAAGGTGTGCGAATCGTACCCTGATTCGGACAAGGGCACGATCGACGCCATGCTTCTGGTGATCGTCGAGAGGGTGGTGTCGGAGCTCGAGAAGGGCGGGTTCGGCGGGGTCCTCGGAACGGCGACGTTTGGGTCCGGAGACGGTGATTTCAGCGAGGATCTGTGGAGGACGGTGTGGGAGGTGAGCAACACGGTGATTGAAGGGATGAACAAGGAGAGGAAGAAGGAGAAGATGAAGGGCTTCTTGCAGTGCGAGGATGTGAAGCAGATGTGCAGGTGAGTTAATTAGTTATTCAGTTGGTTAGTTACTTTTCTGTTACGAAGTTATTTATGGTTAGTTAGAAGGATCATAGTATTTAGTTATGGTTGGAATGTGATCAAAGACTGTGTTTGTTCAGTTAGTTATTTCTGTAACTGAGTTGGTTATGGTTAGTTAGAAGGATCATTGTAGTTAGTTACTGTGAAAATCTGGATGGTAGTGCAATAGCTAGAGGTAGAGGGAAACCTAGAAAAATCATATGTGAAACTATTAAAAGAGATTTAGATATTAATGGCTTAAATATAAATATGATTTATGATAGAATACTTTGGTGTACCATGATCCACATAGCCGACCCCACTTAGTGGGACAAGGCTTGCTTGTTTGTTGTTGTGGTTGTTGTTGTTGTTGTTGTTTTGTGTGTGTGTGTGTGTGTGTAGACTTCAGATATCAATGATAATCCAACTCATTATTTTCACTCGAACTCTGTGTTCTAATAAGGTTTGCTGGTGAGGTTGGGATCCGAGGGGACATGCTCAGGGAGCTGAGGTTCAAGTGGGCACGTGAGAAGATGGAGGAGAATGAATTCTATGAGGGTTTGGAGCGATTGAGGAAAGAAGCAGAAGCTGAAGAAAATGATGAAGAAAAACAGCAGGATACAGAATGTGGGGACATTGGTGTTGCTGAGGAAGGAGGTAAGTTTGTCGGGCTTCCCAAGAGGAAGGGGAAGATAAGATACAAGATTTATGGTCTTGATTTGTCTGATCCCAAGTGGGCGCATGTGGCTGATAGGATCCATGAGGCGGGAGAGGTGATGTGGCCAAAGGAGGCAAAGCAGATAACCGGGAAGTGCAAGGTTGTTACTGAGAGGATTCTGGAGTTGAAGGAGGAGGAGGAGGAGGGTGGTGATGAGTTGTTGAAGCTGTTGGCTGAGTGGGTGGAGCTTCTGCAACCCAGCAGGGTTGATTGGATGAGCTTGCTTGACAGATTGAAACAGCAGAATCGTCCTTTGTACTTCAAGGTGTGCCGACAGTTTGATATTGTTAACTTATAGCTTGTTTGGATTCCAGTTCTAACCCATAATCTAAAGGAGGCAAACTAATATCAGCATTTCAATCTGTTTAGCAAAAGCACATTGAGTTGCATTTCGACATGATTTTTAGTCTCAAACCATGGTTTTAGAAGAAAGAAAATAAGTTGTTTTTCTGTTAGATTAAATCATGGTTACAAACTATAAACCAAACACGGCCTTCGCTTGATTAGTCTACTACTGCATTGCCTTTTTTATTTTTTAACTGTACAGAGATTTTCCTTGATGAATTGTTGTGTAGTATGTGTACATGAATTCATTCTGATACTTAAGCAGATTATTATTTGGAAATGCCAATGAAAGCTGTAGAGATTTCTTGTTTTCAACATGGTCCTTTACTTTTATTCTTACTGAGGTAGTGATAGGAATTGTACATGATGGTAGTGAATTATTCACTAATTACATGATGTGATGAGAAGTGACTCTTCCCAACATATTTTATGGTTACATGCTTATATGAATTACTTTTGAGAACATGGATGATCCTAGGAAGGTGTTTCTATATGCTGCTTATGAATGGCAGGAACCTTCATGTAGTACATATTTTTTCTGAAGTGAATTACTGCAAGTTAACGTGGGATTGAGGTGAGGCTTATTTGGATTTCGGATTTAATTTTTGTCAAATCCTGTGTTTCTAGGTGGCAGAAATTGTATTGACTGAAGATTCTTTCCAAACAAATTTATCTGACTACTCTAGGCTTATTGATATCTATGCTAAAGAGGATCAGTTTGATGATGCTGAGAGGATCCTTAAGAAGATGAACGAAAAAGGTATACTACCAGATGCTTCAGCTGCCAGTGCATTGGTCCACATGTACAGCAAGTTAGGAAATCTTGAATGCGCAAAAGAAGCATTTGAAATCTTGAGGAGCCAAGGCTTCCAACCGGATATAAAAGTCTACACAGCAATGATCATGGCCTATGTAAATGCTGGCCAACCTAAGATGGGTGAGGCTTTGATGAGGGAGATGGAGACGAGAGATGTTAAACCCACAAAGGAAATATACATGGCATTGCTCCGATCTTTTTCTCAACGTGGTGATGTTATTGGAGCCGGACGAATTTCAACAACTATGCAATTTGCGGGATTCCAGCAAACGATGGAGACATGCACATTACTTGTTGAGGCACATGCGAATGCAGGGGATCCGGATCAGGCAAGAAGCAACTTTGATTACATGATAACATTTGGGCATAAGCCTGATGATAGGTGCACTGCTAGCATGATTGCGGCTTATGAGAAGAAAAACTTATTGGACAAGGCACTAAATCTTCTTTTGGAGCTAGAGAAGGATGGGTTTGAGCCTGGGGTTGCCACTTACTCTGTTCTTGTGGATTGGTTGGGTAAGTTGCAGCTTGTTGATGAGGCCGAACAGCTTTTAGGCAAAATTGCTATGCAAGGCGAGGCTCCTCCTTTTAAGGTTCAAGTGAGTCTTTGTGATATGTATGCAAGAGCTGGAATTGAGAAAAAGGCCCTTCAAACTCTTGGCGTTCTGGAAGCTAGGAAGGATGAACTGGGGCATGCTGACTTCGAGAGAATCATCCACAGCCTTATTGCTGGTGGGTTTGAGCAGGATGCCCGACGAATGTGTGGCATCATGGAGGCACAGGGTTTCACTGCATCAGAACCCCTTAAGATGGCCCTTATGAAACCTGGCCGCAAATCGCCAAGTATGAGATAGTTTAGTGAAGTCATTAGAAGAGCCATTTTAGTCTTTCTTTGCCAAGTGACCAACAAATTCATTGCCTTATCAAGGAAGCCATGGTCTGCTGGATCGACCATTGCGTGTAACCAATAAAGCATTGAGTTTATGCTTGTTACCTTGTCAGTTTCTCATTTGTATTATGTTTATGAAAATTTTGCCCCGGTTACATGTTTACAAATGCTCAGATTACTGATTTACATCTTACTTATCTTCATTATTCTTGTGAACTTAGTTTTTTTGTATAATCTATTAATTTGAATAGTTGTTTTCTTTTTCGTATATAAAATATCTTATTGGAATGTTTGTCACTGTCTGATTTTACCTTCACTTCTTGCATGCCTCGCAGAAAGTTGCTTTTTAGAGACTTCTGAAAACATTTCTTTGCCTATCTGTGCAGGTATTCTACATGCTTTCATTTAATAGCTTTGTGAAGGTTTATGAATAGGATTCAATTAAATTAATTGCCTACATTTCAAACCTCATTCCTAGGATTTGAGGGCCATTGAATTCACGCTATAATAAAGACTGTGATCAGTATCGTGAGGTACTGTTTAATTGTCAGCATTGTCCAAATTGTACATGCCATAAATATGTGCTTTCACAAAATTGGAGAATTATCAGTCCGTTTGATTTTACAGCGATCTAATTATGTGTAGTCACGTAATTAAAATTGTTTTATTTGTACTAAAACAATCTTAAAAGTCATGTAAAAGATAAAATATAATTAGTTAACAGTATAAAAATATTTTATATCAACAATATATTAAAGTTAATCTTTAAAAAATTACTTGATTCATTTGGCGGACTGAAAATAAAGAACTATTTCGTTTTGGTACATGAATTTCGTATCTCCGAATTCGTGGTTGAACATCTGAAAAAACATGTTCACCGGTAATATGGACAATTGATGGCAGAAATTATATGCCAAAAGCATTTTCCTCTGATTCTGATATGGCCAAAGCAAATGGAAACTATCCCACGTTTGGTGTTTCATACTGCCAAGTACCAATGCCCTGAAGACCAATGGCTTGCTATCATCGTTTCTTCGCGAGCTATGAGTGTATCTTGTATCTGAATTCTTTTGCTAAGGTTGTATATGAAGAATGGCACTTTTTGGTTGCTTTTGCATGGAATTGTTGAACCTGAGGAGTGAGAACCTTCCTTTACAGAATATATCAAGCACAAAAAATGGGAAAGAAAAAAGAGAAAAGAACACCATATTCTTCTAAATGAGAATTTCGATTAAGTGCAATTCAATTAACTTAGTTCTTAACACGCGGATGATTGACAAAAATCAGGAACTCTATAAGGTTCAACGAGGCAAAGTATATATTGGGAATTCCTTTTGTGGGACACGAGAGAAATTTATTTACTCTTGCATGACAATGTTGGAATAATTGGTATGTTTGAGTAGAACATTAATCTAATTAACGTAAGAACAAGTGCATAACTTTTAAAGGGAATCAATATGAAATGCTGCAAAGGGAAGCAACAAGAAACTGTGACCTCAAGCCAATAATCTAAGGAGTCCCATAACTCGTGTAAGGTATAAATCCTTAGTTCATGTATATATAGACTACCATGGCAATAGGCGGCATTGAGTTCAACCATAAAGCCAGTGAAAATATCACCCTTTTGTGTCATCTAATCTTAATTAGCCATCCATGACTCGAAGAAGGCAATCATTTCGTTTAAGGATCCCTTGGCCATTTTCATCTGTCGGACGTCCGAGTACTGAACCATTGCGTCCCAAAGATAGATCAAAGTCTCCCACACATCCAGACACAACTGTTCCCATTCAAAGAGCACCATCACCACCTAAGCCTCCTGTGATAACCCCAGTAGAGTTCCCTCCTAGTCCTACCAAAACTAAGGAAACCCCAAGAGTTGAACCTCAAAAAGAGTCACCATCTCATCCAACTCAGCCAACGACAACTTCTGTGGTCATTGAGTCGTCAGTGCCTTCTCAATCAACAACTTCAACCCCATTTCACTCTCCACTGCAATCATTCCAACCCTCATCTCGTGCGGGCTCCCCATTTCGGGTTTCCATAGCGTCCTCATCCCCCAAAACTCCACCCAGGTCTCCCTCTCATTTGGCCTCAGATGGTATCATTGATGTGGCAAAGCCTGCTAGTGCAGAAAGCACATGGCCTGCATCATCTGCCTTCGACCAAGAAAAGGAAAAGAAGGTTGTGTCTGAATCAATACCGCAAGAAGCTGAGCCGAAGGTGAGCTCACCATCGAAAGCCTCTTTTCAGCCTGAGAGGGTGTCAATACAGCCTCAAGACGCTGAACAGCAGGCCTCTTCTGTGCCTCCAACCCCAGTTTCTAAGACTAAACCAGCTTCTGATCAGCCTCCTCCTCCATCGTCTCCTTTGGCAGCAGAGCATGCTGGCGAGGTGTTAAAGCGCAATGCTGAAGAAACCACTTTGCCTGCATCACCTGCTTCTCAAGAGGAAAAAGAGAAGGTGGTAGAGGCAGTGCCTCAGCCAGTGTCACAAGAAGTTGAATCAAAAATCAAGTCGCCCTTGAAAACCATCCCCAAGTCGCCAGAGACCCCTTTTCAACATGAGAGGATATTAACACAGCCTCAAGAATCTGAACAGCAGGCCTCTTCTATGCCCCAACTTATGGTTTCTAAGACTGAACCAACCTCTGATCAGCCTCCTCCTCCATCATCTCCTTTGGCATCTGAGGGCATCAGTGAGGTGTTAAAGCCTAAAGCTGAAGAAAGCACTTTGCCAGCATCATCCAACTCTCAAGAGGAAAAAGAGAAGATGGCATTGGCAGTGTCCGAACCAGTGCGGCAAGAAGCCGAACCAAAGATAAAGTCACCTTTGAAAACCATCCCCAAGTCACCAGATGTGGAAAGAATAGCAGCACCCGAGACCAAGAAGTTGGATTTGGACAGTGCTGCTGGGAGTTCCAAGACCCCTTTGGAAACACAAAGCAAGTTACTTGAGTATGAAGAAAAGGAGAAGGAGGTGCATGAACCCATTAAAGCAAGAAAAGCCAAAGACATAACCCCTGGACAACCAAGTCGACATACCATAGCATCTACTTCAAGAACAAAGACTAAGGATCCATTTACCAGGGCATTTCATGCTGATCAGAAGCGGCGTGGAGCACGTGAAACTGTAAAGAGAAAGATGATGTTTGCCACTTCCAAACCCAGTGAGAAAGGCATCAGGTTCGTGAGTTCAGCAGATTCGGGGACCAAAGATGTGTCAAGCACGTCACCTGAAAAGGCTCCACTTCATAAAGGCATAAAAGATGATGTTTCAAAGTTTGTTCACAAAATAGCCACTATAGACCCAACACAACCCGTGGATGACAAACAGTTGAGTGTCATAACCCTGGCTGGTGACAATAGAGGAGCCACAATCCAAGTAGCCTCTGAGTCAGCAAAAGAAGATGAGTCAGTCCACACACACCAGGCATGTACGGCTGATCCAGAAGAGAGCAGCGAGGTGACCACAGATATAGAGGAAAGCACTAAGACAGACTCTCAAAGTTTAACCAAGCATGATGGAGTGGGGAAGGCATATGTCAATAGCAACATACAAAGTATCAACAATTCACTCATGGTTCATGGTTCAGTCACGGAAACAGACTCTGGTGTACAAGTGACTATTCCACAAAATCCAGAAGAGCCTATCAGCCCCCATGATAAGAGAGACCTGGAAACTCACAAGGTTGAATCCAACATCAACCGAGATGAGAGAAGTTAACCTACCAGCTCATGGTTTGAAGAAGATGCCTCATGAATCTTTTCCTGGAACCAAGCGATTCTTGGTCAAATAACCCGGACAAACGTTGCCTTCATGGCTGCAAATTCGGGTGTGGCAAGAATAAAAGGGATGAAAATATTGAGAATCTGTGACAAAATAAACATAGTTTCCCTACTACAACCAAAATAGCTTGTATAAAATATTGTAACACAACACTCATTTTAACAAATGGAAAATAAGTACTCAGTGTCATTTGCATTAGACGATGATGCTGGGATTTAGACACTTCATTTTAGTGCTTGTTTGATTTGAAATTTGAGAGTTGCATACATACTTTTGATAAACATGCCCTTAATTGTTAACAACATCCACATGTGCAATGTTATTTTTATTTTAAAATCATTCATTTACAAGAAAAGGAAAGGAAAGATTTCAGTACATTGAGGGTACTTTGCAACTGTCTCTTTGATGTATAAAACTATGATGGGGAATCCCTCATGTGAATGTTTGGGGGAAATCAACAAACTTCCTTCCAGCAGACAATTGGACTCCTCATTAAACATCAATCCTAACAGCTAGTATTACACAAACTTCTGTGTACAGAATGAAGGCACTCATTAGAACAAGAGTTGTTTTTCCAGCTTCTCTCCTTTCTTGCAAAATATATACATTTATATCAAGGAAGAGTGACAGGAATGTTTGCCCACAATGGAAAAAGAGTCATGATCATTCACAAGCTGGTTTGGTGTCGAAGCTGCTCAAGCAGATTGCAAAGGCTTGAAAAGCAGAAAGGGGATACCGATAATCCATGGTGAATATGTCCTTCCCAATTTTTCCAAACTGTAGTATCACTTTCTCTTGTTCTGCAGTTGAAACATTCTGGGAAGGCTCTACGGCTGCTACAAGCTGGAAGTTCTTCACAGACGCCACTGTGACCCGTCCCTTGAAATTCAAGCACCAACATTGCAGTTGTTCGTGCCATCTAGGAGCTTTGTTTTTCAAAACCAGTGGTTCCCTTGCACTGTGAGTTGATTCTGGAGTATTGCAAGTGCCAGTTGAGCCAATGTCAGCCCCTGGCTTCTTTGCTTTCAAAATGGGCATGGTAGATGCAAGCTCATTAAAGCAATTGTTGAACTTCAAAGGAGTAGGGGCAGTTCCTCCTTCTTGGATTGCAGATATAGGGATTAAGTGCATTGTGCACCGCATTCTCCTCGGACCTCTTGTGCGTAGAACATTGAGTTCATAAGATACTGTGGCCACATTATAGTTAGCAGGAGCAACCCTTGGAAGTACCTGCTTCAGATGGACTCTTTGCTGCAACTTGCAACTCAATGGAAGAGAAGAATCATGTGGGGGTTGACCATCCAAGATCATAAACTTGGTGCCAAGAAAATTAGACCTGTTCATTGCATGCAGATCAAGTGGACAGTAGAATAATGCATCAGCCATAAGAGATAAGGACCAAAGAGAGATTGGACTAACCTTAGCTTTCCAATGTAAGTATTGCTAGCTCGAGAGAAATCATCAGCCACCAATGATATCAAAAATTCGGTGCATGTTGCCCTTCTAATCTTCTTTGCTGTCAATAGCAGTTTGCTCATATCACCAGAAAGAGCTGCAAAATATAATAACACAATTCTCAAAGGACAAAAGTGGCATAAGGAGTACAGTAGATTCAGTCAGAAAAATACCAGCTGTAACATTCAATAATTCACTTCCAAAGTGATTGGAAGAGAATATGAACCAAAAAAAATAAGTAGAAGATTAAAACAAGACATCGAAATAAAAAAATTAATGGTAGGTAATTAGAAAAGCTGCTCAATCCTCATCCCCACTGCTACAGTTACATATAGAACAAATATCCTTGAATAATCATTCATCAGTAGAAGTGCTTTACAATAAGGAACACACAAGGAAAGTCTTTCTATTACTCCTTGCTAAAGCAGAAGATTGAACCTATAATTTTCAGTACAAAGTTCCAAGAATACAAACTTAGGAAGGCATACTTTACTGAAAAAAACAGAATGGTTGAAGAAATTTATTAGGAAGAAATTTCATTTAAAAAAAAAAAAAGAAGGGGGAAAAAAGAAAAGAAATCAAGCTCCTCAAGGAGAGTGTCTCAAAAACCATATATATACCAAGAGAAACCTTTCTATGTTTCCAGAAATTCTAACACAACTTTTTTCCAAGGGGAGAATAAATTATGTGAGCACAAGGATATTACCAGGGCTCAGACCAAGGTATAAACGATATGTCGAAGTCACCCTTTCTCTCTTAATAAAACACTGGATTGGAGTGTCTCTTGGACCAGGCTGATACACAGAGAAAAGATCAACACATATAGAAGACACACAGTAACCACACATCAGTACCATCTGCTTCCAACTTGAAGCAAAATAAGCAAATAAGAAGAGTTAAAAAACATTACCTGCTTCAGTGATATAGGGAAAGTGAGCCAACCACACTGTTCTGGTGTCTTGACCACATCCTTTGTTATCTCCCTCCAAGTCCTACAAACTGAGGCACATGCCACAAGTACTCTCCTGGCAGGCCAGGAAGTTTCACTGGCTTCCACCCTTTGAATTATGTCTAATAGCAACTCAGGGGGTAAGGTTGCCCACTGGCTTTGATCACTCACTATGGTGGATGATGATGATGATGATGATGATGATGGCGATGATGATAATGGTGAGGAACATTCAGGTGCAATATGAGATTTTCCATGGCGATGATGCACATGCTTGGCTTCTGTCCCTCTTCTATACATGTTGCCAATGCCCTCTCCAATCTCCTTGAGCTCCCTGACAATACTCCTGAATGGCATCATGATAGGTGTAGGACTAACACTGCCATCATATTTGAAAACAACAAATCAGACATCAAGTTTGTTTGAAAGCATATAGAGCTGTAGAACTAGAACAATTTTTGGCTAAGTTCAGTGGATTTGATTGATCATAGTAGTGGTGCATATATATATCATCACTAATCACTAAGAATGATGGAAAGAGAGCATATGTTGCAGTGAAATGCATCATGAAGTAGGTGGTTCAACTTGACAGAAAAGTTGCTGCAAGATTTCAAATCCTTAATCCAATACAAAATTCCCACCTTGAAACTTCAAAACAAAAAAGAAGAGAATGAAGGAAAAGCTCAAAAATTTAGAGGTAGATGCGTGTACCGTGAGACAAGGGTCTAGAAAGTGAGGAAATCTTGCAGATAACTTGGAAGACACAAAGGGGTGAGGGAATGTGGAGAATCCTTCCAAGACTTGTACCTCAAACTCCAAAGCCAGTGTCTTGGACAAAACAAAAGGTGAGAGAGTGAGAAATGAGGAAGAGGAGGATGAAGGTTTGTGGTTGGGCCAGTGGTTGTGGGTTTATAAGTTACATATACCAGGATTAATTACTTACAAAACAAAGCTTGTGGATAAAACTAAAACTAGAAAAATGGGCATCACACACTCACACCCTTGTGCCTTTTGTTTTTAGTTTTCAAATCATCAAGCAAAGAAAGCATCCCCTTTTACATAACTATGAAGAGTCAAACTTCGAAGACAAAGCATTGCTCTTTGCAGCCTCGTGGCAATGCCACACCCCAAAATTGCAAATGCTACATACACAGTTTAATCAAATGGAACCAGTTTTCATTTGCATCACTCAGTGCATGCAAAAAATGGTTTATTCAAGTGGGACCCACAACCGGACAATAAATCTTCCTAAGATTGATACCGTGAATTGTGAGAATTGCGAGACTCAATCCAAAGACCAATCCAACGGTTCAGTAGTGCATGGTCAAAACCAAACCCATAAGATCTCGTGTCCTGCCTTTTTTTTCCACTTACATTGTAGAGGAAGAGGATTATTAATATTATTACCGTCCTATTTGACAGTCTTCAATTTTCATTTCTATTTTTCTTGTTTTCTTGAGCTATGTTTCTTTTTAATTTGTTTTTTTCCCCTAGATATCTTCAGTTGCAACTTGGCACTTTGGTTACAGTGTAGACAGCTGTCACCTTAGTTTTCATTTGTTTGTTGTTTTGTACTCTCCGAAGAGAAAGTAATATTGAATGAATTGGTAATTTGGTACAATCTTGCTCCCACTTATCTCATTAAAAATAAGTAAATATTTAGCTGTTAGAGTTATTTGACCAATGTCACCTTAAGAGTTAGATGGACTAAATATTTTGACATATGATACTTGTAATAAGTACAACCTTTTATGTTAGATATAATTATAAGAATCTTTAAAAAAATAAAATTGTACTCTTATTATCAGTTATAGCTTTTATTTTAATGGTAAATGTTTGATCCAATGTTAGCAAATTGTACCAATTTTGAAGACTCGATTGAATCGCATTCATTCACCACAATGGTGACTTCTTCATGTGGCAGCATGATGCAAGTGAAGAATGCTTTTGATCCTTTGGCAGTGTTGTAGTAAATCATATAGACAAAGTGACAAACTTGACCAACCACTACCAATTCAATGTAGTCCTTCATCTGTAGGAAAGCCCATGTTGCAGTCCTAGGCCTTCTCATTTATGAATGTAGGTTTATCCTAATTTTCCAAATTGGAACTGGTTAGGAGTCACAACTCTCCCACCTTTATGGTCAAAAAGTAAAGACTGACCATTAAGATGTTTGTATGTGGAAAAGTTGGTTGTGGAAAAGGATAGGAGGATATATGAACCATGATTGATGTCCCTTTCCCCTCTAACCTCTTCACTTGAATTCATTCTCAGATTTCCTTCTTCCTCCTGGATTTAGGTAAAGGTCAGATATTATTGGTAGCTACACCTTATGGCTAAAGATTCACATTGCTATCCGGAGGGGACACATTAATTTGTGCCTTGTGAAGGAGGAATGCTTGGGTGGAAGGTCTTCATAATAGGCATGCAAACCAATCTTTGATACATGTCGAATTATGCAGTCATGTTGAAAGTTTATTTCTTTTTATTACCATAAAATTCTCTTATAAAGAGATGAATTAAGATAAATCATTAGTAGAAAGTTGTTTGCTTGTCAATCAATCATATCTTTTAGAATTTAATTTAAATACACTGATAGTGTAAAATAATTTTACATTATCAGCTAATAAAAATAGTGAAAAGTACCAACTCATACAAATAACTACCTATCATAATGAGAGATCCACTATGATTTCTCACTTTCCCCTATTTCTATTGGTTAATAGTGTAAAATTATTTTACACTGTTAGTGCATACCAATTAAACTTTATCTTTTATATCATCTTTAAAATAGTTATGGCAAAAGTTAAATAGTTTGATGTGCTTAATTAGATAATTTTATTAAAAAAATTATGTAATCAAAATTAAGAGCATGTTTGGAAAACCCCAGAGCAACCTTTTCTTTTCTTTTTTTTTTCAATCAAAAAAGCTATTTTTAGAAAATCAATCATATTTGGTAAAAGCATAGAAATAAATTATAATAAAAAACTAATAATTTGAAACCAAAAAATAGTTAATAATCATAAATAATATTTTGAAATTTTTAATTATAAGTAGAAGCTGATTATTTTATAATTATAATATTTTTGTCAAATTAATTTTAAGTATCAGTTATTATATAATATAAATAAATTATTTCATAATTTTTTTAATAATTTACAATACAAAAATAACTTTTTTCATACAATCTAAATAAAATACATTACTTTAGAATTATTTTTAAATTAATACATCCAAACACAAATTAATTTTCATATAATTAATTACATAAAAAATTACTTATAATTAATTATTAAAATAATTTTAATCTCACAATTTTTCCAAACACAAACTAAATCCTTTTACAAATATCAAAAATTAGTTTGCATGGCTTTCCACCCAAGTGATTTTCCGAAGGAAGGGATTTTCTCATAGTTTTGTAGATTTGTAGTTGATGATAGCTAAGCTGTGTCACTGTCAAGACTGCTAATGTTTAAACTTTGAAACAATAACTCATTGGCCCTAGCACACGTGCCCGTGCCATATCCGCACTTTATTATTGTTTTTCTAATTTGGGATTTGGTCCAAACTCAATGCAGTGGCTACCATTTTTTTTTTTAAAAAAAAATTATATATTTTTCATTGTGTGCAAATGGCCAAAGCTATCGTTATCGATATGTTAGCAAAGGTCGATGACAGATAGATCAGTTAGCGTAATTGTACCGCATGGTCCACTCACCAACTTGTTCACTACAATAATACAACTCAAATTCATTTGATGGTCTAGTACTTGTTTTAATCACTATGGCCCGGCACATTCCTGTTATGCATTCTCGATCATTATTATTTATTTGGCACACCCATTTTATGGATGTACCATAATTTCTTACATGGAAGGGTGATACACAATCAATTATTCCCTTTAATTTTTCCTTTCAATTTCTTGTGATCACCTAATGTTTTATTTTCTTCTGTGCAAAACCATTATGTTTAAGCTTGAGTAAAGATGACTGAAACTTGATTGGCTTTTGACAAATCACCAGATTAATGTCATGAAACTAACATGATAGACATTACAGTCCCACCAACCAGCTGGTGGACCTGTCAGTTCTGCATGGCAATGAAGCCTGAAATGGATCAATGATCAAACAATCATACATATAGCAAGAACATTGTACAGTTTTAGTAAATGATTCTGTTTCCTCCTTTTCTTTCTGCCGAAACTTATGTAATTTTTTTTTTTTCGAGGGTAAACTTCATAGGTAGTTGTCAGTGGATATATATGACTTTCAATTTCAATAGCTTGATCCCCATTATGATGGGGCTAGCTTTGGCCCTTTGATGGATTGGATTTGTTGGACTTTATTCGACGTCATCTTTCAAATTTAATAGACTTAATATCTTAGTCTATAACGTTTGCAATAAGTGCAGCATCTTATGTTAAGTGTGATTATATGAAGCTTTAACAAAATAAAGTCGTACCGATAGTATTATCGATAACTTTTAACTTAGTGATAATTATTTGATCTAATTAGTTTACTAGGGCCTAAGGTAGGTACAACGATACCATTAAGCAAATCTTAGTTTGATTTTATTATAAGTCTCTTTGTAACAAGAAAATCTTGGCCTTGCAGATTGTAATTGATACGTGTAAGAAATTCAACTGAATCGATCATGTGTTCAAGTGAAATGATGTGTTAGTCTCCTTTGTTCATGATGACTGTGGTTGAGGTTAATTTCATGCCATTGTTGCCTGTTACGCATTTGTGCGTACTTCACTAATTACCATATTGTTTATTCCTTTAAGGAATACCAGCTTACCTTAAAAGCCACGACCTGATTTGCCTAAGCTCAAAATTCTTGGTGCACAAAATTCTTGATTTGTCTAACCAAAGCAACGAATTATAATTTGCCTAATTTTAAATAATTTTTTTATGTTACATGTAATTAAGAAGATACACGTTTAATAGCAAAAAGTAAAAGAACTTAAATCACCCCAGAAACCTTCAAAATGTCTAGTATAGTATTATTCAGAGCACTCAAGTGTCCCATGCCACCATATAGTGGACGATATAATTATGCTGAATCTAACTCGTTCATAAAAGGCCAATAAGGGACAGAAATGAGCCTGCCCCTATATTTTGAATTTCATATGAATTTGACTAGCATCTTGGACATGATTGGGCAGCTAAGCCTCAAACTTATTCTCTCCCGTGGCCGAGTCATGTCTCATTATTTTCATATACTGGAAATTATTTTCAGAGTATAAATTATTTTCGGTACTTGTTTTCTTTAAGAAGGTGTTAAATTCGAATATTGTAAATAAAAGAAATTAATGTAGAAAATTTTTTTACCGGTGTGACAAATTAATCTATCTTAAACTAAATTAATTGAATTCAATGAACTCTTGCTGTTGATACTTAAAAAAAGATTAAATAGCTTTTTTCACACACTTTAGATCGTTCCAACTCCGCCATTTCAAACGTATGATTGCATGCACAAACTGTAGCCCACTCCCATGTCAAGGGAATGATTACCAAGATTCATCTTAATTCCCTTTTCCACATGCGAGCTCTCTTTATTGCATAAATAAAAAATAACAACAAAAAATCCATATTAAAACCATGAAACACAGGTCAAAAAAGAGGCATGTGTACTAAACTAATTGAAGAATCCCCTTTCCACAATAACCAGAAAGTAAACGGTAGAATATCAGGAAAAGTGTATGTCAATGTCATCTAAGAAAAAGTTAGCCCCTTTACCATTTTTTCCGACCTCAACGACTTTTGTTACTTGGTTGCTGCGACCTGCCTAGGATTCTGGCTTTTACCGTTTGCTGAAAATAATTGTTAAGCGGTTGAATGATGATGTCAAATGTATAGGATTTGAGCGATTTAAAGTATTAACATTTTATGTTAATTTAATTCTTAAAAATCTATGAGAAGTATATAAAGATCTTATAAATAATATTACTAGATATAATTAAAATGAACTAGATGACGGGTGCAACTATTAGTAGAATGCATAAAATTGCTATCTTACAACATCCATACGAGTGAAAACAGAGCAAGTTGTCAATATGTAGCCTCCCTATATAAGGTGACAGCCATCTGACCATATCCTTATGCAAATCACTTATCTATCGAATGTTTGACATCTTCAAAAACTAAGTTAACATGGTACAAAAAAAAACTAGTTATATTAACTTTTATAAAAATGAACTAGTTTTATATTAAACTTTGTTTGATTTAATAACTTAAAAAATTAATTTTAACATAGGTATGACGGCGGACGGTAGTGATAGACAGTGGGGGTCAACGACGGCGGATGGTAGCGCCTGGCAGTGGCAAACGATAGCAGCCAGCAACTAGGGATGGTAGCAAATGGTGGTGGCTAACAATAGCAAACGATGGGAGACAGTGATGACGAACAACAATGGGTGATGGTGGCAATCTAGTAGTGGTAGACGGTGACAGTTGGCAATGAACAGTGGCAGTGATGGTGGCCAACGACAGTCAACGGCTACTAGCAGGAAGCGATTGCCAGCAGCAATCGGCGATCATTGACGATGGCAATGAATGGTTGGCAAAATCAATGGGAAAAAGAAAAGATTGGTGCTAAGTAAGAAGAAAGAAATGGAAAGAGATAAAATAGAAGGAAAAAAATTAAAATAAAATAAAATTAATTTAAAATTAATTTTTTCAAGAACTAGTTTTAGACTTAAATTGATTCGAATAAAAATTAATTTTAAAATATTTAAGTAGTTATCAAACAATATTTATTAAAATCTAAGCTCTATTGTACCTAGTTATCCAATTTTTATAGTTTTCCAAACCACTATGTTTTGATTAATTTTCTTGATACATTTGTTCCCATTAAAAAAAACAAAAACAAAAACCTTGATACATTGTTATTAACTTATTGTTGTTAACAATTTATTAATGTATATAGATGACTCCTTCCATAAGTTATTCTCATAGTATACTTAGGAATCAAAGAAAAAAATATTAATTAATTTTAACATTTTATTTAAGATTTACTTTTAATGCATGCATTGTGAATATGAAAAAAAATATTTTTACATTTATATCCATTGTATATAATGATGGAATACAAATTATGCTATCTTCGAGTCAAGGAAGAAGATTTCAAAATAAACTAAATTCACCGAATCGTACAATTTACTAATTAAGTTACAATGTTCGTCGAAGGCCTAATTATTTCAATTAAATTCCTAAGATAACTAACTTTGTAATAAACTAATTAAAAGTAATATTACTTATTCAAATCGTATCACATTGCTAGATAATTTATTAAGTTTGATATCTAATGTATGTTGTTACACTCAAAATTAATTTTATTAAATGATATATCAACACAAAATCCTTCTTTTGTCAAACCCTAAATTAAAAATTGCTAGTCAGGCAGAATCTTTACCAAAAGTTAAGTGTTAAAATAATATGATATAATTAGTGATCTTTGAATAAAAAAGGTGGGTTATACTATTACATTTTATCTAAACTGCCATCATGATTTTTTCCCAAAAAAATTAATTACATTATTTTGATTTTATAGACTTGTCTTTGATTCTAAACTCAACCTCTAAACTAAACTCCAAGTCTTTTTCTTTTTTTTTTTTCTTTTTTTGCTCCTAGACCCTAAATCGAAACCCTAAAACTATATTGACCTCGTGGAACAAAGCAATCACGGCCCAATCCAGAAGAGGACACGGGCTTCACCATCTTGGGCTGCGAAATTATTGGCGTGGAAAGTGCAAGAGTCGTGTTTGCTTTCACCTAATCGCCTACATGTCGAACCGGATTCTGCCGCCAAGGTTCGGATGATTGGTGAGACTCATCCAAACAAACGTAAATACTAAACATGTGCAAGGGCTTTTTAACTAACTATTGAATATGGATTTAATTTATACATACTATCAAGTAAATATGGTTAAGTCTCAATTCACTATTTGAATAATTTTGTAAATAAAAAAATATAATTAATTGATTGTATAAAAATATTTTATATTATTAATACATTAAAATTGAATTCATTAGATATTACTTTTAAAACTTTATCAAACATAAAATTAATACAATTTATGAAAGAAATTAATTTTAATATATTGGAGGTCTAAAAAGTTTTACACTTCCATTCAGTTATACTCAACTTTTTTTCTCTTGGTCGCTAATTATACTCAACTATACATATGATTTTTGAGATAATAATTTAAGAGTAAAACTAAAAATAACTAGGCCTGTCAATTTAACTAGACAGCACGGTGTATTACGAGGAATACAAGATAGGGAGAAGGGTTCAATGGACACACAATCTTACAGCCCAACAAGCCCAGCCCTACGTTACCATGGACTTCATAGATGGACAAAGTTTGAATAGACACGCTCCAAAAAGAGTCAAGGGATTCTTGGCTCCAAATTCTGCCACTTTTAGTGGCGGACGCTAATGCTCCATTTTTCTTGATGGAAATTTATTCTTTGTAGAGACTCTTTGTTAATATTATGAAAAAAACAAAATAAAATTTTATTTATTCATATATTATTAGATGTATTTGTTTTCTAAGTCACATTTATTGGTTGTGGGTCAATATCTTACTTTGACAAGGTCCAAATAAGGTCAAAGTTAGATTAGACAATAACACTAGATAATAAGTAAGTGAAAAGAGTTGCACCCTAATTATTAGTTATAGTTTTGCCTTGGTGATAAACGTTTATTCCAATTAATGATAATAGATCTAAGGTCACGAGGTCTATCTGAAAACGAACAAACCACAGATAGGTGATAAGAAGGGAATTATTAGTTATTGGTTAGCATCCTATTTTAACAAGGCTAAGGTAGGATAGGACATATATAGCCATAATACAATAAGGGATGTTGAGTATTAATTTTTTGATAGGTTATGTATTGTGTATACATTGTGCATATTTGATTTATATATTGAAGTAATAAAAAATAAATAGTACTACCTAGGAAGACTAATAAACATCATTAATGCTTTTTAAAAAACAATAAATCAATTATTATTCTTATATTGACTTGATATGTAAATAATGCTCTACGCGAATTTTTTTTTCCTAAATTTGATGTAAACAAATGGCAAGCATGCATATAAAATCATGATTCTTTTATATATGTAAAATGAGAAATCACACCAAGTATTACAAGTTAATTTGGATTGTAGACTACTTAGTAAAGAAGAAACCAAAAACTTACAAGCGAGAAGTTTGCTTTTGACAAAAGAAAATGCAGAGAGATCATAAATGCTTGTGCTCCCACTATGTTTTGGGTTTTTGGGCTTTGCCTGGTTGATTGCGGTATATTGTAGAAAGGAAGACAACGACAAATAGTGACAAATATCAAAAGCGAAAGCACAGAAAACAAAAAGTAGGGTTCGGTGGAGATATTTCCCTGAAGATAAGGTTATTCGAGCAAGGTGGATCCCATAGGGATTGAGACAAACATCATTCATTGATATTATCATTACCAAGACATGGCATCATCCATCCAAGAGTTGGAATCGGCGTGACATGAGTCGGGAGAGATTCTCATTAGCACTTATCAAAGAGTGACAGATCATACATGGTAAAGAAAATGAATTTTAACTAACACATTAACTTTGAATTAACAATATAATTTAATGCATTGAGTGCATAAGAGTTTCTGCATAATATTGCTGGTAAGAAGGAAGCAGAAAAGAGATGATGTTTGCCATGTGATATTACGATGTCTTGTTAAGAGGACATAATGCAACGTGTTACGTACTCTTACATCGCATTTGCTCCGTCGGAATCAATAGATTTTTTTCATATTTATTAACTAAAATTTAGGTCGGGCGAAGAGTCGTTTTAATTTAAGGTCAAAATATATTTGTGGTCTCTATAAATACGTACACACGTATTGATAATCTACCAATGAAAAAAAAATTAAGAATTAAATTCAAATTATAATTGTAATAATATATAAACAAAAGGGCAAGTAAGCTAGTGTTGGCTGGTTGGAATCAACAGTTATACTATAGGAATAAGATTTTTTTTTTCGAGTAAACTCTTAAATTAATATTTCACAATATTTTTAGTGGATATCTTGTTATTTAACAAAAAATAATTAGCCTTGTAGTCTCTAACAATTATAAAAATTAGACATCATGATCTGAACTCAATTGCAATCAATAACAAGCTTAAAATGAAAGCAAAATAATGACTAAAACTTTTCAAATTTTATGCTATATAACACTTTCTAAATGTATAGTTTGCATATCTTAAAAAAAAAAAAAATCTTACAAATACATCATTTTAATCTATTACACCAAATCTTAACATTTTAAAACGATGTGTTTGAGGGTTGAAAGATTATGCAAACTGTGCTTTTAGAGGATATTACATGAAATTGGATTTGAAAAATTTTAGTTATTATTTTATATTCATATTGGACTCTTTATCAACTACAAATGAATCAACAATAATAGATATTTAATTTTAACAATTGTCAGATATTTAGGTATTCAATTTTCATAGGTATTAAGAACTATAGAACCAATTATTATTATTTTTGGTTAGAAACCAATCTATTCAATAACTGATTTGGGGATTTATTTATTTTTTCTCTAAAGAATATCTCCCTCTCTATAACCAAAGTAGGAGTTCTTTCAATGTAGTTAAATTTGATCTCCATATAGAGTTTTCTCCGGAATCGAATTGAATTTTCTACCGAAATAAGAAGTATACAAATAAAGTGTGTATGAGGTTTAGTGTAATTCACTCTTATTTTTATAATCATTCACATAAATCTATGAATCCAGGGACGGCAAACACGAAAACTTAGCAATGATTGGAACAACAAGTCATGCAGCTGCTGTGCTATTTTGTCCCCGTTCAAAAGGATTAGGGTAACATAACAGGAAAACCAAAAACTGCCGATGTTATCGCCACCTTGTTTTCTAAGTCTGTGGGCTACCTGAACTGAAGCCTAGAATATTCATCTTACTTTAATCATTATTCATCTCAATTGTGGGATCAGCTTACTATTTTATGTGGGACCCATATCATCCATTCATTACATAAGTATAAGAGAAAAAAAAAATGGACAAGTGGATAAGGTCAAAAAAAAAGAGATGCATACACATCAAGCACTATATAAAATGTATATACTAAGGTGTTAAGATTTCAAAGTAGGTTATCTCTCCATTTAGACAGGCATTGTGGTCATTGGAACTCTAGAAGTCTGGTAGCACACAGAAACTAAAATTCAGCAATAATGGGTTCTCTTATGGCAGGATGGGACTCTCCCCCTTTAGATCCTAAATCAGGTATATTATTAATGAAATATGCTTTTTTTATTTTTGAACCTTAAGCTTTTGGTGGAGTAGCCATGTTGTTATAAACTAGTGATTTTATAATGAGGGAAAACTTTGCTTTGTTTAAGCCACACTTAAAAGGAACCGTTCCCTCACCAAAGAAGAAATTGATGCTTACTGGAGATCAAGGAAGAAGATAGAGGAGGAACACCTTAGAGCTATTTCCAACATATCAGAGACTATTGGTCAGGTTTGATACTGAAATCTCTTCACACCACTGCTCTCTTTGATTGCCGGTGTTCGGTGTTTTCCTTTTGGTTTTCTCTTTTTTTAAAAAAAAATTTACTTACATACAAATTTAGCATCTCCTATCTAGAAATACTTATGATAAAATTAATAAATATGTCTTGAATAAAGCTGATAAGACCAGATTTTGCCAGATTTTGTTGTGAGTGTGACTAAATATAAGAGAGCGAATTTGTATTTATTCAACAATTTTTCTTTTTTATAGTGTTTTTGTATGGTTCCCGGGAAAAAAAGAACAGAAAAGAAGAAGAATAAGAAAAAATTTCCTCAAATTTGTGATGTTTATAATGCATTCTGGACAGACTAGCACATACAAGGAGCCTGAGAGGAAGTTTCAGAAGTCAATTACCATGCCCTTGGGCCGCGGAAAGGAGTCCTTAGATCTGAATGTTGACAGTTTGGAGCAGCTTATCGAGAAAAATGGCTGGTAAGTTAACTCTCAACAAACATAATTTGAAATAATATTACACAACTAGAAAAAATTAGCAGAATTTTCGACATAAAACAAGGATAGTCATTAAATAGAATAAAGTAATTTACTTAAATAATTTCTGACAAAAGTTTTGACTCTAGTATTTTTGTAACAAAAATACAATTAATCAGTTCGCTTGCTCCCCCCCCCCCCCTTTTTCTCTTCTTTCTCCTTTCTTTTCTCTTTTTCTCTTAATGAAGTCTTACGGATATCATATAGAATTTAATTATATTTTGCATATGGTTGGATAAATCCAGGTGGACAAAGAGTAGCTGGGCTTTTCTGAATGAGCCTCCAGTTACCGAAGCTTCTTCCAACAAGTATGTATCTCAGTTTCACGTTGCCAACGTGGGATCCCGCGGAGGTGGAATCAGTACTTGACATGAACCTAACTTACGCAACCCTGTAAATATATCTACTATAGTATGGTATCGACATAAATATATTATGCGTAATGGGGTTTGGGTTGAAGAACCAATAGTGGGGCTTGTTTTTTGTGTCCTTGTGACTATGTGAGGAGCTTAATGTGTGATAGATATGGGGGCTGGTTCTGCTTTTGCAAGTTATAGTTCTGCAAATCATCAACTCCGTTTTTCTTGTTTGGTTGTTTAGGGTCATCGAAAAATTAGAACAAATATTTACGACAGAAAGATATCCTATGTATGAGTGACTTTGATGTGCTAGTGTTATCAACAAAGTTTATTTGTTATTTGCCAAGTGCTATGTTATCCCTCTGTAACATGTGCCTGCAAGTTATTTGGAGAAAATGTGGTTTAAAGCCTGGAAGATTAGAGCAACTAAGAATATAATAATTGTAGACATAAATGAGAAAATAATTAAACAGCAAATGCAAAGTGCCAAAAGTTGAAGGAAATGATAATGGCCAAAGGCCACTTTTATTTAACGAAAAAGATTATTCATGGTTAGCTAAAGTTCTACTGCTGATTATGTTGGGATCCTCCGCCTACTTATATATGTCCTTTTGAAAAAAAAAATTCAAATTATTTTTTACTTGAAAATATTAATAAAGTATTAATTAAATTTATTTAACTTTATTTTTTATTTTCTCAGCTAAATGATGTAAAAAAAAAAAGAAGAAGAAGATCATTTAAATTTAATTAAATGAATGCATTAATGTATTAATGAATGCATAATTTGCGAGCCATATTTCTGTCTATGTCGTTGGTGGACAATAAAATTGTAAATGCTTTATTACTTGTCTGCCATTGTGGCGAGGGGATATTCCCTTTCTTTCTTCTTCATGGTAACAGGAAAAATAATCATGTTATTGTGCTGGGGTTGTTTTGGTAAGAAATTAAAAGTGAAAAAATGTTAAATGAAAAGTAAACGTTTAATATTTAGAAATTTAAATTATTTTTTCATTTTATACTTTGCACTTTTAATTTTTTGATAAATTTTCTTGAAGGCACTTTAAATCCAAAAGATTGTAAAGGGACAAATAAAGTTAAGAGCAAATAACACAAACTTTCCTTGAGGTTTCTTCAAACTTGTAGATCCATGGGTTACGTAAAGGTGAAAGTTTGTTGAAGGATTTCTTGGACAGTAATGATTAGTGGGTATGCGCAAGACAAGAGATTTGTGGATGCATTGAAGCTTTTTTTTTTTATGCTTATTTTAGGGATTTACAGCAATCATTTCACATTTTCAAGCGTGTTGGATGCAGGTGCTGATTGTCCTTCTGATGCGCATGTAAGAATGTGTATTTGGTGACTTCATTTATTAATAGGTGGTTTTGCATTTAGAGATACTGGCAGAATAGACATCAAAGATGGAGACAATGTCTTTAACAGGGGGTGTGTGTGCATTAAAATCCATATTCCCAGTGTTCTTTGGGTGACCTTCAGTGTGGGTTCTCAATGTTAATATTATTTGAGTGGCTTGCAGTGATGATGGAAGAACGAGGATATGAGAATTAGAGTTGGTTAAACATCCATTTTTTTTTTTTCAAATACTTTGAATTTTTTCTTTTTTCTTTTGGTCATGCGGTAAGGAGGAATGGGCGTACAATGACCCCTAGGAGTTGAATACACGACTTATTGCGGATACCATATGTGGTTAACCACTGATTTACTAACTCTTCTGCAAAATACTGAGTTAACCATGGTTAAGAAATTGAGAATGTTATGTTAGAATAATTTAATATAATTGTTACTGTTAAAAAAAATGGATGAAGTGTAATATTGAAGCAAGAATGGGGTTAAGTGTTATATTAAAAAACCTCAAGGATAGTTTATATTATTTATCCTAAAGTCTAAAAAAAAAAAAAAGAATAGATAAAGTATTCTCTAAGCACAACTATATAAAAGAAAAATCAAACTAGTAAATGTTTAACAATTTATCTTAATTCAGTACTCATCGAAGTATCACTATTGTTATCTTTGCTAAATGATTAGTAGCCTTTAATTGTTTTTGATAGACTATAGATCACTATGTGCGTATTTGGTTTTATTTTTATATAATTGATTTTGAGATAAAGTAATTGATTCCTCTAAAAGTTATTCTGCTAGAAAGTAAAAAAAATTTTACTTCTCTTAAAATTAATTATAGAGATAAGAATTAATTTTAATTTTACTAAATCAAACGTCATGAAAATGGATTATAATTGACTTTTATAATCCAAAATCAATTGGCATCCAAACACACTATACATATGAGATGGAGGAAATGGGGTGTGGGGTCAGAATAGGGTGGCAATATTTTTTTTTTTTTTGGTGGACAATTTTTTTGGAATTAAAGATTAATTATTATTATTATTATTATTTTTTGTCAATAGGCAACGAAGATGAATGAAGTGAAACGAATCTCGAAGTCATGGGTCAAGTGAAATTTGCCCTACTTTTACATTTGCATATAGTTTTTCAATAACCCACTATGGGCCCATCATAATTTGGTTTATATTTACATTCAAAATCGGGCCTTGGACTTGACCAAAATTTGACAACCGGCCTGAGGATTTACTGATAACCCTGTTCAAATTTTATTAAAGAATTTGACCAAAAAAGAAAATTACAAAAGAATAGTTGCATGAAATTACTTTGGTATATATTGACAAAAAGAAAAATGAAAAATACTTTGCTGCACATTTGCTAATCATAACAACCAATGGTATATATTCAAACTCAAGGTATTAACACAGATGCCATATTTACTATCAAAGAATTGATTGTGTTAAACCAACCCTCCCCCCCCCCCCCCACAGAAAAAAAAAAACCAAAAAGAAGAAGAAAAATAAAAAAATAGTTATGTTCTCACCAATTTACGTTGTTCTTCTAGATAGAAGTCTGAAATCCAAAGCCTAAGCACTCTCATCAACATCAACTAATTGTCTGTCTGATATTTGTTTCTTTGACTTTGATTTGTATTTTGGGAGACGATAGCATATGCCCATCATAGGTCCTATTGTTTCCCAGAGTATGATTATTATAATATGATCCTATTGGAGTAACTCTTCTACCAGTTCCCGGTGATGGAATTGGTGTTGCTGCTGATACAGAAGCAACTTCCACTGCAGCTACCACCTTCATGACCGGTGGTGGTGGTGATCTTGTGATATGATTCTCTGTGTAGCACCCTATTCTTCTGGACTTCATTACCATAGTTGAATTTCCTACAAAGTTGGATATGAAGAGAAAAATAAAAAAATAAAAAATATATATATATAAGTTTAAACTTTGAAGACAACAAAGCAACAAATAAGCAAACTTATCTATATCATTCTTGAGGATACAATTAACAATTCTTTAAAGATATTTACCATTTAACTCGAAGTTGGTTTTTGAATTCTCTGACAAGAGAATTAGTGTTGGTGTGATGATTGTGAGGAAAGCCCAGAAGATGAATATTGGAACTAAAGTTCTTTCACTCATTTCTAGATAGAAATTATTAGAGCAACTTCATGAACCTCTTAGCAAGGTTTATAGAGGTAGAGACGTGGAAGATGTTCTTGGCTTCAAGAGATTATTAGCTGGCCATGTTTTAAGATCATTCCTATTAGAAAATATGAAACCTCTAACTCATTTTGTTGGTTTTTGTTTCTATATAAGAGCGATAGTCAAGTTTAACAACTAAACCTGCGATTTGGTTTATTGGTTGGTTGCCATCATTGTTCTAATAAGCCACTTGATCTAGCTGGCTGCTTATTATTCCAAGTCATGATCTCTGGTTGCTGTGTAACACTGGCAATGATTGTACTAATCCCTCTATGAGGAATACTCGGTCAACTTTATACCCCGACTTTGTCTTTATGCTGTTTACTTCACAACTTGTTATTTGTATTGTTGGGTTGTGGATATTGTCTACACCAAGGGCTCTTATCAATTATACGAAGGCTACAAATTGCTACATTTCCATACCACTCCTTAATGCAATGGGATTGGGAAAGATATTTTTGAGTTACATTTTTTGAACTCATATTTTGAGACGTGAAAGGGGTATTACATTCTCAATGATAGTATGATATTTAATGATGTAGGCCCAATTTAATAATATAAGATCTACAAAAACTATTTATTATTTTTATATGTCTTATTTGATGTTCACTTTTTATGTATAAAAAAATATTTTAGATATTCTATATGTATTTGATTTTCTTATTAGAGACAACAGAAGTGCCAGCTATTGCCCCTGAAAAGTTTTATAATTTAAGGTAAATAAAATAAAATAAAAAAGATATTTTGACATATGTTTATCAATACATACATTGACATATGTGGGAAAAGTGAAAGAGAAGATATGGTAGGGCAAAATACAATAAGAGTGAGACAATGTTCTCTCACACTTTTTCTTATGTGTTACTTGTGGAGTGTCCCAAAATATGGTTCAGATAACAAAACTCTTAAAATAACTTTATTATGCTTGCAAACTTGATAATGTAAAATAAAAATGTCCCATCCATGCATCCAAAGAAAATATCCGATCCAAACTATCCAGATCTGTGTATATCCAAAACCTTCAACTTTGGAACTGCCTTCGTTAATCAAGACAGTTGAAAGGTTCCTTAAACAAAGCAAGAGACAGAGCCATAAAAGCAGGAAAAACAAAAAAAAAAAAAGGAAGAGAAATAATTGTTATAATCATTCACTTAAGCAAATAATTAAACAATTGTAACTTCCAGAATGTTGCTGATCTATTTATTTACTAAAATGACTATGCCCTAAGAACCAGAGGCACACTAAACTGTGTTTTCTTGTTCAAACATAAGTGGAAATTCTTCTAAGTTTCAGTTTCAGTCCCTGGAAAAGTCTTACTTCATTCAATGTGTATCTCTACAAAAAATTGATCCTGAGATGTCGAGAATTTTACTTGAACCACTACTCTAACAAGAGAGTTCAAAAACCTCATAACTATGCATGAAAGAATACTAAGATACCGAAAAAAGAGATAACTACATTTGCTAGACAAAAACTTAGGAAAAGAAATAATTGCCAAAAATATGATTGATACATTTTAATCAAACAGAGAGATCATGGTTGTTGGTGGCTTGACACTAAACAGTTGTAAGACGTTTCTGTAACTTGATCATGTGCTCAACAGATTATCTTAATTTGTATGTATATGTTTAAACCTGTGCTTGGATTTAACAACAAATAGCACATAATCAAGTTGTTTGTTCCAATTTGGTAAGGCAAAGTTCAATAATGCAAAATAAACATTTTAAAGAAAGAGCACTGTCATTTTAACGTAGCAAAAACAACACATACGGTGACACCCAGAAACAAAGAGTAGGATCCAACGTATATGTTTTTACACTTTTTTTTTTCTTTTTTTGTTTTTCATAATTTTTCAATACTTTTTGGGATATGTGTCTGCATATAGATGTCAAATATTAAATGTTCAAATATCTTTTCTCTTTTGAAAAACCATGCTTAGACATGTCATGGATGACAAGGGTATACTAGGGAAAGTCAATACAAGGTTGTACAATAGTCTCCAAGATACATGGACTAGTTTCTGACTAATCCTTTGAGTTACATGAAATGCTAACTGGTCAACCTGCTACTGTATAACTTCAAACGCCAAGAGCTGGCTTGCATATACTAAGGAAGAAGAATTTTAGACTTCCGGATAGTTGAAACCCTCCATTTCACATAATAGAGTACAAGAGGTGAACTTTGATAAATACAGATAGAGCTGATAACATATATAAGGGGCAAACTTGTTTGTAAGGGCAGGAAGGCATATTCAGAAGTAGGTAAAAATTCATGGCCAGGTAGCCAATAAGAAGAAATTAAACTGTGTAAACAGTAAACCTCCTATAAACATGCCCATATCATCTGACCATAATATTAACTATGCAATCAATCATCTTCTTGAACTTCAGTCACATTAGCCTGTTTATATAAGGAAAAAAAATTCTCACAGACATCTTTAGGAACAACCTTGATCAGTGAGCCGAACTATAGTCTCGTGAAGTTCCTTCAACTATGCAGTTCTGATGAGTATGAAAGGTGCATGTTTCACCCGCCATATGATATTGACAAATTCATTAAGAACACACAATGTGCTTCATCCCTAGAACTGTGAGAACAGGTACTCGTATTCGTTAATTAGAACCTTTAGCTTGACTGATTGAGGATTAATTGAATGCCACTGCAGAAATTTGTTGTTACTAGCCCCCAAGTATCCTTCTTTTTTCTTGGGAAATTAGTGCTATTCATAAATTGTTGAAGATGCTTGGCACTCCATAAGTATAACTATCCATAATAATTATTTAACAATTGATTAACTACTATTGGTGAGAAAAACATGTCCGAGTACCAAAACTTGATATTAAGGAATTCCTGAGAATTCAGCATTTTCAAGCCCGTAAATGTTACAAGATGAATTGTATGAAAAGTGAAAGAAAAAAAACGTAGGTAAAATCACAAAAAGAGAAAAACACATATAAAATCACAAAAGGAGAAAAATACCCAAAAAAAAAAAAAACATGAGTGAGTAAAAGTAAAAGACTTAAACGGTATAAGAATATTTTTCAATTAAATGTATTACGCAAAATATACGAATACAATTTCTATATTACTTAATAATATGAGTTTAATTGATATGCACTGATAGTATAAAATAATTTTATATTATCAATCAATAAAAATAAAGGAAAGTGAAAGATTATAATAAATTCCTCATTATAATGGATAATTATTTATATAAATTAATATTTTTCATTATTTTTATTAATTGATAATATAAAACTATGTTATGCATTTAAATTAAATTCTAATATTATTCTTTTCTAAAACTGTTTTTCTCTCGTAATATTGAAATAAAAGTGAAGAGACATGTATAGTAATAAATATTCGAGAAATTAATCTCACAACGATAAATGCGATATGACACCGTGATATTCGAGAAATTGGATACACGCGAGAAATTAGAAAAAGAAAAACTAAGCCCTTATCAGTAATTTGACAGGAAATAATTTTGCAAACTCCAATTTGCCCTATGCCATAACGGCACTACAGTCACTACCGTTTTCTGGCTTAGTCTCGCGGTGCTTTCACTTCCCTCTTTGATTGCCCCAACAAACACAAAACACACAACAAACACACGCTGAGCTTGCAGAAGAACCCTAAGTCAAAAAACCCCATTTTCACTGAAACCTTAAAATCAGAAAAATGGGAACCCTTGGGAGAGCCATATACACCGTTGGATTCTGGATTCGAGAAACTGGGCAGGCGATTGATCGCCTCGGTTCCCGCTTTCAGGGAAAATACTACTTCCAAGAGCAGCGTTAGTCTTTCTTCAATTTTTCATCTCTTAGATCCCATTTTTCACTTCAATTCAATCCCTTTTGGGGATCCCGTTATTTTGTTACATTGATATTATCGTTCCTGTTATAGTGGATCAATGGGTGTAATGTAATAGAGTTTGATCAAGGTTTGCAAAGATAAAGATGCTGGTTTTATTAGGAAATGAATACCATATCTTGAAAGGGGGAAAATGCAATTTTGCTAGAATTTAGCTGCTAAAATCATGTGGCAATGTCTATTGACCCTTGGATGAATTAGCGGATCATATCTAGCATTACTGGTCTTAAAATGTGGTTGCATAGGATTGTTAATGTTGTACTACTTAGTTCAGTTATGGTGCTTTCTGTTATAAACTACATTCAATCGTGGGAAATGGATTGAAAGAATAAAAAGACTTGGCTTGGTTACTAAGCTATAATTTGTAATCCTGATGAATAACTAAGCCCTTTACTTTGCCCTTTTGTTTGCACTACATGTTGTGAAATTGTTAGTGGCTTTACTGAGGTTGGAACATAAGTGCCGGCAAACCAGTGCTGCATGCTGAATTTCCTGTGATGTGTATTGCATACTGTATTCCCCCTAAAGAAGTACTTGTAATATAATCTCAAAATATGATGAATTGTGTACTGGTATGAACCGCTTAGCCAGTAACTATGGTTTGGAAAAGAAATATGAGGTAGTAATTAGTTTTATGATACTTCTTGGTAATTTGTGGCATTTAGTGTACAACAAGTAGCAGTAGATGCCGAGATTCTAGAGAAGACTATAATTCTATACTGACTAAAAACTCCTAGGGAAAACTACTGTGATGCTTTGTTTTGTCCAATACATACATCTTTAACGAAATTTTTCAAATCTTAAGCTTCCGTCTATGATCCATGATGAAGCATATATGATGAATATTTATTATTGAAAATTTATGTTTTTCTTTTCCATGCTAAATTGTATTGTCATATACTCACTTTGCTTAGATTCATGCAGTAATAACAAAATAATTCCTTCTTTGTGGGAGACTCTTCTGGGTTTTACTTTGAAATTGTTTTGGCTGAAGCATTTCGAATCTAAAATGTTATGTCAATAGGGGTTTGTTTATTTATGCTGACCCCTTTCAAAAGGGTCCAGTCATGGACATTGTTCTTTTTACCATTGAATTGAAAAAACTTTTATATGTAAATTGCTTTATTTTTCAATCCAATGACAAAAATACAAGTGAAGTGATCATGATTGGGCCCTTTTGGAAGTGTACAGCATAAACAGACCCATGTCAATAGTAATATATGAATTCGCTTGTTTATTATCTCGTCAGAACTTCTGAGTATTTATAATTCGCTTAGCTGCTTCCATCTTCTAACTTTATAGGACACTTCTTCATTTAACTTATGGAAATAATTGATTAATGCTCTGTGTTTACGGTTTTGCTGTTATGCTATAAAATATATCAAGTAATCCTCTTCCTTCTTCTGTTTAGTGTCTAGGCATCGAACTCTGATGAACATATTTGATAAGGCTCCTGTTGTTGATAAGGATGCGTTTGTTGCCCCAAGTGCCTCTGTCATTGGTGATGTTAAAGTTGGAAGAGGATCATCAATTTGGTACGGATGTGTTTTGAGAGGTAAGGATTTTCAATTGATCAATTTGGCATAAAAACATTTGAATGGTTTACTGTCTTGATGCTTCAGTGACCAGTGAGATCAATTTTTGGAATACTCTGTAATGATGTTTTGCTATTGGGGTAAGTGGTTACCCTTATCGTAAAATCAGAGACAACAAAGCTGTCCAATACACTGGCTTTCTTCTATTTCCAATACAAAGTTGCAATACTCTGATCATTTGATGTAAATTGAAAGTGAAATTTTTGTTGACTCTTTGTCTTGTAGATCTACATGATAATCGTGTTTGATTTTCACTTTATGCTTAGGTGATGTGAACAGCATCAGTGTTGGAAGTGGAACCAACGTACAGGATAACTCCTTGGTCCATGTTGCAAAGTCAAATTTAAATGGGAAGGTGTTGCCTACTATTATTGGGGATAAAGTTACTGTTGGTGAGTAATACTTTTGCCATGATCATGAATGCTACTACATTCTACCCTTCCATGTGTGTTAAACTTTGCACTGGGCAGGTCATAGTGCTGTTTTACATGGTTGCACTGTGGAGGATGAGGCTTTTGTTGGTATGGGTGCAACACTACTTGATGGTGTCGTTGTTGAGAAACATGCCATGGTTGCTGCTGGATCCCTTGTGAGACAGAATTCAAGGGTTCCAAGTGGGGAGGTATGTCTCTGTGTGTATACTGTTTGGCTATTCATCAAATTTATGATAAGTAGTATCAGTGTATCACATTCAAGTTAAGCATGTCTATGGCTGGGATTTTAGGATTAATTACCATTATTAAGTTGACATACAATACCACTGATCAAGTTCAAGGGGGTGTATTATAATCGGGTGTTGATTTTTTATTTGTTTTTAGGGATTTTACATAGTTATTTAGATATTTTAAGGATAATTATTTTAGAACTATAATCATACAATATAACATGGATTAGGAATATTCTTTTAAGAGTTTTTTCTTGTCATCCTTTTATTATGCCTTCTTGTAATATATATAAGTTATATTAGGAAGGTGTTTCGTATTATAATTTATGAATAGGCCTTTCAGACTAAAATGTATGCAGCAATCATGATACTTCGGAGGTTTTATCAATAAATAAATAAATATATCTAAGAGATTTTTGAAACCTAAAGCCCCTATTCTTTTCTCCAGTTTCAATCTCAGTATCTCACTTATTAGATTTCAACGCTGCTGCATTCTTATCTCTCTCTGTGCCACCGCCAAAAAATAAATTATTCTACTATGGGATGACCCCGGATCTAAACCCTCACCCTTCTGGACTAGGCCCTAATCCAGCATCCTAGACCACTTTTCTTGACTATTACTAATAACTGTTAACTAATGTCATGATTATTACATCCTTTCATGGATAAAAGTACTTCCGGTCACTTGGCAGAGCTGTGCCCCTTGAACAGCATTAGTATTTGTGCCTTCTAATCTGTAAGAGGTATCTGAAAATTTCTATGTTATGATTAATGAAAACCTTTAAATGACCTCAGATGTGGAATTTAGGTCATGGTTGGATAGATTTCAATACTGAAGCTATTTTAGTATCGGAAGTCCAAAGATGTTATTCTTAAAGGGTGTGTTTTGGATAAACTTTTAAACAAAGTACTATTAAGACAATACTCGAGTACTTTTATCAAAAGCAACTCCTACCTGCTTATATATATAAAAAATAAAAAAATAAAAAAGACAGCTGAACATTTTATGATTCTACTTTTTTTAGAATTTTATCCAAACAGTCTACCTTTAAAAAAAAGTTTTTTAATCAAAAAAGTGCTTTTCTTACAAGATAAAATTCTTTGTTTGAATGATTTTGTTTCAACAACGAGGTCTACACAAACAAACACACCCAATTTGTTTGAATGATTTTGTTTCAACTATGATAGTATTTGCTCATAATTATTTATCACGAGATGAAAAGCACTTCTTAATTCTGCTTCTAATTTTTGCATGGACTGAAGATTTAACTTGTAGTTACAGGAATGCTGCTTTTTTTGAATGCTGGTTATCGTATGCATCATCGATGTTCTGTAATGACAAACTTGCATATGTTTGCAGATATGGGCAGGCAATCCGGCAAAGTTCCTGAGGAAGCTCACTGATGAAGAGATAGCATTTATCTCCCAGTCAGCCACCAATTACTCTAACCTTGCACAGGTGCATGCAGCTGAAAATGCGAAGTCATTTGAAGAAATTGAGTTTGAGAAGGCGCTCCGAAAGAAATTTGCACGTAGAGACGAGGAGTATGACTCGATGCTGGGTGTTGTCCGTGAGGTCCCTCCGGAGCTTATTCTTCCAGATAATGTCCTACCTAATAAACAAGAGAAAGCTCTTAAAAAATGAGGTCTTCAAAAAACTGTATTTCAACTCCAATCTTGAAATGACATCAAGGGACATTCTTGTTTTGTTCAAATTCATGGAAGAGGGTTTATTTTCATTCCCAATAATACCAGACATGTTCTAGGCTAGAATATGATTCCTTTCCAGATCCGGGAATCAATCCATTCATAATATTTCAAATTCTGTTATCTACATTGGGAAAGGTGAATGCCTTGAAGCGTCCTATATGTGGAGTTTTAGTCTTTCATATATACGATGCAAGTCAATTTCACGTGTTTGTTCTTGATGTTTATGTTCAAGGATTGGTCATAGCTTAATTCATGAGCTCTTGTCGAAATTATAAGAGGACAATTACATCTGTGTTTTTTGTTTTTGTTGTGAACATATGCCTAATCCTTTTGAAACTCAACATTCATGGTCGTTAGTTACTTACAACGGCTTCATATTCTAGCCTGTTTGAAAGTTCCTATTGGACAATGATTGCTTTATACTAGGGTGAAGAAAGTTGGAAATAGTCTGGGCTGTTCAGAGAACAAAAAATGAGAGGGTTGTTCAATGTCTCTAAAGTATAAGAAGGGTGAGTTAAGAGTGTGAGAAGTGCTAAGCAGTCTTGACTCCTAGGAAAAGGACGCGAGTTCGGATTCTAAGGAAATAACTCTTGTGAAGAAACTGTTTAACTCTTGTATTCCCATAATTGAATAAGAATTAGTTTTATGGACGGTTCAGATGGACCAAATCTATAAGGAAACTTTGTGGTCAAAGTGTGAGAGATTATTATTATTATTATTATTAGTATTTGCAGTGTATGAAATAATGCAAGCTGTATATTGTGGCATCTCAGTTTAATTATGTGTTTTGACAGTTATATCATAAGTTGATCCAGTGCCTGTTATATTTCAAATCAGCTTATACGTAACCCATGTGCCGGATTCTTAGTCTAACACCCATGTGCCAGATTCTTAGTCTAACCGATGGGCACTTCTCTTGTTAGAGCTTAGTTGTTCTTATCCTTGTCTGATGAATCAAAAAAATGAGTGATAATAATATAGTCTTGAGTTTACAGTGAAATTTATACATGGTAATATATTCATTATTAATTTTTAAAAATTTAAATATAAATAATTTTAAATTATGTTTTAAATTGTGGATATATTGTGGTTCACAATAAATTCGAGATTACATTATCATCACTCTTTTCAAAAATCACAAGGGGGAAAAAGGTGCTACTAAGAAACGGCTTCTAAAACTTAATGATGAAGTGTACGATAAATTTATGTCAACAATATCTTGTTTTTTTTTGTCAAAAGTGTCTAACGATATTTGTCTTTGAAAAACAAAACCCAAATAGCTTATTATAAACATTTCCTGTCCTCACTTTCAAGCAAGTTGGTTGTGATTTTCGTTCTTCGAATTAAAGAACTGTTAATGGCCTTGTGACCTCCTTTGTTAAAATAATTTATGCTACAAAACTTATGATAGGGTGCCATTAATAATAGTCATAGGCTCATAGCATGTGTATAAATTTTGGTTTTTATGTCATTTGTTGGAGGCCGATGGATGGGAATCTGGAAAAGTGCCACATTGCCAAAAAGGATCGGTCCTCGATTTCAGCTCCCTTATAGTTTCTGCCACCGCAAACAAAAGAAAGGTTCTTCAACCGCCCCATATCTCACCTCAATAATGGTAAGGAGATCACATTCTCTCTTCTTTTCTTTTGTCTCCTTTACGACCCTTTTTTATACAACTATTATGAGCAATAATTGTTAGAAAAACTTTTGGGACAAAAAATATAAAATCCTCCCATTTTAGACTTTTTTTTTTCTGTTTTTGCATATTCAAAAATGTATTGGATTTAAAGTTTTAATTTCACTTCAAAATGTAACTAGTCTACATGCATAAATCTATTTTCTTTTATGTTCGATTTTAACTATTTTAGTGTAATTACACTATTAATATGTAAGGATTTTTCCCTGTTTATTTAAGTGCATGTTTGGTTTGACATTGAAAAAGTTCAAAACATGACTTGAATGATACAATTGATTCAATTGGCAAATGATACTTCAATTTGATTTTACGATGGGATACCTCCTAAAATTTAAATGACCACAACCAAATGCATTACAAACCTTATCTTAATTTTTTTTTTTGGGGGGTATGAAAAAGGACATTGATTGTTAAATTACCTTTTTGTATTTAATACGCTCCTCTGAAATAATTGCCCCTATTGTATTGACAATTGAACCCACTCCACCTTGTCGGCCGGAGGGGGACGTTGTAGTCTACAATCTATAATGGTTTTGGAATTCTATATCCTCTTTGTAACATATACCTTCCGTAATTTGCTCATCGTGCTAGACTCTTTTCTGTTTTCCCGTAATTAAAGGATATTATGTATATCAACAAAGGTTCGGTGTAATGATAGGCAATCTGCATTCTCAAGTAAAAGACTAAAATTCAACCATAGAAAAAGTAATTTGAACTTTGAGTTTTACAATTGGCAAAGATCCAAAAAAAAAAAAAAAAAGGAATGTTATGTCCGTTTAAAAGTATCATATTAAAAACTATTTTTTTTTTCGATAACTTATAACGCAAACACCAAATTCTTTTCAAAGTTAATTGATTCGGAAATCAAATTTTAATTTTGCCTGTACTTTAGCTCGCCATTCACAAAATGAAAACTATCCATCTTTTTGTTTTTTCAAAATCATTAACTCATCTCTAATGCTATACATACTTGAGCCAATTTGGTCCATTATAGAAATAAAATTCTATCAAGGTTAGTATTTTTCATTTACAAGTCTTGAATTCGAGATTTTAAGTATCAAATAATTTGAATTGAACAAGTATTATATTTAAAATACTGAAAGCATTCCTTTATCTATGCTTTTTTTTGTTTTTAAATTTTGGGTATTAACTTTCGCTTGTACTTATAGTTAAGACTCTAATCTTTCTTTCTTTTTTAATTTTTTTTCTCAATCAAAGAAAGGATGTCATTCAACAAAAGATTCATAAACCAGTTCATCAACAAGGACGGATGATCAAACTCTTTTTGGTACGATATTGATTTATTTTTTATAGAGTATTATGAAATGAAGGAAGCATTAGTTTTTGGCCATCTAAAACAAAAATATCACAATGCAAAGGTGAGGCACATAGGAATCCAAGTATAGTCTCACGAATCGAGACTACGAATATTACCCTAATTAAATAATTAGAACAAAAGAAAACAAATCATTGGTGACCATCCATATTGCTTGATATACAGGTACTTGTGCATATTTTATTTTCATAAATTTATTACATATTTTAAGTTAGATTCATCTCAAGCATTATTATCATGGATCATACTTGCATTTTTATTTTTATACAGTGCTTAATTGTGGGAAATCATCGTTGCTTAACTTATATTTATAATCTTATATTAATTTTAATTAAGTAATTAATAGTGATAGTTATAAAAAGTAATATAGGGTTAATCTAGGATTAAAAAGTTTTTAAAAAAGTTTTTTGCACTTAAGGTTAGTGGTATAATTTTAATTAATTTTATTAGTATTATTTTTTATGTATTATTAAAACACTTTGATTAGGATAAGAATAATATGAGAGATCAAACTCTTTTAAAGACATAAAAATATATAATTAAAATAATAATAATAAAAATATTTGATATTGAGTGAAAATTATAAACTCTAAAATAATAAACTTATAAAATCATGGGTGGATGCAAGTGGAGCAGCTGCATTGACATGTCAAGTAGTTCTGCTAATGATTGTGTATTGAATGCAATTTAAGGCAAGGTTTCTTTGACATTTTTTTTTCCTTCACATTCCGCACATCAAATTAAATCCACATCGGATTATAGTTTTGAAGTTGAACTTAGCGCACTTTTTCAAGATGACAATATAGTACAATGACTATATTAAATCAACAATGACAATTATATATTATTTTTTTATTAATATTTGGGAATCATGTGTTATATATTGGAAATTCCAATTATTTTATTAATAAATCTAAATTTAGGGTGTTCGTAGAGATTCATGTGTCAATGACGGGATATTTTAATTATTTTAAGGGGATTGTTATTCCAACATTTAATAATAGAGCTTGTAACTCTTTTACTAATTTATCAATAAGATAACATAAAAATTTAATTATTGGCACATGATTTCCCAATTAGTAACAGTTTTGTACTCCTATAAATATCCTAAACACAGATTCATTAATAAAATAATTGAAATTTTTTATTATTAACACATGTTTTTAATTATTATTTGAGATTAATTTTGATATATTAATAATATAAAATATTTTTATATTACTATTTAATTATAAAATATTATATATATAACTTTGGAGGTTACTATTTTCAGAGTTTTATTTGTATATAATGTAATTATTCTAAGAGTTACCACTTTTAATAAAATATCAATATATAATTAGATCTTCATATCAAAAGTTTTTTTTTTCTTTTATCTAAAATAGTGACATTAGGAATTATTCTTAAAAAATATTTTTGAGAAAAAAAGTGAGAGTCAAATTTAAGATATTTTAAACTCAAATAAAATATACAAAAAATAACTATTAAACCATGAACTCAACTGCTTCATATAAAAAGCTTTTAGGCCTACAAACTTATTATTTTAGATAATGCGATAACAGTGTAAGAAAAATCATTTTTCACATAAAATAATAGGTGGCATAAAAAACAACCAAATAGTTACCACAATACATGGGGTGCTTATGGCGTAACCCAGAACTTAATGGTTATTTTCTGCGTGTTTCATTTGTGCTTGGATTATATCATTTTCGCCTCCTATCCCTTACTCCAAAATATCTCCTAAAAATATTTCTTAAAAAAAAAAAAAAAAAAACGGGGGTGCTGCGGCGCCACCGTGCGGTGTCTGATGCCTCCTCACTTCTTCAATCTTCAGTATATATATAGCAATTCAAAAGAAACTCACATAGACATAGCATTCCATTGTAGACACTAGACGGTGCGTGAGAGTGAACAACACAAACTTACAATGGGAGCAGAACCTTTGTCCAATCACGACACTCACGAACAAGTACAACAACATGAACATGAACATCATCCCCTCGTCCTTGGTCTCCAGCCATCTGCCCTTGTGGACCACGTGGCTCGCGTGGATTGGTCCTTGCTAGATCAAATCCCCGGTGAACGTGGTGGCTCCATGCCTGTATTATTATCCACCCCATCACTTGTTTCCTTTTTGTTTACAATTTTGGTCACGGTACTTTTATGTGTTCTTTGTACTAGGTAGGCTCTTGTTCATTTGCCATTTGTGGTGTACTCTATGTGGTCTAGCTATGATGTTTTTATTAGAGATTTCCTAAGCATCACTTTCACGTTAACTTATAATGTATAAGAAACCAATTATAAGGAACCAATTATTTTCTATTGAAAAATACAAATTTTTCTACCAGACTCTTAGTGCCCAATTTAGGTGGCATGTTAATGGGGTGGACACCTCATAATTTCTTTGCACTCCTGATTTTTGTATTTCTACTCTACTGTCCTACAATCTTGACACATTATTCTAACATATTAAATTCTGGCAGAGATTCTGGCTGTGTAGCAATGTTGCTTTCGATTATGTTGTGTGACAATTGACTTGATATGAGTGTGTTAAATTAAGTTGGTGAATTCCGTTTTCATGATTGTAGGTTGCACTTGAGGAGCTTGAATATATATTGAGGGAAGTGAAGACTCGTGTTCTCTCATTCTCTAATGATCCATGCCCTGTTAAGACCATGGCTGGGGGCAGTGTTGCAAACACAATCAGAGGGCTAAGTAGAGGGTTTGGGATCTCTAGTGGGATTATTGGGGCATGTGAGGATGATGAGCAAGGACAGCTGTTTGTTCGTAACATGAACTTAAATGGGGTGGATCTCTCAAGGCTGAGGAAGAAGAAGGGACACACAGCACAGGTTTGCTCAATATAACAAAGAATTGTTCCATCAATAAATTAGAGAGGAATGTTATTTGGACCAATACTGTATAGACATCATATAGTAATGTGAGCGTGTGTAAGCGTGTATCTTGATAAGATAAATATATTGTGTGTTTATGTGAGAGGTGGTATTGTATTTGTTGTCAAAAGTTGATGTATAAATAACATATCTCTAAATTAAATGAGTTGTGCAAAAGTGGAATTTTGACAACTTGGTTGTATGGCACAGTGTGTTTGCTTGGTTGATGCCTCGGGAAACCGCACAATGAGACCATGTCTCTCAAATGCTGTGAAAGTTCGGGTACATGACTCTGTTGTCTCAAATAAATGTGTAGAGTTGTAGAAAGTAGGTGGGCATCAGTTAAATTTTGTATAGTTTATTTGACAATTTTACTGTTTGTTTGTTTGTTTGCAGGCAGAAGAATTGACCATGGAGGACTTCAAGGGCTCCAAGGTGACTTCTTCATCCACTAAAATATTGTGGATATTTTGGTGTTTAGTATGTTGTCCTATAGCTCTTATAATATTTTTCTAATTTTTTCTGCCATGGTACGGATTATATGCATTGCATTCTAGGACTGAATTATTTGTTTATGTTTGTTCCACCAAAATGGCTCATAGAATGAAGGTAAATTTGTGTTATGTTCTGCACTCTGCCAACAAACTAACGTTGTTGCTGATATATTTACATTCCAGTGGTTGGTGTTGAGATATGCAATACTTAATTTGGAGGTTATTCAAGCAGCCATTCGTTTAGCCAAACAGGAAGGTCTTCTTGTGTCCTTGGATTTGGCCAGTTTTGAGGTATTCTATCCTACTAGGAATTTCTCTTACCAACCCCCAATTAGTTATGGTATCATGTTTTTGCAGGCGAGACGTGTACCAATATTAGTGCAAATATGAAAGCATTTCATTTTTAAGAAATCTTTGATAATATCTTTGTTTCTTTATGATTGCGTCAGCTATATAAGTAATATCAATCGTCTTATATGGTCTCTTTACTTTGGCAAGATGGTCAGGAACTTTAAACAACCACTTTTGGAGTTACTGGAGTCTGGCAACATAGACCTTTGCTTTGCCAATGAGGATGAGGCAATAGAGCTTCTAAGGTGGCTGTCATTGTTATTTAACCCAGCTTTACATCAAGATATGCATTTTCCAAGTTATTGATTGTTTTGGTTTCACTTAATGTGCATTCTGTTTATTGATTGTTGATGTCAATTTAACTTTCAATGGATATAGAGGTGAACAGAATGCTGGTCCAGTAGCTGCTCTAGAATTTCTGGCCAAATGCTGCCAATGGGCTGTAGTAACACTGGGTCCTAATGGATGCATAGCTAAACATGGAAAGGAGGTGTGTTAATTATTTTTGTCTGCAGCATTTTATCAATTGAGTTTTGTTTCCCACCTTCCTCCCCAATTTCCATTTTCTTTGATTGGTATGTACTTGGTATTGGGGTGGATATGTGCCCAGTGGTAAGATCCCTTTGTACATTGTTCAAGATGGAGACCATAATTAACTAGACCTATCATGAAGTGCAATTTACCTAGTAGGAACTTGTTATATTATTACTGCCTCCCCATATGTGGGGATTGATAATCAGACTAGTGAAGCTGTGCTGTTGGATTAGATGTTATTTTTCCCATAATGTTGGTATGATAAGCTCAAAATATGCTTTCAGCCAATCAAAACCAACAAAATTATATCAAACTTCTAAGAGGGAGTGAGGAAGGGAGAAAGAGAATGATGCAACCAGAATTATTCTGCATTTTATCTGATCAGTTAGAGAAACTTCCTCAGCATAAGTATCTACTCATCTCTATCTGCAACATATATTTCATCAACAGTATAGCCATGGAACAAGTCTAGTGCAGAAAATGGTTTGCTGTTGATGTGACCCGAAATCATTAGGGGAGAGGCCAAATAGGGTTCATCTCATGTAGTCGACCTTCTACTCATGCATCATCATGATTTAGATTCGATTCTTAAGTTCCTCTGTTGTGATATCTCCTCTGTAAGTCTCTATGTAAGCACTCAATCAATCTAGAGGCATGTTTGACCTTGGACTTTGGCAAGTCTGCCCCTCAACGTAAATTGTTTTGTACCGAAACAAAATCATTAGAGGAGATTTAATTGGTTTTACTTTGTTGGCACTTTGCCGGCAAGCATGTCACTAGTGTTCTAAATTAGGTGCTGAAAAGATTAATTAGTCATTATCATAAACTATATATCCTTTTCATAATTTCTGTTCCCTTTTAATTATGTCACAGATTGTGCGTGTCCCGGCCATAGGGGAAGCAAAGGCAACTGATGCTACAGGAGCAGGGGACCTTTTTGCTAGTGGATTTTTGTATGGAGTCATCAAGAGCCTCTCACTTGAACAGTGCTGCAAGGTAGGTGCATGCAGTGGTGGGGCTGTTATTCGCTCTCTTGGTGGTGAGGTGACATCGGAGAACTGGCAGTGGATGTACAAGCAGATGCAAACAAAGGGTCTTCTTTTGCCTGATACATCCAAATGAATAGTCCCAATAATGATACAACATGTTTCCTTCTTTCTTTCTTTTTATCTTTCATTTGTTACAATTCATCTCTTACCATCAAATGGCAGCTATGGTTTTTCCTATTTTGGGCTTCTTTGTCCAATGCATGGAAGACTAGACATTTACCACGGAAATACATAAGTAGATTTTGGCCTTGAATATATGTATTCGATGCAAATATGATTTGTCATTCATTCCTAGCTTAATTTAAAGCATCACCAAACTCATGGTTGCTTCAATTTTCTTCACTTCAATTTTAGCCTCGTGTATGTGAGTATCTACTTTAAAAATTGATTATAAAATAATTAGAGTCTAATTTAAGAACTGGCCTTGAAAAACCACTTAACTCTTACCTCCAAAATCAATTGTGTTCACTTTTTATGAGCGAGCTAAGAATTACATTCGGCTTGCTTAATGAATCCGCACGTCGTCCTTCTTACTCTCAAGGTGCACTTGAGCCTTCGAAGGTGATTCTAGGCCATGAAACCAGTTGATTAACTGCAGGGCTAAATGCACTCAAATTTCAATCCGATGGTTTTGGCAGATAACACTCACACAGGGTAAATTCATCATAGGAAGACAAAGAACTGGCTAGCAAAACTCTCTTCTCAGTACATTTTATAACTAAGGCATTTCTTTTTGTTGGGAAATAGATAGCTAAAAGTATGGCTCAACAATTAGGGGGATTACTTGATCGATTTAACTCAATAGAATACCTTCAATTCATTGAAAATGATTCTGAAAAACAAATCAGTTATTACCGTTGATATGCTTCGTGTGGGGTGTCAGTCATCACTATGAAAATTAAATGCCAACAGAACAAGCACAAACAATAATGCATTACATAATATATATACCAAGCCTAGCATCATTTTTCACCACAAATTTAGTGGATTTTATCTTGAAGCATATTGTAAATCGTGCGTTCAAGTCCATTAAACGGTGTCTTTAAATCGTTCACAGTTATCAGAGCCACGGCTGAAATGCAGAAACCAACAAGATTTAGAAAAATAAAATCCATCAAAGATATCTTTCCCCATGACACACTCAACATGAAATCTACTCATCTTTAAATAACTGTTTTTAACACCTCTAGTACTTGACCTTAAATCATCAAATGTCCATCGGAGCAACATCTTGGCTTGCAGCAGCACCTTGATCTGCACCAGTACCTTGATCTGCACCAGTACCCTGATCTGTGGCAGCATCCTGCTCGGTTGCTGGCTGAGATTCAGCAGGAGGCTCATCCTCCCTCACAATCTCAAACTCATCAATCAACTTTTGAACAGTCTCCTGATCCAAAATGTGGAATGGCTCACCAACTCCAACCACAGCAACGGTGCATACAGAACTCCTGAGCTTCTCACCTTGCAAGGACTCCCTAGTTGCAATGAGTGCATCTTTGATCAGCTCTTCACGTGAGGAGCCAATGAAGTTCTGAAACCTGCGTTCCAAGTATGTCTTTGCAGCTTGAGAGCGAGACCCAATTGCAAAAGCCTGATATTCAAAATAGTTTCCACTCGGACAGTTATAATAGAGATGAGCTCCCGATTCGTCTAATCCACCGACAAGGAGACCAACCCCATAAGGGCGTTTCCATGACCGCTGCGTGCAAACCTGCCACTCAAAAGTGCATCACAGATACTGATGAGAAAGAGCTCTTATAAGTTATAATAAATCCTGCAAATACTTCTTTCTTTCTTTTTTCCACATAAATTTTGCAGATACACTGACAAGATTTGCTTCCCACACCCTATCCATCTAACTTTCTTACAACAAAACACAAAAATAACAGGATCATGAGAGTAATGCAGATCAGCTAATACAATTTTTGTTCATTGTAAATTGAACAGATCAGCTTCAAATAAAGTAACTATATTTAAGAAACAACAAAATAAATATGCCTTTGATTACTTCCAAGAGGAGTGTCCATCTGGCATACTCTCCAACACTACCTACTCAAAGATCTGTCAGCCGCAAAAGAAAATCAGAGTCAAATACTGATATACCCTTAGCCCCAGTGTATAAGAGGAGGAAGCATGTGAGCTTAAATGTGTAAGAATGTGGATGGGCCACTTGAAGATGAGACTAAAGTTTATTAAGCAGTTAGAGGTCCGCACTTGCAGGTTAAGAGTGGAGAGGGAGTGATTGGAGGATCTGTACCAGGAAGTGGGATAAAGGTACTAAAGGGAGGGTGCAAGGGGTTTGGCAAGAATTGACAGCCTTTGAGAAGTGCAGGTTTGGGGAGTATCCCAGTGTTTAGGACTCCATTGTTATACATTTTAATTGACTTCAATAGAACATTAATCTATTCCCACTTCACATAAAACAGTCACCTAAACATAGAGTTGCATGACACAGTAAGCACTGTGAAATACATGATGCAGAAAGTATTAAATATAGATGCCGCATCACTCAGGATTTCCTCTCACTCCACTTTTAACTTCTTTTCATAAGTATATAGAAACCTATGGGCTGCAACGAGCCATTCAAACTTCAAAAGGATGTTGGACCCAAGGCCTCTCTCACAACCACAGTAGAGGAAGCACATCTATTTGATATCTATAAGACTATAACCCACAACAATGCACACTCAGTGAGCCATGTCCCACACCTTCCCTAACATCAAACACATTGAAGAATGGCAATATATATACAATTACTCAGTCATTCCATATCTAAGGACTCAGTTTGACAGCCTCCACAGAGAACCGAAAAAGATCAGCAAAATATCAAAGTTCACTTCCCATATTTAACTTTGAGGTCCGTTATAAGTACACACCCAATACAAAACATAATCAACCCTGATTAAAACAAATTGGTATCCATTTCCAGCAATTTAGTTTGGACTCCTGTTTTTCAAACTATTGGATGAATCCATAGTTGCTTTGGTACTCATAGGATGAATTCATTCCGATTTGAACAGCCACACCATTCTTTGATCACACAATTCAGAAAAATCCTAAATTAAGAAACAGTCCTACAACTTTCAACACTTCGTCACTACTTGCCAAGTATTAAAAAACCCAAAAAAAAAAAAAAAATGCACACAAGGATACACAAACAAAAGACTCAGTAATTACCAACCTCAAGGCATTCAATTAGCACTGTCAGAAGCCAAAACATTGTCAAATTAGGGTCCAGAAAACAATCTAACCGAGCTAACACCACACGCCACACCAACAAAAAGCTCAATCAATTACAAACATTCATCAAAAACTCAAAAGAGAGAGAGGAACAAAAAAAAAAAAAAAAAAAAAAGAACTTGCACACTTCATCACTACTCACAAATAACAGCACAAAGCTCAAAAATCATTTCACCACAATTAACATAATCAATCGCCGACTTCCAAATTAGAGTCCATACAGCATCTCAAGCGAGCTAACACACTTTGAAGCCATTCAATTCACCAGAAATTCCAGGGGAAAAAAAAAAGCCAGATCCAAACATTTCAAAAACAAAGCCTCCCTTAAAACACAAAACCCTAGCAGCGATCGCACGATCCAAAAACCGAGTCAGTAAACAGAGAGTGAGAGAGAACCGAGAAACCCTAACCTGGGCCTTGTCGGCGAGCTGAACGACGAGTCTTCCGACAGGGAGAGGGGACTCGTAGGTGTAGGAGTAGTTGATGCACTCGGAGCGCATGTACCGCGACAGCACGCGGCCGTCGGCGGTGAGCCCCGCGATGGCGACGCCGATGTGGTCGTCGACCTTGAAGATCTTCTTCTGGTGAGACGACAGCTCGGAGTTCGCCTTGTTCACGCACGCCAAAACGACGTGCGTTTTGGATCGGAGGCCGATTGCGGCGGAGCCCTGCTTCACCGCCTCCATCGCGTACTCCACCTGGAACAGCCTCCCCGCGGGGCTCCACGTCGTCACGTCGGTGTCGTATTGGTTCCTGAACATTGTCGTTTAAGGGATTGGGGGTTTTGGTGAGTTTGTTTTTTTAATCCTTCGACACTCTGAAAGTCTGAACTGAACACCCCAAGCAAGAAGCAATAAACAGTGTGTTACTGCGTTTTCTCAAGGTCTTTGTTCCTTTTTATTATTTTTATTTTTAATTTTTAAATATGTAATTTTCCTTCTTGTTGCTCAAGAAAGTTTAAAACTTGAGGGAAGGGTTTTGTTTTGCTTTTGGCTTTGTATAGACCGGACCCTAGAGTTTTAGAGTTGGAGAATCGAAAATTAGATAGGGTAAAAGAGGCTCAACTCATCGAGTTAATCTACCAAATTCGTTAAAAATAATGGATTAAGTTGATATATTTGTCCCGTCAAAATTGTTTGGTTATTTAACTCATGCGAACTTTGTGGTCGACATGAATTTACTTAAATGGACTAAGGATGACTCTTTTTTTTTTAGATATAAGAGTATTTTTTTAAAAAAATAAGTTTTTATTATAGATTATGTTATTATTATATTTTATTTTAGTGAACTTTATATTATAAATTTTATGTTACAAATTTATAGTTAATTATTATTTATAAACTTATTTATACATTCTAATTAGTTTATTATATTTATATTTGAGTTAAATTTGGATATAAATTATGTAATTTAATTATTTTATTTAAATAAATTTTTTATTCAATATATTTTTTTAATTTTTAAAAGTTTTAAAGGTAATTAGCTCATAAAAAATATTAAAATAAATTTATTTATATTTTTTTTGGTAAGCCAACCCGCCCTTAAACGGAGCAAGTTATAATATTAAGCTTGTCTTTTTAATTTGGCCCATCCCACCCTGCCCCATTTTTGGAGGATTGGGATAGGCCAGCCCACTTTACCAATACTATTAAAACTATAATCTTTTTTAAATAAAAATATTATTTTAAATTCATATTCAAAATTCATTAAATTTTAACTAATATACTTCAAGTTTGGTGTATTGGATGTGAGTAAAGCTTTTTTAGTATTAATATTTTTATCCATAAAAAAGATCGAAATATCAAACTAATTAGTCTTTCTACAAGTAATTTCTATTTGTAGGAGTTTATTATTATTATGATACTATGACGTAATGTCTGCTCTATTTATTATGGATATGGAGCTTTTATTCAATTATAAAAAAAATACATTAATCGAAAAAATATTAAATGTGTTTCCTTGTGCTTATTTTATTAAAAAGCAATGCTTATCATAAATATTTCTTAAATTTAAATGTATAAATTAAGTAAAATTTTTTAAGAATTAAATTAAATTTTTTTATAAAACAACTAAGATTACTTTCGGTAGAAATAATTTTAAACTTTAATTTTAAATACTATATAAAAATATTTTTAAAAAAATTACTTAAATGCATTTACAATATACTCAAATATAATTGGTTACAGTAAAAGTGAATTACAACTCTAAATAAATTTTATCTATAACACCAGAGTTCAATTTCTCATTCAAAATTATGTGAACAATTTCTAAGAAAAAATAAAACACCTATTATAATGTAGGAGTTATTGAAACGGGTCAGAACTGTTAAAATATGTCCGGTCCATAACGTTGGTCTGTTTAAGTCCAGAAAGCCAATGGGTTAAGAATTCAGAGATATTTCTCTAGTTTCAACAATTGTAAGATCCTTGACGCAAAAAATAAAACAAACTTTGATATGGACTCAAAGGATGAGTGGTCCAGTTTTGGTCACAACTCTTGACCCGCCAAAAAACAAGGCGAACAGCTCACTTTTGTTTTGTTAATTTTTTATTTTATTTTTTTGTTTTGATTGTTTTGTTAATTTTTTAAAAATCAAATCACTCACTACATCATTATGGAACGGAGAAGGGAAATATGTCTAAGATTGTGAAGTTAAAATAAGTTTGTATATGCTAATATATTTTGGAAATATATGACATTATATTAAAAAGAGTACAAAATACTCTTGTTAAGTATATAAGTAAAATCATAAAAATCACATTAATATACATATACGTGTATATATACATATATGTTATCAAATTGATTCAAGATGCATACGAAAATTGGAACAAATTTATGAAAAAGATATTAATAATAGAAGTTATATGCATCTTATATATATGAAAACGGCGATAACAAATAATCCAAGCCTAGCATGCTTTGAAGAAACTCCAAGTTCGAATCTTTTAAACCATTTAACAGGCTAATTTAGTTTGATTTTCAAAATTATGTTAAAATTGATTGGCGTGAGCTTAATGGTTGGTAAATTTTATTTTATTTTTGGTGGGAGTTGAATGGTTGGTATAAATTTTTAACACATAGGATATCGTTTGTCATCTTATTTTTAAAACAAAAGAAATAGTATCTTTCACCTTTGCTGCTTTAGGCGTTGGAATCAACCAATGTCATCATTAATTCAAGATTCTCCTAAAGCAATTTCCCTTACTTCGTCAATGCATAAGCTTTTTGTGGGTGATTGACAATCACTTTATCAGTCGTTATTTAAAATAAAATAAATTACAATTTGGTCGCACATGGCCGGAATTGTTTTATTTTTCTTTAGTTGGCTATGTAACTATGTCGTATACTAGCACATGAAGAAGACAATTATCGTGATTTCACTTTCCTCGAAAATTTGCTTTTCCAATGCGCCTAGTTTATGTTTATTGTTTGGTAATAGCAAACACGTACATCGAATGATAGAAATATATATTTTTTATATAAAAATTTGGATTAAATATATTTTTAATTTATATAAATATAAGTTATTTTAATTTTGATCTTTTTAAAATTTTTATTTTAATTGTGATCTCTCTTTTTTCTTTATTTTGATTTTAATATCTATTATTCTAAATTTTGATCCTCATAAATATTTTAAAATATGTATTACTTCTTACAAATATTAGAATATCTTTTTTGTCATTATAATTTTTTTTAATTTTCTTTTGATCATTATAAATATCATCACTTAATACTAGGTCTAAACGATATATACCAATAACCTAGTAATAGAATAAAAGAGGACCAAAATCAAAGTAAAAATATTATAAAGATCAAAATCAAAATAATCTATATTTATAGGGATTAAAAATATATTTAAATTTAAAAAAATTATATGACTTAATTATATATAAATTTTTATTATTTTCACATAAAAAAATCCATTTTCCCAAATCATGTATTGTAGTTTCTGATAAATTATGTGATGGAGAAAAGAAAATTCTGATTTATATTTTCTAATGAGTATTATTACCTAATAAGTCATTTTAACATTTTAGTTAAGTATATTCTTATTATTAAAATAATAAAGTATAAATCAATTTTTGTGTAATATACACTATTATAAATTTCTCTGTGGTTTCTTAGCCAAAAAAAGATTGGAATGTAATGTAACGTGATGCATAAAATATAAAGTATATAATAAAGGCAAAAATTCCTGGTGAAGACTCTGCAATGCACAACTTTAATGGCTTTATTCACATAAAAAAAAGAAAAAGAAAAAGAAAAACTTAAACGGCTTTATTTTCGTTAGAACATCCCACATTCATAAACACGTTGTGATGTGTAACTTAACATTTTTCTTTGTAACTAAGAGACTCATTTCAAGATTTCTATTGACATAAAAGCTATGATATTCATTTCTTATTATAAAAATATTTATCGAACTTTAAATTATATACTAACGAAAATTAGGTAAGAATATTATATCTCACGATAAGCAAATATGAAGGTTTAATATAATATTTAAGTCGTAAAACTTTCCTTCTTATAATAAATTAACTTTTCTGTTCGCAAAAAAATAATAAATTAAATTTTTGAATGAACTCTAACTTATAAGCTTAATTCATGACAACTGTCAAGTAATAATTTTATATATTAACAACTCTTTAAGCTATTATAAGCGCTTATTTTCATATAAAGTGTTAATAATTGTCAAATAACTTGAAGGTTAGGTGGATGCGGATGAGGAGGGTAGTAAACATTTTTTATTAAAAGATTAAATTGCATAGTATCGGGTTTAACTTCTCTAGCTTTCGCAAATTATTCCTTAAAATTGTAGTTCTGTTAACTTACAAACTTGACTTTTTAACATTTAATTTAGCCATTCATAATTTTCGTTTCGGGATTTATCACTTAAGCTCAAAACAAATGTACTTCTCAAATGTTAGAAAGTATTTGCCTGAAAAAAGAAAAGAGAAGAAAAGATAAACATAGTGGTGTGTCTGTCCCTAAAATGCAAAAAAAAAAAAAAAAAAAAAAAAGTCGCATAAAACAATGAATAACGAATTATTTAAAGTTTAAGCATGAAATTTATTAAAATTTCAAAAATAATTTGTTAAAAATCTGAAATATAATTAATCATTTACAATGTATTCTTAATAAAATTATAAATTAAATTAATAGATAATTCCCGGTTTATTTCAAAATAAAGTGAGCCAAGTAATAGTTAGCTCGAGTATTTCTAGGAGTTTGGACTCTTATGATATTGCATATCCTCCAATATTGTGCTTTGGATTGTCTTGCATGGATGCTGATGTTATTGGCAGTATCCTATTCCGTTTAATAATGTTGTCATCTTGGACTTTGGCCTCTTCTCTGAAAAACAAATTTGTTATTTGCATAGCATATGTGATATGTTATTTTTTTATTTGAGAAAAAAATGGAGAGAATATGCTAAACAAATATTTTTTTTGTTTTATTATGCAACCAATAAGGAGTGATATATGTAATAAAAATAATGTGCATATAACATATTGTTGTAAAAGAAAGAAAAAAAAAATATAGGCGCCAAAGAAATATCCTTGAATTTGAACTCAGCCAATGGTATTGGTTTTCTCTCAACAATGGATGCTTTTACAAATTAAGTAAGATTACATGCCAATGATGCGTTGAACATAACTTTTTCCCCCTCTAAACTAACAGGTAGACCAACGTGGATTTGGATCTATACAGGGTACTTTAGTTCATTCTTTTCGTTTTAAAAGGAGTGAAAGAATAAAAGAAGGATATTAATGTTAAAGGAAGAAAAGGCAATCATCATTAGATCTTGACATTTTTAGGCGATACCCCTAATGGCAATTTATCGATTGGCTCCTTCTATAATTGCCCGTTTGAACTTTGTGAATCAGATGATTTCGAATTGCAAATATCTGACTATCGTGTTGTTGTAATTATTAAATTTCATTTATATTAATATATGCTACTTTTAAGTAAGAATTTTTTTTAAAATCATTTATTACACTAACAACAATTTACTCATTTGTTTTGTAAAATTCATGATAAAAGATTTTTTTTTCTTCTAGTTCAAATAAAATTTGTTCATTTACTTCTACATTTAATTTTTCTTTAGATGTTTATTTATTAATAAAACAGAATAAAACAAGTACATATGTTCACATATAAAAAAATTATGATAAATAACGATACATGTTTGTTCTCTTATTTGCATATCATAATTCTCTTATTTAAAAGAATTGATAAGAAAATAGATCGAAAATAGTTAATTTATGAAAGAATCTAACATAATATAAAATAGATATTTTTAATTTATAAAATCTTATTTCTCTTATTTTATCCTGATTTTCGGGATAAAATTTAGTTATCTGAAAAATAAGAGAAGAAGATTTTTCTTTCCCTGATCACTTTTCCAACTTCCAAATAAGAAAATATTTTCCTTTCCTTCATTTATTTTCCATTATCCTCATCTTCTATCATTAAAGCATATTGTTATTGAAATAAAATAAAATTAATAAATTGACAGGTTTAAACATTAATTGTTATTAAATTACTTGGTTGTCTCAAATTATTTGACATTTATTTTTTTTAAATAGTGTCTGGAATGACTAAATTTTAGAATTGGTTTAATTTAAATTGAATTGATTTGATTTATAAATTAAATCTTATATATGGTTGGAATAATTATGTAAAAATAAAATTTGGATTGATTTAGAAATCAATTCTTATGTTTATAATATATTAAATTATATTTGAAATAATTAAAAATAAATTTGATTTGATTTGATTTGATTTGTACTTAAATTTTAAAATCAAATTAATTCTCATCAAATTCTTTCAATTTTAATAAGATATTAAATATAAAAGAATTAAATCCTATAAAAATTATAAATCATTTCATTTTTTATTTTTAAAACATTCAAATACAAGATTTGATTTTTAAATCAAATCATTTTTATTTTTTTACATTCCAAACACACTCTATGTAAAGTTTCGAATTCGAATTTTATAGATGAAAAAAAAAAAGCCTAGCCCTTGTAATTAAAACTTTACTCCCATAATAATTCAACTCGGTTGAATCTAGATTAGTTAGAGTTTATACAACTTAATATTGGAGGTTTAAACTTTAAAAAATTATTAGATTGTTTCTAACAACCAGCCAAAACTACTAGTAAACGGTGTCAATCCAAAAAAAAAAAAAAAAAAACAACTAGTAGACGGTGATTATTGATGAGTTTGAACTTTATCACTTGCAAAAGACAATGATGGATGGTCCATTCCAGTGATTAGCAATGGCTAGCTGATAGTGGTCGATGTCAAGAAGCGGTGGCTAGCTACTATCGTTGATTTGATGATGGTTGGTGACAATACAATGATAGGGAAAATTAGGTCTATAATGTTTTGGATCTCTTATATGTTAAAACATGAGTTTAAGATTGTTATATTATTGGTGTAAAATTAAATCTTTTAAGACGTAAATAAATCATAAAATTATCTTTCATATAAGTTAAAAAATAATTATTATATTTTTAATAACATATTGGTATATAATTAAATATGTCAAATTCAAATTTTATGAGAATAAGAGTGCATGAGTGTTGAATAAAAATAATTCATTTCAATTCATTTACTGGGGGATATCTTTGTAGAATCTTATGCCAAACATAGTATTTTAAGATTCTCATGCGAGAATACCTAAGAATAAAAAAATAAAATGTGAAGTGAACATCATTTTAGTATAATAAAAGAAGGGTTGACAAAATGACTTGGCCATAACTCTACATGGATAAGTAGTTTATAAACAAATTTTAGCGTTACACAAGCCGAAGCTATTGGGTTGTGTCCACGTCCATGCTTTCCACTCCTTAGGAAAGTGATCATTATTATTATTATTATTATTATTATTTTGATTAAAGGAAAGTGATCATTATAACGCAGAAAAAACTGAATAATTTGTTCTTGTAGGATCAATCATCAAGTCCCGGAAATTCAAGAAGAATCATAATAACAATGATGAATGGCCAACGGGATTTTGATGTTCTATTATTATTATTATTATTATTATTATTTACACGTCGTGAAAAATAAAGAGAGCCAATATTTCAATCCATGTGTAATGAATGTGTGGCCCCAACGTTGGCCTGTTTTGGGTTCCTGATGCGCAGTACGAGTCTAACCCGTGTAGCCACTTTTCTGTGTCTTGTGAGCTATTGTTTTTCTTGTTATCGTTAGCCTATAAATTACCACAATTACCACAATTCCTTGAAGTCTAGGTCTTATATTGTGTGTTTTTATTATCGTAATATACAAATACAATAGCATTAAATAAGCTCATAAAAAAAACTAAATAACTAATGAAAGACATATTGAAGTGAGAAGATAATTTGGACTAAGAATGTGAATTCTAATCTTGGAAAATTCACTCTCATGGGAAAATTAAAAGATTTATCATGCTTATGTAAATTTTTTTAGAAAAAAGTAAATTAAATTGTTTGGTTGAGTTGACCGAATTTTGAATTAATTTATTTTTAACATAAATATTTTTATTAAATCATAAGTTAATTAATTACAAATTAAAAATTTTACTAATTCAGTTTTAGTTCAATTTTTTAAATATGAAAAAAAATGAAGATAACTTGTAAAAAATACTTTATATCTTCACTTTTAAAAAATAATTTTGACTTAAAAATATACTTGAAAAGAAAAAGAAAAAAGAAAAAGAAAAAGAAAAAACGAAAGCAGCAACATGTTACATGTCGTTGGGAAGTATGTATTTGGCAAACAGTAATGAGCTGACAGCTGTAGGCAGCAACGCAAGAAAGCCACGCGAATAAGTTACAAAACCCCGGCTGCTCGCACTTTCATATACCGAAATTACCCCTCAGTGACGTTGTATTGGTTCTGTCACTTCTGCGGATTGGAGTTCAAACTATTCCCAGCCAAGACGACACACCCGTGAAGATTTTTAAAACAGTTTATTAGATAACAATATTATATATAGGATATTGAATTAATTTATATTTTATTTATTATTATTAGATAGAGTATGGATAAATTTAATAAGAAGAGTTTATATCTTATTTAATAATGAGAGGCGTATAAATTAGCATAGTATCTTATTTATAATATATTTATCAAAACTTTTTCTTTTTAAAATATTTTTGGAGTAACAACAAAAATTTGTGCTCATTGTAATTATATTAGAAATATAGTTAAATATTAATAAGAGTTAAATGTAATGAAAAATGCATTATATTCTTAATAAAAAGACAATATTCAAATCCTATATGAGATAATTAATGGGTGGATTTTTGTATGCATAATAACAGCATAAACACTTAATCTCATAATAATATTAATAAAAATATCTTTAACACTAAGAATATAGGTAAATAGAAAATAACAAATAAAGTATTAAATATTAAATTAAATAAGATATCAACTCTTTTCTCTTAAGAATTGCCCATCCAATTTATGGTGGTCAAAGCTTTTTTTTTTTTAAAAATACTCACTCTTATAAATAAAAAATAGGAATATAAAACGTTATTATTATAATAAGTTGACTTAGTTCAAATTATATTAATTGAATTTAGTACAGTTGAGTTTATAATTTAGTGATTATCTTTTATATATTTTGTTGAGTTTGAAATATCTTATATCTGATTTTTATTTCCCCTTCCCATGCTTATGTATAAAACGAAAAAAAAGTTTAGTAAGCTTCAATCACTAATTTGACATCTTTTTTTTTAAAATATATTAATAATAATAAAGTTTAAATCTATAATTTTATTAAAAAATTAAATTTAAAATTTTATATAAATTACTCAAATCCTTTGTTATTAATTTAGTATAGGAAATTTTGGATATTAATAATTCAGATTAAAAAACCTTCATTTTTTTTTCTCTCTTAAATCCTAGAGCCACCGGCTTTGCCGGTCATCCGCCGTCCACGACACCTCTCACAGTCAGCAAACAACAGCTACGAGCCAGAGACAACAGTCCCCGGTTGCGAGTGCCTGCCCCCACACACGCACAAACAGCACTTATTGTGTTCTCTTTTTCGACGGTTAGACAGCGATTTTTATTTTCCCTCTCATTCCGTTGACAACAGTCCCTATCACTCTTCTTCTTCTTCTTCTTCTTCTTCTTCTCTCTTCTCTCCTCTTACTCTGCTGAAAAAATCACTGCAGAAGAAGAACAACAACATAAAGAAGAAGAAGCTTCTAGAACCTCACCTCGCCGTCGATATGGAGTTCGGAGCAGCGACGGCGACTCTGCCGAAGAAGTTATCGAGCGGTTACGGCGTCGCCGGAAGATCCGCTTACGACGGCGTTTTCGCCTCTCCGGTGAAGCTTAGAGCTCCGAGTTTCTCTTCGCGATTCGAAGATTATCGCGAGATTTTCGGCTCCGCCGGAGGAGGAGGAGCATCGTTAGGTTCGTCGATTCCGGTTCTCGAGCTTCCGGAGCTCAACGACGAGAGGAGCAAAATCGACGAGGTTCGTGGCTCGAAGCTCGATTACTCGGCGGTCTTCGGCGGGTTCCGGAACCTAGACGCTGCTGTGCGTTTCGAGGAGCTGGTCACGGAGCCTAAGAAGCACGATAGCTTCGCCAATGGAGCATCGGCGCGGTGAGTTTTTGGCTCGTTCTGGCTTTTGCGTTAGGGTTTTTTTTTTCTGTGGAATTTGACAATTGAAATCGCTGTGTGCGCATGCGTTTTGGTGTTTTTGTTTGGGAATCCTGATCCGATTCGAGAATGTTTGTGCTATGAACTTGTTTCTGCGTTTTGACCGTTTTGTCGGTCATGTGATTTCTTCTGTGAGAAGAAAAAAATTGATAGTTTATTTTATTAAGTGGACAGCAAAGTTAATGCTTCCGATTATTACTTTTGCTTCAATTTTCGAATCAAATGAGAATCTATTGCTTAGTTTAGCTTGTTGATCCCTTTCGCTGTTCCTTTTATTCTGCTTCAGAAGTTGAGAATATCTTGTTGGGTAAGGATTCAAATAGAATAGGACTAGTGTTTTAAAATTTGACCGAGGATTTAAGTAGGTGCTCCAGCACAATTACTTAAAATGTAGATGTCAAGGTCTTCCTAGCTGAACCAACTTTAGTTATACTGTTCTAGCCTAGCTAGTGGAATGTCGGAGGGAGTCCTTTGTTCGGAATCTCTACCTGCTCTAGGGCTTGACACCAGTGTGAGTAGGCTAAGATGAACATGCCTCATTAGGGTTAGGGAAGGAGTATTATACAGGCTTCCGTTTGATGGTTTCAGTTCATTAAGTCCAGTCGGCTTTCTATAGCTCTTTAATAGGGTAGTCCAAGCATCCCTTAATAAATGCTGTGTTATTAAGAAATACGATTCAAGTGCTGGCCGGAAATATTAAACTTATTAATTGCCTTTTGGGCTGGTTCGGCCTTGAGGGGATTTGATCTCATTGGGTCCTGTGGGTCCGATCATCTAGAACCAGGTATTGGTCCAATAATGGTGCTACACATTTTATCCAATATTAATACGACATCTTCCAAGAAGGAGTAGCACATGTGAATATTAAGCAAACTCATAAACTGGTCTTCTGAGGAGGAAGGACAAGAACCTTTTTATTGAAAACCTTCCTTTTTGTGCAAACCAGTTCGTTAGTATTAATAAAATGAATGCTAGTGAGCTGCTTAGAATGCAAGCATTAACCATGATGGTGTTCTTGACATATATTATTCTGCAGGAGCAAAGCCAATGAAGGAGACCAATCTTGCAGGGGAGATCCTACTAATTATTCAAAGGAAACTCCAGTGGTATCGCGGTCGTCGAATGATGCCAGAAGGATCAATATGTCATATCATAAAGTTAACCAAGGAAGTGAAAATGGAACAAATGGGACAACACATGTAGCTCATCCAGTCCCTGCTTATACTTGTTTAGTTGAAGAAGTCAATCCAGTGAAGATGAACAGAGCTAATAAGTCTATACCAGCAGCACCGGATGCTTATTCCAGTAATCATTACAATGAAGGGATAAAGAAAGCTGGACATCATGCTGTTGCTTCACCTGATAATGCTAAGAAACAGTCTTCAAACAAGGGAGTGAAAGTTAAAAATAGATCTAATTCTATTGATCTGTTTTTTGATGCATGTGAGACTAGTGATGGAAGTAATGGAACACATCACATTGAAGTTCCTCTAACAGAGACTAAGGCAGGTGACAGGGATAATAGCAATGGTGATGCTATGAGATCAACAGCAACCAGATGCCAGGCATCCAAAAGTGACACACCTGAAGGTGCAGCACGTGCTGATTCACCATCATACTTAGATGACATGCTAGACTCAAATTCTGAGGCAGCTGCTTCTGTAGCTGCTTTAAGAAAGGCAATAGAAGAGGCTCAATTAAGACTGAAGGTTGCAAAAGAATCAATGCGAAGAAGGAAAGAAGGTTTTTCTGATCGCATGAAGCGGAAGTCTAATATTGACTTGAAAGCTGACGTCAAAAAGGAGGCTGAAATCCCATATATAACAAAGAAACATGAAGAGATTAAGACAAGGCAAACATTTGGAGAAACAGATGCTTTGCCACAAGTCTCTTCTGAGGTAGGAAGGCCAATGATGAAAGAGCAAGTAAGATCAGATGTTGGGGCTAAAGAAATGTTTGTTGTTAAAGAAGCCGTGCAAGAAGCTCAGAAGAAATTGCAATCAACTAAAGCAGAACATAAGGAAGAGGTTGAAAACAAAGAAGCAGATCATAACGCAAAGGTTCTTGAGCTTAAGGAGGCGGAAATTAATAAGAAATTGCTGTATAATAAGAACACAGGTAAAGTCTATGAGAAACCAGAAGAATCTGATCATACAATAGAAGTGGTTAAGGGATATTCGGAGCAAGAAGGGGTCTGTATGGGTGATGAAGCACATGCACGTGAAGAACTTGCCAATGAAACTAAGCATAGGTGTCAAGAAAAGATCTCTGCAGCTAATGAAGCAAGCGCATGTGAAGAACTTGTCGATGAAACTAAACATAGGTGTCAAGAAGTTGTAGATGAAACAAAGCTGGTTCAGGTGGCACCTGATAGTGGAATGATCAACAAGAGATTAAACGTAAGTGAAGATGGTGAAGCTGAGAACATTGTTACACCTTTCCATGAACCAGAAGACCTTAAAAGCAACCTGGTTGGGCAAGGGTTAATTACAGGAAATGAAAAACAGTTTGCTTTTAAGCCAGAAGATGATGGCAAAAACGTTGAAGGGTCCCTTGAGCTGGAAGAAGATAAAAGAAATTTGAGAGCTATTGAGGAACTGAGCGAGGTTGTGAATAACACTGCTCAAGATCAAAAGGAAATTGAGGAGAATGTTGAAGTGTCCAGTGAGCTGGAAGAGTGTGAATTGACAGAGTTTCTGGATCCAATAGACAATGAGATAGTGAGCAGTCCACATGGTTCGGACTTGGTAAGTGTGGAGGGAGAAATACAGAACTTACCGTGTTTAGAGGACAGAAAGAAAGTGGACGAAGCTGCATTTCTGGATAAAAATCAAGAGACTGAACATTCCTGTCAGAGAGAAGGTACAGAGTATACGTTTAGCAATGTTTATGTGCAGGAAATACTGGAGGAGATTGTGGACCATAGTCATGATGAAGAAGAACTTTATGAAAGAATTACAAAGGATAGTGAATTAGATGAAAATGAGAGGGTTCAAGATGCCAAAGCTAGTGAGAATGAACTTGAAGGAGGCTTTCTCCTGATGGAAGAAAATGAGAGGGGAATCGAGGATAATAGCGAGCCAGTGGAAGTAATTAGAGTGACTCAAATTGATCCTAACTACAAGGAGATAAAAGCAGAGGAAGCTGGCAAGTCCACAGAAACTAGTTCTAGCTATGAGCCGGATGAAACTGAGAAGTTGATCAAAATTCAGGTGGCTGATACAATTATTGAAAATAAAGAAGCTCTCAAAGTAACTCCAGAGGTTTATTCACATGATGTGCAGGATGATATAATGGTTGTGAGCGATGCTTCATCCCAACATCAAGGTAAATATGGAGAACCAGAATCTGTTCAGGAGACAAGTGATTTCAGTGAGAAACATGCAGCTGAGACTTCTGTCTCCCTTCAAGATGCACTTGAACTCAATGAAGCAGTAAATCAAATACAAAGTACAAGGGCAGCAGTTACCTCTGATACAAATATTGGTGAAACTGACACACAGGTTAGGCAAAATGAAGATCAATGCTTGGAAACTGCAGAAAATGACTGCAATCTGGCAGCGCATGTAGAAGAAACAACTGCTGTGCCTGTAGACATCTGTAATGATGCAAAGGAGGCTAGAGTTCCATCAAATGAAGAGATAGACAAGAATCGATCTAACTCCTCTAACGGGGAAGATATGTTTGACAATGAACATAATATAGAAGTGTGTCAGATACCTAGTATGTCTGAATGGAAATCAAGCCTTTTTAAAGAAGAGGAAGTTAAATCAATTCAGAGCAGTCTAAATGAGAATCATCAAGCATCCATGACCATGACCGTAGAAGAGAAGGAAGCCCCTGCTAACTTGCAGAAGCTAGAGCTGGAAAAGGAACTCCTCAAGAAAATTGATGAAGCAAAGGAGAGGGAAAGAGGAAGAGAAAGAGAAAGGGAGAAATTAGCTGTAGAAAGAGCAATTTGTGAAGCTCGCGAAAGGGCATTTGCTGATGCCAGAGAAAGAGCAGCTCTGGAGAGAGCTGCTGCTGAAGCACGCCAGAAAAACATTGATGGGCGAGAAAGGCTAGGAAAAACCACTGGTCAGGCAAATGAGAAGACACTGGCTGAGAAGGCTCTTATGGAAGCAAAACTTAAAGCTGAACGTGCTGCTGTGGAGAGAGCAACTGCAGAGGCACGAGCACGTGCGCTAGAAAGGGCACTGTCTGAGAAGGCTGCCTCTGAAGCAAGAAATAAATATGAGAAGTCAGATCAGTATTTTGGGGCTTCCAGGGAGAATGGAATGAAGCAAAACTTCCATTCAAAATCTTTCAGCTATGGTGGTATGTGATGTTAAAATGTTTTGCTACAGCTTACCCATCCTTATCATGTTTATTCTTTATTACCGTAACTGCTGCTTCAATTTTTATTGATTGTATACAAATTGTATTTGCTTGAAGAAGTCCGTGATTCTACTGATGTATTTGATGGAGCTAATGGCGATTCTGCTGAGAGATGTAAAGCTAGGTCTGAGAGGCATCAGAGAATAGGGGAACGTGTGGTACGGTTCCTGGTTCTGCCCAGAATTTTTTTGTTTTTACTCTTATACAGATTTGTTAATATGTGAAATGGTTCCTTCACTTAATGGTTTTGAATGTTGCAGGCAAAGGCTCTTGCAGAAAAGAATATGCGTGATCGTCTTCTGCAGAAGGAGCAAGAGGAGAGAAATGTAATTAACTTTCTATCAAATTTTGTGTTTCCCATGTTTCACATTTTCTTACAAATCTGATTTTGTGCCAGAGGATAGCAGAGGCTCTCGATGCCGATGTCAAAAGGTGGTCAAGTGGGAAGGCAGGAAACTTGAGGGCATTGCTTTCAACATTACAATATGTATGTATAAACATTCTAAATATGCCTCTTTAAAGAATTAAAGCCCGGTGCATATCTTCAGATAGTTATTTCAACATTACGACCATATTTTGTCATGCTTTTACTCCAAAACATATTTAGTTATCATACTACCAAGCCTTTTAGTTTTTGCCATTGGCTTCCCTCGATAGATCCATTTTGCTTGGGAAATTTTATTTTATTTTATTTTTTCTGCCAAACGCTTGTATTTTGCAGATCCTTGGGCCCGACAGTGGTTGGCAACCGATTCCTTTAACCGATATAGTAACCGCCACTGCTGTAAGGAAAGCTTATCGCAAAGCTACTCTTTTTGTGCACCCTGACAAGCTGCAGCAGCGGGGAGCAAGCATTCAACAGAAGTACACTTGTGAGAAGGTTTTTGATCTTCTAAAGGTTTGGCCTTCATCCCCCATTAAACAACATGAAAATAAGTTCTTGATCTTTATTCTACTCTTTCACCGAAAATGGAAGACATGTTCTTTAATATTCTTGTCCTTAGTGAGTAATACTCCTGATGCAATATTTTCGAGTTCAACCAACATTCACAATGCACAAGCTAAGTCGGTTCACTTAGACTTCTACCATTCAAGTTAACTGGAGTTATATATGCAGTTGAGATTGGAAGAGGCCTTTTTCGTATCCATATATGTATATTATAGTAAATTCTATTTGAGTCAAATTTATAATTTTGATTATATTCAAATACAAAATCTAGTCTTGTATTGCATGCCTTTAAAACGTATATCCTGAGGAACTTTATATTAAAGTCATTTTAAAAAATTAAATGCACGGGCTGAAAGAAGTATATCTTTGCTGGGCTTCTCATGTGATGAGGTCTGATGATATCATTGCACAAAATTAAAAAATAAAAAATAAAAATAAAAATTGTCAGACGGTTTAATGTTAAGGAAAATTGACAACGGGTTTCTTAAAACACTTTCATTCTTACTTTATCATGATTCAAATATATGAAGCATGTTTCTGATCAATGAAGAAATTAAATTTCAAATTCCCTTGATGTTATTGTGTCCAGGAAGCTTGGAGCAGATTCAACATGGAAGAAAGGTAAACAGTACTCTGGGTTGCGCAGTGCCCATGGTGGTGGCAATTCTTTCAAAAGTGTATGTTCGTAAGCTCATTGCAAAATAGGATGGCCTACAAGTAGAACTTTCAATATAATTCATCTTGTACTGTTCTCCATGTTCTTGTTCGTTTTTTCTCTCCACCTAAAATAAAATAGGCTTTTAATCAAGGAATATTTTACGCAGAAGATAGCAAAGTAACTTCAATCATTTCAGTATTAATCGGTCGAACCTGATTTAACCGCTGGTTGAATTCACTTAAACACATATTTTAAATGGACCAAATAAAAATAAATAAATAAAACATATTTTAACAATATATTCATGTATAGTAAATAAAATTTCCAAGATAACTTGTTGAAATTTATAGTTGATATTTCATAATTTATATCATAAATTCGTGAATCATCTATAAAGTACATCGTAATTATAATATTTTAAATAATTTAATAGTACCTATATTTTTTATTTTCTTTTAGAGACAAGTGTATTTTAAAGAAGTTTTTCCCACAAGAGTTTCTACACAAATAGAAATGAAGTATCAATTTCATAGCAAGTAAATACCTCAGGAAGAACAAGTCGTATGCAAGACGTCAACTGAAATTCTAGTTGATTTTACCTAATCTTTCAATTAGTGTCTGTACAAATGGAGTTGTGTTTTTTCCCCCCTAAAAAAATATTTTTTAAATGTGTAAACGTTTTAAATAAGCATTTAAATAAAACAATAATGTTCTAACTTTTTTAATAGACAGGTTAAAAACTGTATCTGCATTTGTCTCTACCATCTGAAATTATCTTAAATTTTTATTTCTTATTTTTTTCTGAAAAAAAGGGGGTTATCTAAATGGTAATTGGTAAATGCTCCCTAAACTCTGTTTGAGGTTTATTATCTAAACACACCCTAAACTCTGAACCCTACCGTCTAATAAATACAGCAAGCAAAGTAGGAAGTTTCACTTACTGTATTTTTGGGGTTAATTTGTACGTATCTTAACCCAAAATATTATTCAAAACCCAACAGAAAGAAGATAAAGGCCGATATATGCCTTCACATAAGTTTTAAAATCGTCTGGTCACGAGTTTAAAACCTAGATCCAAATCTCCAGTTATTTCTTTACCTTCAACGACCTGGTTCCTGGTTGAACTATTGGTCTAGTCCAATTTTTAAAATGCTAAACCAAACCATGACATGCCAGCAAAAGGCATGATCATGGCAATAGCCAGAACATGCCTGACAGTTGATCCGATAGTTCGGTAATATGGATAACACAACTGATAGTAAGAAATGGAAATATACGATTCTACATTTTTTCAGCGGCTACCACATGGACCCAGCTCAAATTGCTAATTTCCTAAATACTCGACCACCGAAACCAAGAGTATTATACTACGTTACCAGTTACTTGCCAAGCACGTGGAGCATTATGGCATTCTGTGCATGTAATCGATTCTCGGCTTGCGGAAAGACAATTGAATTTGGAGCTTCAATAACTTCGTCCGTCACCTCCACCCCTCTTTCTGCTGGTAAGCAATGCATGAAATACGCGTTTGGCCCAGCTATATCCATAAGACTTCGGTCCACCTGCAAAATGCGATTGTTATTTCATGGTAAACACTACCAGCCAATTAATCAGTCCAAGCACGCCGCAGCATTTGTAAATCAGATGGTACAATATCCAAATAATTCCAGGTTTTTTTTTTTTGTTTTTTTTTTTTCAAACTTTATCTACCCACTGAACCCAACCCTATTGATAGTGGTGCTATTATTTATTGAGCAAGTTATTTCCAACCTAGAGTTTATTAGCGAGAACTTACTTGGAATATATAAGTGGTTGCTCTGTACGTCTCATTATAAGTATGCAAAGGTCGAACGGCCACCTGGTTTCTACATAATGAGTTGACTGTAGATAGTATTTGATATTCTAACTATTATCTTATTGCTCATCGCAAGTGGCTTCAACTTTTGCTAGCATGTGGATAAAGAAATTTGAATCATTCTAACCACAATTCAAACATAACACACTCCTTATGTCAAAGAACACATTTCTTTCAACTGACCTAACTTCTACCCCACATCTCACCCACCATTTGAGCAAAAAGACACAATCTACAATTCTATCAAAATGTGTTAAATTTATGACACATTAAACTCGTAACCTTGCATTTTCTGGCTGAAAGTGAAATATCATATCATGCACCTGAAATCCTTTAAACACTTGGCGGCGGTATGCAGCCTCTTCCTTTTGCCCCATGCTGGCCCAGACATCTGAATAAACAATGTCAGCTCCTCTGACGGCTTCTTTGGGATCATTAGTTATCTCAATTTTGCTGATTCCAGCCTGCCGTGCCTTCTCAACTGTTTTCTCATCAGGTTCAAAACCCTCTGGACAGGCACAAACAAAGTGAAAAGGAACTACAGCTGCCATCAACAACCATGAATGGACAACATTATTTCCATCTCCAACATAGACAACCTGTCATGTATTGTGAACATGTTCAGACAATTATTCTTTTAAGCAATGCCACGAAGAATTATGAAGAAGAAAACTCTTTAAGATAGCAATGTAAACTAACCTTGGTGTCTTCCAACCGACCAATGTGCTCAATGATAGTGAGGGCATCAGCCATTATTTGACAGGGATGGTTGTAGTCTGTCAATCCATTAATGACTGGCACAGTTGCAAACTTGGCAAGATCAAGTATGTCCTGCAATTGAACAGTTAAAGCGACAATAGTTTTTATGTGACAAAAAGATCAATCACATGTCCAAAGCAGAAATTTTTTCATGTCACAACCCAAACATAACTAAGGCCAACAATCGCAAAGCAGCTTCCTTTCATTGATTTCCTTTGCGCACCAAGTCAATTCATCTCTACCCAAGTTAGTAAAGCCATATACCTAATCAAACATTATACACAACCAATAGTAGGGGTCATAAATAGCAAAGACATATAATCATTCTTCCATGTGAACCATTTTTTAGGTATCATAGTTGCATGATCAGTCCAATCAAGGAAGCATACCAATGTCTATTAAGAAACTCATTTCTATGAGCAAGGGCAACGCTCCTAGCAGGTATGTGCAACCAAGCTTTATACATGCTTCTCACGCATTTTATGTATGCATAAAAATTCAAAAGGACCATTAGTAACAAAAACATCTTAAAACCACCAGATTGCTCTTTTCAAAAACTCAGCATAGACAAAAATACAAAACAGTGCATCTAATAAATATCAGAAATCAAACAGAAATCACTGAATGGCATAAGCAGTTAGAAGAGTCAGACAACTCATACAATCATGCACAGCAAGCAAAACTGGAAAAAGAAAAGAAAAGAAAGTTAATTAAGGGAGGAGGAGAACAGATAAAGAGAGAAGGGGATGAATGTTGGGTGCTGGATGGGAGGGAACAAGTCGGAATAAAAGAATTGCACTGCAATCTTCAAGATGGCTGATTGAAAAAAATAAATAAATAAATAAGGACTGCTGCATAGCAAGGAAAAAAAAAAATGGTATATTGGTAGAATGCTTCAAAAAGATTGAAATTTGATTAACTGTTTTTTTTCTAATAAAAATAATGAGGTCAAGAAGCCTTAAAATCAGTTGAAACTATATTAAAACTTGTTCATTTTCAGCCTTCACAATAGCTAGCTCCGAGATAAACAGGTGACAGCAGAAAATATGTCACTTGGCAACATGACTATGGTTGTAGAAATCAGAAAAGATGAAGCTCCACCACATCCCAAAAAATGGAAAGTAATATAATTTGCTTTATTCATTCTTTCCATACTTTGATTGATGCAGTTTTAGCACGTCAACTCCAAAAGTTAAAAAAAAAAAAAAAAAGAAAAGAGGGGGGGGGGGAGAGAGAGAGAGAGAGAGAGAGGGAGGACACTTGAACATGTACTTCATCATGATCCAACAAAAGTAATATAAAAAATAGTCCAAACATATGAAATCTCAGTTGAAAATTTAATATGTAAATTTAGAAAAAGAAAAAGTGATCCACAAACATTAGTCTTTCTTATCAAAAACGATATGAAACATAAGTGACTCACCAGCATACCTGATGAGCAAAAACACGAGCCATAATGATGTCATTATAGCAAGACAAAACACGAGCAACATCCTGAGTCTCCTCTCGCTTGCCCATTTGGATATCATCAGGTCCTAAATATATAGCATGGCCACCTAACAATGCAAAGCCAGTCTCAAATGAAACACGTGTTCTCATGGACGGCTTTGCAAAGATCATTGCCATTGTCTTCCCTTTGAATGGTTGAAATGTCCTGTCCCCTGATTTAATTAATGCCTTGACCTCAATGGCTCGTTCCAAGATCTTCAGAATAGTGTCCTTATCGAAGTCATTTATGTGAAGAAAATCTTTCTTCACCTCAGTTTTTGCTGCAGAATCCAGGAAAACATAAGAATTGAAGTCAGAAGGCAAGAATTTGCTGGATTCAAGTCAGAAATGAGCTAATTAATTTCTGGAAAGGGTCAAAAATATCATTATGGTGTTTATGCTATGCATCGAAATTTTAAGTTAGGAATACTCCTTAATAAGTGGTACAGTAGACATGCGACATGCCCTATTAGAGCTTAACAGAATGCTGTATGCAATTAAGATTTACTTTTAAAAAGAAAGAAGAAAAGCACCTCTTGACAACAAACATGTACCATCTCATAGCAAACATCAGAAAAATACAGACCATTCGAACAAGTAGACACATTTGGAGCCATACTTTGAACTCTGTACTTTATTAGAAAATACTATAAATTAAGTGGTATATTTATTATAGCTTGAGATTTTCACAGACCAAAGTGTTATGTAGACATGTAATATGAAAAAACATAGAAAAGTGCAGTTAATGGATGGGTAGTTAGTTGAGAATTTGAAATTGTAAAACCCCTAAAAATTATTGAGGTTAGTTGGAAGTTATTTAAATTTGAAACTCCATTAATCTGCCTTTATTGTTTAAATAAGAAAAATATTATAAAGCAATGGATGGACATGCATGTTACCTATTATAGTGTATTGCAAGACACTAATACCAAATTATGTAAACTCATCGATTGGGATCTAAAAAGTTGTGTCATAAAAAATCCAAACATAAGCTATCTGATTAACAAAGACCTCAAGTTAATGAATTAGTACTTAAACCTACCGTGTAGTCACCCATGTTCCTCCCAAGTTAATAGCATGCAGGTAAACATTATCAGTACATTTGGATGAATGGGGTGGAAAAGAACAGCAACAGAGACAATTACAAACAGTCAATAAAGAAGTGAATGGAACATAATGGAAAAAGATACCCATGATCATTCAGTTGTTTGCATCTATTACCTTAGGTGAACAAATAGAATAGTTTTATATATGTTTGAGAACACAATTAAGTACAGCAGAAAGAACATAGTGTTTATTAATATTTTTGTCATTTTCTTTGTTGTTGTGGATGGAAGATCATAAAATTCCTTTTGGAAACTTTATCATTTCCTTTGCTTTCCACTTACTTTAGAAGGGAATAAAAGTTTGCGGAGAAACACATTCCAAAGGAACCACCTCATTCCCTTTCACTCCCTTTCCTTCTGTGAGCAGTTTCCTCAATTACTTTTCTTTCCATTCTGTTCAAAGAATCATCCATCCAAACAAGTTTTAAAGAAAACGAAATTATACTAAACAGATGCTATGTTATAGTTGATTGGCCACCAGGAGAGTCATCTCATTCACACTCACATTCCTTTTGAAAGATAAATAGCATATTCCTCATTTTAGCATGGACAACAAATCCAATCTCCACCATTTTAGCACAACAATAGTAGCACAAAGAAAAGCCTCAATTTAGTCTTTAAAATTGTAAGTCAGTAATAACAGTTTCTGACTTTAGGAAATTTACTTTTACGTCTCTATTAGGGACTACTTTGACTAACAAATACAGTTCCAAGACTAATTTGACTAACGAGGATACAATGTTAGGGAATAATTCGACTATCAAATAAAATAACAAGAACTTAAAAATGAATTTTCTAAGCTCAAGAACTATTATGACCCGCACATACAGTTCCAAGATTAAAGTGATCGTTTACTCATTAGCACATTTGATTTCGATTAATTAGGGGGCAGTAATCACTTTTTCCGTACAAAGGCTTTCTCAGCACGATTTTGACTACAAGCTATTTTGACGTTAGAACACAAACTACGCTTATCCAGACACACACATTAGATAAACATCCATTGACAAACGCCAGTAAAACGAAAACCGATTTCCTAAAACGGAACAAGAGCATCTCAGGTTTCCAAAACCGTAACTCCTCGAAGCTGAATTCGTAAAATTAATTGAAATCGAACTCAGTAATTAGCTCCCTTCAGTTTCAGAGCGAGTGAGATTAACAGATTGCTAATCTGATTTAAGATGCGATCATGAAGAATATTCATCCACAAATGCAAACCGAATTCTTAAAACGGAACAAGAGCATTTCCGATTTCCGAAACCCTAACTCGAGGAAGCTGAAATCGTAAACTCAGGTGAGAAATCGAACTCCGCAACTAACTTCCAGTTTGACAGCAAGATTGTTAAACTGATCTAAGAAGCGATCGTGAAGAATCTGAAGACCGAAGAGCGAAAAAATTTTACCGGTGAGAGAAGAAGATTCGGCGGAAACGGCGGAAGAGGCATTGCACGAGATTTTGAGCGGAGACAACGGCGGAGAGTGGAGGGAAGCGCGAGGGAAACGAGCGCATTGGCGACGGAGGATGGAAGCGGCGGAGAAGTGAGCGGAGAATGCGGCGGAGAGAGAGGGTGTGTCCGATCGAAGTGAGAAGTTGCAAGAAACTGACGCCATTTTTCGCTGTGGAGCTGAGCTAGTAGCACTTCACCGACACTTTGCTGCGTTTATTTTATTGTCTACTCTCAGTCGCTGTGGCTCGCCAATTACATGTACGCATACATATAGCCGCATGGGGCACCTTTTCAAGCAATGGAATAATACTCTTTTTTCAAAAATTTTAATATATTGTCATCATACAAATTTTTTATACAACTATTTAATGATAGATTTAATTTTAATATATCATTAATAAATATAAAAAAATCTATTTAAATTTTTATTATCTTAAAAATATTATAAATGAAAATATATAATTAAATAATAATATAAAATATTTTTATATTAATAATGTACTAAAATTAATCTAGTAATAATATAGAGTGACATTATCAAAATTACTTAACTTTTATTATAATTATTTTAAAATTAAAAAAATAAAATTTAATCAATTAATAATATAAAATATTTTATGATAATAAAGTATTAAAATTAGTTTTTTTCTGCTAAGGAAATGACAATTTTCGTGCACCTTTTGTGCGTGTCAGGCAACGTTTGACGCACGCTAAAAAGGATGTGGAATGGAGACCCCAGAGAAAACCCTTTTACTTTCAGTTGACGTTGATAACATTCGAATTTTCATCAACTTCAAAGTACAAGGGGGCTGGAATTCTTCTTTTCCTCGTCCGTGAGGATTAGTTTAACAGGTTCTAATTGATGGCGATAAGGTGTATTAATGCTTAAATATTTTGATCGATTTATTAATCATTTATAACTAAAATTAAGTTAGACTTTTAAAGAAAATCTCAAAGAATTATGGATATATACTAGTAACTGAAGAATTTGTTAAAAGACTCTCGTGAAGAAGAATTTAGTATTAATAAGAATACTTTAAGATGATAGTCGTAAGATGTCTATATTACATGAGATAAAGGATTTTCCTGCTTATATTTTTTTGAAAAAGAGAATGGTACTTTTAATTAAAAAAAATTATGTCCTCCCAATGTCATTTTCTCATTATATGGATCACTCTCCATCAGACAGCACTTCTACTTCACATAATGAAATGTTTCACTAAGCTACAAAAGACAAGAGGCATTAATCTGGAACGTTAGCTTGTTCTCTGGATTTAGATATCGGATCCTGCAAGGTCACATCGTAAAACGGTGGAAGCATATAACTGTTCTTGGCAAAGACAAAAGAAGAGGCCGTATAGCATATTAACATCGATGAGTATGCTTCAACGTGGAGTGATCCCGATTCATTCTTTTTGAAGTTGAAGGAAAGAACCATATAATAAAAAATATAAAATAAGATAGTAGAAAGGGTAACTCCGAGTTCGGACCATCAACTTGTAACTAGAAAACTTCCTTGACTAACAAAGAAACAAATAATTCAAATCCATTTTTCTAAAGTCATTTGGATGGATTGGAGTTCTACGCTTAAGATCCCTCTCTTTTTTTACTTTCTTTTTTTTTTTTTTTCCGGTGTAAGGGGTGGGATGTTGAATAATTGAAGAGCGAAGAGGAAAGGCTCACGAAATAGGTTAAGTGTTTTTTTTTATCCCTTTTATATCTTCCTCTGTTTATCATGCCAAATTTTGTTTCTTCTTAATCATCATAGTAAATTATACTTTATACTATATGTGATAATGAGTGCTTCATAGGTGGGGCAAGCGGCAAGTGAGAGGCACACAATGTGTCTAATTGACCACAGAAAGAGTTCACGGGTGCTTCCTCTATGACACTGGATCACAATATTGGAGTCCAGACAGGTTCCTTCAATTAAAAACCAAAAAGAAATGATATAATAGCCTTTTTATTTTTATTTTATGGAGGTTCTCCCTCTCCTTATTACGGTGAAAGGAGGCTAATTCTTTTTAGATGTAGTCATGTTTGTCCTCTAACTGATGTCATTTTCAAAAATTAAATCGATATCCTTCATAAAATCGGAGTGTGCCTCTATTATTATGCCAACTCTCTTATTGATTGATAGTAATTAAAAGACTCGGAAGTTTTTTTTTTTAAAAAAAATGTTTTTGAACCACATAAGACTTTATCCAATACTCATCATTTCTTTTCAACATTTTGTGTGGATTTCGATTCTTATGACCATCATTTTCTAACTAATTCCTTTTTCTAAATATGTTCCAACAACTAATTAATTACTTGACTAAGCTCGATCATATTTAATTGGGGATCATTTTCTTGTTTTCTTAATATGTAGCTTCAGAAACTTTCACTCAATGCTAAGGTGTACTCAAAAAGAGCTCATAGAAAAAAGATATAATCACGTTATATTTAATGAATTTTTATAATTTTCAAAAAGTTGCAATGTCCATCAAATGTGAAAGAAAAGAAAGAGTTAATATTGTCAAATGATAATTTTATTCTTATATTATTATAAAAAATATTTTAACTATATTAATTATTATCAAATAAATTTTTTTACTATTTTTAATCTACCAATTAAAAATAATATCAACCTATTAAATTAAGCTAATATTAATAAAAATAAATTATTTAAAACTATTTAAAATAAAATTAATATTTTCAATTAATCTAATATTTCAAAAATATTACTTAAAATATATTTTATTAATTAAATAATACTAAAAATATTATTCAAATATTATTTAATATCCTATTTTAATTAAAATATCTGTTTAAAATAAAATATTAATAATCATGAAATTTTAAAATTTTACTTAACTTGTATTTTGAATTTTATTTATTTATTTTTAATAATATAATTATAGAAAAATTAAAATTATTTAGATAAAAATTTTAAAAGTATTAATTTGAAAAAAAAATAAAAGAGGAGGGATCACGCAACACCTAAAATGGTATTGCCCACCGTAGAACCCTCCCCACTTCATCATATCACTCTATGCGCATCTCCCGTCGCTGTGAGAGGGGTAATATGGTAAAACCAAAAATCTCATCCCTCCGTGAATTTCCGTCCGGAAGTGGGAGGAAAAAATTTGTTCACTGTTTACGTGGGCCCCACCACTATTTATTCCTTCCGCTCTAATTTTTTCTGTTCAGCCAAATAGTAGAAATAGAGCCTTTTGCTTCCCATTTTCTTCTCCCCTCATTCCTTCCATCCCAAATCAACCGAATCAAACACAGCCTTAGTATTCTTTACTGCTAGCTTTTTTTTTTTTTTTATGAAAATTAATCATTTTAAAATTTGTCACTCAACAAAACTGTACTCTCAATATAATTTAAAAAAATTTGAAAATTAATTTTTCATTGCTCGTAGGTTAATTTTTTTAGAAAATAAATTTAATTTTATATAAATATCCAATTATATATTATCATATTAGCCTAAACCAACCACTACATTAAAAATTTTATAAATAAAATTATCTGATTAGATGATAGTATAAATTATACTGATAATTTATTAAAATTAATCTATAAAAGGATTGTTATAATCAATATTTATAATTTTTATAGATTATATTAAAAATTTTCATTTGTCAAGTATTAATATATTCGATATTATCTTATTCTAAATTAATTTAGAGGTCTAATTTTTTCTATTTTTTTATAATAATATATTATAAATTTATGCAAATTATATATACTACATTTTTAGCCTAATTATTTTGATATAATGAAAAATAGTAAGAATTGTTTAAACAAATTTATTTATGTAAACAACAATAATTTTTCAACCCACAAAGAAGAATTACTTGAGGTGATATACAACATTAGCTCTTTAGGACTAGAATGCGAAGGAAGGTTAGCCTTACGGATAATTCAAGTGAGTCAAAACTATAAAATTACATTGTGGTCTAAAAAGGAAAACAACACTCGTTCAAATCTATGAGTTGTGCTTTTAGAAAAGGAACAACGTGTGCTCTCTATTGAAACGGACATCAAATTTTGTTAATCCTTTTCACTTTTTCTGTTATAAGGAAATTTTTGTCGTCTTTGTTAGCATGGATGTGTCACGTGTGATCTCTATTTCAATGCTTGTTATTAGATTGAGGACTTTTCCTCCTTAGAAGTCATACAGTAAAACTTACAAATCAATAAATCAAAGAAAAATGAATATGTGACAGAAATAACCAACCCGCAATGGAACAGCATTATGTATTTATTTTTGCGATACACACAAACATGCATAAGAAACGGAGACTATATATCAACCCCATCCAACTAGAAGAAAGCATTTTAACATTTGCAAAGACATTAAACCACAGATATTATAATTACCAATTCATAAAATCGATCCATCATTACGGGCACAAAGATACGAAAGCACAGTTATTTCTGCAGGGTGCCATCAACTTGAGTTTCTGCTGGTTTGGGAGGAAGCCCTTTTTCTCTGCATGTTTCAACGGCCCCAGTGAACATGTCCTCCAAGCTGTACTTAAATTGGAACCCCAAGTCCGTGATCTTCTTGGAACAAAATCTAACAATTTCCAATTGATCTGGAGTATTCTTGAACCTAAAATCCAATATTTATAATTAGCAACATAGATTTTTATCTATTTTCTGTACATATTATAATTACGGTAAGCTTACTTTGTAGGGACATTGTATTCTGGGTATTTTTGGTTGAGCAATTTTGCTATGTCATGAATGGTGGCCTCGTATGCAGAGCATGTGTACCTGCTTTCGGCTTTTGAATGCTCGAATAGGAATATATGAGCAAGACAAAGGTCATCTACGCGGACGAATTGGCCTTGCTTTATGATAGAATAATGGGATTCATTTCCTGCCAATTCATATAAGTACCACTCCAACATTAAATTTCTTCAATTAGTTGTCACAAGAATAATAACATATGCATGTTATGCTTTATAAGTATTCTTATGTAGCCAGAAATCAACTCAAATCTATCAAATTTTAAGGCTAATTGTTAGATAAAAAGTAGGGAAAAAAATTCAGTTATCAACCTAAGGTTTGATTTTTATTATGTTACATTAATTCAGACTTTTTAAAAATTTTTATGTTGTCTATGCATGTATAATAGTGCACCTGTGATGAGTGAAAGAGCAGCGATTAGGCTAGGTGGCATTGTTGGCATAAGAAAGGGGCCAACTACAAGTGGTGGAATGATTGAGATGAAGTCCACGTTGTGCTGCTTGGCAAATTTCAGCCAGAACCAAGATAGAATCATATTGACTATTAAGTAGGAGAAATACTTACATGGTCTAGGAATATTATGTGACTATACTCCCAGACCAATCATATAAATATGTTTTATGTGAACCTCACCACTAACACACAATTCCATATAAAATACACTTACATAATTGATTGGGAGTACAGTCACATAATGCATCTGAACCATGTAAGTATTTCTCATTAAGTAGAGAGATTATTTACTCTCTAGTTTAATTGTTGTTTTCCTTTTCTCTTGGAAGATGGAAATGAGATACAGACCCACAAAATCACCCGTTATTTTATCAATACACATGATACATGATTAGAATGTAAATTCTAACACAAACTCAACCTCTCAAAACTTGATAAAGACACTAAACAAAAAAAAAAAATCCTAAATGGAGTTTGTTTGAGCTGTATCAAAGGGTATGTTTGACTTATAGTTGATAAACCATGGTTTGATTCAATAGAAAAATAATTTTTTATTCTACTTATGCTCAAACCATGATTTTGAGGTTGAAAGTGAAAATTATATTAAAACATAACTCAACCTAATTTTGCCAAATATACTAAAATAAATTGAAACTCAGTTTATATTCTTAAATTGAAATATCTAAACACCAAAACAAATACACACTCAATAGTATGATTGCTTTAGCTTTTGAGATTCTAAACCTATGATATGGGTAAAAATTTAGGTAACACTGGATTATGTAAAAAATTAACTGAATTAGAATAAAACACTGGATAATTAAAGAGAATAAAAAAGAATAAAGGATGAGAGTTGTATATTGTCTAACCCAGTCAGTCATTTGTACTCGAAAAATGATTGAGGGTCACATTTTTTGCGACGCACTATGCGATATATACGAAAAGACGAGAGAAATGATAAAAATGCTTAGATGATGAATCTCACATAAATATTACTATTTTTATTCAAATTTTTTTATTCAAAAACTTACTAGCATATATACTATTCACACAGGTACATTTTTTTTTACAAACATGTTGGTAAGTTTTTTTTCCCAAAGTTACCGACATGAACGATGCACATGCCGATAAGTATTGTGTATATTATATAAAATTTACTAGTATATACATTATTTATGCCGTAAATTTTTGAATAAAAAATTTAAATAAATGTAATAATAATTATATAAGACCATTATCCTAATATTTTTATTATTTTTTTCATTTTTTAATATGTATCACGTTTGCGTCTGTGTCTATTATTTTTACATCCCCTGTTAGCTCTCTTTTTACTCTCGGGCAGAACTCAACGTCACTCCAGCATGTCTCATCGATCACAGGCTTTGGATGCTCTGAAACATCGACAGCTCCCGCTGAGGACATGAATATCAGCCTTCGGACAGTTTTGGCCTTCAAGCATGTTTTCATGATGACTAGTAATCCGTTTATTGTAGGCTTGATGACTTCATTCTACACTTCCAATCGAATTTCAAATCATATCAGTATTCAAATTTCAAGAATTTCACAAGTAATCTTCATTAATTATTTAGTATTCCTTATGGAATTTTATGTGGTACAAGTAGGAAGAGCCATGCGACCCTGTCAGACCGACGACTGCCACGAAACAAAAAGGTATATATAAGAAAGATAATGTATTTTAACCCATGATTTAAGTTGGGATGGATGTGTAAATAATTAGAGAGACTTTAGTTTGGTTCTAGTGATGAATTTGATACGGTAATTAACAATTCACGTAATACAATTAATAATTCACGTAATATACTTTCACTGAATTATTAATAAGATAAATAAGATCTCTATTTTTCAATACATGATTTTTTATATTTTTTATGAGCAGATTTGCTAGTAATTCAACTGAAATTATGTTTTATCAGAATAACAACAACAATAATATTAATTAGTGGGATCTCATAGTATCATTTTGGAGTGTTCGATATACACAGTATCATAATGGAAGCTAAAATTTTAGAATTGTCATTAACAGCTTCTTAAAACTTGTGGTATATTTAGAAAGATCAAAAAAGAAATCAATTGTGAATTTGATAGAAGGCTATACAAACAAAAAGTTTGAATTGATCGGTACATATACCTCAGGGTCGTTGGACTCAAAATCCATGGGGGTGGCCACATGGAAAACTCCTGTGCCCCCTTTAATGGCTTCATCAAAGCTTCCTTCTTCAGCAGGGTCAGCCTTCCACAGCGATAGCTTGGTCTTTGCACCTGCAGGTCCAGCAAATGCTTCACCTTCTTCATGTTAGCTGCATATAATAGCCCTTATTAGAGTGTTAATAATTCTCTTTTGTTAGTAAATTAAACTAGTGTTTACATGTTTAATTTTTTGATTGCAATTCTAAGATGATATTTTGAACAAAAATTATAAGAGTATACTATTTGTTCAAATCATAGTTCAAAACTTTTCAAATGAGAAATCCAACATAGTAATAAAAATTGAAGCTGGAACGCGGACGGTGGCTCGAACTGCGTAGCCATGTTCCATGAGTCTCATGACAAGCCATGACCCGATGAAACCTGCGTCCCCAGTAACACAAACTGTTCCCGAAGATGAACACATGCTCCCCCTCTATTTTCTTGTTATTATTATTATTGTTTTTATAATTTTTAACTTTTTGGGTTTTTTGTTTGAAAATGAACAAATAATTGAAGAAGCAATGGAAAACAATGTACTAGGTGTGTGCTGCTGTTGAAGCTGTGGTGCATATTAGACGAGTGAGGAAATAAATGCCAGAAAATGGGTGCGGTGAACTTTATGTTTGGCCATATATTTATAACCTGTTATCTCATCACTTGAGCTTTGGTTTGTGTTATCACATATTCACTCAACACGTGATCACCTGCCGCTGTGGAAGTTAGCTGAAGAGCTGGTGAGTAGTGGCTGACTAGCTGCTCTATCATTTCCTCTTTCATTGTTTGATCCTAACTTCCTATCTTAAACTTTCGCAAAAAATATTTTTTTTATCATACACACTCACCTCTGCCTTGGGGGTTTGAATCCTCGGGATCGAACCCAATACATAGGGTTTTACGAGATATTACATAACCACTAAGTCTCGATCTCTACTCGAAAATCATGTTTAAGTCTAAATTTTATTCTGAAATTTGGATGATACTCACCTCCATCCTGGGGTTTGAATTCTCAAGATCAAACCTAATACATAGAGTTTTACGAGGTGTTATATAACCATTGAGTCTTGATCTCTACTTGACAATCACGTTTAAGTCTAAATTTTATTCTAAAATTTGGACCATACTGATACTTGATACAACTGATCGATTCAAAAAGATTCAGGCCAATAGTAGAGGTCTAAAGGCTTGTCACACACCTTTTAGAATCATTACATTCTCCTTAAATGTTGAAATGATCTCTAAATAGCCATGCAACATCCTTAAACAGCATTAAAGATCAATCACTCACTCAAACAATTAATGAGTTTTCTCACTTACTATTTAGCCATTTAACCTCTATAAAACCCTTCAATTTCAAGAGATTTAGGTATGTATCGGTTTAGTTTCTAGTACCCAAAACTCTTAACTTAATTCGCTCGACTTATCTTTTTTGTTGTCCAATTGGACTCAATAAACTTGGTAAGAATAAAATTATAACTTAATTTTCAAAGAGATGTAAATATATATTAGATGATAATGCAAAAAGATATTTATTACCAAAAGAATTTAAATTTTTTGGGTGTAGTTCACCTTCATTTTAGTTTAATATTTAAGTAATTTTTGTCGTCCTTGTCAATGGTTGCAACAATGCGACACCTGATCTTGCAAGCCCTCACCCAAATTTTCCTTCTATTTTTGGATATGCTATCCTTGTGATCAAATACAAATACTTGATTGATTCAAGTAATTTAGTATATATTCTTTTGATTAAACTCTCATATTTAAGTCTTGTAAGTAGAAATATTATCATTGATGAGAGAACTTTATCCCATAGCTAACTTAATACAAGCAAACTTTAAATATTAGTAGTTTAGACCAAAACGATAATAAGTTAGCTGGGAACAAAATAGAATTCTAATTGAATGATATCATACCTCGAGCCTCCATTCATCTTGATCTGGTCTGAAGTTGACATGAAGATTGGTGGATGAGTTAATTAGTGGGAGCTGTGGGCATTGAGAGTGTTATGCTCCCCCACGAACTCTTTGTTCTGTGGATGGATAATTAATGTTGTTGATTGTCTTTTTCACATGCGATGACAATGTTCTTAATTGGATTATCTAAACTCACCATGGTGGCCAACCATGTGGGGACTAGTACACCTTCCTTTCGCAAAGTCCCCTACATGGCATGTATGTGCTGCAGATTGCGTTGCAAATCTATGTTCAAGGGGGTTATCCCAAAGTTTTCTGGTTTATTGTACGTGATGCAAACTGTATTTTGTTGTTTTGGGTTTGTTTTAGTTTTATTTTATAAAAATCTTTATAATCTTTTAAATTTTAGCATCGTACCAAGCTTTAAAATTTTAGTGAACTTCAAAAGTGATCATGATTCAACTCAACTCAGCAGACTTCTCCACCAATCATGATTAATTTTTTTTTTTTACCCACACTCACATTTTATCAATTTTATTATTTCACTCTTTTCCTTTGAAGTTAATATGTATTTAGTAATATCATTATATGTCTCTCAAGACAATTTTCTTATAGAATATCACATCATATTACATATATAATATATAATATAGAATATACATATACCTAGAAAAACAAAGAGTAGTTAATAATTGAGACAAAAATACTCAACCCACAATAGAAACAGATTTATGCACTTATATAAATGATACACGCAAACATGCATAAAGAACGGGGAGCATTAATCTCCACATAACCAAAAGAAAGCATTTAACTTAATTATTGAAAGACAACATGCTGGCTTCTTAAAACCGGAAATTTCTGATTCCCAATTCATAATGCCGAAGGGTCAATCAAAGGCACAAAAAGAAACAAGATCCAAAACCATTATCACTTGCACAAAGATATTAAGGTATATCTATTTCTGTGTGGTGCCATTTGATGATGTTTCTGGAGCAGGTTTACTAGGAAGGAGCACTTTTCCTCTGCATGTGTCAGCTGCTGCTGTGTTAGCTGGTGTTTCTGGAGCAGGTTTAGGAAGGAGCCCTTTTTCTCTGCATGTATCAACTGCCCCTGTGTACATGTCCTCTAAGGTGTATTTGAATTGGAAACCCAAATCTTTTATCTTCTTGGAAGAAAATCTCACCAGCTCCAATTCATCTGGAATATTTTTGAACCTATGATTCCATTGTGATCAATTAGCCCAGAATCGTTTTTGTCTATTATTATTTATACATGTGTTAGCAAAGTTCTAGTCTGAATCTCCTACCTAAATTTATGCAAATTATATTTGATATATGTTAAATTAATGTGAGTCATTTCATAAATATATTTATCTTTATTATTATAACTTTATGCATGTTAAAAGATAATTTAAATGTTTAAAATAGAAATTTCCCACTCAAGAATCTCACATTTTGTTATTACTTTGATTCCTTTTTTCTCCTTAAGAAATTTCCACACCTTTTAATTAAAATAATCACAAAGTTAAAATTTGCTTATTGCTTAAAAATAATTTTTTAGTATAAAACTGTAGATGCAATTAATCAACAAAGCACGATATTTAAATTAACTCTTACTTTTTGGGCACCTTGTACTCTGGATATTTTTCGTTAAGCATTTTGGCAATTTGATGAATGTTAGCGTCGCATGCAGAGCAAATGTATCTCCCTTCAACTTTTGGCTGCTCGAACAGGAAAATGTGAGCAAGACAAAGATCATCTAAGTGTACGAATTGGCCCTGCTTTATGATCGAATAATGTGCCTCATTTCCTGCCAATTAATTAGTACCACTCCATCATATATCAAAGCTTCTCTAGTTAATTAGTTCATACAAGAATAATAATGTCTGTCATGATATATATGTTCATGTATACTGTTATGTACCGGTGATAGGCGAAAGAGCTGTGATTAGGCTAGGTGGCATTGTTGGCATAATAAAAGGGCCAACGACAAGAGGTGGAATGACTGTGATGAAGTCCAAGTTATGCTCCTTGGCAAATTTCCATGCTTCTTGCTCCGCCAGTGTCTTAGAAACGAAATACATCTATAAAATGGGACCAAGGTATAATCATTATAGAAATGACTCAAATGATGTAGAGAGTCGTACACGGGGAAATGAATTTTCTTATATGAAAAGTTGGCATAATTTGGTTATGTATAAATTTTTATTATTGGTTGGAAGGAAACTTAGATCTCACAAAAAAAATTATATCAATAATAAAAATATATATATGATCAGATCATATCAAAATTTTATATAGGAGAATCTATTCTTCATATAAAATATGTTTAGATTTGATTGAATTTGTAAGAAAAGTACTTTTTCTCAAAGTTTATTTCAACATATCTTAATTTTAAACTATTTCAAACATAAAATAAGCTAATTAGAGAATCCTCTGGTGTGTAAATTATATATGACCTAATTATATATATATATATATATAGAATTAATCAAGTCATGTTAAAAAAATGATAAATTAGAAAGCAACATATAATCAATGATGAAGACGTGCATATTAATAGGTCATGTGCTATTTGTACATCATAAGATTCTCTCCCAATTCAAATACATATAAAATTACATTTTATATATATGCGCAATGTTCTAGCATAAAGTCGGCCTCTCAAAACTGTAATTTGCTGGATTAAAATATGAAACTGGATGATTAAAGAGAAAGAGAAGAGAGAGGGCATGAAATATGTTATGCTAACCCAGCCAGTCATCTTTACTCTGCGGCAGAACTCAACATCACTCCAACAAGTCTCATCGTACAAATGCTTTTTGTCCTCTGAAACGTTCACAGTTCCGGCTGAGGATGTGAATATCAGCCTTCGAACAGTTTTGGCCTTCAGGCATGCTTTCATGATGTCTAGTACTCCGTTTATTGTAGGCTTGATGACTTCATTCTGTTGTTAAACCAAGTTTCCAAGCATATCATACTCAAGCTTCATGCACATTTCAAAATTTTCAGTGCTACTTTACATCAATTATATTGTTATACATTCTCGTTTCGGATACCTTATAGCTTTAATTTTAATATATTTTTAGTATATAAATTTTTTATATTGGCATTTAATTATGTATTATTATATCATTAAAAAATTGACTTTTATATGAACTATTTAAAAAATTACATAAAAAGATAATATATAATGAATTAATAGTATAAAAATTTTTACACTAGTTAAGTATTAAAATTAAACACTTTTTTATGTGTATAAATTAAGTTCATAATATTCATTTACTAATTTAACAATGATACGCATGATAATTAATCATTTCATCACGTGTTATATATTTATTTATTAGCAGTTATTACATGCATTAAATAATAAAACGTAGCAATGAGATGATGGAGGAGTTAGCAATTTCATGTTGTTGTTAGTCTTTAAAATTTTGGTGGCATATTGAGAAATCAAAATTGAATTTGATGGATGGCCGAAAAAACAAAGTGTGTGATCTATTGATCAATGTACCTCAGGGTCCTTGGACTCAAAATCCATGGGGGTGGCCACATGGAAAACTCCTGTGCACCCTTTAATGGCTTCATCAAAGCTTCCCTCTTCGGCTAGGTCAGCCTTCCACAGAGACAAGTTGTTCTTTGCACCTGGCAATTCCAGCAAATGCTTCACCTTCTTCATGTTAGCTGCAAATGATAGCATTCATAGTGTTAATGATACTCTTTCATTAGTAAATTAAACTTGTCAATTTAGTGCATGCTTGTATTTTTGTTTAAAACTCTCAAATCATATGAATCGAATAAAAATCATAAGAAAGAAACTTTTAATCAAATTATAATTTAGACATTTACAAACGAAAAATCAAACATGCTATAAGAATTAAACCTGGGTCTCGTACGGTGGCTCGAACCGTGTAGCCATGCTCCAAGAGTCTCATGACAAGCCATGATCCGATGAAACCCGCAGCCCCTGTGACACAAACGGTTTCGGACACTGAACCCATGATCTCTCTTCTCTTCTGGTTGTTACCCCTCTTTTTTAATGGCTTGAAAATGCATTGAAAACAGTGTATCATGGGGTGCTTTTATAGAAGGTTAGAAACATTCGAGCTGAAAGAGAAGTGAGGAGAGGACTAAAAAGGAACGTGGCGACCTACCTATCTAGAAGTATGTTTTGGTAGAGAAGTTTTGTTTTGTTTTGTTTTTTCTTTTTTTTCAGTTGGGCACACATGCTTGTAGAAGAATGTTGTGCGTGGATACTAATTGTAATACGACTATTGAGAAAATGTTACGTGATTATATAGGAATGAAAGGTTATTATTTTATATTATATAATATTTGTTATCTTAATTACAATTTTTTTGACGCGTTAATTACAATATTAAATATATAAATATAATAAAAAAATATTAACTCACAAATAGTTGCTATTATTAGAGAAATGATACGTGAATGTAAAAATTTAAAGCACACTACTCAACAACTCGATTTCAACCTTTTCCTGTGTACTTCAATCACAGCTGGCAGTGCGCAGCGGGTAGGAGGAGTTGATTTTTTGCGTTCACATATCATTTCTCCTATCTCTAAGACTCAACGACACATAATAACAGTTTTTCATTGGTTTGCAAGTACGTAAGATTTTTCATAAAACTAATTAAAAAGTTCAAGTTTAAAACTTGCTGATTGAGGAATAAATTTAACATGAGAATACTCCAGTAACATATACTAATTATAAACCTTTTCAAATTATCTAGACCAGATATTTCACTCATATTTTGAATTTTTGTTAAGTTGAATACTTTAATACTGCTGATCAATGAAAATCATTATGTATTAAAATTAAATCCCTTAATTCCTAATATTGAAACTTTAATTTTTAATTGACTTTTTTATAAATAAAAGGAATATTTGAAACTTCAAAAGTTGCAAGTTTTTTTTTTGGGGGGGGGGGGGGGGGTATGCTCAAAAAGTATTTTGCTACTTTAATATCGAATTCGTTGCCATGGCTGGGCCTAGGTATGGCATGCGTTATGACCTCTTGGTTCAACACGTGATCTCCAGACAGCAGTTAGGCAGTAGTCAGCTGATGAGCAACGACTAGTTTGGTGGCTGACTAGTTGGTCTATTATTTCCTTTTTCACGTAATAAAGGACAAAGCAAATTAATTTAAATTAACGAGTGGCAAAAACAAAATTAAATTATTCTAACAAGAGAAACATGATGGTCACGACAAGAGGCAACCAAAAAAAATTGGAAAAAATATATTTTTAATAGAATAGTCATTAATTTTTATTTAGGAAAAAATTGAATTTTTTTTAAATTTATAAAAATTAATTTTTAAAAGAGATTGGATTCAGGAGTCTAATTATACATAGAGAATAGTGGAAACTTAATTCTAATGTATCTATAATATATCAATTTTATAACAGTTACTCTAGAGTTTATTATGCAAATTAACAATAATTTTTTCTTAAAAAAATGACAATTATTTACATAAAATAAAATAAAATAAAATAAAAAAGAAACAAAAGTTAAGAAAATTTAATTTTTGCCTTAACGGGGAGTGCCCACTCCTACGTATCCTCCGGTGCAATAAAGAACTTAAAGTCATTATCATTCTTGTAAAATATAATTATATGTTAGGTTGATTTTATTTAAAAAAATTTAAAAAAAATCTATTTTTACACAGGATTTAAGATATTATAAACTATATATTAAACCCTTACAATTCTTATAATCCTTGAAGATAGTTAAATTATACATCAATATCAGAGATTGTTGCATAGAGTAAAAAATTTAATTTATTGTTTAAATGAAGAAAGAAAGATCTTAAATTTTTTAAGTGTATTTTCAAAAAAGAAAATCAGAATTAAGAAAAAATACACGTAAAAAAAAAAAGCAATGCCTAAAAGTTTTTTAAAAAATGATTGACTAAAAAATAAAAAAATAAAAAAAACGTAACATAAAAAAAAAATGATCACAAGATGCACAAGGATGGTGGCGCACCATTAGGTACACCCTTTGAAACCCAAAACATGAACTGTGAACGAGACGGAGAAAATGTGAATGTTGCCTAGTGACTTTGAGGTTATGCTATCTGACGGTCAGCAGTTGTGGGTCGTGGTGGGCGACAAGATGATTGTGATGGCCGAGATGCAGGTTTGGTATAATTGGTGGAAGAGTTGTAGTGTCTGAAAGATGAAAATGAGCTATAATTTGGCTCAATTATAGAGTTAGAATGAGAATATGGTAGATTTTTATAGAAGATATTGGTGTTAATAATGATGATGGGATTCAAGATTTGATAAGAAAATGGAATTGAAAAGTAGTGAAAGTGGTCTCTTACTGACTGAATTCCTTTTTTTTTTGGAAGTGAGGGACTTGGCTTTTTATAAAGAAAAAATGATAGAGATATTTGCTAACAATTGACCAAAAATTTGAAAAGCAATTGAAAATTTAACATAAGATGAGATTAAAATTTGAAAAGTAATTGAAAATTTAAGATTATGATAAGATTTTAAAAGGTAATAGAAAGGAAATTTTATTTTATTATTTTCTTATTTTTATTAAAAGGACAAAATATAATGTTCATAATGATAAATGAGAAACATCATATCATGTAATTATAATTGATTATGTGATGACTTGTCTAAGTTAAATTTCTTAATCTAACTATTTAACTTGACTTAGTTTATTTTTATTTTTATTTTTCTGAAAAAGGCGTAGCCATTTTTAGTTTTGACATATCTATCTACTTGACGTGTGTTATATGGGATTACAATAATTTTCTCTATAGCACTATTTTTTTTTTATTATTTTTGGTATTGATCGATTTTATGTAATACATAGGAGTGAATCTGTTCATCAATGTTTACAAAAAAAAAAAAAAAAAAACTAGTCATATTTCTAAATTGAGATAACCTTGATAAACATGCAAGCTCATCTTTTTTAAATGATGGAAAATTCTTTTAAAGTGAGTTTGTTTTTAAATAAACAAGATTAAGACATAAGTAAATTAATTTTTAATTTTTGTTATAAAATGCATAATCTATTAGTTAATATTTCAATAAAATTGAATATTCTGAAAAGCTTAGTAAGCTTTTAATATGGATTTTGAGGTGAATAAAACAATTAAGCTTGGAGATAGTGGTTTCAAAAGTTTCAAGGACAGATAACACAAAAGATACATGCAAATTATAATTTACAATAATACATCAAAAGAGACGCCGGTGATCATGAGAAAAAAGTAGAAGAACAACATCACGTTTGGCTTCTCAATTTTGATTTTTATATTAAGAATAACATATAGAATTGAAATTATAATTTAACTGAAAAATATCCAAGATGAGCTCTTCTCAATTCCTAATCTATACTCTTAGAATTATAAATTCTAAAACTTAAAAATAAATGTTTTGCTCCCCATTAAAGTCTTTATTTTTTTCTTCCTCACTTATTTGTTAATTCGGAATCATATCTATTGAAATTTAATATTTTATAAAATATATTAGAATATAAAAATTTCCTAGATTTATACTTATTATTTTATAGACAAATTAATAATTTTCACAAAAATTATTTACAATCAAAATATTATTACCGTATTATAAAAATTATACTTTATTAGTTTTAAATTTTCAATACACATTTGCATAATAAAGTTTAAATTAAATTTAAAATTATAGTTCACATTATAATTTTTTAACAAATTTAAACATAACATTTAAGATTTTAAACTAATTCAAATTCTAAAAGATATAGAATTAAAATTAAAATTAAAATTAAAATTTTATATTATAATTCTAATGTCAACGTCCAAACTAAACTGAAATAAATTAAGTGATTTGGCAAATTAAAAAATCATAATCCAATGTGCTAGTAAGGGTTCTCATTAATCATCTATATGGAGTGAGTAGCTGAGAAGAATTAGAGCTGTAGATAAAATTGAGGCATGAGCTTTACTTTCACGATAGATACAATTGTAACCACCTTCTATATATGAAAAGTTTTATTGTTCTAAGTAAGAAAGGAAAATAAAAATGCAGAAAATAAAAATAAGGAGCAATATCTCTCTTACGGCCACGCTTAGCTTTTATGGCTATCAAATCTTGTAGACTATAAATGTGATTATTGTGGCCCATACTGCTTAATATTATATCCACGTTTTTTATTTTAACAAAAAAAGGGGTAAATATCAACAACACCCCTTGAGATGTTGAGATATGACATCTAACCCCATTTTTTTCCAAAATATGCACTCCGCCACACCCCCTTCAAACCACTATGAGAGAGTTAACGGGTGTTAAATGTAGGTTATCTCTTATCATTATTAAAAACAAAAAGGGGAAAAGGCTAGATAAATAGTTGAGTTTTATTGTACCGTTAGAAGCCTGTCCTCACTTTCTCCTTCCGTGCACGAAGCAGAGGAGAATTGACACTCACAAAGCAGAGGAGCTCCCTTCGATTTGAGCTGCATGATCTTGATTAGAACATTGGGTCTCATCATTGAACAAACACTTGTACCCATCAACTTTGCCTAGACAAAGCATTTGTACCTAGTCAAAGCATTTGCCGTCATCGGTCTTGACTACACAAAGCATTTGTACCCAGCTTATTTTGCGCACCTTGCTTTGGTTTTTGTCAAAGGTCCACCCATGTATTTCCCCTAGGTAGCAAATTCTTAGCAAATTTGACAAAATGGTTAAAAATAATCCCAATTAGTGGTACTTATATTCCTAATACTGGTTTTGTTGAAAACAATCAGTGGTTGCTGGTTTATTGTCAGTCCTATCGGCGACTTTGCCCCATTGGGTTTCTATGGATCCCAGTAGCCAATTGTCCTTTTCTGTTCATTGAAATGAATGCTGCTCAATATAGTTAACTAAAGTTGTTTGGATTACGCATTGGTGGAATGGACCATATTTATTCCAGAACCATCGTTTTTGGTGCGAATGAATAAGACCTTAATAGCTAGTAACAACACACATATGAGACCAAAGTAGATAAGGGTGTGAAAATTAATTAAAAACATAAAATTTTGAAAATTAAAGAATACCAAGCCAAATGGAAGAAGCTCTTTAAGCTTGAATAAAAAAAGTGATTTTGCACCAAGACTATCAGATCTATTAGCAGGGTTGCAGAGGTTGCAAGCCTTGAGCAGAAGACGCATGGAAGATGGGATACGGTGGAGTGCAGTAGTACTGGTGGATGAGAAACATGGAAGTTATGATTTTGGTAACTCCAAAACTTGGTCCAAGGTGAGCAACGGGGAAAGATGATGGGGGAGCCATCGGGTGAGCGATGGTGGAAGTTGAGACACTCCTCTCCCATGTAAAATCTCTATTAATCCAAGTAGGTAAGATGAGTTAAAGATTGGTTAATTTTGTGAATGTAAATCTATCACTATAGTTAACGGCCGTTAGCTCTCTCACAGTGATTTGAGGGAGGTGGGGCGGAGTGCATATTTTGGTGAAGAATGGGGTTATGTGTCATATCTCAATACTTCAAGGGGTGTTTTTGTTATTTACTCAAAAGAAAAAAGTTTAGATGGATTTGATATTGATTATCTCACCAAAGCTAAGATATAGCTCTGAATTTAGAGAGTATTTACAGGAGACTTATAAAATCGCCTACTAATGAGATCCTCGCATCATCAGTAGAAATCAAACTTAGATCCTTATATGATTTGAGTCTGTTCCTTTCTAATTATGTCAACCCTTGTCGACATAGGGCGAAAATCCTCTGTCCCCAACCCTTTGTCACATCCTTGTACCACCAATGGGAAGAAGCCACATAAGATAACAAAATATTTGCATATCAATTATAATTATTTCTATTAAAATTTAACAGTGTTAATTTTCTTAGTTAGTGTCTTCTCTTCCTTCCAAGGCTCCTTTCCATCCACTTTTCCTTTTTCTTCCTCCCACTTCACATCATCATTTTTGTCCACACCTTCTGCCACTTGTTTCCGTTGCCACCCTCACAACAACCACCATTTTCTGAGTTTTGGCTAATTCCACCACCTCTCTCAATAGGGGCCTCCACTCTTCCCTACTCATCTACATCCCTACCTTTGCACATTCATTCTCCACTGCTGTTGTCCGCGACAACTGCGCTATTTGAATGTCGAAGTTTGCCACCAACAATAATGGTCGTGGCACCCTCCCAAGCTGCTGTCATTACTTTCCACTCTAACTTCATCAATGTATTGTTTCTAATATTTAACTTCTATAATATCTTTGCCAATACAATTAGTTAATAACCTACTCTTCAAATGGCTTCTTAATATATATTATTCAAATGATTCATGGGCTTTGTCAATTTGAACTGGTTTGCATGATGTCATCGCAACTTCAACTGATGAGGCCATTATCCAATAAGTGGCAAGACACTAATATATTATGGGAAGAATCCACCAAAATGAAAACTGCTAATGTCCTTATCCCGCTGAAATGCATAGATGAAAGCATTACAGGAAAAAAATAAAAAGGAATGATAAAACTAATCAAAGAAATTTGAGAGTGTTGAAGGAAGGAAGAAAAGAGTGGTAGATAAAATAATGGGCGTTAAATTTTAATAGAAATAAGGCTTAAATATGCTTTTGGTTCCTGAAAAATAACCAAAATTTGGTTTTAGTCATTGTAAAATTTGTTTTTTGGTTTTCAACCAAACTTTTCTAAAATTTTTGTTTTTAGTCCTTGCCATTAGTGAAAATCTATTAATTACTAATGTGGCAAACGATAGTCCTATTTACTATTGCTATGTCATTTCTACATATCTTCTTCCTATTCTCTCTCTTGCCACCGTCATCATCACCCATCATCTCTTTCCATCCCCAAACCCAACCATCATCAACCCCATTCCCCTTTCCAAGCTTTCCCCCAAGCCCCACATTATCATCTCTCTCTAAACTCCACCACCACCACCACATCATAACCCACCATTATCATATCTCTCTAAACTCCACCACCCCCGCATCCTAACTCTCCTCAATATACTTAAACAAGCCTCCACCGCATCTGACCCACCCCCTCTCTTCCTTCCTCTTCAAAATCCACCATTCCACTGCCGCCATTGGAGTCTTCCTTGAGCTCAAGCGCAAGGCCCGCCACCGCGATGTTGTAGCTTCCTCCACCGTCAACCACCACCTTCAAGATCTCCAAGCCTGCACGCTCCTCACCCTTGTGACCGCTTTCCTCGCCTTGGCTTGGGCACACATAGTAGCGAACAACCTTGAAGCAGTAGAAAGATGCATGGTGGTGGCCAGATCTAGGCTAAAAACATGGCTACGACGATGAGATGATGCAAGGCAACCAGGATCCTTGGTGGCAAATGACGATGACAACTAGTGGCTTCTCCTTAATAAAGTTACATTTTTTATTTTTTATTTTTATTTTTGGATAGGTTCTATGCTTGAGTTGAGTTATGGGTTTTGCCCCTGACTTCTATGTTGTTTTGGATTTTTAGAAGAAATTTTAAGTTGATTTTTATTTTGAATTTGGATTTGTTGTTTTGTGTTGTTGGCTAGCTGGGGTTCTGTGTTGTTCAAGGGGTGGGGATTTGTTGTGCCATAATGTGTTTTTAATCTAATAGGATTAGGGGTTTTGTTTTAGTTTTTTGTATGTTTGGTTGATGATGGTTTGAGTGATGGACAGAAGAGAAAAGGATGAGGGGGAGAAGGAAGTGGAAGGAAGAAAAGGAAAAAATGGAAAAAGATGAGATGTGTGAGGTGGAAGGAGAATGGGAGAGGTAGAATGCCACATGGACAATAGGAGTAGATGTGATAAGTATGATTTAGATTTTCGTTTGCCACATTAGCAGTTAACAGATTTTCAATAACGGCTGGGATTAAAAACAAAAATTTTAGAAAAGTTTGGATGAAAACCAAAAAAAAAAAAAGTTTACAAGGATTAAAACCAAATTTTGGTTATTTTTTAGGGACTAAAAACCTATTTAAGCCTAGAAATAATTATAATTGATTTGCAAATTTTTTGTTATCTTACATGGCTTCTTCCCATTGGTGGTACAGAGGATGTGACAGAGGGTTGGGGACAGACGATTTTCCTCCCATTGACATATCCATGTATTTTTATGGGTCTTCGCACTACTCGCTTGCCATAAACATGAAGTAGGTCCACGAGCATTGAGACAAAATCTAGTAGCCAAATAAATATGAATAGGCCACTCATGTGTTTTGGGATTTGGATTAAATGACTGCAATTTAATTAACGAAAATTACTAAATATGAACCAGCCCAAGACCTTGGCCTCTAGGGTTGACCTTGGCCAAAGAAGGTCGAATCCTCTCGGGGCTCCACAGTGTATATTTGTAAATTTGATTTTTGATGAACATAACTTTGTTAAAATTAATTTAAATTAAAAGAGATTTTAAAATAAAATAATTTATATTTGATAATTTGATCTAAAAAATTATTTTAACAAAATAAATATTATTTAGATAACATTGACTCAAATTAAATTTCAATATATAATTATTGAAAATAATATGAATTATATGTTGTATTTATTTCTTTATTTCATTTTTTTAAGTATATTTGAACAAAATCATGTAATTATTTTTTTTCACTCTTGGTTTTAGTATTAAGATTAAAAAATTGTTAAGGTGAAGTTTCTTTAATGATTAGATGATATTTTATTAGATAATAATATAAAATATGAATTATATTTTAATTATTTTAAGTTATTGTATTTTGAAAGTGTTGCATCAGTGAGTTGTTTTACATCCTTTCATGGGACATTATATTTGTGAAAATTTTTAGTATTCTAATAGTTGGACAAGAACTCGAAGAAAAGGATAAAAAAGGAAAAGGAATGAAAATGTCATACTACAGTAAATGAGATTTTGTGAAAGTAAAAGCAAGTTTTTATTTTGTTTGTTCAAACTAAAAAGTCAATTTAGAATTAAAAGTGGGATTAAAACAATAACTCAACCAAAATCAAGCATACTCCTATTCAAGTAAAATCTCCTTTAATTTGGTAAATCCTAAACTCTAAACTCCCTTTTGTTTGGTTGAATCTCGCGCGCCCCATAGAAATAATATTTTTCTTACTTCCATAAAAAATACTTTTCCATCTATCAAATGGTAAACTAAACTGAACAATTATTAATATCTTGAAATTGTCACTTTATTTGTGTTCATCTATCCATCGATTATTAGACTAGAAGAGCGCATGCATTCTAGCTCTTCACTCATTGGGCCACGACATAATCAATAACAAAATCATATTTATTTTAGATTGTTTTATCATAGACCAGAAATATTTAAATACTTGGATTGCTATGCACTTTTTTGTGTTTTACCAAAAGAAGTCCACCAGGTTATAAGAAACGAAATAGTATGCTTTTCCCAACCGAAAGTATGGCCACTTGAACTTGTTACACGGGAGTCATGGAAAACCTTGTGTCGGTTTATGTGGCCCTTTTGTCATATACACACTTAATTTCAAAAAGTCTACCATTTCTTACATTATTTTGAAGTGCATAACTCGAATCATAGAAAAGGTAAACTTGGTTAAAGTTTATGTAAAATAGACAATGTTACATAGTTGGATTGAAATCATTTACGCGAGGACCATGAAGCTCATTAAAACATTTCTTACTATATTGGATCGAAATTGTTTGATTTTTTACCATTATTTTCTACCGGAGATAATCCTATTTGAAATACAATTGGATACTAAATATAAATATATTTTAAAGCTGAAATTTAAACTGTAATTTACTATATTATGTGGATTTAATCTTTTCTATTAGGCCCAATCTCTGTTAATAATATTGAGAACTGATATATGTTCATATTGGATCTCAACCCCCAGTGCCGCCCCAGACGTTAGAAATAATTATGATTCAAATTTACAATTATATTTGTCAGTGGTTAAACCAACCCTTATAACGAGTAAATGTATATTTTGCTGTGCGTGAATTCTAATTTCAATTTGTGTATATTGTGTGACCATATATACTCATCATCGTTCGATATAATTCAATTGAAATAATTGCACAATATAATTTATATATAAAAAAAATAATATAGCTTCTTTGTTCAAAGTACCTGTCAATAGATCATGACATTTTCCCAGCAGCACATGTGATCTTTAAAATTGAGGTCTCCCATACTCGAACTCCAAACACCGAATGCTTCCTGAAAAAGCAAGTAATGCTGTAATCTCATAATCTGAACAACGAAAGCTTTTGGATTATTACGGTTTATTATTGATTTGGACGGGACCCGGAAAAGGAAGACATGCATGGTGCGAGTGCACAACTGATTGGTAGATTGAAATTCACATGCATTGCCCTATAAGTTTTAATGAGCAGCGAATCTTCTCAACTGCACTGTACAACTGAAGTAACGATCTCAAAGATTCAAACCCTTACCATTATAGATAAAGTTCACCTTACGGGTTAGAGTCACTTTTATTGTGACCAATTAATCATGTATATAATATTTATTCTCATGATACTAAAACTAATGGTTAATGCTTATTAGTTCACCACGGCTTAATTTGACAATATAATGATAATTACTTAAATGAGAACAGTGGGCACAACAGGAGGGAATGAGACCCCAACTACATCATTTACCAGACTTGCACCAACATGAAAATCATTACTCTTGAGTACAAGCCTCTTACAAAAATGCAGCACTATTTAATTACTGCTTTTATTTTAAGATCTACATGGTTTAAGGTGTATGAGGATTAAAAAAATATGAATAATCTTAATTGTAAAAAAAAAAAAATTTATTATTTAAATACACTATTATCTATTAAAGCGTTTAAAATATTGCACTTAATATTCTTGTCAACCCCATTAATGCTTATAATATATGTCTGTTTCATTTTAATTATTTCTCCGATATATCGCCTTAATCACAATTAAATTATGGGTATTGATCTTAAAATTATAAACATTATTATATTCATAACATAATGCACATATTTTAAAATAGCTATTACATTTTTTCTTGCACTAGTTCTGCTCCTCTCACATTGAGAGTTTTTGAGCCTTGCTTCTTAATCAATTATCGAAAAAAAAAAAAAGCTATTACATTTGTAAAAATATTGTTCCATATACATTTCAGTCATTTTCTTCTTTTTGGCTATAGATGATGATTGAAAATGATAAGAATATATTGAACTCCGAAACAAAAATAATGTACAATATAATTGTAATTGGTCTGATTCTAAATGTGCAAGTTTGTCGACATGAATGCTTATAAACGGCATCAAAAAAGTCCTAAAGGAGGTGATGATAAATGGCATAGGTAATTGTCATTTTCGTGTGATTTATTCTAATATCATTGATTTAATGTTGATCATTAACATATTAATAGTATAAAAAATTCAATTAATTTTCCTCGAACGGCGATTTCTTGTGGTGTGCCGTGTCCTAGTGTAGTGTCCCTAGAAGATAGAAAACTTGATTTGGAATGACTAATTGATGTGCTCCTGAGCTTGATCTCACGCTTAACAATGTTGTTTCGTTTGGGCAATCTGATGGGTCCATACTCTCAACAACCAACTCACATCACGGGGCAACAATTTTGTATGGACATGGCAAATCATTTTACACCACTGTTTTTTTTTTTTTTTTACTCCCTCTATATATTATTGAGACAATTTAAGAATTATAGTATTTATAATCGGAGATTTTAATTGCATTGTTCATGAATCTATTTGTAAAAAAAGTATGTATAACTATGTACTAATAGTTAAAAATTTCAATTATCTTATTGATAAATCTAATAAAAGAATTTTACATCTATTATTGATTTCTCTATCACATTTACCATATTCACTATAAATATAATTGAAATTCTTAATTATTTTTTGCAAATTGTATCTCAATAATCAAAGTAAAATTTGATCAAATCAAGTTAATACAACACACCAAAAAAAAGGTTAATACAAAAAAGGATTAATTCATTCAAATATAAAATAATTCAATAATCTAAATGAATTAAAATTTAAAATTCAACATAACCAATCCGAAAGATTCATTAAAAATGGTAGTGATATATCATAAACTACAATAGACACATCAAATCACAACATATGTGATTAACTTAAATTGAATTAAAATTTTTACTTTCATTAAAAAAAAAATCTCAACAATTCTCATGCCTTCAAACTAGGATATGACATATGAGTTAAAAAAAACATTTATATTATTTTCTTTTTCTGAATTTCTGATTATTTTAACCACACCTTTTTCCACGGTTCTGGTTATAGTTGTTCATCTCACCTAAAAGGGTTATAGATTTTGGCCCCGCATGCATGAAACACTGTGTGACCGTGACTCGTGAGCTTCTGGTTCTATACAAAACTACTGCCATCCACTAACCTCATAGCCCCACCCCATATCAGTAATTAGACATTGCTACCCTTATGAGTCATCTCCCCTTGCATTACTACCACGTCTAGTGTGTATTCTTTTGGCATTTCAATCAACATTATTATGACTTATGAGAAAGATTATGTTAAGATAATTACACCCTCTATTTGTCTTTTAAATATTTTTTTCTCTTTTCTAACTCAAAGCCTCATACTATATAAACAACTAGAGATACCAAATTGGATTCATTGCAATTTTGAAGTTAAACAATATTGCACAGCATTAAGAGAAAGGTAGGAAAACTTGAAAGCAGAATGATGATGAAGCCAGGGTTCTTTGTGATCTTTTTAGTTCTATGTATGATACTAGAGCTGGGAATTTTGCTCCAAGTAGAAGCAGGTGATGATGGTTTTGTGGAAACAAGAGGAGTGCAGCTTGTGTTGAATGGGAGCCCCTACTATGCCAATGGTTTCAATGCCTATTGGCTAATGTATATGGCCTCTGACCCATCTCAGAGAAACAAGGTGTCATCTGCAATTAAAGATGCTGCAAACCTTGGACTTAACATAGCCAGGACCTGGGCCTTCAGTGATGGTGGATATAAACCCCTACAAAACTCTCCTGGATCCTACAATGAAGATATGTTCCAAGTTAGTCCTTGATCCCCATTTTTTCAATCCTCAAATGTATTGATTTTGTTGAACACTTGTAGTAGTAGACTAGTAGTATTTTTCTTTGTCTAAGTTACTCTTATTCAAAATTTACTAGACTTTAATTAATCTGATTTAAGTCAAGTCGGTCTAGTTCTAGTATTTAGTAGTATTTATATTTATGATTTGTGTTACTTACTTTGCTTTCTTGGACTGATACTGAAAGGGCTTGGACTTTGTAGTATCAGAAGCTAGAAGATATGGGATCAAGCTGGTGTTGAGTTTGGTGAACAACTATGATGACATGGGAGGAAAGAAACAATATGTGGCCTGGGCAAGGAGTCAAGGCCAATCCATAAATTCTGAAGACGATTTCTACACAAACCCTGTAGTGAAGGGATACTACAAAAACCACATCAAGGTAAACGTCCTTTTTCCAGCACTTTATTTTGTTTTCCCTATTTTTCATTAATATTATGCTGCCACAATTTTGGACTTTTAACTTTTTTATATTATGTCTTTTTGTCCTTATTGGAAGAAGAAGAGAAGGGAAGGGCACGGAAATATGGTTGTGAAGTTTATTGTATTCCCTTGAATATGTAGTGATACTGGTAGAAGGGTAATCAAATGAAAAAAAAAAAAAAAGGAAGAAAGTTTAGTGTCAGATAAGTTCCTCCAGTCAAAGGACATGTTGCTATCCCAAAGATTCTGCTTCAAAATTTGCTCTAGCTGGTCAGATGCTAGATGAGTTTTTGTGGTTGAAGTTGGTCTAAGCTTAAATGCTTGAGTAATGCTTCACAGCCGGAAAAATTGTCAATTTTTTTTATAGAAATCAAAGGTGATTGTTAATTAGATGGAGTAACGTGATATGGTCCATTTACTTATATTCAAAAGTTATATATCACAACATTTTGTCAAATAAAATCGAGTAAAAGTTTTGACTCTATAGTATTTTTTTTAAATCATATTTTTTTGGTTTTAGCAGTGGCTCATGCAATTTTGAGTGGTAGTGAGATAAATCCTTATATAACTGGCCTAAGATTGGAGTTTTTAATATCCATGTTATTGCACAGACTGTACTTACAAGACGTAACAGCCTCACCGGAGTTGCTTATAAAGATGATCCAACTATAATGGCTTGGGAGCTCATGAATGAGATTAGATGCTCTTCAGATCAATCAGGAAAAACTGTTCAGGTAACCATTCTTCAACTGGTCAATTCTATTTCTGTACAATGCATGCTATTTTTGGTCGAAATCATAGGTATTTTCCTATTGGAGGCAATTCTACTTGAGTTGGAAAGAATCACTTACATAACAAAGTTCTTCCTTCCGATTTTTAATACAAGGGTTTGAATCCAAGATCTTTAATTAAACTAGTACAACCCGTGGCTAGCTAAGCTTTGCATTTGTTGTTCTATACGATGCCATTTGGAGCACCATTTTTATGCTTCAAAATCTTGAGATTGTTTGGTTCATGCATTTATGCTTTCTACGAAAGAATAAGGTTAATGTCAAAAAATTATAAGAATGAAACTCAGTTGTTTTCGGACATATTGTATCTAAATTACTTTTTCCATTTCCACTAGAATTTTTTATGAAAAAAAATTTTCCGTTCTCACTCTTATAAGTTTTATCTGCTCTATTACAACCAACTGTCCCTGTTATGAGTGAGAATATAAATGTCTTATGGACTTCTTGGTCAAGTTAGGTTTGCAATTAATATATATATGCAAAACAGAGTAAAAATAACAGAATTATGTCCCACAGCCATCAATTTTTGGGGGTAGCTCTTCAAAGTTAATTGTTCAAAACCATAGTTAGTTAGTATTTTGAATATTTCATAATTTCTAGGGTAATTATAGTTGGATTTCATTTTGATATATTAGCGGTATAAAAATTCATCTAATTATATATTATAGCATTATTAAAAGTATTTAATTCTTATAATAATTATATCAAATTCATGAAAATGTAATTTATAATTAATTGATAATATAAAAAAAAATTATGTTAATCGAAATTAAACTCATTATAATTTCGCGTCACATTTTCTACAACATTATTGCATCACAGTTTTAGCTCTTGATTTAATGGAAAACAAACAAAATATGGTAAATAGATATAAAAATGGATTTTATGTGAAGGGTTGTCATAGTGAAATGTAAGTAAACTTAACGTCACTCAATTTTTCATCACTAGACTCTCTACAAATTATATGGACTGATTCATCTGCAAGTAGATAAATAAATTGCATTATATGCATAAATAATTTCCTTAAACATAATGTCAGTATTTAGGATCAGTAAACGACTTGGTGACTCAGGCCTAAAAAAGGAAAAAATTGCTAGTACTAGAAATGAAGCAGATCTATGTATCCCCATTCCAAGCACTAAGTAGCAAGAAAATGGACAAGTGAAACCAAATTTGCGATAATTTTGTTTCTGGACATCAATAGACATAATTGAGTTATTTTTCCCTTTTGACAGGCTTGGATTTCTGAGATGGCATCTTACTTGAAATCCATAGATGGCAACCACTTGCTGGAAGCTGGTCTGGAGGGTTTCTATGGTCAGTCAAAGCAAGAGATTAATCCAAGCTTCCAAGTAGGGACAGATTTCATTGCAAACAACCAAGTCCCTGACATTGATTTTGCCACAGTTCACTCATACCCTGATCAATGGTGTGGACTTGTATTTCTGTTGTTCATAGAAATGTTGTTGCATAAATACAAATCTAATACTTCATATTTAATTGTACTGAAAATAAAGTTTGGGGCCAGAAATACGTGATCGTATCTTGAAAAACATGTCGGGGCCTAAATATGAGATACTAGATTTATATCCATACATGAAATTTTCATTATTTACAAAACCTTTATGATGGCAATATCATTAACTTAGCTGTTACTAATATTCTTATTTTTGTGCACAAGGTTTTAATATTTCATTGCAATGTTGATTTTGTTTGCTTTTTTTCATGTGCAGGCTAACAGGTTCAAGTTATGAAGACCAAATCTCATTTTTAGGCCGTTGGCTCAATGAGCACATACAAGATGCACAGAACAATATTTTCAAGCCAGTTCTCTTTGCTGAGTTTGGTATTTCAACAAGAAATTTTGGTTCCAATATAAAACCAAGGGACCAGTTTTTCAATGCAGTCTATTCTGCAATCTATTCATCAGCGAGTGGTGGTGGTGCAGCAGTTGGTGGCTTGTTTTGGCAACTCCTAGATGAAGGAATGGATTCTTTTCGTGATGGTTATGAGGTAGTCATTGGTGAGAGCCCTTCAACAGCTAGTTTGATTGCTCAAGAGTCTGAAAAGATGAACCGAATTCGGAAGATGTACTCTAAACTTAGAAACATTGAGAAGTAGAATGAAGCAAGGGGAATTAGAAGCTCAAAATGGCAGGCTGGTGCTAATGGTGGAAACTGAGACAGGTCTTGGAGACTTTGTAACTCATATGTTTATGGAGAGATCTTCAGAATGTGGTTCCTCTCATGAAGATGAGTTCAAGTAATTCAAGAGGGAAGAATAGTGTGTAGTACTTAGCCTTGTAGTTACATGACAGTGTGTTATTAATGAAGTGCCCTTTAGTCTGTAGACATAATTCTCATTAGCATATGTACTCCTATGTAAACAAGCATTCGTAAACTACTTAGTTCTAACATGTAGAGTAACTTGTAATATACTTCATCTGTTTCAAAATATTTGTCACTAAAGAGTTGTTTGTTTTTAATTTATCCGTTGTTTTAGAAATTAAATGATGTGTCAGTTATCTTTTTAATTATATTTTTATACTCGATATGTTCATTAAATGGAATAAGAGTGCAAATGATAATATCTGACAAATCCTAATAAAGGGTAATTTAATCAAATGTAACTGTAAATTTTCTATGCTTAAAGCTATTTAATAAGTTTCTCAGTCCTTGTACAATCACTCTAAACAACAGCTATTTTAAAATGGAAGCAGTCCAAGAGAGCATTTTCTGTTCTTTCATTACAACTTTCAGTTATATGTCAGCAAATTCATATTATACTGTAGTTTCTATGATCAGCTCCTTCAGTAAAGGCGCCAGCTGGATCATTCAAAGTGCTTCAGATAACTGTTCCATCTTTAATTGTTGCATTCTTCACTATAACTATGATGCCTGACCTGATGTAAAATCCTTCCATAGGCCTGTCTGCTTCTTGAACACCCTGAAAATCAAACATATTTAGAAATCAACAAAGTAGGTAGGATAATAAAATAGCAAGAGTTAAAGCAAGTTTTTGAAGCAGCACTTACATCACTATTTGCAATAATCACATTTCTTCCTATCTTGGCATTCTTGTCGATTATACAATTCCTTAAAAAGAGTTAGGAGTGGGAAATCAACAGAAGTTAGAAATGCAGAACCTACAAGCGAGTGCCGTTGTAACATGCAAACTTATGAGCACAACTTGCAATATTACTTGTTTCTCTAGAATATATGCATGAGGGAATTCTACATGAAGGTGAAAGATTTCTTTAAGCAACACCATGGCACCTGATTTTGGTATTCTCTCCAACACCAACTGGGACCTTTCCTTGTGCTAGAAGAGATTCAATTTCAGAATCAGTTTGATAATAGTCAGCACCCATCATCATGGTATCCTGGATAGCACAGCCCATAAATACATTGATCAAAGTTGTGCGAACTAGAAGTATATGCTAACCATGCATTTATCGGTGGGAAAACCTTTGTATAGACACAAATCTAACATCTAATATTTAGGCACACTTAAAATAAAGCCAATGAAGTCAATAATCAGTGATTGCATCTTGAACAAAGCTGTTGAAATTGTAAGTGTGCCTAAATATGGGGCATTAGGTTTGTCTCCATGCAAAAATCTTTTCTGTCAAAAAGCCATCAAATTTTAATATTATCAGTTTCTACAATTATGCAAAAAGGAATAGTGATACTTAATCAAGAGTAAAGGTGTCCAAAATGCAGTTCCCCCCCTACCCCACCAATTTTAGGTAGTATACCAATTCCTTGTTACTATAGAATCCTCCATTTCTTCCAAAAAAGTTCAAAGGTGCATATTATAGTTACAAAGAACTCAAATTTAGGCCATCAAAGAAAAAGTAAAGCAGAGCAGTGTGCAGAATACAAAATGTGTTAAGCTTGCCTGAAGCACTGCACCAGACGCTAAACGTGAGCGCACACCAACAACTGAACGCTGAACACTACACTCACTCAAGAAGCAACCATGAGAAATAATTGCGTCCACAATCTGTGAAAACCAATCTCAAGCATTCATCTCCATGCATAAATGAAATTTCTATAAAAGCAAATCAGTCAATGCTTTTCAGTCATACCTTGCTTTTTACTACTTTAGTGGGTGGTAGGTATCTTGGGGAAGTGAAGAAAGGAGTCTTTGGATCATAGAATTCAAATTTTGGAGGCTGCAAGTAATAATCTATGTATCAGTACATGTACTAGTTTTTTCCTTATGAAAAAAAAGGTTATAGACTTATAGTAAAATTATTTTTCTCAGTAATATTATTAAGGCCACTATCAAGATTAACAGCACAAATTTTGGTACTGTACTACTTCAAGTCTTTCAACTTTTGAAAGATTCCCAAGCTTTTCAGTTAAACGAACCTGTTCTGTTAGAGCCAGATTTGCATCAAAGAAGGACTTTATAGTCCCAATATCTTCCCAGTAGTCCCTGAACAAATATGCCTGAAAATACAAAATAATACCAGAAACATTAAGTCAATGCGAACCCTAAAGGAACTTTTTTTCATTAGCATCCAAAAGATTTCAAAAAAGAATATCCATAAGATTTGGAGTTCCATCTCACCTGGACTTTGTGCTCCCTCACTGCAGATGGGATAATTTCAGATCCAAAGTCATTACATGAAGGACAGCTCCATCTTAATAGTTTGAGCAGGATCTCAGTTCTAAATACATAAACACCCATGGATGCAATGTATGGATATTCCTGTGCTTCTTCTGCAGGTAATCCTAGGAGAGTGGTGTCACAATGCTGCAGTTATTAAAGGTGACAACTAATGGATTAGCTAGGCAAAATATCCATATTCTTTGAGGTACATAAAAGGGGTGCGAAATGTTGAAGAGTTTTCAGGTAGTACTAATATGTACCATTGCTTTCAAATCTGATCCCTTCGGTTTTTCTGCAAACTGTGTAATCCGTCCATTTCTATCAATTTTTACCAGCTCATAATCTGATGCACGGCTGCTAGATAACGATCAGTGATCAACTCCAACAATATATAAAAAAATAAAAGTTATTGTTAGTAAAAGTTTTTTTTCCTCTTGCAAACAAGGTGGTATGTCTTAATTGTGAAAAAATCAAACCAAATCACACAGATTTTGCATATAGATATTTACCTTTCATCCATTGGTACACATGAAACTGTGACATCAGCATTTGTCCCAATATGTTTCTACAAGTGCGGTCCTCATCAATCAGTATCAATTTTAGAAAACTATAAATGGTACATAGATGTAATCTCGTTTGAACTTGTACCTCCAAAAACTTCATATAGTCCATTCGGCAAAGATGATCGCCAGAAAGTATCAATATATGCTCAATATTCTTGTGTTTGGCATCCTGCACGGCAATCCAGACACACTTTCATTCCATACTAATCCGGTATCTTAGCATGGATCTGGATCCTTTCATGTTACTCATCAATATGAGAGTGTCATGTTAAAAGAGAGAAAGAGACAAAAATAAAATTGATAGATCAAAATAAATAATGGCAAAGTTCGCCTATAATAAAATTTGTCTCTATTTTCTCATAACATTTTATAACAAAATTTATGTCTTTCTTTCTCATAAGTCATGACATAAGACTCTCATATTAGTAAGTAATACCATAGGACCATATATGCAGCATACAAAATACTTACCTCAAAAACCCATATAAATCTCCTTACAGCATCAGCTGTCCCTTGGAACCATTTCTTCCCAGCTTCTCCAGGAGTTTGAGTAGCAGCCAAGACCTGTCCCCAGGTACATTATGCTTCTTAGATCAGCAATATATAATATAAATTTCTTCAAACTTGTCTACAAAACCTGTTTCCTAGAAGATAGTATATCTCATTTCTTTGAAATATTACCAATAATAGATTGACTTACCTCCACAAAGCCATCTCCAAAGTTCACTCCATTTCCAAAATTATATGTGCGAGACAGGTGGCCATTGAGGGAGAAAGAGTTGAACTGTGTTAAAACGTATACCTTTCTGATGCCACTGTTGATGCAGTTGCTCATAGGAATATCTATGAGTCTGTAACACCCTCCAATTGGAACCTGTAAACAGGTTGAAACTATTAGTACCTGCATTCTTTTGGGGTAAAACAACTGCATATTTCATTCATATTAAAAACTTGTGGATAAACGAAAGTGTAAATAAACAACTGCATATTTCATTCATATTAAAAACTTGTGGATAAACGAAAGTGTAAATCATTGATACACATCAGAAAAGTTACATAGACAACTCACATGTAGCTGATTAACCAATGGTCAAGTCACTTGCCATAGCGATGAATATTAATCAATACATAATTATTTATTAGTTAAATATATTTGAAAAATAATTAACTAATGACTCCTACCATTTAATTAAGCAGTTACTTGTAAATTAAGTGATTAAATCAACTTGATGATTGATTAATTGCATCTGTTACAAATATGTACAAATGCTAGCAATCCCCTGGCATAAGAACTAAGGGAGGTGCCACTTGAGCTATAGAAAGAAAATCTATCTAAAGAAAATGGGATCACTAGAATCTAAGATGCTAGCGCACTCATTTGTGTCCTCAATTATCAAAACCGTTTTCCCTGATTTGGGATCAGTTCAGCATTCAAAAGAAACCACTCCTACTAGTAATCAATCAACGATATTCAAAAGAAAATGATACATTAGTGAATCATACAGCGGGCTTGGCTCTTGTGCTAGTTAGAGGAAAGAGTCGAGTTCCAGCACCTCCACCCAATATGATGGCAGCTACATTTTCTGGATTTGCTTTCGGACACTGAAAAATGAGTCCCGGGAATGCCTGAAACCAAAAATCCAAAACACAGCATTGAAATTAAGCATCCAAACCGACCAACAACCTAAGTAACACTAACAGAAAAGCAAGGGTGGCTTTGGCATTACCATTTAAATCCTAATAGAGAAAATAAACTCACAAACGCACAATAGTGACCTTAGTTACTTATACTTGAATGAAATATATGCCATAAAATAAAGAGCTTATACAACCAGAAAAATTTCCCAAATATTTCTTTATAGAAAATAAGGATAGTCATTGGATGGAATAGAGTATAGTATGACTCAGCATGTCATACCATTTCAGCAAATAATTTTTGGCAGAAGTTTAACCATCTAGCATTTTTCTAAAGTATATTGCATTAAGTTATGTACCAGAGTCTCTTTGTTCATGTCTGGTGTCTCTTTGCTCATGTCTGGTGTGTAAACAGCATATGCAATGCCATGCTTGAACTTTCTAGTGTTTAAACTCTTGCATGGTTGAATATGAATACTACAAAATCTGCCGTTCAGACTCCCCCTTGTACCCTCACCCCAGAAACCAGAATTTCTTTTTCTGCCAACTCCCTTAGTAACTAGATTGGCACTTGCATTCAGGATTGCAAGAGTTGAATCCATGGCTGAATTAACCACGGAATCAGAATCCTTTACTACCTTTTCAGTGTCTCTGATCCAAAAATTTGGACTAGTGAACCTTTGTGATTATACAATATCCCAAACATTTCAGGAGACAAGTTAACAGTGTTATGCCATAAACTGAGGAAAACAAAACTGGGAAGTGCTCAGATCAAAGGCTACAAAAAGATCAAAATTTTCAAGGTACCCTTTTTAGAATTTGGCAAGTTTGTTTGAATAAAAATGACATTAGGATCAAAAGAAATGTGATGGTGAAAGCGCTGGTTGAGATGGTGCAATATTGGAGAGTGCATTCAATGTTTGGATAATGATGGTGTGATGAGTGTGAGAGATCTATTGGCAAGTGAACATTCATGAGTAACTAGAAACCTGGCAAGTTTCTCTCTCTCTGTGTCTCATTTGTCACTACAAGCTACATGCTACAAATTCATGTGACTTGGAGTGAGAGTCGGCAAAACACAGGCTCCGATATTTTGACGTGTTCTTCTAATTTTGATTTATCTATTGGTTCATAGTTTCATGCATGCAGTTCCAGTTGAAGGATTTGTGGCTGATTGCAGAAATCATTATACACAGAAGAATATGAACCACAAATATGATGATTCATTAGCAAAATGTACCATGATCTCTCTAAAAAACTTCATAATAATAATAATATTTAATAAATCTTATTCTCATAGTTAAATATTTAAACTTATATATCTTAATTCAACATGAGCCTTCTCTATTAATAAATAATAAAACACTCGTACGTTTGCTATGATTGTGACCATGGTTACTAAAATGTAAAAGCTCACCTTAACCTTTAAAAAAACATATTTTCATATTGATAAAAAGTATAAAAAACGATTTTAAATTATAATAAAATTATTAATGGTAAAAACTCACTAATAATGTGATCCTATATTGTTTTAAAATTATCTTACATGGATAAAATTTGTAAATTCACACATAATCTACATGGATAAAATTATTCAAATACAAATAATTTGGACCAAAAAATTATAAACGAGATTATTTAATTTTGAGAAATATTTGATAAACTCATCTTTTTTGAGATACTGTGCCGACTCATATTCCATCCATCATTGGAGGGGTGTAGACTCTACTTAGATTCGATTCGCGGGATGTGAATCAATATAGTATCTCAAAAAAGATGAATTCACCTATCATTATTCTTTTATTTTTCACATAAGGAGATGTGCGAGATACATGTTTTTAAACTTTTGGTAACATACCTTTATCGAATAATAATCAAAGACAATAGCATGTTTTTGTGAGATACACATTAGTCACTAATAATTCTTTAAAAAGTAAAAAAACATTGATTTGGATTTTCATCAATTAATAATCAAAGACAATAGCCACTTACCTAGAAAAAATTCAAAGACAATAGCCTGTTGAGTGTGAGATTTTTTTTTCTTTATTTTTTTGGTCAAAAATGGTTGTTTTCTCTGTTTTGACATGGGCGAGATTCTTTTTTCTTTTAAAAAAACAAATCCTAGTGTGAGATACATGTCTGTCTTTAGTATTTTTCTGTCAACTCACGCACACAGCCATTGGGTTCTCTGCCCATGGGGGAGTCAAACACACGAATCCTTTGACATACACTTCCGCACGGCCAACAACATGACCAGCCGAATAAACGCCTGGTGTGTTTTTCTGGAAAAAAAAAAGGAATTGATTTGGGTCTCGCCCATATATTACGTATGGCAGTGCCCAATGTAGTACAAACAGGGAGCCCAATATCAATTGGGCCAGCTTCATCTAGTTGCTCCAAATCAAACCCACCACGCCGGCCCATTTAGCAACAACCACATCCTCACCCACAGAATCTCATCCTCCCCAATTTTCCCCGATACAAAATCAACCTCCGAGAAAATCAGAGAACCAAAACATGGCGCAGTGCATTGCCAACACATTCCTTCAACCGAAGCCTTTCCTTCCACTCCCCACTCCAACAACAAAACCCGTAAACGCTCTCTCTCCCCTTCTTTCATCATCTCATTCCAATATTCAATTAATTATCTATTCCTTTTTCTTAATTCACGTGGTTTTTGGGTTTCAGGCGCGGGGGAATTGCAGGGTGAGGGTGAGGGTGACGTGCAGGAAGAAGGAGATACACCCGCAGTACTACGATGACGCGAAGGTGTACTGCAACGGGGAGCTGGTGATGACGACGGGTGGGACCCAGAAGGAGTACGTGGTGGACGTGTGGTCGGGGAACCACCCTTTTTACCTGGGGAGCCGGTCGGCGGCGCTGGTGGACGACGACCAGGTCGAGAAGTTCCGGAAGAAGTTCGGTGAGCTCACGCAGATCATGGAGATCCCGGTACTCAAGGGCGAGATTGTAATTCCATCGAGACGCAGGGGAATCAAAAAAGGGGGCAAGAAGAAGTGAAGATTGTAATTCCTTTTTGTGCTTGAAAAGGAATGAATGAATGCCTATGTGGTATTTGATGCTATGCTCCAACGGTTGTTTTGTAATTTTGTTTTTATTTTTTTTTTCTTGATTGAGCAATGAATGTGATTAATTGCTTTAGTTTACATGCTGTTTCGTTGGATTCATGTGATGGATGTGTTGATTGGGTCTTGTTTCTCTGTTGTTGAACTGAAATTAAACGGAAGAAACAAACACTGCCGCAGAACTATAGCAACATTGGTTCAAGTGTGGTTCGGCAATGCATCTCCTTAACTGATCGTTGAAAGAGTTCTACTTACAATAAGCTCTATGATGGATTTCGAATGCTGGTTATTTGGATAAAAATTCTTGTATGTTAGATCTTTATTATTATTATTATTATTATTATTGGCGTATTTACATACACTAAACGCAATAACTGAATGATGAACTGTTTTATGACTAACTACATGAGACGGTGAAATGGTGTTGAATTTTGTTTTGAAACTTAGTTTTACTCAGAGTTGGGCTAGATTATATAAATGACAAAGACAAATTGGATAGGAAATTGTGATCAAATGCAAGAAGTTAAACTGGGGAAGCGACTTAGCGGTATAGATTATTATTATTATTATTATTATCATTATTATATGGTGAATAGGGTGTAGGCATGCAATTTAACAGAGGAAAAATCCGGTTCATTATAGGAAGTCCTCGAGGTGTTGGATGAGACTTCAGAGTTCAGTTTATATCAAAATGATAATGGTTATTGGTCACCTAAAATTGTTGTTTGCAAAGGGAGAGTTACAATTGAGGGCATAAGTCATACAGAGTCTAGAAATATTTTAGATAGCATCGTTGTGGAATTGGATAAACATTCTTTGCAGGCAAGAACTTCCATATATCCATAGAATTAAATAATGGGATAATTCTGAACAAGATCTTCTCACCATGGTTTCTTGCTCTATTGGTCAAGTCTCTAGTGACTAGTGACGCCATCATCCTGGGTTCAAAGGAAGTGGCATGCGGACTATGAGAAATATTAGAAACTTTGTTGAGCCTCGTAGCATTTGATACTACAGTAAGAGTAGAAGACAAGGGAAGCATGATAAGTAACGAAGCTTAGCCATGTTTAAAATCTTGTAATGAAGAGTTGGATAATGCTTCGGTTCTTGGAGTTCAAACTACATAGTCATCCCTTTGCTTGCCTCGGTGAATTATGGATGTGATCTTGTATGTTTGCTCGGTATCAATGTAAGTGTAAGTTTTACAGCCCAACTGGCCAACTCAGATAGGCATGGATACCTTTCGAAGATGAGCGGATGACAAAAAAATAAAAAGGCATTGGCTGCAAACAGATCGATTTGGAATCCATTTCAAACCTCACGTGGTCATTATATGGTATGCTCAATTTTTTTCAAATAGAATGTTGGATTTTTCTTTTTGGTCAACACACGCACACACCCCCCTGAGGGGCATAGTAGTCTCTGACCGCAAATCGAACTTGCGACTCTAGGCCTGATATGCACTTATGCAAAGATTGCCTGTCCAACCACTAAGACCAAGCCTTGCGTGCAATAGAATGTTGCCTTTATTCGGCCATTGTTACTCTTGACATTCAGTGGGCTTAACATCTCAGTTGATGGCTTGTAATTGGGGCAACCTTTTTGCTATATGTAGTTCTAAGAAATTCTAAAAAAAAAAATAAAGTACCATTATTATTAGATATAGAAAGTACTTGATTCAACATAGAGAGAATTGAAAGAACAACCATTTAGGAATTTTGCTAGATATAATCAGATGTAGCACCGCCCATAAGAGCAAATCTATGGTATATAAATTTAATGGCTTAGATTCAAGGTACGTGGTGCACTCTTCTTAGTAAAGTGCACCATAAAATCTGCCATTTTTAGGTTGTCAAATATCATTGTGTTTGGTTTAGATTGACAAAAGCATCCTTTTTTTTTCACTCGTACTCAAATTATGGTTGGAAGTTAAAAATTATACTGAAATGTAGCTTGTGGAATATGTTAAAATGAATTAAAATTCAATTTCCATATTTCAAATCATAATTTAAAGTGTACAACCAGAGTCCAAACATGCTATTGGTGACCGATGAACATGCATTTTCTTACGGACAACATGGAGTAAAGGCCCAATATGTAATGAACCGAACATAGTTTTAACATTTACTTTAAGGTGGTGTTTGATATATTACCTAGTAAGATTATTGACAATCTAGATTATTACCAAAAAAAATTATCATCTTTTAAATTATTAATAATATTATAATACAGTATTTGATATATACAAGTAATCTAATTGGCAGTTTATATTAACTTATTTCATATATTAAAATGATTATTAGGCATTATTTGTCTTTTAATAATAATAATAATAATAATAATAATAATTAATTCATTCATAATAATTATAAATAATAATAATATTAATAATAATTATAAATAATATAACTAATAATAATGTTAGTAATAATTATTTTTAATATTGTCAATTATAATAATAATAATAATAATAATAATAATAATTATTATTATTATTATTAATTACTAAATAATAATAATAGGAGGATTACTATATAGGTGATAATCCACATAGATACCTCCTATAAGGGTAATTCATATTGCCACTTTGAAGATAATATAGATTGCCATAGAAATCTAGATTGCTAATAATTTGACTCAACCACATAAGATAATATAGTGGGTCCAAATAATTTAAAATAATAGTATCAGTAATCTAGATAAATTACTCAACCAAACGCCCTCTTAGTTCATTGGAGAAGTCGATCTTAGGTAATCTTTAGGTTAAAGCAACCTCTGTTGCGCCCCAAACCAAAAAACAGAAAGATGAGCAACCCAAGACCCAAAAAAGTAAAATAAAACAAAATAAAAGAGAGAGCAACCTCTTTTCTAGGAACACTGCATCTCCAATTCATAGCCACTCTCAATGTTTATCAGAATCGATCTTGCAATGTCATCCATGAAAAACTTTTCTTTTTGCTAGATCATCTATCATAAATGGTACTATAATAATAGCTGTTGAAAGAATATTCATAAATACTTGTTTTTCTTACTAGTATCCTAAAAGTCTTGGTTAAAGAATTTCAACAAAAAAAAAAATTACAAATTTTCAATGCACGTAGTACACTGAAATTTTAAAAAACTATTATTTTTCAGTCAATTTTCTCCCCCCCCCCCCTTAACCAGTGTCCTGAGGCAAACCCTAAACAATTTTATATCTAGCATAGCATAAATGGTTTACACGAATCCTAACATATTCATGGATCCCTTTGTTGCTGTTAATGGTGTGAATTACAGTGTGGTAAACCTGTGATCCTCCATTTCCTGAAGGAGACTTGGTATTTTTTGTACAAAAGTGTCCTCACTTTTTGACATAGTAAAAATAACAACGGACGGGTAATGACTATGGACACAACCGTAACAAAGCAGGCTGCCGTGGTGAAGCATTTGAGTTCTACAAGAAGAAATAATATCTACTAATGCTTAGGTGGTTTAAGTACTTTGACGAATTCGAGTCTATGAATAAAAAAAAACTAGTATCGAGAGAATTTTACTTTCATAATGGGCTGATTTAGTTCGAGTCAAATTAATTGGAGTTTAATAAATTTTGAATATTGGTAGTTTAGACTAAAATAAAAATAGAAATGATATCTATACACAAAACTTATACTTCATTTTAATATTTTGTTTGTAGTCCCGTGTTGATAGCTCATGCGATAAGAGCAAGGGACATTTAAGAAGAGATTCCGAAATTCCCTTTTTCTTATATCTTATTTCCTTTGCATGCTCTATTAGAGGGCTTCTTATGGACCTCTAGTGAAGCTCCTCCACTAGACACATAAGGTAGGTTATGTCTTACTTTACAAAAAATATATACATATGTTTCTGAAAAAAAGGGGTAAAAAGAGAGCATGTTTTTTTTCATAGATAAGCCAGATAGACTCCCAATAGCCAAGGGGGAGCTATCTCACAAGCACAACAAACAGAAACTGTTCAGAACACAACAACAAAGAAACTGTTCAATGCCTAAAAAGAGAGCATGTCATAACGTATATTTTTTATTTTATTATTTAAAAAGAAAAAAATGTAAAATAATATAATAAAACTGATATACAAATAAAATAATTATTCCACAAGTGTCATTCGCATACACAGAAGCAAGAGCAAGCATTATAAAGTGTGTTTTTCATTTTTCCTTTCTCCACGAAGGAAAAGGTATCAAGATGCAAGAATAATAAAACTCGTGCTGAATGTTTTCCGACATGTTTTTCTTGTTGAGATTAGGTCGTTAAAGTCAAGAAGCACATGGGAGATAAGCGTACGGTTTAGAAAGTTAATTGCGTAGTATACATGGCGGACAAGGAAACAGGTTGTTGAAGTTTGGAACATTAAGACGTGCGTCCGCTTTCAACTGTCCGCTATGTGTGGGAAGATAAATTATTAATGTTTTGATAACTAGTCAAATCGTTATAGGTATGTAGCCAGCTATCGCGCTGCCATTCATTAGTGTTGCATTTTTAATGGAAAAATAAACTATTTCAAAATGAACTTATCTATGGAAATTCTTCACTTTTAAATTAATAAAATATATTTATGTGTAAACTCTACTAGATAATTTAAAAGTAAATATATCCTTTCTTTCTAATTTTTAGAGAAAAGCTCTGTGTTTTCCTTTTTTAAATGACCACAAGTTAAAATAGCTAATAGTGGTGGTGTGTATGAAAAATTCTAACATATTCTAAGAAAAAGTACTTTTTCCTTCAGAATGAAGTATAATCTTACAAAATTTTATATGGGACTATATTTAAAAATTTTGTGGTGAAAATAAATGATAGAGGAAGAATTTTTTCGTCCACAATATATAGTAGAATGGCTCGACATGCATGGTAGGGACTAAGGACAGAGAGAATTTGGTAATGGGGATAAAGATTGAGACATACCTGCCCAGCTAGCTAGGATAAGGATTATCTTTCTGGTTATAACTTTTTGGTATATCTTTTTTCTGGTTATAATTAAATCACTAATTAGGTGCCACGTGGTACAATGGCAAACTAGGAAGGTCCCCAGTTACCCAGTCCCCATCCTAGTTGTGGATGATTCCCCCTGTTAACCGACTCTGAAGACTAAAACCATCGCTAATCACCACTAACTTGGTCAAGGTACATGCTAGCTAGATCTATTGCCTCATTAATTGAGAAGATATTTTCATGAAAGTTAGAGTTTTTCTAGAATTAAGATGTTGAGTATGTTCATCATTAACCGCTAAAAATGCTAGCTATAGCCTAGCCTCGATTTGATCTAACGTAGTTCGGTTATATTCTGATTAATAACAAAAATTAGATATCATGTATCGATGTATAGCTAGGTTAATACAATTTTAGAAGAAATAAATTAAAGTCAAATAACATTTTATAATTTATCCTTACTTTTTGAAATAATTATAGTTTATCCACCTCGTATGAATATGAATGTAACTAAGATACACTTATATATCTATACAATTCATATATTCCTAGTAAAAATTTAATGGTACATCTGTTTCATTTTTTTAATAAAAAAAGTGATTATTTAACTATTAAAAAATATTTTTTATAAAAATTATTTATTTTAGTTTTCATTTAAAAGATAAAAATATATTTTTTTCACTTTTTGAATAGATATTAAAATAAATAATTTTTATAAAAATAATTTTTTTAACTAAAAAATCACTTTTTATAAAAAAAAATTAAAATAAACGCACACTAAATTCATGTTTCTCGAACATGTTTTTTTCTCAATAGTTTTTTTCTTCTTTCATAAAAGCTGTTTTCAATAGAATTTGATATGTTTGGTAAATATTGATGAAGTCTATTATAATCTTTAATTCATTTTATTTATATTAAAAAAAGTTTTTTCAAAAAGCATCTTTTGAGCATTCAAATTTAACACAAAAGCTTATTATTTTAAAGTTTAGGGTCGAGGGTTATATTTTTGTCAAATTAATCTTAAATATTAAATATTATATAATATAAATAAATTGTTTCATCATACTATTTTTAGTAATTTACTATATAAAAGTAATTTCTTTCAACCATTTAAACAAAACACACAATTTTAAAATTATTTTTCAATTAACACATCTACACATGAAGTTGATTTTATCATAATCAATTATAAAGAAATTAATTAAACTTATAATTTATTATTAAAATAATTTTAATTTCACAGCTAATTCAACTACACCTTTATAATATAAAGAAAGCCATTTTTTATCGTATAGACACAAGACATGAGGTGAGATTCACTATAGAGTAGTACCACCTGATGTGAAAGTATTTAATATATAATACTTGTATCTATACTAGAGATGAGTTCATAGATTCCTAACAAAGCTAAGGGTAGGAATCAATAATACAAGAAAAAATCAGTTTCATTGTCAAGTTGAGGTCCAGCTCCAAATTTTGAAGAACTATGAAGGTTGTCGTTGCTTTTATTTTCAGCCTCGCTTGACTAGTGAAAGGACCAAATTAATGTACTTGGTCCTACTCTTGGACAAATGATCCTCCACAAGCTCACTAAACCTTCGAAATAGTTCATCCATTATGTGACTCCCGAAATGGGATTCCATCATGGACTCAACCACAGCCCTTATGGTCCTTGCCACTCGTTCTCCACTTGATAGCATCCTCAATGGGTCACTACGCAATTCCACTCCACCATCCCAATCGATTTCATAAGCTTCATGGCTATTCACCATGAATGACCCTTCCTTTTGAATCTCCAAATTCAATTCCTCCATGCATGGAGCATAGTAAGGAGCGTCAAATGAATCCACCTTTTCCTCTTCAATAAGACCCTGGCAAGAGTAAATAACTAATTAAAATATGCAATTTTTTAACATGTTCATCTAGCAATATGGTACGGCCATATATCTTACATTATCTCTAGTTTTTCGACTAGAAATATCTAAATTATGGTTTATTTAGGCAAAAAACATTTCTCTTGTATATCTCGTTTAAACCATGATTTTTTTAGAGTTTCAAATAAAAATTCAAACACGCATTAAATTAATTAGTCAATCTAAACATCATTTGATTCTCATATATATGAAAAACTTCTAAGTTATAGTAAACATTTTGAGATTAAGCATGAAGCAAGTTAAGTTTTAGTACAAAACCAACCGAGCTAAACCATGCATGATGTATTTAAATTACTTTTGTCCATATATAATTGAAGTAACAATTTACTTCTCTTTCTTTGGTACAAACAATTTACTCCTCTAAACCATGATGAGAAAAAAAAAATCACATATATGAATTTGTGTTTAATGTTATTTGGATAACATTTTATATATAAAAAAAAATTTAAATTATTTCAGCACACTACGACTTACATTTTCACATTATTTCAGCACACTATCAGAGTATTTGTCTGTCTTACAAAGAGAGCGTCTAATAATATACTGTGTAATGTATTGGTACTACAGTGTGACAATTCAATACATTAATTTCTTTAAGGCACTGATTTATCATGTGTACGTACCTCTGAAACCATGCTCATGAGGGCTCGTGCTAACACTTCCCACTGATAGCAACTATGGGGTGTTGTTGGGTCCATGGATTCCCTACCCATAAGGGACAAGACCATGCATCCCCCAGGTACCATCTCCTGTGAGCGTGAGTCCAGGAACTGTGAAAAGTCATTCTGGAATTGCGCAGAATAAGCATCCAGCACGCACTGTGGGCTGCTCTTTGATACGTAGATCTTTCCCTTGTTCAACACTTTCCCATCCAATCCAGCAGGAACCTGCATGAATTGCCCGTTGATAATAATGTTTTTGGGATATGTTGAATGAAAAAAAATTGTTAGAGTATAAGAATTTCTGTTACAATTAAATTTTTAGAATGATATGACATATTTATTGATATTTAGATGGATATGTATATTATACTGTTTTATTTCATCCTTTTTTAGTGTATTAATTAGGTAAGCAAAAATCTAAGTTAAGGGAAAGGTCTGGTCCTAGTTTAAGATTAGGATTTTGACTTATTTTTTAGCTTATTAAATGTTTATAAAAATATTTACTGATAACCTACAAACAAGAGATTTCAAGAATCGAAACCAAGTTGAGCAGACAACTAGGTGAACTATTTTATCTAATAATCACCCTTATTTTCTATAGGAAAGTTTTGACATTTTGTTTTTAAACTGTACTCGGGTTAAAGATATCCAATTTTCCTCATCCTTATTGGACAGTAATATGCTAATATGCAAAAGCATCCAAATATTCGTCATGTTTGTTGAAATGTCAACTTTTTGCTTCCACAAAAGTCTCTTCAAAGTATTAGAAAAAATATACAAACAAAAGTACCCCAGCGTTCTACCATGGGCCGAGGAGAGTTATCCACCGGTTAGATCCAAGGGGTATATTGGCTTTTTTTTGTGTAATATATTATAGTATTTTTTAAGTATAATTAAATTAAAAATTATAGTTAAATATATTTTAAAATTAATTAAATTTTTTATATAACATATAAAAATAAAAATTATTAATAAAAAATATAATTACATCTTATCTGTATAATATTTTTATATTTTCAAAGTGATTAAATTTTTATTTATGTAATATTCAAAAATATTAAATTATATTTATGTGATATTCAAAAATTTTAAATTAAATTAAAAATTTTGTAAAATAAATTTAATTATTTCTAAAATACATTTAATTATATTTTTTAAATTTTATTAAACCAAAAAAAATACACTCCTCCTATCTGCTACTTAGGTTTCCAGCACCATGATGATGTTGAAAATATCAGGCAGCATGTAAGTCTTATCCTGCCCACATATATTAACATCCACGTCTGGTAAGCAAAGCGAAGGGACCCAATGTTTGCAGGGCATTAATTATACATGCTGCTGCACCGTTAGTTGTTGAAAGGTCTCCTATCGTTGGTACTGTTTGGGACCATCGGTCTTAATCACATTCAACATAGGGCCTTACTAAAGGGGAAGTTCCCATCATTCCAGAAAAATTTTGCAATTATTAGTGCACTCAATGATGGAAAGAATCAAAGACGGACCAAAAAAATGGGGCCAATTCAGAACCAATTCCTCGGCTCTATACATTTTGAGGTTAGAGAAATTTTTTAATTTATTGCAATAAGAAAAAAAATGCTTTGTACTACCATTTATTATTCATCATTTTAACTATGTAGACTATTACTGTTTTATATTTTAACAACATTTTTAAAGTTAAGACTAAGATATGATACACACTAAATGATACATAATAAAAACTGTCGCACATAAATTTACACAGAAGAAAAGGTTGTGCCGCGGGGTTGTTCGATCGTTAAAATGCTTGTGCCCTCAGCCTTTAATCTTGTATAAAAAATTAAGAAATATAATTTGAATTACAACTTCAATATCTTTCGTTTTAGAATTAAGATCTAGCATTCACCAAAAAAGAATTAAGATCTAGAGTTTCTCAGCATTTTCTTGAAAAAAGAAAAGACAAAAGAAAAAGAAAAAGAGCCAATTAGGAAACAAAACAGGAGAGAGAAAATGAATGAAAAATGAAAATAATTGTGATAAAATGCTTCTGAAATTTGTAAGATGATTTTGTCTCTGTAAGTATTATTAACATCAATTAGCAAACAGAAAGAAAGAGAGAATATATACAAAACAAAAGAATGATACAACTTTATATCATTCTCCATTATTTGTGCGAATATTTTGACTCCCGTGAAATAAATCACAAGCAACGCCACGCATTTCAAAATAAGAAAATTGTGAGAATTTTTTGTAGAACATTAGAGTGGGTATTGAATAAAATAAAGCAATATGACTCACTCAATCAACTAAAAAGAAAAATTCTTAAATGCTATAAGAGTAAGAAAAAAGATTAGTAGGAGTGGATTAATGGTGAAGGATTTGGATAATATATGTGAGATTATAAATTCAAATTATATTGTTATTAATGCACAAAAAAAAAAAGAGCAAGAAAAAAGTTGTGTGTTGCACCTTTTATATCTTAACAAATACATTACTATCTTCCACTTTCATTATATTTTTAATTCACTGGTTAATGTGTTAAGTTATAAATAGTACATAATACAACTTTTTCTTACTCTAGAAATATTTAAAAATCTCTTGTCTGAGAATAGTAAGTATGCCACATTTTTGGCAATCAAATTTAGGCGAAAAAAATCCTCCCTCTAACATATTTCATAAATCAAAGAACCACATGGACAATGCATAAAACAAGTAATTTGTCGTTAAGAGAAGAGAATTTTATTTATTTATTTGTTATGAGAAGAGAATTTTATTTATTTATTTATTTATTTATATACTGTATACATACTCAAATTAACAAGTGAAGTAAAGATTACAGTTTAAATAAATATAATTTTCAGTTATATAAGCGTTAAATACAATATTAATTAAAAATAAATTAATACTATCAATAAAGATAATATGTCCATTTGATACATATATAACTAAAATTAATATTTATTTAAATTGCAATTATTATATATCAATTTGAATGTTTAAATTTATATGTACAAATAATAGAACTGTTACAAAAAAAAAAAAAAAGGAAACACAAGGACAAATATATTTGCACACCTGAGAAAGCCAATGGAGGCTGGAAGAAGAGTGGACAAAGTGGAGGCTCTTGCTAGGGAACAGCCTCCCATAGAAGGTGCCAGGGACAGCACAAATGAAGCAAGACCCATTAATCCCAGTTCCCTTTTCTTGCCTTTGCTTCCTATAGAAAGATGGCAATGAGGCAAAGATGTTGTTGAAGTCATTGGTGAAAAGATCATTCAAATGCACCACCAACTCAGGTGCAGGGCGATCTAACATGCGCGAGGTTGCATACACAGCATCAAGTATCTCTGAAATGACCGTTAAAGCATTGGGTCCAGAGGAGCAGCCCAAGTCTGCAATGCCCATGCTCACTGGCCAACTTGAGCATAAAGCTTGCACAATAGCTTTCATTGTTGCTGGCTTTGCCACGGAGATAATATTGTTCTACACAAATTTACAAGTAATATGTCTCAAAAGGCTTGCACAAAAAACTATACATATTTGTTTGATCACTAGAATTCGACGAGCAATGTTGCACAATCAAAAAGTATTGTTAGAATTTTTTTACGGAAATTATGAGTGATAATTAAATTAAATGAAGTGGTATAATTCATTTATTTATTGAAGAATCAAAAAGCATGTCAAATCATTTTTACAACTAATTTCTGACAAAAATTCACTTTCTAATTTTTTTAAATTCAGTAAAAGCCAAATATTTCAGTGAAACACAATGAGAATTTTGACCTACTTTACAAGTGTTATATATGAATACGTTTTTTTAAAAAAAAAATATTTTTTATATTTTAATATGTTTGGATAAACTTAGAAAAAAGTATTATAGAAAATATAAAATTGTGTAAAATTACATTTTTTTAGTTTCTGAAAATAGTTACTTTTAAGTATATAAAAAAATACTTTTTGATGCAATTTTTTTTTTTGAACATTGTATCTATTATAAATTAAATTTTGTTTTTAAAAAATAATTTTGAAAAATAAAATTTTTTTTGGGTACTTAGATGAAAAATATTTTTAAGAAACTCATTCATACGAATCATTTGTTTGATAAAGAAATTTTAAAAATTTGGCAATGTAACATTTCTTTTAAAATATACCTGATATTAATAAAAGAATATCAAGTCTAGACGAATATGTACCTGTCCTCTCTCTCAAGTACAGGTACAGTCAACAATAATAAATACATGTTAAAAAAAAAAAAACAGTGCATTATTTTTCTCCAATACTCTCATTGGAAACTTGACTTTTTCAATTTGCATTCATGAAAAGCCAACCTGTACAGCAGAGTTCATGGCATAGCTAGTCTCGCCTGCTCCTTTGTTCATGTGAAGGACTTCTTCCACCGTTTGCATATTTTTCCTCTGTGCTGTTAATAACTTGCTTGCTGCAGTGTTAGTGTCTTGGGACTTGGGGCGTGCACTTGATGAAGACCTACACAAGGGAAATTCTGATGTTGAGGGCATGGATCCTTCAAGTTGGGACGTTAAAATAGTTGTAATAGTAGTAGTAGTTGTAGCAGTGGTGCTATGTTCCTGCATGCCTCAAGAAGTAAGAGGAATGGCGATCAAAAATTATATTGAAGGTTTAAATTGGAGGCATCACAATGTACATGAAGAGTCAGTGGAGGGAAATGTCCTTATATATAGTGATAACTGCGATCCACGAGCACTAATTAGCAACCACACATTAATATCGTACGCAAAAGTCAATGGGCTTGACTATAGTTTTCGTCCCTCTTTGGCTCACCGACTTTCTCTTTTTTGTTTTCTTTTCTTTGATGATTCATACACCAAGTAGACGTTGATCTTAATTATTCTTCTTGTGAACTTTATTGTTGTTATAGTAAATAAACGTGATTTTTATGACGAGTATGAAAAGTTAGATTCCCTTAATTATGTGGTAATGTATAATTAAGTAGTAATGTAAAAAATTATGCTAAAAATATAATGATTAAATCTTTTTATTTTATATAATTAATGGAAGGGCTATTAATTTGGATAAGCTCGGTCCATTTGAACCTAGCATCGTGGCAAGATAGCTTATATGCTATGAAGATGTGACATGAGACATTAATACAATACAATATAGATATAGGAATATGATAATTTTTAAAATTTATAAGATATGACATGATTATAGTATAAAATATAAAATTATTATAAAAATATAAATCTTAAAGTAAAAAAGAGAAATAATTAATAATTAAAAATTAACACAAATTATTGTAAACATATAAAATAAACTTATCTATTAATTTGATTATGGAATGTCCATTTATATAGTTATAAAAGTTTTTTTTAAAAAAGAAAAATAAAGTAAAAAAATTGTAAAATATAATTAAAAGCATTTAAAAATAGAATTTAATTTAAATATACTGACAGTGTAAAATAATTTTACACTGTCAGCTAATAGAAATAATAGAAAGTACCAATTCATATAAATAACCACCCATTATAATGAGGGATCCACCATAATTTCTTATTTTTTCCTATTTTTATTGATTGACAGTATAAAATTATTTTACACTAACATACCAATTAAACTCTTAAAAATATCCATAAAAACAACAACTTGATATGTTTCTAACACACAACTATTTTAAAATATTCATATCTAAGGTGGATACCACCTGTGACTATTTTAAAGTGTGTGCATTTGTTAGAATATATGTGAATCAATCTATTGCAAGTCTTAATAAAAACAAATAAATTGTTGGCCCAATCACGTGTTACACATTATTTGCACCAACATGTAAGCTTGTATTTAATTTATTAATTTATTTAATTATAGTACAACATTATGGCGAGGTAGGCTCAACAAAACTTCAAATTATTGCAGGTCTTCATAAAAGCTAATAAATTTTTAACCTAATATAGTCTCATGCGTGTTACACTTTCACACTTTTCAGACTAGCTATTAATGCTTTGTTTTCATTCTACCCTTTTTCTTCTTGATATTGCCTGATTCTTATTCTTAGTCCATGTTCTGGTACTGTTCTAAAACGGTTTTTTTTTAAAAAAAAAAACTATTTTGAAAAAATTAATTATAGTATGTGTTTGAAAAAGATGAAAAATTAAAATTATTTCAATAATTATTTATTTGTATAATTTTTTTTATATATAATCGCTTATATAAGACTTAATTTATGTTTGAATATTTTAGTTAAAAATAATTTTAAGATAATCTATTTTGTTTAGATTGTATGAAAAAAATTAGTTTTATATGATAAAATTACTAAAAAAGATATAAAATGATTGTTTATATTAAATAATATTTGTTATTTAGGGTTAATTTGGTAAAAATATAACAATTTGAAAAGAATTAGCTTTTGCTTATAATTATAAGTTTCAAAAAATTATTTATATTTATAAACTATTTTTCAGCTTAAAATGATCAATTTTAGATTATAATCTATTTTTACAAATTTATCAAACATGCTTGACTTTTGAAAAACAACTTTTTTTCTAAAAAAAAGCTACTTTTCAAGTTTCCTAAACATGCACATATTTGGTTAAAATATGAAAATAGATTATAATAAAAAATTAATAATTTTAAGTTAAAAAATAGCTTATAATCATAAGTAATACTTTGAAATTTATGATTATAAGTAGAAGTTGATTATTTCAGAATTGTTATATTTTAACCAAATTGATTCTAAATAACAGATATTATATTATATAAATAATTATTTAATACTTTTTGTTAGTAATTTTACTATATAAAAATAATTTTTTATATAACCTAAACAAAATATATTATCTTAAAATTATTTTTTAGTTAAAATATCCAAACATATACTAATTCTCATATAAGTGATTATATTAAAAAATAATTATATAAATAAGTGATTATTAAAATAATTTTAATCTTTTAATTTTTCAAAACACACACTTAGCCGTAAGATTTTTATTCAATGCTTTGACAATTTCTTCATCATATTCAGCATACGGTCCAATGCATTTGACAAAGTTTCACCAAAACTTGCCAAAATTCAATGATATTTTAATTTATTCAACAGTTATCATTGAATTTCAGAAATTAAGATTTTTTTCAGTATTCTAATACGAAAATTTTAACTATTTAATATTTTTCTTAAAAAATAGATGTCCAGCAATATATGCCAAAAAATATGAGTGAGAAAGAAAATTCTTAAAATAAACTTATTTCTAACATAAGTAAATTGATACATCCTACTAAATTATTTAATAAATTGAAATTATAATCTGTTTTATTAAATTTAAAATACTTACATCTTTATTTTTTAAAAAATTTTACAGACAAATTTTCGCTGAAAAAAGGCCTTTTCTATATTTAAAACTGATTAATGGTATTGAAAATGAATTGCGACCTTAAGCTTTTTTCCACAAATTGCAATGTGATAAATAGGGCCGAAAGTATTGATTTTCAATTGAGCTCGTGTTTAACGTTTCTACTTCATGGAAACTATTGAAAACGACTATCAGATATGACACTACAGCGTTGGGCCATTCTCTAGTGAAGTTTAAATAAACACATCACAGTGAAGTTGTAGATTCTATCAAATTAACAAATGATATATGGATTTATTTGATTGAGCTGGTTGTTATGTTTTGAACTGTAGTGGAATGAAATGTAGGTGGGTGGATACTACAATAGGATTTGTTGATCTAATGACTATGATGAACACTCAATCACAACCTTCAACCTTTCTTTTTTTTTTTTTCCAAACAATTTCTTTGAGTTCTTCCTCCTCTTTTTCTTCCTCCACTCTTCCCTCTTCCTTCCCCTTCTTCCCCCGACATCTAGCTATTCACCACACTGACACCAGAGCATCGCCGCCGCCACCGCGTTCGTCCACCCCTCTCTGTCCGCGACATGCACGATGCCACACCGGGATCGAAACGCTGCCACTACCTCCACTACCTCCATCCATGATGCATTAAGACTGTCAACCACCACCTCCATCACATTGAAGACATGGCCGCGGTCGCCACCCCTATCTTCCCCAACCACCGCAACTAGACCGCCGCTCCATCTTCCTCCACATCTACGACCCATACTACCGTACGTGACCGCCACCACCACCTCATCTTCCTCGACCATCATTGAAAATAATAAAACCATAACACAAAATTACAGTCACAACCAAATTGCACTAAGAGTACTGTAAGTTCAAAGTAGCACCATCAAAATGAAATTTTTGTAAATCTGGAAATAAAAGGAAGAAAAAAGATATGAAACAAAACAAAGATCCCTGGGGTTGGCAATCGGGCAAGGAACATGAGCCAACAGAAATGAATTGGTCATTAGGGTGCATGATCGATTGAGACTGATTTGAGAGAAGAAGAGTGCAGGTGAAGTGAGATGAAAAAAAAAAAAAAAAAAGAAATGGGTAAAAATGTTGTGAGGACCACAATGGTCTTTACGAAGTGAATTTCATTTTAAAATTTTCCTTGTTACTGACCCTAAGACAAGTGTGGTTGTTTTATTCATCCACCTCACAAACGTCATCGTGACTTCCAAAATGTCACTTCACAGGCGTTTCGATCCCGGAGTGGCGTCGTGCATGTTGCGGACAGAGAGGGGTGGACGAAGGCGGTGGTGGCGGCGATGCTCTGGTGTCAGTGTGGTGAATAGCTAGATGTCGGGGGAAGAAGGGGAAGGAAGAGGGAAAAGTGGAGGAAGAAAAAGAGGAGGAAGAACTCAAAGCAATTGTTTGGAAAAAAAATAATAAGAGGAAGGTTGAAGGTTGTGATTGAGTGTTCATCATAGTCATTAGATCAACCTATCCTATTGTAGTATCCTCCAACCTACATTTCACTCCACTACAGTTCAAAACATAACAACCAGCTCAGTCAAATAACTCCATATGTCATTTGTTAATTTGATACAATTTACAACTTCACCGGGGAATGGCCCACAACACTGTGATTTATCAAAGTATCACGCCGTATTTTTTTCTTTTTCAAAAAGAGTGATATTTCTTTCTATAACATAAATCATACGCATTGAGTAATCATATTAGAGCAAGGTTTAAGTATGATCAATAATGAGTTAATACTTACTTTAGTCTCTAACTTCTCACAGGTAAGGTACTTTCTTCTCTAACTTTACGAAATTATCAAATTAGTCCCTATTTTTATAAAATTTGAGTCATATTAGTTCCTCCTCCAACTCCGTTAGCCCAAAATCACTGTTTTGCTGAGGTGTCACGTTAAGTGACACATGGCATACCAAGTGTTATGTTAGTGCCACTTGATATGTCACATGTCATTTGACATAGCTCAATATTATATAAGTTTAAATTAGTCCTTAAAATTTCTAAAATATATCAAAAAGATCCTTGAAATTATAAAATATATCAAATTAGTCCATAAAATTTATAAAACATGTCAAAAAAATCCTAAGTCCCCAAATCTCTTCTCTTCACTTTCATTAACTCTAAATTCTTAATCTTCCTTAACTCTATTCATTTCTTTCCTATTTTCACACTTGTTTAGACCAAATCCTCCCTACATAAAATAATAGGAATAGAATATATAGAAAATGAGAGTACTATTATTACTATTATTACAAAGAATAAAAAATGAGAGTTTTCTACTAGGTGTCTTGTATTTATAGCTAAAACTTGGCTTACCGGTTTAAGGATATGTAGTGGCAAGAATTTTTGAAAGCTACCAATGTATGCCAATTATTCTCTTAAATTTTTCAAAAACCTTTTATATTAGACTAAAAGTTATAGTTAATGGTAAAAGCATAATTTTATTTTATTTTTTAAGTTTCTAGGCACTATCAATTATAAAGAATCATATTTATTACAAGTGTCGTAGATTAAAATGTTAAAGCTAATATATCATAAGAGAAATATTGACCAAATAAAGTTATAAGAAAGGTGTTACTATTAGTATACTTCTCCTTATGGAAAACGAAAAATAGGTATAAAAGAAATCATAGCAAAGATGTTGGACAAATAAAGTCAAGAGTCAAGAGAAATATGCCATTACTAGCAAATTTCTTCTTATGCCAAAAGTAACTAAAAAGATAAGGCTTGTAGTATACTGGTTTTGCATAGCACAAAAAATCATTATATTTAGATGCTCATCAATATTTGAATATTGTTTCTTTGATAAATATATAACGAAAATATTGTATGTACATAAATAACATCCAGTAAAACTTATTAACACCTAGATATCATATCGACTACAAAGGCCAAAATGTAAAATGTAAATACAATGCAAATATATTAAAACTCATAATGCATGAAAAAAAAAAAAAGAGCAGCTAAAAAGGGAAAAAATTGTAACTAAAGGTAGTGTTTGTAATAGTGGAGACAATGCTATGAGAGCCTATGGCTTTGATGTTCCTAAAGATAGGGTTTGCAACTAAACAATAATTGGAATTTGCCAATACAAAATATCATTTTAAGACTATTATTATTACTATTCTCACATTACTATTGAGATATTAGAGTTATATTATTTCGATTCTTGTATGAGAATAATATCCTTTTTTTTTTTGAAGAGGAATATTATCCCATTAATTTAAATGAAAAACCTAACATGTATGAGCCACTAAGAATTAGAAGTATAAAATTTTGATTATGTATATCAAAAAAATTATGAAAGAATCATTTTTTTAAAAGACAAATGAAAAAATGGCATCGATTTTAATTTGCAATTGTAATGTATACTAATATATGAGTCTCTAATTGAAAAATAAAATTAGAGTTAATGGAGGTGAAGATGAGAGATTTGGGGATTTTGAATTTTTTTGGACACATTTTAGAAAATTCTAGGATTAATTTGACACATTTTATAATTTTAAGGATTTTTTTGACATATTTTAAAAATTTTAGAGACTAATTTAAATATATATAAAATCCCGCCACATCAAATGGCATACCACTTGTCACTTAACGTGATACTTCAGTAAAATAGTGATGGTAGACTAATAATGTTGTGGGGAGAGACTAACATGACTCATATTTTGCAAAGTTTGGGATTAAATTTGACAATTTTGTAAAGTCAGAGATAAAAGTGATTTATGTGTAAAAAGTTAGGGAGTAAAATGAGCATTAACTTGATCAATAACTATAATAAGTAATAAATAAAGAATTGTTATAATATGGGATGTTTAAGATAGATATAATATGGGATATCTAAACATACTATACTAATTTAAATATAGGTGAATTATATAAATATATTCTAAATAAAATCAAGTAGAATAGAGCCATGTGAACCGTTACGTACAAGTGGGTCCATGGCCGACAACACTTATAATTATACGATAATTTGTAAAAAGATATTATTTTAATTTTATATTTGTATATTAATTATTTTAAATTTATTCTCAATATAATAATTTTTCTAATTATTTTCAATAAGAGTTTAATTTGTATGCACTGACAGTATAAAACTATTTTATACTGTCAGTGCATTTAAATTAAATTCTTTCAATAAATATATTTTATGAGTGCTATAAATGCGAATATAATTATTTTATGTTTATTCTCATTGGATTTATTTGAATACAAGATAAAGATAGTATTAATTGATAAGAAGATAAAAGGAAAAGATTTTAATGGAGATTTGAATATTTGAATTTGAAAATTTGAAAAAAATTTGGAAGATGGAGCATATAAAGATTTGATTTTCAGAGAAAATTAAGAGATTATAAAGATTTGAATATTTTTTTTCTTTTATAAATAATTGTAATTGTTGAGAGAAGAAAAGGGAGCTAGAGAGAGAGAGAGAGAATAAAGAATGACTTTTTTATGGTTTATATTATTTTCTTTTTATATGTTTATTTAATTTTCTTAGGTGTTAGGGTGATATAACTTGGTAAAACAAATTATGTGTTCTTGATTTTTGATTTAATATTCTTTTTCAATTAATTGAGTAAATTTTAGTGTTATTAATAATTTTTAGGAATTGGCCACTTCTTCGAATGTTCTATAATTTTATGTTGCTGAATGTCAATTTACTATATAAAATAAGTCAATCTAAAAATTGCCAAAATTAGAGTATCTAGAAATAAAATTACTCATTTGTATAGTCATTGAATTCCTATTTTTCATTTTTAGGATAAGTTTAGAATAATATTAAAATATTAATTTATTTAATTTATTATAATATCAAGCCATTGAATTATGATTATAAGTTTTGAAAAATTCGACTAACAATTTAATTGAATTAGAAATTAGATTTTAATTAGATAATGCATAATTTGAGAAACCAAGTGAAATCATATCCTAACACTTATTTTTTGTTTTATTTTTATTTTTCTCAATTTTCATATTTTCAATCGCCTAAATAGTAATTGTTCTAAACAAATTGGTATTTGATTAACAATCCATATGAGAACAATACTTACTTATACTTTATTACTTGTGACTCGATATATTTGATGAAGCTAGTCTTCTAAATTGGCCAACATTATACATCCACATAGTCAAGGATATTTCACATGTACATGCATATGATTAATGCTTACAATCCACCACCAACCTCAAAGGCATCAAGCATGTTGGAAGATGGAATAAGGAAAAGTTTTAGAAGTGCGATCAATATGTTTATTCTATTGAACAGTTAACGATATTACAGATATGTAGGAGTGACTATCATTTTCATCGTGTGATTAGTCGTTCTTTCCTGTTTACGGTAATTGTTTTATGTGTATTTATAAAATGCAGCTGCTCTTATTATAAACAAGTTTTCATACTATCACTCTTTAAATATTTATTGAAACTCTCATTTAACTATTTTTTTAATGTAAAACTAACGTATTTAACACAATTATTTATATTTGACTATTAAATTATATTCTTTAATTTTTCTTAATATAACAAATCCAAATAATGTAACTGTGAATATTCCAAAAGAAAGAATGAGGAGAAGTGAATAACAATGAACACAAACTAATATATCATAATAAATGAAGCAGATACCTAGTATTTCATTAAAATAAATATCTTTAATTTTTTATATAAAATACTCTTTTGGTGTTCTATTACATTTTTGACCTTTTCTGATATTCTTTTTCAATTTCATATAAAAAACATCTTTCACTTATTCTTTTTTTTTTTTTCCGTAAAACACGTTAAATTTATATTTTTACATAAGAATAAGAAGGTTTTATTTGAATCAAAATCACATATTTTCTCTTTTTTTTTTATGAAAAAATATAAAGTAGTGTGTTTTGAGAATAAAAGAACAAGTAAAAGATAAAGTTTAAAAATAAAAAAAAATGATTAGATCACAAAGGCAAAAATAATAAATCATTGAAAGAATTTTTTAATATTGAAATATTAATTTTAAATTAAAAAATGGATATATGTGTCATGTAATATAATATACTAACTTGTCTTTTTTGTTATTCACTTTTACTTACTTTTTTTTTAATAAAATATTCATTTTTTATTATTTAGATAATTTTTATACTAAGAAAATTTGAAAAATAATTTTTTTTATTTAAACCACTAGCATTCAAAATCTATTAGATTCTTACTAATTTAACTTGAGTCAAGTTGATCATTGTAGAGGTATAACTCTCGCGGTATTAGTTAAATAATTTTATATTTAAATTCAAATAATTGTATTAAATAAGTTCATTTCACATAAAACAAAATAAAAATTAATAATATTAAAGATGAAAAAATATGTTGATATAAATTAAAAATAATAAATCTAAATAAAATTATGATTGATAATAAATATTAAATATTAGATTATCATTTTGACTAATAAATAAAAAGGACATTTTAGATAAACTAAAGAAATGTTAAATGGGAGTAACAATAGATATCCGGGAGTAGTAATGAAACTTTTTGTCCTTTGGGATAAAATGGAATAATTAAGAAAACCAATTAATTTTTAATGAAAAATCTTATTTAGCAAACACAAAAGATTTTATCATAGACCAAAAAAAAAAAAAAGATCTTGCACTTAAACCAAATTGGCACACAAAATATCTCATTATATATTTGGAAGATAGATAATGAGACAAATGAAAAAAAATAATTTTCTTTGCTTAAGAGATAAGGGTACGTTTGATTCAGTTTATTTTTATAAAAAAGTGGTTGTTTTAATTAAAAATATTTTTATAAAAGTTATTTATTTTAGTTTATATTCAAAAACTGAAAAGTAGCTATTTTTTTAATTTTGAATATCTTTTCAATTTTTGAATAAAAAATAATTTTTTTAGTGATTAAAAAGTTATTTTTTATCAAAAAAGTAAAACAAATGCACCCTAAATACACACATGAAAGAAAAGGAATTTAAGGAATTTATTTTCTCTTTTTTTCTCAAAGAGCCATTTTTTAGTCTCTAAGGCCAAAATTGAGACAGAATGGAAGGAATTAATATTGTCTTTGGATTTTTTTTTTAATTTTCAATAATGCAATGGAATGGAACAAAGCGCCCATTTAATTCAATGGAAAGAGAGAGGAAAGAAAAAGTAAAGAAAGAAAAAGGTGGGAACATTAGATTTTTTTCCTATTTGGTTTGCGGTGCCATCCATAATGCGCCGAGTTAATGATGGTGTGTAGTGCACCTAATGATATGGTATCATCGAGACCATGTATTCTAATGGGAAAATATTGGACACCCCCGATTAAAATTGATAACCTGTTCAATGGGTTGGCAATGCGGGATGTATTTTTGAATTAAATTTTATTCGTTTGTAACCATTTTTGGAAGTTGATTGATTTTCTTGCTTTCGATATGGATCTAATCCATTGATTTTCTTACCTTCAATGTGAATATAACCCATATGAAGTTGTTGTCGTCTTCAGCCGAAAGGTAAGAATCGAGGTCGGCGTCGCAGACCCACTGTCCCTGCCCAAAGGAGTTGTACATTATCAAAATACCATGGTTGCACGCGAGGAAGCGGATGGTTGAAGGACCGTGTTGGTCAATTGGGGAGGCTGCACAGTTGAAAAGTGGAACAACATTCGTTGGTGATTGGAAGAGATAAATGTAAAATTAGTTCTCCCGTCGCCATTTTCATTTCAATTTTCGCTACAACTTCTAGTTCTGCTAGCCTTGGGAAAGGTTTCCCTTTCATGTTTCAAGTTAGGTCTGAGAGGCAACACAACTTCAGGAGTAATATTCATCAAAAGCATTTTTTATAAACCTGTCTTGCAAAGTTCCATAAGCAACACCAGATTCTTGGCCACTTTAGTCCCAAAACCAAACCTTATTGTCACTCTAAAAAACTTATTCCACATCTAATTAGCAGTGCAATGCTCAAAGAAGAACAGCTCCAAGTAAGAGTTCGAAGTGGGGGTCATGACTATGAGGGCCTTTCTTATGTATCTCATGTTCCATTCCTCATCATTGATCTTATCAACCTTAAGTCCATAATCATTAATGTGAAAGTCAAAAGCACATGGGTTCAGTCAGGACCACTCTCGGAGAATTGTACTATGCAATTGCAAAATAAAAGTAAGGTCCATGGCTATTGGGACAAAGATTGAAGGTCAAATCTGACGGGAAGAAACTGTGGCTTTGGACGGGATCTAGTTGCCTCTTTTCCTAACCAGCATATAGAACACCGACAACGTTCCTCCCCATCGTGGTTGGAGCTTGTCAGCAAATCCTTAGTCTCTGACTACTGTTGCGAATGAACGCGTTTCTAGTTAAGGAATGGTAGGTTGGACGTGCTTGATGAGGACACATGTTTTTTCAGGGGAATAACGACAAAAACCCAGAAAAATAAAATAAAATAAAGGTTATACAATTGCCGACGAACAACGGGCAGCGCCTCCAATTATCGGTAATACTGTTCTTAAGGAAGGTGGTGCATAGCAAAACATGCCTTAGTTTGCGGAGCAAACAACAAGAAGAGAAAACAACGCATGTGGGTCCCATCAATAGTTTTTCATCCCATCCTGGGTCAGAAAACTTGAGAGTATGAGAGAAAACCAACAAATTGACAAACATGTCTTGAAATAAAAAGGAACTAGATATGTTGTTCGAGGACAAAAAATATTGAGAAAAAATGTGATAAAAATTGTGAAATAATTTTATTTATCAAAATAGTGGGATATTTAGTAAAATAATTATATTAAAAATTAAAAATTAGATGATTTTTATAGTTATTTATAAAAGTGTTTAGAAACTATATATATATATATATATATATATATATCTTGTTTTATATTCATTTCATTTTCATTCTTCTCAATTTCTTTTCTATTTTTTCTTCATCTAAATAACAAGAAAAAAAGTATATTTTTTTATTTTATTTTCTCTTTTTCTTTTCTCTTCTAATCCAAATGAAGCATAGCAGAGAAATAAGTTCAAAAGAGAAGAGAGTGAATAGAATAAATTAATCTTCCTTTTTGCTTGGAAAATTAATAAGAGAACAAAATATAACTTTCCCTCAACCCTAAACCATACTCACCAAATTTTAACTATTTTTTATCAATAATTGTTGAGGTTATGAATTCAGTTTATACATAAGTAATATTATTTATACTTATTTTTCAGATTCATTATAAACTTATAATAAAAGAAAAAGATGTAAGGTGGTGAGTGTTATAAAAGAAAAAAAAAAGTGATGAATCTATTATTTTATAAATTTAATTTAAATACATTGATAGTGTAAAATAATTTTACACTGTTAACCAATAAAAATGATGAAAAGTGCCAACTCATCAAAATAACTACCCATTATAATGAGGGACTCACCATGAATTCTCACTTTTTCCTATTTCTATTAATTGACAGTATAAAACTATTTTACACTGTTAGTGCATACCAATTAAACTCTTATTTTATTTATTACTTTCTTATTACATGTTTATAATAAGTTTTAAAAATAGGACAAATAACATTTTTCTTTATACATAAAGTTAGAAAACCAATCTGAATCCATCTAGGAACTTGGACTTAGAAAATGAGGCACGAGTCATGAGGGAAGAAGAACAAGGTACATATCCTGTCAAGACTGTTTTGTTTGTACGTTTGCCGTCAGTTTGAAATATACATATAATTGCATACAAGCATCACACACACTGCACGCATATAGTTTTTAACTTTGTATTACTGAAAAGTCAAAAAAGGCAGTACGTAGCTACAGATGAATTTTCACGTTTGTAAATCATGTTGCATATAGATTCGAATGTGACCGCAAATGAACTAGCAAATTCCTTTGCCGACAACCTTTTTCTCGGCCACACAAATGATGATGATATTGCTTGGCTTCCATTACAACAGGTGGCCGCTTAGAATGCCTCCCTTGCTTCGTTCACGCACGCATCCTTTCTTATATTATTCCATAGGTCTAATTGATGGGACTGTCATTCGCACGTGCGGTTGCGATGCACGTTCAAAAAGCATCACAAATTCCGCATGTTTATCGTAAGTCAAGTATATTGTGATATATTTTAAATTTCTCTTTTGAATGTGCGTATTGTGGTGACTGCACGTTCAAAAAGCATCACAAATTCCGCATGTTTATCGTAAGTCAAGTATATTGTGATATATTTTAAATTTCTCTTTTGAATGTGCGTATTGTGGTGACTGCACGTTCAAAAAATATTTCTCCTAATTGATCGGAGGAATGTTATTTATACATTAAAAAATAAACATTAAATATAGATATCATGGCAGTTAAGTGCAAAACTATAGTTTTACTTCTCATCATCAAATATTTTTGAGTCCGTCTCTCTTTATAACATTTATGTTGTCATGAACTATCCTTTTTTTTCTTTCTTTGATTGAATGGGGCAAAGTCCAAATAAAAACAAAACTAAACAATCATTCTGGGCAATTTGAGGCCCATCACGTCTTTATGGAGAATAGAATATAAACAACTAGTAGAAACAAGATAAAAACACACCCCTAATTGCAAAAAATGACCCAAATTAGCCAAGCAATCCACAGCATGATTTCCCTCTATAAATATTAAAAACCTAAACTGTCGAATCTCTTTGAAGGAGTTTCTGAACACGAGCAATCTCCGAAGCATATGGGTGTTTCACATCAATTCCTCTTTATGAATAAGTGCCATAGTAGTGGAGGAGTCAAGCTCAAGCACAATTCTTACATAACCATTCCTACAAGCCATGTCAAGAGGATAGTAAGACCCCAAATTTCAGCAACAGTAATGAAGCAAACATCAAGGTTAACCGTAAAATCTTCAAGGAACTAACCCCACTCATTCCTTGCCAAACCACCACAAGAGGCTTTATGATGTTGATTAATTGAGCCATCACAATTCAGTATAATCCATCCCGTGGGAGGAGTCTCCCAAGAAATGGAGCGAATCTCTCTGCTAGACTGAGAATTCTAATGATGAATTAAACTTGCATATAAATTCTGACTCCGAGAAACAGGTCAAAACTTGCTAAAATATCATCCTACTGGGGAGTTAATAAATCAAATATTTGTAGTTCCTAATCCTCCAAAGATAGTGAACAACTGAAGCAAAAAGGACAGCCCAATCAAAACCGGGAAAAATAACATTCTGATTCAAATTCCACATCAATGATTTTATAAAGATGCATAAACTATCTCTTCCAAAAGCTTAAGATATTGTATAAAGATATATGAATAATTTTATACCTTAACACATCTTTGATATTTAACTTTGATATACAAATAATATTAATCATAGGTAAAAGAGTTTTCATCATATTAAATTGACTTACTTAGAAATCCAAACTGAACCAAAATATTTAGTTTAAATTAGTTCTGGTAATTAGATTATTGCAAGATAAAATTAAATCAAATTAATTGTTATTGATTTGGCTTTAGAATTTATGATTTTTCAACTCAAAATTGGTTTGAATTAATTTTGATGATCACATTATCTTAACTCATGATATAATTAAATTAATTACTATTAATCTCTTGAATTTGTGATTTTTTAAATCAAAATTTGATAATTTCAACATTCGATGGATCAACTATAAATGTTTTAATTTAATTCTAAGCTTTCAAAATTTTGCACTTACACTTTAATAATTAGGTCATTTTTTATTCTTTTCACATTCATTTAAGATGTTCACCTTCTTAAACTATTATTAAATATCTTATAACTTAATTTTATATTAATATCAATTGTTGTAAAGATGAAAACTTTAAAAAATATATAAATTCTTATCTTTTATCTTGACACTGTAACCCAAATCAAACCAACTCAATTTTGGTTAAATTGATTTGATTTAAATTTATTAAGAAAACTGAAAAATCAATTTAATTCAACTTAATTTAATGAATTTAATTTTTTTTTTCTTCTGTCTCAAACCAAGCTGATCTATAAACACCCTCAAAATCAATTTTGAAAGATTTTAATTATATTTAGTTATCCATTCTTAGAATCAATTCTGGTCTCTAGAATTGATTCTAGGAGAAGTGATAATTTTTTACTTTCTATCGTAATTACTTTTAAAGGAACTACCAAATATAAATTACTTTACCTTAAAATTAATTTTATTCAAATCAATTCTATAAAATTAATCTACAAAAATATAACCAAACACACTATGAGTTGCTTATGACTAAACCAAAAAGCAGAAGGCCACAAAGCAAAAAGGCTACTGCAAAGGCCAAAAAAATACTCAAATACCTTCCTCTCCATGGTCCATATGCTCTTCCTTTTTTTCCAACATCACAAACACAAAAAGGGGACCACAAACACAAAGCATAAGTGAAAGTGCACAAAGCAAAAGCACAGACATGACGAACCATGGCCACTCAGTGTCACACAGTAGCTTATTCTCCTTGAGCTTGAACAGTAATATAGCTGTTTGATTCCTTCCATTTGTGGTTATTTGCATGCATGCCCCACCATTCCCTTCTATTTCTTGTTGGGGGTTGAAGCTGGTTGGAACAAGCTGCTTGAAATCTTGTTTTTCGTAGAAAGTCAAAGGTACCCTTTTGTTTTTTCTCCGTTTCCTTCATCAAATTGAAGTCAAGTTGAGAGGGTCTTGTTGGTGTTTGACGAAATGCTTGACTAACTGAGATTTTCAGGTGAAACTGATGGAGCTGACTTTAAGGGGAGAAGATGCAGCTAATTGGGTTTATAGAGGAGAAGGAGCTGTTAATCTTGTTCTCGCTTACACTGGATCGTCTCCTTCTTTTGTGAGTTCTTATTTGCACTTAACAACAACAATGCTTTTTTCCACTAGGATTGGCTATATGGATCAAATGTCGCTGCATCCTATCATAAACTATGTTATTAGGACTTTCTAATTGAAAAAATCTTTTTTTTTTTTTTTTGGGTTGCTTGTAATTGATTTGTGACTAGATGAACCCCAAGTAAACGTTTTGAAGCTTGATGAATGTGTGTAGATTGGGAAAGTGATGAGGATACGTAAGGCTCCAAGGAATGGATCACATGGTGTGAAGAATACCATAGCTTTGACTGCACATGAACGCCTTCTATGGAAAGATGTGGATGAACTCATTTCCTCTTCAGACGAGGAGATTGCAGGCCAGCTGTATGTCCAGCACGTTATGATGCCCTTGCTTGGTCCCAAGTATGTTGATGCTGGGGTATGTAGATGTGAATGATGCTCCTGCATTGTTTGTTTCATGGTTCTAGATTTGATGTGGGGAAACCCTTTAACTGAGTGGTTATTTTTATGCTTACTTTGATAATTTGAAAACCAGATTCTGATTGGTTTTATTGTTAACAAAAATGGATTGAGGGAGTTGTCTGATATTTTAGAATAAGGTGGTTAAGATGATGCATGAGAAAGTTAGTGATTATGGATCTCTGGCCTATAATGCTTTCATACTTTGTTAGGTGCATGTCCTGGTGTCCAGGGAATTCCTTGAATCAGTTGAGAAGAATGTTATTACTCAACGTCCTGCTTGGCGAGTTGATGCTGCCTGCGTTGATACACATTGTGATTTTGGTGTTCTCATGTCTGATCATTCACTGTTCACTCAAGGTATTGAGATGTTTTTCTGTGCACTTGCTTGTATTGGTTACCATTTTTCCATCTTTCATCAGAACAGTATAATAATACCTTGCTGAGGAATTGTTGATTGGTAGACGTGTGAAAACTTAGTACTTGCAACTGCCTGAAGTGCTTGGATTATTTACCTCACTTTGGCTGGATTCCCTACATGCATTATTGGCTATTGCAATGTTATATGCAAACTCTAAGCGGGAAAAAGTAATGTAGGGAGGCAAAATTACTTTTTTTTTTTGGGGGGGGGGGTCCAAATCTGACATGCTATTAATCATTTAGTATATTATGCTGCTTAATCCCTTCATTTTGGATGCTGTCCCTGGTAGTGCTGACCCAGTAAATGGGATTTAAGTTTTTAAATTCCAACTATTGAACACAGAATTGTCAAACAATTTAAAGTTCTGTAGTAAGCTCCCTGTTTTCATTTCAGGTAGCCAAGGATCTAGCCCCAGCATATCTGTTGAGATAAAGGTATGGTCTCCATTGTGTCATATATTATTATTCTTTGGTTCATTTTTTCCCATTGAACAATACACTAATTTGAATTGAATATCTCGATCTCACCTGCTACCTCTTCCTCTCTTTTTTGCTTGGTTGTGAGATTTTAACCATTTTTTTTTTTTCCAAAAGAGTAGCCCAAATGTGGATTTCTTCCTCTTTCAAGATTCATATCGCAAGGAAATGCTATCAAAAGGAGGATAACTCGATTTAAAATGCACCAAGCTCTGAAATTGCATCAAGGCGAGGTATAGCCCACAAAACTTAACTTTTGATGGTGGTTGAATAGCTGCATAGTGCATACTTCCTGTTGTCATACCACCTGGCCTCAGCATTTGGCCCTCTGTCTGTTGATTGATGTTGCAAAGATCAATATCCATTATTGCTTTAGCATTAAGTCTGAGTTAAAGGTTTTTCCAATATGCTTGCAGATATCACAGCTAAGTCAGTACAATCCGCTTGATCTCTTCTCTGGATCTAGAGAAAGAATTCATAAAGCTGTCAAGGATCTCTTTACTACTCCTCAAAACAATTTTCGTGTATTTTTGAACGGCTCACTCATACTTGGAGGACTGGGAGGTGGCGCAAGAAATACAAATTTATCTATGGCTGAAGCATTTGAAGACAAACTTAAGTCCGTCATTCAAGCTGATGATGGTCTATGTACAGAGAACTTTTTTACACTCATTGCTGAGGCTGTGCACAAATCAGGAGCCCTTGATCAGCTTCTGGAGGTTCAGAAGCTTGATAATTTTGACATAGAAGGAGCCATCCATGCGTATTATGACATTACTTCTCAACAGTGCATGCTGTGTAGAGAATTGAGTGAAGAGCAGGCAAAAAGATATAACTATTTGCATTCTGCTTCATTGGATGAAAGCTTGAGAATTGTAAAGAACTACCTTATAGCAGCAACTGCTAAAGACTGCAGTTTGATGATATGTTGTAGACCAAGGAAAGAGGATTCTGGATCTGTATACGATAGTGTATATCTTGAGTCAACTAAGCAAGCCTTTGATTTTAAGGTAGGCAGGGCCTTACACTTGTTATTCTTGGTTTAAGTCTTTGTCATATACAGTGCTTCACATGAATCCGTTCGGTTAGGCTTCTGTTCGTAGATTTAGGCCTTGTTGGGGGATGCCGTGGCTTCTCAAAAGCTGCTGTCCTGTAGGTGCTATGAAATAGCTACTTCGAATAGTCAAAAGAAAAAATTTCATACTCATGATTTCATGGCCTATTTTTGGTACCTTTTCTTTTATTTTTTTCACTTGCATTACTTGAGAAAATAACTCTTAATATTTTGTAGTCATGGCAATGATATTTCTTTTATTCAAGAATAAGCAATTATAGCATGCAAAACTTCTCTACATGGATATCTTAATTTATATGATACAGCTCTGAATTAATTGTCTCCTTTAGCCATGAATATGAACGTATATCACTGCCATTCTTAGAGATTTTTTTTTTTTTTATCTTTATCTATGAAAAAGAATTACAGTTGTAATGCTTGACATTGGATATCTTAAATATCTTAGTTTAGTTGCAATTTGATCTGTTTTAGGTGTATTTTATCGACCTTGATTTAAAGCGGTTGAGCAAAATGGAAGAATATTATGAGTTAGATAAGAAGATAGTGAGCTGCTACAGACAAATGATCAAAATGGATCAAGAAAGAAATGAAGTGACAAACTTGCAGGCAAACTGAGGCAGCATATTGAAGATTTAATAAATTTTAATTTGATAATGTTCTTCCTCACAGTGTTGTTATAATACTAGTCGAAAGGTGAAGACAGAAACTGCTTGTATTTGGCTTAACTTCCCTCCTCACCTGCAGTTCTACTTCCAATTTTCTGTATGTTGGGGCTGTCAGATTCCCCTTTTTATGTAACTTATCTTCTACAGTTTGTTGGTTCCTGAAATATGATGTTTGATATAAAAATAAATTTTTCTAAATATATTCAATGGTAGTATTATAGAGGGTGAGCCTTGGCGTAACATTAAGGATGTTGCCTTTTGACTAAGTGGTTACAAGTTCAAACTTTGGAAACAGCTTCTCCGCTTACGGAGATAACGCCGCATACAAGGTGGGATCCATGTGCATTGGATCGCCGTTACTGCAACTCGGTTTTCTTTGATTTATTATGGAATATTTTGAGTACCACTGATATACATTGACTTGTGATATGATTTAATGACGTTCAGTTTCATCTCTTAATCAAGAGGAAACTAGTGGTGAGATGTTTAGTTCTGCACACATTTGAAGGGATAAATGCACTTGCGACCGATGCAGTTGGTATTTTGTGACAGCTGCTGCATCATTTAGCAGTGCATTTAGCTTACATGTTCATTTACATTTACACTTGTTTTGCATTTGCTGATGTGTCACGTGATCCATACTCTTAGGGGTCTGTTATTGCATTCTGATGTAATTCTTTGATATACACCCACACGGGAAGGAAGATAGCAGAATAAACATTTATTCAAGAAATTCTCTTCCTATCTCTCTCTTCTATTCTCTGCTTCCTGTTTCCCTTGCAGTTGTTCACTGAACAGGGTTCTCTCATCCCTTTTCCGGTGATTCTCAGATTCCTAAGGCATCTCCCAGAATCTCCATCAATTACTATATATCAATTGGTATTCAGAGCTTGTGATTCTCGGCCGTGATGGAGGTGGGTGTCTTTTGCCGGCCAAAACGGATCGACTGTACCTTTATCAGATTGGCAGGAGCATTCTGCACTTCAACCTCAATCAATTAATCCTACTATACCTAAAATAAGCCAAGAAGTAGAGGATCATTATGTCATGAATTTTAACTTCTTATCTCAAGCAAACCAGCTGACATCAGTCTGTAAGCCAGAGCTGTATGGCCTCAATGGTATATCTAGTTCAAACAATTTGAGGGATTTTTCAGGTAAGAACAACGATCAAGGTGAAATTTGTGTCAATGCTGATGTGAGCAACAGTGTAAGTTCCACAACCACAATGGTTTATCCTTAAATTTCAAGCATCATAGTTGGCTATGAAGGCGGGGTTGGATCTGCATGTTTCAAACAATGGGACCCCAGTCGAAGGACCTGCCAAGTGAAGCTGCCTCTTGGGAGTTTTGTGCAGATCTTCTTGCTAAATTCCCACATTTTAATTCGTGAGGACAAGGATGTTGAAATTTCATAGAATAGGCGACATTGCATATTTATTGATAGAATTGGAATTTGACTTATCTTTGCTGGTTAGAAGGTGAATATCTAGGGAAGTTCAATGATGGAACACTTGTTAGCTGGAACAGAAACATGCCTGGTTTCCAACTTCTTAAGTGAGACATGCAGGGACCAATAAGGGAACTCTATGCTTGTTGAATTTTAATTTTGAACTATTCAATGTCTTTAAGGTTCTTAATTAAGCTCTAATGGAAATATGGGCACAAATGCACAAGAGGCGATGTTTAATCCGAAATTGTAGTTAACTTTTTTTTCCCCTTAATAAAAGAATAGGTTAATTGTGGTACGCTTCGTGATGCAAATGTTCAAACTTTGTTTATGCTTATGGTTTAGAACATAGTAGTCAATTGCGCATGCGATGGAGCGGAGGGTGGATGCAACTAAGTTGCTAGAGCATCGCGGCTGCTATCGCGTTCCGTTGCGGCTGCTATTGATGTCAACGTCCAAAAACTGGTTTTAGCCCTGGTTTTGGACCGTTTAGCGCGATCTGATGGGAGGTCATTTCAAACCTTTCCCCTATTTTTTTCGATCTAAATGTGGGTTAGGGTATTTTTTTTTTCTCTATTCTCTTCTTTTCTATCAATCAATCTCTCTCTCCCTTCACCCCTCTTACTCTCCGATGATCCTCCAACCTCTGGTGGCGGTGAGATCGGTGGAGGCGATTGGTTCTTCCTCCACTCTCTATTTTTTTTCCCTTCTATTCATTATTTTTTCCCCTTCTCTTCCCCTTTTTATCTTTTTTGTTTTCTAGTGTAGCAATGGATGATGATAATTGATTTATGGGAATGTTTTTTTAGTTTTAGAGAGAAGAGAATTAGCTTTAATTAGGATTTGGTGTTATTTTTTATATTTTGCTGCTCTTATGCTACTTGATGGTGTTTTTTTTTTTTTTTGGTTACCCTTAAGACTTAATGTTTATGCATTGGATCAATGGTGATTGCATGATTTTAGACTACGAAATGGATTATGAATCTTCATCATTGATATGACTGAATTTAATTATGGATGATTTTTTATTTTTAAATATTATATATATTATATAAATTACATTATAATTATATATTTTTTTATAAAATAGTGGTTATCCCACTATCCGTTATAGGGTTTTTAGGGTTGTGCATTATATGCCGTTATCCGCAATTGACTACTATAATTTAGAAAATATTTTTCTTATTTCTTTTAATGTGCATTTCCCTTTTCTTTTTTTAGCAGATAGTAAAATATTTTCATAATAGTTCCTAAACCATTTATTGCTCGGTTGCATTTCCTTTTGCTTTTATTAATAAGAATTTAAAGTTTATAAGAAGGCTCATCTCAATTTAAGACATGTCTCCAAAATCATCCAATGTTTATAAAAATATTTTTAACCTACCGACAAAAGAATTTAATTATTTAAATTAGAAGTAAATTATGATAAAGCATGAATGAAAGACTGACAAATCCAAATCAAATTATAATATTGCTCATCTCTCTGAAGTCATTTGAAAATTTAATAATAAAAGTTAGACCTTAACGTTTGTTAAAAATATTAAAAACGAATTTTCTATTCTTTGACTGAACAAATAAATAAATTTCATATCGTGATCTAAAAGCTAAAATTGACTAATGATGAGCAGAGTAACTAACCTCCAAAACTGTCGCCATCAAATCAAATACATTGTCAACTTTCTTCAATGCCCATCGCATTTGCCGATTTTGACGTGCCGCACCTAGCTTATTATTCATTCTTCTGGATATTACTACACTGCCCTAAAGCCAAACTTTTTATCCAAGCAAAACAATCAAACAAATAAATAAATAAATATATCTAAACCCTTCTAAAACCCTCCTCAAAACTCAAACCACTTTCCAAGTCTCTAGCCATAGCCACCACCATGTGGTCACCTTCCCCGGAGGCTATATCTGCCACCAAAACCGCTCTCTCCGTCGCTGCCTCTCTCGCCGCCACCGCAGTTCTTCTCCGGTCCACCGTCTCCGACCTCATCCCGGAATCCTTCTACAGCTACTTCCTCTCCCACCTTCACAAGCTAACTAACCGCTTCTCCTCCAAGCTCACGATAATCATTGAAGAACACAATGGCCTCACCGGAAACCAAATGTTCACCGCCGCCAACGTTTACTTGGGGTCCAAGTTATCCCCTCCAGTGCAAAGTATTAAGGTTTACAAGCCCCACAAGGAAGAAAACCTGCTAGTTTGCATGGACAAGGACCAAGAGTTATGTGATTACTACAAGGGTGTGAAACTCAAGTGGGTCCTTGTTTCTATGATCAACAATGTCAATAACAACCTTCACAAAAAGCGTGATCATGGTGTTCCTCTTGAAGTTCGCCACTTTGAGTTAACATTTCACAAGAAGCATTTGGACATGGTTTTGGGGTCTTACTTGCCTTACATTCTTCACAAGGCCAAGGACATTGAAGAAGAGAAGAAGACAGTGAAGCTTCACACCATTGATTACAATGGCACGGATTATTGGAACTCCATTGTTCTCAACCACCCTTCAACTTTTGATTCCATAGCAATGGAGCCTGAAATGAAAGGTATTGATAGAAGTCCCTGTTCGAGCCACAGCAAAAAACTTTAGAGCTTGTTTGGTTTATGTTTTCATTTTCTATTTTTATCTTCTATTTTATATTTTATATTTTTTTTACTTATAGGATTTTGTGAAAAAAATAATAAAAATAGGAAATAAAAATAAGAGAGAGAATTTTCTTTCACCAAATCCTGACAACAAAAAATGAAAACATAAAATCAAACAGACACTTAATTTCTCTATTCACTTTCAATTATGACTCTACAAAAGAAGTTGTTCTCTTATTTATACACAACCAATTAATATGATAACATTTTCCTTAACTAATTAGATGACACCTACCTCTAATATTATATACTAATGAGTTTGTTTCAGTTTTCAGTTATGTTGTTGGAAGACCTACGTTTGTTTTTGGGGAGGAAAGAGTATTATAGGAGAGTTGGGAAGGCCTGGAAAAGAGGGTACCTTTTGTATGGAGCCCCAGGTACTGGAAAATCGAGCTTGATAGCTGCCATGGCTAATTATCTAAGGTTTGATGTATATGACTTGGATTTGAGGGAGGTACAGTGCAATTCGGATCTCAGGAGGTTGCTGATTGGCACGGGAAGCAGGTCAATATTGGTGATCGAAGACATTGATTGCTCGGTGCAATTGGAGAATCGGGAAGATGGTGATGGGGCCAATGATGATGATAAGGTAATTCACCTACCCATTTTTCTTGCTAGTTTTTGTTGTTTGCAAACTAGGAATTGATACCATTTGTATATTGAAGAATTATAGATTATGTATTGTTATATTAACAAAAGTTATTGATGGTTACCATTATTGCATAAAAATCACGTATATAATTTCATATGAATAGATAATAGTATAAAATATTTTATACCAATATTGTATCAAAATTATTACTTTTTTCTCTTGAAGTTTTGTTCTTTCTTTATCTTAGTATCTTCAATTATAGGCTTAATTTTCAATCTTTCTGCTATCTAATAAAGTATCTTTATAACTATTATTATATTTATATATAATAAATTCCCTGCTATATTTCTTATTTGAGTTCGACAAGCATTTATTCAAAATTTTCTTTGATAATAGGTTGCTAAAATATACACTTTGTAGCTAGACATCAGTAACTAGGGGTGTATAAAATTTTGGCTTGCAAAGAGTCATTTTTCTCTTTTGTCATTTACATTAAATTATGTAAGTTGCCTTGATGTGCTTGTTCGAATTAAGGTTACCCTGTCGGGGCTGTTAAACTTCATTGATGGATTGTGGTCAAGTTGTGGAGATGAGAGAATAGTAATATGCACAACGAATCACAAGGAGCGTCTTGATCCTGCGTTGTTGAGACCTGGTCGAATGGACTTGCACATTCACATGTCCTATTGCTCTTTCAATGGTTTCATGACATTGGCGGCTAACTACCTACGAATTCATAACCATCCTCTTTTTGAGGACATAGAGGGGTTGTTGCAAAAGGTTAATGCAACGCCTGCTGAGGTTGCAGGAGAGTTAATGAAGAGTGACAATGCAGATATTGCCCTCAAAGGGCTCATCAACTTCCTCCAAGGCAAGCACGACACAACACCTTAAAATAATTAAGGTTATATCTCTATTATTGTGTCACTAAGCCAGAGCAACCTATTCCTCAGCATTCTAGTTTCTACCTTTTTTTTTTTCTTTCAAGAATTTCATTCTTAGCTACGGGAATAATTGTGCTTGTGAAATGTGATTGGATTTTAATGAACTGTACACAATTGAGTATTGAACAACCAAGAATTCTTGCATACGTGCAATTGTAACACTTTATATTTAAATATATTCATATGAACTTGATCCAATTCAGAAATAAGTGAGTGCACCTTATACAAGTTAGTAAAGCCTAATTTTATTACAAGTGTATCTAAATATAAAGTATTAGATTTATATCCATGCATCAATCTCTCTTAGACAACGCGCTCTAGTTTCTCCCAAACGTACACCACTCTTGTTGTCCATTGCCTAAACTATGCAAAGTGAATTACAACGAGCAGGGTGCGCCTGTATTGCGTTAAAATATGCAAACCGCACATTGTTTCAATTAGATAGAAAGGAATATTATTTTCCCCAAGAAAATTGAGCTCGAGAGACATTATCGAGATAATATGCCATTACATAACTAGGGATATATTAAAAAGGGAAAAAAAAAAAATGTGCTCTTCACTCCCATTTCAAGTTTTATGAGTTATTTTTACAATGATAATAATTACATAAACATATTAGATGATAATATCAAAAAGATTTGAAATGTCACACAATAACTTATAACTCAACTGTCAAATTCATCAATGTGAAACGTTTTAGAAAGGAGGGAGAGAAAGAGAGAGAGAGAGATAAGTAGCCATTTGTTTATAATTCCAGCATACAAGAATTTTATGCCGATCATCCAATTTGAAGATAAACTCTTTGGACAGCTTATATATACAAGCAAAAAAGAAGTAATACGATTCTGGAATCAATCCACCGAACAGCTCCGTCCTGTACAATTATCTCTTCACCAGCAAAACTTCTTTTTCTGCTTTACAATTACAAAGAGATTGGACATACTTTTTAAGAGTTCCATGCAAGATGGCAATAAAAAATAATAATAATAAAATTGGATTTTATCTTTTAAATATACACAAGATGCAATTATCTTTGACTTACCTCCAATTTGCTTCTTTCCTGACTGTCTATGTATGCCAGAAGTTCTTCTTGTCTTATCAAAGCTTCATACAAAGCCTGTTTAGAAAGCGAAATGCATTAGTTTTTATATATACCAAAGTTTAACACACAGCTAATCTTGGGGGCTGCAAATTAAACAAAGTTACCGAAAAATTCTTCAATGGAAACAAGTCTAACAACTCATATTTAGACACACTCATAATAAAGTTGATAGAACTATAATCAAGTGAGTGTATCTTGAATACAATTGGTAAGATACACTTTTATTATGAGTGTGCCTAGGTATGAAGTGCTGGTATTGTATCTATGCAAGAATCTCTCCAAAGTTACCTTCTTTGTAGCGATCAGTTCTGCCTCCAATGCGTCCACACGATAAACCGCAGCATTCAGCAGTTCCTCTTTCTCACATGGCATCACATTCGGTTTTGACTGTAGCATGTCAACCTTCTGTTCAAGCTCACCAAGGCGTCTCAAAGCAGATGAGATGAGTTCTGTCTTTGTGAATCCAGGAGCAGGTGAAGGGGGACGAGATTCCTCCTTGGGTAGCGAATCCAGAGTCATGTTAGGCATATCTTGGGCAGCATCAGGTTCAGCATCCTTTATTCCCTTGACACGACATGCCATTGAACGAACAAACATGAAGATGGCAACAAAGATGCCCACTATAATAGCCCATATATATGCACATCTTTCGTCAGGAGATCTTACAGTAACCAATGGAAGTTTTTCTGTAATGGATAACAAATAGATTACAAACATAATTTATTTGGATGCCAATGACAGAGTACTAAAATCCCAATCTAAAGCCTAGTACGTAGCTGAATTTGTTAAATTTATCTAGATGAAAATGCATAAATTTCTTATCTTCTTACTAGAAATATATATTTCTCTCTTATTCAAGCGGTAAATATTTTCATGCTTGTTATCTTAGGCATGAGTAAATAAGAATTCGAAGAAAATATATATATATATATATATATATATATATATATATATATATATATATAATTCTGGTGAAGCAAATTTGTAAACCTTTTCTTTTTAACATGTATGTCATGTAGAACCACAAATATTTGAATATTTCATTGTTGATTAGGGTCATTTAATGTGTTTGCTAAGTATATAGTCATTTTTCACTCCTCAACCCCCCAAACGCAAGAGAGAGAGAGAGAGAGAAAGGGGGGCAACAAAAAAAAAAAAAAAAAAAAGAAACAAAAACAAGTGTTTAGCTCCACTGCTGCAGGCTTCAATAATATCCAGTTTTTTTTTTTTGACAGGCAATATCCAGTTAAGTTGATAATCATGGCATATTGAAAAATCAATAACTTAAAGGAAGATGCATCAAGCTAACCTGTGGAGCCAAATGTGATCTGGGTTGTGGCTTGCTTCTCCTTCCATCCAACATCAACAGTCTTGTCAACCATGGGAACATACTCATCATACTCAGAGAAACCACCAGCATGACTATTCTTACCGACCAATCTTGCCTGGACAAACACAAAGGCAATTGCATATCATTCATAGCATGATTGCCACATTTTTCTTTCTTTCTCGCTTTTTACAATATCAATATCAAGGACATGACCACTCACTTCTTCATGAACAGGAGTCAACCTAGGGTTTGTATAATTCCCACTTGCTTTGGGAGAAGTGATGTCTTCAACTTCAGATCCTGATTCTCCTGTAGATGTATCACTACTTCTCATCTGCTCTCAAAAACCAAAGGAAGAGCCAATGAGCATATATAATCTGAAAGTTCTCATTCATGAAGTGTCTAAGATGGTATCAGGAACTATACCATTGGAGAACATGTCTTATCACATTCAATCACTGTTCCCTCATCGTTAGAAACTGTTACTATTTGTCTAGAACACTGTACTTCACCACTAAGAACCATCTGCATGCACACAACCGTTCTAGTTGAGTGACAGATGCATAGCAGAAGCAAAGCCAAGATAACTAGTAATTATTCAGTGAAAAACAGAGTCTAACAAACCTTTAAAATGTTTGGGTCTTGCCATGGCCCTTTATCAGACCTCATGCAACCTCCTTGATCTACACAAGTGCAAGTACCACCTAGAAATTCTGGCAGCTCACTGAAAAACAACACAGATAGTCAGAATTTGCAATGCAAGTTAATTGAGAAATAACACCATTAACAAAATCAAATGCAGAGTTACCTTGCATCGATAATTTCTAGTAATTTATTCTGGAACTTGTTTCCAAGAACCTAATGGAACATTGTTGAAGTATCAATTAATCCTATACCTATTAAAAGATAATTACTTCATTGAAATCCTACAAAAATATAAAATAGAAAGAATGACTCAACTAATTAGCACTTACATTTATCTTTGAAGTTGTTTTGGGATCAAGAAATGTTTTCACAGTATTCCAGAGCAGCTTAAAACCATGGCCAGCATTGATTATAAACATTCTGCACAATGTCTGCATGGTAGCATTTACATATAAGAAGAGACACATGAACAATAAGTTCAGAAGCCATGAAAAATTGGAAACAACCAAACAATTGATGATTGAAGCTGCTTACTTCAGGATAGTAGTCACCATCAATCTTCTGCAGCCGCATAATGAGTTCCCGTGCAGATTTGGTTAGGTTTTTGAAACCCTACAAAGCATAAGGCAGCATTGTTATCCAAACCAAATATTGACTAAACTAAGTTAAAATGGTGCCTAGAAAAATTTCCAGACCATTTAGACAGACAACATACCACGCCTTGAACATCCAAAATGGTTGTACTTGAATCTATATGTCTCTTTGCAGCAATAGAACATGCAGGAAACTTAACAGCAAATGTTTTCTCAAAACCCTGCACATGGTATCTCAGATACCTTTCCATGGTAGTTACTTGCATAAGCTTATTAGGATCAACTTTACCTAGCCTTTCAATATAAACAGGCTTTCCTTCCTTATCCACACCATGATAACCATGTGGATAATACCGCAGGACTTCATTCAACTCGGTGAACTCAAAATCCTATAGAGAAAGAGAGGAAACCAAAGTAGTGTAGTATCAGCAACAAATTTGGAAAAGTAAAATGTACAGATGATTATATCAAATATGATGAACCAAAGAAGAAAACCAAATAGAAGTTTAGTTATATTTTATGAATCAGATGACTCACCTCCATAATTGTATCGGTACCATAGTCTTTCCTCCATTGGATCATATTGGCCCACATGTGCTTTGCTTTCTCAATATCAAATTTCCTTGCTTTCAAGAATCTGCAATAACAATCAGTTGATGAGTTTCAAATTATACTCCAAGGTGAACAAACCATTTGTTAGTCTCTAATCTAAGGAGCATGTAAACACAAATATGCAAAGAGATCATCTATGTAAACCAAAAATGCTGTGAGCAAAAAGGTTATGATTTTTATGTGAAATTTGAAATATCGAACTGTGATTAAAACCAATCTATTATAGTTACTCATAGTAAGTAGAGGTATAACAAATTATCAATCATGCATCTGTTGCGATCACCACAATCCTTATTAGTAGCTAGAACAGAAATATGCAATCCATCTTCCATGGATATGTTTGGACATAACGGGAAAGGAAGCAGGGACAGTAACCTCAATAACATATGATAGTCATCATGTCTTAGTAGCAACAAGTTATCTGAGATAAGTGCCTGTCGAAACGTCTCCACTGCCTGAAGCTCCTTAACATCTCGAACATCCTCGATGGAGACCGAATTGGTCCGGCTGGCACTCTTCCTCCTGCTGCTTTTCTTCCTAAGAGAATGCCTAAATTTGCTGGAAGCATTGATTGCCTTCTTCTTCAGGCTGCCAATTCGCGTCCGCCGATCATCTTCTGAATTCTCAAAATCCGATTTCCGCTCTCTCCTTTCATCATTACCAGAAAAACCTTCAAAGCCTAACCCCAAAACAAAAATTAAAAAAAAAAAAAAGAAAAAAGAAGAAGAAGAAGAAGAAGAAGAAGAAGAAGAAGAAAAGTCTCGAACACAGCTCGTTCAGACACACAATTAACATTCTACTCTAAGACTCAGAACTAGAGGCAAATGCAGAATCAAAATTAAGCTAGTGGGGTTCAAATTCTTCATCACAAATTCAGCAAAATCAAATCATGGTAGTTAATCCAAGGATTCAGTTTTCATTTCATCAATTATGAGTTTAGTGACAAACTAATTTCATTTTATTTAAAAAAAAAAAATACTGCTACTGCAAATTTGTTAAATCTAAGAGAGTATGTATTTCTATTGAACTAAATTCAGCTCAATTAAACAGTAATTTCACTGGAATTTTGTGATCCAGAATAATTGGATCCATGAAAAGGGAATATACATAGCGAATTAATCAATCAAAAAATGAAATTAAGGTTGAAGAAAATATTAATATTAATATTGAAATTGAAAATCAAATCAGAAGCAAAAAATTAAAAAAAAAAAAAGAAAGAGAGAAAGAGAAAAATAATTGGGCGTGTGTTAGTGACACTCACAAGGGCGTGCGAACCGATCGAGCGGACCGGACATTTTTGTTGAGCTTAGAATGAAGATCGAAGTCTTAGGATAAAGGAATCACCAAATTCATTCAAAATCGCAGGAACAGCAATTACACGTTAGAGCGAGACAAGCACAGCAACCCTAAAAATCAGAACTGAAATAACAAAAATTATTTATGACAGCTATGTTTTTCATTGTATATTATGTTATTTTATTTTCATTTTGAGCTTTGTGGCAAAGGCAAAGGGTATGTTATGGACTGGATAGATGGCGTCGGCAGAAGAGAAGAGAAAACGAAAGACGAAGAGAAGATTAGAAATTAAATTAAAAGGAAAATAAGGAATGGCTATGGTTGTGGAATGGTGAAAAAATGCTTACAAACTGTCAAAGGCTCGATATTTAATATTGAGTTTAATTATGATATAGTTAAAAAAAAATTATGCTAATATCTATAACTTCTAAAGCAATTATTATATAAGAATGTATTAATATATAATTTAATAATAGAGTTTAATTGGTATGTACTGACAGTGTAAAATAGTTTTACACTGTCAACCAATAGAAATAGGGGAAAGTGAAAATTCATGGTGGGTCCCTCATTATAATGGGTGGTTATTTTGATATGTTGGCACTTTCCAATTTTCATTTGGTTGACAAACAGAAACTATTTTACACTGTCAGTGTATTTAAATTAAATTCTTAATAATAATATAACATCAAAATTACATTTTTTTTATTATTTATTCTTGTAAGAATAATGTAGCTAGAATTTAATATTAAATTATTAATTACCTTAGCGAATATTAAGATTTGAATTCTAGAATCGTTAATTTAGGGAGAATTTTACTTAACAATTACTCTCAATTTAAAATTGCGCAAATAATTCTTAGGATAAAATAACATAAAATTAGTTAAGTAATATTTTTAATGGAATCCAATGATTATTCAGCAATTAAATTCTTTATCAAAGGGAATGTGTTAACATAACTTCTCCAATTTCATTCTTCGGGTCCTACATGTATTTACATTATTAGCCACCTTGTCTTTTGGTGGGTCAACAATTATTAGCTATAAATTGGCGGGAATGCGCCGTCGTCAGTCCGGTGGTAGTTGGTGCTAACTCGCCCACGCCACGCCACCCCCCCCCCCTCCTCCCCCCTCCTTCAACTATTGGATCATTCATTATTTTTATTTTATCATGTACTATCGTTTTACAATAGAGATTGGAAAGCATCAAGTTTCTTAACGACTTTTAAATAAGTGGTATATATATATAGCTTGTTTACATAACTCGATATTTATTATTTTTAAATAAGATTTTAAGTTTGAATTTTATGTATATAAAAAATTAGCATTAAGATAATTTTATTCTATAAGGGATCGACTTAATACGAACTAAGTTAGTTAAACTGTAATAAATTCGGATAATGATTATTTATACCAAAATGTGTATACACATTAATATTTCATATTTAAAAACAGTCATACTAAATTAATGAGTCCAAAAATAAGTGAGTGTATTGCACAAAATTAATGAACCATAATGTGATAGATATATATTCATGTAAAAAGTTCTCTAGTATAATCTGTTGCTAAGAAATTGAAAATTATATCTCAAAGTACATGACTCATTTTTTTCAACAGAAAAAATTGAGGGAAACTTACAACTCCTATTATTTTATTAATAAATTAGAAATTGTTTAATCACGCAAAGATGGCGTGACTCAACATTTAATGATTAATCGGCACGCCAGTTAGGACCGAAAGGAGAGTATGGACTATGAATTTTCCTTTAACCTTAAGGCACTTAAACTTCTTTAGTTTCTATAAATATATGCATAATGACACTTAACTTTTGCTGACTTTTCATTCACCACACCATGGCCCTCGTAGCGTGGCATTTAATACTTCTATTTATATGGTTATAATGGCTTGGTATCGTAAAATTGTCAAACTCGTGTTTCCACGAAGGCGTAAAAAAACAAATCAAATTGTGTAAACTCAAAATTGTGTCCACTATTATAAACTCTCCGTGAGGCATAATTGAACATTGGTTCTCAGCAAATCCAACAGTGAACTAATCAACACGCCAACGTGTGTAGGGAAAAACTTCAGGAGAATTCTAATATATTGATTACAATATAAGACCAAATCGTCAGTGTGATTAATTCAGTATTGGATAGCCGTAATTTTGTCAGAAATTAGCTTCCAAAATTATATAACATACTTTATGACAATTGAATAAATAAGTGACCGGTACTACTTTATTTTTTCTATCATCCACAATTTCTGTTGAAAAAAAAAATCTGGTATTATTTTCTGAATGTATAGTATTGCTCTCGAATAAATACCGTAAAAAGATTATCTGATTGAAAAAAATCTAAATCCCAATGCATTTTTGTCAAATCTTTTGATCGAATAATTCATGATTCTTTATTAAGGGAATCATCCATACCGCTTTATACCCTCTACACAATTTTATTCCATCCTAAAGTCCCTCGACTTTAACTCAATTCTGCTAAAATTCTAGTCTCTTTTTATATAATTACTAGTTTTGTTTCCTCAAGTAACTAAACATTTATTAGTTTCCTACAAGCAACTCATCTAAAAATAAGCCAAAAGCAGAAAAGAAACCGCAAAATAAGTGATTTATAGCATTTTGTCCAACCATCCCAAATATTTAAGTCGAATAGTTAATAGCCAAACGCAACCATTAATCACATGCTGCGAGCCATGTATGAAACCACATTGCAAATTAACAGCTTGGGAGAATTGACACAAGTATCAGAAAACTAAAGTTATACATGAGGCAGAAGCATCAATGTTTAGAAATATATACAAATATTCACAATCTAAGCATTACATATAGGTCGTGAAAGGGAGAGACATGATTGCTATATGCTGTACCGAGTCCCCTTGACATTCTAATGTTGGATTGTATGTACAAACAAATGCTTTCAGGATCTGCAACAAAACAAAACTCGTCAACATGATTTAAAGGCTGTCAATTGGCATATCAATTTAGCTGCATACCTGTTATTCACATTTTTTCCAGCCCTATGTTGATTGAGTTGGTCCCTCCACAAAGCTGGTGTTGCATCAGAAACATAGGATGTGAAAGTAGTAACATCAGAAGTCATACTTTAGTCCATAAGAAATGTAATCTTGCAAGACTTGCATCTTAATTCAACGCATGTACCAAAGAAATTCCAATTATCCAGCTAACTCGACTCCAGGAAAAACTTCAAGCTTCAAATGGATGTGAAGATAAGAACAAAAATGAAACCTATAAATGCCTAGTAAGCGACCTCATCTATCACAGCCTTCGTACCTAATGTAGGGCATATGGCACGCCAATTTGTTTTAATTAAAAGTGATGATGATGCCAAATGCTAGCTGATTATATAAATAGGGTGGAAGAGGAAAATTAACAAGTTGATACTACGCCAACTAATAAGAGCAACAATATCAAACTAGAGCTGTAATTTAGGGAGAAAATGCTGTGATTGGCAGCCAGCATCATCAATCATATATGACATCCAAAGCACTTTTTTCATACATTTTTATAGCGCCCTTTATAGCAATCAATAGATTAAAGAAACATAAAAAAGGCTGACCACGTGGTTGAAACATAAAGTAATTACCAGCAATCAATAGATTAAAGAAACAATGAAGAAACATAAAAAAAGCAATCAATAGATTAAAGAAACAATAAGAAGAAAGTAATTACCAGCATCTTGATAGCGCTCTTCATGAACAGCTTTCAACATTTCGTACATGAGATTGAACTCTGTGGTTTCAGCACAAGGCTGACTACTTGGCCTGTAACAATGTCTTTTAGTTAATATTTGTGTTTCACAAAGAGGTACAAATAATGAGACAGATTCCAAGATTTTCTTATTTTATTTCAAATAAAAAGAATATCAAAACCAGAAATTAGAAATACTACAGACAAATCATATTGCCTTATAAGGTATATGTTTCACAAACATACTTGTCCAATTCAGTAAATAATTGACCATCCAAACCAGGGAACTGTGTTGAAAGTTTGCCAGATTCAATTACTCTCATTCCATCACTGTATGCCAAGTACTTGTTGACTTGTATGGGCACCTACAACATTGGTAGAAAAGTTAAACCTACGAAAAACAGGATTCAATTTTAATTAATATAACCTCAGGATTTGGCAGTCAGTCAAAACACTCTAATGGTGCATCCAAGGATATGATACTTCCCTCAACAATGTACCTTTCTAGAGAGATAAAATGTCAAAAAGTAAAAATAAAAATAAAAAAAAAGGATCCCGGCAGCACTTGATTTTTCTAACAACAGCCAGGGCAAAAATGAACAACAAACCATCAAAGCAATAGGAGAATGATATATGCTGCATGATATGATGCATTCTTATGCATTTATTTACAAACAATACCTTGCATCTTATTGCAATATTGATAGCATCTGAAGGTCGAAGGTCAAAGCTCGTACATTCTGCCTCATTCCCGACCTATACCAAATATAATTATACTGTCATACAACACTTGAGGGGAATTTATAGTGTTTTTGTTCCATTTTTTCAGGGGAGTGGGGAGCAGGGGAGAAAAAGAAGAGTACAAAGTATATGCCTTGGTAAGATACAACTGAGCAAAATATGCCTCATGAACTCTTCTGGTAACTCTGACAAGTCTGACCTGCAGGAAGCAGGAAATGACATCGTTTGATTATTAATATCATCATGGAAATCCGATGGAAGGGTCACAAGTCAATCAGGATTGGAAGCAAGAGCATAAGACCAAAAAAATCATACTTCGTAACCCATCTTGTCAACCATCTCCTTCACTACTTGATATAAAGTAGGTCTAGCCTGATACAGCAACAAAATAATTAGTATCCATCCGCACAGCTATATTACATAAAACCAGAATCTTCTTTCAGGATCCAACATTTGACTAATGATACATCTTGGAAGAACAAGCAAAAGAAGTATTCAGCTACAGGTAAGAGCAATAAAGTGGAATTCAACTGACAAAGAATACATACAATGGGAACATTGCGTACTGCTGCCATCAGTAAAATGCTTGGCATCTCCACTGCAAATAAAGACATACCAGAAATTTACAGCATTATGGATATATGACTATCAAAATCAGATTTAAGATACATTTTATGATGAAATACATATTAGGATATATAGGAGTACGATACATACAAACAATTATAGGGAGAAGTAGACCGGTCCCATCTTCCATCTTCAATACAATAGCAGGATGAGGTGCATACTCTGGAAGATGCCCTCCCTGAGGATTGTTATGTATGCATCTTAAGTGTCTTCCATCCCTCATTTTGATTATGAAACCATCTGCTCCACTCTTCACCTCAACTATTCAACAAAAAACCCCAGACCAAGATTATTTCATAAGAGCCAAATGGAGAGGAGACACTATTAGCCGAAGTTTCTAGCAATAGCATTAATGCATTATACACATTCAGTTAGCCCAATTCAACCATTTATGCATTACAGACAGGAAACATTGAAGATGAGCTACTTACTGATATGCTATCTAGAAACAATGCACCACATAGTCATATCAGCAATACTGATCATACTAATTTAGAAGCAACTATACAATTGAATGCTCAATTATTATTATTTTTTTTCAATTTTTTAATCAAACTGGCAGTAGCAAAACATACCAGCTTCAACCACACTAGAGTTAACATATTCTTCATCTTTTTCATTAAAATTCTCTGCACCACTTCCACTACCATTTGAAGATGAGTTGAAACTACAATGCACTGTCTTGCACTTCCTCACATTCACATGGCAAGAAAGAATCCCCGGCTTAACCTTGCCGCCACCGAGTTCCTTGATTCCCCAAAACTCACTTCTAACACATGTAACATTCATTGGTCCAATCATAGGAAGGCTGAACAACCCTGCTAGTTTAGCTCGAACGGGAGGGCACACAACTGGTCCTTGCAGAGAACCCATACTATACTCTCAAAACCTACATACACCAAAATAAAATTGAAAATAATAATAATAATAATAATAATAATAATAATAACAATAACCATGTTCAATTGCCTTAAATTGGAACTAAACAACATTATAGGGTAAAGTAGCCTTGCAAAATTCATTGATGACAAACAGTTATAGATGTTGTTTGAACTTTCATGTGTTGACATGCAAACCGTAGCTTTATAGACAAATCTACAATAAAAATGTTAAGAGTCAGAATTTTATCAAAATAACTGGCATGCTTCTTGAGATAACTGGATCACACTACCCTTTTTTTTTTCTTTTGGTATTTGGACCACACTGCTTTATTCCATTTAATTATCACTCTTATTTACAATACTTGATCACACATGCTATCGAAGGAAAACAAGGGGTTGAATAAAATTAGATTAATATATGATCCTAAATTAGGAAAGAAAATAATAAAAAGGTGGGAAATTTGGATTAATTCAAAACCGAAAATCCACACCTGGAAGAGATGCAGCTCAAGAAAGGCCAACAATCAAACGGTGATTCAGTTACACCGATCACAGCAACAAGTACTAACTGAAAACCTCGTACACTTCAAGCGATTTTCTCGGAACTTGGGAATTAAATTCAAAGGAAACAGAATCAGTTGAGAATTTAAATTTCGCTATTATTATTATTGGTACATAAGATCGTGGTACATAGTTTAAAAAACGGAAATATATAAAAATCGAAAAAAGAAACAATAGTAAAGGAAGATTGGGATAAAGGGGATGAATGATGAGAGATGAGAGAAGAAGATAAGAGATTATTGTGCTGTGAGAGATGTCAAAGCAAAGCAAAGTATTAAACAGAGAGCAGATAGAGAGGCAGAGCATGCGTGAGCGTGAATCAGACCATAAGGTACAATCACCTTTTTGCCCTCCCATGTGCTCGGCTCTTTTTTTCTTTTCTTTTCTTCTTTTCACTTCCATCTGCTCACTTCTAGTTGCCAAGACAAACACTTTCACCGACGTCCAGCCAAACAGGGTTAAAGATATTTTCAGCTTTTTTTTTCTAATTTTTTTTATTTTAGTTCTTAGCATCCAATTATAATGCGTCGGTTTGTGCATCAATTTATTACATTCGAATAACTTTTTTGATGTTACAATACTTTAAGTAGTTTCACCTTTTTCTATCTAAATAAAATTTCAAGTTTAAGTTTTATATAAAGAAAAAATTTTAAATTTATAGTAAATCAACGTAATTTGAATCAAATTGTTTAGGATTTAGTCAATTGTAAATATTATTGATTTAGACTATAATTTTATTTTATATAATAAAAAATTTAGCTTTAATTTTCCTTTTTTTGACTGGTAGCTTTGCTATATTATCTTTTTTGAAGCAGCTTTAATATATTATTAGTATAATATTTGTTTAGTTATTTAATTATATATAACTATGTTATTAAAAGTATTAACTTATATTACAATTGTCTCAAAATTTATATAAAAAATAAAATTTTAAATAAATTTTTAATATCTCAAAATATAGTATTATTTTTATTTTTGTCCCTAAAAAATTTGATATGCTGTTTTAGTCCCTTATTTTTATAAATATTCTTATTTAGTTCTCGACATAAACTTATTTTAGACGATGATGTAATAAATAAAGATGAAGGTACATGACAATTGTGATAAGAATCATTGTTTTTCTTATTACCACTTATCATAAACAAGTTAACATCAAGAACTAATTATGATAATATTTAACAAATAAGAGACTAAAATCATATGTTAAATTGTTCTAGGGATCAAAATCAGAAGATACTATATTTTAAAATACTAAAAGCATATATATTTGAGCTAAAATCAAAATGTAGTTTGTTGACAAATAAAAATTTATATAATGAGTATATTTAAATTAATCTTATTGAAAAAATGTATACGATCCAATAACCTTCGGCGAAACGTCATGTGGTGTCGAGGGTGGGGTTGTTTTTTATTTTTTGCCTTTATTATAAGCGAAAGTTTTGAATGGATACACCAAGATCTAATAGTCTACTATTGTGAATACTTCTATGAATGTACTTTTGTTTGAAATGAAGGCCAATTATAAGATAATTGGTGCTAAGAAAGTTTAAATTGTTTACTTTAAATGTGTGGTCAATTGATCATTCTAAAATTGAGTTCTTAAAGACAAGATGAAAATGAGAATCAAAATGTATGTACTCATATTAGTTAATTAACAAATAAATAACATTGGCAATATAATAGTCCGGCAAGGTCAACACAAACTATAGCTTGTACCGAATAATAATTAGTATAGAAAAACTGAGTTAATAGTGACAAAAGTTATGAATAATTTAAAGTAGTTTAAATATTTAGTCGTCAGTGGTTATATAAGAGACAAAATTATAATCAAAATGATTCTTTTTTTTTTTTCGGTTGGTGAAACTAAAAGTAAAAGCATGTTGCGTATATAGACATATTCTTTTTGAAAAAGGAATTCTCACTTACCTTGGTATTTTATATGAAAAAATATTAGATAATTAAAATTCTTTATTTAATTTTTTTGTTCAAATAAGTTATTGACATTATTATATTTTGTATAGATAAACAGTCCATAACAAATTTAAAATTTGACTAGGTGTGAAAAATTAAATAATTTAGTAACAAGAAATTCCTTAAAATTTTATTAGGCTTACTTTTTTTTTTTTTTTTTGATGAAATGTGTACTAATTTCCATTAATAAGATAAGATAAGATATTAGTAACATAAAATGTATTATACACTCATGGATTTTTTCCCCCATTTATAGAGAACTCTTAATAGAGTTAAGGAAAAATAAGGGAGAAATAAATGGTAAGACTAGTCTTTAAGAATAAAAGAAAATATAACTTGAAATATAATTTATTAGTAAATATATTTATATTTTAATTTGATGGAATTATTATTTAGTTAATTTAAATATTTTATCATTTATTTAAGTAGTGTGAATAAAAAAATTAATATTAAAAGAGTTTTATTTCATAATAATTACTAAATTTAATTAATGTTCAATAAATTCTATAATGGTTAAAAAAAAAAACAAAAACAAACAATTTGGAGGGTAATTATGGGTTTTCGGGAGCTGGACCGGAAAGCTCAGGCAGGGTGACAGAGTGATACTCATCACTAGGCACCGGAGACTTGACGGCAGAAGGCGGTACAACCTTGCCGGCGGTCAACAAATGAACGTTACTCTTACTGCCACGTGGCACTAAAGCCTGTCGCCGGATATGGATAAGGTTTCATGATTGGAATTATCACTATTATTATCATTATGCAAAGGAAAAATATATCTGCCTTCTTATTGAACGAACGATGGTCCCTAGTCCATACACAAAATATCAACTCTGTTCTTGGATGAGACATAATATCGGAGAGAAATTCTTCGTACTGAAGTTTAGAAATAGACAAGCTCAGAAACAGACAAATTGGATCGAGAAGACTAGATAAATTTTTAGAATGATTTATATGATTTAATACGTTGAAAATTAATTTATGCATTTAAAATAAAAAGTTTAATTTGGAAATTTGCCCGTAACCTCTTTCATATTGATGTCGAGTCTGACGATTCCAGAATAGAACGGAAGATGCACTTATATACTTTTCTTGTCACTGCATAATTTATATCTTTGCTTTGTTTTTAACTTCAGATTCAGAGTAATTTATAGATAAAATTTTCTTTAAAATTGACAATATGTCTCAGAATTTATCTCTTAATATTACAAGTTTGTTTTAGGTGTAGTTACAATATACTTTTATCATGATTCATTATTATTGGGTTTTTTTATATGAATTATTTTGAGACTTATATGAGCATTTTTTGTAAGAATAATATTTATCGAACTATTATTAAAAAAAATTGCAAAATCTGCCTGACAAAAACGAATAAAACGAAATAGATAAATAAACCAAAAAAAAAAAAAGATAGTTAAAAAAATGAAAGATAAAGATCATAAAAATTGGTCAATGTTCACTATTTAATAAAAAAAATCGGTTCATTTTTTTTCAATTTTTACTGGATTTACATCGAATTTGTGTTAAACCACATTTGTGTAATCTAAGTCACTAAATTTTCGTGTCTTTTTTTTTTTTTCCTGTAATCTAAGTCACTAAATTTTGGATCCAGCTGATCGAGTTGATTTGAATTTAATTTGCAACCCTAAACTCCAAAAATGTAAAACCGCCATGCGTGGATTTTATCATTGAAACTGCGGAATACAAAATGTAAGAAGTTTAAATGAATTGAAAGCAGAAACATAATTAGAAATCAGAAATAATGGTTATTTTGCAGTTTCCTTTTTGTTTTCTTCCTTATGAATATAAATCGTAGATTGCTTCTCTTTGAACTTGTTGCGATTCGTAAATTGTCCAAGCAAGAATTTTTTTTTTTTTTTTTTGATTGTTGTCCAAGCTAGAACAAAACGCAAAAAAGTTCAATGCAATTATATAAATGACTAGAATTCACCTTCCAAGTTCCAAGACATAGAAAACAGGTTTAATGATGATTACATATATTTTTTATATATACAGATATGCGTGTGTGAAGCATGTCAAGAAAGTGGCAAAGCACATGGTTTGCCAATAGTATTGTTTATACTATTATGGACCCGTTTGTTTATACTTTTGGGCCTGTGGAACGTAATTCTTGCAAACTTAAAATGAAAAATTCCAGTATGAATATCGTTTGGCTTCAAAAGTAATGACCAAAACTTACTTTTCAGGTGAGAAAAATTAAGTTTGGTAGAAGTGCAGAAGGTGTTACGTCTCATTCTTATTTTCTGAAACTGAAATTTATTTTACCATAATACCCTCATCACTCTCTCCACCTACCTCATAAAGTGATTATATAATGTCTTTTTGATAATTATACTTTTAAAAATAATTTTACTTTATCATATTTAAATAAAAACTATTTAAACTTACTTTTGATATTATCCAAACCAAATACAAATTAATTCTTTTAAAAATAATTTTTTTAAAAAATTTCTTTCAAATTAATTTTTTCAAAAATAATTCTCCAAACTACATGATGTGTTAATGGATCAAACTTGGTCCATCTTGGCTTCTTCCTACGGAAGACCAAGGTAGCTCCATCATATTTTTTTGGTCAATAGACAGATACGTGAAATCTCGTTTGTCCTAATTAACATGGGCTTAGTATTTGTAGCAGCCCAGAACTTGGATTTTCTTTCCCCTAGTATTTTCCACCATACATGAATACTCAGCAGTCAGCACTAATTGGAATGATTAATAAGTGAATTTTAATTCTAATAATAGTTACTACTATGGGTAGAGAATCCTCTCATGTACAATTTGAACACGATCTAGCTGGTCATGTGCATATCTTTACTATTAATTTCTTATCTTTTTAATTTCTCATCCCTTTGACATAACTAACATTAAGGATGTATATATGACCAAGTCATCATATATGCAAATTGCACGTGAGAGGATCTTTCCTTACAACTAGGTTGTTCCACCGAAGTTTGGCGGTTGCCACGCTCCACTACCTCCATCAATAGCTAGGTACATCATGCAGGACGATGGGACCAGACAGAGGCCTCGACTTCTAAGATCTTGCTTTGGCTCCGAGTTTTTGCCGTCTGTGGCTAAACCCTGACATTATGCATATACATAGTGCATGCAATTTCAGTAACAATTTTGTTGCTGTATACAAGATATATGATGTTATTGAATGCTGAATAGTGTTATGATGTTTGAATATACTTATTTATTGAGTAGTAAAATTAAATAGTGAAAATTTCATGTTCATAAGTGGGGAATCAGAAAAACTGCAGTTGACAATATTATTTCTTACCGCCTTAATCTATCTGATTCCTCTCTAATAAATGTAAAATTCCCATTATTTACACATAAACTAATCAATATCCGAAGGACACACAAAATAAGTGTGTAAAAATATCATTGTTCCATCGAATATGCTAATAGTATACTGCCCCCACTAACCCAAAAAAGAAAAACAATATATTATTACATAAAATAATGTAGAATTGAGTTCATGGTAAATCTTATACTATTTACTATTAAATTTTATTGTATTTACATATTTATAATTTCTAACTATGTCACGTATAAGATTTATTATGAACTAAAATCTTATTAACATCACTTTAATGATTGTATAATGGTAGGGCCCTAACCTCTTGCCTCACTCTGTTGGTCTGGTTCCGCGATGACTTCATGTATGGAACGTTCAGTGTCTGTACATGAGGACTTTGTAAGAACTAAATCATAAAGATCCTATTGTCTTCTATTAGTCAATTGAAATTGAAACCCTAGCTAAGGAAGAATATGGATAAGATGTTCATGAATAAAAAACATTAGGTTATATCAGAGAGTGAAAGTATAGGCACCTCTACTTGACTTTGGAGGAATTTAATGTATCCAATAGCCTCCATAAGTACGGATGCTGTATCTGTCTGCAACATCTCCACATTCCACAAGCATATATAACATTTATCTCATTGTATTCTAATGGTACAATTATATATCTCTCATAATGATAATGTATACATAATTTTGTCTTTTATTATTTTGTCAAGGCAAGTTTTTTGCACCCCCATATTTAAGGCAAGTTAAAGATAATATAAATTTTAAAAACATTTTGTGTATTATAATAAAAATAAACGACTGGAATAAACAAAATCAAAATGGTGCACATATATAGAGTAGGATGAGCATTTCTCAAACTCATGGATAAAATTAATATTAATCCACATCATTTTCACCATCGATCAATGTACCTTAAAGTTATATTGCACCAATACTATTTTTAAATAAATAAAAATATTTACATTTATCCATATATATACATATTTGTATTTATTTACTTCTCTAAGATTTGGTGGTGTGCATTTAATTAGAAACCATTGATTAGTCAAATTTCCAAAAATTAATTTTTACAAAGAATTATTTAATTATTTACTTATTTAAATGTGAAAATTATAATATATATATATATATAGAAACAAAATAGAATTATTTCAATAATTAAAATATTAAATGAACTTTTTGGGTTGATGATGACTCACTAAAAACATAATCGATCAAATTCACCAAAGACATAATTGATCAAATAAATTAGTAATTATTTGACATTCATCCATTAAGGAGTAGTAAGCACCCTCCTTTTATAAACAGTTCTGTTATTTGAATACTAAATTGGGATATCAAATGTGTACACCTTAAGTACACTTATCACTACTTTTTTTTGTTTTGGTTTTTTTTTTTTCTGGTAAGCACACTTATCATCGCTATTTATGTTACAAATCATGATTTTCTTGCAGTGATTTCTAAAATGATGGGGAAAAAATACTTCTGTTTTCTTAATACCTAATCACTGGCAAATGCTCTCTTTATTGATGTGCTATTATATATGCTTACATAAGTTTTAAACAGATATCTCACAAATTCATAATCATTGTCACATTCATGTTCTCGGTTTTTTTTTACCCCTAAATAAATGGTCCACAAATTATTTGTGAGGTCAGTGTACTTCTTTGTCTCTATCTTATATTTTCTGTTTGCACTGGCTCTATGTGTGTGATCTAGGTGTGAAATTCTTCAATAAATTGAAAGTACTGCTGTACATACCCTAGCTATAGCAAGTTCAAGCACTTACTACGTACTCATGGTAGTGAAAGTAATGTACCTTGCCAAAAGGAGCCACCAACTGCTGAAGAGCTGCTATCCTATCTCCTAGTTTCTCTTTCCTGACCTAAAATTACAAAGAAAGAATTAAAAAAGCAGATACTTACTCAATGCAACCTACATTACCTAGACACAAAAAATATATAGGAATAAGCTTTTTCTTTACATTAAAAAAAAAAAAATAGCAAAGAAGACATTTTGAGAGAATAAAAAGTTTTTATGAATTCTGCACTATTAAATCCCATAATAGGTTAAATAATGGGACTCTAAATTATATATATTTTTGTTGGAGGTGAAATTCTCTCATATAAAAATTTTATATAAATTTATTATGTGCGAAATTTTACTATTCAATTGATTGAATCTCCTGTGTGGCTCAAGCCAAGGCTTCAATGATATATATATATATATATATATATATATATATATATATATACATATATAAGGCACCTTCAAGGATTGGCATGATGAGCGTGATTCGGGTCGCGATTTCTTCGATGCAATTTGAGATTGAGATGCCTTTGACGACTCCATCAAAGTGCTTGGTCTTTTTGTTTCTGCCATGCCATTGGTGAAGTGTGATGGCTACATATGCAACAAAAAATGAAAATACTAAAGATAATTGGTTAAGTAATAATTGAAAGTGTGGGTCTCTTTCAACAAGATAAAGAAAGACAGAAAGAAGGAAAGTAGAAGCCAAAAGAAAAATAAAGGCAGAGAAACTCTGATTAAAGATATATGTGTGTGTTTAAAGCTGAGGAGGATACCTCTAATCTAGCCAAAAAAAAACAAAGTGAAGACTGTTTCTTGATGCTAAGTTACTAATAACTTTTACAGTAAAGGGTATAGGCCCTTTTTTTTTTTTTTTTGAAAAAAAATTGAAACTTATATGCTGACCAATTTTATTAATATGTATATATTCATCAAGATCATCACCAGTTCTTTTTTCTTTTTTTTTTTTTTTTTTTTTTTGAAATCCAGTTCTTTTGTTCTTAGGTTATACATACATCATATCCTGCAATTCTTTTAAATAGAATCCGAAAATTAATGTGATCACTTTTGAATTTACTTGTGTGTGTGCGTGCGCGCGCGCGCACGTGCTCGCGTGTGTGTATCTTTGACATAAGAAAATATACAGAAGAAGACGAAAATTTTTTAATTGGAAGCTGCTGCTGATATCACTGAGTAACAAAAAGAATTGAAATCACTAACTGCAGTTAAATAAAAAAAATTACATAACTGAACTATCTAGGGCTGCTTTTTCCCTAGTGGGGAATCTGCTGCTGACGCCACTAATATTCAAATGAAGACTCAACTAAGAGACTGACTATGTTTTATTAATTTTGTTTTTTTTTTTTTAGAACACTAGTATATGAAGTCTACTTAACTCTAACAAATTTGACTCAAGTCAGGTTCATCCATTATGTTTTATTAATTTGCTTATGGAAGAAGAAGTAGAAATACTTACATTACGAGAGTTATTACATGATGAGGACCTGTCAGTGGAGTACTGCATCTGATCAAGACCACAAAAAAGGTTCTCTGTAAATTCACCAAGACCATGATCCTGTGAAGTACACTGGCTCCAATTCCCACTATGTGATTGTGTTGTTGAGGCTAATTGATTTGAGTACTGCATGCTTGAAATTGCTGGGGAAGGAGATGAGTGGTTCAAGTTTGAGATATTTATGCTAGGATAAATCTGGCTAAAGTTCCCTCTACTTGGTACTCCTTTACCTCCATAACTAGGATAACATTTTGCACTAGTGGAGTTAAGGTCTCCCTGAAAAAGGGCCTTCAGCAAGTGCCTCTCACTCATATCTTTGTTGGTTAAGCAGGTTTCTGCATCACTTCTCCAGTGATGGTAACCTAAGTCTTGGATCACAGAACTGTTCAGGTTTGGCTTGAAGTTACCAGCATCCCTATATATATATATATATATATATTTCAACAAGGAGGAAAAGAAATTTTTAAAAAATATTGAATATACATTAATACATATATGCTAGCTTTCATATACTTGTAATGGTGAAGGAGACAAAGCCCTAGTCTAGTACATACATATGAATGAAACACACAATAGATCGTATAAAGTACAACATGGTCAAACCAAAAAAAGAAAAAACCACGTACTATGCATTTGCGATTAAACAAAAAAAAAAAAATTAAATCAATTCGTACTGGCTGCTACAAGTATATATGTAATCCTTTAAGAACCTTTTTAAGAAAACCTGGATAATCAAGTGAAGCCTATGAGTATGAACAAACACTATGAAGGAACTTAAAACAAAGTTATATATATTTGGTGTCGAAGAATGGTATAATCCTTCAACAAATTTTCAAGGAAACCTGGATATAATTGAGTGAAACCTATGAGTACGAAGAAAGCATTATGAAGGAACTTACAAAGCTGTAGCTGGTGTCCAAGAATGGCTGCTTCCAACACCATAGCAAGATGGGGTCGATGTAGAGGAAGCCTCTAGTTGTTGTTGTTCTTGGAGCCGATGGAGATTGGTAGGTTCCATAATGATAAATTTATTGTATGGTCTAAAAGGGATGAAGGTATTGAATTTGAAAATCCCAAGATGAGTACAAATTGATTAAAATTAAGTAGCAAGCCTTTGGCAAATGGAATATGCCACTCTATATTCAAAGGAACACAGTTAAATGTTAGAGGGTTATACTCACGTACGCACATATATACCTCGCTCTGCTTTTCGCCACTCTTGTGAGTTTTCCTTTTTGCTCTTCTAAAGTTTGCATCCACTAAAGTAGCCTTCAAAGAAAAGGAAGAGAGCATAAGTATATCATCTCTATAACTCTTTCTGACTACTAATAATTTATTTTCCTTTCAGGCTAACTTTAATTTGTTTTTCTTAAATAAAAAATAGTTTTGTGCTATAACATTCTCCATGCCCTTTTGCTGCTCTCTCTCCAAATATGAGCATTTTGAGCTCACTACAGTCACATGAACAAGAAATTCTTATTGGCGTTCTTACTCTGATTCGCTCATTGTGTGTTGCAATAGTTTTGTTAGTCACCTTTTTATGCTAAACCACTCACATTTATGGTTAGTTTTTTTTGCCCCGACAAATTTGATGTGATCACAATGAATGGATTAAAACACACTATATCGATCATAATTAAAAATTAGTAACATTCAAAAACTGTTACCAAATTATGAAATAGTGTTAATAATTACATTGGTAACATTTTTTCAAATATTGTATTTAGATTACGTTACTAAAAGGTTTTAACAACAGTTTATAGCAGCATTTATTATACTTTTAACAACATTTATCATACTTTTAGCAACATTTATAAAAATGTTATGTTAATTAGATATTGCTAAAAGTTGAATATGTAGTAGTGACAAGAGTAACAATATACTCTATACTCTAAGAGCACTTAAAAATTTCTTTTTATGAATAAGATTCCTTTCCCTATTCATCATTATGGGGGAGAAAAGAGAGAGAGGCAAAAAAAAAACTACCTTCCCTTCGATCTCAGCGCTTTAAAAGGAAAACAAAAATCTGCAATAAGAAATGATAGCAACCATGCTTGAGATAATTAGTTTTCTGTCTTATATCCCTTCCATACAAACGTCAGGATTCAATGATTTGTTTGGATAAAAATATTCTAATGAGATAGAAGAAGCGATCACGGGAAAAGATTAATGTTTAGCTAATGATATAATTAATTTATTAATCACTATTAGCTAAGTCAGCGATCAGCCAGTTGTATTATGTCATTGACCTTTTTGACCGGGTATACGACATTTCATTTGTCAATGGACTTTGGACTAATAAAGTAACTCAAAGTTATGATACCTCAGTTTTCTATAGTGCTATTTACTAGGATAATTGCTTATACTAATAATGCACGAATTCATGCTATATACATAAAAGAGTTAAAAAGATAATTTAGGAGGAGAAAATAGTGAAAAGAGGTAGTTTTAGGCAGACTGAAGAAGGTGCGGCTAAGGAGTTCTTAGGGTTTATGTGTATAAGAAAGTATAGACTTCTTGTGAATAAGTGTCTTGTAGTTTAGAAGACATGTCATAAATGAATGAGCAATTAGTTATGTTAGCCGGTAGAATGGTCTGTATCACTAAAGCTGGCAGCTCAGTTTCAACCAAAATGTTACATTAAGGTGGCTTAAAAGATTAAATGCTATATTAAAGTAAGCAATAACTTGAAAGATCAAAGGTTCTGAAAGTATTGGGTTATGTAGCTGCTCAATTCATATAATTAAAAAAAATTTCTAATAAAAATCAATTCAATAGAATTTACACATTTGTATTCCTATTATTATTGTTATTATTATATTCAATATTTCATTTTCTTTCTTCACAAATAATAAAGAGAAACAGAAATATGTTCAACGGTGGAACAGGAGCAGCAACTTTAATGTGGTCAATATATAGCCTTTTATACTTTTTGTGCTTGTTTAATCAACAAAAGTAGAGTCATATGCATATTCAACAAAATCCACAGCATAAGAATCAAGCCAAATCTAGAATAAGAATCGGGCAATAAACATTTTGCTTTGGTACAGATCACATCATGTTGGAGTGCATGTAACCAATTATTTAAATTGCGGTTGTGATTGCAAATCCAGCCACAATTGTAGTTGATTCTATTGTGGATATTACGGAACGTGCATTCTAGCTATTGCTAAAACTTAAATAGAGCTTGTTGCAGCCTAATGCAGTCTTGATGCAGCATGTTGTGATTGAAGATAGTTACATTGCAGTCGATTTCGATAATTAGGGAATATACCACAATCTCAATGTGATGTGGCCATATTGCTTGATAGAGTTTGCAATTTAAAATCTTGCTTGTAACTTCGATTGTGCACTAAAGTAACACATATAAAGGATGGAAATCTTTCTACCATTCATGATTTGTTACCTAAAAGACAATATACATATAGTTGATAGGTGCTTTAAGTTTTTAAAATTTTTTAAATACTTATTAATTTTTAGGTGAAAATACATAAATAATAAGACAGGAAAGAGAACATGGTTTGTAGACAGAAAATTCGACTCCCGTATCAATAAAATGCTCCGATTAACATTCGAAAATGAAGCGCAAAACAGTCTACAATATTATTCTAATTAATTATTTTTCATCACGGAGATTAGCCCGTCCTTCGAATTGTAAATATATATGTTGAAAGTTAAGAAGCCATGTAACAAATGACAAAATTAATTTAAAGCTTGTTATGTATAAGATGTCAGGTCTTAATCTGAATGACCATGGCTGGTGCGTGCCTCTATGATATAGGTTGTCGCCACCTGAAAGAATTAAACTTCCAAATGTTTCCAACTTGCCTAGCTAGTTGAATAAACGATTTTCATTCTCATAGAACAGACACTGGAACTATCAGAATTGACCACTATTTGACATAATAATACGATAAACGCCAACTCATTTCCATATGAATAGTTGTACTTAGCTTTCTGTGAACTAATCACATCGCACAGCATGATATTGTTAAACAGAAAAAGATCCAGCATTAATGGAATACTTTATAAGTTTTTGTTTAATTAATTTTTTCTTTTTCTTTTTTTGAAAAAAAATCTCTCATGAAAAACTTATTATTAGTTCCTATATAATTTTTTATTCATCTTAACTGCTTAACCTCAAATTGACACAAAAACTCTGTACATTAACACCAACCCATAAAGACATATATCTACCACGCGTTATGTCCTACATAGGTAGTACAGCTAATTAAACTTGCATGCATGCATGGTTTAACCCGGAAACTAGAAAATTCTAACATGTTTTATGGTTAATGTGCTAAATATATAAATAATCCCCTAGGAGTTACGTATGGCATCATATTCAGTAAAGTGAGTCATATAATATTTGATCAGCCCCACAATTGTTCCCATCAGAGAGAAAAGATGATGGAGGAGTGAGAGATCAGAGTATGGGCAAGGGCAAGCTTTGCTTTGCTTTTATTACTTTTCTTCCTTTACACTTCTGGCATGCATGTCCTTCCATCTATATCCAATATATACAATAATAATATTCTTATATTGTATAGAGAGAACAACCATTTCCCCACAACTTTAAATTAAGCTTTTCTTCTTTATTCATATCCTTTTCCTCCCTTTCCTTCCCTTATGTCATCTTTCACTTATGTCTCTTGATGTATAATCACGAGAGAGAATCATTTCATGAAAACATGTTTCTATCTATGCATATACACCCCAACTTTGAATACCAATTGGCTCCTTCTCCAAATTAAAGTCATCAGAAGATTTTAACTATCTCAAGAAATGGTAATAGAGATTTCATGGGAAGAATATAATAAGCTAATTTAATTTTCTTATACTTTCTTTCACCGATTTGGTGTCGTGAATTCCAAAAGAATAAAACATAATGGCATGCTTTTCCAAATGATATATAATTAATTAAGTCCATGAATATAATTGCCCAAAAAGCTGCTGGAAAATTCTCCCACTGATCTGCTTCAAATCCCTCAAATTACTCGCGTGTCAGGGCGAGGGTATGGGGTTTGTAGTAAATTAAAATGCATGGAAATTTTCCATGAATGGACTGAAACCGATGAACTGAGTTACTGAGACAAACCGCATAGTAAGTCCTTCAGATGTATATAAATATATATGATGTAATGACGGGAAAAAAAAAGAAAAGAATACATGCATGTTTTCCCTACTTTGAAGTGTCAAACCCAAGGTATTATATAATTAAACAAATTTTAATCATAAAATTCCTCCCAACTTGCACATATATAAGCAATAAAAATTATTTTGTGTGTATATTATATATGGTATTGAAACAAAATATATTAATGTATACGAGTGGGTAAATATCAAAATTTATTATGTATGGAGATAAATTTTATGCAAGAATGATATTATATTTGATCTGAGTTTCTTATTCATTAATCTGAGCCCATCTCACCACATACATAAGAAAAAATTCTCCCTTTTTTCAATCTGGCCATCAATCTCTTACCCTTTATCCACATCTTGACATGTGTCTCATATTAATAGCAAGCATCTCTCCCAACTAGGGATGGCAAAAATAACCATTCAAGCGGGTACCCACAGGGATTACCAACAACAGGGACGGGGAAGGAGACGGGAACAGATTTGGTCTCCACAGAAATGGGTGGATGTCCCTATTTAGCTAATGGGGGTCGGGACGAGGGATAAGATCATCGCCCTATGGAGACCCACGAAGTCTCAACTTATATATATATATATGTCTTATAATAACTAAATATATGATTTTACTACATATGTTTTTCTTTGACTTGCACATTTATTAGGAAGTTTATTAATTGAATTTGGAATTTGGATATTTGAGTTCGAAATTTAGATATTTATAATTTATGATTTGTGATTTGGATATTTCTTTTGTCTTGTAATGGATTTGTAATTATATATTTTATTTTTAATTTAAATTGTATTGTATTGTATTGGATAATAATATGAATATGGATGTTTTATTAAGTTTAAAAGTATTTTCTTTATATTTTTATCTTTTTTTAGATTTTTTTATAGAAACCTACGAATATCCACCGAGAACGGAGAATGGGCACCCGCAATGGGGATGGGGACGAGAATAGGGGGCAAAATCCTAAACTGGGACGTGGGCGAGGGCATATCCCCACCTCCATGGGTACCCATTGCCATCCATACTCCCAACCCTCTATCAATAGCATAATCAATGGTTAGAGTGTTCATCTCAACCTAGATATCAAACCATGCTTATAAAGATATAAAATCATTTATATGCTTCTATCTAATGGTTTAAGTTTTTGATAAAGATAATTTATGATAACTCTACTCTCTATACCTCTAGTTGAGACAACAACAATATTTAATATAAAATTTTGATATTAATCAAAAGTAATTGATTATAGTAAAAATGGATTACATCCCCAATCTCCAAACGAACTTTATCAAAACGGTTAGAAATTCAAATATGAAATCCTCACTCTAAAAAGAATTTTACCTAATTACCACTCAAATTTAAAATTATGTGAACAATTTCTAGCACCTAAAGAAAATCATGATATACAAATAATCAAACTTATAACATTACTAGTTTACTTTCCTTTTTTGTTTTGTGAAAGCTATCTACCACCGGAATGTGTTTTGAGAGAAGCCCACAATGGACTACCACGGGAATTTGCATCAATGCACTCTTTACATGTCTTACAGTTCCATCAACTAAATTATCTCAAGGAGACTTAATCATTTACTATCATTTATATGCAGTGTAAGAGTTTTAAATTACTTTCTTTGTTTAAGCCACTTAGGATTTGGCTACTGTTAATTGGGTTTAGGTAATTTGCATGAAGTCATAAATTTAAAACCCAATATCATCGATGTGTCAGAAAAAAAATTACTTTCTTTATTTGGTTATGATGAGATTCCCCGGCCATCTTTCGCATCACTTGATCACATCCAACTTATTACAATGCATGCATATAATATAGTCATAGCTGCTTTTCAAAAACTACTGCGCACCAAAAGTATTATATAGTCTTTTGCAATTTCAACTTTCTTCTCTTATTCTTATCGTTTTATAGGGTCTAGCTTGAAAGATAGATTCCATGGACTTTCCTCTTTGAGGATCGACGGTTTAATGAGCAATATTAGTTCCTATGGCTACATGCAACAGCCAATGCCTTTTCCTCTTTTCTTTGGTAGCTTTTCTTCCCTTTTTTCCCCATCTTACGGATTAGAGTTCGTATATCTCCCTTAATTACAAAGCGATTTCTGAACCCAAAAAAAAAAAAAAAAAGTAATTTCAATCATATATATAGGACATACAACAATTGGCACTTTGATATTATCAAATCTTTGTTTGACTAATTGTTCAGCCATGATTGAATCTTTTTGTTTCTGGATTATATAAATGTCATAGTACCAAATTTTGTTTGACCAAACAAGATATTTCGATAGGGTTGCTAGCTTATCCTCTATAAAATGACCACAGTAAAACTTTTGTTTCTGCCTCTTCAATTATTTAATCACTTTGAGAATAGGTGTTATAATCTACAACTCCTTTCAGTCAATTGTTGACGAATAAAACCCTCAAACGGATACTAATTTCATTGCTAAAGGTTTTTTGGTACATAATTTCATTGTTAATGTAATCCAATATTCATTATAAAAGAAAAATGAATTAAGAATGAGCTTAAGGTTTCAATATTCTTTTCTTTTCAATTTTTTATTAAAAAAAACATAGAAAAGTAAATGAATTAATAGAATTGTAGAAAGATGTTCAAAAAAAAAAACTGGCCTCAAAAGTTTGTGGCGTAATATTGGATAACCCCAGGTGAAGCCATTGTCTTGGGCTCATCCATCCCGTCCCACCCTTGTAAAATATGGGCCGAAGAAGATTGGAAGAAGGTGCATATCAATCTTAAAGAGCCTGATGATTTTTTTTCTTTAATATTCTTGTCGGGTTTTTTTCTTGATGTTGGGAGGTGAATGCGATGTATGATATTAAATCTCAAAAACTTTTACTACCTGAAAATGATCGCAGAATCTGTACTATACTAGAAATTGGAGTTATAAAAGTATTTGAATATATAAAATAAAATAGTTTATACGATTTTTTTCCTCTTATTTGAATAATTAAGCATACGAAATTGCCAACACCTTCAAAGTTCAGCTGGTGCATGTAAAACCACATGCATAAGCGATGCTGTGTGGAGCAGAGTGATTCTCTCCCCATATTTCCCGCAAATATGCCGATTTCGATAATGTTTATCAACATATGACCATAGGTCCATTCCCAAACATTTGCTCGTAATTGTTGAGAGTATATAAAGGAAGAATTGAGTCGGGTTTAATTGAATTCGAACCTAATTCAACAATTTGATCAGGTTATTTATGTGAAAATAGATACGAATCGACCCAAACCAATTCTAAATTGATTTAGATTTTTAAGTTTTTAAGATGAATCTGTCAATGAATATCCTTAGTTTTCATTAAATTGAACATCAAAGTATCATGATAGATATTTCCATGGGTTTGTCTTAAATACACCATGTTTATTATGGTGCTTACCTTGTCCATCTAATGGCTCAGTGGCAATTATATATTGATGCACCAATCAAATATGATCCGCTCTAAACCTCTCAACTCTCTGATCTCTCTCAACCACACTATGTTCGAACGATCTCCCCCTCTTTCGGCCACCATCGAAGCCAATTCCTACCGTCGCCAAAACCCAACTCCCATAACTACATCGCCTAGCACTCATCAAAGCAATCCTTGTTGGCACGATGAAGGTGACCAGTGAATGCTGCAGATCTACGATAGAGGTTGCACTCCATGCTCGACATGCGAGTGACCCTCATGGCAGTGGTGGAATGACTTCAACAGTGGCAAGAGAGGAGTGGACGACTCGCAGATCTAAAGGCAAAGCAATCATCGCCACCAAACACCATCGTGCTCCCAAAACTGCTAGGGTGGTTTGAATGGTTTCACCACCGAAGAAATCTCAACCATTGGAGGCTACCACTGTCTCATTTCTACATTCCTTCATTCCCACATACTAGCTTCCTTTCTCCATAGTAGCTAGAGCCCAAAATGTACTCTTTCTCTAGATCTCTCTTAGTCAGTAATTAAGCTCCTCTTCATTTTCTCACCTCTACTTCAATTTGATTCTCAAATCCTTGTTCTTTGATATCTAGTTTCAGCTTTATGGTACCCAAAAGATGTGGGAAATGGAAGAAAGATCCAATTTTGGAAGCTAAATTATTGTTATTTGAACTTGTATGAGTATGAGGATTCATAAGATGCTATCATTGTAAAGTTGAATCATTTTTTTTTATTTTAATATTCAAAGATTGTTATACTTTCTAAAAATTAAATGTATGAGTGTGATAATCAGTTTCACTAATTAAGAGTTATTGATGAGAAAGCACTTCCATATGCTGAAGATTTACCTGGGCTTGTCAAAGATTCTAATTTCATTGGAATAGTAGCATGGAAGGGTGAAGTGGACTGGGAAGGCAACGATGAAGGAGTTGGGAGAGAGAAGATGTGTGTGTGTGTGTGTGTGTGAAGTTTTAAGGTCCATTAGTGGTGTTGGTTGTATATTAACCTTCACCAATAGATTATACGATATATCATGCACCATAAATAATCCGATGCATTGTAGAACAACTCTATTTCCAATTAAGTATTGGAGAGGACCTTCTTCACTTTTACACTCAAAGAAATTCAAGTAGCTACCATATGCATTCCACTTAATTTTTGTTTATAAATACCTATAATCGTAATTGTTATTAATACTAATTTTTCCTTTTGGGATTGTTGCAAGCCTTATGTATTCTCTTTCATGTTGCATCCATATGGATGTGTAAAGATACCTACTTGACTTGAAGTCATAATGTTCATGGGATCCATATGCAAAAATCAATTACATATCCTGGCAAAAAAATATCAGTAGAATAGGAAGCAGAGATTAAGGGGAAAAAAGAAACAAATATTAGCTGAGAAAGTATTGGATAAAAAAAAAACAAAAAGTAATTATAGTTTTGCTAATTATAGTTCTTAGAGCCGTTAATAAAGTTAAAAAAAAAAAAGAATAATTGACTAAAAATAAAATATTAAATGTATAAAAAATTTAAAGTTTTTTATTCATTAAAGAAACTAAATAAAAAAATAAAAAAAATAGAATGAACAATATTTTCAAAAATAAAGTAAATGGTAACCTAGTCCAAGATATTGCTCGAGCGGCTACACATAACACGGATCCCTCCTAAGATTGCCTTTCATTTCAATGACGTTTTATACCTTTCATGTGGGCCTATAAAGTGGGCTAACATTTGCCTAGTGGTTTTAACTCATACTGTTAGCATTTGTCATGGATTCATATGTATAAAAGAGGAAAGTGGAAGGCTTACACTTGAGCTGCATCATAGTTGTTAGCTTTATTTGGTCATCGTCATTCTTAAAATTTGATAGACTTAAAATTCTGGTTCATGACACATATAATAGATGTAACCTTTCATACTTGATGTAGTTCTGAGAAATTATAAAAAAATAAAATTATATCTTTATCAACAATTATAACTTTTGATCTAATAGCAAGCACTGGATCTAACAATAATATTAAAAAGCAAGTGTGTGGATTTAAGGGACTTAGGCTTCATTTGTAAAAGATTTTTTTTCTTCATCTTTAGTAATGCATTTAATTCAATGCATTAAATTTAATCCCTTACTATTGTATTTATTCTGAATTTAGTTATTCACATATTAATATCTCTGATACCATAACATGAATCATCTCTTCCATAACTTTAAGTTTTTGGATAAAAACACATGAATGATTTTATATATTAACAAGTTCTTTGATTGTTCAAATTTTGTATCAATTTAAGTTTTTAAGAGGTGATTTGGAGATAAATTTATTTTGATTGCGTGTGGACTTAATAAATTGATGTATGTTTTAACTAGCGGGTTACTAAATTGAAAAAGCTAATTTGCGATAAACTAAATTGAGAACATTATGGTGTGTTTGGTTTCTATTTTGTATTTTTTGTATTTCCTATTTTCACAATTTCATAAATGAAATAGTGGGAACTATAAAAATAATAAAATTAAATTCTATTTCGTGTTTTTATTTCTTATTTCCCCTAAGTTATTCATAAAATCCTGAAAATAAATAATATAAGAAATAAAAATAAAAATAAAATAGGCTCTTAATTAGCGTCTCTCACTGGAATTAATTTGAGCATTAAGATTCTTGATATATATGATGTAGTCACTGATTATTGCTTGTTATTATTGATTATATTTCGTGCCTTGTTAACCTCTAATTTTTCAAAACAAGTGTTTAACTCTTTGTTTTTATCAAGTATGAAAGCCCTACTAAATCTGGTTGTATATAATTTCCAAAGAATCAAATAAAGAAAAGAGAAAGTTTCATTATAAGATGCAAGCTGATCAAGAAAATTGTCAATATGCATAAGTTGCATGATATTGATAGTGCTAAGGGATATTGAAATATAATATCTCGATTGAAGAGTGGAACTCATTTAAGGTTAGCTCTGTCTTTTTGAAGTGTTAATCCCAATTTTTTTATTTGCTATATACGACCCTTCTTATGAAGAAGATATCATCGAATTGAAGGCCATGCAACACAGGCCACCATGCCAACTCCAGAAACTTTTAGATATTCATAAAGTTAGAAATTTGTTTTTTATATGATTTAATATTTTAATTATATGTGGCATTAAAAATATAATTGAAATAAAAGATAGAAATAATTTTTATAATAAAGGCCTGAGTAAAAATATATAAAGTAATGATATTTTTTCCTTATTGTAAAACTATCTAAGAATTTTTCAGCCAACTTTAACCTTGAAACCAAATATAACATAAAAATCACTTTGTTGAAAAAAAAAAAAATGCAAGCGTTAACAATGACGTGGCTTGTATCGCTATTGATTTTCTGGCAGACTTTTTGGGCATAGTAGCCCAGGATTAACTTTCTTGTAAACTCTACTCTTAGTGCTTGTTTGTTTTAATTTTAAAAAAATTAATTATGAAAATAAAATTTTTTATATAACTAAAAAAGTTAAAATAATTTTTTAGAAATTTTAATTATTTTAAAAAAATATCTAAATATATTAAAAATAATTTATTAGTAAAAAAAGTATTTTTTTAACCAAGAAAACTTACTTAAATGCACCCTTAGGCTCCAATATGTAAAAGGTGTTAACAATGATGTGGCAGCCAAAAGACCAAAGAATCATTCGTGTACATTGTATCAAATTTTTAGTAAATATAATTTTAATGTACTCTTAGTATAAATTTTTTTATATAGATATTCAATTATTTATTATTATATTAGTAAAAATATTTAACTCAATTATTTATCGCTTTAAAATTATTACAAATAAAAATATGTGATTGAAAATTAGTATAAAACTCTTTTATATTAATAATATACCAAAATTAATTTTATTTTTAAATATTTTTAGAGTAAAAATATAACATTAAAAATATTATTAGAATAAAGGATTAAAATTATCTATATAGCTGAGATAAAATATCATAAATAATATATATAACATAACTAAATTCTTAGTCTAAGAGTATATAATTTTTTTTTTCATATATTATAGCCCTATTACATATTTATTTTTGAAGAATTGAAAACAGAAAGAGACATTGCTATATTAGAAACAGTCGATAAGCTAACATCGCTTAATTATTTAAAATAATTTAGCACTTAATCCTCTTGAATAAATTTAGCATTAAAAAAAATTTACTTTTACATAAACTAATTCAACTCAATTAAATTAATTAAGATGAAATAGTCTCTAGATATTGGTTTAGTCAACAAAAGAGAACTGCCACTAAGCTAGCCATTAATTAGTTGGACCTTTCCTCTTTAGTGCAAAAGCAAAAATGGCATTTGCAAGACCAGAAATCACCTTTATTCTTGAGTGAATTTATTTATATCTATAAAGCAATAAGGTTGAAGTTAACAATGGAAAAGCTTTGTTGCGTTGTCCTCCAGAGAATAGATCATGGATTACACCACAGTCTACAGAGCAAAAAGCTTTGTTTTTTTCTTTTTTTGGAAAAATCAGAACCATAACATCAAATCAAAGCAAAGCAAAATGGAGTGGATGATTCGGATACTCAATCCATGCGGATATGCCTTGTGTCTGTACAGATATGGCATTCCTCTAGCATTATGGTATTGGCTTCATATATAGATATGTCTCCACTCTTATGCTATTGTTTATGTAACAAGATTTGAAGATTGGTCCTTTTTTTTTCTTTTTTCTTTTTTTCTTTTTTTTTGGTTTTTTGGGGGCTCCAGCAGCATTTAGCTGAATTGATTAAGCCGCAACTTGACCCATCTTTATGTATTGGAACATCTCTTTTGAGAACAAATATCATTAGCAATATCTTCAACATTCAAACAATATAGGAAGTTAAATGATGACTTGGTACAGATAACCAAGAATTTACAGAAGATGACGAATCTTTAGATACAAAGTCCTAATTTGAACTAAGTGAAGATAACGATGAAAAAGAAATCATGAGAGGTGAGAACAAGCTTTTTGTTTAACATATGAATGATGCTATTTGTATAAAATGTTTTATATTATTAATAAATTATATATTACCATATGTATGATTTTTAAGTAGTTATTATAAAAATAAAAATCAGAAGGAAAAGTTTTGTCTGTTGGTAGAGGTTCTACCTAATTTAAATAGAATTATCTCTAATAAGAAGATATATGTGATTTCATCAAAAATAAAATATTTTTCAAAATATGACAATACATAAATTAATACCTAAGTTAAAAAAAAAAAATTATACTAACAATATATTAAAATTAAATCTCATAATTGGTTAGTTTTCTACGATCTTATTCCACCGGCAGACCAAATAGACCTTTAATTTGGCATCGTTCTCTTTGTTTTCTTTAGGAACATGAATGCACGATGGATGATTTTATCAACAAGGGGCGACTACCATCCCGTCATTTTGGCACAAAATTCGTAAGTTCTAAATTCTGTGCACTGAATCGAGCTACTTATTAAATCAGAACATGGGATATGCAACAGTTAAAATATAAGCCATTAGATTAATTTCAAAAGGGATTTTGAATTTGATGATTGATGTACTGCACTTTAAGAATCTTTTCATTTTGGCCTCAATGTTCACTGCAAAGGTTTATGTTTAGACCATGTGCATTTATGCACCCAGTGACAAGACTAGTTAAAGTTTCTGCAAACCTACAAAAATGCCGGAAAACGACCTATGTGTTTCAACCTGAATCCTTGAGGAAGCACACACACATGCTATTATTCCTTTTAGCGCTAAAGTGCCAATGTGGTCTTCATGAATCGTTGTCACCGACATTGTGGGCAATTTTGCCTCAAATAAGACTTGATTAATTTAACTAGTTTGGTACTAATTTTTTTTAAATAAGATCTTGAGTTTAAATTTTATGAATAAAAAAGATTAATATAAAAAAATTATTCTTATAATAAAGTGACATAATTTAAATTAAATTAATTATAATTCAGTAGATTGTAAATAGTAGTAATATTAGAAAGAAAGTACTAGCTTCATAAACCGTTCATCCTCAACATTATTAACTCCTTTGAGGACAAACCGACTATTGACTATCTGATCACAATTCCAGAATATTCTTTTAAAAAAGATGGGTAATTAAGAAAAAGAAAAACAATCAGAATTAAAATTTATAGAAAAAAAGGGTATTTCATTCATTGTTAAATTATATGTAATGTCATTGTCATTGTCATTGTCATTTTTATTTACTCTAAAGTTTCGTTTTTTAGGCAAAACATCATAATTAATTGTTTTCTCATTAATTGTAACAACTTTTGATTCATTGCTAATGCAAAATATATTAGTATGGGAGAAAACATCATTTATTAAATGATTGAAAGGGGTATACGTATCATGTAAATCAGATTGCTAGTTTATATACACTAACGTTGATTACATAGATTCGTCCACCACATTATTCTTATGAAGACTAGCTAAAAGGAGGAGTGATGCAAGCTGCAAATGATAAAACGATGCATGTAATAAATATACTAAAAAAGTGGTGCACTTGATATATTGTGTAGTACATATTAACCCTTTTCTTGCGCATGATATCCATTTGTGTTAACATCACCATTCTCATAATGATTTTCCCAACTTTCTTTCACCATCATGTGGTGCTGAAAACTTTCCACCATACTCTCCGGCACCGAAACAAGCACCCTCACCGCATTAGCATCACCAACAACCGGTAAGAACAAGCAATAAACATCACTTGTTAAAGGACCCATGTGCAATGGCTTCCCTTCTCCAAAGTCCACACTTTCCAACCCTAGCCTAGACCATTGTGATATAACCAAGCTAGTATTTAGATCGGTTCTCATACACTTGTCCTCCATTAGATCAATCATAGACCTTACGTACTCACCATCATCACCCAAAGTAGTAGCCTTTGCTTGTTGCACCAATTTCACACCATGATGAAGGTTATTATTAGCTCCTACTAAATCCTTCACTTTGCTTTGTGCACACCCTAGAACAAATCCATTCCCACAGTACCCTTGTGGGAGATTCATACTTTTTCTTATGTTAATGGAGAAAAGGAGCTTCACTATAAGGTTAGGACATAGGCTAAGCGAGCCAATCCATGAACGCCACGTGTGTGCCGCCAAGGCCTCGAAGGTCGTGCACTTCAACGAGGGCGCGCATTGTTTCTTCAATTGAAGCAGTTGGTGGGGTCCAAAGGTGAATGATGTGGCAACAAGTGGCTGGGATTGCATCAACTTGAGTAGCTCCACTTGGGGATTGGGTTTTGTTTTGGTGTATCCCGGTTGAGGGAACTTCACCTGAGGGGGATCACGAGATTTCAACACGTGTCGCCAGTGGAAGGGCATGATGGTCAATTTGGCGCTAGGGTCCTTGGTGAGTTGGGCCCACGCATGTAGAAACTGTGAAGTGCCAATGCCGTCGCATAGGCAGTGGTTGATCGCGGTGCACAGGATCATACCCCCACAGCGGAGATTTGTCACCTGAAAAAATTAAAATAAAGTTTTTTATAAAAAAAAGGTGAGGACAATCTGGTCCATCTACACATTTTTGAATATTCCAATCTTAATTTTATGAAAAAAGGGAAGGGAAATGGTTGTGGCCAATGACTACAAGCACCGTGGGTGTCACCACTAAGCATGCTTTTGGAAAGCAACCAAAGAGGGGAGTAACATTTTTTCTTTTTCCTTTTAAAGAGAATGGAAATGTACCTCTGAGTTATATTAAGTTTAACCTATGGTTATACACAATCCTCTATTTATAGTGTCATTATATTAAAAATATTTAACTTTTATATTAACTCTTTTGAAAATCTTACAAAAAGCTTCAATAAAAAAAAAAGAAAATCTTACAAAAAGTAGTAATTAATTAATAAATAATATAAAATATTTTACAATGAAATTATATTAAAAAGTAGAGATTAGAGATTAATTTCTACATACTAATAGTGTTAAATAATTTTACATTATTAGTCAATAAAAATGTAAGAAAATGTCAAATCACAATAAATAGTTATGATAGTGAGTAGTTATTTGATATGATTTAATATTTTTTTATATTTATATTGGTTGATAATGTAAAATTATTATATAAAAATTAAACTCTTCTCTTTTAATGTTGTCCCTTTACGTATTAGCTTAAATATAGTCTTTGTGAATTGTTGAGCTACTAAAATATTTGCGTGTAAATAAGGGACAATACAAAATCTTGTTTTCTTTTTCTCCCTCGTAGTGATATGGTGATAAACTTATGGGCTTCACAAGGGAAAAACAAAAAATAAAACCTTCAACTCTATCTACCTATGTAGAGGAAATTAAATCAAGAGAAGGAAAGAAAATTGAGTGACCATGGAAGAAAATTGAGATGATTCACCTATGAACCTTACCTGGACCACAAGAGGAGGAACATCCAAGAAACTTTGAGCTTCCACCCTATACAAGAGCTTCCTCCATGACTTGTTTGGCACCTTGGAAGGCTCAAGCAACTCTTCAACAGTGGCATTCATGAAAGCCTCAGCAAACACAGCACCTTCTCCATTGCAATCCACCTCAAGCTTGTGATCATCCTCAGTGCTAGTCCTCCTCAACTTCCCAGCTAAAGGGTAGTAATCCACAAGAACCCTTGACAAAGAAGACTTCAAGGCATCCAAGCTCACTGATTTCTCGAAGAGGTACATGTACTTAATGGAGAACCTTAGGAACTTTTGGTCATCAAGATTGGATAGATAGAGAGAATGCTTTGGAGTTGGAGCACATGGGGTGATGGTAATTGGTTCCCTAGGATAGAGACAATCCGGGAGCTCCATAGATTGTAACATATTTTCCTCTGTAGGTTCTATATGTAATTTGGTCTTCAATTGATACACACGCTTGGAGTAGTTTGATAATGGTGATTATGATCGATGGCAGCAATAGTGAGAAGATATAGAGAGAAAATTGAAGAAAACAATAGAAGGAAGGTTAGGGAAGGGAGGGAGTAGATGATTGAATAGAGAGGTGAGTGACAGAGGGAATGGACTTTTTATTTGTAGACAAGAACAAAGAGAAGTTAGCGATGGGTTCATTCTGAAATTTACGGTTTGGATAATGGTTAGAGTAGAGTACCATGTGATTCCTCTTTTTCTTGGAGAGGGAAGCTCTAGGATGAAGACAGTGTCAAATATATATATATATTACCTTAATGGAACATTGGTATTTGAGTCTTATTACTTAAAATCCGATTAATTAGACTCAATCCAACAGAAGTCCCTGAAGGGGTTATATAGGTCTTCTGGTGAGGATTTTTTTTATTCCTAAAGCTCAAATCCGAGACCTTTGGTGGGGTAAGGCATCTAGCGGTGTTCGTAGTGCAGTTTGGATCGATTTTGAGTAAAAAATTCATCTGATCCAAACAATATAATTTATAGCGATTTGGATTGGATCGGTTTACTTTAAGTTTTAAATTCGATCCAATTATTCGCGGTTTGGATTGGATTGGTTTTGAAAAGAGAAAATTTTTAATTTATAATATTATAAAATAAAAGTAACATAAGCCAATAAAATGAATAAAAAAAATAAGTCATTAAATATTTATAAAATATTATTTAAATAAAAATGATACATAAATAAAAAATTATGTAATAAATTTAAATTATTATAAGTAAAAATATAAACTTAATAATAAAAAGATTATATTATATAAGATTATTCAGTTTGAATTGGATTGTATTGGTTTTGAAAATTAAATCTGAAATCTGATCCAATCCATGCGATTTGTTAAAAACAAGATCAAATTCAATCAAAACTTTTGCTGTTTTGATCTATTTTTTATTTGGATTGGATTGGTTTAGCGATTTTGATTAAATTGGATTGGATTTGAACACCCCTAAAGACATCTACCACCTTGATCGGACAATGTCAAATATTATTGTATTGATATAAATCTAATAATATATATCTAGACATATTTATAACAAAATTAATTTTACTAACTTTACTTAAAATACTCCCATTAAAAAAAACTTTATTTACAATACATTCACTTATTTTTAAGTCCTATTAATTTTATTGTGAGGGAGATTAATTATAAAATATTAGATTTATATTTATTCAAGAAATTTTTCATAAATTATCAAGCAAATATTTAAATCAGTCCTTCAAAAATTTTTGCAACATCAAATTAGTACCCTAAAAATTTTGGATATTAATTTTGTCTTTTAATATTTAAAATAGACATCAATTTATTCCTTAAATTGATAAATATTTTATATTACAGAAAACCAAACTGATATAAAAAAAATCTAAATGATTGATATTGTGCGTATCTTTCTTTTCGAGGATTAATTTAAAATAATATATAACAAATAATTTATAATTAGTTAACAATATTAAAAATTTTACACTTATGATTTATAAAAAATATATTTAATTATTTATACTTTATAAAAAATACTAGATCTTTTTAAGTGTTATGAGAATTTTTAAAAAAATGTATTATATTATTCGACGTGTGATATTTTAACTATAGTATTAAATTAAAATTATTATTCAAATAATAATATAATAATGACTCACATAATTAAAATGATATCATTATTATAAAAACTTTTCTTATTTTATAAGTTTGCAAGATTTCTCACTCCTCGAGATTGTTGGTTGCATACACTTCTAGTTGCTTTAATTTGGTTAGACAAAAATGAAAAGGCGTGCACAACACTAGTGGCTCTAAAAAGAGGAAAGAAGTATCACAGTCAAGTTAACTATGGTCAAATATGTAATGGACACTTACACTAAAGTTTACCTACTAATTGGAAGAGAATTAGTACCTGTAAAAATTTATATGGTTTCTTACTTTCTCGTACTTTTTTTTTTTTTAAGTTATACAACCCTATTTTTTTTCACAAGAATTTGTTTCTAATCTTTCCTAGGAAATCACAACTTAGCATGACATAATATAAAAAATTTACTTGGTAAAATTTTGACACGCGTGGTATCAGATCTATGTAGCCGCTAATTTCACGAAACTTCAGCGAAAAGATTCAAAATGCATATAATTCAATCCACGTGTTGATTCCAATACTTTTGTTGAAACTTGGCAGCTAGGGTTATATAACACGTCACATCTTGAACGTAACTAGTTGTTTCCTTCCTTAAAAACCCTCCACTTTTGGTCACTTCTGATATGTACAGCTCTGATTACCATAAATGAATGGCTAACACCTCATATGCACGGAATAGATTTTTAAAAGTAACTTTTTCGGAAAATAAAAAGAGAGAGATAAATCAAATGCATATTTATTCTTAATTTCATAAAATGTATCATCATCATAATTTATTAAATAGTTTAAAATATTTATATTTTAATTTACTCATTAAAAAAAAAAAAGCTTACTTTAATAGAACTTTCTTCCGATTACCACATATTATTTATGCACAAATTTTCATATAATTATTATGAGAATTAATCTTTTTTTTTTTAAATGGCACAATGATACGGATAATATGAGAAGAGCTTTTACATTAAGAATACATCGAAATTAGATTCAATTTTAAAACAAGTTTGATTGAATTTGAATAGACAATGATTCTTAAATATGATTTCTTAAAATGACACCAAATAGCTTTCCATGGTTTCGGAAATAATGGGTCAAAACATGAAAATAATGTATAAAAGATCAAAGGAAAACAAATTTTTTTTGGAAAGAAATTCTAAGAATTTTTTGAACACACCGTCCCCTCCCCACTTTTTGTACTGAGCTCAATCACATAATGCAAGTATCTGTCTATCTGACAACAGTCCCACTTCACAGTTGCGCCAGTTCACACATTTTAAAAGAAAAAATGATAAACTCAAATGAATTTTTGGAGCTTGGCAAATTTATAGCTCTAGGAGCTGGATCATCTACAGTTCAAAAGTGAACTGCACAATGTGTCGTCCTCAATCTGAAAATTAGCATGTAATGAGTTATTTTTGTAATTTTATATAACGATTGAAACTACAGTGGTTTTTCCAACTGTACTCACTCTATTTCGTTCACAACTTGACATTTCAATCATTTCTTTAAAAATATAGTAAATGTGACAAATAATAACTCACAAAACAGAGGTGTCAAATTATAAATGAAATAGAATAAAAAATTTCCTACCTAGTGTTATGGCGTGAACCCTTTTGTTCCTTGAGCACATATAAGAATTACAATACCTTTCAACAATACTCTCTTTTTTCCCTACCTCCAAAAGGAACAAAATGTTCATGTGCTATTCACTCCAATTACTTCCCTTGTTCTCCCCTCCGTAAAAATTAGAGAAAACCTTTGCCATATACTTTCCTTCAGATGACGAAAAAACACCGCTAGGACTCCTCTTCATTCAAACTTAAAGCCTCTTTATATAAAACCTTTTTAACTTTAATTTGTTTGGTCCCTTTGGTATCATCGACCAACCAACAACTCAGGGCAGAATTAAAAAGACTAACCAAAAAAAAGGGACAGAATTAAAAAGAGGGTAATGCTACACAATTAAAATAATTCCACAGAATTCAGTCACAGTTTGCGAAGACTTAAGGGATAGTTATTGGACTAGTCGAAGATCACTCATCCATTTAACAGTAAATAACATTGTTAACTTTATTCCAACTTAAATTCTAATAAGAAATCATAGACACCTAGTAGCTTCAATCCCAAGAGAGTGCAAAGATCTGAATTTTCTGGATAGTAGTTGCTATATGCTGCCAAAAACTAAATGTGTTTATGAGGAATATGCTTGTGCTTGATTAATATCAAGTATATCTACAAGTAAATCAATCACCTTTGCCTATTTTCATTGATATGATTGTAAAACTTCACCTGAATGCAATGATTAGACATAATTCCTAATATATATATATATATAGAGAGAGAGAGAGAGAGAGAGCAAGGATAGTTACTCCACTTGAGGCGGTAGGCCCATGAAGAGGATTTAAACTAGTGCACTAGAAAAGTATAGCTTATTGACCCCAAAAAAAAAAAAATGGTACAGCTTAATTCAGAACTGTTAAACCAGTTTAACTAACTGTGTTAGCAATAAAGTAAAGAGTCACATTATCCATCACTGTGTTAGCCCCACTGAAAAGGAAAAGAACTTTGCTCTAACAAGTAATCCAATACATATGCAAGACTTTATTGCAGACCTAAGAAAATAAAGACCATTTTTCAAGAACTAGGGTAGTTGAATTATGGTACTCACCAATAATCTTTCAGCTTTCCTTTCACTTTCCCCTCTTTTTGACTCTGAATAGAAACAAGTAAATCCAATTCCCGTCAAACCTAGCCTAGGTTCAGTCATGAGTGGCATATATTCTCTCTCCTCAATCCATTTCAACACAAGAAACAAATGTACCACTAAAAATTCGGTTCACATCTTTCTAGAGAGTAAATCTCTTCACCCCTTGAATATAAAGGCACTAATGCAGAAAAGTCCACAAGGCTCTCACAAGATGCATGAATGACACTCACAAGATATAGGTATAGCTCCTCCGGTAAATATCTTTAGTCTTAGCCATCATTAGAGGGGACTAACCACGTTATAAGACCAGTGAAATCCAATTAATTAAAATCTATGCATCTTTTGAAGTCAATATTCAAATCATACTATTTGACTATCACTGCCTTCCTTCCTCATAATTAGTCCATTTTTTAGGTCTGAAGATAATTAGCCTTTTATATCATCATTTTTCTTACAAAGGACAAGTTTAAGACCATTTTCAATGATTCCATTGGAATTTGTCTTTAGTTCTAGTGATAATACTGTAATTACAAATTACAAGCGGGCAACATACGAGTTTGCTTGGGTTACATATCTAACCCATCGATATGGATTCTGTGTCTTTGACTTCTTTGCTATTTGCAAGTACTTCACCTGCACATCAAATAGCTTCTTAGAGGTATTTAAGACAAGAAAGTACAAAATAAACCAGAAAGAAGAGTTACATCTGATCATCAAATCATGAAGACTATACAAAACAGCTTCAATTTTAGCATGCAGTAACTCAAGTCTCAAGAAAACCAACAAAGCACATGGTCCATATGGACAGATACTATCTAATTTCTAAATTAATAATACACTAGTGAGTTATGAAACTATATCATATGCAAATTCTGGCACATTGTTCAACCAACACCTTTTAAAATTCCAATTGCTATCAACTTTAGAAATAAATTTAAAGAAAATATAGCTTCAAAAGATCATCCACATTTTACCTGCAGCCTTGAAGCATTGTACATTGGTATAGTGAAAGTCATGCTAACTGGCCCTGCCTCCTTCATGATATTGCCTGCATTTCCAATACAAACATGTTAATTCATTAAGATTTAAGAATATATTTTGACAGCAGCCCAAACAGAACATCTTACCATGTAACTCCTGTGAAAATGTCAGTTTTGCTCGTAAAGTATGTTCAGATCCACCAACAACCTACAAGAGGATAGACCAGCCATTATTTTCATCTATTAGTACAATTCATAGTAGGCTCAAATACATAACTGAAGACCCTTGGTTTAAAACTTTAAATTGGATTATTTTTGGGAAAGCAATAGATCAGTAATACCTTTTTTATGCCCCACTCTAGTCTCTTGTTTGCTTCCTTGAAGTCAGTTGTGTTTCCAACTGATTCAGGTTCCAACTCAAAATTAACACTGAAAAATTCCCAGTTGCGTGCAACAGCATACGTTAATCTTGCATGTGACTAAAATATGTAACGTTGCAGTGCATGTGAGTAGTGTATGTTGGTGCATATAACATGCCACACCAGTTCTCTATGTCCACATCAAGGCATCCAAAGACTTGTCATTTTAAATATATCTTATCCATTGCATGAACTAGGAACCAAGTTGTTGACATCAAGCTCTCATCTTGATGTTCACTTAGACCAGAAATACTAACAAATCATTCACCAATACTTGCAAAATTGTTTGCCTGAAAACTTTGTTTGGTTGTTAACAGCTATTTTTCTTTTGGCTAGTAATGAAAAGCTTTGATAGTATTTGCGAAGCATCATAGTTGGCATACATTGCAAATAAATATTAAAGGGCACAACTTCACTTGCTTTAACATTCTTTCCCTGATTATATACATAATTGAAAGTTAAAGTTAGATTTGGGAACTCTGAAGCATGGGTACGCCTAAATGGTTGCCGTACTTGTACCGGGTACGTATCCAGTACCGGTATTTGTTGGGTACTCACTGTTACTTGTTAGTCAAGCATTAGAATTAAAAATGTTACCTAAATACAAATTAATCTTTATAAGACATCAAATTTTGGGGTTAAGCTATATGATTTAGTCTTAAATGAAATAAACTAGTATTTTATTCCTTCAAATCTTATGTCTCTAAATATTTTTGTTTAAATATTGTAAAAAATTACATTTATTTTATGATTTAATTACTTTTTATTTATAATTTTATAATTTTATATAATATACCCTCCCATACCAGTACCCTAGTTTTTGCAAAATTTTCATACTTCGTACCTATATTTGTACCCAGTACACGTACTATACCCATACCTATGCAACATAGTTTGGAAAGGTTTTCAATTTTCATATTTCAGATAACTATGGTTAAAAAATTATAATTAGAAGTTAGAATATAAAATACTCCGTGCGGTTCACAATAATTGTAAATTTGGATAAAATTTTTTTTGGTTTATAATGGTTGTCATTCTCACATATCAAAGCAATATTTATTATTGATTTTTCAATTTTACCCTTCATCTTCATTGGCCAAAAGAGGTGACTACTTTCCACCACATAATAAAGTCATACTTTCCACTATATAGTAACATTTAATAAGGATATTTTAGCAAACCTATATTATAATTATGCATTGATTTTAGATTTTTTAATCTGTATGAAAATAGCCAAATTGACCACTATTGTGAATCAAAGGGAGTATTCAGTTTTGTCTTTTGAAGTTTTCTTCCAACTTTTGTGTTTTCTAGTATATTTTTTCTAGCAGCTACCCACCTAATATGCAAGCTAGGACTGGATTGATTACATCCTGGTATGCTTACTAAATCGAATGGCTGACCAGTCAAGCCCATTTTGATAGCCCTACCTCTCTCAATCACTCATTTGACTGTGACTTGAATGTATGAAGTATCAGGAAGAAAAATAATATACCGATTGGTAAATTTTGGCAGTGGCATCTGTACAAGAACTGTGTTAGCATTGATGCTTGAGTTGAAGTCAGCACGAACTTTAATGATCACTTCAGCCTATGAAAATACAACAGACAATCATAATGTGTCAAACAACACATGAAGATTTGGAAAATCAAAGGGAGATCACAATCACCCTAAGGGGTCCTGTTTCTTCAAGCAATGCATTAATACGAAAGGGAGGCTTAAATGGTTGAGTCATGCGATAATTCATGACTGGAAATTCCCCATCTGGTGGCACCTAGCAAAGAATGGCACAGTCCTTAGTTGGGGGACTAAAAACATAACATGCTTTCGTATTACTATATACATAAGGTAATGTACCATGCACTTACCAACAACAAAGTTCGGTCAACATCAAAACTATCAAGGTGTACAGACTCATGGAAGTTACAATCATCTAGAATCACTGCACTGGAACTTGTATAATCTGTTAAAGATGGCAGAGTAATATCAGGCAAGAGTGAGACGGCCTAGAACAAAAAAAAAAAAAATTCACTAGGGATTTAAAAATTGAACTTCAACAAGTCAACCGCACTTGTTACTTCAAGAAAATTATTCAACCATCAGTTCCTCAACTAAATCATCCTATTATTGATACTAAACAATATAGAATCCTTTTCAATGTGTCAAGAAATCCAAAAATATATTAAAAGTAAGGAAAATACGACAAAAAGCTATCCTACATGGTACTTGGTAGTCTCAATCTATGCCAGGCAACAACCAGAGAAGTTACATGGAAAAAATTCCTGTACATAACTTGCTTAGCATTTCAAGGGGAACAAAATATACCATAGGTTGACCTACCACTAGTTCCTATACTCAGGTCGTCATTGAGAGCAAGCCGTATCTCTGGGTTACCCGTAAGGTAACTCTTCATTTGAATGGTGCCATCTATCTCACTAGTAAGTATAAATCCCTGTTCGAATCAAGAAACTCTATCAAAATGCTTAACATTTGGCAGAAGTATATATTTGAGTATAACAAATGGGAAGAAAAAACATTGTGGCTTAAAAGACTATGTCTAAGAAGCACAAATTACTTACACTAGAGTTGAATGTGACACTTATTTTCTCAATTACATCAACAAAAATCTCATCCCTCTTTCTACGGCCAGGTTCATTAGCAACAACAGATTTTGTAATAGCTGTACCTGGCATTCTTTTGGTCCCTTGCTGCAGATATAAGTCAATTTAACAAGTTAATAAAAACAGGCAAGACAACTAACAATATGCCTGCTGCATATCAGTGACTGACGACGCTACAGACAATTACCACAAAAATGGATGCAGGACCAAGGGGAGGCAGCACTGCAGAATCAATCATAATTGGCTCGTTGAAAATATATGACTTCAAAACCTCCGTGGACGTTGTTTGTGCATAACCAAAATCCTGGGGGAAAAAAATAGACATTAGTATAGTTAGATATCAAAAAGAAAATGCTGCAATCAGGGGCATGACAAAATGACCAAGCTTTAAAATGGTACAGAAAGAAATAAAACAGAATTCAAATTTTAGCAGTTATCAATAGACATGCCAAACCAAGCATGCAATTAAGTTCCATTTTTTTTTTTTAATGATCATAAAAATAAAATGAATAATCTATATACCATGGTTGGTTTATATATACTGAGCCTGTGGAGAAACTACAAAGCTTCAAATGTGACAACAATGTAAGGAAAAAAATCACAAGACAACTTCACAAATCAGCACTTTGTTATCACTTTATCATAGGCACTAGATATTTCAAAAGACCATTGAAAATTGTTAACATAAGACTCAGCAAATGAAAATTATTAACATGTTAAACAGTGATAGAAAAAAAAATCACTAAAATCACAAATGGGTGAAAGCAATTAACGGTCCTATGTATATGTTAGAATTAAAAAGTTGAGGGTAAGCATTATGTGTTTGTCATAATGCCAGTTGGGTTGTTTTCCAGACTCAGCTGAAAGTGTTGAATCACACAAGAAGAATAGCAAACACTTACAATGACTTCATCCAGCAATTCATAGACTAGCACAAAGTTCTTTCGCAATGAATCTTCATTAAGAACACCAAGGTAATCTTTGATGACACGTGCAATCCGTTGCAAGAGCTCCAAGACAAGAGAAGGAGAGACATTGACCCTGTTCGTAGCAACAAACAACAACCCAGCAACCTTCACGTGGAAGTAGTTCACACCATCCACATTCTATCACAAAAAAAAAACAAAAATGTGCGACAACAAACACAAAACAAAACATGTTATTTGAATGGAGCATGAGAAGAAAATGAGTGGAGAGATGCATTGAAATATGCTATTTGAACAAAATTATCACAACTCATCTCTCTCAAATGCTGAAGCTATTTGGTGAACGCACGTAAAAGCTCATTTTAAGTACCATATGCATAAATTCAATTTTTATATTTAGAAAAATAGGAACATACTAATTATAGAGACTAAACTTAATTTACATTTTCTAAAACATCTCCGAGACTTTGACTAATCTTGTTTAAACCCGGTCAGTCTATAATGGAATAATTCTAAAACTTTTTATTCACATAACTCAAATCTTACGGAAAAACAAACCACAAACCACTTAAACGTACCAAATATTGGTAAAGTCAAATATTATTTCATAAATTATACTCCGATTACAAAGTATAAACTGCCAAGTAAATAAATGTAGGTGAATCACTCCAATTATTAACATTCTATAATAATAAAAATACCTACAAATACAGGTGGAGCATCTCTTTCACTGTCCTCTTTCCAGAACTTGACTTTTCTGAAAAATGTCTCAGCGCTTCCTTTCTGTACTTCACCACGATCTGCATGCAAAACGAATATAAGTTGAAAAAGAAAAAAAATTGTAATCAAAATTTGGCAGCTAAGAAAACAAAAAACTGGTGAATTCCTAATGGAGAGTGATGCAATAGGAAGGAATCACAGTTAACTAAGATTAGTATCATTAATTTGGTCTAAGAATTGTAAACCAAAAAATTAAAAAAATAAATAAATAAAAGGTCTAAGAATTTAAGGACAAACAGTCACGGAAGACGATGTTGTCGCCTCTCTGAGAAAGCACGAAGAACTGAGAGATCATCTTCGATCGAATTTTGAATCTATGACTATGTTGTGTTGTGTTCCGCTAAGCTAAGGTTATTACTGTGAATTGCGAAAAGTGAGGGACATGGTGGACGCGGTCTTGCTTTCTTCAATTCAGCACAACAGTGCTTCCAAAGTCCGTCGTCGACTCTCGCTTGTTGCCACGTTTGCTGGTTACCTGTTTCGAGACCGAAGTCTCACGTGACAAATGTGGTTTCATATAAAATATAAAATAATAATCATGAAAAATCCTTGTCTCCTGTCCTTATTATTAATTAAATAAATGATAACAATAAATTACCTTTACTTATTTTTTTTCCAGAGTCTATTTTAGTCGCTGAAATGTATTGATCTTTCCCGAATAAAATTTCATTATACCCTCGGAAATTGTAGGTCCATATTATTTTAATATCCAAAATTAAGAAAATAATTATTTGATCTTTAAAATTGTAATTTACTAAATTATGTATCAACTTAATTTTTAAATTATTTTTTTAAGGATCAAAACAATATGATTTATAATTTTAGAAATTAAATAATTAATTTTTTAATTCAAAAAATTAAAATAAAGTATATCTATAATTTCAAGAACTAAAGTAGATATTACTCAACTTTCGTTATTATGATTTAGGTTAAGTTAATTTATTATAAAATAAAATTCTTTCAATATTATTTTTTTTTTTCATTCTAAAAACTGAACTCTAAAACCTTACTTAAGTATAATACTACTTGATCCAACAAATCATTAGTATAATAATAAAAAATTATTAATTATTAACAACATGCTTCACCCCTTTCTTTCTTCACCATTATTATTTGTTAAATGAATGCTACCTGTACGATGTCGTGTCAAGGTTGCTCAGTATGGCAGCAACGTATTGGCGTGATCTCCAAACTTTTTTTTGGAGATGTCATGGACTCAATTCTGTTGTTCTAAAAGTTGTGTTGGGCTAGCCCATTCAATTGGCTACGCAACAAAAAAAGTTGGGCCTAGTCTGTCTTGTGGACAAGGCCTAATTGACAAATATAAAACAACTTTTATATTGAACCAACAAGGATGAAAAAAAAGACCTCCGCCCAAAAAACAAATGGAAAGAATTTCATGATTAGCATAGTTTATGTAGACAAAGTATTTTTCACATCATGACCAAAAAAAAGAAAGTGTTTTTCACTTTTTTTTTTCGTAAGAGAACTTGCTTTTAATAAAGTAAAAATTAAAGCCATATTTATTTTTTAAATTATCTAGTAGGTTATAATTGTGATATGTTATATTGATTTATAAATAAATACACTCTTACATTATTACTTTAAAAACAAATTTACTTGATTACCTTATCCATATCAAAGTAGAGAGTAAAGCCACCAAGCCTTACTCAGTTCCACGCTAATATATCTTAATTGGTAACTTAACTGCATTTCTCTTTTGTAAGAAAATAACATGAAACAATGAATTGTAATTAGTTGCAATATAAGGCTTGGTTTGGTATTGCTGTGGTTTGTTGAGCCCTGCTGAGTTCTCCGAGCTCTTTAAAAACTACTTTCAAAAAATCATAGTAGTATCGTTTGGTAAAATAATATAAAAGTTGCTCTTAATAAGTAAAAGTCATAAAAGTAGCATTTGATAAAATTGATCCTAAAATATAAAATAACTATAATAGGCATAAATATTAAAGAAAATAATTTCTATCTTTAATATCATTAATGAGAGTAAAGCTATATTAGTTTTTTAAATTTTAGAGAATATAAGTCAGTTCTAAAAAGCACCTCTTAAGAGCTTCCGAGAGCACCCCCTAGCTTTTAAAAGTCAGGAGTAAAAATATCTCAATTTTTTGGTTTACAAAACAGAAAAAAAAATTAACTTATACTTTTTATAAATCAAAACATTCTTTAAAGAATACTGGCAAACTAGATCTAAGTCAACTATTGCTTTTGAAGAATCTTATTGACAAATATATTACGCTATGTAACTATTTATAGTAGAGTTAGTTATTCTGTCAGAATTGGGCTGTTAGTTAGTTTTGTCCAATATATACATACCAGACTGTACATATCCGAGAAAAACAGATTAGATTTTTCAACAGTTCAATGAAAGTCATCCTTCTCTTCCTCCCAATCTTCTCTCCTCTCCACACTGGTTTCTGGTTGTAATATGGTATTAGAAGACGAATTTTGTAACTTCCGCGTTTGTTCTGGGTTGATCCTCGTTTCGCATCCCTTAATCAAAGGAAACTACAATTCTTGGAGCCGCGCAATGCGAATGGCATTGAACGGTAAACGAAAACTAGGTTTCGTTGATGGATCTATACCTCGACCTGCTGAAGATGCGGATCTGAATCTCCTGGCAAACTGGCAGTGCGTGAACGATGTGGTAAGTTCTTGGCTTCTTAATTCCATTTCAAAAGAAATTGCTGCCACTATCATTTACTGTGATATATGTCCTATAGCTAAACTTAGGCGCCTTTCCTTTGTTGCTAATAACCACTTGTCTCGTGCCCCTTTTGATCTGATACATTGTGATATTTGGGGACTTTACCATGTCCCAACTTATAATGGCAAGAAATATTTTTTTACTATAGTTGATGATTACTCTCGTTTTACTTTGACTTATTTGCTAACTAACAAAAGTGAAGCATCTACTGTCATTGTTAGTTTTTTTAAGTTGATTGAAACTCAATTTGGCAAGGTCATAAAACAGAATAACTAACTCTACTATAAATAGTTACATAGCGTAATGAAATACTGCATGAAACGCACTTATAAAGGAACAAAACTACTCCATGCCTATCAACCTACTAGCTCAAAATTATTGCAAAAACTGCATGAAACACACTTATAAAGGAACAAAACTACACCATGCCTGTCAACCTGCTATCTTAAAATTTCAATAACTTAAAAATGTCGGTAACCATATTTTCTCATTCACCAGCTATAGAAGAAAAACAAATTCAAATTATTATTTGGTATTCTTCAAAAAAGTCTTCTAAGTATCTCATTAATTGTACGATATCTGCTAATAGCGTTGTGAATGGCACATTAATCATAGGTCTAGTCAATTTTTATGGAAAATAATTTTCAACGACTATGACTTAAGAGAAACCATCCAATTTTGAGGAGATTATGTACTATATTACAATTAACTCGTACATCTACTTATAGTTAATTCTCATTAAAAACACGTTTGATTTGTCAAATCTTGGCACCTCTCCCCAACCACCCACTCACTTATAGCACTAGCTATAGGCAGTACAATCAAATTAATTAAATTTTCTAAATGAAAATTGATGAGATGATTAACTTGATAGGCGTCATCATTAATTAAGAAGGCTCAAGAATTAAGCAAGAGATTCAACGAAATTAGGTTAATTTGTACACATTCTGTCTCTTTCCATGGACAACTTGTACATGGCTTTTTCCAACACCAACAAATTGCCTTAAAACATGTCGGCGGCTTCAGATGGATGCGTTTCTCCTACTTGGAAGTAATAATGCCATTTGAAAACTCCGATTAGCAACAATTTCAATAAATTAAATTAATTTTCTATGCTCGTGCATGCATGCTATGTGTTGTGTGCTCCTATTCCTACATACATAAATGGATAACCATACGATTATAAGAGGGAGTGACATATGTAATGCTTAGATATTTACGCTATCAACCCTGGAAATGATGGAAAACCTATGTGCTAATTAGTCAACAAACGACAAAAGTGAAGGGTGGCTGCCGAGTGGTTTATGTTTCTTTTGTCAGTTTCTGAAAGCCACATTATTTCCTTTTTTCTTTTTTTTTTTGAGTACACTATACTTATGGCTTTTTCTTTGAATCTTCTCTCCCCCTTCGATTGACATAAAAAACCCTATATGCTATTCAGCAATCAGATTTGGCCTACCTTTGTTTGATTTAGCTTTTTCCAGGGTCGTTCCCGTTTTCATTGACCCATAGATTCCGAGCAACCGAAAATGCACGCATATATATGTTTCCACATGTATCTTTCAGCGGCTATTCCTTATTTGAATTAGAGTTATGTTATTTTAATCACATCTAGCATGATAGATTCTGTTGTATACTTGAAATTGCAATTTTAAATGATACGTGTATAAGAGTAGGAGTAATGATATTGGTACACTACATTAAAAGTAAACGTCAAATATGAATATCATGTAAAAAGAAAAACACAAAATATTTAATGATGATTGGTAAAATTAAAGCTTTCTGTCTTTTTTTCTCTACCGTATATTTTTAGTATCCACTATTTTAATGTAAAAAATAATATTACTCCTTTTATACATATAGTAAAAAAAAAAAAATAGAAAATTTGAGTTTAAGTACCTTCTTTCTAGATGTTTAATGGATCTATGGGGACTATAAGGGGTCAACACGAAATGAAAATAAGAAGGAAGAGTTTTGAATTACCAAGTGGATTGAGAAATATTATTAAAGATGAAAAGTTAAATAGCCGTTTCCTATAGCCATTCCACCCACTGGAGACATTAAACCCCACAAAGATGAATATATTTATTAAAAAATTTATCACATGGGCGAATTTGCCTTCGGGATTAAGGAAACAAAGGGAAACCAAACTGAAACATAGAGTCTAGAATCTAGACATTAAGCAAGTCAATTAAACAGAATGAAAGATGCTTTTTCCCATAAAAAAAACTCTCAAACTTTGATTCGAATGAATAGAAAAAACTAATATTAGAAAATTTTTATTTTTCCACGTAGTAGATTGATTTGATTTAAATTAGATTAATTAAAGGCCAATAAACTTTAAATACCAATGATTTAGACTAAAAACCAAAAAATGAAAAAATGACAGATGAAATGACGCCACTAGACATGGGTCAGGTTCCTTGCATGCACGTGTAGTGAATTTCACACTTGTTCCTTTCTCTCTCTCTCTCTCTCTCTCTCCACTTATATAAGAAACAGCAATTTTCGTTCACTTTAACTTGTTGCAGTTCAAAGAAGAAAAAAGATAAATAAAAAAGGAAACTAGTTACACTGCATACATGCAATGATACACTCTATTTCTTTAGGTTACAATATCAATATCCAAAATTTACTAGTATGATTAATTTAGTTCGAATTAGAACCTTTCAATACTAAAATTCAAACGTAAAATTTTATTTAAAAAGAAGAAGGTACAAACTATTTAAACTAATTAAAGCGTGTATATATAACACACGTAGGATCCAAAGGCATAACTTGAATTGAGGCTTAAATAAAGATGATAAAGGAGCGCCGTGTTGAGTGCGCTTTTTGCTATGCAGACCATAGCATCACATGGATATGATGTACGAAGCAAAATCTGGTCGTTACGTATATCAACTACTTATCTTTCAAAAGCAAGCGCACTAGATAAAGAAGCAGACCAACCTGAATTGATCTATGAACTGTAATCATGTTTATTTGTTAATTAGGTACTGTTGTTCAAGACAATGCTATACTAGCTAGTGTTTTTATTTAATTCTTTCCGGAATTTCAAGGTGGTGGAACACCTCCATGTCCGTGTCTCGTTTTAATTACTACATTCTAAAGAGTAAAATCAGAAGGTGAAATAAGCGTTATTCTTTCATGGACATGATAAATAGTTCAAAAGTCAATCTGTGAATTGTTAACGAATGGCTTTGTTTGTTTAGTTTTTATTGGTTAAGTTAAAGTCCAAGTTAAAGGATTTACTCGTCTAAATAGGTTGAGATATGTCTTTCAACTTATTAAATACTTATTAAATGCTTACAGTGATATTTATAGAATACCTTCTAAGGGAGGAATCTAGAAATATCCTCATTACAAAATGAAAAAAGCTGGTTGAGTTTGAAATCCTATAGTCCTTAGTGGGTGCTACTTGTGAATAACAGTTAATTAATGAAACTTTCCACCCGAAAAAATGAAAGCAAAAATGAGTTTCTTTGAAAAGATGACACAAGACTAAGTTAATTAGATTTGGGACCCCTTTTGTGGAAAGTGGCAATACGCATCGGCCTATCAAACCGACCATCAAATCACTTTTCCGCAAGTGTCTCCTTGTTTTTTAATCGAAGGGCTCGTTGGTGTAGAGAGAAAAACATAAAGAGATTATACCAATTATTGAACTCTATGGGATCTGTTTGTGACTGAATCGACATAAAATTGATTTTGAATGAGTTCACTTTTATTTAATTTGTTCTGTGGTTTCCAGAGAATTCTTCCAATTTTTTTTCTTTGGCAAAATCTCAAAAATGCTGTTTTAAGATCGTTAAAAATTATTATATACTATCAATAAGTTATAGTTGTGGCACCTTCTTTGATCCTTATATCAAGAAATTTTAGAGTTGGGTTAGAAATTTGATCGCTATATACTTATTCTTTCTCTCATTCCTTAATTCCTTTTGAAGCTCCTTAGAATTAAAAAAAAAATTGTTACATGCCAGCAAAAAATGTTATTTTCTTATTTTATTTGTTAAAAACAAAACTGAAAGCTCAGTTTAACAAGAGTTATGCCATCTAATTGACATATTTTTAAATATAGTAATATCTAGGTACCTATAAGCAAGCAAATGACAAATTATTGCTACCTGATTCATAAAAAAGACAATAAAAAGGGCAAATAGAAGTAAGAAAATGAACTACATAATGGCGCTGATGAGATCTTCAAATTTCCAGTGATTTGATTAAATTTATGAATTTCACACAGTTCAATTGAGATCATATTATTGAATCTTATACTACTTTTGAGATTGTAATCTCTTTAATAAGAGATGCTATATAACAAAAAATATATATATAACTAAACTTATTTATAAAAATTATGGTAGTAGTCGAATTATATACAAAAATGCTAAATAGTTTGAAAAGATTTTCATAAAACCACGTACGAAAAATTAAAAAATCACATAATGGTCTGCGTTTTTTTGGGTTTTAAGCATTTTCTCTTACCTCGTTTGACTTTTCGAACACCGTATGATTGGCGTCATACATAGTTTCGTAACAATTTGGCAAAATATTTTCGTACTAAAAAGATCAATGTCAATATTATATTATTTTGATAATAAAATTTTGATAAAACTTTTAATTGTTTAGCATTTTTTTGTCTTTAATATCTTAAAATATAAATTCAAATAACGAGAGACTCGCATTTAAATGAGCACCCCTCGCTTCCATGGAGTATATTCTTACGGCACCTCGATAAGATCCTACCTAATACTCACTTTTGTCCTTGGCAATGGTCAAACTTTTTTGTTGTCGTCTCAGGCCTTGATTGCTAAGTGGTATCGTCGACCATAATAATTCCCTGCTGATTATATAATTTTACGGATCTCAAACGTAGCCAAATGGAAATCTCTTTACCAAGATAATTAATAGTGTGCAATGCATGCAAACGTCATTAAATTTCTCTTTAGGGAACCAATATTTTTATAACAAAAGTTAGGTCAAGGGAAACAATTCATGACTTCATGACCATCACCAAAATAAAGCTAACTCATTAGACGATTACTCTATACCACAAGCAAGACCAAATACATCCACGGTTATGATCACTATTAGACTAATTTATATTCTTTTTATTCCAAAGCCGCCTTCATTAGTCCAATGAACATGCAAAACACTTCCAAAATTGATATAAGTTCGGTATGCAGCTTGATGTATTGTTAATATAAAAGTTATTATACATTATAATCTAATTATACGCATTATTATATTATTAAAAGTATTTAATTATTACAATAATTATTTCACAAGTTATATATAATAATATATATGATTCAATACAACATAATTTGAGACAATATATCAATATACATATATATCCTAGTAAAATGGTATTTGTATAAAAAAATGACTTATCAATGCTTAGTTAATTTAAATAATTAAGCATTAATTATTTTCTTTAAGCAAGGATCTAGATTAGAGTTTTATAAATAAAAAAATTAATGTTGTAAAAACTTTATCCTATAATAAACCCATTTAACTTGAAATAGATTAGTTGGGGTTCAATTAATAAATTTTAGGTACTACTCATTTCAACCAAAAGAAAGAAATGAAAAAAGATTCATGTGTAGTGAAACTATGGAAAGCTTGACATAATGAAGGATCTAGATGGAAAGAGAAAGTTGTGATGAGGCTTCTTCTTCGAGGTCTATTTTCTGCTCTAAACTTTGAAGAGCAAAACAGGTTTGTCTTCAAAGAAATATCATAATACATGACTGTAGTACCTAACCTGTTAAGAGAAGAGTTTGCACTTTGCAAGGTCTACGAAAGAGAAAACACAAGCTTTTTTAATTAGTGGAATCGCCAGCTTGCCCAATAGGCTATAGCCACCATGCATGAACAATGCTTTCCAACGCCATAAGTGTCAAACATTCACTATCTGAGTCTATGCTATTAAGACTTGCTATTTGTGCATGTGCTCTCTCTCTCTCTCTCTCTCGCACTCACTCACTCACTTACTCACTTACACACTGAAACCAAGTTGCTTTTCATCAACTTGCTTACAAATGGAACTTTGGGGATTAAGATCTTGCACTTCTTCTGTGTTGCTCCTATCTTTGGAGGGACCACTTTGCTGTCTCTTCACCTATCGCCAATTACCAAAACATCGGAAAACACTAATCGAACTTTACACTTTATCGACAATAATTGAGGTGAATCTTCTCTATTAAAGGGAGAGTATATTGCAAATTACACTCGACCTGATCAACAATATCAGGTCATATTAAAAAAGTATAAATAAATAAATAAAATAAAAAGGTTAATGATATAGCTGTGCACATAATCAAATTACTACACATAAAAGCATATCTCTCGTATCCTTAGCATCCCATGCAATCATGTAACATCTTAGTTGGGAGGTATATTTTTAGACTTTCACAATTTTAGATACGTATGGCAAATACACCTTCGGTGGAACTAACATACAAGTGCTTTAATTTCCTTGTATGTTATAATGGGATACAATATATAATCCAAAGATTCAAAAGAAGACACACATAGAGCTCTGGGACATGTTCAAACAAAAAGGTTCTGCATAGCCATATCAAAGGATATCTGAAATGAGTTTAATTCATCAGCTATAATAGGCCTATGTTAAAGCTATAGCTCCATTAAAGACCATTTTGATGCAGTAGAACCTCCTTAGGGAAAAAAAGGATTTCATGAAGTTGATCTTGAGCCACCATTCACTCACAAATACTTTAGTTCAAAAGAATAACTTTGGTGTAAAAAATCTCAAATCATGTATTTGTTGAGAAACGAAGTTATAGGCACGTATCTTCAAGGACAGACCATTAACTGCCCCAAGAGCACTCATCCGTAAAGTAATTACTGGTACAAATAACATTAAAAAAAAAAAAAAGTCCTGTCAAAAAAATAAAATAAAGAGATTTAACATTGATAGAACAATATGCTATGCATCATATAACTCAAATCAAGTAATACAAATTTTAAAAGGAATTATTAGACTAAGAACCATGGACTGTGAAAAACTTAAGCAATTAGGTTAACTTTGACTGGTTATAACTTTTTATTAGAAAATTCTTAATTTATTTTTATATATTGTTATAAAGTTCAAGACGAGTCATTCAATGTGATAATCATCAGGTGATCATCTTAATTTAAATTTTAAATTTTAAATTTTTCTTTGTAGCTTAGCATTCATTTTTGCATACAAAATTTTAGAAAATTAAAAAGTTTATTTGAATTTATTTCAGAATGACATATCATATAACTTGATCATTAGACAGTTAAGTGGCCTATATATACCACTTAATTGCATTCAAAATCCTATTTATTTTTTCAAATATTTTGACAATTTTTCTGAGTACGTAACATTATATAGATGCATTAGTTGTCATTTTAATTTTTACTCATAATTCATTAGGATGAACTGCCTTTAAATACGTTATATAACCATCGAACTTAATCTCTACACAGGTCTGTAGCAAGTGGACACATAACAAACAAATATATTTGATGCTTTAAAACCTGACTCCAAAAGCCGTCATCAGGGAGAACTAAATAACAACACATTACCTGACCAAAACGCAAGCTGTACAAAATGTCCAAAAGTTATTAAGAAAATAACTTCGAAATAAACATCATCATTTTAGAATGCATTATGATATTTAAATTAAGAAAGCAATCTTGTCGTTTTATATATTGTTATATGGTTGCTTGATGATGACGGTTGTAATGATGTAGGATTGCCTCTAACACTTTTCTCGTGTTGGAAGTGAAAGAAAGAAAGAACATATCCAAGCCAATTAATGGAAGTTTAGAAAGTTAGGTCCTCGCTCCATATCAGAAAGCAGGGAACATGCCAACTTAAACCAATAAGATAGTTTGCTTCGCTCTTTTGATTCCACCAAAACTATAATCATTAACTTGCTTATCCATTTTTAATTATTTGTTTTCTGAAGACATCTTCATGTCTTCTAGATGTAAATCTTATTGGGTAATTTAATTCTTCTTTGAAGTGTATTTTAGGCCTTAGCCTTTGTTTACAACGCAATTCACTTACTCCATTACTATATATTCAGTATAATCTGATTGGAGTCGGTTGTCCAGTTATATATAGTGTATTATTTTAATTTTTAATATTTTTAGAGTAAAAGATTTTTCCTGTTATATGTACCATTAAATATATACAATCTTAGTTATATGAACTATCATTAAATTTTATATTTTAACATATTTAGTAATATTAAGCAATAAAATTCACCAACTTCTTTCATCCTTTTTATTTATCACTTTGAAAAAATATTTGTTTAATTATATATTATTTTAAAAATAATTGAAGAATTATTATTCTTTTTTTAAATTTTATCTTATTTTGAACAAGTAAAATAGAAAATAATAAAACAATAATGTTTTGACTATATTAATAAAAACACTTACTTCAAATTTGATGGTTTTTATTCGTAAAAAGCTATTCAATAACTTTTTAATTCATATTTCACAATGAGTACCTTACATTATTATTTTTCTTTTATTTTAAAAAAAAAGGATGAGAAGGAATAGGGTGATATGGAAGAACTAATGTGGATTGCACCTGCGCAATTTCTCAGTTCGATTCTTTGCACCTCGGCGCACACCCACCAAAGATAGTATTTTGTCATTGCCTACTCTCCTTTAAGATTGTAGCCATTATTTTTGCTTTGATGGCACTTGGCTTTCACTGTTTCCACCTGTTTTTTGTCGCCCACGCTGCTGATTTATTCAAGGCAACAACTGTTGGATTTGAATGTTGTCAGATCTATTTATGAATTGAACGTTGACTCGCCAGTTTAGCACTTGATGCTTGAGGAAATGAAATTAACGCACACCCTACTCGCAAAATAAATGGAAAACTGCGAATTCAATTCAAACAACGACATCATGGCTTTATGATCGATAGGTGGATTCTAACCTACTTCTAAAAACTTAGAAATAGGAAGAAGAAGATAAAATTCAACCATTGACTATTCACTCTTATTTTTAAGCTAATATATCAATGGTTAGAATATATCTGATACATCTATGCTATTCTCATTTTTAACAGCATTTTAGACAAGTCCTTTATGATAATGATATTTTTGTTAAAATTCAGTGTTTTTGTTTATTGTTCTAATTTTATCGGTGCGTATAGCAAAACCCTGGTTACAACAACATGAAAACGAGAAATTTATAGACACTTTTCAAAGTAAAAGAAATATTTTATTATATTCCTTTGAATGAAGCTATGTTATATATTACTTTACACTTATTTTACTATGTAATATATTTGTGATGTAAAATATAGGCAAATAAATTCTTATCTCCTATGTTAATTTTTATTATTAGTTAATTTTTTTTATGGATTTTATGTCTAATTTTATCTTCTTAATTAATAATAAAAATTAATATATAATTCAATCATATAAAATTTTTATACGAGAGATTTATTTTCGCACAGTATACTTCAGAGCTTTTTTTTTTAAAAAAAAATCACTTAATCTTTATTGCATGCAAGACATAGAATGAGGACACACCGCTCCCTAGCTGGAATTGGAGGGTTGCGAAAGTTTTCCCCACGCTACATTGCTCAATCACACCTCTCTCTGTCCCACCAAACCCATGGAGAAGACTCCGATGCCTTTTGCTTTTCCCCTATTTTCAATTCCTAGCTAATTTCTTTTCCTCCCCTTTTTTCGCTTTTTCTCTTTCACTTTCCCTTCTTGATTCTTTAGAGAAATTTTAAAATATTTTTTATATAAAAAATAATTATTTATATTATATAACAAGAAAATATTTTTTAAAACCCATAAAATTTAAACATTATATATTAATATAAAAATATATGAGTATTAAAATATACATATATTGAAATAAAATGAATTAGTATATGTCTATATAAGAATAACATTGTATATAGTATGGCATAATAACCTATAAATAATACTTCTCTCACTATCAAAAAATATAATAAAATAAAATAACACTTCTCTATTAAATATTTTATTGGTTTCAATTTATTTATTAATTTAGATAATTTGATATATTCTTAAATTAATGTATTTGGATATAATTATCTTCAGATACATTGATTTAAGAATATACCAAATTATTTAAATTAACAGATAAATTGAAATGGAGGAAGTATTTATTAACTTAATTATAATATTAAAAATAAGATTGAATTATTTAATATTAAATAATATGCACCAATAACTTTTTCTTTTTTCTTTTTTTTCCCCGGTGCATCAAACAATTTCTCCCACCTTTATGTTCTATAAATTGGCCCTTCAATTACTTCACTACTTCCTCTTCTCCCTTCTTCCTCTCCCGCCCCTTACACTTCTATATTTGCTCTATTCCCCCTCCTTCTTAAATCTTAGGCCTTATCGTTTTTGTGTTTGGAAACTCCAGCTATCACTTCTTTCCATGAAAATATTTTTTCTTTTTGGTGGCTGTGGTTTCATCTTGGCTTTTGGTCCAAAATCTATTTGGTTAATTATCCAAGGCATATATTATATTGATATAATTGCCACTCTCTTGTCTCTAATTTGCAGCAGAAAGTTTCTTTGCTTGGAATCTTGATGCTGAACTCCTGTTTGTTCATGTCTGACATTCATGTCTCCAGTTCTCAGTGAAATCCTTCGTTCCGGGTTTATGATAAATTCTTCCCTCAGGCGCAGGACCCACCTTGTTCAATCTTTCTCTGTTGTGTTCCTCTATTGGTTCTATGTTTTCTCATAAATCGCCCTAGCACCATTGCAACTTTATATTATATATAATTATAGTATAAGGTAGTAATAGCTAGCGACATTGCAACTTTATATTACATGATTATTTTCACAAGGTAGTCATAATCAATTGTCAATATTGGCTCAAAATCGTTAGTGTTCCTGGGGTCTTGCATCTTCATTTGGATTTTCAAGCTATATTTTTATCTTTGTTTTGGAAGTTAAATAATTTCTAGAAAAAAGAAATTGTATATATTTGTCTCTATTCCTGTTCCTGCAAAGGTTAGGAGAGTCCGACCGGCTAGAACGGAATACTTTCTTTGGTGTAACTATTTTGATGGCCTCATCCAGTGGAAACTCAACCATGTCCACTAGATCTCAGAGCTGTGGCTCTGAGGAGGATATGCGGCTTCTGATGGATCAAAGGAAAAGGAAGAGGAAGCAATCCAACCGTGAATCAGCTAGAAGATCAAGGATGAGGAAGCAGAAGCACTTGGATGACCTTGTTGCTGAAGTGGAAAGGCTCAAGAAGGAGAACAGTGTGATCCTCACAAGGGTGAACATCACCACACAGCAATATCTCAATGTTGAGGCCCAGAATTGCATCTTGAGGGCCCAGATGGGTGAGCTTAGCCAAAGGCTTCAATCACTGAATGATATCCTCAACCTCATCAACAACACAAGCAGCAACACAGGCACTATTGAGAGTACTAGTGGGTTCTATGAAGCTGATTACAATTGCTACCTAACTAGCAGTGGTGATCATAGTTTCATGAATCATCACACGAACTTGTTGTATCTTAACCAACCCATCGTGGCATCTGCGGATCACATGTGTCAGTGGTGAATTATGAGATGGGAATCTGAAAAAGAGAGAAAAAAGTGCGTGCTTGATTGTACTAGTGTTCTGTTTGGAGTTGCATCATATGCTGGAATTATTGAGTGAGGGTAAAATATTAGTACCTAGCTAGGGTGAGGCACTATATATATCAAGATATTTTATTAGATTAGCGGAAATTGTGATGGTTAAATGAAAATAATATAGTGGCATGGATCTGTTGTTAGGTCACTAGCTAGGACTACTCACCATTGTCCAATGTTTTGGAAAAATGGATGTCGGTGTTAGTGCATTTTCTGCTTTTGTGTGTATGTATGTCATGGGTGTGCTTTTGAATTGTAAAAATGGTACTGGTTATTGCCTCAACAAACTGTGCTTCTATATTTAGTGCACTCTTCATCTTTTATTAATGCTTGGTTGGTTTAAATTATTCAGTACTTGTTTATTTTTTTTATATAAAGTCTTGAATTCGAGTTTTATAAATAAAAAAATAAGTATTAAAATAGCTTTAATTCATCCAACAAACTGTTAGAAGAATGATAAACAGCTTAATCTCCTATAAAGATGACGGCATAGGTTTGAATCTCAAAAAGTGTACTTATTGGGTGGGAGAGTAACAGTAAATATTATATCTCCTGAAATTACGAAAATAATATCTCCTATAATTTTATATTATCAAAAAAATAATTTTAATTCATAATAGATTGACCTAATTTAGACTAGATTAGCTATAATCTAGTAAACTTTAAGTATTGATTTTCTTTACCAAAAAGAAAAAGAAGCTCTTCATCTTTTCATTCTTCATAACCTTTGATTAAAAAACATTAAACAAAGAAAAAAAAATGGGTAAGCTTGCATATATCAAAATAGAAGTGATGGGATCGAAACAAAATGAAATATAGAACTAATACAAAAAGTTATTTCAGAGAAATAAATGCTATTTTTGTATTTTTTTTCGTAAGTTAAGGTTTAGGTTGAGGGGAAGTTTACCTTAGTTTAAGTGAGCAAACAAAAAAAAATTTGATAATCAAATTTAAATCATAACAATATAGGTAAGTCAACCCTTATTGGCAGAAATACATGCTTATTATATTTTTTTGTTAATAAAATTATGTCGCGTTCGTAACTTTATGATGAAACCTACATTCTGTATTTGGGGAAAAAAATGTTCTCTTTACTTTTAGGTCTTTAATATGTATATATTTTTTCTTTACGGTACTTTTAGGTCTTGAATGTTGAATAGATCGAAACATGATTATTTTTTATTAAAAGAAGTGGTGTTTTTGGGAGAAGCTTTCATATTCCAAGAGTGTGTAAACCATTAATCTCACTAAAAATTTGGTGAAATGTCTACTAGATGAGCAATCCCTTGTATCCTTGAAAAAGTTGCATAAAATATATTTCTATAAGGCAATTTTTTTTAATGCAAATAATTAGAATATTAAAAATATTAAGTCCTCCTAAGTGATGTGCTTCAATATCATTTCAATTCAAATCGCTCACATCTATTGAATAATTCTCAGATATTGTGTAAATTTTAAATGATTTCATTGTGAAAAAGATTTTGAATTAGGAGAATTTTTAGGATAATTATTTATTTGAAGCATATAACATATGTTTAATTTCTTACGGCCTTTCCTTTTTTGTGTTGTACTTTTTTTTGGGGGGGGGGGGGTTTCAATAATTTATGGCCTTTCTCTCCACAATTGACCATCAAACTGCTGGGCTCGAATCATCATACCTGGAGTTAAAAATAACATAAACCTAAAAATTTAGGCTCAAATTACAATTCGTCCGAGATAGAAACAAGCTTGGATTAATTTGGGCATCACAAAATGTTTTGGGCCCAATGGGCTAGCCCATTCTATATCCGAACTATATTTCTTGTATTTTAATATAAAACTCGCGCAGTCTTTTACAATAAAAGGTTTTATTTTATTCACATAAAAAAAAAAAAACTTGTATTTTATGTTATGTTGCACTAGTGGTTTGATGGTAATTTGTGCTGTTTCATTTGCTTTTTTCATTGTTAATGAAGATAAAAAGGTAATAGCAAGGAGTACTTCAATCATAATTACAAAGCGTTAGCAAAACAAATTGTGTTCCTACAGTGAAAAGAGAGGTGCTGCCGTGCTACATAGGTAAAAATTTTTTGACATAAATTATCGAATTGGATGATGAAATGAAGTGGTATAATTAATTTATTTATCCAAAAAGTTAAGAACATGTCATATTATTTTAATACTTAATTCTGGCAAATTTTTCTAGTTATCTAACTTTTTTTTTTCAAGTGAAAAATTAAAGAAAATATACTTTCAAGTAGTGAACATATACAGTTTCATTCTTGCCTATATTTATGTTCAATTAAATAATAATGGCGCTTAAAGAAAAATTAGAGACCAAAACAGAAATTTCTTTATAATAGCATAAAAAACCTTAAAATAATTATTCTCATAAACTAGACACTAATTAGTTATCTTAACCATACTATGCATGGGTTCTTTTATATTTTCATGAGTTTAATTTTGGTATATTATTAGTAAAAAATGTTTTATATTGTCAAAAAATTATATATCACTTTTTTATATTTTTTAATTAATTTTTACAAGAGTCAAATACTTTAATTGATGTAAAAATATACGATTAGATAGAAAACTTTTCATTGATAATATATTAAAATTAAATTTTATTTTTATATTTATATTTGTATTAAAAACATTATATTTATATTATCAATGAAAAATATTTTATATTATCAAACAGTTATATATCACTTTTTATATGGTTTTTGAATTAATTTTTATAATAGTCAAATACTTTAATTGATATAAAAATGCATGATTAGATGATTGCATGAAAAAAATTTATTGATAATATATTAAAATTAAATTTTATTTTTAAATTTATATTTGTATTAAAAATGTTATATTTAATTATTATTATTATTATTATTATAGATAAGTTAAATCCATGAAATTTATCTATAAATAAAAAATCTCAAATGTGGATAGTAGAGTTTTGAAATCCAAATTTGTTTTTCAATTTTGTTATGTTATCAATTTTGTTTAATATGTTGTTTATTTTTAACATTTTTGTGTATTTTATTTAACATTTTTTCTCAATACTTTCATACTAGATATTAATTTTGATATATTGTTAGTGTAAAAGAGATTTATAATATCCTATTACCACATACCGTTATATGTAATATTTTTAAGATAGCTAATATGAGAATCAAATATTTTTACTAACGTGATAATATAAAATTCTTTTTATATAAATAATATATTAAAATTAAATTCTTCATCATAAGCATTTAGTAATATCATTAATCGATATTTGTAAAATGGTCTGGATAAGGAAGGCCCTAGTTCAAAAAAAGCCTTGGGGGTTAAACGCTCATAGACCTTTTCTTTTGTACTTTTTTTTTTTTTAATTAAAGAGGCCAAAACTTATGGAAAATCCTATTTAATCAATTGAAAGATACGGATGTTGTTTGTTCGTTCAGGTATATAATTGTATAATATCCTTTATACAAAGAGACATGCTACAATCCTGAGGTTGCAAAGCCAAAACATGATCAACAAATATTATACTAAATTGTAATTTCAAAACAATTATGCTGACATACTATTCATATTTTAAGGCGGCAAAGCCAAAATCTATTTGTATATTATTAAAAAAACCATAATTTTAATAATTCTTTTTCCCCTATTAGAGCAGCCTAAATCTCATAGAAAATCTATTTAGAATCCATTTGGTTTATAGTTTGGGGGATCAAAAGGTTTTTTATTGGCATGATAATAAAAATATATAGTAATTAGTGTGTTTGATATATAAAGGTCTTTTTTAAATTTACTTTTGGAATTCTAGAACCTTTTTTGAGAAAAGTATTTTTGATGTTACTTTTTATTTTAAAAAAAATTTGAGAAGGAATTTTACTATTACTTTCATATTAATAACCAAAAGTAATTTTACTTTATCTTATCAAAATAAAAATCACATTCTTAAACTTATTTTTGATATACTCAAATCAAATATAATTTAATTATTTTAAAAATAATTTATCTAAAAATAATTCCTTTAAAAAACATTCTTTTAAAAGTAATTCTCTTAAAAATTAAACTAAATATACCCTTAATCTAATGGAAAAGATGGGTGCTATTTGTTCGCCTGAGCATATAATAGCACCATCTCTTGTAAAAAGAGACATAATACATTCTCAAGATTGCAAAGTCAAAACCTCTTCGAAAACTATTCTTTTTCCGGTTTATAATATTTGTTATTTTAAGTAAATTTTTTTAATTCAATTTATCTATTATTCTTACATTTTTTAAAGAATTTATTACAAAGTTTTCAATTATATTCTCTATACAATTCTAAGCATAATAAATAATAAAATATTAATATAATAAATTAGTTATTAAATAAGGGTATTTCGATAAATATTTTTACAATCTACCATTGATTTTGAGTTCTTTAATATTTGTGCAAGTGACTAAAGCGATAGATATGATGAACTGGTGGGAGTAATAAATAATAATTTTGAAATAATTATGGTGACATGCTATCCATGTTTCAAGACTGCAAAGCTGGAACTTGTTTGAATATCATAAATAAAAAAGCAATTTTAAAACAACTGTGAACTTGCTTGGTTTAGAGTTTCAGGCTCCAGAAATATTTTTGATAGAAAAAGAATAAAGTTATACAGTAACTTAATGTGTTTGATTTATTTTTCTAGTAATTAAAAATGTTTTTTAAGTAACTAAAAGTACTTTTGAGAGAAGTACTCTTGATCTTGAAGTTACTTTTTATTTTAAAAAAATATTTTTTAAATAAAATCTTATTATTATTTTCGTATTAATAATAAAAAGTAATTTTATTTTATTATATCTAAATATAAATTATTCTCTTAAATTTATTTTTGATATATTTAAAAAAATATAAATTAATTCTTTTAAAAATAATTATCTCAAAAATTAAACTAAACATAATATATGATAACATGCTATCCATATTTTGAGGCGACAAATTCAAAACCTATTTGAACACAAAAATGAAAAATGATTTAAAGATAACTATGATGTCATGCCATCCATGTTTTGAGGCAGCAAAGCCGAAATCTGGAATCTGTCTGAAATTATAAATAAAAAAATGGTTTTCAAAATAACTATTATGACATGCTACATGTCCCGAGAGAGTAAAGCCGAAACGAAACTATAAATTAGAAATAGTTTCATAACACCCATAGAAATAGAAAAATATTATTTGTATTAATATTTTTTAAATTTTTATATCAATTCACTTTTATGTATTATTGAATAGGGATATAAATTCCACTTAATTTAGGTATCACATCTTATTTAATAGTATATTGGAGTTAGTTGGCATAAAAATTGAAAAAAATTTAATACAAATAACATAACTTATGAGAATTGATACCTTCTAAGAAGCGTGCATTTTGTGCATTTTTGGCAATTATTCAATACGAAGTGGACACGTGTATTGATGTGGGTGTACGGTAGTCAATGCCCACTCTTTCTTTGCAAAAGATTGTCATATATGCCGCTTATGCGCATGTCGACATATATAGAGACGAAAGAGTTACAGCACATTCGCCCAAGGAGATTGTGGCTTCACGTGCTTAGTGAAAAAAGGATTTAAAAAGATAAAACTTGAATAAAAATTTTAAATACATGTGGTTATATATATTTAAAAAAAAATAAAACTAGCACCTATTGTTTTTTATATTTAACTGTAAAAATATAAAAAATGAAAAAAATAACAAATATATTCTTATTAAAAAAATAACAACATAATAATTATTCCATAAAAAAGGAAGATAACATATCCATTAGATAGATACTAATCACAAGAACAAAATTTATTAATTAATCAATATAAAAATAAAATGCATGTAAAATCTCACAGGGGTTTTAAACTCTAAGGAGCTAAGAGTAATACATGCACTAACAACATAGAACATATGTAAATTTTATGGCGGTCACAAGAAAGGGGAGGAGTGAAGAAGTTTGCATGTGTCGTTCTTGTATTTAATAGTTTTGTCCATTTAATTATATTAGTTTTATTAATAAATAATTTATATTAGATTATTTTAAAAATTAATGACAAAATAAATCTAAGTTATTTTATAGTATACAATTTATCTATGATTATTTTAAATCCAAATTATTGTATGATTAATTTTTAAAAAATAATAATGTGAGAAATAGTATCATAAAATTATTAAAAAAAATTATTTATTTAAAAAAAGAGTATTTATATGCATTTTAAAATGTGTTAGGAGTAATTTTTTTTTTTGGAAGAATTTAGAGTTCGAAAACAGTAATTTATTTTAGAAGTTAATGACTCTTGAATAATTCTAAAGCAAGAAAAAAAGTGGCTTTTTAATATTAACATTTCTAGTATAAAGCCTCTTTTAAACATCGTATCCAGATATAAAATAATATTTTTCTAAAATATTTAGAAATATTTTTGTATAAATATCTCGAAATGATTCATACTTAGTTGTTAACATTATCATTAAAATCAATAAAAGAGAGACAAGTTACACTTTTTTATAATTAAAAAAATATATGAAGTGCTAATAGAGATAAAAAAAACAACAACAACAATAATAATAATAATAATAATAATAATATATTATTGATCATTATTATTATTAACAAAACCTCTTAGAGTGACTTCCTTAACAAATGATATGCTGCTTCCTGTACTTGAGTTTGCCTTCATTCAAATTGATTTGCATTTATATTTGTACAGTTGTGTTTGAAAGGAGAAAAAAACAAGAAAAAAGACAAAAGTTCATTGCTTTTGAAATCTTTAACCACAACAATTACTGTATGGCCCACCAAATTAAAGAGTGAAACGTGTCAATATCCTTACCATTCAAAATAGAAATGCAGAAAATATACACTTAAAATAAGGTATCAGAGTAACCACATATAAAAATAATCACATTCCAAAATTCAACATTTATTTATTTTGAGTCAAATCTAAGACAATAAAATTGAAGTCATATATCTTTTCTCTTATGAAAAAAAAATCAGAATAATATGAGTAAATTTGCATAAATATAAATATGCTATCACTAATTCTATACATAGTGATATTGATAAGTATTCTTCATGACAAATTTACTAATACAATAATAAAAATTTGTACCCAAAAAAACACAATAGACAGATAAGTTGATTTGTGTATTGTAGTACGCTTATTCATTGAAGCCGGCAACTATTAATGAAAGAAGCATATCCATTGAATTGAACAACGCTGGTGTAAGTTAAAGTGGTGACAAATGCCTTTTTTTTCTTAATGTGATATTTAATAAGAAGTTTGAGAAAGGGTAGCATGTTCCATTCCAAGAGGAAAAAAACACCACAAGCTTAGGAATGAGATTTTTAGAGTGATGTTTATGGTTGACATATATACCAATTAATTAAAGCTCTTAAAGCCAAGTCTTATAATTAATGCAGATCGAGTTGAAGCCAAACTTGATTTCATTGACTCGCACAACAAATGTCAGCAGTGACAAAAGTCAAACTAGTAATATTTTGAAGCCACTTTCTAAGGCAAATTAAAAGCAGAATTTCTAAACAGCCGCACAAAATAGCAAGTTGGAACTAGCTTGTAGTTCTGATTCGTATTAATGGTCATAGTCGTAGTCATACCTTATGCGTAAATTGACCACTATTGGAACCATGGATCATAGTCAATGGTTTCCACATGGTCATAGGTCGACAAAGTTGATAAGAAAATTATTTGCACGACCAAGAATGGCAATCATGTGAGACTTCAGTGCGGTCCACGTGGTGGAAAACCATGCAGAAAATTCTTATCTTTTTCAATTTAAAGTACTCATATTTAAAGTTCATTAAATTTTAAATATTTTTATCCAAGTCAAGTTGACTTATTATTTAAGAAAAATTCGTCACCGTTAAATTTTTTTTGGTTAATAAAACCTAAAACTTAAACTATTTAAAAAATAAACTGTAGATAAATTTTTTAATTCAAATTTATCTACAGTTTATTATTTTTTGATATTAGAATTTTTTTTTTATATAATTTTGGGTTAAATGATGGTAAAGCAAAATTCTCTCTAAAAGAACAATTCTAAAATTTAAATTCTAGATATTACAATTATAGTCTACTTTTATTGTTAATAACTACTTTTATATCACAAATAATTTATTGTTTACTGTATATCTATTTTTTAATAAAGGAGAATATTTATTATAGAGTAAGTAATGCCAAAAATTGAAGAGAGAAAAGAAAAAAGAAATAAAAAGGAAAAATAAAGAAGTAGAAGAAGTGAAGCATAGTTGAAACAAAAGAAGAGAAGAGGTAATTTCTTCTAAAGTGAGAAATAACTATGATAAAATCTATAAAAATAATTTTGATACACTATTTATTAATGATTAGGTTAAATATTTTTATTAATATAATAACATATAGCTAAATATTTGAATAAAATTTTTGTATATTCATATTTATAATACATCAACCAGCAAGAGTGTTGATGTAATAGGAAAGGCATTCTACAATTTCGATAAAAATTTTAATTCGATTCTTGAAAAAAAATGTTAATTAAAAAGATAAGTCTGACTAAGCTTAAAAATATTAACCTCTAATAATAGAAAGAGGGACACCCTCAAAAAAAAATCACAGTCGATCAAAATTGAACTCAAAATCTATTATGTACTTTATTAACCTAAATGTAGAGTCCTCTTTATTTTTTTTTAACTTAATAAAAAAACATTTCACTTGTGTTTTTCTGCTTCTGCAACCCTTAACAGACACGGCGCTCTATCTCTCTCTATACATAAAAGCGCCGTCGCTTTCTCTCTTTGTCCTCTCTTCAGTTTCATTATTCTTTTCAGCATTCCAACAACAACGATGCTCGCTGCAAAATTTCTCTCTCTCTGCGTTTTTATCAGTTGAAAGCTTCCGAAGAGGTGAGCGAGATTCGAAAATGCTTCAACCTTAATTCTTGCTAATTTTTTTTATCGATTTATTTTTCTGTTGATTTTTTTATTCGATTGCGCATGATGTTAATTTGAGAGGAGCTAGTAGTGAAAATTTTGGAATGTTTTCGAAACCCTAGAAAATCCAATTCGACGCTGCAAATGCTAGCTTGTTTTTGTGCATTGCCGCTCGATTTTTCCGTTGGTTATTTACACGGACTCGAGATTCGTTTGACAGATTGAAATTGCGAGAATGAGTAATTATTATTATTTTTTGGTAAAAAATTTTAAACAAAATTAGCGATTCTCAGTGTTGGTTCTCGATTTATGGCACTTTGAGCTCATTGATTGTGAGCATTCATATTTTTGTTTTTGTTTCTCTTTTTTTTTGGGGGGGGGGGGGTGGGGGAGGGTGTTGTGTGTGTGTTTTTTTTTTGGGTGCTGGATGGCACTGAATCATACTTTATAAACCTTGTGTTGACCGTGTTCAATCATAGTTGAGGCTGTTTGGTTGTTCTCGATATTTAATTTCTGATTGGTGTGTGCAATTGAATTTTGGTTTTTGATCATAATATATGGGGATGGCATGTGCTCACTGAATTGGGTTTGATTTGAGCATCAGAAATCGGAGGATTACAGTGTGCTTTCTTTGTTTAGAGCTTTGGCATTTGGGCGGTTTTTAATATTAATACATGTTACCATAAAATCTGAGTTTAATCGTCTCTACTTTTTTTGCTTCTTCTTCAGGAGGAAGTAGAATTACTGTTTCTTGTTCAAAATTGAGGTGGGTTTTGGATTTTCTATTGTAATTTTCTGGTACATTATTGGATATTCTAGTTTTTGGGTCTACAAATTGGATTGACCATTATGTATTTCTGCAGGTATCATGGGATCAGCTTGCTGCATTGCTGCAAAGGATCGTAATCTTCCTGAAAGAACTGCAGGTGAAAGTTTGCATAGGGATGTCCTATGTTCACCATCATGGAGCTTTCAGTGGGATAGTAGTCGTGGACATGTTGCTGGGGAAATTGAGAATCCTTCCTATCACACCTCTGATGTGGTCAGCAGAAATGTGAGCATGGAGTTAAAAGGTTCATTAAATTCTGAAAGAGGTAATTTATCTGATGGCGGAAGCACCCTGGAGAATTCTGTAACTCTTTCTCAGAAGTCCCCCATTGATGAGGCATTGGTTGCAAATCTGATGACTCCATCATCAGGTAAATATTAAAACCTACACACTAAAATCTGTTATTCTTTGTTTGATTGGACTTAGTTAAAACATTTAGGTCCTCCTCCACCCCCTTCTTTTGGAAGTTAGATTCTTATCATAAGCACAATGTCTTGTTCTTCACCTTTTCTTTCGCTGTTTCCCATCTTATAAGGTTTTCAAAATTGTTTTATTGTGATGAATGGTTTATCCTTTCATTGATGCACTTTGGTTTCTTGGTTGCTGTATTTTTTTTTTTTTTTTGGCCATTGATTTTTCTTTCTTCTTCCTCTATGTGCTTGTTGCAGATCTGTCCATGTCAAGCAATTTTTCTACGGTGGTTAGTTTTGCACAACTGAATTAGAACTATGAGCTTTATGGTGCATTATAATTTTTAGGCTTTGTACCGTAGTGCTTGGCTCACTCTTAATATATATTTCTTTATAGGTAAAGAGTCCGGCAGAATCTGCAGTGCCAAATCTTTCATTTTCAATACCTTCAGTTTTCTCAACACCTACAACGGATCCTTTGCCTAATCATAATTATCAGCATCTTGCCAACTCTACACTGTCAAGATGGGCACATCGCTCCCCAGGACACCCATTGTTGAGACAGATTTCCGATAGTCAGATCTCGGGTCTGAAATCACCAGACAACTCCATTTCTGAAGGAAGGCTATCATTTGTTCTCTCCACTTGCAGCAATGAAATGGCAACTGGGTCCCAATGTGGATCATCTGATGGCTGGTCCATGCGTACCTTTTCTGAGATGGTGGCTTCATCTCAAAGGGAAATGTGGTCTTTCGATGGTGAATATTTAGGCTCAGGTCGTCGCAAGATAAGTGGATCCAGTAGCAGGTTCTCATATTCTCCATCAATGGATCAACAATCCTGTGGGGCTTGCTCAAGGCCTTTGACTGAGCGATCAACATGGTGCAACCAGAAGTTTGTTGCCAGTAGTGACCTTTCATGTGTTGCTGTACTGGTTTGTGGTCATGCATATCATGCAGAATGCTTAGAGACTATGACACCAGAGGCAGATAAGTATGATCCAGCTTGTCCAATTTGTATGGTTGGAGATAAGCACTTGCCAAAGTTGTCGAGGAAAGGTCTTCGGGTTGAATCAGAGATGAAGGCCAAGAACCACAAGATATCCAGAAACCGGGTAGCTGATAGCTACCTTGATTTCGATTTTGATGTTTCTGAGACCCAAAAAGATATTGAAAAGGTAAGAAAAGCTTCAAAGATGGAGCCTAGCTCCAGTGCAAGGAGCTCATATGGAAAGCCCTTCCTGAAGCGGCGCTTTGCACTTGGCTCCAAAAGGGACCGACCTCTGCCTGAGAATGATTCTGCCAAGAAGAAAGGCTTTTGGGGAAGATACCGAAAAGAATGAGTCCCCTTTTCTGTGAGAGGCGGGGGCTAATTATAGGAGTAATATTGTAACACCAGCAATTTAGAGTTTAATATTTTTCTATGTAATCTAGCTTCACTGATAATATTAAATTTTGTTTTAACTTCTGAATCAATTAATTTTGACTTTTGACCGGATATTCCAGACATGTTGACATGGTTAATATGAATTATGTAGAACATAATGTCCCTTGGCAAAAGCTAAGTCAAAGCACTGACGAGTGACGAACACAACGAGGCAGAGGAAATGAATACACGTTTATGAGTATTGCGTCGATTGCGTGGTGAATCATGTTTAAAAAACATCAGTATACCTAAATATGTCGTTGACTACTCTGACGTGGAAATTATCTGTAATTGCCACCATTGTTCACATTGTTAATCAAGATTCAAGACAATGTCAGGATTTAACATACAAGAAAAATGGTGGATACAAAAGGAAGGAAGAACTACACGACTGCTTTCTTATCAGACACTAGAACAATTCACCCTCCAAATTTTCAGCTGTTAATTTCAACACTTTGAAGTATTACAATAGTGTTTGCACACAATTCAATTCAAACATTGAAATATGATCAATGACAGTGGAAAGGGCTCTCAATCTGGTCAATTATGCTCTGCAATCCTGATCTGTAATCAGGGTAGAGTAGCTGCACCCCAAGTTCCTTCTTCATTCGAGCATTAGACACTCGCTTCTCACCCCCTGGATTTCTTGTTTTTACAATTGAGCACTCTTTCTGCTCTGGATGTTGTAACTTCAAGCCTGGCCACTTTTTCTCCACCAATTTTCTTGCATATTCAAATACTTCTTCTCGTGGAGCAGGGTCATCATCAACAATATTGTAAACTTCCCTGCAAGTGAGATGCCCGAGACTGCAATCAATACCAAAACTATTTCTATTTGTCCACTTTATTGTTATTGGGCCAATAGGATGCAACACATAAAAAAAGAGCAGCCTAGTGTACTGGGCTCCCATCTAATGAGGTCTGGGGAGAGTAGGTGTAAGTAGCCTTACTCCCGTAAGTGGAGAGATTGTTTTTAGGATTTGAACAACTTTACCGTTGCGTTAAGGCTCACCCTCTAGGATGCAACACATGAGAAAGTCTAAATTATTTGGTCAATGAAAGGTGGAGAAGAAGCTAGGAAATCATAACTCACACACACTATCTAATATTGGAGAGATAACAATGCCAATATAAAAATACAGTACTAGGATTTGTTTGTTGTAGAACAGCCTCAGCCATTGCCTTCATCCTGTGTATTTGCAATTGTTGCTTGTTGCTTTATTTGCCAAAACATTCTACATGCATTTGAGCAAGTGAATCCTTTGCATTATTTATCATATAGGACTTTATTTCTGTAACTTCAACAAGAATTGCAAATACACATGATGAAGACATAAATCTACAATTCAAGATGCGTTTCTTCAGCCATGTGGGCAGTTTGCTGTAACAGCCATAAATATTCCACTACTTAAGGCTGACCATGCGCAGGACTAGAATGGTAGAATATGAAGTTTGATAATCCAGCCAATTTGCTTTATTGTTGGAAATTTTTGCATAGTTCAGAAAGTTGGTTATAGTGTAAAATAACCTGGGCAGAGTTGCACAAATAGTAGCCATAAGTGCCTGACAGATGTCATCAACATGAACTCTGGATGTATATTTTCGGTATTTTCTCTTCTTCTGACCTTCCGACAAAGGCTCCTGCTTGAGTATTGTATCAACGGCACTAAAACAAAAGAACTGCTTAATCCAAAAGAGTACAAAATAATAAATGGAAAGGTAAGAGGTTGAGCAACCTGCCATATAAACATAAACCCAAATTTATAATTTAAATTGTTGTAAGAGTCTGTACTTTGTATATCATATGCCACTTGCCAAGTGATATATCTCTGAAATGATAGGATTGACTTAATTGTCATGGCATACAGCTCTTGGACAAAATTTCTATACGTTCTTGCAGATCCCACAAAGAAACTGATAATAGAAACCTTACTTGAAAGATAAATTACAACAAAGAGGTGAGTACCTTCTACCAGGGCCATAGATACCTCCCATTCGAAATACTTGTGGTGAGAACCCAAGACTGTGAGCAAAATTTGACCAGCCTTCTTCAGAAGCTAATCTTAATTTGGCCAACTCACTTTCTGGGTTTGTTGGATAACTGCCACAGCATGATGCACACACTCAGAAACAACTAACAGAGTAGTTTCAGAAATTTTGGAAGGAAAAAGTGATTTGTTTAGTTACAATCTCTTACTCCTCATCCACCAATTCACTGCCACAGTCACCATAGACGCCTGCTAGACAGGAAGTGTCTCTGTGATTATATTTGCATTTGAAAGCATTAGAAAAATCATGTCTAAGCAGCAGTAGCATGTTAATTGTAGTGGGGTAAACGTAGTTCTAGTCTTCTAGAAAATCTGAAGCATATCAGATGCAACCAGAGTGGCAACTCAATATCTGAGTTGAATCCTATCTTGTATATTTATGATAGCTTCTTTTATGTTTACTTTGTTTTTTACATTTTTTATTGGTATGACATCTTTCTTGCTAGCTTAGAAAGGAATCAAACAAACCTTAGGTCAACTCTATAAGTTAAACAGTCGAACATATTTTTTTTTTTGTTCTTGAGCAAACAGTTAAACTTAGGACTGTTGGTGACAGATTATATTGTACATTTTCTTTTCTCTTGTTCATATGCATAAAGGAACATCAACGTTAAACTCAGTTGCCAATTTCTTTGAAGACTTACTGGTTGAAGACAAGTAACAGAGCCACTGAAGATCCCCATTGACTAATGAGCTTCTTACAAGTTCTTCATGCTGAAGCATCTACAAAGTAATAATATATAAGTAAAACGGGGACGCTGAAAGAGATTACCCCAGAATACAAAATCCATTCATTTTGATGACATATAATAATTGACAGAGCAAAATCATACCGGGTCACCAATGCCCACAACAGGGGGGATAGAAACAAGAAGGTGAGTGTAACTTTTCAGTGAACCTAGGATATTGAGCCTGCAAAAGAACCATATGTTTAAAATATAACTAAGAAAAAGGGAAATAAAAAAAGGGAACAGAAAAAACAAAAAGATAATCAAAACAACAAAGTAGAATAGAAGAAGAAAAAAGTCAAAACTTGAAAGCAGGACTACATCTTATATAACTAGTGAAGGACAGATTTCAATTCCTTTAATATTATAAATTAAGTAACTTGGTTATATTATTCAAGAATTTTCATAACATATAGGAACCAACCATAATTGTTTTTTGTATGAACTACTAGAATCCGATATCCACTAGATTTTGACTAATCTAGTTCGAACCAAATCGGCCCATTATAAGGGTAAATTTCTCTTAGCACTATTTGTTTTTATCATTCACAGGAAAGCCGAACTACTTGAACCAACCAAATATTGATTGAGCCAACCATAATGTATCACTCAACAATCAACATCATCCATGGATGGACAAAACAAGGTCGATTATGATCCTCAACTTGGATGTCTAATCCATTAACAACCCACATCACAGTTCGCTTCTAAACTTATTCCAATGACAATGGCCTCCTCAATCCAGCAAAGTGAAAAAAAAAAAAAAAAAGTGTTATTCATGTACTAAACTGTTCATTGACTCACTCAGGGTAGTTAGCATCAAAAAGGTGAACATGAAACCCCATGTCCTCAAGCTTCTGCTTCTTCACATGGCTTGTGCAAGTCCCAGACACAAACCTACCATTCAACAAGTAAAACCCAATGACAAATGTTTCAACATTGAACCAACTTAAGCTAATTAGTGTTATTTGAATGAGAAATTATTGACAAGAATGAATCTAACCATCCTTGGTTTTGGAGCTTGAGTGCAAGGGATTGGCCCACGAATCCCATGCCAAGAATAAACATGCGCTTTTCAGATTGTGGTTGTTTTTCAGATGCTATTGTGCAAGAGCACGACAACGTAGGAGTCATCGAAGGTGAGAGAGCAAAAGAAGTTGTGGAAACACGGGCACCTAGATTTCGGAGATGCAGAGGAATGGATGCACCTCGTAGTTGGATTTGAGCAATCTCCATGCCAAAATCCGAGGACTCACTCACCCGATACTGCACACACACACTATGCCGTACATTTATTCCCCAATTTTCAATTGGTGTTACTACTAACTATGGTTTTGCTCCCCCCCCCCCTCCCCTTCTCTCTCTCTCTCTCTCTCTCTCTCTCTCTCTCTTCCCCCTTTTCTTTCTCTTTCTTTATTTTTTTCCCCTTTTTTCTCCTTTATAGGTATGAACTACTCGTGTCCGAAATACATTAAATTTCGAGTAATATATTATCGAGGTAAAGTTCTTATGACACATGATTTTTTTTATTTATAAAATTTAAATTTATTACCTTATTTAAAGAAAATAAATATTAAATTATTTGAATTAACTAATTTTATTTTAGGATGGATCAATTTGACTCAAACTAAAATAAATAAAATTTAATAGAGTTTATATATTAATAGTTTAGAGTTAAAAAAATAAAAAGGGATTTTTTTTTTATACATAAACAAAAAATATAGTTTAGAGTTAAATAAAATGACTAAAAGAGCCTCTAATTGTTTGTTACAAATTAGTCATATTCAAACATGTTAACTTAGGCTTGAGAAACTATTAGATGAGGATTTTTTCACTTTAACATATAAATTAATTTTTAACATGTATTGTTTGATGTATATCTGGTTAAAAATTCGTTTATATTTAGTTACATAATATATATATATATATATATATATATATATATATATATATATTTAAGATAAAAAGATTTTATTCAAGAGTTTTTCCCTTTCTCCCTTTGGCAAATCCAACATTGACTGATAGAAATGGACTGTGAATTAATTAAGTAATTGCTTAGATAAAAGAAATATCAACATGCCATCATCAACCTTTGGGTTAATTTTCTATAAATGATCTTAATAAAAGAGTAATATTACAAAATTAAAAAAATTTGTCAGAATTTTTAATTAAAAAAAAGCGTAATCACTAAATAAAATAGTGCAACTTCATTGCCTATCTAAAAATGAATAAATATATCATATCATTCTATTAAATAAATTTAGTTAAAAATTTTAACTTTTAACTTTCTTTTCTTTTCTTATCTTTTTGTTGGGAAGGGGGGACATGGGGGGTGAGGGCATAGGGGCTCTGCCACTTTTAGCAGCTCAAAATCGCGCCCGTTTTCTTTTTCTTTAATAAAAGTCAATTTTCTATATGTCCTTCTAGCTTTAACGGTTTTTGGGGCTGAGGCCCAAAACAACTAAAAAGAACCGAAAACGGATTGCCTACCAAAAGCACAAGTTAAAATAAAACAATTACATAGCTTGTGCTTTTTTTTTTTGGTGGCCCCGGGGAGGAGAGGGGGAGGGGGCTTGTGGTTGGAGTTAGGTAGCAGAAGATTCTCTTCATGATCTCGTCATAACCATTCCATAATTGACCCATTAATTAGCACATGGACACATGCATCTGAGGGCCCAAGGGGAGAAATAAGTAGCAATAGCACCTCACGACCTGCTGGCTAACTACTTTTGATTTAAACAAAAAACTGGAAGGTTCAAAACCACATATACGCATCAAATATGTATAATTAATTTATCATCATTTTATATCATTCTCTAATATATATATATATATATATATATATATTAGTTTTAGAAAAATCAACTAGTTAGCAATTAAGAAATGGAAGATCTTCCATAACCAAAAAACAAAGGACTCTCTTCTACACATTTACCAGAACTCACGGTCCAAATTTAGAAAGTAGACCGAAAAGAAAGTCAACCCCGAGGTATTGATGACGACTTTTGTTTGAAATTGCACGAAATATTCTCTTCTAACCTTTCAGTGTAGTTTTAAATTTCAATATCTATTAAAGTTACTTCATCTGCTTTCTCATGCCTACCAACTCGCTTTTTGGCTTCAATGTAAATTCTCCTTTTTGCATATTATCCATCAATATATAAATAAGCACTATTATTTGAACGGTATTTAGGCAACTAAGGAATCACATGTAAATAACTAATAATTTCAACTAGATTTATCGTAAATCTATCTATGAGAAATTATATGTTAATGAATGTGAATTCGGGGGAAGGATTTTGCATCCATTATTAGTTATTTTATCACATCTACGACATTCAACAAAAATGTAACTAAATTTTCCAGCTATTTATACATTAATCTCCATATATCCAAATAATAACTAAACTTGTGACTACAAATATCATTTGTCATATATAAATAGGTGGAGCCGGTGGAAGTACAGTGGCTGCATAACCAGAAAACAAACCAAGCTTGACAGCTTAAAGTAAGTCGTGGCCACATGGTTTCAATTTCTTCTTCCAGAGATATATGGAATTCTGCATCCTAAATGTACCTTTTGTGCTGCCAATTCAAAGTGGGAAACTTGCAAGTAAACAATGCCATCCCCATTGGTCTTGGTCTTCCCTAATGATTTTTGTTGATCCTCCCTAACGATGTTAGCATAGTGGTACATTATAATTAATTTAGCTTCTATAGCATCTCTAATTCAAATGTTATTGTATTACTCTATTCTATTTCAAATGTTGTTCTATTTCTGTATGCATATACACATATAATAAATGTGGTAGGTACAGCACAATTAGGTGACAGACTATTACTATCTTGTACTTGTCATTTCTTTCTGTTGACAGTTGTTCCATGCAAAAGCAAGTTATTATTTACTGGGGTCCTCCTTCCAAGTGATTATTTACTAATGTTGGGAAGCGTTTCAAGTGTACCATGGAGCACTTTAAATATTAGTGTTCCAGGTTGTTGTACCCGTCTAGATAGAAAATAAAATAATGCAATGGTTTAGATTGGATGAGGAAATCTTATGTAATAAGTAACAAAAGCAGACTATCGATGGACTATCAGTAGAGCACCGGTTCTCAGGTAATAGATTTAAGAAATAAAAATTGTTAAACTGTGAAATGACATTAACAGGCAGCTTACGAATTTCACGAACAAAACGATGGTTGGTGTTGGTCTCTGTCCATCGTAGCACATGTGCACGAATTGTAATTAATGTAACTAATGTAATTGATATAGTTAATATAATTAATGTAATTGATGTAATTATTGTAACAGTGAAATATAGTGAATAAATAGAAGTATAAGGAGAAATTACTCCTTAGTCATTATAATTTTGATTTTGTAATAATTATAATTATAATTATCATTTCATGCTAGTACATTTTGTGTTGTGTGGAATGTGGAAAAAGAATATATCATATTTAGTATTTTTATAGAGAATAATTTTGATGTACTATTATCTAATTACGTGCTTCTATTTGTGAGATTTTTAAGGTAGTCGGTGATTGAGTCGAAAACTTTTACTAATATAGTAATATATGATTAAATTTCTGTATAAAAATTTTTTATACTGACATTATATGAAAATTAAATTTATTTTTATATATACAATTCATAGGCATTCAAAAGTTATAATTAAATAAAAATAGTGAAGTTTTGAGGTTTAATTAATATATAATATCATTTAGCAATTATTAATGAGTATATATTGTTAAACATTAACAATTAAATAAGAAATAGTAAGATTAATTTTGATACACACTCAATATAAAAAGATTTTATATTATTATCCAATCATATATTTCTATTTGTAATATTTTTAAGGTAATGGATAGTTCAGTCAAATATTTTTGTTAATTTGACAATTTATGATTGGATATTTGTGTAGAATTTATTTACAATGTTAATATATTAAAATTAAATTCTAAGTATTTGTTGCAATGGTAAATTGAACAGTTATATTAAAAAAAAGAGGGTAAAATACAAAAATCACTTTTGACATTTGTCAAAATAGCACCAAACCCCAATCTTATCTTAATATTGCACTCCACCCCATAAGTTTTAGGTTGTGTTAGTTTTAAAAGATATCGAAACTCAACTATAGTTAATAGTTAACTACAAGACAATTTACCCTATCTTCTGGACTATTGTGATCCTTTTACTTTTAATCATTAAATATTATTTGAGTAGTATAGATTCCAAAAAAAAAAAAAAGAATGGTTCTTATTTAAAAATAATAATTATATAATTGTCTGGGAAAAAGTGCCTATATTTTTCAACTATAATTTTGATTGTAATTAAAAATGAATAATAATAATGAAAAAATTGGATTGAACTGATTCTTTTGGCCTTTAGGCTTGAACTAAAGAAACTGGAGAATGGTTTTCTAGAAGGAATGTGTTTAGGATAGGCTAACAATTGAGATTCCATGAAAGTCTTAACCACCAAGTATGACTTAAATACCTAGCATGATTAACCACTAAGCTAATAAATTTCATAAGAAATGAAGATAATTAGGATGTTATGAGTAACCAAATAATCTATAAGTATGGGGTAATTAAGAGGTCCAAGAGGTCTCCCACTCAAATTATGGACTCAAGACAAGATTATATCAGCAAGGACATGGTCAAAACAAAGTAAACATATCATAAATTTAAATATAATAATATTAACGAAATATCTGTGTAATAAAATTCATAAATTAAACAAGTTGAGGAATAATAAGTATTATTTAAATATTATTAAGTATTAATATATGATATAATAATAGTACTAATTTAAGTAACAATTACGATAATAGTAATAGGAATTACTATAGTTATTAAAAAAATAATAAAATATAATAATATTATCAATAAATAATCGGAAATAAAAAGATGAAAACAAAAATAATAATAATAGACTTCAATAATAATAATAATAATAACAATATTAATTAATAACTAATAAACTAATAATTAATAATCTGAATAATAATAATAATATAAAGGTAACATTTGTCTTGGACTTTTATACGTTATAATTGAATTTGCCCACTATATTGTTGTCACGCAAAGTGTACTTGTCGTCATTTCGAAAGTAAAGGCTTCTTATCTCTAGTCACAGTTGCAAGGAGTTGGCCCTATTGGCCATGTCGCACACAAAACATTATAGATCATATATGCACCGCAAAAATTTACGGCATATTGTAATAAAAAATAATTGGAGGTGTTTATGCGAAAAATTAGGTTAACATGACATAGTTTTAAACCCGGATATATTTTGTTGCAAAGATAAACAAACATGTCACCAAAAACGTAACACACATAAAAGATGCTAACGGAAAAAATAATAATAATAACCAAAAAAACAATAATAATAATAACGAAGTCATTTAACAGTTGATAAAGTAAGCATTAAGGCAAACATGCCAGTGACGGAAAAGTGCATCCATTTTTGGTCCCCAAAAAAAAACACAAGAAAACATCATTTATTCAATTCACAAGTAGTAGTAAAAGAAGAAGTAAAATGGCAGTTAGAACACGTGGACTTCGAACATAACAGGGTCATTTGCAGTGAGTTGGAACACACAAACGTCACCTAGTTTCAGGTTACAATATGTGGCAAAGTTGGACCAACCTGCGAAAAGGCAACCAGTCTTTTTGTTTCGATATTGTTTGAATTTGAGAGGCAAAGTGGTAGCTGCATGGTGCAGCAAGACGTTGTGTTATTTTTTGGCGATCGTGGGTAGCTTGGGGACATTGGCGTGAAAAAATTAACCGTGGATCACTAGCAAAGCGATTTAGTATAACTAGCAAAGGGACATTTACCATTGTTTCACGCTTCTCTTCCAGCACGATCCGGATAAAATGAAAAGGCAAAGATGGTTGTGGAGCGGCCATGAGATAACGCAGGAAAGGGAAAGAAAAGATAAGTGAAATGCTTCAGAGGGTGGTTGTCATTGAAAGGATGTTTCACTCTTGTGTTGTTGCATTTGACATTGACTGATATATACTCCCTTTCATCACGACAAATGCGCATTATGCTTTCCTCCTAAAAAATCGCTGGGTTGATAGGGACAGTGCCGGACCTAACTACAATACAAATACAGAGGTTGCGAACTCGACTGAGCATCAAATCGGCTTAAGAGTTGTTGATGTCCGTGAAGGTGAACCAGCACACGAAGCGGTGTTGTGGTTAAAAGCTTTATTTTTGGAGATGACTACGGAAGGGAAAAACGAACAAGGAAATACGTCCGGTGACTCCGACTGCTCGTTTCACTTGGACGACAGTATGGATATCCTGCAATGAGGTAAACCCTAAAGATGAAATCTTGTCGCACTGGGGGACAAAAGTGGCTTTTCCTATTATGTATTTTTTCTGTGGCTTGATTCTTAAGTGTGAGAAGGTGTATTGGTTTGTGTAGCCACCACTTTGGCGCATATCGATGCATTGCAGTATTGCACATCTTCGAAGTATAAATCGTTCGCGTGATCATGTTTGATTGCAGGTCCCCTGGTATGTTCAGTAAAAAATCTTTCGGACTTGAGCAACTGGGCATGTTTGCACTCTTGTTGCAGAGTTTTTTTTTTATATATAATCATGACATTGTATAATATGCTTCGCAGGCAATCCCATGGCACTTCTCGCCGAAGGTTATACAACCACAGGTTAGTCCGTGGATCATGAGGTGCAGTCAGCTAACTAATGAGGTGGCATGGGTTCCCCATCCTTCAAATGAGATGGAGATGTGGTTTACGCATGGTTGGCCGGAGCTGGCATTCCAGTTACAACTAATAGAAGGTGATGTTGTTGCAATTGAGTTAGTCAGTGTGTGTTGCAGAGAGATTAGGTTGACTGTGTTTCCACTGCGCCGGTACCTTTAGGGTACTAAGTCCATGATAGTGTATTGGCGCGAAAGAGTTCTACCAGAGGTGGGTGGTGGAAGTAAACATTGACGCCGGCGTGTAGTCATCGCGGTTGACGGAATGATGGTGGCGGTGTAAAGGTGGGGGGTTAAGGAAATGTAGTGGCAAAAGTGATATCTAACGTACTGCATCCATTGTAAGGTTTTTCAAATAAAGTTAGGAAAAGGGTCGGCTTGGGAAACTAATATAGTAAATAGAGTTTCTACGTGCTTTAACGTAATATTTGGTTTTTTTTTTTTAACAATATGTCATACAAATCTAAATCCCCCATGGAGAAAAAAATCATCGTTGTCTATTATGTAATTATATACACATGATGCAAATACGACGAGAGTTAGCCAAGTTATTGTAGAGTTGTGTTTTTTTAATTCTTAAAATGTACTTAATTTGTTGTAAGGTAAATAATCAGTAAAAAACGTATTCTATTGAAGTCTTGGATTTTTTTAGCTTATGTCGTTGGAGCGTTGCGATTGTCACCAAGAGTTTAATTATAAATACTTAATTTTATAATGTCTACGTTAGGATTTGTTTCAATATAAAAGTTGGCAACTTAAAATTTGCAGTTTTTTTTACATTTGGTATCAATTTTCTATGTAATTAATTCACGCATTACAACACGGGTAAAATAATTTTTCACAATTGAAAGCTTATATATTGTTTAACGAAAATAAAGTAGGAAATGATCTTATATTAGTACACCAGTTTCAATTTATCCTTTTGCTTAGTCAAAGTTGAATATTTAATAAAATTCAATCTGCAATTACTGCAATTACCTAAAGTGGCAACAGAATGTCACCGCTGAAAGATGATATCGTATCCCAAAGTTGCACATTAAACTTAAAATAAGTTCATGTCATTTATTTTTGCAGTTAACATGACAAAGTATCCTCGTAATTTTGGCATGTGCAAACCACATGAGCAACTTTAGTTGCCTTGTCTTTTAGTGGCCTCAACCTTATACCCGTACATTATGAAACACAAATGAACTAGTAATAGTAACCACCAATTCATGACTAATCCGAAGCCATAATTGACGCGAGTTCTATACGTTGCCCCCACTGACTGATTATATATAGCCCACGCATGAGCCAAAACATTCGCGTCTAACCCACCCCTCCAGACTACGTGTTTGCACTTTTTGTTGCCACTCCGACAAAAGGTTTTCGCCATGGCAACACGGCGGCTACAGCAGCAAGGTCGAAGGCAGAAGACTTATGTTGTCTTCAGAGGTCGAGTTCCGGGAATCTATGACAATTGGCCTGAATGCCAGTTGCAAGTTAATGGCTTCAGTGGCCAAGCCCATCAATCTTTCAACACTAGAGCCGAGGCTGAGAGTGCCTGGGCCCACCATTTGGGTATGGCAACAACCTCCGGTGTACTGGTGGGCAGTGTTGCTGGTAACGTACATGCTGGTCCAGCGATGGTAGAGCCGAACATTTTATTACCTAACATGGTACAAATGCCCGAAGAAGAGCTTCCTCCATTTGCAGCTCTTCCGCATACCACATCTGAAAGGCATTCGCATATCTTGCTGTACGTCGTGGTTGTATTGGGGTTGGGCTTACTTCTTTGGTTGTTCAGAAGTCTCATAAACTAGGTAAGTTTAAAGATGGGAGGTTGGGTTTGGGGATAATGTGTCAGGTAATGTCATTATCGTTCTGAAGTTTGTACTTCGCATGTAATTAGGGTGCACTGTTTTTTGGCAATCGCTATGCATTATGCTTTCACCGACTCAATTCTTTGGCCCAGGTTTAATTTATTTTTGTCGTGTGTTTTTCTGAATTTTGATGCTGCTTGGCAGAGCACTCGTCAACCTCGACGAGGAGGTAACAGACATGAACCTAGTTGTTTTGTAACAATTTCAAACAAAGCTAGTCCATGTATGGAGTCTTTGAAATGAACAACGTCCAATTAAAGATTCAGTTGTCATGGGTTCGATTAACTTGCTGGGTAACAACATATAGCATTGTTCCCGATTTAGTAACAAAAACTCCAAACTTTGGTATGCGCTAATTGTGTGCTACGAAACTTGAATCATGCAGGTTGTACTAAGGTCATGATGGAGTAATGGTCGGCCCTATGACTATAAAAATGCGATATGCTTCCTTTTTTGCATGAAAAGGGTTGCTCTCATCGCTGTCCACTCACCTTTTGAAATTGTGTTTTTTTTTTTTATATGTTTTAGTTTATAAATATCATCAAGAACTGAAATGATTACACTCCAATGTTGACCTTTGTACCCTTAAGCAATGGACGACGACCACGAACATTCTGAAATAAAAGGAGAGCGGAAGAAAATGAACCGAGCCAACCACAGCCCAAATTTTCCAGTTCCAATGGTTAGATATTAAAAATTCAATTTCATCCCCCGATGGTAGTGCCAGCATGTTGATATGATATGAAAAATTATACACTGCAGCTGCAGATTTTGTGCAGTAAGTGAATCTTCAACGATGTGACATTAACTATGTACTGATTGCCAAAATTTATTACACGGAACGATGTAATTCCTGATGCTACCGTACAAATGACTCCTGTACAAGCAGGTTAGTACAGGGGACAAATCTCCCGTGGTAAGATTCATAGTACAAAATAATGTTCCATAAAATCTAAAACTCTGTTTACGGGCAAAGCAAGCCTAACGAGGTACTGTTATGGTTCCATTTCGTAATGAACGATACATGCCCAAAGATGTGGAGGAGTTAAGCCTTTCTAATCTTTGATCCTGCCACTATGAGCAGTTGTGATATGGGCCCATGTAGACGCTAATTTAATTAAAATATTGCTCCAATAACCGTGCATGAAGTTTGAAGGGATGTTTGATTATTTCTGAATTTACAGGCATTACACCAAATCGCTCCCTTAGAGTTAGACCAAGGTATGCCTCATATTTCAATTAATAAGTGCCTTTCAGATGAAGTGAGATTAGAATCGAAAAGAATTATGACCCAAGGTTGATTTTAGTTTACCACTACATACTAATCACCACAGTTATCAGGTTTTGATATTAAGTTAATGGGCTGGTTAAATTTAACCTGGCGAGATTAACTTCTATTATAGTAAGCTTGCCTTAAGAACATTGAAATGGTTAATGGAAGCGCAACCCCTTTGTTCGAAAATATAGATGATCCGATATAGAGATGCCTCCAAATTATTCATTACAAATGATTAATCTGTGCTGCACAAATCACGACCAAAGTTGGCCCATTATTGTTCAAGGCTACTTCCTATTTGTACTCTGAGATGATGAAGTCTTGTATATCGTACACATGTACATAATCCACCGTGCTAAAATAATATCATCACCCCAGGATTCCCTCAAGTGCACATACTCTTCGGAGACTTGGGTGCACCCTATTAGCCCCCATCAATTAAGTTGGTATACACTGTTGTTGCATTTCTACGAGCGTACTCCAACCCGCCAAAATGTTACACTCTCCAAACAACCAATTGTTTTTGCTAAACTCCCAAAACTTGTACGTTGCATTAATTCGATTTGACAACATCCACAAGATTACCTCCGACCACAACACCAGCAGAAGGTTTTAATTTTAATTTTTGAGAATTATGTTGTTTCCCATTCCCATTGCCCTGAAGTTGCCTTTTAAAGCCACTCGTTACCAGCCATTAACTCCGCCACCCCCACTCTCACTTCATTTTCATTGCTTTTCTAATGGACAGCATTGACAACATTGCATTACATGCAGAAGATGGCACTAATGAGTCCCAGTGGTACACTACTTCTACCCTTACAATTAACAAACCATTTTCATACATATTTTTGGTTGTATTTAATGCTTAGGGTTCACTTACTGCAATGCTTTGAAGGCGGTCCGTGCTTATTTGAAGGAGCTCCTGCAACTACGAAGCTAACTGATGCCACTGAGATGCATCCTCAACAGGTATATAGCTACCTTGAACCATGCAGTATCGTTGGTACAAACAAAACTTTGTAACTGGGCATGTTTTTGAAAGTTCTAGCCTGCCATAGTAAAGCTTTATTATACCTCATTCTAGCATTGCTGTCTTAACAGGGAATAACTATGGAGCAAGTCCACGAAAATGAACCGCATGTATCTCTGGTGGCCGAGCCGACAGTGCTCGAGAAAGTTATCCAGATTATGGAGGTCAAGTTTTCAACCAACATTTGGTTTTTGAGTAGCCTTGTAAAAATGAAACCAACAGTTTTGAATACAGGTAGGGTTTTGTCATTGGCGCCAAGGCTGACTAAATGTTGGTTTTCCGATTTTTTCCTGAAAACAGGGGCTAGATAACCGGATGACCCGATTGGAGGCCACAAATGAAGAACTACTTGGGCTAATGAAAGTGTATGAGGTGCTTCTTACCAAAGGTGGGTCTACTTCTGCAATTGCGCCAGTGGACAAGACACCTTACCATACTAAGGATAGTCAAACCCAAACCACAGAACTAGATCGAAGCTTAACCCAAAAGTTGCTTCCCTCGAGCGAGCATAGTCAACAAACGTGCGAACTCACCATCGGACCGCCCTCAAACGCACGTGAAAAGGGCAAAGCCGTTGTTGATGACAGTGACCTTAATGTGGTCATCCCAAACTCTGATGTCAAGATGATGATTTATATATTAATGAAAAATTATCTACCCCAAAGGTTTGCACAACGATGACCATGTCAGTAGCTGGTGGTTGGACCCCAACTCCGTGGGTACGTGGAAAACCTAAGACTGCAGACTCTAAAGCACATGGAGTTTTTGCACCCTCTCACCGTCGCGCTTCTCAAGTCAGCATGGACCCTAACTTTAGTAAATGTACATGTTGTCTTAGTTCTGTTTTATATCGCATTCTACCTCATTGACTGTGGTTGTCCACTTGGAATAGGATGTCCATGGTCAAGTTATGCCACATCCTTCTCACATAGGGAAGAAGTTGTTCATGACTCCATCACCAGCGAAGAGGCAACAGAAAAGATCACATGTGCATGGATCAAGCAATACAGATCTCCATTTAGGGGACACTCTCAATGCAAGCTCGGCATTCCAGGGTCAAAGTAAGTTAGGGAGGAGAGGACCTAAACCAACCCCCAAGCCCCCTGCAAGCCTTATACCTAAGGTGCATTTCTTAAACCCGACTAAATTGCACTCACTTTACACGTCATAAGTTAATGTTAAGTTCGTAATTATGGGGCCAGTTATGGACAAGCCTCCTATATAACTTGTTATATGTAATAGAGCTTTATGTAACTTTGTACCATGCATTACAATTGCTCTATCGTGCAGACCTTTACGACCCACTTCCGAGTGGAGCCAGAGATGGGCCTTAGCAAAATTGATTGTCAAATTGCCATGTATATCTTTGGAGCAGATGAGGATGTGAGGTAATCCTGTACATTGCAATTTCAACCAATGTACGCTGCTCCTATTTTATATTGTCATAATTATCGAATGGACTCTTTAACCCTGTTTCGCCGTAGTGAAAGGTTATTTACTTATGGCAATGTGTTTCTCCCAAGAGCTGTTTTCCTTTCTGTATGCCCTGGACGAACCCCACATCCAGATGTAAGTCGCTATCAGTGTGTGGTCCATCAATTATTTCTTGCTAGTATCAGCCCCTGTATGAATTGCTCACTGATAGTTGTTCTTATTTTTGGTAGATAATAAATTGCATGGCATTGAAAACAACTTTGGTGCAGAAACATGGGGTGATGGTTACTACATGGTGTTTCCCAGCTTCCTTTGCGGTAATTAGTTGAATCAACTCACAACCGTTTTCATGATTTGTCTTTCTCTTACTTGGTACCACGTTTTTTTATTACTAATAATATATTGTCGTTCTCAGGAAGATGTCCTTGCTGGGAAGCACCTAAACGAACTCATGGACATATACTCTAACCCATGGATGACCTCCACTCTTTTCCTGCAACATGTTACCCCCATTCCCCCCAAACTTCAACTTTGCTTTGGACCTTATGATTTTTGTATCCTGACAGACTTTAACGGTATGTCATTTGTGTAGGTCTATGTGCCTTTCTATGAAGTGGCAGGCCATTGGTATTTAATGGTCATTAGCTTCAAGGATCGCAAAGTCTATGCTCTGGACACTTTTCCCTCTGAGGACAAGCTGGCAGACAGGCACAAGAACATGCTTATTGTGGTGCGCCCTTGGCAATAACTCCACACCTGCTAACTCATTTAATGATACCGTATTAATATTTGATCAACCTTACCTTCTACACCTGTTCTCTATTGCAGTGTGGTGTATTGTCACAGATTTTAGCTTTGCCTGCATTTGTGAATGATTTCATTCCTCATCCTCCTAAGCTAACCACATGGGAGATAGTCCATGGATTGGGCATCCCTAACAAGGGCAATAGGTTTTTCTTGCATCCTTGCTATGCATGTCATTTCAGTTAATGACAATTTTCCCATATGATTGTTGACTAAATGTTTGCATATCCAGTCGTGACGCTGCTGTATGGGTTATGGCCTGGCTTGATATGGAGTATGCATTTACCTCCAACTTACCTGGAGTGGTGAAGTCTTGTTTGACTATCTAAGCTCATCCTGCTTTCATGTTGACTTTATTTAATTTTTCCACACATAATCTCACAAAATCCTATTGCCATACGCAGCACTAAATGAACCACTGGTTCGCATCACAACTGCTATCAATTTGGTGTGCGCATCCTTCAACGAGCAAAGGAAATTTGTGCAAGCTAGGGCGGAGAACTTGTGGAACTCAGTTGTTACTGAGTGATGGCAGATCGTCTACTTTACCTGGCCCGTCTATTATCCTTACCCTCCTTATTTTGTGTGTGCTTCCATAGTTAAGCAATATGGACTGATGTAGCATATTTCTAGTTAACCTATGTTTTGGCTACGCCATGTATGAATATGCAGCTTATGGTGTAATGCCTTAAGTACTTAGGGTTTGCTATATGTTATGGTTATGGCTGCTGATATGCACAGTAATGTAAGTTAATGGGAATGGGCATAGCCTACACCCGGCAATGCTATAATTTACTTCCATCATTAGTTTGTGTTTCAAAGCTCCAACTTCTACTATGACAGGATTTACGGACATTCGTTGTGCATGATATAGAGTAAAAGGAAACATATATTTTTTACCAATTATATATTAGCTTAAAATAATAAAACTGTAACAAATTGATTATATTTAAAAGAATCTATATAATATTTAAAAAGATAATTCTTTAATAAAATTTAATATATATATATATATATATATATATATATATATATATATATATATATATATATATATATATATATATGACGATATTTAATGACAAGGTTTAAAATCATTTGACACTTCTTTGTCATAAATATCATGAATACAATTTTACTTTAAATTAATTAGCCAGTGTTGGATTGCATGTCTGTTGTAAGCAAGTGGCCTTCCGTTTGACTAGCTTAACCCAAAATCGCACAATAAAATTCTTTGGCCCGCATTTTTAAATGCCCTTCATCCAAAATGTTTCTACAGCAAAAGCCCGACAGATACTCCATACTATACATTGTTGACTATAGGGCCCAGCATTTTGGGTGATTGTTGGAATGTTTCTTTTATTATTTGTGTGGTTTGAAGATGCAAGTCATTAAAAGACAGCCCAAAAACGCTGCAGGCCACACATGAATTTCATGAGGATCAGACACGTTATTTAGGCTAACAACAAAAGCTTATCCCCATCGACAACACAAAAGGGTATGCGCTGTAGTCTATTGTTTTTTGATATTGGAAATGCCCTTCTTTTTTTGTTTGTTGGCCTCATCATATGGCCTTCAACCAAACAAAACAAATAGGAAGGTCTCACGAACACAAATATGCTTATAACCAAACCGTCAAAGACAACTTACTAGCTAAGCAGTACAATAATCTCCATATTTCAGTTAGTCAACTAAATTATCAATGACCCTCATACTAATGAACTCAAAACAAGAAACACCAATGACGAAGCTAGCCAAATGAACTTATACTTTCTACATAGATGAACATGTCAGAGTTCTTGCATGACAAGAAGTCCCAAAACAACGTAACACAAACAACCAAACAAACAACAAACAACTGCTCTAACCAACTCATCAGACAACGAAATGACCAATAATAAGCAAACTAGATCCGTACTAAATTCACCCTTAAGCACAACTTTGCAAAAATTTGCACAACAACACTATAAGGACTCAAGAATCCCAAAGATGAACCCCTCCTAATGTTTGCCCTCTGACCACTGCAATGGAAATCCCTCAATTGAACTTCTGCTGCCATTACTCTTTGCCGCTATTTCTTGGCCAACTCCTCCTACCTTCACTGCTACAATCAACCTGCAATAAAAATTCACTTTGATCAGCTCTTTCCAACTGTTCCTTGCTAAATCTAATTTGTTATGTTAGGTTCACACATACTTACGTCTTCGCAGAAATCATCCTCATTACCACCTCCAATTCCACTTTGGTCACCAACACCTGCCTTCGAACCCATATAGATACAAGTTGTCCGTGTGTGTCCTTCACATTTGCACAGCCCACACCGCACTTTTCGTTTTATTTTTCTAGATGCTGCAACCATCAAAGGTACACAACTCTTGCTTCGGGTCACTTCCGGATCCCTTACTCTTCGATAACTTAGACTGCTTTCCTCTCGTACGCTCATCCTCAGTCCATGCTTCATCTCAAGCTGTAATGTCTCGTTCCCAACCTTGTCCCACATATCATAGTAATCATCATCCGCAAGACAGGCTACCTTCGCAAGTCTTTTACAGTGATGGACAAAAGACCCAACCCGAGTTTTGTACAACATACTATCCCCAATCATTGGTTCCTCCATAATTCTTTCCTCAACACATTGCTTCGCACTTTTTGACCATCTGTCAAGCACAAGATTTTTGGGCAGATCACTAACATCTAGGTGTACTAAGACTGCAATGATGTGGATGCAGGGAATCCCGAATGATTCCATCCTTGCACAAGAGCATTTTAGTTCCATGACATCTACATTGTGCAGAACATGCCATGTCAAGGTTGGCTTTCGGTATTTTCCCACCGTATAAATTCTCCCAACTGCTGTTTCCTTCACTTCAACAATCTTTACTGTTATCGATTTCTGCAATGATGCACGGTATAAATAAAAATTTCCCGGGTATACACCTCAAGACTGACTTCTCCAATCCCTTCAGCTCTGTTTGTAAAACTGGATGTCCATAACATGACTTAAACTCCGCTTCAAGCTCATTATCACGCAATTGTTCAACACACCTCTGGAAATGGGGCAAGAACTCAGTCAAATTATGCCTCCGTTCAACAAACTTACCAACTTTGGAATGCAATGACTCACATCTGGATGTCGTCCTCAACCCTGCGAAAAACCTTCCTCTTATGTATGCTGTTGCCCACATGAACTTCTTCTTATACAAATCCTGAACCCACTTTACCCCACTGACCCCACATTCTTGAACCATGTGTTCCCATTTCAACTCAAATTCATCAACCTCAATGTCTCCTAACATGCAAGCTTTAAACAATTGCGTGAACCTTGGATTACTCACATTCACCGTTGCATTCCTCAACATATGCCATGCACAAAGTCTATGGTGGGCACATGGAAAAATTCTCCTTATCGCATATCTCATTGCATTGTCCCCATCAGTTATAACAGATTTTGGGGCTTTGCCATTCATACATTCTATAAATTGTTCCAACACCCAAACATATGTTTCTCGACATTCATCCGAGACCATGGCCGTCCCAAACACACATGTTTGGTTGTGATTATTTACCCCTGAGAAAACAACTAATGGAAACTTATATTTGTTCCGTCCATATGTGGCATCAAAAGCAAGTACATCACCAAAGGTTGAGTAATCCATTCGACTAATTCCATCAGCCCAAAACAGACTTGACAATACCCCATTACCATCTTGTTTGAACCTCCAAAACATGTTACGATCTATAGCAGCCAAACTTTCCAAGTACTCAAACGCTCCCTGGACATCACCATCTTGTAAATTACGTTCCTTTCTAACTTGATTGTATAAATCTCTTTTCCTGAAACCAACCAGATTGAAACCCCCCGACTGACTAGCAAATGACTGATATATCTTAGGTATGCTAATCCCAATTTCTCTCATGCTATTCATGTGAGCTACTTCTGCCTCAAAAATCTTCCTATGTGACCTAAGCAACTCTACATGCTTTGACCGAACCATTTCATGATTATGGTTATTGTTGAATAGTGATACATACCATTGACCACTTCCCTGATCCATCTTTATTCGCATTTCTGCCTCACAGCCACACCTTGTTACTATCTTATGCTCCCGCTTGCGATCTGCCTTCTTTAACCACTTTTCCTCCCTGTATCCTTGTCTGCTACACACATATGTATACCTCACTGCTTCGCCTTTACCATTCTTAACAATCTTGCTTCTCCTCACACTAAACCCATTATTACGACTAAACTCATTATAAAAGGCATATGCCACTTCTGGGTTCCTAAACTCCAATTGCATCACATCATCTGCTGTTAGGGATTCAAAGTTAAAATTCCAATTTTCAGAACTAACATATGTCTCTGCCCCAGCATTGTCCATGTCATCGCCTTGGCCTAATGACTCAACTTGCAAACCCTTCATTTTAATAAATTGCATATATTATCTTACCACTTCACATAAATCTGGATAACTACATCCATTTCATATAACCCATCCATACTACAAAACAATTACAAATTTACCTCAACATAGTGCATATTGTTCGAGGCGAACCCACCAGACATAGCTTGACCTCATTCTCCTCCACCCTCTCCGTGCTATTTCCTCTACTTAATGACATTCTTTAACCTGAAATCAACACACCATTAAATTAATTTTACGCCATTAGATTCACAATAGTAATTGTTCTAATTTTATTTTTCACTGTAGTAAACTAGTTAAACAAATTTTAACACTAACCCTTTTGCTTGAACTACAACATACCACGCTTGACATGAAAAAGCAGCCTTTGGATCAATTTGCTTTTAGGTCACCAACTGAATTACTATTGCTCAACACTGCAGACTCTTCCGCCGCCTCAGCACTGTAGCCTCTTCCACCGCCTTCACAGCTGCAAGAGTAAACCAACCCAAGTTAAATTATGCGAGAACCCATAGGAGAACGGAGAAAAGCCAACTGACAGTCACACACATACACACACAGTAGGAAAGAAACAAATAGAAAGAAACAGAGAAGTAGATAGAACCATCGACACGCCATTCGCTTGCTTTTAGATATACATACTTGGCTTTACCTTCAGATAGCAAGCCGACTTGCCTCCTCAAACTTAGATCCAAGCTGCGTCTGTCATTTAGGGGTAAAATTGCCTTTCGACATGTACAAAAGACTTTTTTTTCAACTGGTCACCGGATAATAACAGGTCAACAACTGCCACACTACAACTTGAGGTGTACAGTGGTACACTTGAAACGCTTCCCTAATGTTGAGCTACGGTTTTGAAATTTGAGTTGATTGACAAGAATGAAAATCTTCACTCTTATTAGTCTTTGATATAAGCAAGCATATTCTCCTAAAATTCCTCATCGAAAGCATCATATCCTCTGAGCCTTATCTGCAGCAGGTATCTATCTATCTATCTATCTATCTATCTATCTATCTATACCTTTGCAATTCCGTTCTATATGTGTAATACGTATTTTTCTGTCAATTTAATATGGTGGAAGCTTATATACCTTTTTATGAGAAGTGTTATAGATGGTATAAGGTAATTCATTTGCTAAAACTTCATTTGAAACAGATTTTGCTGTTGGCATAGTATAGAGAAATGGAAGACTACATTACAAAGTTAATTGTTGTTGGAGTTGTTTCATGGTCATCAACTTTTCTTGTAACAAGGAGAATTTTTCCCAAGTGCTCTTTTGATTTCTGCAACCGTGTTGTCTCCACAATCCATGCAATTTTAGCAGTGACATTGGCTTCACTCTCTGTTGAAGATTGGAGGTGTCCAATCTGTCCTGTGGCCTCAAAGTCTTCTCATAAACAGGTACTGTATTGTGTTTGTTTTGAGGGGAACCTAAACATTGCTATGGATTTGGTTTGTGTTAATTGTTCGGTTTTGACATTAAGAGTGGAATGTTTGAACTCTGATCAGATGCAAGTTCTGGGAGTGAGCCTTTCCTATCTCATTTATGATCTAGTGTGTTGTCTCTTTGGTGAAAGTGTCAGCTTGGACAACACCATCCACCATTTGGTAAGCATTGTTGGACTTGGAGCAGGTCTTAGCTATCAAAAGGTGATTATCCACTCAAATATAATATCCTATCACTCTAGAGTTTTATTTAGGTTTTAATAGTCTATCCATTACTTTAGAAATTCTTAGTGCTTTTGTATTTTTCTGATCTATTCACTAATTGCCACATCAGTTTTATACAACATCTCTATCTTCTTAATAAAAAATACTCATGTGCACTTGAAGGAAAAGCTTCTTCTTCCTCTACTTGAATTCCTGCCATAAAATACTTAAAAGTAGAAAAGAGAATAAACAATAAAAAACTTAATGTGTGATTGAGAAGCTCCATTGACGAAGAAAATTTTTCCTCCAAGAGTAAGATAGAAAGTCTCCTTTTTAATTGCTCACAGTCTCCTTGGCAAAATTGATGTGACACCCTATAAATGGATCAGAGCAAAAGAAAACAAAAATCTCTTACTCCAATAACATTTAAACGTTTATTTCATGCCTCAGCTCAAGGTTTGGTATATATAGTTTCTAAAAATATGACAAATATGAGTTCAATTAAGTTAATCAAAGTCAGTACTCTAAACAAATTTGAGTTCATCTCTAAAACCTACATACAGATAGATTAAAATGTTTGCTCATGAAGATTGCCAGTAAAATTTGTCTTTAAGTTTTGTTTTTCGTTTTTGTTTTTCCCTTCTTATAACTATCACTTATTTTTTGCGTTGTTCTATATTGTAAGCCAATAACATTGTGCCATATATATCTGTGCGCAGTGTGGCTCGGAGATGGTAGCGTCAATATGGATAACAGAGATGTCCAGCCCGTTCTTGCATTTGAGGGAGCTTCTCAAGGAGCTTGGTTATAGGGATACCCCCCTTAATTTGGCTGCTGATGTAAGTTAAACTTTTGGCCGTACCATATCCTTCATTTCTGCCTATATGGTATGCAACGTTTTTTTTTTCATTTTTATGAGACTTTGTGCTGTCTCATTAAGGAGGTGATTAAAGTGTGGCCAACTTATCCAAGCATTTTCGTATTACATGTAAAAAATAACTATAAACAATTTACATACTTTTTTTTTTTTTCTTGGGTCATACTCCTGCACCTGGGGAAGGGGGATTGGGAGGGGCTCTGCCCGATGGGTCAAACTCGCGACCCTTACAAAGGCAGATATATTGATGTGAGAAATGTTTTCTGAACATACTATGTATAGACATAGTATGGGATATAATATATTTATGTGAGTGTGGGTGAATATCGAGGTGTACATGTATCGAGATAAGGTAGTAAATTGTATATTTATGTGAGAGGATGTTGTATTTGGATGTCCCAAAGAGTGGGTCAAATAACAGCTCTCTATTGATGCAACTGTTACCACTGTGCTACAAGCGCTTCTGCAATTTACATACTATTTATTGAGCTAAGATTTTCATTTTAAATAGGCTCGGCATGCCCTTTGAAATAATGAGCACTTTAAGGTGGAAAAAAATAAAAAAACCAAAAAACAATTGAGCACTTTAGATGTCCAAATAGGAGACTTCACGATTTTGCTCTAATGAAATTAATCATATCATTCATTATTATAAATTATCTTATAAAGTCAACTGATCATATATTATTATTTATATGACTTTTAAGAAAATTATGGTAAAAGTTAAATCTTTTTAATACCGTGAATATAGATAATTAGATGATTATATATAAAAATTTTATGCTAATGTATATTAAAATTAAGTCCAAATAATTTTTATTAATTATATGTTAAAACAAGAAAAAATATTATTATTATTATTATTATTATTACCATTAACAGTACTACCAAGCATCGTATAAATATCTGAAAATTATGCTACTAAAATTTAATAATTGATTAGTTATATCTACAGTACTACAGTGTTTTTTGCGGCTTTCTTCTGTTACATGTGACTCTTATTATGCATAAAACTATAAATTGTAACAAGAATTTGAACACGTTAGCTAACGGTTGAGCTTGGCACAAGGACACAGATTCTGTTTGCTGCCATATTTTCATTCGCAAGGATGCTGGCTGGACCGTATCTCACTTACGTCACTTTATCTGCCAAAAACCCACTTCTCATAAAGGTGTAAGCATTTATCTAAGATATAATTTTTCTTTGATTTTTTTAGGGCACATTTGCTTAAATCCTTCCACTGTTTACAGGCTATGGCATTGGGTTTGCAGCTAGTAAGTGCATTCTGGTTCTTCAAAATCGTAAGAATGCTAAAATACAAATTAACCAAGAGACCTACATCTAGAAAAGGTATCAAGCACGCCAACGGTATGACCTAGATGACTGGCTCAATTTCAACATCGCCAGCTATAAATAACATCCTGTACCTTGAAACCGGTGAACAAGCAGACATCGGAGAAAGTGGTCCAACCGATGTTGTCAATTTACCTGTGTAACATATTTAATCATGTTGGGAGAAGAAATATTTCTATGATCTGAAAGTATCACGTGATTATATTTTTGGATTAATTATAAAAATATATTTTATATGAGATTTACATTAATATATAATCTCATAAAAATATATTTACATAATTGGATAAAATTATAGTCATATAATACTTTTGAACTATATAAAAATTTATTTCTCATGAGAGCTTTAATTTAATTAGCTTGTACTCGTATCGAACATTAATTTCGTACGTCATTATTTTTACATTTCTCCATTGCACAAATTTTTTGGTACCAAATTTTTGTTTTGGGAAATGAAATTTGGATTTTGAAAAAAGGTGTCTATTAATACTTTTAGAGATAAAAAGAGGAGAGAAGTAGAGAGAGAAAAGAAAGGAAAGAAATAATGATAATAAAACCTATATCTTTTTATCTCTTAATATTGGATATTCCATAATACAAGGTGGTTCAAATAATGGACCTTTTTTGTTTTTCACATTATTTAGGAGGTATCAGCAGCATTTCTTTTCTATTTTAATATAACCTTAATCTATTAAACTTTAAATAATCTAATTCACACTAAATCAACTGACAATGAAAATAAAATACTCTCAATATTAACTTTTGTTTCCTAGTCCGCAAGACTTAAATTCAAAACCTTTCTTAAAAAAAATATTACTTTCTTATTCCCAAGACTTAAATTCAAAACCTTTCTTAAAAAACATAAGTATTAAATCACTTAAACCAATAAAATATTAATGATATTTTTAATAAATATACAAGGAAAAATCAACAAAATAAAAAAATAAATGCAAAATCCTTTTATCAAATTTATCAATGAAATAACTATATCATACTAATTAATATGTAATTTCCAGTGTGTTACAATGATGTCTGAGAAAATTTAGGCACAAAAATTCGGGTTACTAATGCCGCATCTGCAACAACTTCTAAGCAACACGGTTTTGATTTTGATTTTGGTTTGAAAAATTACAAAAAAAAAAAAAATGGTGAAAATCAAAACGATTGGATTGTTACTAGTTGCCGTTGGGATTAGTCCTACGGTAGTAGCATCAAGTTTAATCCCTCACCTCTGCAATGAATCAAAACTGTCAATGCTTATATTAAACATCAAATGAAATTTATAGGTGAATATTGCTATGCAAACAGCTGTCTTCAACAATAAGCAGGAAGACGCATACACAAGCCTAGAACCAATTCAAAGATCAGTAATACAAATTATGTGGAAGTCAATCCAAAACAAATAAAATCAGTAAAATTTGAGTTGAGGCAAACAACTCAACTGAATATCTTCCCTCTACCGCGTGGATTGGTTGAGAAGTCCTCCATCCAACTTCAGAATTCAGATAATACGAGGCACAGTCCAAAGAGAACATTGTACTCTTAGGTCTACGAGTTGACCAGATTGCATGAGTTGTTTCTGGCTCAAATGATGCACTGCCTAGATATCCATGGCTCTGAATTTTTAATAGCCTTTAGTCTTTCCCAAAATCAGCACTGTAGTGAGCACTGGATTCAAGTTTCTTAGCATCATTCAGTTTTCGAACAGCCTGGAACCGAGGTAAGAAGCATTATTGTTCTGTAGCATGGATGGCTAATTCGTTTGGATAATAACTGATACACTGAGAAAAATTGCTTTCTTGAGAAAGAACTCACCTTCATAAAATCTTCATGGATCACATAATCACGTTCTGCACGAATTGCAGACATTCCAGCTTCTGTGCAGACATTTCGAAGATCAGCCCCATTAAAGCCCTGGCAATCGGCAACACAAAACACATCAAACACGGATCACTTGGCTAATAAAACTAACCCAAAATGACTGTACTCACCTCTGCAAGCTTCACAACAGCTTCATAGTCTATTTCACCATGCTTAGCAATCCCAGCAGCATGAATCTTAAGAATTTCCATCCTTGATTGTTCATTTGGCAATGGAATTTCAATTTTTCTATCCAATCTTCCAGGTCGCAGGAGAGCAGGGTCCAGTACATCAGGTCTGTTTGTTGCCATTATCATTTTAACCTACAATATCAATACAGACAGCAATGTTGTTATCACCATTAGAATTTCCCTGATAAAGTTTTTAAGTTTTTAATCCTTCTAACTTGCTACAAGTCAAGGGAAGGGCACAAATGTTCATTGTGATGGTTTCCAAATCAAATTAAATCGGGTAATGAAGCAAGATATACCTTCCCGAGTTGATCAAACCCATCTAGTTGATTAAGCAACTCCATTAGTGTTCTCTGAATCTCACGATCGGCACTTGTGCCCTCACTGAAACGACGACCACCAATGGCATCGATCTCATCCATAAAAATGATGCAGGGCTTGACAAACAAAGTAGAGATTCAGTACTACTTCACACACACACACACACACACACACACACACACACACACACGCACGCACACACACCAGCACATATATAGGAAGAAACTTCATACAAAACTTCACAGACAGAATAATCTCACCTGGTGATCACGTGCATACCCAAACATTTCTCGTATCAACCTGGCACTTTCTCCAATGTACTTATCAATAATGGCACTTGAAACAACCTACATCATAATTTAGGGTAAGCTACCGTTACCTTAAAGGAAACATTAAAAAACAAAAACATTCAGAAAGAAAAAAACCTGACCTTCAAAAAGTTAGCATCTATATTACTGGCAATTGCCCTAGCTAACAATGTTTTACCGGTACCAGGAGGCCCATAAAGGAGAACACCCTGGAAAATGAGAATAGAGAATATTCCAATCAGATGCAAAATTACAAAAACATACACTTCAACAAAAACAAATGAAGATAATTAAATGACAATGCTGCCAAAAAACACAGATTTACACTATAGAGGTCAAGAACTAAAGAGTGCAGTGAAAAAGTAATCAATCACCTTGGGAGGTTTAATTCCAACTCGAAGAAAGAGTTCAGGATTCATCAAAGGTAATTCAATTGATTCCCTCAATTCCCTTATCTGATCAGATAGACCACCAACAGCAGAGTAACTGACATTGCCGGGATCCTCATGCAGCATATTGTAAACTACTGGATCAACCTGTCAACTCATGGTAGATCAGTGTCCATCAAGCATGAGAAAATAGCAAATGAATTTCAGAAATAATCCAAATTAGACAGCCTATCAAGAACATGAACGTATTCATCAAATACATATCTCAAAAGAATAAACTGTGACAACGTACCTCACGTGGAAGAGCTCGCATTATGGTGAGCGTCGTCATATCAAGAACCACTCTTGTTCCGGCAGTCAATTTTTCCTTATCTACTTTACTGCGGCATCCAACCACATACCTGGGTCCGCTGCTTGCTTTAACAATCACTGAGGTAACAACAAAATGCAAACCAAAAAAAATTACTATAACCATTGATCTAATCTAAAGTTCAAGTCAACAAAGAAAACTGAGAAGATAGTTTGTTGAGTAGCTAGTCCCAGCTGCGTAGCTCAACTAATCAACTTATATAACAACATAATCAAGAATAAGTGAGGCAAAGAAAAATTTCATATTAATCCACTATCATTTAATACCCTTTTTTTTATACATATCAAAATAAACATAATAAATACTTCTTAAAGGTATAAAAGTAAAAATTATTTGATCACATTTATATTGATGTCCAATTTCTTAAATTTTAGAACAAACAATCAACAAAATAGATAGTTATAATTCAATGGTTGGTTATAAGAAGACATTTTATAAAAAGCTATTTAGCGGTATAAGCGTATCAAATCTCACGTCAATGTCAATTGATCCCTCTCCTATTTTAATCTCAATATATTTTATAAATATAATACATTATGCTAGTAAGCCAAGCATCTAAAACAGCAAAAACAGAGTTCAAAATTAAAAAATAAAATGATGGTAGAATCATTACAGCGTTCATTGTCAAGAGGCCTCAGAACTTCCCCAATGATCTGCCCAACGCTCTGAAGAGACTTCAAATCATCTTCTGTTTTGTTGAACTCTTTCTTCGAAGCTCGCAAATTCTCTCTCACTGAAATTTCATATCCAAAGCCATCATCAATTGACAACCAAAATAATAATAATAATAATAATAATAATAACAACAACAATAAAACAAAATTAATTGAACAATCATAAATAAAACCCTAAGCTAAAGGAGCTGATTGTTGCACTTCCGTTTTCAGAAACCCTAACCAAACGAACTTTCCAGAAGCAAAGAATTTCTTTTTTTTTTTTTTTTTGGAAAAAGAAGATCGAAAATTATTATGATCGAATGGAAAAGGAATTAGTGAAATTAAAGAGACGGACCCGATCGTACTCTGGATTCCAATTCCTTGTGATGAAGGAGTTTCTTACGGTACTCCGCCACCGCATTACTTCGTCGTACGGCGTCATCAGCGTCCGTCATTGTTGTTGCACCTTGCAGAGAGAGAGAGAGAGAGGGAGAGAGAGAGTAGAATGAGACTATCGATAACGTCGGACTTTGCTGTATCAACACGACACACCACAATGGAGAAACTTAGCTCTGGTCTACTAATAAGAAAGCTATTGTCATGTCATGTCTACAAGCAATTTATGTAATGTCTGAACTACCCCTTTAGACAACTTTAAGCCTTCAACCGCAAAGTGGAAAGTAATTATGAGCATGTTTGGAGCCGCCAGTGAGCCTAAGAATTAATTTTAAACTTTAGAATTGGTTTGAGAGAAGAATTTATTTTTATTTTTATTAAAATTATTTTTTAAAAAATTGTAAAATATAAATTATTTTATTTTAAAATTAATTTTAATTAAATTAATTTTAATAAAATTAATTTTACCTATAATCAACTTAATTTTTCCTCTTTTAAGTTTTTACACGTAAGCTACTTAATAACGTATAGTGTGCGTGTACGTGTGCTTTTAATTTTTATTTTTAGCTTTGGTGAAATTTTAACTTAAGATCTTAAACTATTTAAACTATTTACCATTACTCCATTCTTAGATTGTCTTTTAATTAATGGTAAATAATGCAGGGAAATAGAATAGAGTCTAAAGAAATAAAATGGAGTAGAATGAATTGGATTAATTATTTAACTCCATTGATAGAAAAAAGTGACGCTAAGAAACCATTTTATAAAAAATGATAGAAAAAAAGTCATTGATATAATATAATATGACACCACAAAATCAAAAAAACAAAAAAAGGTGGAGATTACTAGTGCTACGACTAGGAATAGCAAGCTAGGAAGAGAGGAGCCTCAATGGAGAAGGGTGTCATGGATTTGGGCCTATTATGTGCAATCATACCTTCACTCTCTGTTTTGGTTTTTAGTAATAAGAAAGTCACTAAAAGTGAAAGTAAAGAGTTATTGTTCTCTTCTCTTGCATTTTTTTTTTTTTTAGAGGTGTCGTAAAATGTTGAATCCTAGGTAGGTAAAACGGGTCAAGGTTTGTGAAGTATTTCATTAATGAGTTCAACCATGATTAGGGGATGGGAATTAGTTCAAAAACTTATGGGATGAATTGTAATTTGCACACAAGAATGGAATGGAATGTTTATTTTGCATGAGAATAGGGTGAAGTGCAAAATCTCAAAATCTCAAGGGTATTTAATGTTATTTACCTAAAAAATAAAAAAAGATATTGAGGTAACTTCATTTTTACTTTTCTTCTTTAGTTTTTTTATGAGAGCTACATTTTTACTTTCTTGTTATCAATAATCATATTTGAAGATTGGTCAAGTATACACTATATTTATATATAATAACTTATTTATAAATAATTAGAGATTTCAATTATATATCAACACTTTGTTACTTTAAGTAATTCGTATTTATTCCCTTAAGTAATGCCTTGTATTAGAAAATTATGTATGGAAAAAAAAGTATTGGGAGAGTTTTACTTTATATTGGGTTGACTCGACTTAAGTAAAATTGTACTGATTGTTTTATGAAAAAGAAAAAATCAATTGTGTGATTCACTAATAAAATAATTAAAATATTCAATTATTAACTCTTGATTCTCTATATACAGATTCCTTAATAACACAATTGGTTCTTTTTAATTATTTTATGAGTGAATTGGTTACCTTCCTAGATTCACTATTAAAAAAATTAAAATTCTCAATTATTAAAAAATGATTCCTCATAAACAAATTCACTAGCAACATGGATAATACAAACATCATTATTCCTTCATCATCCTCATAATTCTTTATTAACAAATTGTTTGATTAATTAATTATCATGTGGACAATCGTATTTTAAAGATTTGGAATTACTTTTTCAGATTAATTTTGATAATAAAAAATTTAGAACTTAAGATTTATGTTATCATCAAATTATATGTTACTAAATATGTGATTTTTGAGACAATAATTATAAAATTCAAATATTTTTACTAATATTATCAATTATGATTAGATTATGAGATGAATATATAAAAAGCTCAAGACTTTACTTAAGAAGAAGCAATGTTGAATCATTAAAACTAATTGAGCATTGGTTTTTTTCTTTTCTCCCCCCCCCCCCCTCTTCTTCTGCTTTGATATTCTTTGTTTACTCAGCCATATGCTTTGTATTTTGGATAAATTATAAGCATCATATTACAAGATATTAATTTCATTGAAAATTGAATATCCCCTCCCATTTTGAATATTTAAGGTTTGAAACATTTGTACAATATATACGGATTAACGAATAGCAAATCTAGTTCGTAAATCAGTAGTACTTACCTTTGAGCCTCTCTCTTTTGCATCATTATAATAGGAGAGTAGCCTTCTACGTACGATCATATCCACTTGTGTTGTGGAAGAAATTGCTAATTAAGTAAACCAGTTTTTTGCTTATGGTGTCTATCAAAACTTGACAATTACTTTCAACACTAAGCTTGATTATAAAGTAACACAGAAGCTATATTATATAGTTCAAGCCCTCATAGCTACCGAATATTTTATACTTCTAAATTCTTTCTTTCCTTGGTACATAAATCATGTTAACTAGTTTATCTCCACGGTGCTCTATGTGAAACTTTGAGGCCTTTTTCCTCCCATACCTTTTGAGCGCAACAATCAATCAATTCTAACATACGTCCCAGTAGACACCGTGTTAATCCAAATAAAAATATTATATTTTCTTTCTTTGCAATGGGAAGGTCCAAAGAAATATGGGGAAAAAATTGCTTGGAATTCAAGCCAAAGAGATGGATCTCTGAGAAGGGAGGAATTGTTCATGTACCATCTTAAAAGTTCTTAAAAGTTCATTAGTTTTAATGCAGGACCCAGGAGCTACTTGGGAAAGGACATGTCTTTCATTCAAATGAAGATGGTGACATATGCTATTTTGCGCAACTATCGTGTACAAGTGGTGGAAGGTCATCTTGAGGTTACCCCAAGCCTTTCAATTGTACTTTTTATGAAGCATGCTTTGAAGGTTAAGATAACAAAAAGAGAAATTTGATGGAAGAGTTTCAGTATCAAATGTGGGAAGACTTGTAGAAAATATTTTATGCCATATCTGAGTGTTTTAGAGAAACAAGAATGAGACCGATACATTGTGTGGGGTAGATAAATTATATGAATGATTAATAAATATTATACGAATAATTAAAAATGAAATAACTATATTATTTATTTGTGATAAAGTGAAAGGATGGTAATATAAGAAAAATAAAGACATATACCCATGTTTAATATTTAAATATGCATTTGTCTCCCTTTTTACACTTTCTTTCTTTCTCTCCCTTTATATTTGGGTTATTTGTAGGTTTGATTTGTTTGAATATATTTCTCTTCAAGTCCAATTAAGATTGGCTCTTCATCTAATATTGATGTATGCTCTTTTTTTCATTGATGTCTTTCTTCTTTCTTTATAGATGATTTCTTTATCTAATGACATTGTGTTTGTTGTTTGTTTGTGATGCTTTTTCTTTGAGGTTTTTATTCTTCATCTCATGGTATTATGTTTGCCCAAAAAAAAAAAATTATGATATTACTATTGGTGATTGTAAAAATGAGCTAATTTAGCTTAGCCTTATCAACAACATGAAAAAGTTTTATAATTTAGAGTAAGAAATTAAATGTAGATAATTAATTAATTAAACAATTAAAAAAAACTAATTAATTAAAAGTATTCATAATCGAGTGAAGATTTGAAATCTAGTTTACTCATATATTAAGGTATTCTTTTCAGTTGAGTAGAATATTAAAAATGAAATAATATAATTTAAATTAATATTAATTTTGTAATTCATAATATAAAAAAGGTACTTTCTGTGAATTTCTTTGTAAAATGTAAGGCAAATTGAGAGTAAGAGGTTGGTTAAGTATCATGATATTTGCTTTCGTTTACTTATATATACAATTGTGAAAGCCTATATCATAAGTGGTATAAATTTTTAAAATTTTTTAATGTTTTTGTAGTTATATTATATTTTAAAATTAAATTTAAGACAAGAATTAATTTTATAATATGTTAGATTTTATCATCAGTTTTTTATTTGAGTAAGCTATAATTCATATAAGCATAAATAATAGAAATAAATTTATCATTGTTGTAATCTATAAAATGCATGAGTAAGTATTATTATTATTATTATCTGTGTCATGTCATAACGTTTGAGTATTGAAATACAATAATTTCATATTTTTTGAATTTAAATTTTAATATTTATAGTAGAGTTTGCATTATGCTATGTACCAACATGTGGTAAAAAAAAAAAGGGACGAAGTTAGCAATATTGAACCCAACAATATGGTCATTTGTTGACCACTAACATCTCACCCATTTTGGCAACCATACAACTTTATCTAACAACAAACAAAGTAGAGAAGGCAAGAACATTTTGAATTTTAAAAAGAAGACAAAGCATTCAATAACTCCTGCATTTTAGGGGGTCAATCCATCAACATACTGATGCATAATTTGCAGTTAAGGTGCCAAAATTTCACACAATGAAGTCTAACGTCACTTACATACATACCATATAATACTAAACAATATGTGGGATTGGGAAAAGGAGGGCAGATACATCAATGAAACCAAAGAGCTAAAGCTTCTTGAAAGGTAAATCCCTCTTTCTAGTGTCATAATAACTATTTCTTATAGCGTTCATCAGTAGCAAACACCTTTTACAATAGTTACGCAGGCACATGTGCTTGCTCACAATTCATTGGAGTAAAGGCACTCATCCAAAAGTTAGCGCATGTTGGGATTCTCCAAAGCAATAGCAACTCCTTATTATTTAACTTCTTGTTGAAGCTATGGAATTTTTAGAATGTCTGTTGTTAGGGATCAGTTAGAGGAAGTGGGAGGGGGAGTAGAGGTTTGAGCCAATTTTTGTTTTTTGGTCTAATATGGTTTGGTCTGGTTCGGTTCGGTTTGATTATGTAAGGTCTAGTTTGGTTCGATTTGGTTTGGTCTGATTTGGTTCGGTTCGACTTGGTCTAATCTGATTGGATCTAGTCCAATTTGGTTCAATCTGATTCGGTCTAATTTGGTTTGATTTGATCTAGTCTGATCCAGTTTGGTTGGTTTGGTCTAGTCCGATCTGATCCAATTTAGTTCAATCTGGTCTGGTTCAGTCCGATCTGGTTTGGTTTAATCCGATTTGACTCAGTCCGGGTCGATCTAGTTCACTTCAGTTTGGTTTGGTTCAATCTAGTCTCGTTCGGTCTAATTTTTAATTCAATTTGGTCTAGTCCGATTTTGAAATAGTTAATTATTAAAATAATGTAAAAAATTTATAATCAAGTGATTGAGTTGGATACATTTATCAAAACTTATGCTTTCGAGATATTTATTTTTCGATAATTTTCCGCAGCTTGAATTGTATTGAGTTGGAATCTTTGTTTTATGCAAGCCACAAGATTTTTTTTAGTTGTTTTCCACTTTGTTTAATTTTATCTAAACCTTGGTTGCATTATGTTTTGTCCTATTTCCATATTGTAAAATTTATTCTTATGCCTTTCACCTTTCTATTAATACTTTAAATATATTTGTGTAGCTGCTATTTGCTCAGTTGATGTGTAACTGTAAAGCAATCCAAATTAGCCTTATATCACATCCTCATAACAACATAATAGGTTGTGTTTGGCATGATTTTAGAGAAAATTTTCCCTAACTAATGAATTTTTTTTTCCTTCTATAATTAATCTGTCCTCTCTTATTTGCATATAGTTAAAATTGATTGAACTTTAATTGAAGACCATTATCTATGCAGACTATACTTTTCCTAGTAGTCAAAAAAGACAAGGTAGAAGATTTGGCTAATAATTAGAGGGACTCAAAATTAATATATGCGCAATAGATAAAATTAAAATTTAACTTTTTATGATAAAGTGAAATTTTTTGTTAATATAAATATAATAAAGATATAAATCATTTATGTCCATTTAGGATGTATTGAAACCGTATGAATGTTTGATATTTAAATGTACTTCATCCTTTTGATATCATTTTTGTGTTTATTCTTAGTTGCACTTGTACTCTTTGCACTTGCTTCAATGTTTTTTATTTGAGTTGGTTATAGATTTTGCTTTCTTGAAGCTTCAAATTAATATTGACTTTTCATCTGATGTTAATTTGTTTTTTATTTCTATAAATATCTTACTCCTTCCTTTATAGATAATCTTATCATCTGATGATGTTTTTTGTATTTCTTTGTGCTTCTTTTTAGTTGAGCTTTATATATAGATATATGCTCTTTATTGGATGATATTGATGTTGGTACATGTGGCTCTAAATTATGATAGTGATAAATATTAGAGTTTAAATTTGTTTACTTCAATAAAGGCAAGTATATTTGCAATTTGTTATTGTCTGATTTTGTAATTTTGGATCAACAAATATGTGAAAAGAGTAATTGATACATGTTTTTTCTTTTAAAAAAAAAATCAGTTTTGGATCTCCTTGCAATTTTATGATTTTGAAAAAATAAAGTAGTGTTTGACCCAAAAAAAAAAAGAAAAAGAAAAAACAAATCAAGTACAGTATCGCTAGAAAAATATAAATTGCAATGAACTATAATCTCCATTTTCAAAAAGAAACGAGTAATGGAAACATATCTTAAAAACATTCAATCAAGTATTCATATCAAGACAATTGTTTTTATAATGTATTTCTACAATTACTGTTATTAATTTTTGGACATAAATGAGCATAAAAATGACAATGATTTCATTTTTTAATTTGAATTATATGTAAAATAAATAATTGTGATATTAAATACAATTGATAACTTGTATATGTATCTGATTTTTTGTTGTTGTTGTTGTTGTTTAGTTCTCATAAGCACCCGTTTTGATTTGAATAAGCGCAAATTAATAGCAGACATAAATTTGCCATTACTAAATTTTGCATAATAGAAGAATAAAGGAGAGTATCAGTGTTTATTGTTGGAAAGGGTTACAAGAAGGAGGAAGCGGAAAGGAAAAGGGGTGTGGGGTGCTGGAGAGGGAGGTTATGGGAAAAAAGAGAAAGAGACCTAGGATGACTATATCAATATGATATTATAATATTAAAGTGATTATGTAAGAATATGACACTTTTAATAAAATTCTGATAATGGCAATATTATAGAGCATTTAATTGCCTCTTAGATATGAGAAGACAAACAAAGACCCAACATAACCAAACACATAAATTCACATATATATGTATTTTATATATATATAACTAAGCATCTTAATTAACCCGGCGACAATTCTTCCTAACTTCACCATTAAATCCAGTGAGAGGACGAAGGCTCCCCATCTTGACCATGGACATAGCAAATTGCTCAAAAAATAAGCTCTCATCTTCAGCATATTTCTTGACCAGTTCCTGAGTCTTCTTAGCACCCCCAGTGAGAAGCACCTCATCAGAATTGAGTAGCCCTCTTCCCTGAAGAATGAACTTGAAATATGTATTATCAAACATTCTTGGGGAGCCAAAGTCCAATGGAGAAATCTTGTTGTCACCACCTGATCTTGGACACATTGTCTTCAAACCAAAGTAGAAGGATTTTTCGAGGGACTCATCTGGTTGGTTGTTACCATTTTGGTTGTATAGTCTCTGCTTGAATGTGGCACATCTTGCCACCCCAATGGTATGCGCACCTAAGTTATGAAAAAAGTTAAAGCGAGATCATTACTAAAAAATTGTATTAGTAGCGTCCTACTTTTCTGTCTCTTTACTTATTGACATTAGAAAATAAAAATTTACATTATTTTATTAATTTTGAAGTTCCTAAATTTTTTTGGGTGTTAAATTTTGAGTGAGAAAACAGAAGAAGGGACAGAAAATGTAGATAGTGGATTTTAATATCGCATGACATAACCAAGAGAAAAGAGGTTGAAGTTTCACCTGAGAGGGCAACAAGGTCTACTTCATCAAGGCCTTGACGCTTGAAGAATGTTAGTAGATTTTCAATGGTGGCATTTGGTGGTGGAATGTTATTGTTTGAGCCAATTAAGCTAGCTTTCCTTGAGTCTCTCCTGCCTAATGGAAGCTCCCAGTTTGGTCCTCCACTCTGTTTCAAAAGAATTATTAAGATTCAAATAAAGCATATCCATGCTATATAGCATATCGACATTACATGGTATAGTAGTTAATTTTAGTGCAATGTCCCAATCAATCATATATTGTTATGTCATAAAAGTATTTGACTCTTATATCATCTACCTTAAAAGTCATATATATGATGCTATATGGTTAGTTGAGAGTGTAAAATACTTTATGCTGACGGTGTATCAAAATTAATTTCTATTTTATAGCAAGCAAAATAGATGTTAATGTAGTCTAGTGTGTTTTCTCACAAGGATAGTGGATCCCCTTGCTGCAAGCGCAAGAATGTCTGCACAAGAGATAGTATGAGGGCAAGCTTCTTCCAACATAGCCTTGATCTCATCAATCACTTCAAAACCTCGGATGGAATTCTTGTTTGGTCTGGAATTCTTTTCACTGACTATTGTGGCACTATCATCCAACAAAATTGATGCATCACAGCCCTGCCATTAGAAAGGAAAAGAAAACTTAGGTAGTTGATCTATGCATTCAAGAGAACCAGAAGCAATTTAGTAACTAGAAACAATCTAAACTAAATAGCACAACAAAGACAATTTACAGTAACATCAATTAGAATTCCTCCTGAACTGAATATTTATTTTCTCAAAGATTTTTGGTAAAGAAGAACTTGTTTTTGTTTATTATTGTTGTTATTGTAAGTATTATTTTCACATTAGGCCTTCCTATGAGAAATGTAATTCACCTGCACAAAGCAATCATGAAAGTGAAGTCTAAGAAGAGAAGCAGCAACTCTCATATTCTTAGCAATGGCCTTCTCCAACACTGACATGACAATGTCATTGGCTTGAGGGCATGAAAACTGATAGAATTGAGGAGAAAGACCATATGATATTCCCCTAGTTCCATGATGGCCACCCCACCCAAAGTTGAAGCCAGGGTAAGCTTGGGAGAGTATTGCTGCTGAGAGGAAAGCCATTACAAGGAGACTGATTTTGATGAAAGGCATTGTGACAAGTGACATTAGAGTTAGAAGTGCTTGTTTTGAAGATTGTATGTCCTCTTGGATTGGTTTGTTTGGTATATATACTACTTAAAAGATCAAACCACTCACTGTCTTCACCAAATCACCGAATGAGTCTATGACTATTTCAACAGTCTAACATGTTTTTTGTCTGTGCCTTGCTTCTGATGTAGAGTGTTCAGTTTTTACAGTGGTTGTGGTACTACCTGCTCTGGACTGGATCAAAACAGTGCTAAATTCATTTTATTTAATATATTATTATGACATAAACAAGCTAAATTTGGACTTGAGGATAATTTGGCCTTAAATTTACATGATGAAGACTTGTATTGTATCAAGTCCCAAAAGACAAAGTTTCATAATGATTTATGGAGAGCCATAGTATAATTAAGCTTAAAAGTGGCAGAAAGGTATCACTTTCAGCCAGAGAATAATTGTCACACGGAAAATCCCACCTTGATTTGGGACCAAATAAAGGCTACGGTTGGAACCCTCCAGAAGTTAGGAATGAAATTGCATTAGATTCCTTTCTTTTGGGGCATTATTATTCAAACTGAACAATCACAGTCTCTTGCTGATGCATGGAAATGATCTCAGAAGATCTTTTTTACGTGTAGAAAAACTGAAACTTGACGGTGTCTTCATCTATTATAAAAAATAGATACAAACACCGCGTTAATAGCTGTATTTCCTTTCTTTTTATTTTTTAGGATGGTTTCTTTATGGGGTGCAAGAAAAACAGATGAATATGATTCCAAGAATAGAACAAGCAGAGGCTAACTAGTGTGCCTTGAGGTTGATAGAGTAGTCAGCACTTTCGGTTATGATTTATGAATACATAATATGCACATTGCTGAACTGAAATATCATATTATTCTTTTTTTATCCTTTTACTCCCTAGCAGACTGCACACGGCAGAGCTTGCCTATACATGATAATTGCATCACATTTCACTTTTAATTATGTTTAGATTAGGAAAAGCCTAAGGTGAAATGTTTGAAGAGTTGGCTAAGGCAGTTCACACTTTACAGTCAGCAATTTTGATTGCCTGACTTAGTCGCCGACCAGTAAAAAGCTAGAGTGAAATTCAGTGACCTTGGGCAAATGGAAGCAATTATTGTGAGAGTTGGTTCACTCATATCGTTCCTGCGGAGAAATTCTTAGGCATAACAACAATACAATATTTGATCCACTAAAATTAATCTCAAATTATAATAAATAAACAACATAATCATACATTTTGAGAATTAAACTTATATATTGCATAATAAAATTTAATCAAATTTCAATTATTGGGAGCATTACTCTAGGAATCTTGGAAATTTTTTGAACTCAATAGCCCCCACTTTCATCTTTTCTTCTTAGATGAGAAATTTCAAAACATCACCAAGGATAATATGTCGTCTCTTCTTGGTAAAACTGTATAAGCCACACCACATCTACGCTCATGTGCTATTGTTGATAAGCATAAAATATTTCTATTTGAATATAATAGATATGCTAATCTCCCAGAAATTTCGCAGAATACGCAATCTTAATATTTAAAAAACAACGCAAGGTATGGGATATGCATGACAAATGTAGTTGCAAACACATTTTGCATTCCCATCATTCATCACTCATTAGCGTCTCCATTTTCAAAGGCTCGAGAATATGATTTCAAGAATTACATAAATATGTACAGCTTTAAAGGTGACATGCTATATTACAAGTTATTATGCTGTTTCTCTCACCCATGGCTTCAAACATATATGATGCAAAAAGATATTGATCATTTTCTACACTGCCAAATGGGAAATATTTAAGGAAGTTAATGTAAAAAAATTATATACATCTAAGAATGTTAAGGTCGTGAAACACACAGTTGCCTCATTGGTGTAAGCAATCTTGCAAAACGCAGGGGAACATGTGCCTTGATGTATGTCCCTCGCTCTGTATATTCCTGCACGTGAATTAAAAGTGAAGGGTAAGGGGAATCCAACAACAACAAGGAGGAAAACCATGATATGATAAATATGTCCACGGGTATTTACTTACAGTTTTCTCAACCATTCCAACCTGGTGTATGGTGCTGAGAAGGTCCCCATTTTCAAATGGTACCAAAGCTTCAACCCATACCATGGAGTCCTGTTAAAGAAGAAAAGCATTTTGATTGGCAAATGTAAATGGTTCTAACAAACAGACAACATGATATCATACAGGAAAAAAAGCCATATGTTAAATTATATTCAGACTGACTTCAAATTTGCACCTTTAGTTTTTCTTGAACTGCATTACAGAATTCTGGTAAGCCATCACCATTTAATGCAGATATGCATACAACATCTCCTCTTTTTTCAGCTTCTAGCCTGATTTTCTGGGGATCACTAGCCTTATCAACCTGCCATAAGAAGTTGATATACCAGAATGTCAAACCTGTAGTTCTTGCCGCAATAAGTGAAACTTTGCGTGCACGGTAAAGCTTGTTGATGAAGGGAAAAATTTATCACAGTCCTCTTAAAGAACCAACAGGGTGATTAACAAAGAAATATTAGGGTGATTAACAAAGCTCTACTTCATTGATAGTTTTTTCTTGTTTGTTCTTGTTCTTGTAAAGAGGATCTCTTGTCCTATTATCCTTTTGTATATTTCTTCTCTTCATCTCAATAAAATTCTTCTTTTATTTTGAAAAAAAAAAAAAATATATATATATATATATATATATAATTTAAGAACATGAAAACCAACAAACTGTTCTCCAATACCTTGTTCCAGACTATCAATCTTGGAATTGATGATACATCTAGTTCTGAGAGAACTTTGTCCACAGCATTTATTTGTTGCTCTGCCAGGGGGTGACTGCACTTCACAAAAAATAATTAATGAGATAATAGTGTAGAGGTCAACACCAGTAGTTCTACTAACTTTCTTCTCTCCAATGATGAAGTTCCTCTCAGCAGTTTTACCAATGTATAACCTGATATCAACTACATGCACCAAAAGTGACGACTCTGATATCTCCTCCAGTGTAGCTCTGAAGGCAGCTACCTACAGAAAGCAGAAGTCTGTGATTATTTTTAGTTTTTACAGTAACATGTGAATTTGATAGTGAATCATGTTAAAAATCAATACAAAATATCAACAGAATAATTTTTTGTCACACAACAGAGAAACGTTAATTGTGATAGAGTAATCTTTCTTACTAGTGTAGTAGGTAACTTCTGAATAAAACCGACAGTGTCTGTTAGAAGAAACTCCTTTCCATTCTTCAGCTGGATGAAAGCAAAAGAAGAAAGCATGGCATGTTAAATTAACTATGATTTAAAGTGCAGAAGACTCATTCTCCTATATATTAATTTTGAAAAAATAAAAAAAAAATTAACTCTTTTTTGTTTTTTTTTTTTTTGGTTTTGTTTTTTGGTTGTTTTTGGGGGGGGGGGGGGGGGGGGGACAAGGCTATGCTGTAAGATAAAGGAAATGATAAGCTTTTGGACTTCTACTAGTTCTTTAATTAGCAAAGAATTGAAGATGGCCTCCGATAATAGTGGAATTTCATTACAAATACGAAACAGATGAACAATAGTTGAAAGCAATAAACAATCTAAAGATAATAATAGTTTGTGAATAATAAAACGGGAGATTCTCCAAGTATATTTTGACTGACTGACCTGTACCCTCCTCGTGGTCGGATCTAAAGTTGCAAATAATTTATCCTCAGCAAGAACATCTGCTCCAGTTAATTGATTTAAGAGTGTACTCTTACCAGCATTTGTGTAGCCAACCTAAAATGTTGTCAAATAAGTATGCATCAATACAAAGAACATACAAAAGAATGATTAATTTATATGGCACACATTACCATGATGTATAAGCTGCAGAGCCAATATTAGCCAGACAAAAAATGGCATAAATACAATTGTAAGAAACTAACCAAGGATACCACTGGCACAGGTACTGTGAAACGCCTGTTTCGGTACTGCTTTCGGTGGTTCCTAACAGATTCTAGCTCCTTCTTAATAGCACCAATCTGTCAAAGCACAGGTATCAGATATATCCTAGCAAAACTAAGATTCCAGAGGCAAAACAGAAATAACAGTGAACCTTCAGAAAAATGTATGTAACTAGTAGGTTACTAATCAGATATAAAATGTGCTTACATAACTTCATGGATAGAATCACACAAGCACACAGCACACTGATTCAATAAAGGTAGCTGACTCAACTGTGACATGATTCTAAAAGACTGTTTGCTTACTTGGTTACGCAAAATACGCTTGTCCACTTCTATTTGTTTTTCTCCCATTCCCTTCACCTTTCCTCCTGATTGACGCTCAAGATGAGTCCACATTTTTGTTAGACGAGGCAGTTGGTATTCCATTTGTGCTAATGAAACCTAAAAAGACCATACAATTGTTAGAAAAGGAATTTCTCCTACTCGCCAAAGCTGGTTCTGGTAACAAAACAACAAATAGAAGATAAACATTTCTAATCTATAATTACCTGTAATGATGCTTCATGGGTTGCTGCTCGCTGATTAAATATATCAAGGATGAGAGCTGTTCGATCACAAACTCTCACATCTCCTCCAAAAATCTTTTCCAAGTTGCGCAATTGCCTGGAATTAGCAGGGGACAGTAATGTCATGTGAGATCCAGAGTGGCATTCCTTATGCAGCAACTTGACTAAAATTCAAAAGGTTCATAATAATCAGCACTCATTTATAATAGAATCCAAGTTTTCAAACAGAATCTCCACAGCAACCTTGGTCTAAATGGACACAGATTTTCATTCCAATTATCTCCAATCAAAGACAGCGAGAAAATCAACACCAAATAAATGTCTTAATAGAAATCATGCATTGGATGGCATAATGTGATGAGAAACAAAAATGAAAGGGCCCTTACCCAGCTGACAGCTCATCATCAAAGATCACAGTTTCAACGCCCAATGCATGAATTGCACTCTTAATTTCAGAAACCTTACCAGAGCCAATGTATGTCCTGGGGTTTGGAGAAGTAAGCCTGCACAATTTATAGTAATTAAAAACTGAGTCATCTAACACTATGTTATCTCAAAAGAAACAAGGAGCGGACATATGTATCTATTAATTAACAATTTTCAAAGAGAAAAACAGATAGGATTGTTGGTATAGCCTGTAAACAGCTTCGTTTTCTGCAAAGCAGATTACCGTGATAAGGAAAACCCTCGATTAACTATCAACAGCATGATAAAAGGGAGAAGCCATAGTAAAAGCAATGGATTGAATCTCAGATTATTGCCAAGTGCCAACACACTGAACGAAAATGACAAAGTGGTAGAGGGGAATAAGAAAATTACATATGAAGCAATGTACACAAATGTGAATACACATTGTTCCACTAACATCCAGAGAAGAAAGAACTTAGAAAAAAAAAAAAAAGCAATTAAATACAGCAAATACATTGAGCCCAACAAGAAGCATTATTCTGATACTACTACAACAACAACAACAACAACAACAACAACAACAACAGTAACAACCAAGTCTTCTCCCACTAGATGAGGTTGACTATATGGATTAGATTATGTCAAAGTATCCTACCGTAAACAAGACATGGTACTCTAGTAGTTGAAAATAAATGGAATGGATGGCACTCAGCTACTTGTTAGTTACTATGCATGCAAATAAAAACTGCAAGACAATAGACATCAAGAGAACCAAACATGAAGAAACCTAAAACATTCTACTTTGAAAGAACTATATTGCGTTAAGTTTTTCACGATAATCGGATACAAGATCAAATGGAGCATATCACATGAGAGGACAAGTTAATAGTGGGACAAGGAGGAGTAAATCTTCATCACTAGATATTATATGAATGGTCATGATTAAAACACAAAATTCACCTGACTTATTTAAGATGTCATGTGACTTATAAATAACTTTTAATCTTTATTATCCACGCAACTTGCCCTTTCATATGACACACCATGAAACTACATACTTATGTTGAACTAATGCCATATTTAAAATCGAAGGCACACTCCATAAGCACTTAGCACTTACTTTTGGTACGTGGAGCCAACAACCATTAAGCCAGCAGTGTCAGCTAGCTGCTCCAATTCCCTGAGTGATTCTTCTATCCCAAATGAATCCTCACTATCACCCTTCCGCTCAACCCCTACAAGGTACGCTTTCTCCTCGAACACCTAAAAAACAACAACGAACAAATCAAATCAAATCAATTAGAATCATTTTGTTTTTCTCAATACCAAAAGAATAACAAAAATAATAATAATCGAAAAAAAAAAACCGAAATTCGGACGAACCTCCCTTCCATTTCGGATCTTGAAGCGATTATCGAAGCTGTCGTCTACCACTTCTTTCTTCTTCCGAAGCTTCGTTACTTTGTCTTCGGATTTCGTGTCAGCGACAACACTGGCTACGGCATGTTTGGGAATAAAAAGATTATTTTCGAGACATAATCTTTTTTTTTTCTGTTTTTTCAAATAAGCTGTTTATAAACTTAAAAGCAAAATAAATTAATCCAAAAGATGCACCTAATGGAGCTGCTGCTGCTTCTACTTGTGCCGCTGCTTCACTGTGTTGTTGGAGTGTGGTGGTGGTGCATAACTGAAGCGCGGGGGTTGTTGCGTTTTGAGATGAAACGGCGTCGTTTGAGTCGGAGGAGGAAACGAGGGGTCCTCCAAGGTCGCGTTGGAGAACGGAAGAGGAAGGTACCTTGTTCCTGTTGGTGTTCCTGAGAGAGCATAATGGGCGAATAGGAATAATCGATGGCAGATAATAGTAGCGTTCTTTAATCGCCGGCGGCTGAATTACCGAACCGTAGAGAGGGCATGCACTCATCGTATCGTACAGTTCTTGCAGTTACACTGGTTAAAAGCTACTACAGCTGCTTCTCTTTCTCACAGCTCGAAAAAAATTTGCGTACTTGCATAGTTCCAGAATCATCAGAATATTATCTTATACTGTCTTTCTTGATTTTCTATTTTTTTTGGGGAAAAAAAAAACATGGATTACGTTTTGTTTTACTAAGCTATTAGAAAGCTACGGTCTATCATTTGTACGTCTTCGGACATGTGGCAGGGTGTCATAACTCCTGTTTAATTTTCATTTTTTTATTAAGTTCTGACAAAAATTCAGATAATAAGCTGCTAATATTAAATAAATAAATATTGCTTCTTTGTGGTGTCCCTGTAATAACTCTGCTTAAGCACGGTCTCGTGATGCTGCTGTAACATGGACTGTGCTAATTGCTCAGGTATTGACCAGCGTGGGTTGTGCTGTGTCTCACAATTAACAAAGAAAATTAGAAAGACAATTGCTCAAATCTCTGGCTCTTTCTCTTCTCTCATGTCATATGGCCTTTTTTCCTTTCTCGTGTTGTCCCCATCCTCCTCACTCTCATTTCTTCTTGCCACTGTTTGATTTCTTTCTCTTCTTACCACACCAACACAAAATCACATTTTCACATTTCCTCAAGCAAAGTTTCGGAACAAGGTACTCGAGAACATAATCTGAGGAGGATTGTCAGTGAAGGCAGCATGATGTATGATTGGTTAAAGCATTTGTAAACAACAAGCTTTTGAGAATTATGAAGGAGGTGAAAAGAAGGGGATTGAGGGTGGCGTTGAACAAGCATGGACATTTTTTGTCATAATCTTATTTGCAAATACCTTCTCACGTAATTTATGAAAACATGAGGTCTACTATAAAAATACTGTGTTTTTTTTTTTAACTGGAAAATATTGTCTTTATTTTCCTGACTTGACCTATAAGGGTGTGTTTGTTTATGTTTTTTTAGTAAAAAAATTACGTTTTTTATTGATAAAATCAGTTTTTATATATTTGAATAAAATTTTAAAAATAATCAAATTATAAAAAAAATTAATTTTTAACTTTTTTGAAAAAATTGAAAAGAGTAGACTCTAAAAAAAAATTAATTTTTAATTTTTTCTGTTATGTATAAAATTTAAATTTTAAAATTACTTTTCTTAAATTCTAAAACAAATACACCCTATATCATATAGCATGTCAATAATTTCATCATTCACTAATTTCCTTTTTGAAAATGTTTTTTGATAGAAAGATTCGTAATATAACGTACGATTGACAATACACATTCTAATCAGTTATCCACCATGTAGGGTAATTGGAGGCTGCATTTTAAATTTCTCTTCCTATTTCAATTGGGACAAATCATAGGTACTGTGTTTCGCAAAATAATCTCTCATAATAAATAGTGTTGCTCTTTGTTTTTAATACATAATCAATTGCCATTATGGACCACAGATAATCACTAATATTTAGTGACCATAATAGATATCACCAAGTCAACAAAAATTAACTTATCTAGTTAACTTTTTATTTATATATATTCTCATAACCTAAATTCAATTTTAAAATTTTCTATTGGCAAATAATTTGTAAGCATTTTTACAAACATAAATCTAAAAACATGTTTTGACCTTGGCTCGAGATGAACTTTCTTTCGGCCTAAACTTTTAGCTTAACAAAAGTAATAAACATCACCAAAAATCACAGCCATTGATCTCCATGGGGAATTGCAGCTTCCGTAGTAAGTAAGAACATATGAGAATTCAATTCAGCATCAAGCATTAAGGCCGTTGAATCAACTTTGTACTTTACTCCTTCGCCTCTACGTAAGCTATGAACATATGTGTGCATATTGACCACACGGGAAATGCTGTAAAAGTTAACCAAAAAGAGACAATACATTCATATCGTCCTAGTTACGTTTATTTTCACAAGATTCCTTATTCAACATGATGCACTAGTTGTGTTCCTTATCCTTTCAAAATTTCTTGCACATACAACCAATCCTCCGCAATATTACAAAGAGAATATCTACACATATCTACGTGTATATTTTGTACTGTTTTGTGATTTACATCACTTTATGAACTGTGAGCAGCAAGAATATTAAGCAACAAAAGCAACATCATAGGCTTTTCTACTTCTAATTCTATGTAGCTTTCAATTCAAACAACAAACTCATGTAACAGATGAGGATTGCCAAACTTGTGTTGTTGCTTTCCTGAGTCTGTCAAATGATAATCTAGCAATTCGGTCTCTGAGGAGGAAGGCATTGTTTGGTTGCTTCTTTTATGCATGTCATCATTGGACATGCCTAATTCATTGCTCTCGCGGTTCCTCAACTCCAAAGCAAGCGACACATGGCCACCCACGGCAAAGTTTCCCAACTCTGATAGATCATATGTGGCAGGAGTTGAAGCCATTAGGCAGCCATCATCACCAGTGTGGTTGATTGGCATAGAAGCATTTGAATAAGGGGTGTTGTTCATGTTAAACCTTTGGTCACCTTGCAATTTCCTAGTCGTAGAAGAATCCATGACATTTTCTCCATGATCACTACTTTGGATCCCTCTATCCAATTGTGTAGAGGAGGAAGCATGGTCCATCTTCAAACCATGAAGCTGGTCATGTTGGACACTATCAACAGTCACTAAGTTGTCCTGGGATTCTTCCCCTTTGTTATCAGACACTTGAACATCATCTCTTGAAGCTTTCAGTGTACTATTTTCGGATAAGAGATTGCAGCTCATCTCAGAATCACCAAACTCTTCTTTGTACATCTCTTCAACCATTGGCTTCCAAAGACGCACCCTTGCATTAATGAACCAATTTGCCACCTAGTGTGAACCAAATAAAGATTAGCAATCATGGTGCAGGACTAAAACTTATGTTGTCACTTATTTTCGGAGTGTACTATGTGTATCAAATTGGTCCTCGAAAGATACACAGCACATCAAATTAACCATTCAAATTTCAATGATTCTTTACATCAATTTGGTCCCCTGTTGGATGAAAAAACCAATAATTTCAAAATTGATGTCTAAATATACATTGGAGGACTAAATTGTTATCCATTTTAAATATTAACTTATTAAGGGATCAAATTAATGTCCAAAATCTTTAGAGGACTAACTTGATGTCACGAAAATGTTTGGAGAATCAATTTGAGTGTTTAATCATAATCATATAGTTGTATACAATGTTGTACAGTTTAGAAAACATCAACTATTGTACCTGGTTTCTGGTCAAGCCTGTTTGCCTTGCCAGCATAATCTTCTCTGAATCCTTTGGATAACTAGTACCAAATGAAATTTGAAGAAAAATTATTAAGAACAAATTTACCAGGAAATTATTATAACACCATTAAATTTTTTTTTTTTAAATGTAATTAGTATAGGGTGACTTACGGATGAAGGAAATGCTCAAATAGCCATGCACGGAGTATTGAAACAGAGCTTTCAGGAAGTCCCCTCTGAGGTCTCCAAGCTTGTCGCATTACACCAAGTTGCTGAAGGGCCTTTTGTTGCCTAAGTTGCTGATCAACATAGCGGAGACGAGGTATTCCCTCTTGCTCTCCAAGGCTCCTCTGAGTCACTTGAATTTGGCCACTAATAGCATCACGCAAACATCGAAAGTGGCGCGAGATTGTGCACAAAGCAAGTGCAGTGTATGGTTCAGCTGCTCCACACCCAGCAACCATATCAAATGATGACACCACAACCTGCATCTGATGGCAGTACTGTCTGTATCTTTTATCTACCTATGAGCACAGAGAAAGGATTAAGTGTTAGTCACTAGCTCACAGTCTAACACTCTCATCATCATCATGGCGAAAAGTAAAACCTACTTGTGTTTTTGGTATTTAAGTAAATAGTTCAAACAATAATACAACATATGTATGAAACTAAATTGCATAACATAAGATCAACCATACAGAATGACGCTCTATAGCTGCACTTTCTCAATGTTGTCCGATGCTAACCTTTTGTAACGAAATCACTGATATTACTCATAATCACAATTGTTATCTTAGTAACTGGGACATTATAATAGGCGCAATATAAAGCACTTCAAATATTGTAAATGCATAGAACTTTTTAGGATAATAAAATAAAAATTAGAAACATACACAACTAATAAGAGGTACAAAGTGTCGAAGACCAACTTTCCAAAAAAGCTTGATCTATTAGTGAAGAGTAAAGACTTATAAATGGTTTAATGGTTTAATGGTTTAATATTTAAACACAAACTAGAAAAACAACTACGTGACATCCAAATAAAGTGGGGATAGACCAAAGTAGTTATATGAATTGAATAGAAAAGAACTATGTTTTCCAATAATAATCTACAGGTTTACCTCATCTAACATGGCCAAAAGCTTGGTCTTCTTGTCCAACAAATTCTGTCGTTCGGCAGGTGACAGCTCACATGAAGAGATTGCAGTAGAACCATTGGGGCCTGAAGATACTTGCACAGATTGACTGGTAGATTTTCCATCAGAATCTTTGGAGCCATCTAATCCATTGTCACGGAAACTTTGTTGTTTCTCCAAGCCAGGTTGCTTCAACACCTTTCGGACATTAACTATCTCATCAAGCAACTCCTGTGCTGCCTTAAGGTATTGAGAGTTCAGGACCGTGTTTGAAAAACCTGCTGATCCTTGCAGGCATGGATCAGACTGGCCTTCATTAAGGCACATAGATGGGTGCGTACTATTATACAAAACCTCCCTCTTAAGAGTGTTGTAAAAGCCTCCAGAAGACACTGGTGCCATGCATTCAGCATTTCTCAATTCCTTATGTAGGGTGGCCTCATCATCTTTGAGAGATGCATTCCCCTTTAAGTTTTGCATAGAAGCATTCATCAGTGATGAGAAACTAGTGTTGTTGGGATACTGGTATTGGAAGGGAGGCACAGATGCAATAGAAGGCATCACTGACCCCAGGCTTAGAGACAAGCCTTGGCACTGCATGTTTTGATCACAGTCTGCAAGTCCCAATTGTGTCCTTGAAACAGCATGTGCGTCTCCGGCACCGGCAAAAGAGTTGCATGCTGGATCACCTGTTGTAGCATTGGAATGTTCATCAATAGGCTGCATCGTCACCGTGTCACCTAGAGATGTGATAAACTTCAACTCATTGTTGTGTCCTCCTACAGATTCATTGTAGTTATGAGGTAATAGGGTCCCAGAGAACATCTCCTCGTAGGATCCTGAAGAAAAGGCTTGGTTCTGATACATGATGATATGGTTAGCAGTTGAAATTGAGAGGCTTATTATGGTCCCTTCAGTCTTCACAATGGTGTCAGCTAGACATCTCCTTCAATGAGGATTTGAGGAACAAGCAGTGATGCTGAGCTATAATGTTACCTCTGCTATGCAATTTTATTTGGTGATTAAGGTAACCATGATGCTCAATTGACAGCTCAATAGATTAGACCTAAACTGAATTAAAAGGAAAATCAAAAAAAGGGAAGAAGAAGTTAATGATGATGGCCTTAATTGGGAAAATTTATAAAATAAAAGGCCAGTGAGCACAAAGAAAAACAGTACGTTGTTATAAAGCAAAAGCAACACAACATATGCAATATCAGAGACTTATAGCATATATATAATAGAACAATGCAGCATCAATCATTAACTGCAAAACATTGGTTCAAAAACTAATGTTGTTTTATGATGCTGGTAAGAAGGGTGGGAGGGTGAAGGAAGGGGAAAAAAAAAAAAAAATTATCCCTCTTCTGTTTGGTTGTTATTTCAATAAAGCAGATAATAAATTTCATATATACTTTATACTTGCGTTATAAGGTTGACATCATAAAGAGTATATTAAAAATTCAATGCCATAACTTGTCCCATTTCTCTATTTTAATTAAAAGGAATTTCTCTTAATTTTTTTACTTAAACATCCAAACATGGTGAAATAAGTCTCTCGTCATTTCTTCCTTCCTTTCCTTTCCATCTCCTCGCACATAGCATAATCAATATCAAGAATTTGTAGGGCATGGCCAATAACTCAAAGTCATGAGATAATTTAACAATTCCCTCATTTTATTTCTAATAGCCTTTTTATTTTATTTACCCTCCAAAATGCACAAGAACAAAATTTAGTTACTTTCCAAAGTTCAAACTTCAAACCCATACTCTATCCATCAAGGTGCCTATGCACTCTTCCAAGCAAATGCAAAAGTAATATTGCATTGTTATAGCTAAATTCCCAATTTTCTAGTATTACCCATATCTCCGCAAGCGTTGCTGTTAGACACAATTGTAACTAAAAGACTCTCCCAACAGTTACCTTGTCCAACATTCGAACATTGGTCATTTTAATGATAGTACAACTCACTTACCACTACATCCAACTTTTTGTTAGTACCTAGGGTGTATTATACCTTGGTTGAAACAAGATATTTACAAAATAAACATGTGAAGGGGGGAGAGTCATTGGGTCCTCTCTTAGATTCTATGAAGAACAATAGTTCATTTGACTAACAGATAGATCCTGCTCTGCATCTTTCTGTTAAAAATTGTGAAGAACGAACTATGAACATGTACTTGGGTATTGTACTTTCATCGTAAGCTGACCATATATTAAGAAAAAAGGACTTGGCCTGTTTGGTTAACTAACCAAAGGAAGCATACTCTTCAGCTAGTTGCAACTACACAGATGGAAATTGAGGTACGAGGTACCAGAAAACGATGCAGACATACCCAGAAAACCACACAAAAACCAGAAACAAGGAACACAACCACAAAGTCCCATGATTCAGCACACCAGGTACATAACACAGATGAAAACTGAAAAGCTGAAAAGATATCGATGTAAGAGAAGCACCAATCAATCAAAAAACACAACACAAACATCAGTGAAAAATCCTAACTCTGACCCCTTTGAAGCACAACTTAACCGTTTTTCTTTCCACTCCACAGTAACTTTTTACATTCTAATTTTCTTCTTTTTTAATTAATCATCAAAATCCCACAACCCCCCTTACATGTTACAAAGTTTGTAGCCATGAGAAGAAGCATCATAATCATCTACTAGTACTATAACAAAAACAACAGTACATAACCATCATCAACATCATGATCATCATCATCTCAGCCTTCTTTTTTTATTATTATTTTTCTTATCATGCTGTGCTGTGGAATAACATGACAAACACCATACACAGAAAATAATAATAATAATAATAAGAAAATAAAAAAGTGAAGAGATGAAAGAAAAGAGAGATAGATACCTGAAAGGAAGAGGGAGAAGGAAGGGAAAGAAAGAGAGAGAGAGAGAGAGAGAGAGAGAGAGAGAGAGAGATGGAAGTGAAGTGGGAAGCAAACAAAAGGGTAAGAAGTTAAGAGTAAAGTTTACAGACAAGAATCCACAGTTTGGGGAAGCCTAGACAAGTGGCAATCCCAAGATATATATAGATTTCAAAATTATCATCGAAACAAAGGCACCAACCAATGACGAAAAAAATATATGTTTATTTAATAGTAACAACCAATGAAGAAAAATGTGTTTATTTATTAATGAAAGAAATTGCTTACTTCCCGACGCCAACTACTTTTTATTTTTGTGATTTTATAATCATGTGTATATGAAAAAGCAAAAAAGGGGTATTGGAGAAAAGGAATAAATAATTAGTAAATTTCGATGTCAATCATCGTTGAGAATGTCACGTGTGGCAAACGGCATAAGGAAACTGTGCTAGGAAATAATAGAAAAATTAATTCAAAAATACTTTATTTGATTTGTCTTTTATTTATGTTTCATTATAATTTATTTTAATATTTATAGTTTTTATTAGTAGATCATTCATAATTTTTTTCTCTAAGTATTCATTGATTTTTTAAATAACCAAATTGTAATATATTTAGTATAAAAAATTATTCTAATAATTAGTTATATATCATTGCAATAAATACTTACTCTAAAAGTTATACACGTGATAATATATAATTAATTAATAGATTTAATTTTAATAGTATAAATAAATTTTATATAATCATCCATTCATGTAATATTATATTAATAAAAATATTTGACTCTTATGAATATTATATTAAAAGTTACATAAATGATAAAATATGATCAAACAAATTTGTAAAATTTTATATATTGAAAGTGTATAAAATTTAGTCTTTTAACTAATAATGTCAACAAAAATTAACTCACTTGGTTCATCTTCAAGTGTATCTATAACCACTTATATGCCATAATCCTAAAATAGAATAAGTTTTTATTTTTTTTCTTAACTTCAATTTTTGTATACCAAACAAATAATTAATAATGTATTAAACTTTTCTAAAAAAATCTAACTAACCTTATATTAGAATAAGTATTTTCTCTCATTTTAATTTTTTTATATATTGTAAAAATAAAGAAAGTATCTAAAGGTCTAGGAACAAGGCATGCCTTGACATGGTGGTGTAACAACAGATGCATAGAATAGAATAGGAGGGCAAGGGAGGAGAAGGGGGTGGTTGTTTGCTTGGAAGTGTTCGAACCCCAACCACCAGTAGGTAGACCTGTAAGTTGTAACCTTCCCCCTTAAACCTCCACTTAACGCATAAATCATAGTCTCTATCCATCTTCTGTTACAATGAACAAACAACATAAGAGAAACACACAACAGAATTTCCTTTCTGAACAGAAACTGTCTCTTTCTCATAAATAAATTAATAAATAAAATACAAATGAGAAGAATATATAATATAGTTAGCTGGATTCGCTATTTCGAAGTAGGTGAAAGTGACAAAATCACGCATCGACGTGTATGGTTATGGTTCCTGTCTTCTAACTTCCTAAGTTTGTAATCTAACTACACCCCCCCCCCCCCAAAAAAAAAAAACAAAAACCCATTCCTTTCCCGTTCTTTTCATTTTAATCATGTACACGCTATCCATATTCGTATTTATAATTATTATTATTTGGTCAAGTGATGTTGTTATAAAAGACTTTTGGGAAATGCTTAATTTTCAGACTTTTATAAGTTGTTAGTTATTAGCTGGATAGTCAAGACTCGAGCTAAGACCCCCTTTTTGGTGTCGGTATACTTTACAATATGTATTCTACAATATAATTTACAAATATGCCATATAGAAAATTAAAATATTAGAGAGTTATAAACTTTGTCATGATTTATTTATTAAAATAGTGTGACATTATTGTAAATTTTTAAATAAATAATTAAATTATATCACTTTATTTTATATAACAACCACTACATATATTTTTATGAAAAATTTTGGAATATATTTTTATTGCCATATTAATATATTTCCCTTAAAATTAAAAAAAAAAACTTCCTTGCCCCCACCCCATAAATGCTTTCTTTTCTTTTCTGGCATGCATTATGCCCCCCTTGACTTCATTGAAGGTTGGCTTCTCACCCGCCAAAAAAAAAAGGAAGGTTGGATTCTCATCCACAAGTTTTGAAGAACCCCACAACTTTTCAACAGGGAACTTTTTCTTTAAGAAAAAAAAGTTTGCTATTAAGTTTTATTTTAAACATCTCTCTAATGAAAGGTTTTTGCCTCTGAATAAAACCTCTTAGTCTTTAATCATGGTATTTTCATGTGTGTTGTAAGAAAATAAGCCACTGATATTGGTTCAACGGTAAGGAGTTTTGGCAGATTGAACAAAATCATAAGTTTAAACTTTATCGCTGCAATCTAACTAAAAAAAAAAAGAATATGTATCCTAATAAAACTAACTTCTCAAATTCTGTTGTGATTAAAAGATTATCTTAATAACTGTTATTTTTTAATTTTAAAATTTGTTTTTTTTTTTGAACATCTTCAAATAAATCTAAATAGAAGTTATATCTAAAATTACTTTGACTTGCTATGAAGTTTTATTATACTAAGTCTCTTTTGATTTAAAAATCACATTCATGTTCTTTGCTTTGTTTTTTTTTATAGAACTTTATAGAGCACGCATGCATAAAATAAAAGAATAATGTGTGCTCTCTTGCTTCTAAATAAGTGTTATATTTGGTCTGTTAAAGGGTTACATCAAGCATTCTTTTAAGGAAGCAAACAAATAGAGAGATGGTAAAATAAGTTTGATCCTCCGAGTTAACCCGCATACCTATCAATTTTTGGCAGGGTGGGTTAGTATTTTCAATCCGTAAAAAAAATTCAACTCATGTAACTTGTCCTGCTTGATTCGCGGATTGAAGTTAGGCAGGGTAGGTTTGCCCTGTGGATCAATATTTTTTTTTTATTTTCTTCTCTTTTTTACACACAATATATATAATATTAAACCTTTTTTTGTTGGTATTTATATAATATTGATGGATTCCATAATTTTTTTATTATATTATTGATTATATTTATGTTTTTATGGATTATGTTGTTGTTTTATTGATTATGAATTTATATTTTATTATAAACATGATAATTTGTAGAGTGTGAGTTTTTTAACGTGTTTTGGTTAAATATTGGCTTGTGAACTTTTCTGTTATGATTATTTTATTAGAAGTATATTATTTTTATTGAGAATTATGATTTTTAATTATTTTAAAATTGAGTAAATGGTTTAATATTTGATAAATAAATTAAATGAGATTTTTTGTATGGATATTTTTTTATTACATTTAATTAAAAATTTATTTATTTTTTGGAGAGTCAACCCGCCAACCTACTAACCCGCGGCAAAGCAGGGCGGATTGGCATATCTAACCCAAATTACTAATATGGATTGGCTTATCTTGCCCGACTTAAAGCTTGACTCATAGTGGGGCAGGACAGATTGGCCCGTTTGCCATTACTAAATAAATGTGCTGATAGTCTGGTTAAATATAGCCATAGAATATCAATTGGGATTAGTTTCCTCAATAGATTCTTAGCTTGTATTTTCTTGGATTTTTAAGCAGATTTCTTTGGACATAGTTATCCTCATGCTATTTTGTTGTAATTCCTTTCAGCTTTAAGCCCTATATATATATATATATATATATATATATAAAGTGTTACATTAAACAATGAATGGGGACGTTATTTTTCAAACAAGAAGGATGCATGTTAACACAATAAATGTTAACATTAAGAAACTGAGTATATTTCGTCCTCTTTATTTATATGATTTTTTGGTTATTGTGATGAGTCAAATTATAATAAATATTTAACATTAGATTTTTTAGCGAACTTTATTAAAAATATTATTTATAAAAATATATATAATAAGGATCCAAATTAGCCCTTACTCTTCAGTCCTTCACCAAGGCTGAAGCCATTCGTACTCCTCAAAAGAATATATAATAATAGCAGAAAACCAAATCTATGAACTGCCTTCTTATTTGTCATCCTCCCAATTAAAAAAGAAAAATGGTAATATAGACTTAAATTTATGGTGAACTTAATACATAATTATATATCAATCAGCAATTTTTATAATATTTATATATTATAATTGTAAATTATATTTTGAATAGTTAAGATCTTACTATATAGAATTATAATAAACCTAAGACTATACTAATATTACTCATTAAAAAAATGTCTATAGCTTTCCGAGTTGAACATTTTGTCAGCTGTAAAATTTAAACTAACATTCACAAAGTGAATTACAAATTTACAATCATTCACACATCCATAACATTGGTCCATAATCATTAATTGAACGGCTATATAGTGAAATTAAAGAGCTTTTTCCATTTATGAGCGCGCGGCCTTGCCCCAAAATATTTTTAAACAAATCTTTATCTTTAATATAAAATTTTAATGTCAATGCACTAATTGTATAAAACTTTGTTAAAACAGTATTCAATTATATTTTGCTATATCAATAAATATAATTAAGTCTTACATCCATTGTTGAATGGTCACGTAAATAAAAATATATGATTAATTGACTATATAATCAATATGTCAAAATTAATATTTTATTAGGACCCTCGCAATAATATTATATAGAATAGATGGGTCATGTTTGGCTGCCAATTCCCAAGCATCTCATTCTCCCTTGCTATGGCTATATAACTATTTATATTTTTATTGGGAAGGCTAAAGGCTTAAAGCTGTAAATGGATTAGGACCAAGACTGCGAGCATCCTACTACATTTTAAAATAGAAGATAAAAGAATATGTTTAATAGCACAAAAGAATATGTTTAATAACAGCTTATGTCTTAACCATTATCCTTATAAGTCTCATCCAACACCTCAAGGACTTCTTAATTCCTGTAACAAAATGACTTTTTTCCTCCCATAAATTAATGTGGCCTACGCCTTAATAACCATTTCGATAGAATTAAATCTAGTACATTTCGGATTCTTAGTTTAATTTCTGTTCAACAGTGAAGAAACAAGACCTGGTTAATAGAAATACATATTTATCACATCATCCTTTCTACCTCATTACATGTTTCTATTGACTAACATATTTAAAGGTTTCAAAAAATATTTAAGGGTCAGATTTTCTTCATTTTACAGTCAAGCATTGAAAAATTAAGTCTTATACACAAATTTAAAAAAAGGGGAAGAAAAAATTCATGAATATTTAATCTAGCAGTGATTGGTGTTGGTTCATTTTAAGCCTATTTACAAACAAAACCAATGTACATTCTTTCTCCACTTCTTTGGTATTTGATTTTGATCTCTCCTTATTATGTGAATTTAGCACTTAGCAGTCATTAACACTCAACGGCGACAGAGACAGATGTACTTTTGTTGTTGTAGCTCTAGCTGTGATATATACATCATAATGTCCACAATCACTGAATAACGTTCCCATTTCAAGTGAAGTTAGCATGACCATCACCATCTCCAATTCTGAAAGGTCCCAAAAATAAGAAAATTACATAATCTAGGCTTTGATTGCCTGAGGTAACCAAGTTATAGACTGTGATTGATAGTTATGAGTATATATCAAAGCTCTCTCCCCTTAACAATTACATAGAACAAGTGTCTCTTGGGAGATTAATTTAATCTGCGCCATGAGGCAAGATAACCACCTAGAGGGTTTTACTCTTGGTTATAGACTATTCGATGCTTTGCTCTAGCCTCTATGCAACTACTAGGCTACTAAGTGAATGTTTATTTTGGCCTGTAAAATTATTTTTATATTTCACTTTAATATCTGAAATTAAGAAATTAACAATCTAGTCCTAAAATTGTTTAAAGTGATTGAAGCTAATCCTTAGAGTCATGCTAGAAGAGACTAAGTTGAATCATATTTTACGACTTTAAAAATTAAATTATTAATTTCTTTATTTTAGGGACTAAAGTAAAGTAAGCACACAACTTCAAAGATCAAAATGAATATTCACTTATAAGCAACCACCTTTTTTTTTGGGTCGAGATCCTAAGCTACCAGTTGAAGAAATTAAACAACATATACATACATATAGGGTGCATCAATATCCAGAAACGTGGGCTGTTAGCACATCAATATACAAAGTCGTGGAGTTAGAGTCTGATACGACGATATTTTTGGTCCAAGTCCATTACCAATTAGATATTTGGTCTACTATTACCATTGATTAATAGGAAGAATCTCAACCCAATGGGCCTATGGCTTCTGGCCCTCCATGTTGATAAGTCAACAAAAAAGATTGGAGATGCGGGGTATCGATCCCCGTACCTCTCGCATGCTAAGCGAGCGCTCTACCATCTGAGCTACATCCCCATGTTACGAACAGGACTTTACAATTTTCTAGTACCCATTTTTCATTTTATTCTTCGTCTAAAAACTCACGATTAATTAAATTGATCGTCTTATTCCTTTTGATTCTGCCACCCAATTCGTTTATGTGTTTCATGACACTCAGCCCATGCCTGCCCTTATATAGTTAGATAAATAATTCATGTTGGATAGATATGTTTCCTATTTTTGTATAAAAATTAAGTTACGTATTAGAATATATATATATATATATATATATATACATAATTTGACTTGATCACCAGTGTCATAGAAATCTGAATACAAAATGCAATTTGAATGCTGGTATTTACAAATATCCCCATTAACATTAGCATCTATATAACACTCATTCTCCATGCATGATGCATTTTTTGATAATTCCGTGCATAATCAAATAGTAATTTTACTTATACTATTTAAACGAAACTTTTTCTCTTATAAGACTATTTTTAAACAAGTATCGTAGATGTGAAACATATTTTCCGAATTATGATCGTTCACAATTAATTCGTCTAACATTTTTCCCTGCAAAGCAATGATCTCTGAATGAAATATTCTTCACCTCCCCATAATTTTCCAAACATGCAAAAGTTCCACTAGTACATGTGTTTCATCTTCTACTAGCAACAACCCAATAAAGAAAAGGTTGATGGAATGGAACATGGCACAAACCAAACATTTCAATCTGTAGTTTTTTGTGGGCAGTGCCATTACTTTCAGGTTCGTTGATTCGGGGATCAAACCTCTGTATTTTAGGTTGTCGGCAAGAGAGAAAAAGGTATTTCGTTAAAATCGAAGATCTGAGCCTACCACTTACAAAACGATAAGTCATGAAGTATATTTTAGTCAAAGAGCTTTCCTAATCAAACAACTATACACTTTATGAAAAATAAAGCGCTGTACCTGTCAAGGTTCAATATCATCACTACCCGAGACAATCATTTATAAAGCAATAATTGTGTGTTTGTTTATAGGAGTACTTACACTTATCTTATTTGGAGTTTATGTTTATTACATTCGATTTCTCTTTTATTTATGTAATTATATATGTCATCTATGGTAATCTGTATTTTACATATAAAAGGTATAAAGTGTAGGTATAATATTTTAAACAAAAACATATATCAAGCACAAAAAATAATACATAATAAGATATCAGCTTAGTTTTTCAAAACAAATAGAAGTATTGAATATAATGAATATTAATGTAATTATCTTCGTTGTTGCTTTGTCATATAGTACATAAGACCATAAGTTGAGCAGTGAAGTTAATATGTTACTGATCAGTTAATACGATGCAATGTTGGCAATTCAACAACTATATGTGCATAAAAGCCTATATGAAGGAAGAAGAATTTGAATACCACAAAACATTAATTACGATCACACATAGAATATGAGTATGTTATAAGATTAAAAGAGAACGTGGCCAGTTCAACTTGACTCATCTACTTAGTTTTTGTTTATATATTATTATGATTTAGATTTAATTTTTAGTGTTCTTCTATTAGTTGATTATTTATAAAGATGTTTTTTTAGCATTTATTGAGTTTAAAAACATACACAGGCTTTAAATTGAAAGGAGCTTTCTCCTCGATCTCTTTATCCTTTTTTTCTTCTTCTTCTTCCTCTTTTTCTTCTTCTTCTATGTTAAAAGAAAAAGTGGTTGTCAAACATCATATCTCACTCATCTGGCTGATGATTAGTGTTGCTTCATTTTTATCCTAGGGTCACCAAATTGCCACCCCACACCTTGTGAGATTAATGATCAGATATGAGGGTATATTTGTACAACTACTCCATATTCCTCACATCTGACCATTAATCTCACAAGGTGTTTGATGCACCTCACAAAGAATCCGCCATTAGAAACATGATGATGTACCTACCTTATGGTCCTTTATTATTTTATCCCATCTTATCTTTGGCAATTCAATATTTCAATGAGTTGCACTGACGTAAAGGGAAAGGCGACATATCCATCTATAGCTTCTAGTAATTGCATCACAAATATGAACATTGCATTACAAACGACGATGTTTCACTGACTCTTCACCAGTTATATATTATTTGGTATAATGTTGTCAAATAGTATTAAAAAAAATTACAACTTAATGTTGGGTATGTATTTTTAATTGTACCCAGTAATTGGAAGAGACAATGGAATCAGAAATTATGGGATGAGAACTTTTCTTGTAACTGTTAAGAAAATATGGTGTAGAAGATGATCAAGAACTTGAATTTATTATGATTTTAAGGCACGGATCACTTCGCTATCTTTAGAGAGATATTTGTCCTTACACATGGTTGCTATTGGATTGATGACGATACTCCTCTAAGATACAATGAAACGTTTATAAATTTTTTGATTAGTAATAACAAGAAAATTTTCTTACTCTGAACTTGAGAAATTAATATAAGATCTACAAAATTTCAGAATATTCAAACTCACAAAATACACAAAGTAAAAGTGAGTGAAAATGTTTGATAACGGTATATTTATAATTGCGGAGAAGCACAACCCGAAGCACCATCGGTCTACATGAAAGATTGTAAGCTTTCCGAAAAAGCATCACCATGAAGCGTTATAACTATTACATAGGCTTTGACACTTCGTAAAAGTCATGTCTTTCACTTGATAATTGTAATAGAAAGTCATACCTTTTAGAAGAGTCATGTCTTTTGCTGTACATGATAGACTTTCATAAGGCCATGTAATATAGAATTGCAATGGTTGAAACTAAGAGACACATTGTTTAATTACAATGTTTCACATACTGTTGCAGCCGTAGCACTTCAACGGGAAACAATGTGTTTCCATAAGTGTGACCGCCAATTATGGTTACCAAAACCAATGGTCATATCCTTCAGTATTTAATGATTTAAATTGCAAAATATCTTTCAGTATCAACCAAGGTATCATTATCAGTTGATAGTACTTTTGAGTTTTGATTTGGAAATTGTGAATTAAGGCACTTAATAGCCGTAAATAACAGTTGATAATGTTATTACTTCTTTTCCTAATTAGAAGCGTGATGCCAGCTAGTATAGTAATTAAAGTAACCCTGATAGGATATAGCTAAGTTTTGGACGGAAATAAAAGTCAACATTTGAAGAGGGTACATGAACAAGCGTCAATTTCTTTGGCTGAGACTGATCCGAAAACTATATATGTAAAATAAAATAAATAGACAATGATGCTATTTGCACATGTGTACTGTATATTTCTATGTCATCATAATATACCAATAACAACCATTGCTGGTGTCATTTACTCATTGGAAGAAAAAACTAAGGGAATAAAAAAAAAAAAAAGGACCTAACCGATACATTATTGGAATTTGCAAAAAAGGAGTGGAACAATTTTAGCTTCAAGCCTCCTTAAAACTTCGGTAGATGAATTATAAGTTTGTACTATCTTTTCATTATTCCTGCGGAGGAGTTTTTTTCTTTTTTAATTTCTAAACTGTCATTTAATATTTTATATTTACATAACCAAAATGTAATAAGCTCATCATCTATATAGAGTACATTCATTTGACAAATTAACTAACATTGTTCCATTACTAGTTATAAAAGCTAGTATGCGTACCTTTCCTCTTTTTTTTAGTTTGAGATAAAAGAGAAGAAAAAACAAGGCAAAATCATGAGACCACAAATATGAAACATATGTATCATGGCACATGGAAGCAACCACTTAAACCCCACAAGGGAAGGGTATCACGAACATACAAGAAAACAGACACGCATACGAGATAAAATTTGTCGTGAATGGGAATAATAAATTTGCTATTGTCTTCCACGACTTGCGTGAGAGTTGAGACAATGGGTCTACAGGCACATGCAAACGAAGTAGCTAGATGGTGCACAATGGGGTACGGGTCCGCTAGCACTATCGCTGAAAAAAGATAATTAGATAAGTCTACTTAGTTTTTTTCTCTCAAACAGGAAAAAAAAATTGTGGATATGAGGAAACTAATTTTGAGGGATAGGAAAAGCATATTCAATGAACAATCTAGGATTTGAGTTTAGTAGACCAAAATCATAATTTTGAAGTTTCAAACAGGAAACCAAACATAGTCCATTACAAATAGCGAATTGTAGATTCAATCTCAATTGACAGTTTAGATTAATCCTAATTTGGCCCTACCAAACTTAATTTATATTGAGTTTAGATTACAAAAATAAACTCAATGCACTTTAAGGTTATGTTAAAATAACAGATTAAATTGATCTGTTCTGATTTTATATTATAAAATATTTTAAGATTTGTAATTGTTTAATATTAAAGATATAACTTGTTAAAAATATATATTATAATAATTTTTTTAAAAAAGTTAATAACTTAACTATATATAATGTCTAAATTTACACATTTGACTCAAGTCTTCAGTTAACCCAATTTTTACTCAATTGTCAGTCACATTATAATTGAGTTCAAGAAATTAGCCCAATGAAAATGTTAAGTAAAAATCAAGACAAGTTAAACCTAGCTTATTAGCACTCTTACATCATACAACTATTGAAATATTACATAAATTTGTTCAAGGAAGAATTAGACAGCATAAATTTGCATGGATTTATAAAAAAAAAAAAAAAAAAAAGAGAAGAAAAGAAAAGAAAATTGAAATTTCAGAAAAAAGAAACCTTTTTTTTTGTATTCTAATTTTTTTTTTTAAAGAATCCAATATATTCTTTGCCACTGTTGTAACACTTTAACTGAAAGCAATGTGTAATGTGAATGGAGCTCGAAAGAATGATGCTATCATTATCTTCTATTCTTCTTCATTGTGACACTTCAAGGTTTCTTATTTTTTGACCAAAAGCATTGTTGCTGTAAATGTTGTTAGTGTAAAGTTGAAGGCTTTGAAATAAAAAAAAAAAAAAAAAAGATTTAGATTTTAAAAGCAAAAAGCAACCACTTTTCTTTATTAGCTCTCTCACTCTCAGTGAGACACAGAAACAGTACAAATATCAAAACAAAACATCAATGAACTTCAACAAACAACAACATAGTAAAATACAAAATTCCCTGACATATGTGTGGAATTTGCAGTGTATAGTTGGTACTACTACCATAATCAAAGACAAGCATAATGGTCATATAGGTTCAGAGTTTTTAGATCAGATTTCAGAAGCATAGATAAGAGAATCTACAAACCTCTCTTTTTCTTCTTCTTCAACTATCTCTTATCTTTTCAAAACTTTCCCTCCATTGGGGGAATAAGCTATGGAAACCAACTCAGTTTCCAAGCTTATGATATTGTTCTTCACTGTCCTTTTTGTGGGGTGCGAGGTGATTCATTGCAGTGTCACATATGATAAGAAGGCCATTGTGATCAATGGCCAAAGGAGGATCCTCATATCTGGCTCCATTCACTACCCCAGAAGCACCCCCGAAGTAATGTCACCATTTTTTCTTCATATTCCATTTGGGGTTTGTGTTTTCAAAGTTGTTCTGTGTTCTTGTGTTCATGTGTTGTTTTGTTTGGAAATGTGTGGTGCTTTTAGATGTGGGAGGATCTAATAAGGAAGGCCAAAGATGGAGGCTTAGATGCCATTGACACTTATGTCTTCTGGAATGTTCATGAACCTTCTCCTGGCAATGTACTACCGTGGATCTTCTTTGTTTGATTTAGTTTGAGTTCAAATTCTCAAACCCCACCTCACACTTTTATTGTTTTTTCCTCCCCCTTCTTCGTTGTTTTGCTGATGTTGGGTTGCAGTACGATTTTGAAGGAAGATATGATCTGGTACGGTTCATTAAGACAGTGCAGAAAGTGGGGCTCTATGTCCATCTTCGCATTGGACCTTATGTATGCGCCGAGTGGAACTTTGGGTACATGCTGCTTCAACTTCCCTGTGTTGATTCTTTTGTTTATATTTTTCACGTATTATCTTCGTCTATATCCTTTAAATTTGTTGTTTTGTTTTCTTAGCATGAATGTTTAATATGAATGTGATCTCTTTAATGGTGTGTAGAGGATTTCCTGTTTGGTTGAAGTATGTTCCTGGCATCAGCTTCAGAACAGATAATGGCCCTTTCAAGGTTGGACCGTGGTTTCATTTGTACTCAAGTCTTGAATAATGTAGGCAGAAAAAAAAAATGTTATTTAAGTTGCCATGATTTTTTTGTCCCTCTCTTTTTAGGCTGCGATGCAAGGTTTCACTCAGAAAATTGTCCAAATGATGAAGAATGAAAAGCTATTTCAATCTCAGGGTGGTCCTATCATTCTTTCTCAGGTATGCAGTTCCTTTCGCTTTATGGCATGACTGAAGTTCTTGTCCACAATTGTCTCCAACATGTATGTTGCATGGTAACTAGATCCTCTCTGAAATCTCGATGTTCTTAAGTAGATCTGGCACTTACAAATTCATACTAATAGATCACCAAATCAAGATAAAATCTTAAATTTGCCCATATTTTTGTTGTAATTTGTAGATTGAAAATGAGTATGGACCACAAGGCAAGGCACTTGGAGCTGCTGGTCATTCATACATGACCTGGGCTGCAAAGATGGCTGTTGGGTTGGGTACAGGAGTGCCCTGGGTGATGTGCAAGGAAGACGATGCCCCAGATCCCGTGGTAAGCCATCTCGTGCTCTTGGCTAGATGACTCATATATATATATATAGGTCTTTAGAGTATCTCTATAGATATTGTTGTGAGATTAATCCCTCGGGCACGCTGGTAGACTCATTTGCTTCAGTTGTTAGATTGACTTCAATAGTAGATTTCCTTTTGTCTTTAGCTTTTTCCTTGAGTTCATCATTATTAGACTTTTATTAAGGATTGAATATGATCCATCCAATTCTTCAATACAGATAAATGCTTGCAATGGCTTTTACTGTGATTATTTCGCTCCAAATAAACCATACAAGCCTAAACTATGGACTGAGTCTTGGAGTGGCTGGTAAGCTACCTATAGTATTGTTCTTGAAGTTGGTTGTGTAGATAAGTTTGTCTTATTTCTCACTCTTTTGTTCTTCTTCTCTCTTTTGCCTATTCCCTTTGACCATTAGGTTCACAGAATTTGGTGGCCCAGTTTACCAGCGACCAGTTGAGGATCTAGCATTTGCAGTTGCTCGTTTTGTACAAAAGGGTGGCTCATATTTGAATTATTACATGGTTGGTCACCTTCATTGATTTATTTCTGAATTTAATAAAAAACATTAGTTGCCTTGAGTTTAAAATTTTGAGTATTGCTCATGTGATTAATGACAAATGATAGTACCATGGAGGAACTAACTTTGGAAGATCAGCTGGAGGCCCATTCATTACTACAAGCTATGACTATGATGCTCCAGTTGATGAATATGGTGAGATAATTATGCTTACAGAACATCATGAGAAAATTCTTTGATTAATTTGTTTGTTCCATGAGTTCACTAAGCATCTAACTATAATTTATGTATGTAATTTGCTTAGCTGGAGGTTCTTTCTCTCTTTTTTTTTTTAATGACAACCAAGCCTATGAAATACTGCCCCATAATTATTCACCAAAGTATTGATGCATATGGCCTTGAAGTCAAATTGATTTTCATACTACTCCCATATCTACCAGATATATATCAGAATTGGAAATGAATTTTTTTTCACCTGTTATGGACTTAAGATATAGTTTTGCCTTAAATTCTGTTCCATCATACACTGAAGTTGTAATTGAGTACTATATTGTGTTCAGGTTTGATCAGGGAACCTAAATATAGTCATTTGAAGGACCTTCATGGAGCTATCAAGCAATGTGAACATGCTTTGGTTTCTTCAGATCCTACTGTTACATCACTAGGAACATATGAGCAGGTCAGTTGCCTCTTCTTCTTGTATAAAGCATCACCCTTTTCTCTTTCCATACTTCTTTAATGCAAACTACCGTCATGGTGACAACATTGATCCTTGCCTTGGTTACCTTTCAGGCTTATGTATTCTCTTCAGGAAGAACATGTGCAGCTTTTCTAGCAAACTACCATTCAAATTCTGCTGCTAGGGTGACTTTCAATAACAGGCACTATGACTTGCCTGCTTGGTCCATAAGCATCCTCCCTGATTGCAGAACAGATGTATTTAACACTGCGAGAGTAAGAATAGTTAAAGGGGCCTTTTATGCTATCTTGATTAAGTGTAATGGCACCTCTTAAGTATTTCTTATAAGCCTTACCCTTTGCATCAAGTTATTGATATGATTGTTATGCCTTCATGAAGGTGAGGACTCGAACTTCGCAGATACGAATGTTACCTAGCAATTCCAAGCTCTTCTCATGGGAGACCTATGATGAGGATGTATCTTCCTTAGAGGAAAGCTCAAGGATTACAGCTTCTGGACTTTTAGAGCAGATAAATGCTACCAGAGACACTAGTGATTATCTGTGGTACATAACCAGGTAAGTTAGTTGGTATAGAGATAATTCTCTAGATTTTGAATCAGCACTGTAATGAGTTCAAAGTCTTCTGAGTTGTTTGCATAAAAACAAAGCAAGAAACTCCTCAGTGCACAGAGCAACAGACTAACAGTATGCAGATTCAAGCAAGAGAAGATTTTCTGTTGCTTTTTTCTAGGAGTTGTTAACTTTGTCATTTATTCTATCTCTTAGATTTGTGTTCATATCTGATATCTCAAATTTAATAAAATTATTGGTCATATAGTCTTTATTCTCTTTCCTTTTCGGTTCTCATCAGTTGAAATCTTACTGTCTTCTGTTTTGCTTACCAGTGTTGGCATAAGTTCATCAGAATCGTTTCTTCGAGAAGGACACAAGCCTAGCATTAGTGTGCATTCCGAAGGCGATGCTGTCCATGTGTTTATCAATGGACAATTTGTAGGTATGTAGTTAAACTTGGTAGTTCTTATGTTTCCACATTGATTGAATCTAAGTCAAGCTTAACCAAGTTGAGATGATTCCTTCTACAGGCTCAGCTTTTGGGACAATGGAACAAAGAAGTTTTACATTCAATGGCCCTGTCAACCTACGTGCTGGAACCAATAAAATAGCACTTCTCAGCATAGCTGTTGGATTACCGGTTAGTACCTTGCTTGTAAAGCCAACTTGAACTTAACCATCCCTTTTGCACTGCTTCAAGTGTTTCAATACGCTTGGCACATACCTTGCTAGTCATTAATTAGTTTTGCTCTTTTTGTTTTTCCCTAGAATGTTGGATTCCATTATGAAACATGGAAGACAGGTATCACTGGAGTTTCGCTCCATGGTCTTGATCACGGACAGAAAGATTTGACATGGCAGAAATGGTCATACCAGGTCTGGTGCACACAAATATAAGTTTTATATTGATTGTTGAATATGTATATAATAAAAGTCATATATGTGCTGTCACTTGAACAGTTGACTCTTGAAATAGTATCAGAGATTTTATGACTAAATAGGCTAGAATTTGATTTTTGCTGTCCTTGTTTTTCTAAATATACAGTTAATTTTCAACACATGGTAAAAATGAGCCTATCCATTATCCATGCTTCAAGCCATATGCCCTAATCTAACATCCATTAACATCTAAGCTTTTTTGGAGAATTGGTTCTTGACATACATAGTCTTCAATAACATAAGGAGAAAATATTTTCTAATTATGGTGTCTTCACAAGCAGGTTGGCCTAAAAGGAGAGGCAATGAATTTGGTGTCTCCCAATGGGGTCTCATCCGTTGACTGGGTTAGAGAATCACTAGCCACCCAAAACCAGCCCCAATTGAAATGGCACAAGGTGAGAACAGTAGCTGGCTTATATAGTTATAGTATGACAACATATACTGCAATATTCAATAAGAAGCTTACTATCAAGTTGGAACCTTCAGGCTTATTTCAATGCACCTAATGGAAATGAACCGTTGGCTTTGGACCTTGGAAGTATGGGAAAGGGTCAAGTATGGATCAATGGACAAAGCATAGGAAGATATTGGATGGTTTATGCAAAGGGTGACTGCAATTCTTGCAACTATGCTGGCACATTCCGACCTGCAAAGTGCCAACTTGGTTGTGGACAACCTACTCAAAGATGGTACTACTTTTTCTTTATAAGATTTAACTTCGACATTACTTGCTCATCTTTAGGCAAATGCTACTCAGTTTAACTGTTTTTGTAACAAATTCACACACCCTTCTGTGCAAGGCATTGAATTCGTGCACTGTGTTAGACATTGTCTTGTATTCTTGTCTAGAGTAACACAATAGTGTGTACATTTTATTTTGGTTTAGTGATTAGCTTACTCTATATTTATGGAAGGGTAATGGTGATTTGACAAAAAATTTTGACACACATGCACACCGTTGAATGCTTCAATATGCCAGATCCAGTGACATTATATATAACCTTATTTGTGATCATATTGGACAATGGAATAATAGACTTACTTAAACCATTTTCTGTTTGGAATTTTGTAGGTACCATGTTCCAAGGTCCTGGTTAAAGCCAACAAAGAACTTGTTAGTAGTTTTTGAGGAATTAGGTGGGAATCCACGGAAAATTTCTCTGCTAAAGAGGACAGTACATTGAACATGAGTAGCAAAATGTTGATGGACAGGGCAGCAAAACAGTGAGTGGGGCCATACTTATGAAGAATAATACATTGTTTGTCCACTTGTGGAGTTCTCTCTGGCTTCTGTTGGCATTGATAGATAATTTAGAGGGAATAAGTCATTAGTAGTTTGTGATAATTGAGCTTCACATGGTACATAGTTTGGCTCAATCATTGATGGGGTCATCCATAATTTTATGTTCCCCTTTTCTTCATCTGCATCAAGATGGACCAAAAGGGGTGGCCAAGGTGATTTTTAATTTGTTCTTTGGACTTGAGTGTCAATGTATCTACTCGAAAGAGAGAAAATAAAGAATTTCAAACGTGTGATTTTTATTCGTTAATTTGTAATTTCCATATTATCTTATTTGTCAATCATCAACCAAAGCGACCATTTAGTTACATTCACTCTTGTGATTGTATAGTCTCCAAAACCATATGAGAAATTGTTTTTTTTAGGCGTATCATCCAAATAATGCAATGCAAAGCCTCTTTGTTAATATCAACTATGAAGCCATTCTACCATTTTCTCATGGTAAACTATGTAGCACGCAATGATTTGTGATTTCTTCTCAGATTCAGCACATGATACACGAGAAATGGTTTTCAAGTTTGGCAATTCTTAATTCATTAAAATCAATAAGCACTAGTCGAATATAATGCACAATCAGTCACTCTTACGAAAAATTAAAACAATATCTAGCTAGTTTTATCTTAAATTATCTAAAAAAACAACCTCTAAACCTGCTGCCTAACAACATGCACCTGTAACATTTCTTCCTTCTCCTTGACTTCTGCCATTTTCACAATATGATGATAGTACATAGATCTTGAACTTCAACATATTGCTTCCATCATATGTGAAAACAATAAAGTTAGCAGGCTGAAGAGCATTTTCTTTGACAAACCGCTTCCAACCATTGTCAAAAAACACTTGGTCATCAATGCAACTAGTCTTAACTTCCCAATCTCTCCCTCTTCCATTTCTAAGGATGAATATCTCAGGTACCCTTTCTTTCAACCTTGTCAATGCCACAAAAGCATTTGGGATATGCTGCAAGATAAAATTTGATAAAAAAAAAAAAAAAAAAAAAAGAGTAAGCCTCTTATGGACTCTGTGCAGAAGATCAATGTTACTTAACATATTATATTAGTTCGGTAATTGTTTGAAATCCACAATTGCTTTGGTTAAGTAAACTTCTATAACAATGTAGTTAAATATTATATGATATATTATTTCCATTAAATCTAATAATTCATGCACTGTTTTACAATATTCTAAATAGTAGTCTAAGGACAGCAACAATGTATCTTCATGTAAGTCTAGATTGTAGAAAGTATATAATTAAGAAAATACCAATTGTTCAGAGCTGCACTCTGGAAGGAAGACTTTGAAGAAGGAAGGTGGCTTGGCTGCAGTACTCATCTGGTTATCCAAAAATACCAATAGTCAAATTATTACAAGCCCTGAAAAGTTAGCATTCTAGATATTCAAAACCAAGAGATGTCCAAATAAATTGGTATAGAAATTGAAATGCCACAAGATATCTATGTAGCCTAAAAAAAAACCATAGAAATACTTCTTTGCATGTCATCCTTAGAAGCTTAATTTGATCTCGAGAGTGAATAGGAAAAAAAAAATTATAACGGCGACATGATCTAAATGGCAAGCTAAATTAAGAAGGGAAAAGAATAAATGCATAATAAAACTACTATGCTACTCCCTTCCCATGTGCCTGAACAGTAGTTCAATCAGATAATGGCTCAAAACAAGGTGGAATTTGAGCTGAAACATACATAACTATGTCGATTTCTTATATTGGAAAAAGAAAGAAAAAACTAAACTTGGCATTCCCACTCAAGTAAACAAACTTGAACCCAGAGTACAATGTATTGAGCTCAAAAATGTAAACTACGACCTCAATGTTAGAAGTAGCTGAACTGGAAGCTGATTAGAATCACAAATGGGGGGCCCCTTGAAAGCTTGTTTTTCAAAATCTCTCTGTTTGTGATGGTTGTTCTGAAAACCAATTAAAGTTGGAATCCAGTCTTTATAATTTTATAAATCAAGTTTCAAGTAATATGTTAAAAATGGAATAGAAAATGTGTGCATGGGAGAGAATGTTGCTTATGTTCAGAGTGGAAAGAGTAACAAAGACTCAATACTTAGCAAAATCCTTATCTACCAAAAATTTTTGAAGGAACCGATTTCAGATCTGTGATCCCTTTGCCTGACTTACACAATAACACAAAAACATTTGCAGAAAGTGTCAAAGCCATGATGCAAGAAGCAAAACAAAAGAACATCTTAATGTTTTAAAGTTTAAACAAAAAATTGAGAGAAGAATATGCATATATATATTCCGGTTGTTGGTCTAGTTTCTCAGCATCCAAAGAAAGGTAAGTATTCCTCATTAGAAAATAACAGAAACTGTAGCATGAATCCAATGGAAAAACGGCATAAACAAAACAATCACCTTGTGCTCGGTGTTGAGGCCTTCCTTGATGATTGTGATGAAGGAAGGCTTGCCTTGCTGATCTTCAATTCTCACTTTGCCCGGTTGTTTCCTAGGATTCTAGTATTTGTGTATGAAATGCAAAGTCTCTCATCGTCCTGGGGACTAATGCAACATTGAGACATAGATGAAAATGGAACTGTGGGGCTGCATGAAGGCCAATGTTCCACGCACAAAAATGGTACGTGGTTACTATTTTTAGTATTTTCCTTCTACTTGTGTTTTAAGCTTCAAGATTAAAACACCTAGTATGTATACATAGTGAAAAAAACTCATCATTTGCGGCACACTACACTATCAGTTATATTATTTTTAGCCGCCAACACATAATCGATTAGAGTGATAGATGCTCCTTTCTTTTTATTGGTAGTCTCAAGAGTTTAAGTCCTACTAAGTATGGAATAATTGGTATTGACTATTGGGAGAGCTATGCCGAATGCTTCCTCTGAGATCTCATATGCATGAACAGAATTTTGGTTTCAACCGAAAAAATTATATTATTTTTAGTCAATATTTATAAAATAAAATAAAATTAAAGTACGAAATAATAAATGCTCTACATTAAAGTGAATTATTATCTTTCGCTTAAATTTATTTTAAGTTGTGAACAAAGCAATGAAAGAAATTAAAACATATTTGTGTAAGCTTTGAAGGCTTGTGCACCGTGTAGCCAAAAGTAATTGAGCCGAGTTTGCTTGTGTCCTTGAACTGATGAGGCCAACGGGATTGTGTTCAAACTTCACTGAGTCAAGAGTCTTGCCAATTATTTCTACTAGGATGATCCCATGTGCATCCTTGCCTTTGTTGCTATCATTAGAATTTTAGAATATCAGTAGCACAGGGGCACCTATTCCATTATTGGCATTTTCGTGTGTGTCAGATTTGTGATATGTATTCTTTTTTCTTTTTTTCTTTTTTCGCCGTGAATTCAGTGCATTCTCAGTTTCTGCTAATACTGCCATGCCATCTATTCATGACATCGTCCTCATCAATAAAAAATGGAAACTTTGGGGAATACTGCGGTTTCATAGGGGCCTACACTGCCGGTTGCAAATAAAAGAAGGGTTTTGTTAATAAGTGCTCTTAAAGCATTTGTTAAGGTTTTAAAAATGAAAAAATTTGCTTAATGAAATAAATTTTTTTAAGTTTTCAACACATTAAATATTTTAAAAGCCTCAAAACTTTTCACTTTTGAAATCTTAATAAGTGCCCTTGAGGCACTTTGTCAGCAAAACCCATAAAAGAAAACTAGAAGGAGACTTACACGTGCATAAGCAGATAAGACAGAGAAATTATTTAGTAAGTATAAAAATAATTTGAACTGGCATAACTATGTGATGAAGTTAAAGTTTAATTTTTTATGATAAAGTAAAAGTTTGTTAATATAAAGATAAAAAGATATATATACCATTTATGTCCATTTGGAATGTATTGAAACTATATAAATATTTAATATTCAAATGTATTTCATTTTTGGATATTATTCTTATATTCACTTTTAGTTGCACTTGTATTTTTTTTTGTACTTGCTTCAATGTTTTTTTATTTGGGTTGATTATAGGTCGTGTTTTTTTTGAAGTTTTAGATTAAGATTGACTCTTTATCTAATATTTATATGTCTTTTATTTTTATAAATATCTTATTTTTTCTTTATAAATAATCTCTTCATTTGTGATATTTTTTTGTATTTGTTTGTGCTTCTCCTTGGTTGATCTTTGTACATAGATATGTGCTTTTCGTGAGATCATATTAATGTTGGAGCGCGTGGTTCTAGAATTATATTAGGGATAAGTGTTAAAGTTTAAATTTATTTACTTCATGTGAAGGTAATTATGCTTGCCATGTGTTATTGTTTAATTTTGTAATTTTGGTACCGCAGAGGTTTAAATTGTTTCTGCATGCATGTAGAGGAGTTCCTTAAATAATTGTGCAAGAAAATTGAAAGTGAATACACTCAAATGAATTTTCTACCATATAGAGTGTCGTTAGAAAAATATAACCTACGATGAGTTATAATCACTACTTTTCAAGAGAAAGAGTAATGGAGACATGTTTAAAAAAAAAAAATCACAATAAATGCATCATGTCAAAACAATCATTTTTATAATTACTGCTACTGATTTTTAAACATAAATAATAGGCATAAATTTGTTGTTATTGAATTTTGCATAATGGAAGAATAAAGGAGAGTAGGGGTGTTTTACAATACAGTTTGGATCGATTTTAAGTAAAAAATTCATCCGATCCAAACAATAAAATATATAACAGTTTAGATTAGATCGGTTTAATCGGTTAATTATAAAAGAAAATCTTAAGTATAAAGCATTATAAATGAAAAGTAAGTTGAATCAATAAAATAAATAAATAAAAATAAAAAATAAAAGTGACTTATATCATATGTATAAAATACTATTTAAATAAGAACGAAATATAAATCTAAAAAATTATGTGATAAATTGAAATTATTATAAGTTAAAATATAAACTTAATAATAAAAAATTATATTATATAACATTTTTCGGTTTGGATTGGTTTTGAAAATTAAATCCGAAATCCGATCTGATCCAAATAATTTGTAAAAAACAAAAACCAAACCAATACAAACTTTTACGATTTTGATCGGTTTGGCGGTTTTGTTAGATTGAATTGGATTTAAACACCTCTAAGAAAGAGCATGAGAAGAGGTGTTATAGGAAGGGGTTACTAGAAAAGGGAAAGAGGTGTGGGATAGCTATATCAATATAGTTTCATAGGATTAAATGGACTACATGAGAAGATGATATTTCTAATAATAAACTGATATGACAATATTATAGAGAATCTAAAGTGTCAATATCTCATTATGCTATAACTTAGGTTTCAGAATTAATATATTATAAATAGAATATTTAAAGTATCAATCTCTGATTATACCACAACTTAGGTCTCACAACTAATATATTATAAATAGATAGATGATTTTGGACAAAATTTAAGTAAAATTCTTCGTATACATGTAATATAGATTTCCAAGAAAAATATGTGTACTATTTCGTTTTGAAAAAGCCAAGAGGTGATAAAAAAAAATACACATGTTATATTTCTATTAGAGAAAAAAGCATTGCAAATAACTAAAATTTTTTACCTAAATTTTGTCCTTTATTAAAATCAATTAGGTTTGCAAGAGATTCTAACTTCAAATTTCCTGCCTGCCCATTTTTTCCCAAAAAAAATAAAAATAAAAATCAAATGATTCTTTACTACTTTACTAGGATTAGGGGTTAAATACATTAGCGACCTAGAACGTATTGTTGAAAAATATTTGGGCTCCCTTATTTAAATATGGTAACAGTGTAACAATATAATCGAAATATTATGTTTTGAAATTTTTTACAAGAATATGGGAAAATGTTAGACATTTTGCCACGGAAGAAATGTATTGCACAAATTTCCACTTACTTTGGGGTGAAATTTGACACATAATAGTTGCAAAGATTTCGCCTCCCTTCATGTAGAATTGTATAATTCTATCTATAGTGGGGCGAAACCTGAGAGCAAAAAATAATATTAGAGATTTGGCCTCACTCTGTGTAGGAATAAGCTGGGATTAAATATTATGTCGAATGAGCCGTTTATCATTTTTGTACTTTCTCAAAACATAAATACTAGCACTATGAAGAGAGTGGTGAGAATGAAAATTAGATATAGATGTATAATCTCAAATCTTAAAAATAATAAATTAGATAAATTTATAAAAATAAATTTATAAAAAAGGTTGCTATAATTAAATGGGCGTAAAAAATTGAAAAAACTACCTTTAGCTAGGCGAAATATGTGACAATAAAAAAGGAAAAATTGCTATTCTGACACATGCCCAATATTAAATAATGCTTACATATTATTGAATGTGAATGTTTAAATTATGCCTTCATGTTGTAGATTATCATTTCGTGCAATGAATTATTTATCTAGTTTTCTTATTGTTCTGTGGTGATCTTTTGCATGGTTGTCTTTAATGGCCATTTTTTGTTTTTTATGTTAACTGCTAGAATGGATTTAGCATGAAGTAAAAATTTTAGAGATTATTTTGATTTTTATGCAATTTTATTTATAAATTTGGTCATAAAAAATTATTTATAAATTTGTCCAATTACACACCACCACCACCAACACAAAAACTATATAAAATCCTAAAATAAAAATTCATACAAAAATAAAAAATAGTAAAACCACCTTCAAATAGCATTTTCTGAGGCTAGAAATGGCACCAATCGGCTACACCATTGCCATACTGACGGCCTCATCTGGGACTTTCCGAAAAGGTATAATAATAACAAATTAGAGTCCTGAGTCAAAAGTTATGGCTATTTAAAGTTTTATCAACTATTTAACCTCTTACAACCAATTTACAAAATATTCATATTCCGAGGTAATGAATATGCTCAAAGACCATAGACCATATTCCTATCGGTCAAACTCATCAAATACTGCTGTTTCAACAAGTATATTGGGTCGTACAATTAATAAAGTGATGAAAGGAGTATTGCTTCCACGAAGATAGAATGACTATTTATACGAATGAATTCACAGATGAAGAAATTAAATTTTAAATAAAATAAATAAGAAAAATATTAATGCAAATGCTAATGGGTGAATAAATGTAATGAGATGAACTTTAGGACTAATTGATCTTGAGCTTATCAAAATTTCCATCATTTGATTATTTACTTATTTAGGCTCATTTCTCATATCAATAATTTTATTTGATAAAACTATATAAATATTATTAGAAGCTTTCATTAATATAACATAATTAAAAGAAATTAAAATGCTAAATGATATATAATTAAATAATCTATCTTTTGCATGCATGCATGTACTGTTTTCTATGCATGTGTGTACTGTTTTGGTGCATGCATTTCGCCCCACAAGAGGGTGAAATCCATGAGTCGATTTTGCATGCATTTCACCCCACTTCAGGGCAAAATGTGTACTCTAATCCCATAATATGGTATTTTTACAAATTATCCTATATTATCGTGTTTTTAACCCATAATTCCCATAAAAAAATTAAAAACCCAAATATTTGACTTGAATTAACTAAAAGAAGATTAAATGTTCATCCCAATTTTAATTGATCATAATTTATGATCCAAACATCGAAATAACTATTATTATATATCAATAGAAAGCCAAAATGAGACTGATGATGTAGCAACCCTGATTTACTTTGTTGAAGTTGTTTCAGGCCTTAAAATAACTATTTTTGTCTTAATTTTTTTGCCTTGTTTTTCATAAGTAGGGATCTAATTAGAGTTAATTGCCTATATAAACCCTTGCTGACAAAATTTAAAGCTATTTCTCTTTGAATAATATTTTCATAATATTCAATTTACATCTTACGTGTGTGTTACGCTCATTAGCTGCGTCAATTAGATGGTAAGAAGTTTGCTATAACATAAAGAATTAGCTTAAGCAGCATGTAACAACCAGAACAAATGCAAAAGCCACTGTCTTCCTCTGTTTACCCAAAAGGACAGTTCACTACTGCCTCAAAGCAAAGAAATCACAGCAATGCCAATGATAAAACTATAACACAAACAACTAAATATTTTCACAAATCATATCCATAATCACTAATTTGATTATACAAATATCTTATTCGGAGAATCATCAGCAAATTGAGTCTGCTGTAAGTACTGAGATTGCAACAAGCTTATCTACACACTCATGAAATGAAAAATTATTGTAAACTGACTAAAAAATGTTAATACATTATTCTTGTGATCTTCATATGTGATACTTCTCAAGCAGCAGCAGTTGCATTCTTGGCTATTGTGAGTTGCAGCTCTTCCTTCTTGGCACCAACCACCCTATCCACTGGCTTGCCTTCTTTCAAGAAGAGGAAGGTTGGCATGGCCTCAATCCCCCACTCCTCAGCAACAGACTGAAGAAGAAATCAAGGTCATTGTTTGGATCATTTTAGTGAGTATTGTAAAGATATAGTCCACACTGGCCAAAAGGGTTATAATTTATTTATAAATTAAATAATGTGACACCATTGATTAAGATATGCTTACCCTCAATTCATCCACATCCACCTTGAGGAAGATGACATGGGGTGTCTTCTTAGCAATATCTGCTAGAATTGGGGCAATGAAACGGCATGGGCCACACCAAGTAGCAGTAAAATCCACCACAATCTATTAAATGTAATGTAACCTTCTTTCAGAACATTGTCTTGCTTAAAAAATGAGCGAGCTGGGATAGAAAGGAAATTCACAGCATGTACTACAACTATACAAAGTTCTTCATCTTGTGATAAGAATGTTAACAACAATCCTTTGCAGGATTAAAGCAAACAGCCAAAAAAACAAATTGATATGTAATAAAAATTCCTCAATGCAAATACCTTTTTTACATTAAAAAAAAATTATTATAAGAGAAGAAAAAATATAAAAGAGGATAAGACATTCTCATAAACATACAAAAACAACAACTGAGTTCTATCAGGATAAATGATGCAATATAACACACCAATCCTTTTGTCTGCCAACTAAAGGAACAACATTAAATATATCGTATGCACTAAGTAGTAAAAAAGAAATCCTTAAAATATCAAAAAGTTTTATGGAAATGGACTTTTAAAATTGGGGTAGTTGAAAAGTAAGAAAATAAGGGATTAATAACCTCCATTATATGTCAGTCTTACAAAAATGATCCAATGATAAATGATTTAGAGTGTCACCAAAATTAATTTAAATTTTATATATAATCCAATTACATGCTATTATATATATATATATATATATATATGAGATTTTTAAAATAATAAAATTGAAAGTTAAACACTTATGTTAGAATACAATCATGTATGTATATATAAAATATTTTTAACCCAACATTACAACAAAATTAAATTCATCCATGTATGCCAACCGAGTGTCCAGATTCATCTAGGAGGAAACCAGACGATACAAAGTACTATCATGTCACGGCGATCCACCAACAAAACAAGGAAAATTTTGAACAGTTCAGAAACCGTTATTTAGTTATACATCTTATGACATGTTTGGTTTCTCATTTGTAAATCTCAAACCGTGATACGAGGATTTCGGAGGAAAAAAGACACATGCTATGAAAATTTTGTGTTCAAAATCCATATCTAAGGGACCAAAAATTGGATTTGAAACATGATAGTGGTTTGTTTGGGTGAATAGATAATAAATACCAGTTTCTTAGACTCGTTTCCCTTCTGGAGGTGCTCCTTCCATGACTCAACGCTGTGCACACCGATGACTTGTCCTTCTTCTGCCGCCATTCTTCTCTCCCAAATGATTAACCTGTCGCTTCAAATCTTCTTCTTCGCTTAGCTACAAAGCTTTCGAAACACGATGCAAAAACAAAGAGGTCTCTGCATCCTTTATATAGCCACAACCTCCTCAGGCCTTGGACCCCACAAAACGCTTTTCTCCGCAAAATACATCTTAATAGTAATAATTAATCATAATTAACAGGTCAATTTTGATATATGTTTTTGTAGTGAAGTATATTTTATGAATTTAATTTAAATACACTGACAGTGTAAAATAGTTTTACACTGTCAACCAATAGAAATGGTGGAAAGTGTCAACTCATCCAAATAACTATCCATTATAATAAGGGACCCACCATGAATTCTCACTTTCCTCTATTTCTATTGGTTGACAAACAGAAAACTATTTACATCGTCAATAAGATACCAATTAAACTCATATTTTATATAGAGTTTAATTAGTATGTACTGACAGTATAATATAAAATAAAAATATTAAAATATGAAAAATTATAATAATCTTTTTATTATAATGGGTGATTATTTATATGAGCTGATATTTTTTATTATTTCTATTAGTTGATAATATAAAATTATTTTATATTATTAATATATTTAAATTAAATTCTTTTATATATTTTCAATGGCAAAAAATAATGTCAAAGGCTAAATATAATTACCAGTAAATATATAAATCTGGAAGAAATTGGTATAACGACCAACTTTGCGTCCACATTCTTTTATTTTTGTTGGAAGGTGTCCACATTCATGCGTGACGCACTCCCATATGTCAATGACTTGACGCGATTCGCTCTCGCTATTTATTGTTTCAATTTGCTACGTGAATTTTTTTCCCCCCCATGAAACTTGGGTTTACCGGTATTTAGTAGGTTATATCGTCAAGAACTCAACTAATTTAATTTAATTTAATTTGATAGAAATCTTTAAAAAAAATAAAGACTTTTCAACAATTTTTTTTTCTATTTTTAAAGTTCGAATCTAAAAACTCTAATTAATAGATCAAGCCGCGTGCTATCTTGACCGATGCTACATTGACATCACTTTTTATTCGCGGTCGCTCACAGTTTTTAGTCTTGAATTTGGGTCATCATTGCAAAACGGCCCAATATTGACGATGGGGCCTGAGATTAGTTCAGGGGATGGAAACTTACGGTATACATCAACCAAACCAAACTCTTGCCCAAAGGATTAAAAAAAAAAAAAACCAAGGTCCTGCCGACATCAAAACAAAATAAAATGCTAACAATGAAAGCTTTACTTCGAACCGAACTTTTAAGTGAAAAAAAAGGAAAAAAATGAAGTTTTAAATATTTTCAGAGGTAAAAAACTTCATCCACAAACAAGTTTTTTTTTAAACAAGCGTTCATAAACAAGTTTAATAACACTCACAAATTATAAAAGATATATCAAATTCACTTTTTTTTAAAAAAAAAATTTGTAATCAAATTCATACTTTAAAAAAATAAGTGTATTTTATATTCTAAATTAATCAACTATCTATGATTTTTTTTCTCCAACAACTATTAATATATAAGTATCTTTTATATTGGTAAGTGGAGAATATATAAAGAATTTTGTAATATGAAATAACAAGATTATTGAGATAGTAATTGTAAAAGTAAATTTTTTAGTAATATATGATTAAATAATTATATAAAAAAATTTAATATATTATTATATTCAAATTAAATCGTATCATTCATTAATTTGTATTTTTTTATTTAGATCATCATTATTTAAAATTCATCTCGATTAATGTAGCTCAATATGGGCTAGTGCCTTATGAAATGGCACTCTTATGATAAAAGTCGAATCGTTTTAACTATCCGCTCGGAGTATAAATCAGCATGCTTAAAGTTTCATGTACCCAAGGTTTTTCTTACTATGCATTCAACTTAAGGAAGATATTTTGAAGGAAAATTTGAGTGCCTCAGTCTCAAAGCTGCAAGAGGTTGAGAGTACCCCCGCGTTCATTGAAGTGAGTAGGGTCCCGCATTCTTACTGGTGCCACCTTCCATTCCTTCTTGCAACAGTTGCAGGGTAGTCACTTGACACATACACACACCTGATACCACCCCCTTCCTCTCTCTCTCTCTCTCTCTCTGTGTCTCTGTGCTGCTTTTGTTGCACTTTCTGCTCGCAAATCGACGCCCAATCAACGACCATGGACGTTGATCCTCGCCATTACGAAAACATTGTATGTTCCTACTTCCTACTACCACTTCTGTTCTTTTACCCTTTGGTTCCTCTTGTTTGTGTGTTTCATTTTGTTCCTTTTGCTATGTATATGAAACAATCATGAAATGTTACTTTCATAATGTCATAAAAATACTGCATTTTCTTCAGTTTAAAACTATTTTTTTCACACCCCCTACCCCGCAAAAAGAAAAAAAAAAGTATTTTCTACACCCCATATAAAAATGCTTTTCAATATTTTGTTTGTTTTTACAGTTTTGTGTGGATGGGAAGTTTCATAGGGTTGTGGGTTACAAGCCCTAGAGTACAATTCAATGAGGGCATCAAGTGGTTAACTCGATGGGTGCCCATGTTGGTATGTTGGGTGTGCTTGCTTGTGGACATGGGAAATGGGATGGCCAATGAAAATTTCTTCTTGTTTACTTGCTAGTAAACATATTTTATGCTCCATTCCACAAATTTTGGCTAATTCTTTTGCATAAAAGAAGTGATTAGTGTAGTTGGTTCAAGTGGTTTGACCTTTTTCTTTTGAGTAGAATCTTGGCTTCAAGTTTTGTAGATAGAGAGTTTTATTTTTATAGTGGATTAATCCAATTTCAATCAGATTAGTTGGAGTTTAGTAAATTTTAGATACTGCTGACTTCGACCAAAAAAAAAAAAAATTGAGTCCAAAGTATTAATTTCAATTTAAGCATTTTCTTTTTGGTGGTGTTTGAAATTATTGGTTCTAATCTTTTTTGATAGTGGAAAAAGAAAAAACATTAAGCTGAAATTGAGCTCATGCAGCATTGGTACTTCCAGCAGAACAGTTGCATATGTGGTTATTTCTGTCTGACAATTATGATTTCTTGGTTGTATTAGTTGTCTTCTGTGTTGGCATAACATTTGTGATTAAGTTCTGTACATATTTTGGCTACATGTATGGTTTTACAGGCTATAAATGAGAAAGATGTGCACAATGTTGTTCTGTCATATCTTATACATAATTGCTATAAAGAATCAGTGGAGTCTTTCATTGCTTGCACTGGGATGAAGCAGCCTGCTGATTATTTGGAGAATATGGAGAAAAGAAAAAGTAGGTTTTGTTGCTGTCTTTCAACGTAAAAGGTTGATTGAAGACTTTTGGATGCTTGCCATAGTGTTATGTTTTATTTGCTTGAGTACGTCAAATGTTGCTTAATAATCATTGCTGAAATATTTTGAATCATCTACAAGATGAACGCTGGAATTGGATCACTGGACCTCCAGTGAGAAGGATGCTGAATCATTTTTCGCTCTTAATGCTGCGTGAAACATATGCTGCTCTTTGACAATGGCATCTTAGTTTTGTCGTTAACCTTTGCAATATGCATATACTTTTTTTTCTTGCAGACTTTTGAATTAAATGCTAGGGAATGCTCATAATATATATATGATGTTAATTTTTTTTTATTGGAGCACATTATATGTAGTAAGGACCTCCTTGGTGGTAAAACTTCATTTGTCTTTAGGAATAATTCACTTTGCGTTAGAGGGAAATGCACTTAAGGCTATTGAGCTTACTGACCAACTGGCAAAGGATATTCTAGAGAACAACAAGGATTTGCTGTTTGATCTTCTAAGCCTTCATTTTGTAGAGCTTGTCTGCTCTAGGAAATGGTGAGCCTTGTTAATTATGTTTCCAAGAGAACATGCTGCAAACTTCCTGCTTTCATAGAATCTCGTGTTATTGGCAGCACAAAAGCGTTGGAGTTTGCTCAGACCAAGTTGAGCCCTTTTGGGAAGGAGCAAAACTATATGCAAAAGCTTCAAGTATGTTTACCTTTTGTGTAGCATTTTTGTGATACATGTTTTGCTTATCTTTAAGGTTGAAGTAAAATATGAAGTTGCCCCCTATTGCAGGATTTTATGGCCCTTCTTGCTTATAGGGAGCCAGAGAAATCCCCAGTGTTTCATCTGCTTAGCTTAGATTATCGGCAACAGGTTGCAGATAGTTTGAATCGGACTATTCTTGGTCGGTTAACCTGAGTTCTTATTTGCTTTTGTAATCCATAGCACATTGATATATTCTTTGTGCTTTGTGCATAATTTACTGCAAATCTCTCCCTGTTAAATATATGATGCTTAGTTATCCCTTTTTCCTTGTTGTGGATATCGGTGATTGCCAGCATACTTCAACCTTCCCAGCTACACAGCAATGGAGAGGCTTATACAGCAGGCTACAGTAGTTAGACAATGCTTAAGTCAGGAGGCTGGCAAGGTAATGGGCAATTTATAATTTCACTGTTTCGTTTTCAGTTTTCAATGGCAGTATATGTTGGAAAATTTTCATGGCATAACCTGTGCAATTTATGCTTGAACACAAATTTATGTCTGACTAAGAATCCATTTGATTGCTTTTAAGACGTAAGAATATTCATTTGTCTTTATCCAATATCCAATAGCTTATACTTTTGGGAGAAATGGTTCATGACATAGTATTAGAGACGTTGATCACGTGGTCTGGAGTTTCCATGCAATGTCTAAAGGGCTCTTGCATGAGGAGACGTGTAAAAATATAAAAATTATTTATGTGCTTTTACCTAATAGTTTCGATTTTTTGGAGAAATAGTTCATGATTCATGACAATTGCTTTTGGGTGGTAGCATGCGAGCACTCTCACTAGTGCAATAAGATATGCAACCACTTTATTATCCACAATTTACTAAGGGTTTCAAGCTGATTCCTGTCATTTACTTGTTACAGGATGGGCCTCTACCATTTTCCTTGAAGGATTTTCTCAAAAGTTGATGGACAAAGTTCTTAAACATGCATAGGCACTTGGGGAATGAAACACTTCTATCTTATGCCCTTGATGCTGAATCTGGGATTGGTGTATGGTTTGATCATTGGTGTAAAACTGTGAAAGTTGTCTGAATGCTATTTCATGTATAAAATTTTTGGTAGTAGGCCATCTAGATCGTTATGAGCATTCCTTCACTGACCGTGGAGCAAAAATTGCAATTGGTATCCGATTGAGATAATGATCTCTATGTGGGGCAGTTGATCTAATGTGTGACCTTAAGATGTCACTTGCCATATATTTCTACACGTTAGGCATGTGTTTGGTATAGATTTGGTTGAACGATAACACGTGTTCTCCGATTACTTGCACTAAAGTCATGGAAATTGTAAATTTCTTTTTCTTTTGGCAAACCAAGTATGTTATAAATCGTGTTCAATCCATTGTCAGGCTTAGCAAGCAAAAAGCAGTCACATTTTTCCCTTCATGTACTGATATTTGATGTGAAATATTATAATTATAAGGAAGATTAAAACAAGTTTAGCATTGATTCAGTGTCTGAAATCGGGGCTCGGTTTTGATTCTAAACTTCTGTGCTAGGACTTTAGTCATATCTTTCTTGATTTTGGTCATCAACCTAGAGCATATCTGAAACTTAATGATTTATAGTTATTTTATGAAATCTTTCTCTCTTTTGGGTAGCCCATCTATATAATTTCCAACTCTAACAAAAGAAAAAAGTTTGAGAATAAGAATTCTTTTTGCTACAATTAAGTTGTCAGATGTGACATGGTATTAATTTTTAGATTAAAGACTGGGCTTGACCACTTTATATGCAAACGTTCTTTCAGTAACAAATTGATTAAACCGCATATTATTCAGCTAAACTCTTTCACTAGCTTCGCGTAAGTCTTGCGACACTACATTAAATGAAGCATTCATCCTCAAAACAAAAACCACGAGCACAAAAGATTATTTTTTTCTTTAAAACAAAAAGAGCTCCAAACATCCGCCCATTGACCACTGTTTTCTAATATAATGATAGAATAAACATTGAAATTAGTCAAAGATATGCCCGATATCAATTTAGAAATTCAAATATTTTAGACATTTATTTAGTCTCTTAGATGTTTAAAATAATCATCAATTTAGCCTTCAATTACATATTTATATATCAATTTAGTTCTAAATTCGTGGATATCTCTTTTTTTTTTTTGGTTGTGAAATTAATGCATTTTTTTGGGGTCTAAAATTGATATTTTGTCTCTTTTTTTTTATCAACTCACCCACATAACCCTTGGGGTTTTTGAACCTAGGGGGGGTGAACACACGACTCCACTGACATGCACTCCTTCATAGGCACGCATACCACCACTGGGCTAGTGCCTCACATGCTGGATCTTTAATCCTATACCAGACTTAGTTTTTTTGGGACAGACATTATGGGCTTAGGAAACCAAGGTTTGGATATTGGGCTTATTCAATTGTTTGGTTGGAGCGTTGATTGAGGACAATATATGCTTCTGCAACCTTAGCCCATGCCTCCCAATCACACACGCCCTCTTCCTCGTCTCCCTCTCTTCTCCCTTTCTGTTGTCAGAAACCGGATAATGGTGTCTCTCATAATTTCCCCACCTTCATCTTCCACCATTCGTTCCCGCGAAACTTCATTTTTCTCCTCTCCCTTGCTTCCACCAAGGTATCAAATATCAACACAAATTGTTTCACTCATATTCCACTCGCTTTATCTTCCTCAAGCTCCTTCACTAATTACACTTCAACATCTTCCCCTAGTCCTTAGTTCGTGCAACTAATTCCACACTTATTTTTCTTATTTGTTAATGAAAAAATAAAAAAAAAATAGTAAGGGAAGAATTTTTATAGCATAATAGAGTAACTCGACTCAGATGGAACAGATTAGTTAGGGAATAAGATTTTTTTATAGCATTTCTTGTTAACTAGCATTCTCTTTGTTTATGTATAGGAGTATACAATTCCAAAATAGATGCAATTTTGAGAGTCATAGATGGAACACGGTACAGTGCAGAGTTATCAGCGCCAATGCACCTGCACCCTCGAATACGTTGATGAAGGAACCACACAAGTACTTTGATCAGGTATTCGTCACGGTTCGTGCAGGTGATGGAGGCCACGGTGCAATACTCAGTGCCCCCAACACTCACGGAACAACAAAACTGGATCAGAAGAAGGAGAAGGAGAAGACCAAGAAGAGAAGCTCTTTGAAGAGGGACTTTGATGGGTCCCTCATACTCCCCATGGGTGGCCATGGAGGTGATGTGGTTATCTATGCAGATGAGGGGAAGGACACGTTGCTGGAGTTTCACAATAAGATGAGATACAATGCTAAGCGCGGTGGCAATGTTGATGCCATGGGTGTTTTGAGCTCACAGTTGCATGATGGAATTGCAGCCCCAAGTTTGCGCATTCCTGTGCCTGTAGGTTTGTATACTCTTGTTTGTGTACGTGTGTGTGTGTGTGTGTGTGTGTGTGTGTGTGTGTGTGTGTGTTTGATTTATGACAGAACACTATAGTATCATCTGAACCAAGGCTTAGTTATTGTTGTTGATGTGTGAGTTTGTTTGGTTGGAAACTTCTTATCTGGTGTTGGTATTTTTTTAATCTGAACTACTAGTATTCTAAATCTATTGGACCCCAACTATTCTGTTTGAGTTAGGTTGGTTTATGATAAACATCTCAGTGTGTTAATTTCCTCCATTGACTCGAACCTGAGACCTCCTTTAAAGAGAATAAGTGTCAAATCACTTGAATCAATTAGCATTGACCTTCTCTAGTGTTTTGTGTACAGAAATAAAAGGACAAAGTGCTAGATAACTATGGGGTAAAGCTCTCACACTGTTAATTTTCTCCATTGACTCTAGTCCAAGACTTCCTTTAAAGATGATGAGTGCTGAAACACTTAAATTAAGCAGCATTGGTCTTGTAAGGAAATGAAAAGTGCTAGATAAAGTCCCATTATAAAATGTAAAGAACTCAATCTGATTTGCCTCATTGAGTTTATGAATGTGACAGGTACGGTTGTGAAAAACAAAAGAGGGAAGACATTGGCTGATCTAGCACAACCTGGTGATGAAGTTCTTGTTGCTAGGGGTGGACAAGGAGGGGTAATATACTTCTTTTTTTAATAACCCTTTTTTTCCCTCTTTTAAAGTTAGGCCTTTTAATGATTGAGCAATGCATCAGACTCATTTCATCCATTAATGACTTTAGTGGATTGTTTACTGTTGTGAGATATAAGATGTACCATTTCCAGTTGGTGATAAAATGGAATAATTAGACCAATGGAGTTATATATACATATAGATAAATTCATATTTTGGGTGCTGTAGGTTTTTTTTTTTAATTTTATTTTTTGAATGTTATGGTGCCAACTTTTTCTTGTTCTTCTTCTTCTTGCTCAGAAAATACAGAGAGTTAATTTTCGTTGTTGCATTTTACACTTGAATCTGAATTTTGTCTTTGCCTGCCCAGATTAGCCTGTTAGAAGTGCCACAGCATAAAAAGAAAAGGATGATGGCTTTGACAACTAATGTGATGAGAGATGAATCTGATAAGGTAAAGTGTATTGAGTATTTATATGTGCACTGCAATGTTTCCCGTGTTGTATTCCCTGGGAAGAGATCATTAGTGGCCTCTTATAGTTACACTCTTCTCTATGTTTATTGAATACCCTATACAAGGATTAAAATCAACAGTTCTCTTCTGCTGCTGTCTCAGCTTAATCGAAGTTGGTTTGAATTTTGGAATACATAATGAGGCGTCAATATTTTGTCCAAAATGAATGCTCATTTTGTAACTATGTTTGCTGTCAGTCTAGAATTGGGATTTTAAGTTATCAATTCTCATATAGGGCTTTGTCAAGAAATGAAAAAGTGTCTTGAATCTGCAAACAGATGGTGTTATGAACTTTCTGCATTTCGTAGATGCCACTGTGTATTCACAAGTTGTGTTCCTCTCTTACTATAAGGTAAAACTTGTTATTTTAAAACTGTTACAGGTTTTGGTTCACGGTCAACTTGGGGAAGAAGTTAAGTTGGAGTTGATCCTGCGAGTTGTTGCTGACATTGGTCTGGTTGTAAGTGTTGCATCTATGCACAATGCCTTATTTAATTAGTAATTGGTAGTCTCACTTTTATCTTCATAATAACTATATGTTGGACGTTCCTGAACGAATTTTAGTCTTATTTTTATTCAAGCAAGACAATTTTGAGATTGCTGGGAAACTAAAATATTGATTTTATTATCACATAGTGTCGTAGAAGATGGAGAAAGATGATGGGCAGAGATGTAGTAACTTGTCAGTGATTTCTATAAGTTATTTTGTTGTATGAAATCATTCTTTTGATTTTGTGAACATAGGTCCACTATATATTGGTTGTTTATTAATTTGTCTCCAAGTGAAATTCTTTTGCTGTAGAATAATTTATGTTGAATAAAAGGTCCTCCAAATGTTTTCATTCATTTGCTCAGGATTAAGTAAATCTTATTGTAGGGACTTCCAAATGCTGGGAAATCGACGCTTCTGGCAGCCATTACACTTGCAAAACCTGATATTGCTGATTATCCCTTTACAACATTAATGCCAAACCTTGGACGCCTTGGTGGTGATCCCAGCTTGGGGGCAGGGATGTATTCATCAGAAGCCACATTGGCAGATTTGCCTGGTCTTATAGAAGGTGCACACTTAGGAAAGGTATCAAATAATTTTGTTGTTGTAGTGTCCCCATTTTACACCATTGAGATGCTAAACATGAAAGCTTTTACCTTTCAGGGTCTTGGCCGCAATTTTTTGAGGCACCTTAGGAGGACCCGACTGTTGGTCCATGTTGTTGATGCAGCCACTGAGAACCCTATAAATGACTATAGAACAGTCAGAGAAGTATGTATTTTGCTTTTTATATTGATTGTATGTTTTTATTCATTCAGGGTTTTTGTTGGTTCAACTGCTTTACCTATGAGTTGGGGTTATTTATTTTATGCTCTTGAAGACTCAATTCTAACAACAATTAGAAGAGATTTTACTTGAATAATTGATTTTATTAGCTGATTATTTCCTCTTAAAAACCATGTATTTGCAAGTCGTATAGCTCTTGTTTACTGTTTATTTTTTACCCTTTCTCAGCTGGAAGGCTACTTAATGCTAATGAATCTATTTCATTTATTGTGCAGAAAGTAACCTGTGTTCAGCCCAGCTTTTCTTGTTATAATTTGTTTTTCTCCCTTGGAGTAGTCGTGCTTATGCTCTCTCCATGGCAATTCTGTTTTGCAGGAGTTGCGCATGTATAATCCTGAGTACCTTGAACGACCATACATTGTTGTTTTGAATAAGATTGACCTACCAGAGGTATGTAGTTTCCTCCTCCTACCCTCTATGCATTAGGCCCCTATCATTGTGGGGTCAGGTGAGGGTCAAACTTCTCCAGCCTTAACCACACAATAGGAGGGGCTGTTCCTGCAACTAGAATCCGGGACCACTAGGTCACAAGGCAATTATTTTACTGCTGTGTCAACGCTCACCTTTTTTCCTATTGTCTTGGAATATGCAAAATTTAAGGCATGTAACATGTGGGCTAACAAAAATTCCAGGCAAAGGAAAGGCTTTCATCATTGACTCAAGAAATTCTGAGAATCGGCAACAATGATGCAGCTTCTGAACCAAAACCAAGTTCTGAAGTTCTGGCTCAATCATTATCCGATGAAGGTGACAGGCAGGAAAAAAACCTTGAGGACTATCCACCACCTCTCTCTGTCGTTGGAGTTAGTGTTCTGTAAGTGCCTGACCTTTTGTTTCATATAATTTCTATAAAGTGTTTTTTCTTCTTTACACTTCACATGTGTAGTAATTGTGTAGACAATTTATATCATACTTTTCAACTTCAAAGTACCCGCACTGGCTTTGGTGAAAATTTCAAGTTGCTTCTTGCAGAAAGGGTATAAGGATTAATGAGATGTTAAAGGAGATAAGGGCGGCTTTAAGGAAGTGCACAGACTCCTATGAACCTTCTAGTGTGCCACCTTGAGATTCATGTACTATGCTTTCTTAAACAATATTGCAGTTCCAATGACTGGCATGGCATTAATTTGGCTTTACCAGAGAACAAAGATCAAGCAAATTTCTCAAGTTGGTTTTAGAGAAAATACTAATGAGATGATGAAAGCATTGTGAGTTGAAGGTCGTGCAACCACATAGTTGTAAGCAAGATTGGCAATATGGCATTATGAGTTATATCACTTGCAGTTATACTTCAATAGATTTTATGTAATATCCATGAAAAGTTATATTACTAAAAGAATCATGATGTCTGCTAGCCCCATGTTAGCATGATAACTATGTCACTGAGATTTATATGACTTTAAAAATTTGTAAGAGACGATGTCATGCATGATGGAAGTGTTCATGTATCTCTTGTCTGCAGCAATCTTAACCATCAAGACAAATTATTAGGACAAAGAAAACATTGTACTCTGTTGAGTATTGAATTATGTTATGTGGCACTCGGGCCTCTGTTAAGGCCATCGTCTTTGTCTTCCGTTTGCTCTAATTTCTTTGTCTTTTCAATATTGGGACTTCTCGGAAATGATAGCAAGGCCTATTTCATGGATCCATGTAAGGTGTCTTCTCTTACATGTGAATTGATGATATGTACAGCCTAAGTTGGCAACATGTTGATTGTTTCCATATAACTGAATCTAGTATTAAATTAAAAGTAGAAAATCTACTATAAATTAATGAATGATACATACAAGAACCTGTAATCTAATTAAAATCTTACTTAATCAAGTTGTAATATTTTTATATATCAAGTAGTAATATACATAAATCAACATAATTATTTGCATTAACAAATAATTTACTATATAGCAATATTTTTTAGGGAAGATACATGTAAAAACAAATTTCTAAAATAAAATAATATGAGATTAGTAAGTTACAAAAGTATTTTAAATTAAACATTAAAAGATTATTTTAAAAAATAAAAAAAGTATAAGTAAAAAGATTATAATAGAATTTCATATGTTTTAGAAACGGGAAAGCAACAAAAATTTGCTTCGACTTAAACCTCGGTTTCAAAATTAAATCAAGTTGAAAATTGACAAACATGTTTCCTTGCCAAATGCCAAACATCATCAGTTAAGCACAAATGTAAGTTTGAAAGTCCCAAACTCTGTTGTTGTGGCCAAATGCCCAACAAAACACACTAATAATTTCTTACATTATTTATTTTTATTAGTATATAGAGAGAGAAAAAGAAGAGAGAGTCAACAAAATATATATATATATATATAAAATAAAAATAAAAAATAAAAAAAAACTACTTAGGTCTGTGAAGCACATTTATCATGGCAAGGGCAAATATCACCACTTTTATTTTTAGCCCCACCAGTCACATCAAAAAGGCACCAGCAATCAGCTAGTTGTAGTGTACTGTGAAATAGGCTACACGGCAAAGCTTGTTGGGCTAACCAATTTGTTCATATTAGGTGGGTATTATTGGGCCAGCAACTTTTACATGTTAAAAAAAACCTGCAAGTTTTAAAAAACAGCGTATAGGAATTAGTTTTTTTATTTTTTATTTTTAAGTTAAACGGGTTGGCTTGTTTATATCTATAGGTTAACTGTCAATGGTTCGAGTTGCTATATTGCTGCCCTATTTAGTTGGCTATAGATTTGACTTAACTCATTTAACTCAAGGGTCAAACTAGCTCATTTGACATCTCTAATGCAAATTAGAGTTGTTTATGAGTCGATCTGATCCCATAACCCCACTCAACCCGAAGTTTATTGGGCAGACTCAAGTTATGACAATCGACCTGGTGCTTTTTTGGGTCATGTGTGGTTGTACTTCGGATTGTTCTAATCTAACCCGAAGCCAAATAATTCTTTAAAAATTATACTTTTTTAGAAAAATTGATGATAAATTATAAAATTTTTATATTTCAATTGATGCATTTAATGTAATATGATGTTATTTTTATGTTGATTTTATTTTTTTTGAAATATATATTATAAAATTTCTCTTAAATTTTGTTTTTACTTTTAAATTTTGATGATTTTAGTACACATAATATCCAAATATTCATTGTGTCATTATTGTGTCAGATTTGGGTTCAAAGAGATAATTTGGACAAAAACTTGAGTCCGGTTTATATTTGATTTAACCCCATCCAACTGGTTCTTTATACACCCATAATGCATAATGTAAAATTCCGATCAATTTCGGGAAACTCGCACATGTGCTGCATAAGGTACTTGTGGTGTCTCAGCCCATTAGATCTCTGGTTTTGGTACTTTTACTACGCACTAATTACTAATTCCACCTTCTGCTCTTGAAGTACATGGGATTGTTCCTTCTCACGCACAAAGGTTTAGGTTGCTATTTGTTATGTGCCTAGTTTTGAAACCCACGAACGTAGTTATCTTCAACCGTTTCCTCAAATGTCATCGCACACAATAGTAACCGTCTGTTATCCAAATCCAAATTAACTAAAAAAACAAAAAAAAAAAAAAGAGAGAGAGAGAGAGAACTCACGGATAAACGCCCATTATCCAAAAGGAAAAAACTTAAATTATATTACTTGCATCCATCTTATCTAATTTTTAAATTAAATAATAATATATAGTTATTTTTCTTAGAATGAATAATTTAAAATTTAAAAATATATACTTTTTTCAAAAAATATATATATTTATTATTATTTAATTTAAGAATTGATTAAAATAAATATAAAAAAACTTAATATAAGTTTTGTCCTATTCAAAACCGTTTTCTTTCCCCCCACGGCTTTAATTTTATTTTACCCTTTCTCTTTCATCATTTAAGTTTTTTTATTCAATATTCATCTTCATTCATGGCCTCATTTATTTCCCAAGAGGAAGAAACGCTAAAGGAAGAAAAGAGGAAAAGGGGAAATAAAGTGAGAATTTTGCTCTTGATTGTACGCCATCTGAGTTGGTACATAAACAAATGCATAGGCCAAGTGTATAAAAGAGAAATCAACAGTGAGGCTTATAGTTGACACGATCAGCCCGGTTCATCATGCCAAGTAGCAGCCCCACGATACTAAAGGCCACGTTTCAATATAAATGTATAGTAATAGTAGCATTTGAGAAATCCTTAAATGCTTATAGAGCAAAAAAAGAGAAAAAAAAAAATTCAACATTTCAGTTATTGCATTAAGATAGAGCATCACTTTTTTATTACTTTACTTTTAAACTCAATTTTTGCAATATAAATAGCACCCACTACCCTCATTCTCTTCCTAAGCCCAAGAGTTTTATCTCTGCTCTTTGTGACTCCCCTAATTATTACAACTTGTCCACTCAGCCCCTAAGGTTGTCTATGCAACACAATAGCACAACGTTGAAATCAGGGATGGGAATTGAGGAGAGAAAGCAGGTGAGGAGGGCAGCACAAGGGAGCTCTAGAAAGGGGTGTATGAGGGGAAAAGGGGGACCTGAGAATGCCAGCTGCACCTACAAAGGTGTGAGGCAGAGGACATGGGGGAAATGGGTCGCTGAGATTCGCGAGCCCAATCGTGGTGCACGCATTTGGCTTGGGACGTTCGAGACGTCCCATGATGCTGCATTGGCCTATGATGCTGCTGCACGTAAGCTCTATGGCCTTGATGCCAAGCTCAACCTCCCTCATCTTGTTCTCCCTCCTACTCCTCCTGTGATTCCTCAGTGTCCCCCAATTCCTTCTGTAACCGCCACTCACCAACAACCTCATATGATTCAGCACAACCACATTCACACCTCTTTCACCAACCTCAACAACAACAACAACAATAACCTTAACCCTATGGTGTCCATTGCTGAGGTTGGCGTTGGACCAATTCGCACCAGCGAAGCCATTGTGCCCCTTCCCTTGGAGTTGGAGACCAAAACCAACATCAACAACACCAAAGCTGCTATTGAAAGCTGTCGGAACCCGAAGCCTGTGGAAAATGTGGCGGAGCTGCATTCATTTTGGGGGACAGGGAAGGAGGCCATGCCGGTTTATGATGATTCCATATGGACAGAAGCTGCTATGTCTCTGAATTTTCCTATGTTTCCAGATGCTGCTGGGTTTTATGGAGCTGGGAACATGGCATGGGACCTGCAGACTCCATCGTGCATGTAATCATTACTAATCAACCAAAGTTCACCATCTAAAGTAAATGTATATGAATAATGGAAATTATGGGGTCTAGTACTTTATACATATACATATACATATACATAGGACCTGTATATAATTATATATCTCAATTCTCAGCCTGTGAATATATATACTAGTTGGAATATAGATGCGGTATGTGTTACTTGTAAAATATATAATATATCTATATATATATTTCTAAGTTGAATGGAGAACATGGTGATTATATTAGCACATATATGTGTTCCTTCTCCTATTAGTGGTTTATGCTATATAATAGTGTTTAGTGTTAAGAGACTGGGATGGAGGAATTATAATTTAGCTTTATAGTGTTTTGCCTTTATACGGGCTATGGTTCAACTATGTTAATAAATTATGTATTTGTACATGTTATATAAATACAAAAAAAATTAGAATAATTTAATGTAAATGATGCTTTGCTTGGGAAAAAAATTGGACCATTAAAGATCTATATAACTTTCTATATCTTCTTTATCGATGCTTAACCTTTTTTTTTGTTAATGTTTCATGTTTAATTCATTTGTAATTTATTATATATAAGAATCTTACATTATATATACGAACCTTACATTATATCTGTCTGATTATGTACTACTAATTTTTCACTTAACGGAATGAGAAAGTGGAATATCCTTAAAACATTTTGTAGCAATATATAATTAATTTTAAGAAAAAAAATCAATAAAATATAGTGGCATTAACCATTGCATAAATAAAAGTATTTTGTATGGGGATTCAAACTATAGAATCATCATTTTAGAGTGATCTAATTACCTGACTATCACCCTAAGTGAGCAATTTTCCTAAGATAAAAGGAAAGTATTTTGAATTCAAATTCATAATTGAATCAAGGTTCTTGTTCCTAAAAATAATAAATAAAAAAGAAAGTAATTCATAACACAATTGGAATATTTTGAAAACTAAGAAAACAAGATTAAATTAAGGAAGAACAAAAAATGAAGTAAGTCATAACGCATTTACAACCTATTGAAAATTGGGAGAAAACGACAATATTAAATTCAGGACGAAAAATATGAAGAAAAGGACATGAGAAGGGTGATAGTTATCTAGTAAGTCTGAGCGTAACTTTCAATCCGCATAAGCGTCTTCATCGCTGGTATATATGCCAAGTTTTTTTTTTCCCATTATTTTTGGATTCAGAAACCGTCAGTTTGTTCTGTTTCTCTAAATCCAGAGCGATGCCACACACTTTAGTGCGTGAAATTCGGATCGATTTGACTTTATTATTTAATATGGAATATTTTAAAAAATATAAATAAAATATTATGAAACCTATGCCACGTTTTATGATGTTCAATATTCATTCTGACTCATATCTAAGCTTTTTATGATTATTCTTAAGTCAAATAGACAATTTACTTAATTATATATATATATATATATATATATATATATATATAGTGAGCGGATCAAGTGAGATGAGCGTTTATTTATGAAAGTGAAAGAAGTAAATCTTAACTATTAGATCTTACATGAATGATTAAGATTAAAACATAAAATCGTATGATCTTTTTAGGTGATCACATAATCTTTAAATAACTTTAAATATTAATCATCTATATATAGTTATATGTTAAGATTTGCTCCTCACGCTCTCATAATAAATCACTCATCTCATATAATATGCTTATATATGTGTGTGTGTGTGTGTGGATGGAGGAATCCAACATAAGATTTAATATACTTATATTTTTAATAAATTTTTTATAAAATATAGTTCTTATCAATCTAACCATTAAATTATAACTACTTACTTATCATATAGATCACTTGTGTAAAATTTTAAAAAAATTTAATAAAATTAAGGATTTAATTTGATTAGTGAAAAACTTTTAACCACCCACTACTTGAATAGTCATGCAAATGGACGGTTTTGATTGGATAATAGTGTAAATTTTTTTTACATTATCAGTGCATCCAAATTAAACTCTATTATTAAAAATATGATCAAATAACTTTTTTTTACATACAATAAAAGAAAAAATATTACCTTCATTTAAATGTATATAAAAAATATATTAAATAATTTTAGATTAATATGAAATTTTACATACATGATATATAATATATGAAATGTTAATTGTTAATATGATATAACTGAATTGTGTATCAATATATATATATATATATATATATATATATATATATATATAGAGAGAGAGAGAGAGAGAGAGAGAGAGAGAGAGAGAGAGATGTCTAGATATTTATATGACCTACAAAATATGTTTACAAGGATAGAATTCTCTACATTATTTCCAAGTTCTAGGAACTTCTAGATTCAAGTATTTAGACAGTTTTAAGAGATTCTTTTCTATTATTGGATAGGTTCTTGGCAAAAATTTATTTATATATATGTATAAGAATGCAGAGTTCTGATACCATATTGAGACAGAAATTGAGGGAATAGAGGTAAAGAGTATTTGTAAAGAGTATTTATACATTTTAAAAACACGTGAATAAGTTAATCTCATGACAGTTATATCCTAACTAATTGACTTTATGAATGCTATGATCTTATAACTAACTATTAACGGTCATAAACTAAATTGTTAACAAAATTACAAGTGGTAAAACAACAGGCTTAAAAGAAAAGTAAGCGAAGTCATGTTTAAACTATGAGAACGGACATTTGAACATAAAATTAGCAATTATCATTGAAATTGTAAAATTTTAACAAGCGTCCACGCTCTTAAAATTATGTATGTATGCTGTTGTGCAATAAATAATGAGCAACGATTGTATATGTGGATTACTTTGAAAAAAAAAAAAAAAGGCACACACAAAATTACATTTGGAATAGTGCATTGCCTCTAATTTTTAAATTTCATTATATCATTTATGTTGTTCAACTTCTTGGCTCGCCTCAGTTTCGGGGTTGAGCAGTTTTTTTTCATATCAAAAAAAAAAAAAAAAACTATGCTGTTTGACTTTTGTTTTTGAAAAAAATAGGATAAAACTATATCTCATGTTTAACATGTAATACGATGAACACTATCAATGAATGTATTTTAAAGTTTAGAGGCCTCACAATTACAAATGAAATTCATAAATTTTTAAAACTATTTTGAAATTATTTTAGTCATGATAAAATATTTTAAATTGAACTTGAATGATACATTAAGTTTAACAAAATAGAAATAAGGTCGACCAACATTAGTTGAATGGAAATAGCATATGCAATAATCTCTGGGTTCATGTAAATTAAACTTGGATAGAAAAGATACAAATGAATTATTGAAGTTCATAGTTTATATAAAGAATATACTATTCTTTCAATAAATCAATGTATGCATAACATGAAGATTTTAATTAGTTTATCTTCTTTCTAAACTCATACAATTTTTTAATTATTAACTCTTAATTTAAATTTTCAATGGTCATTATTCTTATTTGATTCTTGATTGTATAGTTGCTTTTATGAAAAAAAAAATAATGAAATTCAATTACATTTTTTCAATCTAAAATCATTTGATTGAGACAACATCCTTGCTCATGAAAATGATCAACAAAAAGAAAGAAAAAGAAAGTATTTTAAAGTATAGTCTATGTTATATTAAGGGAAATTCAAAAAAAAAAAGGACCAATAATCGGTGATAGTTATCTATAAATTTAAGTATAACATTCAATATATATAAAATTGTTTTCATCATAAATGCAAATGGTAAGATTTTCTTTCTCTTACTATCAATTCGTAAGCACAAATTAAAAAGACAATTTTAAAATCACTAAGATTGATTTAATAGTAAAAGATTTAGATAATTTACATGAAATCCTAAGATTGGGTAGCGGGTTAACCCGGCCCATTTAGCCTGGTTTGCAACGGAGCATCTCTAAATGAGTTGGATTGGCCAAACTGCAACATAAATGGATTGCTATTTACATAAGCAGGCGTCCAAACTGCACTTGTCCGTGGGCTAGCCCACAACTTTTTTTCCTACCTTTTTTAGTTGTTTTTGCTTTTCCATTTTTAAATTGTATACTTTTTGCTCAATCCAATGAAAATTAAACAAAATTAAAATTATTTAAAAATAAGAACAAGCAATAGAAAAATAACAAGATAGATTTGAAATTGCAATGAACAAAAGGGAATATGGAATGGTGGTGAAGCCTGTCATCATGGAGCAATGGTGGTGTCATTGGTTCTCTTCACGGTAGTAGTGGTTTGAGTGAGTGGAAGTGAGGAGGAGGAGGCTAGAAGGGTGAGATCGTGAGGGGTTGAGAGCTTCTTCTTCAATCACTTGGTTTTGTCAATCGAAGACCCTTAGAATGTTTTACATGTTTTCCAACCTCCAAATGCAAGAATAGAAATATAGCATAAAGACTCCAGAGCATTCCAAAGCAAGACAAAAGTGAAGACAGTAGTTTGGAGTGGGAGCCAAGAGAAAACCCAAAAGACTTTAATGTGAGTTAAGTATGGCCGTGTGACAACTAACAAAAATGTTTTAGGGTTTGGTTTGGGTCTTTGGGAGTGGGACTGTGGATTTTTTGGGTTGGGTCAAGGACAGGGTGTAGTATAATGGGTTTGGGAGTGGGGCTGCATTTGGGTTTTTGTAGGCATTCTATAGTAATAATAATATAAGCGAGTTAGCGGGTTGATCTACTAACCCTTGGGTTTAATCTGTTTAGGCCACAAGTTACATGACATGGGCCAAAAAACTTGCAACAAAGCAGACTAGCAAATCATCTAGTCCAATGGTGTGGATTGCAAGTTAAACGGACCATCCTACGGATTATGGCCCATATACCTAGCTTTAAGTTCTATACTTAAACCTCATTATCATCAATGTATCAAAAAAATTAAAAAGACAATTTTATGATTTTTTAAATGTAAAATTGAATAAATAAACATCTTTGTTGCATTCTATTTTAAGACCATTTATTGATATATTGTAGTGTATTGCAAACCCAACCACTAGAGTTTGACATAATGTCAACCTAGCCTAGCTCCATTAGAAGCTTGCCTTGAATGAGCTAGATTGGGTTGGCTTGTTTAGCAGAAAAAGTTATTTGAACCCTTCCCCCCTAGACACTCTATATCCCTCTCTCTATCTCTCTCCTCTCCCCCTTTGCTTTTTCATTGTTTCTTTTTTTTTTCATAACTTTTTTTCCAACTTTGTGTGTAGGCGTTTGGGGTGTTTATGTTTGGAAGTGTTACTAATAACAAACCTCCTTGTTTAATAAACAACACCCAAATAGAGCCATACCCAAAGATTAAGGGCCAATCCATTAACCTATTGGGTTTTTATGTTTAGAGAAAAAAAAATATCTTTTGGTGATTTTTTTTTATGTTATTCCTTATTTTAAGTTTACGGAAATTACTAAATTTAGATAAGTCATTATTAAATGAACTGAGCTTGGAGCTAATAAGGGGTTATGACTCATTGATAAGTTAGAGATTTTGGGTAAGTTTGTTTCAATTTTTTTAAAAAAATGATTATGAAACTTAAATCTATATAATTGAAAAAATTGAAAATTAATTTTTTTTAGATTTTAATTATTTTTAAAAAATCATCTAAATATACGATAAGTGATTTTTTATTTAAAAAAAAATCAACCAAATGCAACCTTTATTGTTGCAAACTAAGAAAATGTCTTATCATTGGGTTAAGTCACCCGCAAGTTGGTCCAATTCAACGCACTTCACACATAGGTTAAACGAAATGGCCGGGTAGTGTAGACCTACATTTAAGCGAGTATGTGATATGGGTTGTCCTAATATGCGTAACTTATGGGTTAAAAGAGCTGGCCCGCAGTTGTGGCCCATTTATCCAAATATGCAAACCATACAAACTGCATATAGAATGACAATAGTGCTGTACAACAGAAATCGTGCTTTATCTTGCTAACTTGGATTGATGAGGGAAATGATGTCATATTATTCTATCATACATTATGTCTAATCAACAGTGCTATATAGTTAGAAAGAAGAAAAAACTTAGTGAGAATTTTCATGAACTTTTGTTTTTTCTTTGGGTGAATATCATGAAGAATTGTCGTAAGTTTGAATTATCCGAATTGCTTACGAAATTAATTAATGGTCAACTATAAGAAGCGGGGAATTATATAATCTTTCAATAATATTAAGGGTATTTGACTGACCAAATAGTAAGTCTGACCAAGCGAAAGATTGTTAGGGGTCGCAAGTGTTAAGGGCGATAAATGTTAGAACAGAACAACATGCTTGAGTTCGTCCGAACTAGCTACTAGATATGGAGCTTTATAGGGGTTTAGTTTTCAGTAAGGCAACTAAAATGTACTAAGTATCCAAGCGAAGCCTCAAAGCTCTTTAAAGGTAACTCTAACTGTTTGAAGAAAATATGCAAATCATCTTAAGAAATGGGGAGCGCGGGTCATTTTATTCGGTCCCAATACATTATGGCTGATCGGCCCACATAGGTTGATGAGGGTCCGGTCGATCATTAAAAATATATTTAAGAATTAATGGATGGTACTTAAATTATATAATATTTCCAATCAATGGTGAATACAATTTAATATACTAAATACAAAACATATATAAAATAGCTTCATTGATTCTTAATGAATGAGTTATATGTAAAAGTCACATAATTTGAGCCACACTAGATATGTTTGGAAAAGAAATTTACATATATGTAATATAATAAAATTGAGAACTTTAATTAAGTTCCAAATTGTCCCTTTCCTGGAACAGATCTTATTAGGAAAAAAGTTTATATATATATATATATATATATATGTGTGTGTGTGTGTGTGTGTGTGTGATTCATTGGACATAGATTCAATTTTTATTTTATTTTTAATGGGGAATATGAATTTATTCAATCACAACACGTTTAAAGTCATAACATCTACAATAGAGTCCAGAGCCTCATTAGTCCAAACTTGATCTATCCTAGTTTCAGCTAATCTGTCAGCTAACCTATCTTAATTTTTAATTTTTTTATTCCTTAGAAACTTTCTCCATGTAATAAAACAATTAAAATATGTAAAAATGGTATTTTAAAAATCAGGGGAGATGTTTAGTAAGTTGATAAACTAATTAAAGAGACCGGTAATTTGCTCCAATCTTGTTAATGCTAGTCAAATCTTTAACATAAAATAGTGAAACTGAAATATATAACGTTGAGTCGTTGACATTTTGAGAGGGGGAGGTCGTACAAGCAAATTTGGCTAGCTATAATTGCGAGTGAAAATATTGTCAAAGGAAAAAAGAATATTATGAGTGAAATGGACCTTTATTCTCATTATTAATGGGATCGATAAGGCAGACATTTCCTCCTTAAGCAAGAAGACGATTCTGCCTCATGCATGCACCATTGCTATTATGCTCACCTTGGCAATTTTTTCGGTACATTTCTTACGTTGGTAATTTAAATATAGAAAAAAAAAAGAAGAAGATATTTTAAGACTTCCTCACAGCTAGTGACCATTCCAAGTTTGACACGGCTAGTAAAGTAAAGGATAAAAGACGTGTGGAGAAAGAGCAAACCAAATAAAGAAAAGAGGTGCCCTTCGCTTGATCAGAAAAGGAAAAGCATCAACCGAATTACATATATCATCTCAATAAAGTAGCTTTTCAAATAATTAAGGGGATTAACTTGATACATGATCATGGATCCTAATGATTCATATAGCCTTTAATGATGTGATCTTGGGATATGTTAGTTGAATATACCGGATTTCACCTAGAACTTTGTCAAGTTGTCTGTGTCTTTACAAGAATTAACAAAGACATGTTGGCTTGTAGCCTCATGGCAGTATCTTCTAACCAACCCTATATATCGGTCCTTATTTCCTTGCCTTTAGCCGATTGTCAGCTTTTATACTCATGTCTACTTATGTGTACTAGCTGCTAACAACATAATGCAGACAATGCAAAGCTGATTAGACCATCCTACACCAAGATGACACTGTATATAATGCCACTATATATAATTAGGGATGGAAAATTATCTGTCGTCTCCTATTTTTGATATCTTATCTGTCTAATTAATAAAAATTTAGCATATAAGGTAAAAGGAAAATACTAAATCTTCTTAAGTGGTGTACCTAAAAATTCTTTTAATTCAAAATCTAACTCACATTTATTGAATAGTCTTTGAAGATTATATAGAGTAAAATTCATACTATTATGAGTGAGATTTTAAATTCGTAGAAAATTTAGGTTAATTATTAGGAGGATATATCAACAGTCAAAATAAAATGTAAAATAGTACTAAAATGTAAAGAAAAAATTATAGATAACTATTTAAAACTTAAATTTTGATGATTTTGTCTATAGATATAATTTATAATTTAATAATGCCATTTAATTGATATATCTGACTTCACCTAATGAAAAAAAGACATAGTTGTTATTATTATTGTTAATACTAAAATGTCAAGAGAGATGACAGTAACCACTTGTTGCATTTTATTTTACATGATAAAATTTCGTTGGATGAACTAAAAAAGGTACAGAAAAATTTCGTCTGCATGATTAGATGCAAACTATATAAATGTGAGTGTAATTAGAATACGTCAAGAGTAAAATTGAAATAAACATCTAGAAATCATGCATCACATGCTGTCGGCCACTGCTAAAGCACATGCACACACAGCATGCACATAGATGCTCAAATTCTAGCATCGAAAGGTCATTTCTAGCACTCACTATTGCTTTAGTTATTTGTGCTAGATGTTGTACCAGCATGCCCCATTATGTAATGGTGGAGATGAGAAATTAAAGATATTGATTGAAATTCTGACCGCAATGATGATATTCCATTTGAGGGTGACTATTAGGTTTTATCAACTTCTTCATGCTTAGCCTGCTTTTGAAACAAGTGAGGAGCTCACGTTTTATGTGGGTCTGTGTCCCCTGTCTTCCATGTCATAATGACTATATATATCTTAATAATAATTTCTTTTCGTAAATCAAACCATAAATTAACATATAAAAGCATATGGGATTTCAGGCTCTAGGCCCCACTACAAGTGACACCCACCGTTACAATCATTTTCCCACATAAATATCATTCTAAAAGACCTAGTAAGAAAGCATTTGAATTAAAAGAAGAAAAATAATAAAAAACAAAAAAGCAAAAACAAAAACAAAAGACGAAAACTTCATGGTGCACACACAAACTTCTTGACATATATAAGGTGCTCGTAATGTATAACTGGTGTCTTTTTTTTTACCCCCCTCTTTTCTTGTTCTTTTTCTTCAGAAAATGCTGTGGTTTGAAGCTAGGGTTTTCTTGATCAAACATTCTCTGTTGATGAAGGGAGGAGTGGCTGAGTAAGTGATGCTTTGGCGTGACTTGCGGGCCTGATGATGCTATGCTCCGCAGTGGATGCAATTGCAAGCTGTGCAATCTTCTTCTCTTCACTCTTACCCCACAATACTAGGTAAAGTCCCAGTACGATCAGCACTGCCCCAATGATCCTATAAAATCACACATAAAGAAATGACATTAGTATTAGTATAATCCTCTAAATAAATTCACATCAAGCCACAAAGGGAAGAACCAAATTGGAAGGAATATTATTTTATAAAAAAGGTAAAACAAAAGGAAGCAAAAAGCAAACACGATGAAGAAACACACGAGCGACATAATCTTCCATCCAATATCCTAAAAAAATTCTTCAAAACTTTTTTAGTTATCCGGAATGTAGAAGTACAATCATTAGAAAAGCTGTAGCCCTTCTCAGCTCTCACCGAAAGGTAACGAATTGTTCCTCAGCTTTGGCTCACTTGTCGTTTAGTGACTGATGTCATTTTTCAAATATTTACAGAAAATCAATGGAAAAGTCTTTTATATACATTATGGAGAAAATACTTTTTCTTCCTCCATATGAATATAAGTTATAAAATGTTTAAGAAAAGAAAAAGAAGATATAATAAAAAATTTAAATAAGTAATTATAAAATAAAATGGAGAAAGAATTTTTTCTTCCATAAAAAGGATAGAAAATCTCAACAACCAATAGTACCCTTCTTAAAACTTTTTAGTAGTAATTTCTATAGCATATAAATTAATGTTTGATATGTATAAAATTATATTTATTAATAAAAAAAATCTTTTAGCCTAGTTTATATAACTTAATACATATTAAACATTAAGTCACATATTTAAAAATCTTTCTATACTATATATAGCTCATTTTAGATTCAATATAATACACAAAAATACGCGGTCAAGGCTATCGAGCATTGAAAGTGAAATTATTATTGTGAGTGTTTAGATTGGGATATCCTGCATTTTTCACCATAGGTCCCATAGCTTTTCTTTTTATCTCTTATCTCATATTAAAATCATCAAAATCATGCAAAAGAAAAAAATCATCAAAATCTTCTTGAATGAGAAGGATAAGGGACTAACCCTCCCAAGTAGAACTCTTCGCCTAAAGCAATGGAAGCCATAATGGCCACAACAAAAGTCTGAACAGGCTGATAAACGGCAACGAAGACAGGGCCACCTCTATCAATGCACCAAATCTGTACAGCGAAGGCAATACCGGATGCCACCACTCCCTGCCATACATATTAAAAATAATTCAAATAAAAAACAACTTTAACTTATTTCTCATTTCCCTATCAATGTATATAGCCACCAATAGTCTTATGTGGAGAACATTATTTCAGAACCACTTTTGGGCTACATGTCATATCACAACTCAAACACATACATGCAATATAGAAACAAGTATTCGTACTAACCGCGTATAAAATTGTGAAGGCTTCAGCACCAGAGTGGAAAAGCCAAGCTTGAGCGTCTCTTTCCCAGATCAAAGCAATGACTATAAACTGTAAGAGTCCAAAGAAACAAGTATATGAAGTGACAGAGAGGCGAGCCGGGTACTTCTTGAGGATAGGTGCTTGCAACACAAGCCAACCAGACCATGACAAGCAATGGCCAATGAGGTAGAGGCATCCAAGGGTCCAATTCTTGCCCTCTGCATCTCCCAGTGAGAGTGACCCCAAGTAGTCATACACTGGTTGTATTGTGCTGTTGGTATGTTGTAGTGGTGGAGCTGGGCTGTATATGGTTGGACCCTTGTAAAGTGTAATCACCGTTGCCCCAATAACACATAATATGGTTCCAGCTACCTTAGCTAACCCATCTTTTCGGTTAAGTCGAACTTGCTCTATCCTGATGAAATTGCATATGCAGTGTTACTGTTAATTTGTTATATATATATATATATATATATTTGTGTGCCTAATGCAACATGCAAGTATATAGTAACTGTAATATTACGTAGCCAGAAATATTTGTTAGAACTTACTAAGATTAAAAAAATAGTTGGAAAAGTTACTCATTCATTATTCAAAAGTTTATTAAAAAAAATGTCATATTATCTATGAAAAATTTTCACAATAAAATTACGAGTGATTAGCCTTTTTTTTTAAATAATAGTATAATAATAATTGCGTAATTAATTAGGGCTTGCCTGAGTATGGCAGCCATGAGAAATGTAATGGCTGGGACAGAGTTCTGTATTGCTGAGGCGAAGGTAGGGGATGTGTTCTCCAAGCCAAGCAAGTAGAAGCCTTGGTTTGCTGTAATCCTGTTTAATGCAAGATCATATTATCAAAAGGACCATCTTACACCATTCTAATTTATATATTATTTTCAAGAAGACTAGCCAAAAAACAAAAAAAAGTCCTTATTTAATTTAAATATATACATAGATATGATGTCGAACTTGAGTTTCTATTTTTTTTTCCTTTTGAACTTTCTAATTACTTTTAAATGGTTTAATATAATTATTAAACGTACCCGACAAGTGCCAGAAGAAAGAACTGGCAGAGGAAGTTCACTGTCATCGCTGGCCTCTCCTTCCTGAACAAAAGAAAAACAAGTCGTTGCTCAGATAGACATATATACAGTCAATTAGGTACTGTAAATATTGGAGAGACTTGTAAACTATAATATTATTGTATAAATATTATTGTATAGTAGTTTGTGTGTTCATATATATTTATAATATACACGTATGTATTCGTTGGAATATTAATTTGTTAAAAAAAGGAGTACTAACTTTTCCAAGAAGTAAGCAAAGGGAAGGAGAAGAAGCAAAGCAATGATGTTCCTATAGACAGGGAAAACAAGCTTGCTGACGCCCATGTTAAGGGCAGCCCTTGAGACCACATGGAAGCCAGCATAGCCAAATTGAAGGGCCAACATGGCCGCATGGAGCTGGAATTTTTCAGGCACGGAGCACCACATTCTCTTGGAAGAGGCTGAATCAGCCATATTGGAAGAAGAAGAAGAAGAAGAAATTAAAGAGACTAAACTATATGCCCTTAATTGACCAAATGATTGAGGGTCTAAGCTAGCCCTTTGGTTATAGCAAAAGAAAAGAGTACGCAGCGGTGAAGAGAAGATGCTACTAGGGGGGGTATAAATATGGTGAGGAGTGAGTGGGAAAAAGGGGCATTATAGAATAGAAGCAAATAGGATATGGCCCACAATCACCCTAAAAAGACGTTGTGTCAACTGTTGGTAGCCTTCGATATGTTTTTGGTTTGTCTCCCACATTCTTTGCCAATCCAACCCTGCTTCACTGACAAGACAACCCTCACCGCACTGGGGTTAAAATTGAAAAAGAAAGGAATGCCATTGAGCCTACTTAGTAGCTGTAGGCCTATAGAGCTATAGATGGGTGTGTTTGCGTGATGAGCAGAAAAAGCGTGAAGGAGGCCAAAGAGATCACCTCCATTTAACATGCTCCAAAACTACTCTAAGATCACAACTCTTTTGTGAGTTGTTAGTAGATTCAGTTGACATATTATTGATTTTTTTTTTTTTATAAATGAGTGATCTTTACTATTTAAGTTTATTTAATGATAATTTTTTAAGTTTGATAAAATTCTAAGTAATTTTTTTTATCTATGTAACATTATTCAATTTGCTTTGGCAACTATTTTGTCTAATTGAACTTTCAATATTCAAAATCTGTTAAACTTTAATTAATTTAGTTTGAATTCTTAATTTATTAAAGGTTAAAGCTCTCTTAAGCCTTTTTTTCAAACAACAAAAAATTTAAGTTTTTTTAATTCATAATATTTAAATTTAAGATTTTACTTAAAAGAGATAAGTGCTAAATCACTTGAATTAATCAAATATTAATAAATCTATTAAATTTTAACTAATTTGATTAAGTAATATTATTTATAAATTAAAAATGAGCAGACTCCATGGGAATTGAAACCTCTAAACCTCTAGAGTTTAGTTTCTTGTTTTTTCTTTTATTTTCCTTTTTAGATGTACCCAAAAAAAACAGAATTAAAAATGAGCATTCTTAATGCACATTATAAAAAAATTATTAATGTCACCTACCAGAAGGTTTTAGACACCTTTAGAGTCAGAGAAATCTTTTACCTAAATGTGCTATATTAGTAAATATCATCAGTCTTATTTTCTTAACTATTAATATTTATTAATATTATAAATTGAGATTGAATCGGAGTGAAAAAAAAAATTTATCCAAAAACACCTAAAAATTTCTGTTCACCCACCATCGCTCTCTGCACAAATAACATTAGTAATCTATCGGTCCAACCATGCCACAATTGTGATAATTAAGCAATGGCGAAGCCGCCATCTATAGACAACGCACACGAGCGGGGTGGCGGCCTAAAACTCCCATGCGTTCTCATCCCCCCTATGAAAGCCTAAACCCCACCACACTTGAAGCTACCCTACCCTACAATTGTTAATATCACTCAAGTCTCATACCCTCCTGGCAATTACCCTCTTTTTTCCTATTCAATAATACATTATTATATATCGAGCATAGTATGTACATATATATGATGATGGCCTATGTATAATATACTATACTTTTATGCTAGCTTACCTCTTTTTAGGGAATTTCTACTGCAAATATTAAAACAATTCACAAATCCGTACACGTACCCCCCCTGCACACACACACACACACACACACACACACACATATATATATATATATATATATATATATATATATATCATTGCTATAGTAATAATGACCTCTAATAACATGTATATATCGAAATGAGACTCCTTTTACAAATATATACATAGATGGAGGACACAAGATATAAAGCAGATTGCTCAATTTCACATATATAGAGGGAAGCATTACGCTAGCTGATTTAAAGCATTGTTCTCAAGTATATAGTCGAATCCCATAATCAAGTACTGATGATTAAGATTATCGGCTGAGCACCTAGCAAGCTTCTTTTAGCTGATCTTTCATTATTATCATTGAAAAATTTGTAAATGATGATGTATAATATAATTTATGTTCTCAATTTATAGAAAAAGTTTAGTATAACATTTTAAAATATTACATGTTTTTACATTTATAATTAACACCTATTTTTAATTCTTTATCTGTTATGCACTTACTGGCAAGTTTTCTTTATATATAAATTTCACTGATTAAATTACTTCAATATATAAGTTAAGGGTTTCATTAACAAGTAATTGAAGATTTTGTATATCGAAAACATTGAATAATATGCTAACTACTTGCAAAGAATGTCGTGGAGACATCGGAAGAAAATTATAAGGGCCCAAGGGAAGGTCAAAGGCTTCCTAGAGCGATGCACTTTTGCCGTTTTTTCAAATACTGTTTTTATTCAATATTTTTCAGTTTTATTACAACTTGTATCCTTAGTATCATTACTTTATCAATTGCATTGTATTGTTGATCCCAAGTTAGAAATGCAAATATGCATCATTCAGCTTGTGAGAGGGTGTTATAGTATGTAATTGAGATTAGAAATTAATTACTTAGAATTGGTTGAATTAATTAGATATTAGTTAATAATTAATTACATTTATTAATCTATATAAATTTGTATTTCACTTGTATTACTCACTTTTTCGACTATCAGTAAAATTCACCTTTTGCAATTTCTCTGCACTTTCTCAGCTCTCTTTGCTCTGCTATGATTTTCAACATTTTTGGTGGATAACTTTTAGTTTTTAATAACAAGGTTCTTTAGTTAGCAAAACTCGTAAATTATATATATTGTGTCTCTATCTAAATATCTTCCCCATCATTACAAAAAGTGAAACTAGGAATGTATTCCGCTTTGGTATGAAAAAGTAGCAGCCTGCAGCCAACACCAGGATTCGCTATGCTTTTTAGTATTTACATGACTTTCTTCTTTTATTTTATATATATGCTAGGTAATTAACAATTAATTAAGCAGAAAGAATAAGCAGTCACTTTCACTAGAAATATATTAAAGTTAATGAAGTGTTTCCACTGAGGTTCCCACTCCCAAAGTCAGCACAATGTGCGGGTTGGTTTCTCAAACGAACCTCCTCACTTTAACAGACATGCTGCCCCCCCTCAAATGCGACCGCAATCATTCTAAAATTCAAAGAGGCATCGATGGATATATCAGACGTTTTGATTTTTTCAAAATTAAAAAATACTATAAAACTAAAGTCTTGCTATCTGACAGCTATCGAACCTTTGCTAGTTAGTAATTCAGTACATTATTTGACAAAAGCTGGTGGAGCGAATTAAGAGTTATCATAAAAATGCAAGTAGAATGTTTTTGGTCAGATATTTTACTACAATGATTCGACATTATTATTAAACTTTAAGTACATGAGTACTTCAGGTAATTTTAACTTTTTTCAACAATCATATTTGAATTTTGAAAAATTCTAATATAATTCTATCAATTCTTTTAAAATGTGTAGTAATATTCTAAAACTTAAATAGGAAGAAAAAAATCTTAAGTTCATTAGAAGTAAAACGTTACTGTATCTTTAAATATATGCTACATTATTTATATAAATTATAAGCTACTATTACCTCTCATTTTAAGTACAAATTTTAATAATTTTAATGCTAATCGTTGTGATTCTATGGATAATAAATTTTTTATACAGACTTTTTTTTAGTAATTATGCATGTCCAATGCCAAGAATAATTGTAGCAAGTATTTCAGTAAATAATTAATATGTTAAAGATATTTTCATGAATATATAATTACATTTTTAATATATTTTACCTTCTACATTTATTTAAAGTTTAATGAATTATTTAAATTATCTCTATCTAAAAAAAATCTCATATAACAATGATTCATCGCTAGCATGACAAACATGACTCATGTTTATATCTCGTTTTTTTATTAAAATAAAATAAAAATTTTATTGTATACCTAAATACCATATTTCAATATTATTTACCGATTTGTCTCATTTTTCATACATTAAGGAAATCGGTTTAGGCTAAATCAATTTTGAATATGTTACCAATTTCCCAAAAAAAAATAATAATAAATGATGAATGCTTGAATAAAAAAAAAAAAAAGAAACACTAATTAACTAGAAAAAAAAGACGGAATACTTGATTAAAATAATGATGAATATTTTTTGTGGTTTGGGGTAGTATAAACCTTTGGTAAATAATAGGGATTTGACTATAGTCATTGAATTAACTGCTCTTATTAACAATGGTCATGTGCCCAAAGACTGCACCACTGAGGTTGAAGTGGAATCGGTTGGAAGGGCACTCAGGACATTTATCCATAATTATAGTCATCACGACTCACGTCAAACATATGGATGAGTGTAAGCACTTAACTTTGTAACACACATTGCACCATTCCTTATTCATGAATAGAATCAGACCCCCTGCCCCTCCCCGTGCCCTCAACGGCTTCACTTCCATCAATGTGTCATACCCATATGCCTTACCTCCATTTCCCAGTTACACACACACACACAAAATGAGTCACAGTTATCGACAAAATCTTACTAATAAGTAATAATATAATTTCCATTCATTAATAAATTGACACAACTCTAATATTTAAATTTTAAACACACATACACACTTGTATTTATCATGAAAAAAAAAAAGTCACACTAAATTGATAAAGTGATTTTTAAAGTATTTTCAGAAACCCACCATATTGATTTCACAAAAGTAATTTTATGAGAATTTAAAAAATATTATATACATCTTATTAAGTACTACTTATTTTAAGAGAGAAAATACTAAGTATCACTATGTGTCTTTTTATGTATTTATTTATATCAATATTCTAATTAGTATAATTAAGGGTATGTTTGGTATGGAAAAAAAATTAAAGTGAAAAATTTCATGAAATAACTTAATAGTAAAAATTATGTGATGTGAATATAAGAGTGGATTGAATAACTTAATACTCATCATTGTTTTAATTAAGTATTCAGACTCTTCTCTTTTTCAGTTAGATAGTTTTTCTTTTAATTCAAGTATTTGTTATTTTTTTTTATTTTTTTAAGAAATTGGTAACATAAAAATCAACTTAGCCTAGGCCAATTTTTTCTAATTACGAATAATAGGATAAATCTATAAATAATATTAAAATAAGGTATTTAGGTATATAATAATTTTTTTTATTTTAGTAAAAAAAATCGATATATCTTATACTAAATACATATAACAAGATATGCTTTTATATAGGTGTTCTCAAATATAAGAAAAAGGTTCATTATGTGTCATTAAACATGCATTATCTCAATAATGTTTATAAGCTATCATTATTTACTTGTTTAACTAGAGAAAAGTCGCATATATGTTTGATTAATGATATTTAATTTAATGCTTAACTAGAGACCTTTTTATTTTCATACAAGAATATCTTAAGAAGGAAGACCAAATTGAAGACCAACAACAGTGAGCCTGAAGCGGTCAGAGACCAGCCTGACCCAAGCCAGTTGTGGTGTTGATGGCGTTCCCACGAGCTTTCTCCCCTTTAGGGTCGCACAAGTACACACAGCACTGACAGCTATATTCTGTTCTTTCATGTTGGAGAGTGCACGAGAGAATCTTCAATAGATCCCACTGCATATCCACCCGCGCACTACCATTTGGGTCTGCTCCTATTCCTCTGATCTCTGGTCTCCTCTTTAGGCATTCTGCTTCTGAATGGCACTGATCACTACTGTTGCATTCAGCTGTCTATTACTCCTCTGCACGAGTGTTCTCAGTGCCCTACTTTTAGAGGGAGTACTGTTGCATTCTAATTAAAAGATCAGTACAAAAGTAATATTAAAAGTCGCAATATTTTAAGTATTTGTTATATCTCGCAAACGAGGACTAAACATATTTAAACGGTGCTAGTAATTTTTATATTATGTTCTCAGGTTATAATTCAAGATATAATAAATGTTAAAATATAATTTAGGGGTCATTAATTTTGTCCCTTTGCGTGTCATTGACATTTAGCTAAAACTCTAAACATTAAACGTCAAAATATAATTTTAGTTTCTATATATATATATATATATATATATATATATATATATATATATATATATAATTGATTTTAAATTTAGTTTCTACACGAAAAAATAAAATAAAATCAGTCCTTATACGTATATCTCTACTGTTAATAGGAGTTGTAGGTATGTGAATCTTTTGTGTTTAATAGAGATAATTTTACTATCTCACTTGTTTAAGTGGCTATCATGTGGTAAATATCAGATAATAAAATGTATATTAATGTCAAATTATCTCTATTAACTATATACAATTCATGAAATTATAACTCCACTTAATGGTAGAGGTTTCTTTATAAATAATTACAGGTGTATTTGGTTTAACTTCTGGGATAAAGTCTTTTGAAGGGAGATCTTTTAAAAGAAAGCCTTTTAAAGAAATTATTTTTAAAAGAATAATTTTTATTTGGTTTGAATATGTCAAAAGTAAGTTTAGGAGAATAATTTTTATTTAAATAGGTTAAAATAAAATTACTTTTGATTGTTGATGTGAGAGTAATAATAAGATTTCTTCTCAAATTTTTTTTTTTAGAATAAAAAATAACTTTAAGGAAACTTCTTTTAAAAAGTCTTTATACACCCAAATATATTAATTATTATACATTTTCATTCTTATTCTAATAAAAGATCTTCAGAACTTTCAAAAAAATAACCAAACGGACCCACATATGTAGAGGTCGATTTAAAAACTTTTTTTGGGTAGAACTAAATTCAAAATAAATGAGACATATAAAGATTAAAATTATATTTTAACCTCAATATTTCTTTTTTCTTTTTTGGTAATTTGACCTTAATATTTCTAATGTCATAATATTTGCTGCCGCAATTATACTGGGTTTATTTCAAAACATAACTTTTTAAGAAATAATATGATGTTTTGAAAAAAGGCCATTTTAGCGCTGACAACTTCCTCGACAGATCATTCCATATGTCATTATTTGAAGCAGCAATTGTAAATAAATAATTAACATATTTGATAAAAAATTTATTTACCTAATGTGTAGAAGCTTTATATATTGAATCTATTAAAATAAAATAATTACCTAAATTTATGTCACTTAATTATTTTATATTTAAATTATATATATATATATATATATATATATATATATATATATATAGTGCTGGAATTTATTGGATCACATTTGAGTTGTGAAATTTATTACTTTGTATATTTTTGGGTAGAATTCAGGTTATATTTTGGGTTGGTCTAGTTTAACATAAAGTTAAATAACTTTTTATAAATTATATTATTTTAAAAAATTTGCAATAAATTAGGTAATTTTTATACTTCAATTAGTATACTTTATTTAATATGAAATTATTTTTGTCTTGATATAATTTAATTTATTTTAAAATATGTATCACAAAATATCTTAAAAATTTTGTTTCTTCTAAAATTTAATAAATTTTACTATACATAATATCTAAATTTTTATATGTTGCATAAATATCATGTTAATCTGGCCTGACCCAATCATTAATTGGATAATTTTTGAGCTGGGTTTAACTTTAAAGAGAGGCCTAATCAAAAAATTGGCTCAGGTTTAAATTCATCAGTTTAACTTGACCCAATCCTACCTTATATATTCTTAATATTTTCTTAAAGAATATTTTATAGCTTTTGTTTTAAAATTAACTAAAACATTTTTAAGAAGATATAGAATTATTCATCAAACAATATAAAATTCTTAAAAGTGTAAACTTTACCTCTTTCGTTCTTCCGGTTAGTTTGAGATTCAGAATGTATAAAGTTCTGGAACTAAACGCTTTTATGGAGGTAACTGCTTGCAAGGATATGGATTTGCAAAGAGTGACGCCAACATTACATGTGAACCGAGTAAGCGTGGCAAATTAAAGGGTTGTGGTCCAAATTCGTGTTCTACCTGTCGGATTCTGTGTTGGACGATGTTATTATGAGTTTTGCTAGTTTGCAATTAATACAGTTAATCAAATTAGTGAAATAATTAATTATATTATTTTTACGTCGGTTAAATAATTATATAAGTTTGTAGTTTATAATAATGTGAAAATAAGCAATTAATTAATTAAGTTTGACAATTGATTTTTGTTTTCTAGAATTTCCAATTATCCAATATGTGAAATATTAATCTATCAAAATATGGTTAGATACTTAAGCAGAATTCTTTCAATAACTCTTTTGATATATATATATATATTCAGAATCATATATTTAAATGATTTGAGTTTCTTTTACTTGGACTAATTCTTTATAGATAAGTTTGACAATTGATGAATGATGCATGAATTGAAGAGAATATATATAAATATGGAAGCTCTTGATATTATTGATTGTGATGCAATTGATTGCACTTCGTGACATAATTTATTGATGACAATCGAAATTCGAAATTAACTATCTTTTATATGATTTGAGCTTGACTGTAATGGTTTTTGGTAATTGTTGGAACTTTTTTAATCTATACTATCAATATATATTTGAAATTTATTAAATTTTAATTAATTTATCTTGAACCAAGTGAATTTATTATAGAGATAAAGCTTTCTTAACTTGACTTTTTTTTATTTATAAGATTCAAACTCAAAACTTTACCTAAAATAAATAAATATTAAATTATTTGAGTCAACTAATTGTTAATTTATTGTTGTGAACTTTGTATTTATATGCTGAATGAAAAAAGTGATACTTAATATAATACTAATTTATTATAACGAGTGTGATGAAAATAATTGACATATTTTTTTATCAATGCTACACAGTCAAAATCTTTGCATAAATCATAGTGATTGTAATTACATGAAATGAAATTGTATAGCCCTTAATTATTTATCCAGTGGATAATAATCTAGTCACATCATTCTCACGATTGAATTTTAACAGAATTTATAGTTCTTTGACTTTTTTGTTTTTTTGGATACATGAGTTGATATCGTTATTAACTCTAAATAGCTTTGATTATTACTTTTTGTTTTCAAAAATAACTAAGAAGTATTTTAAAGAGGTTACGGTACATTTGTTTCAACTTTTTCTTTTTTAACAAAAAGAAAGTGATTTTTTGACTAAAAAAATTATTTTTTTAATAGTTAAAAAATCATATTTTCGCAACCTAAGTAGAAGAGTATGGCTAATTAAATAATTTAGATAGGGATAGCTATATTTCATGTCATCATATTCTACCTTGGCTGAAGTGAAAGTGGTTCATGACGACAAATTGCAATCACCGCTTTTATGCATTGTTATCAAGAGTAGACCCTATAAGCATTTATTTCAAGTTTTAATTTAAAAAAATACAAAATACCAACAAATATATAGGGAGAGGATTCCCGTGTGACAATTAAAGAAAAGAGACAAGTAGTAGTAGGTTCTATTGATAAATTTACAATTTAAGTGTGTAAACTTCGAAAAAAAAAAATGCTTTTATTTCTTACATTGTTATGCTGAGTTTAACTAAAATTCTGGTTAGTTAAGATTTAACTCTTAAAAAATCAAGTTTCTTAGAACAAGCATTGAATTTTATGTTCATGAATAAATGAATAGAGAAGCTTAACCATAGGTAAGAGATAAATTACCGCAAAAAAAGGTAAGAGATAAATTAATTTTTACAAAATTAATTTCACTCACTAAATTATAGATATAATTAACGTAAGAATAAAATTAGAAAAAATTGTCAATAACATTTTGATATTTGAAATAAACAAGCAATTTAAAGCATGAAAAAAATCCTAATTAAGTGGACTGGTATTATAAAATAGAGGGAATAATAATCATCAAAATAAATCAAGGTTAACTCATTTGTTTAAGTTGGTGATGCCAATCTAATAATGAAAGAGATGCTGCATGCAGTCCATTAATGCACATTATTAGTACGTAATAATAATGTTATATAGAAACCAATAATATCCACTGACCGCAAATTGCACGCATATGTTGGTTGTTTAAAGAAGTATGCATGACAACGCTAAACAGCGATGATCAAAATGTTGAAAAAGAGGGGAATGATAAGCAGTGGAATCAAATCAATTACCACTTGAATTGGTACGAGGGGCGCTATTCCTCCTCATGCCCCAACACGATGTGAAAGGCTTTTGAGATTTTGACAACAAGAACAAACCTTATATATGTGCCTTTCATGGATGAAAATATTGAAGAGTCAAAAACTTTGTCATAATTTAGTTGCCGCAATTTAGTTTTATGAATAATGTAACATGATTATTAATTAACTCTTGGATGAATAAACAAGTTATGGCATTTTATTTTATCCAATAATTAACATAATTTATGTGAAAATTTATTATAATTATCTCTTTTTAGTTATGTAGTATTGTTTTTCATAGATACATTTGTTTTCTTTTATGGTCTAAAGCACCAATATCTATGATTTATTGGACTCTAATTAATTTGGTTTGAGCCGAGTCGATCCACTATGGGAGTAAAGATTCTTAAGCATTAGTTTTTTTTTTTTTTTTTCACAAGGTTTGAACCTCAAATTTTATTTAGAAAAAATAAGTGTCTAATTACTTGAATTAATCAAATATTGATATATTTATTTTCGCACTAACGAGTATGTGCAATTTATTTTCGGTCATATTGATCGCTTATGTTTAGTCATCTTCAATATGGGGACTTCGGTTGTGGCAGGCAATGAATCTTAATTAAACATTATTAGTTAGTTCGTATGGATATGCTTGTACACTTGGAAGTTCTATAGGATGTTAAGTGTAGACTTGGTTTGGACCCTCTATCTGCATGCAAAGTTGAGCCTCTTGGAATAGTCTTGGTAGGCATATTTCACTATCTAGCTGCCTATAATTGGGAGGACAAGACTCAGTCGCAGCATGATTCCTCTCATTTAGGCAAGAGTGGTGGGTCAATGCTTGAATGAAAGCGTTACCTTGCCAAAAAAAAAAAAAGGAACGATTCATCTTTATACATATGGATATTACATAAAAACAAAGATGAGAAAATATCTATATAATGTTAAATTTTTAGAGGTTGTGCATAAACAAGATGGCCCGGCCCCAAAATGAACCTTTGGAGTTTGGAGGTGATTATTCGAAAGGGAACAAACAATGAAGAGCAGAAGTTCCTAAAAAGAAAACCTAATTTGTTGCTAAGATTTGGTGTGAATCACGTTGAAGAAGTTTTTAAGTGTTCCTAAAATTTTTTTAAAAAAATTGTGTTCTAATAAATTCATAGTTCAACACTTTAACTATTGCATTAAAAATATAATGAAAGTGAGTAATAACTGAGGTTTTAAACTACACGTGGATTAGGGTATAACTTTTTTTTCCCTTACTTTGAGACCTAAATAATTTTTCATTATATTAATCATACTTAAGTTGCTACTAGCGTGTGCTTCATCACATGAGATTGGTGGACCATATGTGGGTGAAGTGATAGATATGATCTTGATGTTAGCAATATGAAATTATGATTTACGCACATAGAATTAGTTGAAGTTATAAACAACTTTATTTTTTAGGAGAAGGTGAATTTGAATCTTAAAGAGACAACTCTTGTAAAGGGAATATATAATTCTTGCACTTTGCAATCGAACGATAACATTGCATTTAACTTTAATATCCATACTTATTTGAATTATTGTTATCACATGTTGATTTGAATGTTTATACACTATATTAAAAAAAAAAATCTTTTACAGAATTCCATCAACCATCGTAATATAGCGCTGTATTAGAAATTACAATAGTAGAAACTAAAACAAAAACTTAAGCTTTATATTGGTCGTACGAAATCTTTGGCTTTTGGGTAAGCTGTGGGTGGAATTCAAAGAATACTCTTTCAATAAAATAATACTATGTTTGTGTGTGCATATGTATTAGGCCAGATGCGCGTAGAATATCCAATATTCTCTTTTATCTTTCTTTTCGTTTTAAAAAAAGTGTAATAAAGCACGTTCTCCTCTTACAAACTTTCAAGAATGTGAATGAGAGTTAAACACTACATGTCCAGCATTAGTTCGTTGATAGGGATCGTAGGTTTGGTCATTTTCGATAAGTCCAAACCCCAAACTCCTAAAGTAGCTAATTTGTTCTGTTCCCCACCTAAAATCTTTTGCTGTTTTAGGATAGGATAGAATTCAACAATGTACATTAACGGACTAACAGTGAAGCCAATATCTAAGCTTGAGTGAGTGAAGTGCATTTCATAATTGTTGTGTTCTTTTTTTTTTTGGGGCGGGGTGGGGGAGCTTGGCCTATTTTGACCACTTTATTTGCAAATTACATATGACTTGCTCACATGTATATTCTCACCATACTGATTAGTTAATATTAAAATTATAAGAGACTTAAAAAAAATAAGAAATTAATAATAAAAAATAAATATAATCACATCATGTGTAAATTGCATATAAGATAATTCTTTTCTGAAAGCCTTTTTTTTTAAAAAAAAAATATATATTGATAACACTAAAATTTAAACTTACGATTACATGCATATATTACTTAAATTATTTACTATTAGTCCATTATTAATGACTCCCTTTTTGAGAGCTCATAACCAAACAAAATCAGCAGTTTTGGTCCCTTGGAAAGATCCCTACCCCTTTACGTGCTTTGCCTCTTGGCATGATTTTACGATCGCTAAAGCTGCAAGATAAAACCGACTAGCTAGTGCTTCTTTTTTGCTTTTATGTTTGGAACTTCTGGCACATAAATGTTAGTCCACCCACACCAGGCCACAACACTTCAACTATGCTATGCAAGACAAACACAAAAAGTCACATACTACATTTCTTTTGGTGATTTTATTTTCACATGCCTTGCTCAAAATGAATCGGTAGGAAGTGAGAAATTTTGTTGGAATTTAATTATCAGAATATGATATATTCATTAATTTTTAGAGGAATATTTCGTAGCTAGAATAATGTAATTAAAATTTTTAATAGAAATTATAGTGATGGTTAGATAATATAAAATGGTGGAATCTATTTACTTGCCTAAAGATTAATAAGAATACCATATCATTCTGATAATAAAATTTTAGTTATCTAATAATTTTCTAATTTTCAATGAATAAGTGGATTATAATATTTTATTTTATTCAGTAACTATTCATAATTTCTATTAAAAATTTTATCAGTACCTTTTGGCTGTGTAACATTATTTTTCTTGGAATGGACTGAGCATTTAAGTAGCGAGCTTCATGAAAATCCTCGCAATTAAGTTGCGTATGCCATGATCTAAAAGGGAAATCAAAAGTATTAATAACTGTGTTTTGATGCTAATTTTTTCTGTCTGGACCTTTTTGACTATACTACATTTCTTTATGATTACGGCTGTAGGAATTGAAGTCATCGTCATGGATATCAATCTTGACAAAAATCTCTTTTTCTGGGTCTCTCCCTTTCTCTGTCTGTTTTGCTTTACCTTTAATAATTCGAATCCCAGAATGTTATTATATTATTGTTCCAACGTGGTCTCACCCTAAATCATTACTTACTTTGAATAATTTTGCATTAGTTTCGTATATTGATTTTACTTTTGAAATTATCCTTGAATGAGAGAATAGAAACAGTGATAGCTCAATGTGAATTCAAAGAGCAAATTATATACAAGTATAACTTAACCATTTGCCAATCTCGCAGCTCTAGTGATTTGCTCATCTTTATTCCATTGAGTTGTGTTAGGGTGTTTATACACTCGATTTTTTTTTTTTAATTTATTAACTTAAACAACTAAACAAATATTGAAATTGTTTTGTAATTTTCATTTTTCGTCATGATTTTTTTTTTGTAATCCTTTTTTTTTTTTTAAATTTTGGTCAACAAATTGTTTTGTAATCTAAATACTATCATTGTCAAGCACTCCAATACTCAAAATAAGACCATTAAAATTGGCCAATCTATTTGCATGATCGGCTTATTAGTGAAAATTAAATGAGTTGAGCTTCAAAACCTTGATCTATTTTAAACGAGCTAGCTCGACGAGTAATTAAGTTGACCCATTTGCCCATTTGTTTTTTTTTCATATATTTTTTTAAAAAAATTATTGCAACTTAAATCTGATTATTTAGTTTGTTGAACTTTGACACTTCAAAATTTGAATTTGAATTTTGATGTTTAATTTGTTTTGAATTTATGTAATTTGAATTTAGATAATGTTTGTTGAACTTGAACTCTTGAAGTTTAGATTTGAGTTCGATTATGAAATATGTTGAATTTTGACATGTACGTGAGATTTTAAATATGAAATTTGATGTATAGTTTGCTTTGAATTTATGTAATTTAATATGTAGTGTGTTAAGATACTTAAATTTGATTAGAATTAATTGAGCTGTAATAGTGTTTATAGATTTTAATTTGAAAAAAATTAAAAAATTATCCATTTAGACTCATAAATAGTCTTAAATGAGTTGGGCCAATATTATATCAATCCTAATACTTATTATAGAGTTGACCCATCCCATTTAATTTATAATCTAAATGAATTAGGTATGAATGAACTCGAATAACCTGGTTAATAACCCTACTCAATAGCAATTCCAATAGTTGAGACATAAGATAAAATGATAAAATATTATAACCTACCTCGATCCCCTCCCCATCCCCAATCTCCTTTTCCTTGAACCCAAACAGGAAAAAAAAAAAATAATAGCAATTCCCTATTTCATTAAGTTGTCACAAGGTTGAGAGGGCATTCCATCCAAATTAAATCGAGTAATTTATACTGTCTTTGTTCACCGTTATTGTAACAATTTATTGAAATAGGCTAATTTTGCCGATAAATAATGAGATTAATTTTGGTATATTGTCAATATAAAAGAGTTTTATATTATTATCTAATTATATACTATTATATATAAAACTTTTGAGTTAATGGATATAAGAGTCATATATATATTAATATATGATTGAATATTAAATTATTTTACACTAATATTATATCAAAATTAAATTGATAACTAATAAAATAGAAGTTGGTTGGATTACTTGTGACCGTGTCCATAAGCAGCTAAACTCAGATATATTGCAATCTCTAGGTACATAAGTACAACCGTATGAATTTCATCTGATATAACAGAAAATAATTCAAATCGGATTACCTGAATTAAAATGGAAACACCTATGTAATTGCACGGAACTCTCGATCTCATATGGACACTGACGAAGTTAAAGGCCGAAATTTCATGCTAAAAAAAAGGGGGGGGGGAGTCTATATATGTTGACTTATACCGTAAAATTTTATGAAATTAAACCAATATTTTTTTATATTTTTAAAAATTGCAGAAAACATTTTTTATTGTAACTTTTCGCTAAACAAATATGACATATACCTTGTAAACTTTTTTCAGACAGCACACCTCCTCTGTACATATTTTTGTAGAGTTCTACACTTAAAAAAAAAAAAAAGGAAGAAAAGCACAAATAATGGAACGAAACTAGGATTTGGTCCCAAGATTTCTCTTTATTTTTTCATTAGAAACTAGAGATTTTATCTCCTGGTCATCTATACACCTTTGTTATCATTACTTTTTCTTCCCTCTCGCAATGTTCTCTTCTCGAATCATGTACAAAATTGGTACTGCTACATTGTAATCGATGAGAAACGGGTCCAAGAACTCAGCCCCATATAAAGACAAAATAGTACACAAACAAGAGTTTTAGAAAACATGAATGTTGACTTAATCAAAAGAAGAAGCGATCAAACGCCCAAACGCATTAACTCGGATAAAGACCATACGGGTTGGTGAATGATCCATGCTCTTATCTTCGTGGGACATATGCTTCATGCATGCAGAGAATATCCCGCCCAGGCTGGTCCACTATCATACAGTATAATTATCCACACCCAAAATCCCTTTTTTTTTTGGGTTAAAAATTCACATCCAAAATCTCATGCCTGTTTTATATCAGTGAACACATTTAAGTTTTATATTATCATTGTCTATTATTTGAGAGTTAATGTGATATAGAGTTAGAATAAGTACCTGAATTTTTGACAAAAAAATAAAAATTGTTGTTAGATGAAATAAAACAACATAATTTATTTACCCAGTCTGATAAATAAATTCACACAAATGCATCATAATACATACAACTTTCACAAAATGTATACATAAATTATTAGTGTAAAAGAAGTGTGAGATTAGGAGAGTGAAGCAACAACATTCTTCAAGTAATGTTTTACACATAACAATTCATCATTAAATACAACATTTTACTCATATATACATATAATACATTATCTTATCTCAACACTCGCATACTTTATTACTCACCCACATTCATATAAGTGTCCCATGTCTAAGTGCGTGTTTGTTTCCACATTTCATTTCCTAAACCGCCATTCCTAAGCTTTGAGCATAGAGCCTTTTTGTTTGGGTGTTTTTACATCCAATCTCTTTGAACGTGATTCAACTCTTCAACCACCATTCAACTGGAAGTGAAAAACTCTTGCTTTGGCGTTCAATTGTAGCCGTTGAAGCATTAAAGATAAGCATTTATTTTTCAATTGCCATTATCAACCTTCTTCTCAATATTGAAGAAAAACAACTCTCCTGGGATGCAAATGGGTAGAGAACGGCATAGAATTGTTGCAGGTTGGAAAAGCTCATCCCCACTTGTGATCTCTCTATCAGATCCTATCTATATTATTTTTATTCCTTTTTTTAATTTCCTTTATATATTTAGTGGTAGATTTTGTTATTTATAATTTAATATTAATAAGTTTTATTTAAATATGTTTAATATTTAATTTATAATATTTGTGTAATATCTTAAAATAATGTTTATATAATTTTTTTAAAATGATACTAATATAGTCTATTTAAATATCTTCAAAATAAAAATAAAAATAAAGAGTAATATTATAAGTATAGGATTATACTCATGTCCTTTTCAATAATTATATATCTAAAAGTGATTTTGATTAACATTATCCAAACAACATTCATTTTGTCATAATCACTTTTGAAATGAAAGTATCCAAATATAAATGCATGTTGAAATCAACTCATTTTTACTCAAATCAATTTTGGCAAAATCAAGTTAACACAAACTCCAGTTTGCAAACACTAATCCAAACACACACTAAGAAGTATGAGTTTAAATTAAAATCATTTCCCTTTTCCAATTCAGGATTGCATCCTCCCTTATCAAAAATCCTTGATCAATGTTTCTCTCTGTCTCTCTCTTCGTTTATTAGGTTTACCACTTTTGCAATCCACATTCATGGGAGTGACAAAGTCCCCCATTTTTCCATTCTCTTTAAAGTACCGCTAGTGGTGGTGGAGGGGTCCCAAACTGGGGACATGCACCACCAACATGATACAAGGTCTACTTGAAGTTGATCGTTTTGCTCAATATTGAGAAGATGGTATTGGAATCTTTCGGGTGAGGGCAAAAGTTACTCCAAAACTCTTCCAAAGCTGACAAAGAAGATTCCAAGTTGATGATTATCAACATCCTCAATGCCACTATAGATGACGCATGGTGGTGACCATTCATGCTTCACAAGGGCTATTGCTAACTCTAAAGTCTCAACTAAATGTACACATTCAAAAATCCACTTGATGGGGCATGTCTTCAGTGCTTTTAGCATATATGTATACTATAGTCTATAGTCTATGCTATACATATGCGTTTGACACTAGATGCAACCGAAGGATGCTCATCAAGCTCAACTAATAGATCATGCAAGTGGATATACTAGTCTCTAGTAGGGAGTCTACATGAGCGGCACTAATCATATATCATATAGTAGAAACTCAATATATAGCTTTAATTTTACAATAGCGAACTCTCATCAATTTTATATCTTTTGGTTCCAACTTAGGGGTCCCAATATATATGGAATTTTTTTTTTCTTTTTTGGGATAAATGCATATGTGAAAGTCATCACTATGCAGAAAAAACTGTATTAGTTCTACTCAAAACTGATTTTATTGACACATCGAAGCCACCTCATGCTAACTACACTATCGTAGCCTACATATCCCTTTTGCCTGTTGCAAATTATTCAAACAAAATATAGTTACTAAGGCTTTTCTTATCACGTTTTTAAGTTTTGGTTTTATGAGATTTTCCCACAGCTGTGGCAAACACTAATTCTTACTCGTTCAATCTTTTTAATAAAATTTAAATAATATCATTATTATTGTGTGTACCTTGTACATGGCAGGATCAACATGCGCGTCCCAGAATGATGCTGCAGAAAAACGAGTCAAGATAATAATATAAATTTTGATATTTGAATTGTAGGCATACTTGTGATGTTATATTATATAGCGGCAGCATAATCCATGCAGAGAAAATTCGTATCTATTCTTGTGTGCCATTCATCTCGGTAATGATAAAATATTGCACATGTATCTTTTAGTTAGATGCCTTATACCCAATCAAGATATTTTCATCCATTCATTCAATGTTTCTTTACGTTCTATGAAACAAAAAAAACTTGTGTGCAACTTTACTAGATTCGTTTATCACATCCAGAAAGAGAGACCCAGTAGTCTAATTTATTGGCTATTGCGCTGATATTTTGTTGGTGCTGGCAATTTGGACCGGTACTTCATATTCTAGATCAATTTTCAACCAACCAACGAATGGATATGAAGATTGAAACACGTTTTTCTTTCTGTTGTAGATCGGGCACTCAACTTTATGCCTTTTCATTTCATGCCTCGGTCTAGTTGAGCAATTGTCCTCATCATAGAAGGAAATAACATTAGTTTCAACCATAATGGTATTGTGTGTATATTGGATATATTTGAAAGAGACTGCTTTAGGAAGTAATTGAATGATTTTAAACACCGGACCGGCCAATCTTGAAAAACACAGGAATTAAACCTTTAAATCAATAAGTGCTGAACTGGTTAATTAAGTGTTTCAACCAGCTGTTAAAAGCTTTATTGACTATTAATTAACTTTTAATTTAAATATTTGACATGATAGTACAAGAAAAAGTAATAAATAAAAAATAATAATTATGAAAGAGTCATGCTACCCGGCTCGAATGGTTTGCCTGAAGAAGCTTTGCCAGATACAGTTAACACACATGTGACAAATTTTGAGTGACAGGATAAAAATTGTGAGTGATTAAAAAAAGAAAAAGGAAGAGGTGTTTATCCCATATTTTGCCACATAAATAGGGCAAACAATTTCTAGCAAGTTTTTTTAGTTAGGAATAAGTATTTTTCAAAAATATAAGTGCAACAAATTTTTTTCAAACTTATATTTGCTTATTAAAACTTGTATAGAATTATGTTTATTAGTTTAAGTATTATCAATATTTGGTTAATTAAAAGATAAAAGATATCCTCATACTTTTTAGGTGCGAAAATATTTTTCACCTAATGATATTTTCAGTCCAATTGGTCCTATATTGCCAATGAAAAGTTCACTAACATAAAGTCAAACTTACAACCGAGCAACACAATAATACAATTTTATTATTAATATCTACCGCCATAAATATCTTCTTTTCCAATTGTGGAGATCATAACGACATTTTCTCAATTGCAGTTTTATTTATTAATCGGGTAAGAATATTTTGGTATCGTTTTTTATTTAAAAAATAAAATTTTATACTCGTAAAACTTTTTTTGGGCATTCTTGCATAAGTCAATCAAGAAGGGACAGGGAGATGCATTAGTTCCAATAATTTTGATGTGTTAGTTACAATAGTCTTATATAGAATTATAACTTTTTAACATAAGATACATGAATTTTGAAAAATGTTATAAACATTTTGAAGTTAAAAAAATTATAAATATTTTACAGTTATATAATAATTCTTTTTGAGATTACAAGATCATATTTTACAGCATTATTGAGATTATTTGCCACTTTGACCCACTCTTTATGGGTAAAATTATTAAACATATGGTGATTTTATGACAAACAAGATTTGGATAAAAAAACGTTACAATCTTAAGAAGGATAAAAGATTAATTCTCAAAAAAAGTAATTGTTAAACAAGTTTCCTAACTATAATATATAGTATCTAAAAGTTTAGTTTCATAGCAATATTTTAAAAAAAGTGCTCATGTTAAAGACCAAAAACAACAGCCATTTTATGTTCGAGATTGGCTCTTGTTATTCAAGTCAGACAAAGGTTATTAGTATAGAAATGTTTTCTATTTATTTAGATTTGGGGTTAAGCTAGAAGTGATATAAAATTTTCCCCATTTACGTGAATATTCTTATAATCTTGAAAAATGAAATGATTTTTTATTTATAACGTAATTATAAATTCTTTTCATAAAATATACAAAATAAATACTACTAAAAAATTCTGGGGATGTATGACTGAATTTTGATTAGTTATTATTGATTTTGTTTTATGTTATTTGGTTCGGGTACAAGTTGAGATTTTATTTCATCCTTTGGGTTGCAATGTAGATGCACGCATCCAAGTAGAAGAGGGAAAGGTGCATGGTGAATGATCACATTAACATCTACGGCAAAAGACCAACAAAAAAAAAGACGAAAAAAGAAAATATCACGTCAATATCACTTGGTGTTCCTTTCTCATTTTCGTGTATCCTGATCGGGTCAGGCCCTCTATGTTACTCCGACAGGGCCCAAGTAACAGAATTATCGGGCCGTATAAGATCTTAAGCACCCCTTAAATTGGATCCAAAAGATGACCAAAAACCGTTGGATCCCAAAAAAAGAAAGTTGACCCAAAAGAAAGTTAAATGTTTGGCAATTGGGATTTTTTTTTTCATTTTTCTTTTTCAAAAAGAAATTCATTCAAAATCCAAAAATGAAAACTATTTTAACACGTTCTCAAAAGGGTTTTTGTTATGTTTTTATAGTGGCAACCTAGTAACTACAAATTACAGTGTGTCTTTGGTTGTTCTTATTAAATGCTGGAACTGTAAATTTGCAATACGGATATAAAGCTCAAATTGATCAAGTGGAGCTTATAAAATGGAAAACAAAAGGGACAGACCCAATTTCATGTGCGAACTGTATTGATGAAAGACAAGAATATTTTGTAGTTGAGGCATTGGCTTCATGGTGGATGTGTTTGCTTCTCATTAAGTGCGCCTAGATTTAACTTCAATCAGAGTTCGATTTGTGGTATATAATCCCCCTCCCCCCGGGTAAAGATGTGTTTGCGTTGATGCAAAGAAAAAAGAAAAAGACAAGAATATTTTCAATCGTACACGTGAAAAAAAAAAAATTAATGTTGTTGCTGCGGATGGGAAAGTTTGTTGGTTCCAAAAACATATTTCGAACGAAAACAATGAATGGACTTCATACTTCACTGATCTTGTTGTTTAAAAAGTGTTTGTGAAATTTCCTACGAAAACTTTCTAAGGCCCAAATCTAGATTTTGGGCTATTTCACATGTTGAAACATTGTAACAAAACCTTCGAGTTTGGTGGTCTTTGATTCAACTTATTTTAAAAAAATTTGATCTAAAAACCTTGCTTGTACTAAAAAACAAAATTGCTTGTAAAATGAAGTTATCAAGGCCCAAAAGGATCTTTTGGGCAATGTGATATAAACCATTGGTTTATCATATACACCTTTACTTAAAGTCTCGCATTTTACTTCTTATTTTTCTTCAATTATGTCACTAACATGTTCCTGAACAAGTGTTTCGTCCAAACAATTAACAGCCAGTGTCTGATACGTGATGAAGATACACAACATTCCTTGGTCGTAACTCGGAAGGGAAACTCTCACAATAAGCAAATTGGGCCAAGTCCTTGTTTCGAAGGATTATCTATCCATTTATTCTAAAATTAATGGCCCATTTTTTATGTGGAATTTATAGATTTTATTACTGCCTTTATGTAGAAGATTATAAACAACAAGAGAAAGGGGACAGGTTGCTTGTTCATGCGTGTTGGAAAAGTTGACTATAATATTTAAAAATTGATTGATAGTGACATTTAAGTTGAAAATATTAAAAGGAAAGAAGCTTGGAAACGAAACTTTGAATAAAGTAGATTTTAGCATCGATATATATTAAATTGACAGACGTGGAAAACTTAAATAATGAAATGAAACGACAAATTGCCAGCATAAATTAATGACACTAATAGTGGAAAGAGACACAAAAGCGACGGAAAGATCCAACCTACGAAATTAAATTTCGATCTTTGAATTGAATTTACCTTCCATACAAATTTGATATCAGTATATTGAAAAAGCTGTTATAAATATAACATAAATTTAAGCTCACAACTCATAATTTAATCAAATGTAACATAAAATTTTTAGTAATTCCAAGACAAGGTGATCTCTTTTGCACTCTTATTTTTCTTCGTAAAGATGCTAGTATTTTAAATAATTAGTAATTATTTTTTAAATGTATAACTTAAAACATAAAATTTAATAAAAATGATATTGATATTTTAAATGCGTAAAGCATGTAATTTAATCATATCTAAAAATTAATAGAGAATATGAATATTTCTAAAAATAAAGGCATAAAAAAAATTCTCTTATATTATATATTGAATAATTAACCTCTATGCAAGTTAATAAGCTTTATATTTCATTTTGGAGCAAAAATTCACTCCTTTCTTTTTTAATCAACTTATTCTAAATTAATTTTATTTTATATATGTAAAACTAATTTTTAACTATCTCACTTCATAAATATTCTTTCCTTTAGGCCTCTCTTCTCTCCCAACCCCATCTACCCAATTGCTGGACCAGAATTAGATGCAACTGCCTTTTTTTTTAATATATATATATATATATTGCTAATTCCCAAAACTAAATACACGATTATACTCGTGCAAGAAAATAAAAAATAAAAAAAGCAAAAAAAAAAAATGGGTGAAGGTAGAATGGGCCACGTGGTAGCTATCATGTGACGACTGCACTCAGAATAAGCAGAAAGCAGCCCCCCCAACAAGAGAGAGCCACGTGTCCACCTATCGTAACCCATTCCGCAATTAAATTCCCAACACTTCCAAAATATCCGTAATCCATTTTCCCTTCACTCACCCACTCTTCCCTTGACTTCCCCAATGGCTCGCCGCTCCCTCTTCCTACTCCTCCTCCTCTTCCTCTTCGCCGCCGTTACAACCGCCGTCACCGTTGACCACATCGACGAGGAAGACGACCTCCTGATCCGTCAAGTTACGGACGGCAACGATGAAGATCATCACTTGCTGAACGCGGAGCACCACTTCACAAACTTCAAGGCAAAGTTCGGAAAGTCCTATGCGACACAAGAGGAGCACGACTACCGCTTCGGCGTCTTCAGGTTAGTTGTAGGTAGTTAGTTAGTTGGATTACTGTTACTTTTTCAGTTTTTCTGTTATGTTAGTTGAGAAGTTGTAACAAATTGTTTTGATCGGTGAATGATATTATAGGACGAACCTGAGGAGGGCGATGTTGCACGCGAAGCTGGACCCGACGGCGGAACACGGTGTGACGAAGTTCTCGGATCTGACGCCGGCGGAGTTCAAGCGGCGGTTCCTGGGGCTGAAGCCGCTGCGGCTGCCGGCGGACGCTCAGAAGGCTCCGATCCTGCCGACGAGCGATCTTCCTGGGGATTTCGATTGGCGCGAGAAAGGAGCTGTCACTCCCGTCAAGGACCAGGCATGTATATTATTATTATTATTGTTGTTGTTGTTATTATTATTATTATTATTCGTGGATAATTTTATCTGATTTGATCTTTCTTTTTTGTGCTAAAGTTTCGAGTGAAGGCTCATGCTGATCCGTGAGGTTGTATGTATACTTCATTTTAATCCTTGAAATTAAAAAATCAACAATTTAGTCTTGAAAGTGTAAAATGTAATTCAAATTAGTCTTTAAGATGATATTTATATCCTGTAGGGGCTAATTTGAATCACCAAAAGGATTAATTTGTTGTGATTAAAAGTATTAAATCCTTAATTTTTTTTATTTTAAAGACTAAAGTAGGGTACGTGTATCACTTAAAGGACTAAAATGACCATAAATTTTAAAGTTTAAGCACTGGAACGTGTTTGGATGTGGTTGATTTTAGAGTATAGTTTAGGTTAAATTAATGATAGGTATGCTTATAGTTAGATTCTAGTAATTTTAAAAACTTTCTTTAAGTAAGATTTTCGTTTACAGAGAATGATGACATTTGCTATATCATAAGAACATATTTAAAAATTCATATGAGCTATAATGATTATTGTTTGTTAAATATGTTTTTATGATTTATTTTAATTTTTAACTTGGTCTCTATATTTTTGCAAACGTTAATAAGTAAGTATTTGTTTGAAAAATCTGAAATTAGGAGGATTCAATATATGAAATCGTAAGAACTAACACACTAATTAAATCTAAAGTTTATTTATTTTTCGAGCATAAGCTAAATCAAACATGTCTGTGGTTCTTTTTGGTGCTGTAGTTAAAGTCTTGGTTTGTGCTGTTAACCTTCTTTATTGTGGGAAATTAGCGTGATTGACTCTTTTGGAGTGGTTGATATCAGGGCTCGTGTGGTTCATGTTGGGCATTTAGCACCACGGGAGCGTTGGAAGGAGCTCATTTTCTGGCAACCGGAGAACTAGTGAGTCTCAGTGAGCAACAGCTTGTGGATTGCGACCATGTGGTTAGTTTCCTTAATGCCATATAATCTGTTTTCCCTTTTTGAAGTTGGATTTCATATTGTTCGTGACAAAGTATGAGCGTTCATGGACCTATTAATGTTACACACATCTTTTAGGGACAAAAATGATGTTATATTTCAACTCTTAAGGACCTATTTGATGTCCAAAACTTAACTTTCAGGGATTAAGTTAATGCTGCTAGCATTTTCAGGGATCAAAATGCATGTTTACACATAAGTCTTAATGAAATTGGTGTGGTTATGATACGGTTTATACAAGCAAGTTATCATGTCCCCAACTCTTAGTTTCTGAGAAATTTAACATAAGATTCCTACGAAGACGGTAAAATTGTCCACCATAATGATATGGTATAGCATTTGCCAAGAAAACATGATGAGTCAACATATACGAAATCATTTTTAAAGACTTACATTTTAATTTTTTTTCTGATAGGACACAATATCGGCATTTGATTTATGCAGCTGATTTTATCCAGTGGAAAAAGACAATGTTGTTGTTGTTGTATTATGAATTAACAGCTATGAATCTGTCACTTCCAGTGTGATCCAGAAGAATATGGAGCATGTGACTCGGGCTGCAGTGGTGGATTGATGAACAATGCTTTTGAGTACATACTCCAGGCTGGGGGAGTTCAGCGAGAAAAGGACTATCCTTACACTGGAAGAGATCGTGGCCCCTGCAAATTTGACAAAAGCAAAATTGCAGCTTCTGTGGCGAATTTCAGTGTGGTTTCCCTTGATGAAGACCAAATTGCTGCAAATCTAGTCAAGCATGGCCCTCTTGCAGGTACCTAATTGTTTCCCTTCTACCTCCCCAAAAGAACTAAATGCATACATATCCACTTGATCATCTCTTTCTTTGAAAGAACGATACAATACTGACTTTTGGCTTTGCTTGGTACAGTTGGTATCAATGCAATTTTTATGCAGACATATATAGGTGGAGTTTCATGCCCATACATCTGCGGGAAGATTTTGGATCACGGGGTTCTCCTAGTTGGTTACGGCTCCGCCGGATATGCTCCAATTCGGTTTAAGGACAAGCCTTACTGGATCATCAAGAATTCATGGGGGGAGAGCTGGGGAGAGGATGGATATTACAAGATCTGCAGAGGTAAGAATGTGTGTGGAGTGGATTCCATGGTCTCAACTGTAGCAGCTGCTGTACGTACATCTGAGAATTAAATACAATAAAGGAATGCCTTATTGTGGTTGTGTGACACTCTGAAACGCACTGCTAGAAGTTATCTCTATTTAGGATCAGGAAACTGCTATGCCTATGTTGGTTATGTATTATGTAAGTCTGTATGCTTGTTAGTCCAGTGCTGTTATATTTATGGCAACTTGGCCAGTAAGTGAACTGGAAAATCTTCAATATAAAATCTTAATAGAATTCCAATAATCTATAGAGCATATTGGGAAATATCAGTGTGACTTGATTGTGAAAATTTGCTGGAAGAGAATCGGGAAGAATCAGGTGGTGGAATGATTCTGTCAATGGTAGGAACTATGGTCTCCTCTCTTCCCCTCTCTTTTTTTGGGGTCTTGATAGAACTAATGCTATTTGAGCCTTATTGTCAGGAAATTTGACTAATATAGTTCGACTCAAGGGGGGTCCCTAATGAGAGTAGGGTTTAAATTTTTTTTTTTTTTGTGTAACTATGACTAGAAAGTCAACAAAGGGGAAAGATTGCTAGTATATTGTTTCGAGCATCTCGTTTTGGCAGAAACCTGACATGATGAGTTATGGTTATACAAGGGTTGTCGGCTTCTTAAAAGCAAAATTGGCATATTTATATACTCAGCATCTGGTATTAGTTCATCGTCATCATTAAGTGGCGCAAATCAAAATGGGAAGAAACTTATAACCATCTCGAACTTGTTCTGAAACTCTCCCCAGTGAAGCCTCGAAGCATCTAAGAAACAACCTTAGCGATTTCACAACCAATAACTGATCAACAATTATTGCGAGTATAAAGAAGTTACCTCCAGGCAGAAGTTGAAGTTTATCATGGAAAATACTTGATAACAAAAAAACAAATTAAGGTGCAAGGATATATGATGCGTATAGAAATACATTCTAATAGGAAAGAGGGAATTTCACGGCCCAGAGGGCATTTCACGACCCGTCCGTAAAACATATCATGGTACAAGTAGCTGCAACTAATGCATTGGTGAAAATGGAGCATTATATTTTGTCACTTATCCGCCCTGAATAAGATTTCCAAACAACAAATTCTTGAAATAATAATAATAATAATAATAATAATAATAAGGCAAAACCCTGAAACTGAGTTCTAGGGAGACAATTTGTCATCTATATTAACATCTGATTATCTGTTTTTGGCAGACAATCGACAACATAGAAATCCCCTAACACAATCCCCACGATAACCAAAAGATAAGGGGGATGCAGAGACTGCAAGAAAAGTGTTGTCCTTCCTGGTAAGGATACAAATAACTTAAAAGGGTTCAATTATTAGACTTGTTTTTTGGTACACAATTATTAGACTTTTATCACGTGACAAATGCAATATTAAATTTCAACAAGGTTAGATATGATTGGGTTGAACCAAGTACCAGCATCTAAAAAATTGAAGCAAACCTGCATATTATTTATTATTCAAACAAGGCAAACAAGTTTTAGGAGTTTTAATTTTCGATTATCACCAGTCAAAATAATACTATTGTTCTGTTTCTCAATGGACACTCAAGACTGGTCAAAACCTATTGTTAGAAATTCAACAGACACAAACATCACTTAAGGTGAGACAATCTGCATCCCTGCTTTGATGGATCTGTTGTCATCTTCTGAACATTCATAGCAAAAAAACAAAAGAAATGTCTCCTACTGAACATGAAGTTGCCAAACATCATTAAAAGGGAAATAAAACTATGGCGTGCCAAATGAAAACTACAAAGCTGTATCCTGTACTTGATCCAGTAATTAATAAAGGCAATCAATACCTTGTTTATCTTCTTTGTTTCTAGGTGTTAATTTTTATTTCTTTTTAAGAAAAAAGTTTTTTTTTTTAGTGTATGACAAAAAAAAAAAACCATTTTTTGATTAAAAATGACATGTAGTACGGTTATTGGGCAACTAAGTTAAGCATGAAAGATAGCTTAATTCATACACGTAAAAAGGTTTCAGTCAGTCCAAAATTTGAAGTTGGTATGTTGAATTCATTATCAAGTTTGAGTATGTTATTATCACTTACTTATTAAAGCTTAATTTGTACTCCCCAATCACCATATCATTCTTTAGGATGCTTGACTAACTTTTATTACTCCATTCCTCTATTTATAAGTAACTTTTTTAAAAGAAAAAATTGTCTCAAATTATTTATCATTTGAAAATATTTTGGATATATTATTGTCTTTTAATTTTACCCTCATTGTCATTACTTCAACTAAATCTAATAGTTATAATAAATAAGGTGAGAAAATAAATAATTTAGTTAAATAACCTATTTTTATTTATATTTGAGCCTATTTAATCATATCCTTCATATTCCTCTAAAAACTTTAAAAAATACTTATAGATGGACGGAATGAGTAGCTATCACAAAAAGGATAACCGTTCACTTGGTGTAAAGATAACATCAAACATAGTGTGCTTATATGAAAAATATAAGAGTCTATTTGGTTTCTAAATTTACCATTTTTTCCACAAAATCCAGCAAGCAGAAAATATAAAAAATAAAAATAAGAAATGAAAACAAAAAGCATACAAGCTTAAAGTTCTAAAACGTTAGTATTTTGGCATAATTGATTTTTGAAGTGATCTCGTTGATTTAGTGCAACAAGAAAATTATTTCAATTACATTTTCTAACCAATAATGAAAATAACATTGCAAATTCATTTTAAATCCTCTTTTGGTATATTTGAATTGAAAAAGCGCGAAACACATAATATATAAATTAACAGCTTACAATAAACATTATGAGGAAAAAACTTGTGAGAACGAAAAAGCTTACCCCCAATATCAGAATTTGTCTCACATTTGAAGAATATTAAAAAACAAGAAAAACTTGTAATATATATGAAGAATAAAGAGTCAAAACTTTTTGTCAAAATTAAGTTATCAAAATGATATAGCATGCTATTGACTATTAGATAAAAAAAAAATAGTTTTACCATTTTATTTTGGGTGTGTTTTTTGTGGTTTTTTAGGTTAAAAATTTACTTTTCTCATTAAAAAAATACTTTTCATATATTTGGATAATTTTTTAAAAAACAATTAGAATGTCAAAAAAGTTTGTTTTCAATTTTTATATAAAAGTTGAAAAAAATAGCTTATAAAAAAAATCAATTTTTATTTTTTTTAATTGTATATAAAATTTAAGTTTCGCAATTATTTTTTTTTAAAATTAAGTTGAAGCAAATAAACTCTTAATCTTAAATTTCTCATAATTTCTATCAAAGATTCTCATAAAGTTATTCAGACTAAGTAGCATTGCGCATATACAAAAGATAAACACAACTCAAAATCACATAGAATCCTAATATACGAAAAAACCTTAACAATACCTAACACCCAACAATAACGATAACTATAATCCATACAAACGTATCACAATATTTACCTTCATCAATCTACTCCATCCCAAAAACCAAAAGACGCACAACACGCAAAGCCATAGTTTTAGGGTCGTTTAATACATCTTATATGATAAGACTTAATAGTATAAGATGTATTAGAATTTTAATACTATGCATGCATAAAATATAGTATTATAGAAGATAATGTTATCATTTTACTATTACAAACAATTTTAGAATCAAGTAAAAGTCTAACAAGAAAAAAAATAAAACTATAATAAAAATGCTACTTTTTTATTTTTTATTATATACATTTATAATTTATGTTAAATGATATTTATTAATTATCTATATATTGTTAATAATTATTTTTTATTTTGATAAGATATAAAACGGATAAATAAATAATATTTTCTTTTATATATTTTAAATTACTGTTTGTATCTCTTATCGTAAAATATAAAAGAAAAAATTATAACCAAATGGTTTTTTAATTAATTACTTGATTATAAATGTTATTATTTAAATATATATAAAAAATGAGATAGCGAGAGAAAAGATAAATATTTATAAAATATTCAAATCCAATCTAGCGTAATCTCATATATCTAAACCTAAAATTATAATATATTATATTAACTTATTCTATCAAATCTAATATAGTGTGTCATTGTGTCAATCATTTTAGGGATTTTTTTTATTTTTTCGAAAAAGTATCGTTTTAGGGTCATTAAAAAGAGAAAATGCCAATTATGAGCTATTCCTAGCAGCCTAATGGAGTCAAGTGATACCGTCGTAACTCTTAACTCATTGGCCTGGATAACATGACCTAGTCAATCACCAAAAATTTGCATCTCTCTTTTGGGTTTTCTATCAGGGCCATCAAAGTTTTATAAAGATTGAAATATTAATAATTTGCATAATTTAAAATGATGACCAAAAAAATGGTGAGGATTATTGAGAGCATGTCCATTTCAATCAAGTTTCCTACCACATTGAAAATTGTGTATATGTGGAAATATTAATATAGACGTGAAATTGATAATTACTACCTTCACCAAAGAAAGAAGATTTTAGAAAGTTAAAAAAAAAAAAAGAGAAGTCCCTCCTAATTGCAATATACAGATTCTACACTGAAATCCTGCACAAATAGCTTCACCTAGCCAAGCTTCCATAAGCCAAAGTGATCTATTTGACTTTTTTTCCAGTTAGATCTATGATAAAATTATATAAAAAAATCAATGAAAATCGCAAAAGCTGTCTAGTTAGTATTATTATTTTGAAATATTTTCCCAGAAAAAAAATGTTGCTCTTTATAATTCAATATCTCTCTCATATTCACATCTCACATGCATGCATTGCTGCAGTAGCAAGTCCTGTGACTGGCTTGTATCTTGGACCACTCGTGTAGCTGAGCAGGTAACGAAAAAACAGCTTGCTGGCATGCCCCGGGCTATGACCTATGTGCCGTTCAATTCAGTGCACAAACCCTAGGTTGTGACCATCATATCAAAGCCTAGTTAGTTGGAAAATTCATTGGGTGCCCCTAGAAACACCATATAAGATTGTGTTCACTCTAATGTATAAGTTAACAGTGATTTTATTGCTAACTAAGAACACCGAATAATCTCTCATCTAGTTGAGATGATGGTCACACCCTAGCAAATTTTAACTACACAGACTTTGTACGAGGACAACTAACATACTACATAGAAAGCTGGACAACCTTTCTTCCGACACTGTCCGAAGACCAGGCCTACATGAAATGGCCCGTGAATCGCGTACCCGTACTTCTGACTATAATAGTGAGTAGTGAGAAATTAGTTCAATTTACAACCGTTGACCAAAGCTGGTGGGTTAGTTTAAGTAGTTCAATGTTTATTTTTCTAAGTAAGGTTTTGGATTAAAGTGCTGTGAATGAACAAATTAACTATGGGTGAATATAATTTCAAATCAAAAAAAAAAAAAGGTGATTATGGTTGGTTACTAATCATGTGTTGATTTGTTTGTCAATATGTGTTATAGTCAGCGCAATCTTAGGACCTATAAAGAAAGAAAAATAACATTTCTTGTCACTGGCGAATAATTAACGAGGTTCGATATCAATATTCGCGAGTACATTTAATTTGGCAAGAGGGAAGTCAATTTCATGTTGACAATGTAGGACGTGGTATCAAATAATTGTTGACCCCAATCGATCGAAGACAGCAAGAAGCAGACATTCAAACAATTTATTACCCAAAATCACATCATTTGGTTTGAAAACCTGGATGTTTTTCTCCATTTGAACGTACAAAGATAATTCAAAATTAATATTATACTAAGAGGAATTCTTATGTACTCTCAAAACAAAATTGCCCTACAAGACCTTTCTACCTTCCTCTCCCTGGCTATTGCTGTTTATATAGTAGTTAATCACTGTAATTTAAACGTTATCCACTTCAGTTAGTCAAATATACTACACATGATCGCTCTTCGCCTAGCTAGTGAATATAATTAGCAAATAAATCTGCCCTTGGTGTATTATTACTGTGAATGTTGGACAATAATAAGATTGAGCTACACAACCATCAGTGATGCACACCAACACCCAAAATGAAGTCTTGAATTGTGTGCATCCACATATCCGGGAAATAATTAAAGCCATCGTTGGCATGGAACTATATAAGAAAGAGGTATGTTATTTAAACATTTTTTTAGACATCAGTCATAGATTATTATATATGTAAGATACATGTTAAAAATATTCATATTTTCTTTTAACATTTTTTATTATATAATATAGATTTATTTGTAAGAAATTATCTAAAGATGATGTAAAAAAAAAAAAACACTTAAGGAACACAGGATTTACTTAAGCATGGGAAAATGAAAGAAATATACAATTGTATGACGGGGCATTTGATTGGACATACTATCGTCTTATCTAGCCATAAGAAGGCTCATATATATTTAACTTAGACACAAACAAAAACGAAATCCTTGTCCTAGCTAGCGTGAGAAGAGTGAATAGTTTAATTTCATGGTGTTGGATAATATATTATCATCAAAGTTCCTAACAATCAATAAGCATTCGATATATGCTATCATTTGCCAATCGATTAGTACTTCAAGTCATGATCTTGTTTATTGTTTGAAGGTTAAAAATAAATAATGTAAAAGCAAACCCCCCATTTGACGGCCCACTTCGGTTTAACGCAAGTTAGTAAAGGCGCCGTGAAATAATTTTAGTAGACGTCAAACAAGACCATAATTAGTGAAACTTTCATAATAGATACTTGACTTTTAGCATCCTTGTCTCAAATATATTTTTTTTAATGTCTAAAAACTGCTATTGGTATATTTACGTGAAACTTCTACTTAATCATGCACTAAACATGTCCTTAACAATTAACAAATGATGGTGCTGAGTGCTAAATATTTTGCATCAACTTCTTAGTTCTTAGTAGATCGCGGCATCTATGCTATCATTTGGTCTTAGCTTAAGCGGTTGTGATCAAATGAAGTTTGGTAGAGATTCAAAATTCTTAAACCATAAGCCGCGAGGAATTCGAGTAATTTATATAAAATTTTATATTTAAAGCCCATTGTCTCAAATGAACCAAAAGAAAAAAAATCTTAATCCATAACAACTAAGATCTAAATATGTACAAAAATAATAGTACCATGATATTTTCAATAAGGGTGTGCTTGAAACTCATTCATTTCTACATAGAGCTCATTTATAAAGAATTTTTTTTTTCATTTTTACCCCTCAACCAAACATATCCTAAAAAGTTAAAAATTATGATCGGCATACTTATTATATGTGTACATAATCTTTCAATTAGATGGCTTGTAAAAGCATATCATGTAATAATTCAAGAACCTACTTAAAATTATATGTTCCTTTAAACTTCAATCAACAGATAGCTTAAAGTTAATCGTATTTTGGACATAATATTGTTTCCACATTTTCACAAATAGAGCTTTTGTAATCAATGCAATTCAATTCATCTTACTGTGTGCATGTGTGCATTGCCTTTTCCAGATTATTGCTCGTGCTCGTTCTTTGAGTGTTTTATTGTGATGCTTCTGACTATTAGCTTGGCAAAAACTAACGTTTCATATATGCAATCTTTTCAACATAATTGAAGTATTGAACAGTGGTTAATTATATCATATGGCCAATTAACTTTTACTTTTGTTTTCACCTCCCTTTTTTTATCTGGGTGTGGCCAGCAGAACTAAAGGTAAACTCTTTTTTTTTAAAAAAAAGAAAAGAAAAAAGAAAGTTCCCCTTGTCTGGATGTGTCCTCCAAAAACCATAAAATTTAGTCTCTTTTAATCCTTAATCTTGCCATAATCATGAAGATTATTAATGAAATTCAAGCAGAAGAATAACATTTTTATTTGATTTCCTAGATATGGAAGAAGGGAGAACAAGGAAAGAGATGCAACTTTCTGTTAATGCTACATAAACAAGCTCAGCACTTGTAATGGGAATCAAGAAGAAATTAATTAGAGGGGGAATATATGGAAGGAGGTTATAAATACAAAAAAAACAAAGGTATAGATGAATGAGAAAGAGACCGGGGTATGTCTCAATCAGTTGAAGGTTGTATAGCACATGTTATGGGTCAGTTATTACAAAACTAGGGAAATTTTTCGTAAAGTTTCTGATTCTTCCTTATCAACTAAAACCAGCAGTCTATGAAAGTATCATTAACCCTATCATATCATATGTACCTTGACCTATATCATTGGTGGCAGTAGCCACTTGTATGCATATAACACACATCACATGCACATACTTTGAGAAGCATTAAAACATTATGAGCCAAAGAAGAATGCTTTTCCAACTCTAGCATACGGAATAGACATCCATGGATGATGGGCGTCTATTCCAGTGGCTAATCTTTATTGTGTTTCAGAGAAGTAGTTGGTGTAAATGCTAGTTGTAATTCTCCATTTATATGTAATGTAATTATTGTCGCTCGATCGGGGGAATTAGGAAAAAGGAATTCAAACTTAGAAAGCGAAAGCATATATCCAATGGCTTCACTTTTGGGACTGAACCGGATTTCTGGGAATGCCCAGTTGCCAATTGCCAATGCATGGGAGACAGAGAAGACCCACCGTCCGTGGTATGTTTAGAGAGATTCTCGTATGCATACAAACATATATAATATCTCATTTTTATATATTTATAACAAATTAAATTAATCTGTGTACTTACTTATTTATGGATCTATTATAGTGTGAATATATTTAAATATAAGATATAAACTAATATCATTTGAAATTCATTCAATTTTAATTTATCTGATTTGAATTACATCAATTTATTATAGATGTAAAATTCTTTTGGAATAATTTTATCTATAAAACTCAAATCGAAATCTTATTTAAAAAAAATAAATATCATACTATTTTGTAACTACTCTAAAGTTGGTATGAGATGTTATATTTGTATATATGAAATGATTTTATGCGTGTTCTTCTCCATAAATCGTGCAGAGTAAAAAAATGCTTTTAAAATTGCATGCTTAACCAAACACGAAACCTATTTCGTTACATTTTGATCCGGCAAGCAAACGGCTAAACGGGAAAAAGCAGCTTCGACTTGAGCACTAACCAGAAAGCTCACACAATATGAACCCAGAAAAAGAAAAATACTATAAACAAATCAAATCAATAACCGGCATAACCAAAGATACACAACGTAATAATACTAATGCACACATCCAAATGCTGCCTGCGGAAAAGAAAGCACACCGGCCGCAGCGAAAAATCACAAAATAAAGAATGCAACAAATCAAGAATTCAAAAGTTGAGTCTTCCGATCAGATAGAACAAAATAGAGTATATAAATAACCATGAAAATCTGAACTGAGATTCGGACAAGACAAAAACAAAACAAAACAAACGTCCGGGGACCCTTTAATTTCGTGCACCCTGAAATTATCATCATTGTAATCATTTGTGAAGTCTTAACTAGTCTAAGCTAGAAGCTACAACTTGAGCTGATGTCATAAGATGGAACATACAATACCCCAAGAAACAAAACAACCATAACCAACAATCCTCATAAAGACTCCATGAAAATAAATACTAGGTTTTTTTTTTTTTTTTCCATAATCGTTATTCCAAGGGATAGAGAAAAAGATTGGACTTATGATATTTGAACATAAAAAATAGATATAATATAAATATAGGAAGAGAGAGAAAACTATAAAGTTGGTAAATATCAAATGAGAAAGGGTGGTGATTCTATTAATTCTGAATTATTCGAAAAATTCTTAAGTTTCAAGTAAGAGAAAAGATTTGCACTATTTCATTCATCACATGACAGCTCAATTTTGTGATCACCGCTATCAAATGAAATATAGCAAAATTTTTCTCTTAACAAAACACATAAAAATTTCTCGTATATCTTTCTCTCTTCCTATATCTACGTTTTATCTATTCTTTAGATAAAAATATCATTTCTCAACAGACACGTTCTTAGGACCTTGGGGGTGGGAAGAATTGCGTACCAGCCATGAAAGCATTCATTGGAGGCGGGTAGAGTTGTGAAGGGTCAAATGGGATGGCGCCAGTAGTTGTGGCGGTTGTTGTTATGAGGCTAAGTTGCTGATGATGAGCTTCACCTCCATGATGAGAAGAACCTTCGCCAGCTCCTGCACTAGTACCGTAAGGACCATCGGGTCCTTGATCATAGAGAATCCCCTTGAAAACATGCCCTCCTATGTTCACTGCCGTTTGATACGCGTACCTTTCATCTGGAGCGTCCATTGGGCTGACTTTCACACACCGAAACACAGCTGGGGAGTTCAGTTCAGGAGGGAATTGCCCCAGTTCCAACCCTAATGAATAACCAACAAAATGATCAAATCACCAAACCAATAAAACAATATTCATATATATTAAAACCAGACTATAGTCTTAATTGTTGCTCTCCATTTTTTTTCCCCTTCATTTGAGAGAGAGAAAGAAAGAATATTAGTGGCAACAATAAGTCTAGGTAATAAGGGGTCACAATGTCACACATGGAACTTAATAATTTCTTCACTTATTAACAGTAATGGAAGAATATGGAAAAGAAAGAAAGAGACGAGAGAGAGAGAGAGAGAGAGAGAGAGAGAAGAAGAAGCAAGGTGACGAGATTGACTACACGGAGTAGAATTTCATTTTCAAGCGTGAAATGATATAGACCAGTTAGGTATTAGTCATAGAAGACTATAATTCCTCGAAGATCTCACTGCACCCCAAATTTTAGCCGTAGCAAAATCATAGACTTCAGATAGCTACATAGTTAAAAACTCCTCGCTCATCAACCTACATACCAAGAAAGACATGACACCACAATTCCAATACTTCTCTCTTTTCCTAAAGTCTTCATTAATCTGTCTTATTTTTTTATAATTGTATAAGCAAGATCTTCCACAACTAACTCAAAAATCACGGTAGCTAGTCGAACACCACATCTTAATACAAAATCTTAATTCAACAAGTCAACCAGTCTTATCACTTAGAGTCTACATTCAGTATGCATAGTTTTACCCCTCATGCTTCAAGTTACAACATTTTATGGTATTCTACAAACTATAATTACCTGTGGTGGTGATTGGCTCCGGAACGCAAGCAAGAGAGCCACCAGCACCGCCTTCTCTATGTCGGTTAGAATGAACATCCCCTCCAAATTGTTCCTCTTGCTGCTGTTGTTGTTGCTGCAGCGACGTCAGTTGTTGCTGTCGTTCGCGTCGTCTTGCCGCGGGAACCCAAGTGCTCTTAACGTGCGTGGAACACTGAAACCCTCGGCTCCTACAACAAGTCCTGCATCTAAGGTGAACACAATCTTTCTTCGCTTGGTTACCACAGTCTTGGCAATTCGTGCCGCTTCCTAAACCCGATCCAGAGGACCTCATCACCGTGAACCCGAACCTCGTTGACTCATCAGAGAAAGACACAGAAACGTCGTCGTTTAGATTGTTGTTCCTGCTGTGACTAGGACCCACCCCAAACGAGTAGTAGTTGCTTTGAGGCCATATCTCGAACCCTCTATTGTTGTTGCTGCTGTAGATCTCTTCGTTCCTAAACAACAATTGGATGTTACTATTGTTGTTGTGGTGGTGGTGGTGGTGGTTGTGTTCTCTTTGTTCTTCTTCTTGTTCTTCCTTGTTGTGTGGACCTAGAGAGAACAACCCAGCCATTTGTTGCACCCAAAAGCTGAAACGATATCGATCTCCAATTCAGTGATGATGAAAATAACATCCATAGCAGAAGAAGAAGCCTCGAGAATCTTGAAGATAACTTTCTGTAATTTTCTTGGGTTTCAAAGTGCAAAGTATGTGGGGTTTATAAAAATATCTAGGTTTAATTTTTGCTTATTAATTTTCACCCACTCTTTTTTTTTTTTTGGCTTTTTTTTCCACTCTTTTTTTTGGCCTTTTTTTTTCGGGGAGAGAGAATGCGGGGAGGTTGTTGACTCTCACTGTGTGTGGGGGCGCGTCAAGTATATGATCTTGTGGTGTGGTTTTTTTTTTTTTTCCTTCTTTTTTTCAAGGTTTTGAGGGAAAACTTTGGTTTTCTCGAAGAGAACAAGATACACGAGGAAACTGAGGATGGAAAATGATGAATAAGGGAAAAGAATGGGGTGTTGGAGTTGATGTGTGCTTAAATTGTTGCAATTATGGCACAGAATTAGAGCACTCTGCTACGCCGCCATGGTAACTGCACCCATCCACTCTACTGTAGAAATCTCATTTATGAATTACGGTCGCCGGTCACAACCCCCATCCTTCTCTCTCTTTCTATAGCTGTCTCTCTCTAACTGCACGAGAATTTGTTGCTGTGATGGGTTGGTGTTGTGCTGTGACTCGCACTGAGACTCAAACTGAGAGTGTGTTATTGTTGTGTGTGTCACGGTGCGTGTGAGAGAGAAAAAGTGTGTGCGTGGGGGAACAGGGAAGTGTGTCACTGGCCACTTCTCACACAGTTCTAGCTCTCAGTTTCAATAATAATAAATTTCAGTCAAACGAGGAAAATATTATTCGTTTTTATTTTAGATATTTATTTTAAATTTATAATAAAAGAAAAAAAATAAAATAATATGATAATGGACTCATTATCTTTTTTTTTTCTTTTATAATGAACTTAAAATAGATATATCTCTAAAATAAATATAAATAATATTGCTCATCAAATAATATTGCAACAGCAAAATGTTATTTAGACTGTACCTTGCTTTTCAGTGCGTCAATCAGACATTTGGTGAGTGACGGACGGAAAAAAAGGGGTGCAAAATTATCTAAATAATTGAAAAATTGGGTAAAAATTCCATCACTTCCCATCACTTTTACTTGATCTCTAGTTATATACATAAATTTTTCACTTTAATTGTTTATACGTGCTCTTTGGTATTGATCGATGTATCAAAAAACTATCAAATAACATGACTCTATTGGATAATCAAAATTATTTGGTTAAAATATTGTTATAATTTATCAATATTTAGAATTGATGCACTTGATCAACATGAGATTGGTCAAATTGGTTAGATACGTCACATTCTTAATCAAGTATCTTGAATTTGAACTCACGAAATGAAAAAAAAAAAAATTATTGGGAGATCTAAAATCTCCTTTAAGGCTTTTACATATCAAATCGAATTAGTCAAGTAGCTGATAATAAGATCCGATAAATTGGTGGGCTTAAAAAAAAAAAAGATGATAAAGTTGAATAAGTGAAAGAAATGAATATTATTAATTCATTTAAAGATTAAAAATAAAAGAAATTTTTATACACTTTTGAAGGGAAAACTCACAATCGTAAAGTATTTTATTCTATTAACTAATCATATCTCATTATATGTATAACTTTTAGAATAATTACTATAAAAATCAAATATTTATAATGATATAGTAATATAAAATTAAATGACGATATGTAAATTTTTTTTACATTAATAATACGTCAAAATTAGATAAAAGAACTAATACTATATTTTATTCCTAATTCAACAACTCATATTTGTATATCATTGTTATTTTTTATTTTTACTATACTTTTAATATAATAATTGAAGTGTTAAATTCAGAATAAAATGGAACATATTTTTTCTTGTTACATATATATTAAGAATTTGAGAAATATTTTTTGAATATCAAAAGCAGGACATCAAGCTAGATATCAATGTTGCTTTTTTCTTGTAGTAGAAAAAAAAATTTCAATAACACTTTCTCTTAATTAATAGATATTAGGTATAATAAAAAAGGTTAATCTCTTAAAATGTGATGAATTACATTTCACATCGTATGTAAAAGAGACAACCATATTTAGTATCTAATTATATTACAAATAGAATTACTTCTAATATAAGATGCTATAAAGGGGAAAATATATTTTGCCTCTCTCAAGTATGCAAACGAGATCTTTTGTTAATTCTGTTATTAAATACCACTATTTGTAATCATGTGCTATTGAATTCAAAACTCGAAATTCACTTACATGTGCTATTGAACTCTAAACTCTGAATTTAAAGGTCGGAGTCATTCACATAATTCAATGAATTTACAATTATAAAAATAAAAAGTGAACTCTTTGTTGAAATCAAAATTCAAAAACTATGATAAAAAGAAGTGAACCCTCATGTTGACATACTAAACTCAGAGTTTGGAACTCTCATACTATCGAACTCATAACTCATATTTAACAGTAGAATTAACAGACGGTCTCATTTGTACAGTTTAGAAATGTCAAGATATCGAATTACATATTTTTAAATATCAGAAAATAAAATACACATAAATTATATTTTAAAAAGATAAAATATAATTTTTTCTACTATAAATAAAAAGATACATGTAAGTGGGGGCAATCCCTTAAGAGTTTCTCGAAAAATATAGCTATCATTTTGACAAAAGTTTTAACAATGTTTCCATGAGTGAATCACAGTCGTTCTTTGACTATTTAGTATCGACGGACAATATTGTCCCACGTGTCACTTCACAGGGCCTTGCTTATTCGTCCTGGCACCGGAAAACCCGCTAGTAGTAGTACTTTCTCTGACCATTCGTATAATTAAGATTGTTTTCTTTTCTTTCTTCCGATTTTTATGTTATGAAGCAATCTAAGTATTTAACCAAAACCAGCAGTGCAAAGCTGATGCGGTGCGTCACTCATATTTTATCTCACATGTCACACGTCTCAATCATCGCTCAAATCCTCCACGTCCTCATCAAATGCAAATCGAACGGCTCTCATATATCAAAACCACCTATTTCTTAAAAAAAAACTTTTTCTATATATTAATTATTATAAACGTTTAAGTATCTATGATAAGTAATGTTTCCAAAAAAGTTTCTCAATATTTATTTTTTTAATTTTTTTGGTATAAGTTTCAAAGTGTATGTTTGATTTTTGTATAAAAAGTCTCGTACTATCATTTAATGAAGACGTCTTTCTTTTCTTTTCTTTTCTTTTTTGTCTAAATTATAGTTTTTAAATTTTAAATAAAATTCCAAATATACTATTAATGATCCATTAATTTACTCTTTGATCTCCTTCCCTTAGCATTGTTGTATAGATTTAAAGTTTCTTCAAGTCCTTTGAAAGTAACAAATGCAATAGCATTTGAATGCCCAATTCAACAATAAAGTGAGGTGAATGAAAAAGTATAAGCTAAATGAACGTATTTAGGTCAAGTCAAAGTTGTGTGATTTACAAGACTTTATTTAGTGGTGGTTAAGTCTATTATGTTAAGACAACTGAATGAGTATAAATAATACAGGAGAACTTAAATATCATAATGTCTATTAGAAAGGAAAAAAAAAAGAAAAAAGAAAAAAGAAAACATAGAAAAAATATATGTATTTTGGATAGCAGCCGAGCGATGAGCAGGTCACGCTTTGGGCTCGACTTATATATGATAACAATTGCTTAAAGGCTGAACGCGCAGGCAGATTAAGCGATTTCTTGTGCAGGATTTTATCAATCTTAGGCTTACGTATTATGATCTTCTAATGACTCCATCCGTATCCAATCTTTTGATTTGAATATATAATACCAATCCAATTTTCAAGAACAAATTTAGTAGGAATTAGAAACAAAAAAGAAAAAAGAAAAAGAAAAAGGAAGAAGCCAAATAGTTTCTATTTCTAGACAATTTCTAGAATTTACAAATAAAACAACTGAAGAGTAGTCTCGGATGGAGTGTTTTCTTACCTGCCTAATGCGTGTATTTTTCACTTTACTCATTATTTAATATTTCAACCTCGTCCCATGCCTCGTATTCCCCTCAAAATTCCTGTCGTAATGATTGAAATGATTGACTTGCAATTTTACACAATGTATGTTACACGGTTATTATGTGAACATTGAAGTGAGAGATATTATAAAAGAACATTTAAACATATAAAAAAAAATTAGGCCAGATAATAACAAACATTCACCTTTAATTATGTTATAACTCATAATATTTTTATAGTGGTGTCTAAAAAAAATTGGATCTAGATCCTTTGAAAATGAGATCTCTTACAAAATAAAAGAAAATAAAAAATAATTCATTCTTAAATTAATATATTGTATAATTCAAAATTGAATATCTTATCATTTTTTTACTTTACTAAAGATCTCATTTTAAAGGAGCTAAATAACTGAAATATAGGTCTAAATAACATTTCTATATATGATTAATTATTGTTGGCTAATTGAGTTAGAAATTGCTAATATGTCGCATGTCGTGTCGTCTACGTGGCACTCAACACCAGCCTCACTGACAAAATACCAGTGTGTAGCCGAAGCATGTTGAGTCCTTTTAAGAATTTACTAACGACAGTTTGTAACTCTCGTTAGTAATGTAAAAGTATTAAATGCTCAATTACTTTTATTTGCCTTTTAAGATTTTAGCACTTAAATTAAATATTTTAAGGTGATTCAAACATTTAAAAAAGTTATTTTAATTGAATTAAATTATTCTTTTCTCCCTCTTCATTTCTCACTTTTTTTTCTCTATGTTAAATTTTCTTTTTTCTCTCAATGCATTAAGGGTAAAAATGAAAAAAAATTTCAATGTTTCATCAAAACTCTTAAATGACAAATAATATTGGACAAAAAAAAATTTAGTAAATGAACACTTAAATCTCAACAACTATTTATGATTTTTTTTAATAGTAACATAGTAAAAGTTACTATATTTTCTAGAAAAGATATGCTCATTGATACGAGCAAAATGTAACGAAAGAGAGTATGAAAAATTTTCAACCAATCAAATTTGTAGACAAACGAAAATCACGGTACTTCTTCATAACAAAAAGTGTTTCTCTTTCTAAAATTAATATTTTGAGAGTCATTAGCAAGATGTAATTATTAAAATTTTAATGTTGAATATTTGAATATTTGTACATTTAAAAGAACTCCCGCATTTTTAATTTATCTATCAATCTTAAAAACTTGGTATATTCTTAAATTAATATATCTATATATTTAAATATATTAATTTAAAAATATACCAAATTATTTAAACTGGCAGATAAATTAAAATGGATGGATTATTATTCAACCATTGATTTTCTTGATTTCTGTAGAGATGCGTGGGTTTTGACTTCTCTTCTGTGTTGAGACACAAGAGCTCGATATCGCATGTCGGTTTGAGCGTTGAATAAACTCATCCTAACTTTTAAGCAAAAATCAATCCGTTTTATTAGCATACTTGAAAGGCCTAAAACGTACTAATTGAACTCACTTTCTTCAATTTTAGGCCTTCCATTGTGGAACATGCATCACACAAAAACCTCGACTACTGTGATTGTCATTCCACGTTTGATGGTGGAATATATATATATATATATGCTGCCTGTTGCTTCGATCACTTTCTTGACTATGCTAACTACATGGTTTGTTGATCTCATTCACATTTGTCTGTCAAAAGTATCACTGCATATATTATCATCATGAGAGTGATCGACAGGAGGGTCTGACCTTAAGCTTAATGCCGCGTATCTCACATGTTACTTGACGCATTAATTATGGCCTTATGGGAAGAGTCACCTACAAATCAGAGAAAGAAAAATAGTATTTTTGGTCTAATTTGGCTCGAGTCGAATCAACCTGCTATAGAAGTAAAACTCTCTTAACGCTAGTATTTTTTTATTTGTAAGATTCAAATCCGAGACCTTGTTTAAAGGGAGTAAAGGCCGAACAATTTGAATCAATCAATTGTTGATAAAGAAAAAGGAAATATTTGTTATGCTTTTCAATGATAAAGATTATTTTTAAAAAAATAAATTTTTTCATTTTTTGTGGGTTGACACACTCATGTATAATGCTTATAGAAACATTGCTAACTAAACTAGAGGTCTGGTCACCATCCCCGCCTTAATATATCCGGAAATTGAGATCCTTAGAGAAAATACATTGTAACAATTACAAGTTCTCACTGCCCAAAAAAAAAAAAAAGATGAAAAAGCATATTAAAAATACTATATACATATTCTAATTGTTATTAGGCAATTTCATGTGAAAAAAACTGTTCAGTTGACCTGTAATGTGCCTTATTAATTGTATGTTCCAAATTTCAAAGAGTTTAGTTGCCAGAATATTATTTCAATTAACTTGTGTGTTGAAAACAAATCATGTGGAAGATAGATATGACCATCCCTTCCCTCATGAATCGGCAATCTCATGGACATGTTCTCATGGCCATATTTCCTACAGTATGCTTATCTGGTCATTCATAGCTGTTGCTCCTGTTCACCGAATTTCTAGAAGTAAATGCTGCAATAGTAGGCAAGTCGTCCTGCAATAAGAGAGAGATGGAGATGAATGAAGTTTGGAATAGGTCAATTTGTAAGGATGAGACAGCTTCATGCTCAGCTATCTTAGCTAGCTGTCACTTGTGGAAAGTGAAAGGTACGCACACAAGAAATTTTTAATTACAACCCTAAGAAAAAATTGTGTTATGTTTAATAGTTTAACACTTCATTTTTGTGGGTTATTGTTATTTTGTATTTTTACTATATTTTTTAATACAATAATTAAGGTATTAAGATGTAAATGCAACAAAGCCATTAGATTATGAATTTAACTCTACCCTAAAGTTAACTCAAAGGAGAAGGGATACCTAAATGTTTAACATAAATACTATATTGATCATATATTCAAGTAATGCGAGATTTAACATATCCACTCACGTCTAGAATTAGATATCTAATGCGTAAAGTTGGTGGGCAACATTTGTGGGTGGCCCAATATCAAGTAATACGAGACTTAACATGCCCCCTCAAGCTTAGGATTAAATATTTGGTGTGTGCAATTTATAAAATTGAACATCTGTGAGTAATTTAATATTAATCATAAGATAAATTTTGATACTATTTTAAAATTATGAACTTAATTCCACCTTAAAAGCTAGTTCAAAAGAGATGAGATATACAAATATTTATAAAGGCTATCTTAGTTATGTTCTCAAAATATAACATATCATTTTATATTGCTCCCAAAGTTTCTCAAAATTTTTCCGCAAACACAAACTTTTTCAAGATCCAAATTAAAAGGGGAGGCATAGCATATTAGACAAGAGCTAGCTAGGAAGGGCAACCCTTTTGCTCAATTAAGTACTAGCAGTAAACAGTAATTAGCACTGTCCAAGGGACTAAAAATCAAATGAAAACCTCAATGAGTGATTCAGCAGCACGTGAAGCGCCCCAAACGTTATTAATTTAAGGCCACTAATAATTGGTTCCAATAATATAACCACAGAGCCAGGTAACAGGCAAGGACAAACTACAAGGTCTCATTGGCTGCGATGCTCTCCGTCACAATCTGCCGCGGCATGTTTAAAAATTTTCACCCAACCAATACCAATACTACTATTACTATTCTATCATTCCTAAAAGCCAAACTTTTTGCATTCTAAATTCTAAATTCAATTGTTATTAGGGGCCCGAGGAAACAAATCATCTTTCCCTCACCAACTATTACTATTATTCGGCCGCACCTTGTCCACCATGTCACATTCTCGCACTCTCATAAGGTAATTTTGTAATTTTTTTTCTTTTTTAATTACTAGTATTTGAACTCTACAAATATTGATTAATATGACTCGAAGTGAGTTGGTTTATTGTGATGTTAAAACTCATATAAAGTTAAGTTTTTCTAATTATGACAAGACTCAAAATCAAAACCTAATATAAGAAAAATTAGTATAAAATCATTTAAACTAACTAAGCATATGTATTTATTTCAACTACCATGATTGATTTTTTTTTCTTTTAGAAGAAAATTTTTCTAATAAATGTAACAAAGGGACTTGTTAATAATTGTAAAAGAAAAATTACATAAAAAATCAACCTTTCCAAGATATTTAATACGTTAAAGATTAACTTCTCATGTGACTATTTTGGTTTTCTTTTTTTTTTTTAAAAAAAAAACTTAATAAGTGCTTTTAATTAGTAACTTTTGGCTGTTTTGTTTTTGTTGGTTCTCCGTGTCATCAAAGGTGCAGTCCAATATTTGAATCAATATAATTATGCTAAGGCAAATTGGTGGCCGAGAAAAATGATGCTCTCAATCTTTGATGGTGCGTTTCAGCAACATGAAGTCTGTCTGATGCTGGTCAACATTACCTTTTCGGAAAGAAAACATAAAATTATAAAACAATGCCTTGTAAACAAGCTGGCTTAGGCTGAAGACCTAAGCACAAGTGATTGGACTTAATTAATCCGAATCAACTATAATAAAGTAATGATAAGACTCATACATATAGGTTCATAGCTATTGGTTAAATGGAGTTGAGGCTTACAACAAGAACTCGACTACGGTGTTGTCATGCCATAATTATTGATAAAAGAAGAGTTACAAGAATTGAGAATAATGCTCTCTCTCTCTCTCTCTCTCTCTCTCTCTCTCTCTCTCTCTCTCCCCCGCCGGGGGGGGGGGGTCAAAATTTAGAAGAACCTTGCTCTTTTTACCGGTCTTTCTCTATCGCAGAACACTCTCTCCCCAATTCGGTCTGTATCATGATTCATGATTGAATTGTAGAACAATTCGAAGGTCGGTTTGGGCTGGCCCAACAAGATAACTTATTTAAGTAGCCATCATTGTCCATTATATATTTTTCGCTTTTTACGCATAGAATCTTGAAATTGACGGTAGCTCAAGGAGCCGAATTCCTCATCTAATTTTCCAATATGTAATATGTTACTAATGAAAAATGCATTTATCAGTTAATCATTATATCCTTCATTTTAAGAACACTATCTTTTGCAGAAGTCATCTGAAAAAAAATGAAGCATTAAAAATACTAACAATACACTGTGTAATTTTCTATAAAAACTGATCAATTGAGGAAATTTTCTACTAATACATCCCTTTTTGCTTTACAAGGCTTTATTTTTCCATAGTATTGTCTCTTTCGGTAAAGAACAAACATGTTTTAGGACAAATTAAAGTTAGTGGCTATGTTAAGATAGTACATTTAACTTTACATTATAATAAATAAACTAGAATTTTTTTCTTTAAAAGTAAACAAACAACAAATACTTAATAATTTCATTTAGTTATTGTAATAATTTTTAAGTTAAACAATTTGTATAATTATTGACATAACTAAATTCTAAGTACTCACATATTACTAAATGATAATATAAAACTTTTGTTACACTAATAAGACGTCAATATTAGGCTACTCTTGCTCAATCAATCAAAAAAAATATTAGAATAATCTTATAATGTAATCATTTTCAGTTTATTTCGGGGGGCGAATGATGCGTGGGTGTCCCATCGCAGCATCCGTTTTCACTCTCGAGCCGTGCGCTTGCTTACTTTCCTCCGTTCACCCTCCACTCTTTATTTCCCCAAACTCAAATCAGTCAATTTCATTACTTCAATTGCTATTCTAAAAGCTATATTTTTTAAATAAATATTATTTTATTTTTAATTAATTTTCAAAAGATAAAGGATTTCAAGTTTTTTAATATATTGATAATTTAAAATATTTCTTGGATTTTTTTTTTTTAGTATTTGAAAAAGATATATGAATCAATTATTCACTGAAAGGTAAAAAATAACACCTATTACACCTTTTGAAAAATTGATATAGATTTAATCATTCAATAATAAAAATAATAAGAAATTAATTTTTTAATCATAAAAATAATGTAATTTTTTTATATTTGATCAAGATATATCCATAAATACTATGATGAGACTAACTTCTCATATAATATTACGATTAAGAGATCTTCTTACTAATTATTTTTAAGAATAAAATTTGCTTATTATTGCGACCAATCATTATTGAAAAAATAATATAATTTAATCTGTCAATTTCCTATTTTATGCACACAAAATGATAATTTTAATATTATTTTTATGATGAAAATAACTAAATGATGGAATATATATTTCAAGATCAAGTTAGTGTCCATTAAATTTTTCAAGAGACTTAGATGATAGTTATTTTTTTTTTTCAGTTTTTTGCTTGTATTTGAAAACTATTAATTTTTTTCTTGAAAATAAGTATATGTTATTAGCGAATCATTTAAAATAAAAATATAAAACTGTAAATGTTATCTTATTAATAAATTAAAAGTTATATAAAATGATATATAATCATTAATAATAATAAAATAATGCTTATAATATATAGAACTTAAATACTTGATATAATATATTTTGAATGCTAAATTAATATTACAGAAATCTATATATATATATATATATACACACGCACACTTCACTCTTCAAAATGTGTAAGTGCAAGGAGGTACATTTTTTTCCCTTTTTAAACATAGTGGATTAGTGGGTGTAGAATGTAAAATTATTGATAAAATGCCAAGGAAAATGAAATTTGACGTGGTTTGTGATGAGATGGTCCCCATAACGCGGTAGATATAGTTATAGTTATAGAGTTGGGTCCAAATGGGTCTGCATGTGAGTGAAATGATGGGTGATGAGAATTTAGATTATATAGACCGAGGATCAGGGTTGTAGGTTTCTCTTTAAGTGGATAATTGGCCTCCCAGCCGATAAATTGTCATCATGTCTCAGCGAAGGTAACACATGCTTTAACCTCAACGTCTTTTCTTTCCTTTTCTTTTTCCTTTTCTTTTTTCCAATTAAAAGAAGAAAAAAATTAAATAAAATAAGGCTTTCGTTATCACGGTGGGAAGAAGAACACAGAAAAAACTATTCCTTTTCTCTCTTTTGCATTCCATTATTTATTTATTTATTTATTTATTCATTAAGGCAACTTCTATACCCACGTGCGTAGTGCCCCTCGCAGGGACATAAACACAGCAGTGAGCAGTGCGAATGTGAGAAAACGTTTTACGCTTGTCCTTTCCTTAAAAGGAAATAAAATGATAAAATTATGAATCATGATCATATATATACGCTTAGAAAGGATTCTTTTATCACATTTGGATGGTAGGAAGTACTTTAATTCCTCTTTTTTCTGTATTTTATTTAGAATTATTATCCAAGATTGATATCATATTTCATTTTTTCATATTAAGTTTGAAGCGTTATTTTATTTTTTTTTTAAAAAATTGTTGTTCAAATAGCTAGTCTTTAATTATTATGAATTTCAACAGAAAACTAAAACGACATATGAATGTATTTTAAAAATTTAGATAAATATTTATAGCTATCCTTTTCCGAAGTTATAGGAAAGAGCTGGAATACTCTTATCCTATTCAAACTTAGGGTGACTTAGGTTTTTCTTTCTTTTTTTCCATTTATATGACTTCCTACAAATTAAATGAGTTAAAGTACATGACAGCATATATATCCAAGCTTACTTATCACGTTTACACTAATATATAAAGTGAATTAGTATTAAATAAGAATGGGTGCCTTAAAGCATTACACTACACCCATAACTGATTGCAACAAGTGACAAAGCCCAGGAATCAAGTCGTAGCTCCCCTTGTTAAGGTTTTTCTACCACAAAAAACATTATTCTTTTTCCACAAAATGCAACGCTAGCGTGATGTTGGTCACTTTCCTGATAGATTTTTTTGTTCTTTTGCGTCGACAGGTCAAATGTAATGCCTTCGTGATGTGCTCTTGGACTCTAGAATTAAGGCCTCGAGGGACCTGGGTTGGCATGTTGAATCTTATTTGTAGCCTCTCTACAAATTGGGCCTATGATTCCTGTTGCTTCAAGTATCATATTTCTTTGACCAAAAACAGAAAGGTATCATATATCTAAATAAAATAAACTGACAAAAATAGTCAAGGTACATAACCATAAAGACCCGTAAATTTAATGACTTGAAGTTTTAGGCCTAGATGATATATATGTTAGCCATTTTACATTTTCCTTGACCTAGCATAATCAATTGATGAAAAAGGATTTTATTACATAAAAACCTAACATTTTTATTTTCCGATGGTAAATTTTGCATTAAAATGACACAAAAGTAATAAAATAAAAATTAATTTTAATATATTATTAGTATACAAAAACTTTATGCAACTATCAATTATTTATTATTATATCATTAAAAATATTTAACTTTTATTAAACGTTACATATATGATATTATGTGGTTCAATTGATAATATAAAATACTTTATTCTGAGTGCATAATAATATAAAAAAGTAAAATATATAGGTGAAGCCAGCCACCTTAGTACGCCCGCTCTCTGGTGTAATCACCTTCCCCTATAAAACCCTTGCATGTTCGCCAAGAAAGCGTGAAATTCACAAAACCCTTCTTTCTATGGGTTTGATCACCAAGTCATCACCAATGGCAACCCAAGGTTCTCGATCTGAGGTCAAGCTTGTGATAGCTAACAACACCATCACCACTCCCCCTCCCACCATTATGATTAGCCATAACAATAGTTTTATTACCAACAAACATAAACCCGTGTCAATGATGATTATTGCAAATCGCACCCTAATGTCCCTAACTTCCATTCTAACCAAATTCCATGCAGGCTATTTCAGAATAAGCCTCTCCCTCGGTGGCCAAGCTTTACTATGGAAAACCCTTATTGAACCAAAAAACGACACAAATATCGCTATGAAACACGTGCTTCTCATGCTCCACCCCGCTGCTTTCCTTGTACTATGGTCTTTATCTCTCTTTATACTAGTGTTGCTCTCTCTTCTTTACATGTTAAGGTGCTTGTTCTTCTTTAACATGGTAAAGGTTGAGTTCTTGCACCGTGTAGGGGTAAACTATCTCTTCACTCCCTTTATTTCTTGGCTTCTATTGCTTCAATCATCACCATTTTTGGCTCCAAACACTGTCCCATATATTGTTTTGTGGTCGGTTTTTGCGGTTCCGGTTGTGCTACTTGATGTGAAAATCTATGGCCAATGGTTCACCAAGGGGAAGAGGGTCTTAACAATGGTGGCAAACCCTACGAGCCAGTTATCGGTTATTGGGAACCTTGTTGGTGCACAAGCTGCGGCTAACATGGGTTGGAAAGAGAGTGCAATTTTCATGTTCTCTCTTGGGATGGCGCATTACTTGGTGCTGTTTGTGACCCTCTATCAGAGGTTATCAGGGGGTGATCATGGTCTTCCAGTGTTGTTGAGGCCAGCTCTCTTCTTGTTCTTTGCGGCACCGTGTGTTGCTTGCTTGGCTTGGGAATCCATAGTTGGAGCTTTTGATATTGCTTCCAAGATGCTATTCTTTCTATCCCTCTTCCTCTTCATGTCACTGGTAATTAAATTCTCAACCAGAAATGTTTGCATGATCAAGTTTTCTGGACATTATTTCACCATTTGAGGAACTATGTATATATGACAATTACATATTTGAATTGCATTTTGATAATTTGGAGGATATAATAAGGCAGCTAATAATATATGTGAAATTCTTTCATTCATCAATAAATAATTGAAAATATTTAGTTATTAACACATGATTCTCTATATTTTTCTACAGATTTATTAAAAATGCAACTGATATACTTTTAATATGTGTTTCTTCAATTATTCTAATAATATAGAGAAAATCTGAGTACACATAGCTGTAGTGTTCCTCAAAGATACATTAATTTAATGTTTGTGTTATTTTTCGGTTGACAAAATGACCTAGCTAGTTTTGGAATTTTGGTTCCCATTGCTAAGGCAGAGCTAGACTGTTTTGTTTGGAGCAGTCAATATTTAATAATTTTTTTGTAAAGAATAATATATATCTTCTAGTTTTTGCTCTAATCTAAAAATTTAAATGAAAGTCACAATATATATATATATATTATCATATTTAAATATCAATTGAGTAAAAAATTTATAAGAACTCATCAAATAAAAAAAATTATACAAAACTAAAAATTTTAGGGGGCTTCGCCTCTTTACAATATACTTAGGCCTATTTTGATAATATTTTTTGAATGGGTACTCCAACTTATGAGAAATATAAGCAAATTTTTCTGTTTGGTAAACTGAAAAATTAGGGTGCTTTTATTCCTAATTTTTGAGAGCGAGGGGATACTCTTGGGAATCTTTATAGGGTATTTTTTAGAGTTAGTTTGGGATATTGAAAATTTAAAAGATTAATATAAACCTTAAATTTAAATAAAAATCCAATTTTATCCTTTTATTAAAAGTTCTAACTTTCAATTTTACTCTCTAAAGGTAAAAATTATTTTCATTAATATTCATCTATTATAGTCATTTTAGATTTTAAGAATAACTTTATTAAATACTACTCTTATACCTTTAACTTATTAAAAATAATTTTTATATTATTTTATCAAACAGTACTATTGTAACTTTTTTAAGATAGTTTTTAGAAAGCTCAGAAAATTCGACAATTCTCAAAAAGCTACAGTAATACTAAACCAAATATTAGGATCCGCCCTTGCCATCACATCAAGTAGATATATGGCTCTATTAGAAAATAGAATATTTCTATTTAAATAAACTGAAGTTGTCTTCATGCATGCGCTAAGTGAAGCTAGGAATTTGATTTTTGAGAATAAGTAAGTACATGCCTACCAGAGAGGGATATAATATACATGCGCAGATTTCTCAAATAACAAGTAATGACAAAGCGTACGACTGGGCACATTTGTATATGTAGAGATTTATTTATTAACAATAACATTAACAATTAAGGATAAACCAAACATCTGAATGGGTTCATCTTCCAGGCCATGGACGCGTGTATGCGTATTCATGTTCATAGCCCTTTCATACGAAATCGGCCCAAGTCAACATTAATTTATGGCCATTTTAAATTGTCACAACAGCTGATTGGAATCCTTAGAAATCCATTATACTTGCGGTTGCAGGCTACCGCACGAGGTTGATATTGTGATATGCGTCGAACTAGCTAGAAGATATACATAGGTGCCCCTTGCTTTAGTAAATACTCTCTCCATTTCAAATAATAATCGTTTATTTTTTTTCCTATATTATTTGTTTTATATTTCTATTAAAATATTAATCATTTTATATGAATTTTATTCTTTTCTTCATTAATGTTATTTATTTCACTTTTTCTCATCACTTCGGCTATTAATTAATCATATAATGTGACTTTTCAATAATTCAAAGAATAATTTAATCTTCCATAGTTTTTTTTTCTAAAAAAAAAAAACTATTAAATTGTTTTCTTAATCTTGTTTCATTACCTTAGGCAACAACTATTGTAGAATGGAGGGAAGATACATATAATAAACTCAATAATCGCTTTTAATTAACGCGGATGGTCACATTTTAACCCTCTAATTTTTTGTTTATGCCAAGTCTATGGAATCTGACCAACCAACGATGAAGACCAGTCAAGTAGATGATAGGCCCAGGGTCTTGAGTGCTATAAGTCTTGGAGGCTAGATCAAAACATATCTCGATAATTAATAGGTGTGAGATTTATAAAGGACCTATTGGCAAGTTTATGTACTCGTCTGATGGCTAATTATGAAAGAGTTTAATATGATCATAAACACCGATTGATTATGAGATGTTTGATATTTAGAGGAGTGAACATTCAACCTCTGCTAGAGGCCAGTTGGATGGGCTGGACGTCCATCCAATCCGTTTTCCTTTGCTAGCTAATAACAAAATAATTTAAAAACATACAAATATTTGGTTTATTAAATGTTTTAACACTTATTTTTTTAAAATAATATTTTAAATTCGAATTTTATGAATAAAAAAATAGTTACTCGCATTATCAAGGTTTAGGAGAATTCATACTAATGATTTAGGTTAAAAATAGATAAATTAAATTAAAATTACTTAGCCTGAATGTTTAATATATATTTTGTTGAACAGATTTGTAGGCCAACCCTGTTCAAGAGATCTACGAAGAGGTTCAACGTTGCATGGTGGGCTTACTCCTTTCCGGTCACTGTCCTCGCTCTGGCTTCCACAAAATATGCACAAGAAGTCGAAGGAACCATTTCAAACATCCTAATGATCTCTCTGTCAGTTCTTTCGTTTCTTGTCTCTCTTGGTCTGATGGTGCTCACTTTATTCAACGCAAAGATGCTTCGTCCGGAAAATGACCCTATTGGAAGCTTGCTCAGTAGCAATTCATGTTCCAACACCAGAGTGACAAAATCCTCGGTTGATTTATGATTTATATAAATAATTATCGAGCTGAAAATTTCTGACAGATATATCACATACAGATAATTAATTAGGTACATCCTTGTGTTTTTGTCTTGATTTTTCTTTCTTTCTTCTTTTGCTAGGTGCATGGTTCTCGTCTTTGTCTACCAACAGTCAAACTCCGTTATTAGTAAAACTATATTGGGTTAAGAAACAATCCAATAATACATGGAGTATGAAGTACGAAAAATAAAAGATCAATGATTTATCTGTAATTTCAACGTCTTATCTTAGCTAATGTCTAACCATTGAGCAATATATATATATATATATATATATATATATATATATATAGCATACACACACATAAATTGATTTGCTCTAGTTATTTTTAATATAGATTTATAATTAACATAAATTATATATTTATATATAAGTTATAGTTTAATAAATTATAAATATTTTTTATATACATAGAATATAAATATACTTTTTATATAAAAAATTATATACTACTCGTGTTAACCTTATTCTTAATGCTGCACCGATTTAACATGTATAAAACAATGATATAGATATATACTACTCATATACATGAATGCGCATTCCACTCCGTGAAACAAGTCATCCACACAGTTTCTTAATTTGAGATAAAGATAAGGGTTCTGGCAGGACAGATATCCCTTGAGAGGATCATGATTTAGGATTGCATCATTTATATATGCATATACATGCCTTGATTACAGTTGAATATGCACAGCTTACAAACAGTAGAGTCCACGCTTTCGGATTTTGTATGATTGTTTCAAACACACAAGAAAATCATCTTATTCCTTTCCTCTAGTCCATTAAATAATATGATAATGTATAATTGAATTTAAATTCTTTTTTTTTAATATTTACTGTGCATCAAAGTTAAATTTATAATTAATTTTATTAATGGACAAAACTATTCAACTACATGAATAGAGACCAAAAAAGTTTAAATCTAGTGAAAGGGATTAATCTCCTATAATATGATAAATTATAGTTCAAATCTTAATTAAAAAGATGCTTACATTTAGTATTTGACCGTATTTTAAATAGAATTGCCTCTAATAAAATATATTTATAAGACGAGAATAAACCTACATGAATAGAAACTAATTTTGCATATAGTAGTCAAACACGTTAAATTGGGTGCCATATAACTTTCAGAATCAAATTTTTGGCCCTCAAATTGATTTTGAGATCAGGATGATATAAAATCTCATTACCTAGTTAAGTTAGTTACTTTGTTAAGTATAAATAAACCTAAATAGCTATTGTAACTGATTGGTGAATTGTCTTTGCTAGTGAACTATCAATTCATTCGAAGTTTCTTTCTAGATTCTTAATCTCTTCTTTCTGCGGAGCTTTAGCTCATTCTTCTTCTTCGTCTTATATTTTAGAGCTGATCATACTTGCATCTCCGTATCACAAGAATTTCAACTAGACATATACGTATATCAATTTCATTATTTAACTTGTGCTAACAAGAAGCCACACTTCCCCCAGGAAAAAGCAAATTTGGAGAAGGAATCATCACGGCATTGTTGTTAGCGTAAGACACGAGCAATTTAGTTTGTCATATCTGCTCTGCATTAAACTAAGGCTTTACCTAATTTGTTAAATGTTATTAATGCGAATTTAGATCAGAATATATTTTTCTTGTCTAATCGTGTTCTTTTAACGGATCAAGCAACAATCAGTAGGTAGAGCCTTTTTTTTTTTTTCGTTGCAAAGCCACAATGAAGTGAACTTGGGATTTTTATATGGTTTTCGTGGCAGCTAGCGCTTAAATTTGTTGCTAAATCCAACAAAAGATAAAGACTCAGTTAACACAGAATATTTTTCTATCTATGAAGGTTGGCACAGTTAGTAAGGAGCAGTCTTGTATCATACAAATATGTGAGTTCAATTCTCATTACTGATACAAGAATCTTTTTAGTGGACAATCTTATAAGTCTTTTGTAAGTGATTTTTGAGCCTTAGGATTTTGTTCCGATCCTGATAAGATGACCAATACTAAACCTACCTAAACTTTTAAGTAAAAAAGAAGAAGAATATTTACTATTATTACTAAAAGAAGAAAGCAAAATACTCTCAAGAGTTATATTAGGTGTACATATCTTGTATGGGATACCATGTCAACTCATACCCTATCTATTATTAGATGGGGTATAGACCCAATTTAAATAGGGTCTACATTCCATTTAATGATAGATGGGGTGTAAATTGGCATAATATTCAATACAAGATATATTCACCAAACACTCCTTCATCCTTAAAAGAGAAGCCATCGAGCATGGATGATACATGCACAGTTAGAATTTCTAGTTGATCACAGAGGTGTAAATAAATGCATGGTGATAAGTGTACAAAATTCAGCCATTTATTTCTTTGTTTCTTAAATGACTTTCAAATAAATAGTTGAGTTTACAGTTTGATAATTATCTCCTGCATATTTCATTAAGTTTGAGATATTTTCTATTCAATTCTCATTCCCCCTCCCCTGCCTCAGTGAAAAAAAGAGACTTTTAAACAAAATTATTTTTAATATTTTAATGTTTAAATATATAGAAATTTGAGTCATTTCATATTTTTTGAATGTAATATTCCAACTCATATATAATAAGCGATCCATAAATGGACCAAAACATAAAGGATTCATGTTAATAAATTTCCCCATCTTGGATATCTTGTTCATTATGAGCGCTCAGACCATGTTCTTCCATGCAGCAGTATGCCCTCCCATACCTGAATCGGATTACCATGAAATAAGGCTTCTCACCCCCAAACTTCAATTTTGTGTAGACCACAATGGCCAACCTTGCTAATAATATCTACCTACATGTATAATATATTGTACCAAAAAAGGGAGAAAAATCCTACATGTCAGAGAGGATTTGAAGGGAGAAAAAAAAAAAAAACCACCGGCATAATCTACACCTTTGTGATTAACTAGAAAAATGGTGGAGACGCATTGTTAAAAAATTGTATCTCTTATATATCTTTGGGTTTATCTAAAGAAATCAAAAAAAGGAATTTTGTATTAGAAAAAAAATGAGACTTTTAAGTTTTTAATGTATTAAATGCATTGAAAGATTCAAAACTTTTATTTTCTTGATTCCTTAATCATGTTGTTAGGGTACTTATTAGTAAAATTCTATATTTTTATGTGTCAAAATTTGATGTAAATACATAAAGAAAATAATGTACGTAGATTCAGATATGATTAAATATTTAAATGATTAAAAGTGCAAAGTTATGAGAAAATATGAGTGTTCAATATATATTTATCAATTATATTGCATTTAGTGCTCATTTCTTTTTTAATCCACTTACTTAATTGTGTTTCATTTACTAGTGACTACATAATTGAAGTAACTTTCTCAAGCCTCGATGCGTTCAATGCGCGAAGAGTAAAGCGTAGAGTACCTAGCTACTGGTGTCTTTTGCTGTCATTTTAAAACAGAGCATTAGTATAGCAATGTCAAATTGGCTACAATCAACCCTAAAAAAGAGAAAAGAGTAATAATTCCAAAAAAAAAAATTGCTACTTTAAAATGTCAACAAAAATGATAATTTAAGATTAATGGGACTAATTGTTTATTTATTTAATTTCATTAATTTGTGTCCAAAATCTAAAGTAATAGTAGTATTATAGAATACATCTATCGGTACAAGAATGAGATTGCACAATAATTCTATTTGTTTAGCAATTTTTTCATACCATTAAGTATTTTTAAAGCAACTAAAAGTATTTTTTGAGAGAAGTTTTTTTGGAGTTATTTTTTATTATAGGAAAAGTACTTATTCTCATATTAACAACTAAAAGTAATTTTACTTTGTCATATTTAAAAAAAAATTATTCTTTTAAATTTATTTTTAATATACTCAAACCAAATATAAATCAATTCTTTTAAAAGTAATTCTTGTAAAAAAAATTTTAACTTAATTATTTTAAAAGTAATTCTCACAAAGTTAAATCAATCAATTGGCTAGACAAAGAGACACCCCTTGACAATTAGGGGCATTCGCGACGTAATTTGGATTGATTTTGAGTAAAAAATTTGTCCGATCGAAACAAAAAAAATATATAGCCATTTGGATTGAATCAGTTTAATTGATTTCTTTTAAAAATTTTGAGTACAGAATATTATAAATAAAAATAACTTGAATCAATAAAATAAATAAATAAAAATAAAAAATAAAAGTGACTCATATATATATATATGTAATATATTAAAATTATTATAAGTAAAAATATAAATTTAATAATAAAAAATATATTATACAGTATTATTCGATTTGGAATAGAATAAATCGGTTTTAAAAATTAATATTTTATTTGATCCAAATGATTTATAAAAAATAAGATCCAATTTAATATAAATTTTTATAATTTTAATTAATTTTCAGTTTCAATTTAATTGATTTAACAATTTTGATTAAATTGTATTGGATTTCAACACTCTTAGCGATGTTAGTGGTCAAGCTGGGGATAACCTTTGTCAGCAGGTGACCCCTCATTCTGCCGTGAAGTGTAGAAGCCTTATCCAAGGCATGGTGTCTCATGTTTTGAATTTTATGATTTAAACAATGCACACAAAAGGTAGGGATCGAAGAACCAGAATACTGGGGACATGACATTGATGATAATAGGTAGAATAGAAACTAGAAAGAATTGCCTATTCCTCAATTTCTATCTTAGCTATATACTAATGTTATTTATACATTACAAAATAAATATTATAAGAGTGCCTATTATGAAAAACAGGCACAGAATATTTGATAGTAATATATATAACCAAAGTTTTGTCTTTTTTCTATAATATCTATGTTTTAATTTTTAATATACAGACAATAATATTCAACCCGCTGCATAAATAGGCCAACAGAAATTGGCTCATTTGGTCGGCTTTTTACTTATATATCGTTATAATTTAAATTTGATTCTTAAGTTTCTTTTATTAGTAAATAATCTATAACAATCTCTATAAATACTTAATAATATTGGAGATATACTTAGACCCTAAATTAGGCCGAATCTTTCTTTCAAGATCAACCTAAACTTTTACGTTAAAAAGAAAAAAAATTACAATATTGAATGGAACTACTCTTATCACTGTAGCTCCAAGAATATTATTTATTGAGCTATATCAGTTAAATTTTACTTTTCTCAATCTTCGTAATAACTAACCCCCATCTATTATTAGATAGAAAATAAAATTTAAATTAAATAGAATTCTTACCCTAATCAATAATAAATAAAAACGAGATACACAGAGGCGGAGAAAAGTTGATCGAGTTGAAGTAACATTCCCCTTATTTACTTGACCATAGAATTAGTTTTAGTTCTCACACTGCCCCACACTGGAATAACAAAGCCCAAGCTGGGTCACTGGGTCAATGCCATTGGCAGGGCCGGCCCCAGAATTGAGAATATTCTCCCAGCTGTATGCTTCATTATAAATGCATTTGGTTGAGCATGGCACGTAACGTGGATCTCCAAACCATGATAATATAAATTAAGATTATTTTTTGATTATGCCACCATACGTCACAGGTTGGCAGTGCAATAACATAGACGAGGTGTAGAGGCCTAGGTCATCACGGTTCCTTGTCCTTCGGGGTCCACAAAAAGATTAACCAATGTAACAACAACCAAAACATTAAAAGCTAAGTGCGTATTTGGATTGATGTATGTAAATATTAGAAGAACTTTTAGAAGAAAAAAATAATTTTATATAATAAATGATAGTGTTTAATTTAATTTTTTTAAAAAAATTTTGAGGTTATTTTTTATTTTTTTAAAAAAAAATTTAAAAAAAAAAATTTATTATTATTCTCATATCAACAATTAAAAGTAATTTTATTTTATTCTATCCAAATAAAATTTATTCTTCTAAAAGGCCTTTTAACATATTCAAATCAAATAAAAATCATTCTTTTAAAAGTAATTTTTTTAAAAAATCTTCTTTTAAAAGATTTTCTCCCAAAAATTAAATCAAACTGATTCTAACTAGACATTCACTAGACATTCACTTGGTTGGTAGCTCAGTTAATAATATAAGAATTTAAGAGCATATAAAAGAGAGTAGTGTAATCCAATCTTTGCAAATACATCTCATATCAATTTCTCTTATATTATTTTTCATCCCTTTTGCAATGTTTTATTAGAAGGCTATTTAAGAACTTCGATAGCAGGATCCTCTCTGCAGCCTATAGATGACTACTCCTTGACCTTACCAAAATGTTCACTAGGCAATCGCATAGTTGATGGTCCTTGCCTATCGCAAAAAATTGGTTTGATAACTCTCAGTTGTACATGATAAAGTGTTATTAAATCTTAAATAATGTAAAATTGCGTGTCTTTATTTCTTTCAAATTTCAATCACGTTATGTTTTGTTGATATGAGAACTTTTTTTTTTTCTCTTATAGGGTATGATGAAAATATTTTAGTTTTCACACATTGTTTAATAAATGATTAAACAAAAAACACTTTCAAATTACTTTTATATTGGAGAATAACCTAATTTTTTACAGTGAAATGTAAATGACTTTCACCTTATTTTTAGTTGTGTCACATGTTGTAGTAATCATGCAAGCAAATATAAATTTTTATTTAACTTTTTTACTTCCTCAAATAAGCACACCTTTTGAATAGTTAATTAGAATTTATTAATCTATATTTGCAGCTCATTCTCTTCATTAAATTCCAATTGTATTTTTTATTAAATGTAAATGTTGGGCACATAAGGCTAGGTCTCATGTTTTTTACTTCACCCACAAATAAAACTTCAAAAATGAAGCAAAATCTTGGAATTATCCAATTTCGAACTATTTAAATAATAAAATCATGGCAGGAAAATTAACTTCGAGGCTTGATATTCTTTTCTGAATACTTATCATATTGTATATGTTTGTAACGTTAAACACACAATAAATTATTGGTCAATTCTATGGTACACCATATTAAATATGGTGTGTGGTGCATTATTTAAAAAAAATTGGTGCACCATGAAATATGATTAGGAATAAGAGGTTGAAATATTAACATCTGGTAACTAAAGAGTGCATTTTATATAATAATTTTGTCTGAAGCAATTTTAACATATCTCTCTGACAGGTTTAGCTACCACATATCTATTTGAAACAGATTTATCTTGACGAAGGTTTTATGAAGGGCTCGGTGTTGTGGTGTGTTAGTGTCGATGGCGAAGATATGCTCCGATGAAGGCGTGCTCCCATTCATTGATCTGTTGGTCATTTTTTGATTTGTGTCTTGTCTATTGCTTCCTTCTCTTGCAATCTCCAATGAATTTTGTCAAGTGACTATTGTTGAAATTACATACAAAAATTAAAATAATGCAGAACAAGTTGAAGTTAGCAGTAAGAAGGAAACTCAAACAATGACATTCTCCATGGTGGGAATAATAGAAGTTCCATTACAAACTATGAAAAAGGAAATTAAATTAAAAAAAAAGTTCTCTTAAAATTTGGAAAAAGAGTCATATGCACATAGATTCTTGAATTTCACAACTGAACATGTATTGGTGCATGGCCATTAATTTTTATATCAAAGAAAAGAAGCAAAAAGCCAAGAAATAGAAAGCCCCAAATGTCAAGTTTCCTTCTTGTCAGCCTTGGCCTCGTTCACCGTCGTTGTTAAGATGCTCGTCAAGCTCTTTTCCAGTCCCAGGACGTTTGCACCCAGCACTTTGGCCTCAAAGCCTTCTCACGTCATTTTGGACAGGCAAGTCGTCGGAGATAAATAATTTTTAAAAAAAAGAAGAAATACTCATCATACCATCAGTTTCCAATTTTAAATCCCCACCATCCAGTCTTATTAAACTGCTATAAATGGTTTGGATCAGTCATGTTCCACCGTGCACCATCTTTTTTTAAAATGATGTATCACACATCATACTTAATGAGGTATACCACAGAATTGGTCTAAATTATTTTTAATCTTTAATATAAAAATCATAAATAAGACTAATTTAAATTTTCGGCGAGGTCGGAGATCTTCATAAGAATCACGTTATGTATATTTTTTTAATTCTTGACCTTGTGTTAATGGACTTGACTATCGTATCTCATGTATCTTTCATTAGTATAATATGAAGATTTTCCTTTAGAGCCAGAGTCAAAAGCTCCTTGTTATTTTGGGTTTTGCATAGGACACTTATTAAGTAAGAAAAGAAATTTTTTTAATACATTAAATACATAAAAAATTTTAAAAACTTTTGTTTTTGCTTCTTTAACAAGCGGCCTCCGCGCTCGTCAACGAAATCCTTTTATTTTTTCTACTTTTATTTATTGCAGTCAGGCTCCTTATATAGCCATGGCTCAGTCATTACGTCCCTGTGATATTAAAATATACTAGTGAGATTATAATATATTTTTGTCTTTTATAAATGGTATGGTTATAATCAATTTACAATTATTCTGTCTGTACTGTCTTTTTTTTATTTTAATCCCATCCGGTATACCTTTAGCTAAAGAAACTTTTAGCTTTTTTATTGAGTCATTAATTTAATACATACCCTAAATAGTAATGTGACATAAAATAATATTCTCGTTTTCCTTGCTCTAATCATTAAAATAGTAGATAACCAAATTTTTCCTAAAAAAGTAAAAAAAAAAAACACAACCAAAGTTTTTAAATTTTAATTTTCGTACGAGGAATGTCGTTTAATAGTATTTACCACGAGAGATGTTTTTAAAACTAGAAAATATATATATCTTAAATATGTATTACTTCAATTACATTATTATTATTATATTATTATTATTATTATTTTTAATTACATTATTAGTATATTATCTTTAATTATATTACACTTTTAATGTTATAATTAAGATAGTATAAGTTAAGAATAAAAATTAGATTAATTATTTATACACAAATTATCAAACAAATATAGAATCCAACTATATTTTTCTCAATTTGTTTAATGAGACAGTGAATTCCTCACTTATTGTAGCGCCCCATTTGCCATTTATCCGTTTAAGTATCGAGTTATTTTGTTTATTGGATTATTTTCTCAAGTGAGATATTATCCATCTTTAAATTATTTAACAAAATTCATATATAATACAATCTATTAATTTAATGTTATATAACTCTTTACTTTATCATTTTAGAATAAATCCTACTTTAAAGAACATTATCCATGTTATTTACATTCACTTCATCTAGACATTATTTAGATATTTTTTTGATACACACATTATTTATATATTTAAGAAATATATATTAACGGGAATTTTGGTTATATTATTAACAAATCTACTTCTGAGAAATAAGTAATTATATGTAATTAATAACTAAAGATTAATGTACAACTTACTAATGATATTAGTTATGTTACTCATAAATATGATAGAATGACGTCATAGATCTCATGTATGCCGTCTACCAAGAAATAATAATAATAATAATAATAATAATAATAATAATATATGTATGACAATATTACTCATAAATGTGATAAGATGACATTACAGATCCCATGTGTCGACAATAATGGTGCGTGAAATATGAGTTAAATATTTTTATTAAACCTAGATTTTAGATATCACAACAGAAATACCATGATTTGTCCCATAAATATTGATAAATATACATTGTTGTGTACCTTAATTTTTTTAACTTCAATCTCTCTTTTTAAATATCTCATTTTTAATATCTATTTTAGATATTGAAAGAGTTATGTTAATTATTTATTTACTGTCAAATAAGATCGTCCAATAATGATCCTCGTGTGAGTCGACACCGGTAAAACCGTATGTTCGCAATACGATTCTCATGTTGAAATGATAGTACTGTTCCTAGTAAGTATGGGTTGCCATCCCAATCAATTCCTGCTTTTATTCTGCAGTGTTTCGACCAACCTCCACGGTTCCTTTCCTTGATTTTCTCTGTCCTCCCAGACCAGAACCTTCACAAATCAAAACCCAACACAACTAACAGCAACAACAACAACCACCACCACCTATTCAGCACAAACACAACAACACTGGTCAGAGTCAGAACAGAACACAGAAACAGAGGTGATAATTGATGAAGATCCAGTGCGACGTGTGCAACAAGGAGGAGGCCTCGGTGTTGTGCACCGCCGACGAAGCCGCCCTCTGCGGCGGCTGCGACCACCGCGTCCACCATGCCAACAAGCTCGCCTCCAAACACCAACGCTTCTCTCTTCATCGCCCTGCTTCCTCTTCCAACCAACACCCTCTCTGCGATATCTGCAAGGTAAGAACAAGAAGATGACCTTCCAAACAAGAAGATAATCACGGTGTTTCTTGATTGAGAAATAATATATATTTAGAATTCTTGTCAGAATTTATTTTTTGAAAACTTATTAAATAGATAAGTGACTCGTTGATTTTATTTTATCTAACAGTTATCTTTGTTTTTTCGGCAAATATTTTTGACATTTTCGTTTTCTTTTTTTTTTTTTCATTTACTAATTTGTAGGAGAGGAGGGCCTTCGTGTTCTGCCAGCAAGATAGAGCGATTCTATGCAAAGAATGTGACTTGCCTATTCATTCTGCAAACGAGCACACGCAGAAGCATAACAGGTTCCTCCTCACCGGTGTTACGCTCTCTGATGCTGCTAAGCTCTATTCATCAACACCCTCCAATAATAATACCCTTTTGACTGGTAATAACTCTAGTTCCATGCTCAATTCCAAGAATGATTCTTCTTCTTCTAATAACCTGCCAACAACCCCGATTAGTGGGGGAAGCTTGGTTGGAATTGAGGGACGTGGTTCCACCAGTGCCAGCAGCATATCTGAGTACTTGATAGAGACTATACCTGGCTGGCAGGTTGAAGACTTTCTTGATTCATCTTCTGTTCCCTTTGGTTTCTCTAAGGTAAATTATTGCAGCCATTTTTCAACCCTTTAGTTTCTTTGAATATAAATTCTTATGTTCTCTTAGAAACAAGAAAAATTTTTTCACTCCGATCCATTCACAGTTCATCACATCAGCTACTATATTAAAAATATAATAAAAGTGAAAAATATCAACGATTCACATCATGATAGCTGAGATATTGAACTATAAATAGATCATAGTATAATATTTTTTTCTTGCTCTAAGAACAATTAAGAATTGTTATTAAAGATTACTTGTTGTGTTGGTTTGAGGGTTTTCCTTTGATTGTGCTTACTTGGATCTGGTGAACTGCAGGTTGGCGTTGACATGTTGCCAGTGTTTGATGCTGATATTGAGGGGAATCTGGGTTCCTTCTCAACGGAGAGCATGGGGATATGGGTTCCTCAAGCACCTCCTCTATATCCTTCACAAATATTGGATCATAGGCAGATAGGGCAGTGTGAGACAAAGGACACCACCACCAACATCAAAGGTGGCAACAGATCAAGGTTGAGGGATGATACTTTCATTGTCCCACAGATTAGCCCTGACTCCAACTTCAAGAGACAAAGATTTCTATGGTAAAAAACAAAGTCTCAGGATCGAATCCTCTGAATGAAACAAGCCCTTTTAATTATCAACATCCTTTTTTGTTGTGGTGAATTTTGTCCCTCCTTCTCTTTTACCTATGCCTTTATGTGGCTTGAGTTCCACTCGGCCAGTGTTTTTGCATTGTTAATTTTGTTCCGTTTGACCTTTTTTTTGAACCCCCCCTCTCTCTTTTCTTCTGAGAACTAATGCTGTGTATTGATAAATATGTGTATCTTTCTCCATGAATGTAAATATGAACCTTTCTGGGAGTTTTCCAAATGCATGTTGTTTTTGATGCATGGTTTAAAAGAGAGATGGTTGAAAATGATAGATAGCTAGAATTTTAGCAGAATTTGTTTGCCAAAATATTGTCACATGTTTATCGATCGTTAAATGTATAACCATGTTATTCTATTCAACTACCACCCTTATTTCCAGTAAAAAAAGAATATATATATATATATATCACGACCATTTTTTTGACTGTGTATGTAGCATTGATCAAAATGGTTTCTATACACAGATCCTAGGATGTTGATATGTATAATAATCAATAGTAAGCAAGAGAACTTCACCAGTTGAAGCAGAGAAAAACTGTTTCAAGTCATGTCCATGCTTTTGGTTAGTACCGGGGGGGCCATGGAGTAGGTTGTTGGATGTAGGACTCACAAAAATTGGAGAGGGAAAAAGTTTTGTGGAGGAGATGATTGCACAGATGAATGTGATGATGGTGATGGGATTTAGCAAAGGGATAGGGACAGTGGTGTGGGACTGTGGGGTGCCCAAAAAGGGTTTGAATGGATGGCATATGGGTCTGTCTAAACGTTGGAATTTAGTTGGATGGTGCAACCGTGCCCCATCCATCATCATAATGCTTTTTAGCAATTCGAAATTGGAAATTTGTTACCATGGCTTCCACTTTCAGTATCTTCTGAGTTCCATTTTTGTTTCATAGGAAGAGGGGACTTGCCCCATTAGTATTTAGTACATGCCACAAGCCTCAGTTGAACTAGGAGCATAGCGCATTGGGACTGAGCTCCGCATATTCAATCTTTGGTAGTTCTGAACTGTACTTAATCATCCTCTTGAAACTCCTAAATTATAGTTTAGACAAATGTTTTTGCTTAAATCATGATTTGAGAGTTTCCAAATAAGATATCAAATATAAGCCATTAGGAGTAGGTGAGGAATTTTGGTAGTTTGCATAAGGTCATGAGTTCAAACCTTTGTTAAGATGCAATACAATTGTTAAGTTGCATGTGTGGCGCTCATATATGGAGATGAGTACCATAGCCTAAAGGTCAAATATCAAGTTTTATATAGATATAAGGAAGATATGACTCACAGAGACTTTATATAAATTTAATAATGCATCATGTATGTATCATTGAAATAAGACTTTTTCGAAAGGTGAACATTTTGAAATAATGTCATTTCCTCCTTGATATCCATCTTCTGTAGTACACATTCAACCTCTTGAGACCTTAAATTGTTGCTCAACAGTCCAGCAGATCAGTTCTTGAAGCAATAAAACAACACTTTTGGAAAGTTGAAAAAGTTGAAACAATGTTAGTGGAGAACATTATATGGCTTCCTACAGTCCTCAATCCGAATAAGAATAATACTGGTGGAATAATTGATGCGCATCACTAAAGTAAGCGGAAAAAGAAAAAAAATCATATCTAGTATCTGTTGATGATAACATTTTTTAGTTAACAGTGTATTATTAAGAGGGTATGTCATAATTATTAGTGGAAGAAAACTATTAAAATGGAGGATTTGAATCCAAAAAGTTGAATATGAATAACTTTATTGGTACAAAGGATATATAGTATATGGAAAAGAAGGATTGAGCAGCGAGGCTGAATAAATTCTATATGAATAACTACTCTATCTTCTTAGGATTCTTCGTGGTCAGTGGAGATAAGAATAAATTCTCAGAACAAAACTAAAAACAGAAATACCTTTATATAATACATTGACCAGTCTTAATTTTAATCAAGTTGTGCAGGGAAGGGTTTCTTGTTTAGGAATAAAAGTTACAGACCAAATGTAACCGAATAAGTTTTGGTGGTACCTCGCATGGTACACAAGAAAATTCATGAATATGATACGGTAATGGAGAAGCAAGCCTCACTTGCACCGGGTCACTTACATCCCTAAAGGAAAAGTTGGTATTCTTTTTCTTTTTACATGTTTGGCTCATTTGGTAGGTCATTTGAGATTATACCATCTATATTTATATATATTGCTAAACTAGTGATTATACTTAAAAAAATTACTAATTCTTAGTCTTGTTATTCTTTTTTGAGAAATGATATTTTGATTTGTTCCTATAGATATATACGCTGACACACATTGAAAATTAGAGAGAGAAGATACGGTAGGACAAAATATAATAAGAATATAACAATATTTGTCTTTACTTTTTCATATGCGTCCTTGTATAGAATGTATAAAAATAAGGTTCAAAAGATAAAACTCTTCTTTTTTAGGGTCATTATTCTTCAAGGAAATATTCTAGTGTCTAGAGATTAATTGAATGGCTTTCTTTCAAAATTTGTTGAAGTAGTTATTTGGATGAGCCTACTGTTCAAAATAGTATCTAACATAGGGTCCAAAAAAAAAAACAAATTCTCACCATCATTTGATTTTTATTTTTAAAAATTCTATTCACAATTACAAATACTACTCACACATAATATAAGGCCTATATGAATATAAATACATGATATAAAACTTTCATTAATTTAGGAGAGTCTCATGCAAAATAAAAATGATTTTTGGACATCATTTTTAGACATTTTCTTAGATGTTTAAAAGATTGAATGGAAAATATATAACGAAATTTTTTAAAAAAAATATAACTATTTTTTAACATATATCTTGCAAAATGCCCATAATTAATGTCTAATAGATCTATTCAAATAACATACCTTATACAAAATGGATGGATAACTAGTGTCTAAAACAGATATGAATACATGTGGAGGGAATTCATCATCATCAACAAGCATTTAACATTGATGAAGTAAGATGGAAACCATCATCATCAACAAGCATTTAATATTGAGGAAGTAAAATGGAAAATTAAAACACGTGTAATATAAAAAAAAAAATAATGGCAAGTTATTAGTGGTGAAAGCCACACTTCGAAACCAGTGTCTACTAATTAACAGTGTCTACTAATTAATTGTCTACCTCAGAAACCCAATGCTGATTGATCTAAATCACAAAACTTTGAATTAGTCAAACATGAAACTATCATAAAGAAGAAAAAAGAAAGGAGTGAATTGGCTAATTAGCTTTGACCAATGACCAATTTAACTTTAGGGTCGACGACAATGAGCCTTGCACATATTTTGGCAGTCATAGAAACAAGGTCCACCACAGTGAAGTGGACAGTCCAACCTCATGCCTTTGCACCTTGTTCTTGCCATGCATTGTGCAAACTCGCCAAGCCTATAGTCTTCTTTCTCAAACATTCCCTTCTTGTGTAGGTGATGGTGCTTTATGCCTCTTACTCCTTTCCGTTTACCATGCCTTGGCTCTCCATTACACCCCCATTTCCACCAACCACCACCTCCTCCTCCCCATCCCCATCCACTACCACCACCGTCACTGCCACCACCGCCGCCACCTCCACCACCCCATCCCCATCTAAAGCCTCCTCCACTACCGCCACCACCGCCACCACCACCACCACCACCTCCTCCTCCTCCTCTATAATACCAACTACCTTCGCTTGAGTTGAACACAACTTCATTGAAGGAGCTGTTGCGTTTTCCTTTTGCTTCTTCACTATTGCCTTGATATGATGAGAGAGTCACCAATGTAGCATTGCCTTGCCTTTGAGCAGTGCCATTTTTCAACTCGTCACCTTTAAGCCTAGCAATTAACACTACAAGGATCAAGCAGAGGACCCAAAATTTACTTAAAGTCTCCTCCATCTTTTGGCACGCTACAGAAAAAATAAACGTTACATGTATATATAGATACTACTTGTGACTATTCTATAAAGTTTATGCCACTAACGGCTCGATATTGGTTTTCAGTCCCCACATGATCATATCTATAAGAGATTTCGGAGCTCTTCAGCTCTTTAAATAGGAAAAAATAGGATAAATTATTATATAGATACAAATATAACACCTCACATTACTTACATAAAGTTAGTAGGATAAAAAGTATCTGTGTGTGTCTTTAATAAAATTTGAGATTAATATTAATATATTGTTAATGTAAATTACACTGTCATTCAATTAATATAAATATTTTTATTGATATAATGACAATATATAATTTAATATTTATATAAAATATTATATTAATAGTATACCAAAATTAAATTTTAAAATTTGTAAAATCCAATTTTATTGTAAATATATCTAAATAATAGATGTTAGATTTTCATTCATGCAAGAATTTAACAAAATTGAGATGTCTTAGCCTTCACTTTGTCGCCCACATACAATTATTGTAGCAGTAAGTGGTGCAACCCCCCTCTGTCCCCCACTGACACTGCACGCGAGCACCTCTTGGCATGGAATGCCTCGTGGCTTGTCCTACTTCTGTGATTGATGACATTCGATTTTCCATGACCCTCCCTCTCTCTTTTTCAATCTCAACCTCACAGAGATGCATTACAATGCTTAATAGATATTTGTTTAAAAACATCTTTAAGTAGTCACTTTTGAAAGTTACATCAAATATGATCAAAGGGGTCTACATATAAAATATACTGCTTTCTGTAGCAGCTGATATTTACTAAAAGTACTATAATTATTATTAAAAAGAACATCAAACCGAAAATGCAGTACTAGATTGCTCCTTTCATTAGCATAACTAAACTTTTGCAATAATATTATTACAAAAGGGTTCAAAGGATCTAATGAAAAGCGGAGTCTAAATAAAGAGGCACGATTTTGAGGAGCCATATGACACTTTCTTTTTCCAATTTTTGCTGATTGATAAAGCTCCCATGGTCAAAACAATTTTCGTACGAAAACTTCTCCAGGAAATAGGGAATTTTCGCCGATACAATAATTCATCCGTGCATCATCAAGTGCAATCAAACAAGAAGTACATCCATAAGGATGGACCCTTGTAGGCATATTATTTATCATGCACAATCAATGCAATGAATTTGACAAATGAAAAATTCTTATATGCTGCAGGAGTAAAAAAATTTTCTTATTTTGATCTATTTATTGTTTACCTCATTAATTTTAGACACTATTATTGTCTCCTCAACTATTCACTGCCCTCTTATTTTTCTAGTTGACAAAATTGGTTGTGACAAATAATAAAATAGGTTAGAGCAACAAAAATATCCTTCTCCAAGAGTATATAAGAATCTCTTCGAACAAACCGCATTAACTTGGCACATAGGTCCTACTTTGTTTGGTATGAGTAGCTATTGCTTGGCCTTCAAGCCTACGACTCCGGAGAACGTATACCAAAGGACCTAGTGGCGTAGTGGAGACGAATGGGAGAAAGATAATCTGCATGTACCTTCAAGGTCAGATAGATACTCCAATCATTTTTGCAAAATACATGCCTCCGACCATCCACGTGATATTCATTTATCAAGCTAACCATTCATAATGAAATTTTTGGTACAACCATGATGCAATATAAGTAAATAAAAAAGGATATTTGCATTGAAAAAGAGAAAGAAAAGACACACGTAGGTATCTTATAAGCACCTTTGTATCCCATCAATATTTATGCAGTAGAATTCGGCTTTTTTACCGTTTTAAAATTTAAAAAAATATATTATTTATATATATACACCTTTTTAATATTATTTTTTGAAATTATGATGAATTTAATTTAAGTTAGATCGAATTTATTATGAGACAAATTTAACATCAGATTCGATCTAAATTCAAGTTCGAACTAACTTAAATCGAATTCAACACATAGTATTAAAGCTAGATCGAATTTAACATGGCTCAAATTATTAGGGTGGAGTTTAGGGTAAACTCCCAAATTTTGAGTTCATGATGGATTTAGTATAGTTAAATGACCAAAAAATATAGTTAATTATCATACAAGTGCGACAAAACGCTCTATTCACGATGAATCGGGATCCATCCTAAGACATAGCAACTATTAGACTTTACTCTTTATTAAGGCTGTAAAGAAACGGATGAGAACGACGTCCAGATCGATTATTAGAGGTTAAAGAGCTACAATATTTAATATTTAAAAATTATACTTATTATTCCTATGTATACGACTATATATATATATATATATATATATTCTCTTACTATATCTAAAGTCAATATTTTTTTTATTTATATTGGACTAGTGATGAAATCGATCTAAGTTACCCTAAACTAAGTTAACGAAAGAAATATCGCAGGTTTATATATCTTCTTTCGAGTGAATACTGATCGGTTAAATTAGTTTAGGGTATGTTAACTTAGTTAATATACTTAAGTAGTAACTTAGTTTGGTGAATTTATTGTGATGGTAATTAATTAAGAAATATCACATGTTTATAATTTTTTTTCCTTTCAGGTAAATATTGATGAATTTGATCCAATATAGATCAAATACATCATTGGTGCAATATAAATAGGGGTGTGCAGTGCACGGTCGACCACAACCCAAGACCCGACAGACCAAGATGCAAAAAAGTCGGTTCGGGTTGGGTAATCGGGTCTAATCGGGTAAAATCCGATTGACCCGTCCAATATTCGGGTCGGGTAACGGGTTTAATTTTTAAACTCGTTACCCGACCCGACCCGACCCGAACTCTACTTCTTTTTTTTTTTTATATATAAATAATAACTCATTCACTTATATATTAATATACAAAATTATAATTATAAATATTGACTTTTAGATTCTGTTAATATATTAGTGTATAATTAAATTTATTGATGATTGATATTGTATAATATATAATATATAATATATTCATAATTATAATTATGGAATTATTAATTATGTATGTAATTTTTTTCAAAATATATTTGATTATATTCAAATTTTAAAAACACAATTTAAAGGTTTCAAAATATCACAAAATTGGGTGTTTTAATATATTTTTCATCAAAAAAAAAAAATATGGCTATCTACTCTTATACCCGACCCGATCCAACCCGAAAATGTTCGGGTTGGGTTGGTTCGGGTTAGGGGAAAAAAAAAAGCTAAAACCCGACCCGACCCGACCCGACTATATTTAATTGGTTTGGGTATTTTTTCCCCTGAACCCGATCCAACCCAACCCGTGCACACCCCTAAATATAAATATAAAAAAGTTTTGACATTAGATATAGCGAGAGAATACATATACATTTATAGCCATATACATAATAACAATAAATATGGATGTTTTAAATATTAAATATTGTAGCTCTTAAACCTCCTATGACTAATCTGGATATTATTCTCATCTATTTCTTTACAGCCTTAATAGAGAGTAAAGTCTAATAGTTGTCATGTTTTAGGATGGATCCTGATTCATCATGGACTTAGTGTTTTACCACACGTGTATGATAATTAACTATACTTGTTGGTCATTTAACTACACTAGATCTATCATAAACTCAAAATTTTGGAGTCCATCCTAAACTCTACCCTAATAGTTGGAGGCATGTTGAATTTGATTTATCTTAGATCAAATTCATTCAGCACTATTCATATGAACAGTGTTGAATTTGATTTAAGTTGGATTAAATTCCATACATCTGGTGTAAAATTTATCTCGTAATAAATCCAATCTAACTTAAATCAAATTCATTATAATGTCAAAAAATAGGATATTTTGAAAAATAATATTAAAAAGACATATATAAATAAATAATATTTTTTTTAATTTTAAAACAGTGAAAAGCCAGCACAATTCTACCACCTAATAAGCTTTGTAAATGCTTATGATTGATTTTGATCTGGTTAAAGTTATAATTATATTTCTTGGACCACCTAATAAGCTTTGTCATATTTGGTATATAAGTAGTTATTTCATTCCATGTTGTATTTCTATAGAGAGAAGATTCTCACACTTGTTAAGTGAAAAACATTAAAAGTGTTGTTTCCTCTAAGAGATGTGGAATAAGAAATCTGATGTCATGTAGAATAAAATCAAATTATTCTTCTAATACATCCCTGTCATAAAATAATAGTTATTAACCTTTGCTAAATTTAACCCGTACTTAAAACTCAATTTTTCTTTCAACCTGCGTTAAATCAAAGTCCAGGTTCCATCATCTAGATAAAATGAAGTTTATTATGAAGTTGGAAATAAATCAAACGAGAGTAGTACTTCCTATCATGAACACCAATCATCCAAACAGTTAATATAGCACTTTTCCATTCTATTTCATTATTCATTTAATCTCATCCATTTTTTTTTTTTGGTACACCAATCTCATCCATTTTCATTTCATTCAATTATGTATAAAATTTCCAAACAATTGCAACTATAAAAATAGGCTCTGCATTCTGATTGGACAATCTGACAGCATACACCTGGTGTATTTACAACTTGAGTACATAGAGTGGTTGAGAAGAGCACAATGTTGAAAACAAAAAAAAGCACATGATACTGAAGGTAGCATCAACACTGAATGAAGCGTGTGATACCCTGATTATATTACAAAACATAATTATGACTCGAGGACAGCTCCTTCAACAATTTTCCACCCTGAACCTGAAAAAGACATCTCATATCTTGTTGTGTAGGTTCTGCTGTTTGAAGCATCATGCTGTGGATGACCTACAGCAGTGAGGTGGGTTGACTCTTTGAGAGTTGTTTCCACCACTGCACGCCTCCCATTCTGTGATATAGTCACACTGTCGATGTTGAGGTCCTCCAATGTGTAGTCATAGGACCAACCACGCTCTGCTATCTCAGCTGCGCGATCAGTCCATATCTTCAACATCTCACCGTCCAAAACCTAGCATGTCTTAACTTCAGCACAATTTTACATATACAAAGACGATAATCGACAAAATAACTGTGCTGTGGCACTCGAAAAGCAACAAAACCGAAAGGAAAATAAATTTAAGGAAAAACTTTTATATATACTAGATAGGATAGGATCTGGTTTGGGTTTCCAATCCGAAAGGTTAGTTAAGTTCTTCTGTGATATGTTTGACAAGATGAAAATGCAACACCCTTTAAGGGATTTGGATCCACTAAAGTGAGCATGCTTGTAAAGTAAGAAAGTGAAGAGTTAACCACCTTAGGATTAATAATTTCCATTGTGTGCGAGTCCCACTAAATGATCCCAAAGTGGTTAACCCCTCACTTTCTCAATTTTCATACTCACTTTAAAGGATCTAAATCCCTCTTTTACGGATCAATCTGATGGAAGGTAGGGGAATGGAGGGAGCAGATTGGCAAGGGGAAGAGACATCAATGGAGGGGGCTGGATCCTCTTCTGCTTCTAACAATAAACAGAAAGGAATGGAGTGGGTTTATTGAAAAGATTGCTTAGCAACCGGTTTTCAATTTTCGCACAAAAAATAAATAAATACTTCCTCCTCCCACAGTCCCATCCCGTCCTTTTCAGATTATGAGCCTTACTCGTCTCCCTTCCCTCCAAAACTCCTAGGCATATCCTAAATGATATTCCATCATACTACATTGTAATTCAGTGGGAAAAACAATAAACACCGTAAAAATGTACAAATATAATTACACAAGTAGCCCAGGATAAATTGCATTCAGTAGTCTTCTATGATCTATTCTATAGGACTTCCTCGATGGAGCCAGATAACACAGTCATATAATGAAAATAATTTCAGCGCATTGGTCGTGCTAAATTTTGGAAGTGTATAACTACCATTTCCAGTTTCATAATGACCAAGTCGAATTCGTTACCTCTGGCAATCTTCCTAGGCAATGTTCAAGTCCAAATGCCTGGGATTTGATGGTTTGCCACTGACGAACTACAGCTTCTGCAACCCTTGCATCCATTTTAGGAACTTGCTCTGCTAATTCTTCGCCTCCTAAAGAACCTGTGCAGATGAATCTGTGTTATATGCACCATCCAATACTGCTAGAAGTTAACTATGAACTTATGAAACCAAGTTTCAGATCTGCAGTAATTGAATCATCCAGATCATAATTGAGAACAAATTCGTACTTGCATTCCTAATTGCAGATGTCTCTAGAGGCCATACCTAAGTTGATAGTACCTGATGCCAATGCTGAACCAGTCATTTTGCGTAGGATGGGTGAGCCATTCCTAGCAGGTATAAACTTCAAGCCAACCAGTGTCACAAGTCCAATTACAGCGCCAGCACACATGATATTCACAGTTGCATCTTTAATTTTGTCAGTAATAATTTCACCGCCACTTATCTCGGAAGAAATTTTTGTTTCAGAAACCTCAACATCAGCTGAAGTATCTTGATCTGATGATATTAAAGGTTTTCCACTCTCAGAAAGACTGAAATAATCCTCCTCATTTTCTTGATTTTGTACAATTTGATCTTCAGAACCAACAGGAAACACCTTCTTCAATGCATTTATTGCACTATCCTTGACATGGCCAATAACAGCAGTAGCCTCAGCTCCGATTTTTACTATGGCCGCTGCAGCAGCCAAGGGTGAATGGCCAACACTCTCCAGCCTCTCTAGATATCTGAGCACTGTAGGGTCATCATAGTAATCTCCAAGCTTGAACGTTATCTCTTTAGTATCTCTAAATCTGGGAAAAACTACCTCCATCAGCCATGTCTCCAACAATTTACAGAGTCCAGGAAGATCAATGTCTTCATCACCCTTGGCATTTTCCATTACAAATTCTATAATAGACGGGTTCCTATAAGGAGAGCTCTCACTGTCTAGTCCCAACCATGACCGACACTGATCAAGCTCCCCAAAAAGCAGTGCACAGAGGCCCCTTTCTAAAGCAAAATCAACCTCTCTCTTCTCCTTTGGAGTATTAACAGAGGCAGCATTCCTCAGAGTTGTTACCTTAGTTTGTTGAAGTTGCTGGAATAAGTTATCAGCATCTTGGATAAGATGTGGCTTTTTACCTACAAAGGCTTGTGCAACCAGTGCAAGGGCCACTCCGTACGCTTCAAAACTTTCTGCTGGAATATTACTTGGTGTGGCCACAAAAAGATCAACCTTCAAAGAATGTTGAGGGTAAAAGGAAACAAGATGAAGGTAAATTCTTTAAAAATAAACACCAAGAAGAAGTAGTAAATTACAAGAAAAACATGCAAAACAATAATCCATGGATACCTGTTCAACAGCTGTCATATGTAAAAACGCCTCATTCATGAAATCTTCACGTGTGAAACCCCCGGCAATTGCCGCTGCTCCACCTCCTCCAACTGCCCACAAAATGTTGCGGACACCCTGAAGGCCTTCCTCCCTCCGTGCTCGATGTTCATCGTCAAGAGGCAAGGCTAGAAGTTCCAAGACACAACGTGGGGTAATCTCTTCTAGCGTCTCGTCGATTTGAGCTTGTAAGTCTGGCGCTAGGCTGCTTGCCCCTTCTTCCTACATAATCAAGTAAGTTCCCAGAAAGCATATTGTATCAGAACTGCAACCTGAAAAGTGTTCAAGCTATGATCATCATTTTATAGCCCCTGTTTCTAATGTAGCTTTTGTAAATGCAAGAGCCGTAGAAAAGCTCAGAAGGAATAATATATTTCACAAATGTTTCTCATTTACAAATTTCACCCTCTAAGGTCATCATTGTCTATAGAAAACCTATTTGACAATTGACATGCTAAGATCATTACAGTGGCTTGCATTGACATCCTTAATCCTATAGCAGCACCAAACCAATTTTGGCATGTCGGTGATGACTGCATCAATTTGACTAGCTTGATGTGTCCAATATTTGAAGGGACTGCTAATGGGTACCGTTAAGGAAACAAAAATATAAAGGATTAAATAAAAAGTAAAACAGTTACTATATTAGAATTACACAACATATTAAATACATACCTCTTTATATAATTAGAAGCATTTAGTTAAAAAACATGAAATCCTCCTTAATCAGTATCATTAGCAAAACCCAAATTTTATAATATAGAAATCGATAGGCAAAACCCACCCAATAGCCATGGAATTGAGATATTCACCTGCAAAAGCTTCAATGCCCGCTCCAGCATCTCACATGCAGCAATGAAATCGGGAGGGGAAAAAGCCATAGCATCCCTTGAGATGTCAACATAAGCGAGCGCCATGGCCAACACAACATCCTGCTTAAACGACTTGGGCAACCTCTCTCTCAGCAAACCCTGTCCAATCTGAAGCACCAACTCAGTCTCCCCAGCTTCCTGCAGCACGCATAGAGCTCCAGGAACCTGCAAAACCCCATAACTGCCTTGTCATTCAATTGAACCTGTTAAGCAGAAAAACTATTTGGGTCCCCGTCCATGTGTCGGACATGTCTACCATATGAAACACAAACAAAGCACACTTGTATGTGTTTAATATAAAAATTATTTTTTTCAACTTCAACATGATAGGACACAACATAGACAAAGGTAATTTAAAATTTACAAAAGAAAATAATACACAATTTTTTAGTTTGTTTGAAATTTTTAAATGATCTTTAATATTGATCAAAGAAAATAAGACAAGGGTGAAGTTTTAAATACAATGTTATAAATGATAATTTTTTTTTTAAAAAAAATTTGAATTATATATATTTATCAATGTATGTCCGAGTCCTACAATTTAAAAAAAAATTCATATGTCCCTTCCATACCAGTGCATGTGATACATAGAATTATACTCCCTCTATTTCATAATATCTATCATTTTAACGTTTACACAGGTTAATAAATTACTTTCATAATAATAGTAAAAGATAAGCTAACTTTACAAAACTATTGCAATATTGAGATTATAACTTTATTTATACTTTTTATTCACTCCATTAACAGGGATAATTAATGTAAGGATAAAACTAGAAAATAATAATCAATATAATTTGATACGCCAAAAAAAAAAAAAAAAAACCATTAATGTACTATTCAACAAAAACTAAGGTGTTTCCCACCAGCTACACATATCAAACAACAGCATTGCGTCCTAACATAGTCCTAACGTAATCCACATACAAGCCATTAAAATTGAAGTGCATTTTAAAACATTCATGTACAGAATTAAAACTATTTAACCTCAAAAAATTAATAAAAAAAATTGCATTAACAAAAGCAATGATTTTTTTCGGGGAATTACCTTATCGAAAGGGACTTGCGTGAGAACGGCACCGTCCTCGTCGTCGAGGAGTCCCTGATTGTACTCTCTTCGCGAAGCAGGGTCCGCTAGGGTTTCGCAAGCGGCCTGGAGGATCTGGCGGCGGCTGATTAAGGCCTCGTTGCTGAACGCGTACTGTGGAGGCTTCGAGAAACGCGCCTCGTAGGCGCGTCGAATCCCGTCGCCCAAGAAGTGCGTCTCGGCGCCGAGAACTCTGTAGAAATCCAGCGGAATCGACAGGAACCGCTCAGGAGGATCGAGACGAGGAGGGTTGAGAGTGGCGGTGGAGGAATGGTGGTGGTGGTGGTCGGAGGAGGTGTCGCCGATGAATTGGAAGTCGGAGATGAGGCGCTCGGCCCATTTGCTGGCGGAGAAGGTGGCGGCGAATGATGAAGCGCCGCCGCGGCCGGCGGAGAAAGTGAGGTGGTTGGTTTTCGGAGTTGAGTGAATAAGTGGCGGCGTGCAGAGACCGACGCCAATGCGAGGGAGCAAAGCCTCCATTGGACCGGAGTGTTTTGGGTTTTCCTTCACTTAAAACCCACCTCTACTTCCTCTCCACGTTATATTGAAAAGGTGTTAGTAAGGGTATTTAAGGGTATCGCTTTTCCATTAATGTGCAAGCCATGGACATATTCCGTTGTAGTCTAGCTGGTTAGGATATTCGGCTCTCACCCGAAAGACCCGGGTTCGAGTCCCGGCAACGGAAATTTGTTTTGCTATTGAGGTGTAAGTTTAATGGCCCACAAGTTTATGTATTGGTTGGGCTATGGTTCGTTAGGAATCTTATGTTGAGAATGGGCTACTACTAACTCACTAGTCACTACACTTAATGGGGCTCCTAGTGTTCTTTTGGGCTACAGTGTCATATTTTCAAAACATGTGCGCCTACTAGCTTCGACAGTTGCCACTTACCGATTCCCTCTTCGAATCCTATCGCGCTTGCTTTTAGAAAATGCTACCAACTAAGATTTGGGTTGGTTTATGATTCGAATCTTAGTCGGAAGAGTTACTCACATTTAAATACCCGACAATTTTTTAATAGGATTGCCTCGGGTAGAAAGATACCTGCGAGAACCCGAAAAAAAAAAAAGTTGAAAAATGATAGAGGAGACATTATCTTCCTTAGATATATATCAAAAAATATATGATTCCATTACATTGGTCAAAATTCCCACGTTGTTACTGCCACTTAATTAATTTGAGCAGTTGGAGAGTTTACAATCTCACCCCGTGAGTTAGTCAGCTTATTGATTTCGGGATTCCATAACTGTACGTGCTATGGTCTATAAGTAAGGAAACAGGTTCTTTCACTCAATATGTAATTGAAGCTTAACTAGCTCTGTCAGAGTTAAAGTGATTAAGCATTCCTTTTCTTTTTTTGGTCCAATTTAAATATTGCTGTTGAGTTGTTGCCCCTCGATAGCTGTTTGATGAAACTGAACTATTTGAGTGGTTACCTATATCTTCCTCAAGTGCATCATGGTGTCTATACAATTTGTCCCACCACAGAACCATGTTGCATTAATCCATGGCTCCAGTCCGCCGTATAACTGAATATGAATCATATATTTTTCTTTGTTTATTTTATTTTCTTTCACCTTTTATGTGTTCAACTGGACAACAATCTATCAAACAATTTCAGTTTTCTTTTACATTACTTTTCTTTGTTGTACTTGAACAAGTGCATTCGTAGTGTTTTCTGTCATATGGGACATGATATTTAATGTATTGATTTTTTGAACCGATGGGTTTAGAGTTTGGGGTCATTGAGGATAAAGAATAGTGAAGCCTGAAGAGGTGGTCTTGATACACACTGATCAGAAGAATTAGGCCTTAATTTCCTTGTCCATTGTTAGTATACTCCTCCAGGAGAGATTTTTAGATGCTTCCAAAGCAAGAGATGTAAAATTTTACTCTATATTATTCATAATTTAATACATCAAATTTGTGGATCATTATTATCTCTCATTTTTCTTAAATTTTTAATATAATAATTAATATGTCAAGTGATAAATAATATAAAATATTTTTTTTTAATTCTAAAAGCATCTAACAATCTCTCATCTCTCCTCAAATCACATGTGACTTTGAAGTATCAATCATTGGAAAGAGTTATAGTAAATTTTTAATGATGAAAAAGAGTTCCAATAAATTTCAGAGAATATACCTACTCATTTATGACAAAACCTCCATTGTCTTAGGTTGATAAACAGCAAAAGCTATTCGTTTATTACTCCCAAATGCATAAGTGAAATTGGTCCAACGAGCGGCTCTCGGGACGTGCATTCAATTGATTTGTTTGTGTGTTTTGGGGCTCTATAAACTTTGTGTTGCTCTTTTCTATTCTTTTGCCCGCACTTTATGGATTGATGCACTTGATTAGTTAATTTTAATTTTATATCAAAATAAAGTGAATCATTTCCCATGAAATCAATCCATAATGAGTCACTTAACATACATATATCTTTTCCACGTCTAAAAGAACATATTTTCGCTGAAGTGTTGGCTTTCTAAAAGGAATATTTCTTTTAGCTAATTTATAAGAGTCTAACGGATGCTTTGTGGGCGTCTCAAATCTGAAATAATTTAATGGATCTTGTCTTTCAGAAGGGCTCTGAATTCGTCATGATGCACTAAATGCAATTAGAAGTAGAACCATTAACTTATAATAATTAAACATACATTAAAAAAATAATAATTAAACATTAATTTAAAAATTAATGATAATTAAATATTAAAAAAAATTCTCTACCCATTACTAGAAGTGAAAGTAAGCCGAGATAAGATGAGTTTGTTATAATTTAAGCTCAATTCAATAACAATAGGTTTGGCTAAACTCAAGCTTGAAATAAAAAAGGTAAGAGTAATTTTTTGACTTAACCCAAACTCACTACAATATATCGAGTTTGAGGTAGCTCATGAGCCTCTCAAATTAATGAGATAGCTTGAATTAAATACAAATTAAAATTTTAAGGCTTAATAAATTAGAATATTTAATAATCAAAATATAGTTTTAATAATAATATCAATATATGGTAATATATGTACCAAAAAATAATAATAAAATATGATATTTTATATAGAGAGTTAGCTCTCTGACTATTGAGTCGGACATAAAAAAATTTAAGTTTGACTCATTAACAAATGAGTTTACTACCTTATATTTGACTTATAAGCTTATAAACTTAATTTATTGAATTATTAATAAATTTAAATTAAAAATAATTCATGAATACACTTGATTCACTTTTGACTCTCTACTTGCCACTATCACCAATGAGCTCATCTAGGAAACAACCATGAATCTGAAACACCAATCATGGGTAACACTATCAAGGCAGAAGCTGTGGTGGACCATCTTTAGTTATGGTTTAAGTTGGTGATTGATTGATATTAAATCTGTATCATTAAATTTTGATTCTATAACTAAGATTTTATATTTTTAATAGTATTTAGAATCTTATTTTGCATCCATAGAAATTTTATATTTAAAATTATGGAATTGTATTATGATCTCATCTTAATTTAAGCAGACAGGATTAATAACTTAATATTGTTAAAAATAAATTAAAATGACTATTATATCATATTATATATCTATATCTTAAAGTAATACTATAACTTTTCATATTCTTGATATCAAAAATCTCAATTTAATACTTAATTTAATATTTTTTATTTTTATCTTTTTTCAATACTTGTATTAAATAGTTATATAACCAATTTTATATTTTTCCACTCATTCAGTCATTTTTCTTTCTCAAAACAAAAATTTTCAATTTTAAAATAATTTATGCTTTTACAAAATATGTTTTTGGTTAGAAATCAATTTTTTTTTTTTTTACAAAATTAAATACATTTTCAATCAAATAAATTTGATATGTTTGATGTAATTTTTTATTTGATATAATTAGCATATTGATTTTAAAAAAATATAATTTTTTTTAAAAAAATTTAATATATATTAATAAATCAAAATTTTATTAAATATCCGTATAATTTTTTGGGTGCTATTTATGAGTTAATTAAAAATTATTAAATTTACTTTTAAAATTAAAAATTTACTCCATGCACTATTTTTTTTCATAATATTTATCTATTATCAACGTGGAGCAAAAATTGGAGAAGACGCTGCCCACTATCAAACCCCGTACACGATAGATATTCACGAGAACTCATTATGCCAAGTTCCATGACATGATGACAAGATTCCAAAAGCACAAACGAGTCTCCTTCTGCTCTTTTAAATCATATTATAATAAATATAAAAAGAAATATGGTGGCATCTAATTTGGTCCACCCTTATTTTTGGACCACATGGTGCAGGATTGTTTTATAAAATTGAAAGCTACTTTTTATTTGCAAAGAAGTCCTCTCCAATCTCCAGGCTTACCGCCTGCTATGACTCCCCTTGGTCGGAGCATCTCACCCCATCGCTCTTGTCTCCGTCACAAGCGGCAACGACCTCAACCACTTCTTCTGCGATGCCACCAAACCCGCTAGGATGAGGCTCCTCTTTAGCGTCACCAACACGTAGTAATATCGATTTTCTCTTCGAGCTTGTGGGGGTCATGGCTTGCTGCCATGAAGTACCACGATCCGATGTCGGAGCTTGTGGCACCGTCGCCATAGAACTATATGGCTCCTGCATCTTCTTTTTCAACTCACAGGCAGAGTTAGATGGCCATTCTTTCGTTTCCACGCTTCTTGTTTTGTTTTGTTTATGCTTTTATTTATCAAAAAGTTTCTTTCCTTTTTTTTTTTCAGTTGAACCTTGGTCTTCTGAAAATAGATCTAGTGTTTAAAACTTGTAACTATTTCTCTCTCTCTCTCTCTCTGTCTCTCTAATTTTCTGACTATCAAAGTGATGCACTGGTGCTGATATTATGATGTCCATTTACACTTCTTGATTATTGTTCAAATCCAATAATTTTTCGCCTTATTGAGATGTAGTGATTGAATATTATGTTGCCTATTTTTATTTTCTTGGTTGGCATTTATATTGGAACAATAGCAAGGTGAAAATGCCATTGTAAAAGGGCCAAACAAAAAATTTTTTCCATTTGTTCTCAAGATCTAAGCTGTTCTGGGGGTTTGAATTTGGGAAAATTGGTTCATGTGTTTGTGGTAAAGTTTGGCTTTGGTAAGATCTTCATATTTTGAACATCATGGTCACAATGGATGCGGCGATGGGATGGGTAAAGGTGGCCCGACATTGTTAGCTTTTGATAAGGGACAAGGGCGAGATGATGGAATGCTGCTGGAGGAGAAAGCATTGGAATGGTGGAGAGAGATGGAGATGGCGGATTGAAAATCAAACAATAGTATATTAGAAAATTTACAAAAAAAAAAAGAACAAAAGCATTGATGTCTCTGTCAACTTTCCTTTGGACAGTCCATCGTCGGAGTATCAATCCACGTTCCCATCGAAATTTCGCAGGGGTCCATTAGCAAAACTTAACACTTGAAATCCTTCCGCATCAATTTTAAAATAGTTTGACACGGGTCACATGTTGGTCGTCTGATTTTAAATAAACTAAATCTGATGGTGTAGAAGACTGGACCATGGCATGATCCAGAAATGGGTGCGGACCAAATTAGATAGCACCAAAGAAATATACCCCCAAAAAAAAAAAAACATAGAAAGTAAGAAGAAGAGGGTTCGAACCTTTTCGGGAATTGAGCAAGGAAAAGACACACCATGAGTCCACACACCAACTTCTGAAGCAAAACCAAACCAAACCAAACGCAGTACAAATAAACCCTTAAGGTTTAACCTCCCCAACATCATAAAACACTTATATCTTCTTCTCGGAACCAAATACAAATGGCAACAACAACAACAACAACATTAACAACGGCTATTTTTCTTTGCTTCCTTTTGGTGGCAACAACATTAACGTGCGCCATTATGTCGGAGATCCAAGCTCTAACAGCCTTCAAGATTAAACTCCACGACCCACTTGGCGCATTGGACGGCTGGGATTCCTCCACGCCATCCGCACCATGTGACTGGCATGGCATTCTCTGTTCCCACGACAACAACCGAGTCATCGAACTCACCTTGACTCGCCTCCAACTCAGTGGTCCGCTCACTAACTCGCTCTCCACATTGCCACAGCTTCGCAAGCTGAATCTCCATTCCAACAATTTCAACGGTTCCATTCCTTCTTCTCTGTCACAGTGCTTGTTCCTACGTGTTATTTACCTTCACAATAACTCCTTCACCGGAAAACTTCCAAACGCGCTTCTGAACAACGCTAACCTCCAAGCTCTTAACGTGGCTCACAACTTTCTCTCCGGTAACGTTCCCAGCCAAGTGTCAAGTTCCATCCGGTTCCTTGATTTGTCTTCAAACTCGTTTTCAGGTAAAGTTATTATGTTTTGACCTATTTTATGTATATATTTCATTTCTTGGACACCTGCAGATACACTTTCATTTTTATTGGATAGAATATAAACTTAATTAAATTGAGTTTTATATTTTATCTAATTGTCGATAAATATGTGTTGATACGGCATCTAAAAAATGGAAGATACATATAATATTTCTTTTATATTTTTTATAAGTAATTTTGACCGTAAATACAAAGCTTATCTCACTCACATATACATGTAATATATTTATAGAGTGTTGTTATTTAAATATTAAGATGATACATTATAAAAGGATTTATAAAGAAAAAGAGAAGACTAAGAAAAAAAAAATTAAGCTCACAATAATATATATTTACCACGAATTATATCATAATTCATGGTGTTCTTATAATTAAAAGTGCCTAAATATTGTGTGTAATTAACATCTTTGATATTTATATCACCTTAATATATTTGTTCATCGATACTCACTTACAATTAATTTACATATTAATGTATGATATTTATACTAAAAAAACTGTTATTTAGATATATATTTTTTAGGGTGTTAATCAAACACTAGCACTTAATTTCTAAATAAATGAAAATTTCATATATATAATTAAAGAATCAGATAATTTTATTATTATATTTACCCGATTTTTCAATTATATACGTGCCTTGTTTATATATAAATCATGAAAAGGTATGAACCAAAGGTACCTTCAGATATCATGACTCATTTATATTCGCGTATCTTTAAAAAATATTTCTATTTCAGGCAACATTCCGGGGAATTTTTCTTCCAAGTCTAAGATGAAGCTTATCAACTTGTCCTTTAATGAATTCAGCGGTGGAATACCCTTAGCTTTTGGAGCGTTGGAACAGCTTCAGATTTTGGTGTTAGACTCAAACAAGCTGCATGGAACTGTGCCTTCGGCTCTTGCAAATTGCACTTCTTTGGTGTATCTAAGCGTTATGGACAATGCACTTGGTGGGTTGATACCTGCCACTATATGGAACATGCCAAAGCTTCAAGTGTTGTCTTTGATGCACAATAAACTCTCGGGTTTGATACCCATTTCGTTGTTTTGCAATGTTCAATTGGATGGTAATGGTAATGGTAATGCTAATGCTAATAACTCTTCATCATTAAGGATTGTTCAACTAGGCTTTAATGCTTTCACGGGCATTTCCAAGCCACCAAATGGAAAATGTGTTAACTGTTTAGAGGTTTTGGACCTTAAAGAGAATCACATTCATTCTTCATTTCCAACTTGGTTGACCAATGTGACATCATTAAGGGCTATTGATCTTTCTGGAAACTCCTTTTCTGGTGTTTTGCCGGTTGGTATTGGGAATCTGATGATGTTGGAGGAGCTAAGGGTGGCGAATAATTCTTTATATGGGAGAGTCCCTTTTGAAATTGTGAATTGTCAATTGTTAAAGGTTCTTGATCTTCAGGGAAACATGTTTTCTGGTTCAGTTCCTTCCTTTCTTAGCCACTTAGAGAGCCTCAAGATGTTATCCCTTGGTGGGAACATGTTTACTGGCTCTATACCAAAGATTTATGGGATGCTTTCTGCAATTGAGATTTTGGATTTGAGCAATAATAAGCTTATGGGGACTGTACCACAGGAGATCATGCAATTAGGCAACATGAGTGTTTTGAATCTCAGTAACAACAAATTTTCAGGCCAAGTTTCATATGACATTGGTGAGTTAACATCTTTGCAGGTTCTTAATTTGAGCCAGTGTCGGTTTTCAGGAAGAATTCCTTCTACTATTGGCAATTTGATGAAACTAACAGTGTTGGATTTGAGCAAGCAAAACTTCTCAGGTGACTTGCCAATTGAGATTTTTGGATTACCAAGCCTTCAGGTTGTTGCAATTCAAGAGAACCACTTATCTGGTGCTGTTCCCGAAGGTTTCAGCAGCCTAATTAGTTTACATTATCTCAATCTCTCATGCAATGCCTTTGTTGGTGAAATTCCCATAACCTATGGTTTTCTTGAGTCTTTAGTTGCTCTCTCTTTGTCACACAACAGTGTTTCTGGCAGCATACCCTCAGAGATTGGTAACTGTTCTCAGCTAGAAGTGCTAGAATTGCAATCAAATCATTTGCATGGTACCATTCCAGGTGATATTTCCAAGCTTCCTCATTTAAAGGAGCTTAATTTGGGAGATAATAGACTAATTGGAGATATCCCAGATGAAATATCACAATGTTCTTCTTTGACTTCACTCTTATTGAATGGTAATCACTTGACAGGTCATATACCAAAATCCTTGTCAAAATTATCAAACCTTGTTGCATTGAATCTTTCTTCGAATCAATTGAATGGAGAAATCCCAGTTAATCTTACACATATTTCAGGTTTGCAGTACTTGAATCTATCTAGTAATAATTTGGAGGGTGAGATTCCAAAATTGCTTGGTTCACAATTCAATGACCCTTCTGTGTTTGCTATGAACCAGAGGTTATGTGGGAAACCTTTGCATAAGGAATGTGCTAATGTAAGAAGGAGAAGGAAGAGAAGGCTAATAATATTCATAGGTGTGGCCCTTGCTGGTCTATGCATTTTGGGGTTATGTTGTTGCGGCTATATTTGTAGCTTGTTAAGGTGGCGCAAGAAGCTTAGAGAAGGGGTAATGGGGGAGAAGAAAAGGAGCTCTACAAGTGCAAGCTCAGGAGGAGAAAGAGGAAGAGGGAGTGGAGAAAATGGAGGGCCAAAACTAGTGATGTTCAATGGGAAGATTACTTATGCTCAGACATTGGAAGCAACAAGGAACTTTGATGAAGAAAATGTGTTGTTTAGGGGAAGGTACGGTGTTGTGTTCAAAGCCTCATATCAAGATGGCATGGTCCTCTCAATCCGTCGTTTACTTGATGGAATCATCGATGAGGCCACATTTCGCAAAGAAGCAGAATCATTAGGCAAAGTGAAGCATAGAAACTTGACTGTTTTGCGAGGCTACTATGTAGGGTCACATGATGTGAGGCTCCTTGTTTATGATTACATGCCAAATGGGAACTTAGGGACATTGCTTCAAGAGGCATCTCAACAAGATGGCCATGTGTTGAATTGGCCAATGAGGCATCTCATTGCACTAGGCATTGCTCGCGGGCTAGCTTTCTTGCACTCAGTGCCAATAGTACATGGTGATGTGAAGCCTCAAAATGTGCTCTTTGATGCTGATTTTGAAGCACATTTGTCAGAATTTGGGTTAGATAGATTAACAATTGCAGCCCCAAATGAACAAGCATCATCCTCCTCCACCCCAATTGGTTCCTTAGGATATGTGTCACCAGAAGCAGCATTGACTGGTCAAGCAACAAAAGAATCAGATGTGTACAGCTTAGGGATTGTTCTGTTGGAGATACTTACAGGTAAGGAGGGTATGTTATATTAACATAGCTATTAGACCCTAATCATGGACATGTATTATGTGAAATACATGTTAAAAAGCACTCATAATTTTTTTTTATTTAAATCTTTGAGTTACATTTTTTGCACATTATATTGGAACACTAAAATACAATATTCTACAATATCCTCTTACATAAACATATAATATATTATATTATTTTGATATATGTATATCTTGATATTCACTTACACTCACATGAAAATATTATGTCTGGTATTATGTCTATATATATCATATTCAAACAAAATTTTCCCTTAATTTTTTTTTGTTGTAATGGTTTCTTACTCAACCTATAGGATGTTTAAAGATGCTATGAAAAAAATTCATTTTGCAACAGGTAAGAAGCCAGTGATATTCACACAAGATGAAGACATAGTGAAGTGGGTGAAGAGGCAATTGCAAAGAGGCCAAATCTCAGAGTTGTTGGAACCTGGTTTGCTTGAGTTGGACCCAGAGTCCTCAGAATGGGAAGAGTTCTTGTTGGGCATCAAAGTGGCTCTCCTTTGCACAGCAACTGATCCCCTTGATCGACCATCTATGACTGACATTGTGTTCATGCTTGAAGGTTGCCGGGTTGGACCTGAGAAGGTCCCTTCCTCAGCTGATCCCACAACACTACCTTCACCTGCATGAATTAAGAAAAAAATGAAAAAATAAATAAAGAAGGAAATATAAGTATATAACCCCTTCAAGATGATTGTTCACTTTGTGATTTATATAAAATTTGTTTTGTGATTTCCATTGAATCCAATTTAAGTTTTGTTATATATTAACAAAAAAATTGTGGTTGAGTCATTGAGCCTTTATTTTATGGCAAAAATCTCATTTTGATCTCTGTAAAAAATTTTGAGAGATAAATAATTTTTCAAAATTTGAAAGCTCTCCTATGATCTCATACCATTCAAAATAGGGAACAAATTAGTCTCTCTTAACTCTATATAAATTCAAAAGATTTCATTGTTTTATTTTTATTTTTATTATAGATCAAATTTGGACAAATATGATTTCTTTAGGATTTAATTCGTCATCAAAATTACTTATTGATTAATGACAAATTGATAACTAATAAAAGACTATTGTTAGATTTTAAATTTTGATAGATTAATTTATCCTCTCACAATTTTTGTTAAGAACTAAAATGAAATTTTTGCCTTATTTTATTCTTCTTGTATATTTATCCTTGTTGACGATGATGCCAAAGCCAAAGTGAGATAGCTTTAACTTAAGGATAAAATTAAGTAGTGCAAAAACGAAATTAGGAAAGCTTTTAATGAATTGTTTGGCATAATTTCTACCGAAGTTTAGCTTGACTTTGGCTAGAATTTGACATAATTTTTTGCTAAACTCTTTCATTTCCGCTGATCACATTAGTTGATGATGAATTCATGCATTAGATTTTGGTACTCATATGACAATACTCTTAACTTTGACCCAATGGCGCCGTTCATGGATATGGTCAAACTGCACATCCGAAATTCCGTGCGTAAGAAAACCCAAAAAGTTTTTTCTTTCTTTCTTTCTTTCTTTTTTTTTTCAAAAGAATTTATCTTCTTTTTACAAAGGGAAGAAAAGCCAAAAGCCAAAAGGTAATTACCGCCAAAAGAACATATGTCAGTTCAGATTTCTTTGAAAAAAATGCTAGCGAATGCCATGTAGCCACGTGTTAAGTTGGGAGGGTTCGGAGAAGCGGTCGTTAATATCACGACATGAAGGCTTTTTTTTTTTTTTGGATGGATTTGTTGAGTTATCTTAACGTGCATGCTCATGGTCACAAAAGTTGATAAACTTTCTTCTTTAATATTTGCTAAAATATCAGTTGCTTATTTTCTTAAAATTAAAACTATTACTTAAAATTAGGCACCGCATTAGGTTTGATACTTTGACATGAAAATCTATCCTGGATCTTTAGTACAGGAAAACCCAGTACGTATAAGAACTTTTAATAGGCAGGCTCATTGAGAAATGGGAAGGGGTGTCAGAATCCCTGAATATGTGCTTTTTTATTTTGATTTAACATTTTGGGAAAAAGGCACAGAACTTGGTTGGTGGATAAGCAATTTGCCCATGGGTAAGCTATGACATGTACTTTAACCTATTTAGAGGAGTGAAATTGATTGGATATTATATCTCAATTATTAATTTTTTAATATTTATAATTTTAATATATATTTTCAATAATTACATATGATATAAAGTTGAATTTAGGGTGAATTCGAATTTATATTATTACAATTCATCTATTTAATTACTATATGAGAGTATATACATTTTTTTGAGTTTTGGATAAAATAAAGGAGAGTAATTTTAATATACTTTCTATTATTTAATTATATATTTTTAATGGTCTAATAATATATAATTAAATATTTATATAAAAAAATTTATATTAATAATTCATAAAAATAAAATTCTTGAATAAATATTTACCATTTTGTTTTTATTTCACTCCTTTTTTTATTTTGCGCATCTGAACTTTCTTTCATGTAATACACCTGGTATATCAGACCGGTAATTAAATTTTCAGTAAGTTAACTTAATCTTAAATTTGTTTGCATATATTCAATTATATTTGTCTACCTTGATATGTATTTAAAATTTGCTAACGAGTATTTTTTGGGCATTGGTTTAAAAATAAAAATTAAATATTTCATATATTAAACTTCCTTGATACGTGCAAGTTTTTTCTCTTCTATCAACTCAAACATACAGTGTCTAACTCTTAGGTTTGTTGGAAGTGCTAATTTATGGAAATAATCAATTTAAAGAGAAAAATTGAGTTGCAAATTTTATAAATGAAGAAACAAATTCTCAAAGATTTCAAATATTTTATCTCTATATTTTGAATGTTTTGCAATTCATTCTGCTGCCATGAGTCAGAGCAGCACAGCACTTGTCACCACTCGAAATAATTTAGTGAAGCAGTTTATCTCATGGCACGAAACATCAACAATGTATGCGCACAGGTCCGATAAGTAAATGACAATATCCCATTCACATGCATGAAGTTTAGACATGATTGAATTGGAAAAGGACACGAAGATGGTATTTGTGTGAATAAATTTAGTGAGTTTGAATTTTTGTTTAGAATTCTAAAACTATGATATGGACACAAATTATACGAGTGGAATTTTTACTTTTTACCCAAACTCATGAAACTTTTCAAGTGAAAAAATCAAAGATACTATAAATAGGTTGAATTGGAATGTATAGCCAGAAAAATATTATTTAAATTAAAATTTTCTCAGCTTTTTGTTGATTTATTTCCATTTATTATTGGATGAGATATAAACTTTATTTAATTTAGACCCCACATCTCATCCAACAGTAGATGAAATTGTATTGACATGAAAGCCAAAAAAAAATTTAGTTTAAATAATATAACTCGTCAGAAAAATATAAACAACTAGTATTCAAAAAGGAATTCCAAATTTAATAGCTCATGGCAATTTGTAGAGACAACTTAGAGTGAGTTTGGTTAAACTTTATTGGGAAAATTTTTTTTTCTAAAAAATTACTTTTTATATAAATTATTTATTTTAATTTCTACTTAAATATTAAAAAACATATATTTTTAGTTTTGAGTGAAAAAATAAAATAGGTGAATTTTGTAAAAAATTAATTTTTATAATAATTGAAAAACCTCTTTTTGTGAAAAAAAAAAACTGAAATAAACGCGCCTTAATTAAACCAACAAAGATGCTTCGTCATCATATTTAGCTTCAGTGCAGTCCACGTGCTTCCTTTGTGTAGGGGAAAATGAAGGTAGAAGGTGCAGGTAAATTAGTTTCTTTTTAATTCGGTTCAATGGTGACAGTTGTCAACCCATGAGTAAGCTCCGTTCTCCACTGAAAATTTCTTATATATTTTACAGATATTGATGACATATATATGTAAAGCAGTGGTACGTATTCTTTGGTTAACAACTATATTTAATAATTATCATAATATTTGAATTTAAGTGATATACATTTTCATAAGACTGAAACATTGTAATAGGTTCAAACTCATTTAAATAACCTATTGAACTAATTCTTTTTCGATTGCGAAAAAGTAGAAGTTATAATCTTCTTTGAAGAATTATTTCAGGAAAAAATTCAAGCACCTGAATGACCTCTTCCCCCACACCACTGAAGTCTAAGCTATTCGTACTCCATTATGCACAATTTTCCTTCTTTTGAAGTAATTAACCGAACTGGTTCGAGCACGTCATCAGAGGAAAAAGACGGGATAGAAGGAAGGTGTAAAGAGTTTTGATTTCATTATTTACAATGTTTTTTATATGCAAGTAGATTATAAATTTTCATTTAAGAGAAATTACAATAACCTCCCTTAATATCTTTTAAAATTATATTCATCTCCCTCTTGATTTTGATATTACATCCGACATCTGGAGCTCAAACGGAGTTAAGCAGCATTAGAGAGTTCTAAGTTTCAACTTCATATATTACTAACTTACGATTTCAATTTTGTGCTGTTGCTTCCCATGCAACAGTGCAAAATTGACATCAAAAGTCAAAAATTTGAAGTTGGAACTCGGAATTCTCTAACAATGTTTAACATATGTTTGAGCTTAAAGATGTAACTATAATGTATTTAAACAAAATGAGTAAAAAGTTTGAAATCAGAACTCAAAACTCAAAACTCAAAATTCTCTAATGATGCTTAACATCCGTTCGAGTTTAAAGGTATAACTGTAATATATTTGAACAAAATGAAAGTATTGGATGTAATATTAACATCAAGAAGGGGATGAGTATAACTTTGAAAGACCTCAAGAGAGGTCATTATAATTTCCCCTTTCTTTTATAGCACCAAATATACAGATAAACAAATAAACAATCTTATTACAAAGTCTTAATTAGCACATGTTTCAGTAATCAAATTTATAACACAGGTCGTTTTCCTTGGAACTGCTCTTACAACTGTAAATTACATTAAGCAAGACTGGAAAATCTTTCATTAAATTATTAATTTGTTCAAAAAAAAAATTTTAAAAAATAATTATAGACAGCACTGCACAAGATTATACTCTATGCAGAGGTTAGACCCTCAGGAAGGGACTCACTGTCGGGATCAGGCCTAAGAAACCTACGACAAGCATAAAATACAGCTGAATGGAAGCCACTTGGGTTGTCAATGAACACAAAGTGACCAGCCTGCAACAAGAAACCAAGTTTGTTAGTTTAAATTCAAAACAATATCAAAATGGCTTCAATGCTTGGGGGACATGGAGAGACACTGATACCTGGGGAACCCTGATGATTTCACATGGAACCTTCATATGCTTGCGTGCTTCTTGGGCCCCTCCATAATTCATCCAGTCTTGGATACCATATATGAAAGTGGTGGGCACCTTCCACTCTGAAGCTCTGCAACACCGGATAGAGGTTAAAGCATTACACATTAAGAGACAACAAGTAGTACATCAAGTAAAAGGGGAGTGGAAATTTGAACCTATAGGGAGATGAAGCCTTAACATGACCTAGGCTAAAGTCCATAGCCTTGTGGTAGTATATTTACACTTTGGTACTATCTTAAAGACAAAGTCCTTGGTCACACACCTCAGAATTTTTGCAAACCATGTAAAGAATCAATTTGTCTTGTGGCCTCTTACTTTTTCCTAGGAGTTCCGTTTCTTTTTTGTTAGTTAAATGCTTGATGGACATTTACAAGAATATATTTCGTTCCTATGCTACAGGCTTCAATATTCAGCAACCAGAAATGAGCCATGCACTGATAAACCCCGTGTAGTCCTCTATCAAATATAAAACATTGAATCAAGCCATAAATACTATAATTTGAACAGGGACACTGATACATACTAAAGTAAGATGAGTGCTGTGCAAGATTCAATTTTCATCTTAGCTAGCAATAAGCCATGAACTGCAAATCCAACGTGTAGTACTTCACATACATGCTGCTGCTATGCAGCAGTTATCTTGGTAATGCTAGTTACAATATTTCACCATTTTCTCTAATTCCCTCTTTCCTCTCTTCTTTCCCTTCCTATCAGATGAGACCACGCACACGATTTTTTTTTTTCCTTTGCGGCAGTTTCATATCAAGTTATGCTACGAGTAGAGCATTTGACTATCCAAAACAAGCACCACCAAGGTCCCAAAACATTTTTCCAGCTGGAGTTCCACCCATTCTTGGACCAAACTAGCTTCAGGAAGTACAGATACCAAACAAGTACATTTGAACCAAAACAGCATCTCTTAAGAAGCTGCGTATACTGACTTTGTATCATAGATGCATTAAAAAATATATATGATGCAAGACCATTGTACTCTAGAAATAACTATCATCTGAATCTGAATAACAATTTTTTTTTTTTTTTCACCTAATAGCAACTAATCAGCTGAAGACAAATAGCATTTTTGAAGTAATAAAGCAGAAATGACATGTTAATTCAATAATTACTAGCAAGAGGATGATCACCAAACCTGTGAAGAAGGGGCATCCTAGCAAATGCTCCGAATGAAAATATATATCTTAGGCACAGCTCACCACTAGCTTTGGCTGCTAATGTATGGTAAACATAATCTTCAATAGGGGGAAAAAAAACAATAATTAGAATATAATCTTACATATATGTGCCACATATCAATAGGTTATATCTCACCATACCTGTCAGCAAACTTGATTCAGATTCAGTCAGCATTTCCCCAGTTGTATGTGTAACAAACCGAGCACTTGTATACCTGCGAACTATATCAGGACCCCAAGGACCTAAACCTCTGCCACAAAAATATGATGTAAAATATCAATCAGAGACAACTTTATCTAAAATTATAATAATAATAATAATAATAATAATAATGCACTAATACTGTACAATAACTACCAAACGGTGAAGAAAACCAGAGCAATGGCATTAACTCATATTGCTTCATTAAGATAAAAAATGTTTGACGTATCAAAGAAAAATTGCAGAAAAAATGCACGCCTATACTTCGTTCAAGTATCCCACAAGTCATAACCCCAAACCTCTCTTCACTACAACCTAGCATTGAACATATTTGATTTGAATTTTACCCTAGCCACAACTTCCAAACCCAGCTGCAGGCTCCACATGAAGAAATCTGAAGAAATATTAACGTCAATGAAAAATACTAAATTGAAAATATGACACGATGTATTGCTTACATTATCATCAGATAGGAGCTTCCATTTCAATGAGAACTAGTTTTAAGATTCTAGATTTAGGTGTGTATGCATCTAGTTGCTGGCAGCCCAGCACAATATTATAATCCAATAATCAGACACAATATTCCTATTAAGTTTTGGAACCCAATCATTTGAAGATTATAAATAAACATGTAATATGCCAAGCCAGGCACAAGAACTTAAATAATAATGTACAAGTCAATCATTCTTTTATGCCTACTTTGCCACAGCTCATACTTTAAGAAAATTACAAACATGTCAAGGCAACATAAACTGCCAGCTTTTCTTTTTCTTGAAAAAAAATAAGAGCTAAAATGCTAAATTACACACAAAAAGAGGATGAAGAAATAGGGACAAGTAGTTTACCGGACAAGTTTCTGGGGTGTAAAATTAGATTCCCATATCTGGTTCAGAATTGATCCTTTCCATGTTAAGAACTTCGTAATTCTCTCTGTTTCTTCCGAAACCCCAGCAGGTCCCACCAAAATCAAGTGCTGTACATGCTCAGGGTGCTATTTATAAATATCAAGACATACATCAGAATAATTTCTTTTTTTTAAAAAAAAAAAAAGGCCAAAGAAAACCAAAAAAGAGTCATTTTAGTGCAATGTAGAAAGATATTCACCTTAAGCGCATACTTGGAAGCAACATAACCACCAAAAGAATGCCCAAGCAGTATAAAATTGCTCAGGTTTTTGGCTTTTCTCCATTCCTCGAAAGAATCAATGAACCATGCCTCAGTTTCTGCATTATCAGCAAGAAATTTAGTATTTTGCTACAGCAACTTTCAACTTAAGCAACAAAATAAAACTTTTCCAATCCAAATCAACTTTAGCATGGACCTTCAGTGCTTCTGCAGTTGAAGTCAGGCCTGCTAGATCCTCCCCAACTGCCAAAAACAGTTTCAAGGCAACTAGTGAGAACAAAACACAGGCCTCAATTTGACATCACACCACTTCCCTCAAATTTAATCGGTAAAGCACAAAAAACATTAGTAGGATCAAAATTCAAAAGAAGCATATCTAACCCAAGTTGATCGATAGCAATGACCCTGAAACGACTAGCAAGAGCATCAAAATTGCGAAAGAAGAAACCCTGCGAAGCTGCATATCCATGTACCATCACAAGCGTAGGGGCATCATCTTTACTATCAAATGTAACAGTGTTAATAAACCGTGGCTCATTGCTTGCTGAACGGAACCATCTAACTCTGGAATCAGGTGGACCAGTGCCTATATTAACCTGTTCTTGAACATACGGAGTCCTGCCCATGCAAAAATAAATAAATAAATAAAAGAACAATTCTAGTAAAACAATTTCATAGTGCTATTGGATAAGCTTTTAACAAAAAGCCGAAGCAGAAATAGCTTCTAACATGCTCCTCACAAGAAAGCAGAAAACTGATCATATTCTGCTTTTACTCTTTTTAAGAGCCTATTCAAACAAGCTACACATATTTTAAAAGTAATTATTATAAAATTATACTTTTCACACCATAATCAAATGCCCCTCAATAGCAGTTAACAATTTCAGATCAAACAAATAGGTGAAACCAAAATATGAAAACAAATTCCGACTCTTCATCGTTTGTGACATAGATTCAAAGCTGCAAAAACTGTAAAAGACTCAACTTTTAATCAGAGGAGCAACAAACGACAGCTAGGAAGAAAAGGGGGGATTCAAGGAATGAAAAAAAAGGGGGGGGGGTTTGAAATGGTACTTGAGAAGAGAAAGAAGGCGCTTCTCGGCATTGATTATGTGGTCGGTGGAAGTGGGAATCCAACGTAGGATAGAAGGCCATAAGCGCCGGGTTTCAGAGGAAGTTGTTGTTGTGGATTTGCCAAATTCTTCGGCCATTTTTCTCGACAACCAACGGGACCGAATTGTGTTCATAAATGTGTAAGTGTCTATCTCCGTCTACGACCAAACAAAGCCCACGTGAACTATGCCTATGTTGTGTTTTGGGGATACATTGGATGTTGTTATAAGCAATAGCATATTCTTAGAGAATCGTGGAGTGTGGTTTTGTCTACTATTCCACGCAGGATAAGAAGGCCCGAGAAGTTGGAAGTTGGGAATGGGAATAGAGAAGCGAAGCGAAGTTTCAATAATTAGGGGAAGATGATGGAAGAAGTGCTTACGCGGGCAATGACGCGAATCCATGGTGGCGGCCGCAGCTGTACGTTGAGAAGCGTAGCCTCAGGTTTTATTTACTTTCCGGTTTATGAGAAAAAAATAAATTAATAGATCTAACCAAATGATCTTAATTGGTGATTACTGATTACTTAAAAACAAATATTGAAGTTAAAACTATTATCAACATAATTTTTTGCCTTAATAATTGTTTGCTGAATATAATGGTTAGATAAAAGAATTTAAATTTTATACATTAATAGTATAAAGGCAATAAAATTTGAGCAAACTGCCAAATCATGCAAATTCTTTGATTCCTTTCTAAAAATTTCCTTCTTTTCTATTTTTATTGAGACCTACTACTTTTAAGTATTAAGTCAATTATTTAGCACAATTTATTGTTTTCTCTTTTTTTAGGAATTCTAGATCTTCATCTTTCCAAAATTATATATATAATTATTTTGTAAATTAGTTTGACTATAAATAAAGTAAAAATTATTAAATGCACTTTTTTCTTTTCTCCGTAAACGTGTTTGATAGATGGATAAAATAAAAAAGGAACTTTTTTTTTGGATAAACTCTATATATATTTATTTACTCGTAAAACTCATCTTTAAAAAATTATTCTCATTTTTACTCCCTAACCACATATACCTTATATAAAATTTTCTGCCCGGTGAATAAAGGATGAGTTTAATTAATTTACACTAATAATATAAAACTCTAAAATTATTTTACAGTATCAACCAATAAAAATAAAGAAAGTGAAAATTAATACTTTTCATTATTTCTATTAGCTGACAATGTAAAACAATTAAATTCATAAAAGATACTATTTTCTTTTTAAATTTGTTATGCAATGAATCAAGTACTTGTTCCTTTAATTGGCTAATGTTAGAACTACAAGGGGAGATGGGTGCTCCCCTCTCGTCTTCCAATGAATTTTTTATGGGCACATAAAATCTAATAATTTTCCAACAATTTTGTTTCTGTTTAAAATGAAAATTGCTTACAATTTAATTTAACTCATAATTTATCATATAATCATATATTACACATTATTAAAAGAATTTGATGATATAAAAAATTATGAGACTAAGTTTTAATTATATATTAATATTGATTCAACGATTGCACAAATAAATTTTATATTAATTAAAAAAAAAAACCCACTCGCATTTCTGTGATGTCATTCAGAATCATTTATTTATCAAATAGGATACACACATGCCTCACGTTAAAACCACCATATATAAAACCACCATATACACACTCTTTCCTATTTTTTTCTTTTCGATCTGCCATATATGGCTTAATTAGAATTATGGAACATTTGATTTCAGAAGCGCTAATACTAAAACATTTGGCCTACGAGAGTACAATAATTCAACATAAGGCAATTCCGAAGATATTGATCATATCATTTAAGCATATTACTGTATATCTTGCTTTTTTTGGTGGGGGAAGGGGGGATGATATTAACGAATATCAACCATTCAATAGTGAAAATACAAAAAGCACCATCAATCGTCAGTAAAATCAGCCCGAAAAGGTTAGAACAAGATGCTATGATAAAACAACTGAATGAGAATCATAAATCAATCTTGTACTCACGTCAAATGGCAATTTCAAATTGTCCGAAGCATACCAGAAATGCATCCAAAAATAAAATAGAGACAAGGATAATTTTCTATTGGGATATGCAGGCAATCTAAGTAGCTTCACTAAAAATTAGGGCCATTCTCCGAGTAAATCAGAGAACATAGATTGGCAAATATCACAAAGAAATTCCGAGCAACCAATGTGAAACCAAGCTTATAATCTCAAATGATTGGGAGTAAAATAATAGCTTACGATGACAAGAATGTACTCAACCCTTCTAGACGCAGCTATCAGAATTTAATTTCCCTGGCGGCGATATTTTTTTGGTTCGTAAATAGAATCAATAGAAATGAAGAGGCAGTTTCCTGCAGCAGAAACAGAAGCAGTAGAATCATAAAGAGGCACCATCCTCAAAACCAAAAGGGGCATTAATATGAGAATAGACATGAATTTAAGAAAACAGAAGGCACCTGTAAATTGGAAGGTAAGAGTTGCAATAACCATCAAATCACAGGGAAAGGACAGAATAACCGTTACCTCCCTTATGTGATTGACAAAATCTTTCTCAGCCTAGCAACCAATGGAAACAGGCGTAAGCAACAATTAGCACAAGAAAAAGGATAAGACTGAACAGTTGCCCTCAAATTATACACAACAATTCAAAAGATGTGGGCAGCTGATGGTGCAATCCTTTGGACTGAAATTAAAGACAAATTGAAGGGCTCGCTCGCAAAGGATGCGACATTTCTATTTATTTTTTTAAGTACACACTTGGAAGCTGACTCGACTGTAAATAGGCAAGGTACTCACACATGCACGCATATACATACACACGAAAGGAGGGGGAGATAAACATAGAGAAGAAAATGCCGGTGTAAACCAAGCATCTAACAAAAGCTGGCATAGTTCTTTCCCCACTTTGGAGAAAGAAATAAGAGTTAACTAATCGATGTCAAATAAGAAAAATGTATCCAGTACGATATAGGAAATGGATATGTATGCTTGTCAATTGTCCTCCCTAAAACAATCCTAAGCTGTACAAATAGAAGAAATTGATAAGGTCAATTCATGTCTTGTCCATTAGAAACCCCTTCAACAAAAATGGGGTCTAAGTTTTCAATCCTCGGAGGTATAAACCTCGATGAAAGATGAAATACTAAACCATGGATGAATGCAATCTGTTGTCATCTTCAAACCTGCCGGTGGAATACGTTTCTTTAATGGCACGGTTCATTGCAATGGCAGATTGAGGTGCTCGTCATGCTCATGACCAAGAGAAGGCTGAGAAATAAAGTTTGAAGAAGAACCAGACTTTGGCGACCGTGACACAGAAATAAGCACAGGCTCTTCCATCCAATGAACATTAAGATTTCGCATCTGATTTCATTGCCATGTGTCTCTCAATCAATACATCCACAAAGGAGCGGATCTGCACATTTTAGGCATCCAACCGAAGTCAGTGAAAAAGAAAAAAGTCAGAAGCACATCCGAAGCTCCATTTGCAAAATAGCCCAACAGTCATGACAAAAAAAGATTCCAATGGTGGTTAACTTTTGCAGCCAAACAATAAATTATGTCAACATCAACATCAGTAACATGAATAACATATTCTGAAAGGACATCTTCAGCAGTAAGTGCCAAAGGAATAGTAGATAGACCTATGATTATAACAGCAAATAAAAATAACAGTAGAGTACCTTATTCTTCCGCTTAAAATCTAGAAACTCATGAACAGCCATGGCTTTTTCGGCATCTGTGGCTTGCTCCATGACCTGAAACTTACACCAAATGGTAAGGAATAAAAGAAGACTATATGTCGCTTAAGATGACGATCTGGATCAGTTATTTCTTATTACCTTCTACCTACCAGATCATAATAACACTTTCTTAATTTAGCAAATAGAAAGGAGAAGCAAAGAAGTAAACGATGAAAATTACCTTTGTTGCACTCTTCTTCATTATAGCCTTGTATCCATCCTTGTCTAGTTTCCTTGCCTTATAAAGGGGCATAAGTAGTGAGGCAACATAATCCACGACAGCCTGTTTAATATGATCCGCTCCTCGGTGATGACTTTTGAAGGCCTCCTTATTTACAGTAACCTGTGAAATTGAGCTCTCATTTGCCATACCATCACGCTTCCAGCTTGGTAACCTTGAACGGGCATTTGAATCCTCCTCATCCTTCATATGTATCGTTGGATTAGAAAAACAAGAATCAGCTGCAGCTGCTTGAGATTGCCATCTCTCTATGGCATGAGAGTCTTTTATTCCCACTCCATCAGATGTATCAATCCAAGCTTTTGTATATATACTGCTGTCCGCAGCAACACTTTCTCCTGAGTGCTCTCTGAAATTCAAATGGCTGGCAATCTCATTTGAATGACTCCTCTGTGAAAGGTTGTCAACTGACATTCTGGAATTATCGAGGTTAACACAAGCAGCGGAGAAATCAACAGACCATTCCCTAACTCTGCAATTCCTAGAATCAATCTCAGAAATACAATCTTGCCTTCCCAAAACACCACCAGACCACTTTCTTCGACTATCACACTCATCATTTTGTGAACACTGCTCCCTTCTAGCAAATTTGTGGAATGAAGGTATCTTTGGAAGCTGCAGCAGTGTATTGCACCTGGCTTCTGCAGAAGCATATGCCTGCAAAGAACAGTAGCCACCAAACCTTTAAAGGAACATGGCATCCAAATAGGGAAAGGAAGTGTAGGTCTGTCGACAACAACAACGATGACAACAACAACAACCAAGCTTTGTCCCACTACGTGGGATTAGCTACATAGATCAAACAAAACCATAATGTCCTATTGTAAGTCATGTTTACAATCAAATCATCAAAATCTAAATCTTTTTCAATGGTTTCGTCTATGATTTTTCTTGGTCTCTTTCTACCTTAACTATTGGGATACCCTCCATTTACACTACTCTCCTTACTACAACTTCTACAAGCCTTTTCCAAACATATCCAAACCACCTAAAATGAGATTCTACCATATTTTCTATAATATGTGCTACACCCACTTTCTCTCTAATCATTCATTCCTAATTGTCAAGTGGCCACCATAATAATCTTTGGATACTTCACTAGACCCAGTCACTTGCTTGGAAAAAAAAATCTCTGATAAAAAATATATTCCCAGAAAATGATCATGAAAAAACTAAGTATTATAATTTTTTATAAGTAAGCTTTTAATTCACAATTAATATACGACTTAGTATGGTAAATTTGGCCATAGGCATAGACTCATAATTCACATATAATTCTTCGTAAAATATTGAATATAAGTTGTGAAAAGAGGGGAGCTAGCAGCTAGAAAGTTGAGCTAAAATATTTGCAACCCTATTTCAGTCAAACTCAAGCGAAAAAAACTGGTTTTTGTTCAATCAAACCAAGCAAATTTGAATCATAGCTAGGCTTGTTTACTAGGAAACCTAGTTCAAAAAGGATATAAGTGATAGCCATGTTTCCAACAAGCAGAGCGGTCAAGCAAAGTTTGTGACTATCAACTTATCTTTAGAAGCACCACACCAACAGATCCATGACATTAAAACTAAAGTTCCAGGAGCAGCAAACCTGAGCAGCAGCATGTGCTTTAGCACGCGCTTCTTCTGCAGCAGCTATAGCAGCCCGTTCTTCTTCAGACATAGCATAGTAGTTATCCTCCTTCTCAGTGACAGCTTTGTCAATTGAACCTTGGGACCTGGACAAACTGACATCATTCCTCGAGTCATTTGCTGCTTCTTGTCGTCCTTGTTTGCTGTGCAATTTTTTCACATGTGCAATGGAAGGTGAATTGCTTCCAGCTGATGCAGGATTCAGCAAGCCTCCTTTATTCTCAAACATGCCATGATGTGTACTCAGAGGTGGCTTTCCTGAGGCTGAATCTTTCAAAAGTTTTCTCTTCGATAAATCTACAGCAGCTGCTTGTCTTGAAAACTTTAACCCCCCATTAGAAGCTTTTTCCTTGCGGAAGATTTCAAGCCATACATTTACCAACTGGCTTGCTATAGCACGAATATCACGGCTAGTATGTACACAAACTTTTTCCTTCACAGTTTTCCCTACTCCTGCACCCAATAATAGAAAAGTTAAACAAAAATACAAGGGAAAATGAAGACACCATATTTCCACGACTGCATCTGGACAGAATAATCTCCTGGAGCATAAAAGACACCATATTTCATTAGGTTGATCACTGATGACACGAAATTTCATTAGGTTGATCATGAGTCAGGAATTGATAATCATAAGAAAAGACACAAACTAGGTTTGACATCTATCTAAAACTACAGCTAATAAAATGGTACTGGAAATTATTCCAGTCTCATGCAAACCAGGTCTCATCCAGCTAACCAACTATTTATCCCTCAAAATATTAGACTCAACACATGGATAAGATACAGTAATAAAAACCCTTGCATAAATTCACGCATTCCTATGCATAGACAAATAAAAATCCATAAAGTTAAAAAAAAAAAAGTACCTGACACGCGTACAGCAAGCAAATCAGTTGAAACACGCACAAGAAGACGCACACAGTGCCGCAAGAGTTGGGTTCCATCCTTCCCCATTGAGTCCTGTATCGAGATATGAACTATGAAGCAGAAAATCTAAAGTTCTATAACCATAAGATAAAGACTTTTTCCTTTTAACAAGTAACGGTTGCCTGTACTATCTATCAAAGAAGATACAAAATAATTTGAAAATAATGAATCAAGTGATACAATCGTACCAGTATCCATGAGTTGAGAATGGTTAGCCCCTCTTTACTCCCAGCAAAGGACTTCAACTTTCCAAGAGGAAGACTTAGCAATTGTTTGGCCACATGCAAGCGCCCGGCACTGGTTTTTGCACTTAAAAACATTTCCCTTAATAAAGCTTCCCGGGTTACAGCTTGAGCACCATCTAAAGAGTTCTTGTACAATAAATTAGAGAGCTCTACTGCATTAAGTCTCTTCATTATATCCCTAACTTCATCCCTTTCAGTATCTAACTGCCTCTGTGCAGCTTCCATTGCCTCGACCTCTGCAGTATAATCATTGCCAGAGCTCAATATATCAATTATGCGAACAGCCTCCCGCAGTCCACTCATCATTGCACCACCAACAGTATCAGGGTGTTCTTTGCATGTTGCTTCACCAGCAAAAAACAAGCAGTTATCAACTGGCCTCCCTAATATATCATAGTCTTCTCCTGATGCTCCAATAGCAACGTAAGAGTAAGCACCATAGCTAAAAGGATCCCTACCCCAATCAGTTACAACAGATGCAACAGGATCAGGTACTGAAGCCTCCCCAAAAAGTTTACGAAGAACCTTCAATGCATGTTTAACATGATCAGAAGAGCTCAAACTCTGACCATCTATGGCTGCCTTACCAACAACTAATGCTATAAGGACAGGAGCCCCAACTGTTTTCCTGACATTCCAGAACATAAAGCAGTGACCTCTTTTGCTTCTCTCCTCAGCTGTTGCTCCAAAGTAGTCCACAGCATCATCCCAAAACACACTAGGAAATTCCAAAACCACTTTATTGAGGACTCCATAACCAAGACGCTGAACAGCAGAATATTTCCACTGGGGCAAAGGGGGGGAGAATTGTACAGTTTCAGCCTTCAAACAACCTAGTGGAACAGTGATGAGAACAGCATCTCCACAGAACTCACTGCCATCTGATGTGGAAACTTTGACTTTATAACTGCAACCGCATTCCTTGATACCATATGACACATTTGTTACTACATGATTCAAGTGAATGGGAAGCCCTTCTCCTAGAGACTCAACAACAGCGCTGTAACCCCCTTTAATCATACAATGAGCTCCTCCAAATCCTCCATACACATCATCTTGATTCCAATTGGGAAGAGAAACTTCTGTAAGCGAAGCTGCACATCCATACTCCAAATGAGCAAAGTGCCAATCCATAACCCTCCTCTCCAGAGGATTCAAAATGTCCTCATCAAATTTTTGTTCCACTGTACTGACCCTTTTGGAATCAAATGGAGTATATGCAGAATTAGTTTGTTCAATTTCTTCACTACTTCCAGAGTGTGCCATGCGGCGAATCTTAAGGGCATATTCTAAACCATCTTCAAGAGACATTCTCATAGCTTGTTCACCCTTCTGAGCAACAAGTAATTCCATGCCATCAAGAAGACAATTGTATTCAGCTTCCAGTGCTTCATCCATATCTGCAGGAACCTTTTGTCCTGTCACTATGTCATAAAGAGGACAGTCACTGTTTAACACTGTCAACTCAAGGCCCAACTGAGCACAAACCAATGAGGAAGGATCTGGTCTTCTCTCAGTGGCCACATCAGCCTCAACACCAGTGATAATGCTAGCACCAAGATCCACGGGGACAGAAAGAGATGTGCGATCTGTAAATACCCGACCTCCTATCCTACTCCTAGCCTCAAGTACAGTCACAACAAACCCCTGACGTTGCAAGTGGCGAGCAGCAGTTAGCCCAGAAGGACCAGCTCCAATGACAATCACTCTCTTTCTAGCCTCTAATTCAGACACCATAGGATCGCCTATCTGATCACCTGAGGCAGATTTAACACAGGCAGATTCATTGCTCTGCTCTGTAGCTACAATAGAAGTCAATCTGCAATCAGGAAATTTGGAAGAAGGAACAGAATTATTAATATTGACCTGTCTCGTTCCACTAAATCCTTCCTGAATCCCAGCATTATCCTGGGAATCATAATTTTTTCCTTCTTTATGTTGTGTCATGTTTGATAAATCTGTTGTAGCTGCATTAACAGTGGTCCTGCCTTCTGTAGCTTCAGCTGATATGTCTTTATCATCCATCATAAGACCATGGTTAATCTCCATGGGTGTATCTGACATTTTAGTCTGACCAACAATAAATGAAACTCCCTCTTCAGAGTCAGCCATTGAAGCAGTGGAGCTTTCCTCAAAACCTTTTTCTTTTACAAGTTTATAAGAATGCATTGCACTACTTCCAACATTCTCCTTCTGGGAAGCAATTCCAACATTTATGTAACCCTGCCAAAATGATTGCACAATTTTTTTACCAGCAAATAAACACAAACTGAATATTTGGATTAGCTTATTTTGTGTTTAAAACAGTTTCCCAAAAAAAAAAAAAATTTAACCAAACAGCACTAAATACGGTTTTCAAAGAAAAAAATTAAATTAATAAACACAATAAATATACATCCACATACTCTTATCACAAAAGAGAAAAGGAAATGAAAATTGATAGCTGAACAAGATGATGAAAAAACTTACACATTGGTCGAGAAATGCATAGACTTCCCTAATAAGAGAAGAACGAGGACTTTCATCCTCAGTGTGAGCATCACTAACTCCACATTCAGCAAGAGGCAAAACACGCGTGACATTTCTACTCCAAAGACTTAAGATCTGATTTCTGCAATGCATTGAATTCAAAAGGGCAGATTTATTATAACAGGCTTCACAATTTGAAAGAGGTGCAACAAGACATCAAGTATGGGCCTAAGTTTGTTTAGAAACAGAAGCCCAAAATCTAGTATATCCCAGTTTAAGTAAAATGTAATGTAGCATCAGAGAAGTTGCTGTAATATTCTCACTGAGGTTTCTAAGGTTGTTTACAGATTCTTCTATAGAGACCCAGAAGCATAGGAGCAATTAAAACTAAATCTGATCACTAAAAGAAGATAGCAGCTAATCAAGTGAAAAAAGAGATTATTATGCTGTATGACAATATTTTTAACAAAACTATGGTCAACTTCTGGATAAAACATCTCTAAAATGTAGAAGAAATTAAATAGTGATGAAGATGTCTCAACTTAAATTTGTATATGAAGAACTATTGCAAACAAATAACCAAAGGAAAGAAGAGAGGGGGAGGGGAAGAGATGTATGAGCAATAAAATACTGTACACAGGAGCTCATACCCATATAATATACAACTAATCATCAATTTCAAAATTCAAATCAACAAAAGAAAAATGAAAGATACAAAATAAGCCCAAGTTGATGATGGAAAGTAGGTGCACTAAACTTTTCCAGTTCTGAGCAAATGCAGGAGGATGCAACAATAACATCTACCAAATTCAGAAACAGACAATAGCCAATACACAACAAAACTGGCATCTAACCAATGAATGTGGTAATTTTTCCCTTTATTTTCTTTTCAAATGACCACTAACAAGTTATTCATCTACCCCACTAAACAAGTGAACCTCTAACAGGAGACATACAGCAAGAATTCAATATGCCCATTTTCATGTTTATGCAACTAAAGCAAATAACACATTCAGTAATGAATCACAAAGGATCTAGAGAAGTTCTCTGCAAGCATAAGACAACCCAAAAAAAAAAAAAAAATCTGAAAACACTTTGAGTTTTGCAACCTTTATAAACACTTGGAAAACATCAGTTGTAAGCAAATGCAAAGATCTGTTTGAAAGCTTATCTACCTGCAAGCCAAATATTCTTTGAGACCACCTTTACGCTTCAAGATCTCCTTAAATTTTATTTTCTCCATTGGACCAGCTGCATGAGCTTTCAGTCCAGCTGATACTGCAACTACAGCAACACTTTCAGAGTCTTCAACAACATGGCTTTCGTTAAGAGCTTGATCATTTGTTAAATTCTCCCAATCAGCATCACCCTCATAAGTCATATCTCCATGCTTACGCATTTTGGCCTTTCGCACCCGAGGAATCACCAATATCTTACCATTTTTGTTGGCAAAATCAGAGACAGAGTCATTATATTCTGCATTATTCTCATTTTCATCTGGTGCAGATGGAAGAGAGGATCCATCAGACTGAATCAGATCTAACACTGAGCTGCATTTCAGAATTGAAGCAGTAGAGTCTTTTGGACTATTACACATTTGTAAAGGTTTCTCTAGATGATTTGACTGGACATCCAATTCATATTCATTGGCTTCCATTGACATCTTCGGAGATAAGCTACCAGAAGCAACTGCATCATTTTTTTCAAGTGAAATACCTAAAACCAAATCTTTCCCTTCAGCCTTTATATCTAAACCACTATAGTCACAACAATTTCTACCAGAAACAACCTCGGTTTCAGATTTTACATCTTCATCTACCTCTATACGGCATCCAGAGAAAACTTTACCAGGAACCATATAATCATTCTCATTCAATATATTTTCAGTTGATTTAATCAAGGGCTCAGTGTCACAAGGAGGCAAGAAGTTTTCTTTCTCCATAGATGTAGAAAGACCATGTTCTGAAGCATAATTACACTCTTGAGCTAGTTCATCAGTGAATTTATTCTTCAACTCAACCTCAGTAAATCCACATTTCCCTTTCCCTGCTTTTGAGAGAGAGGCATTATCAATCATTTCAACATCATGTAACATGGCAGAACACTGCTTTAAACCATCATTGAGAATTCTTTCTTGCAATGAAACCTTTTGGTCAGAAGCAGCACAAATATCTTTGGATTGAACACAAGATAATTGCTGTCTATCTTCATTGCAGCCGTCAACCGGTAGAGAGTGATCATCGAATGGTCCATCTGACATGTTAGAATCAAAAATACCTTCAAGGATTTCCTCCTGAATACAGTCATCCCCATGCTTTTGATTATCTATTACAGATACTGAAGAAAAAGGACACGGATCAGATGCTGGAGACAAAGCATCAGTAGACTTCAGATTCCACCTAACCAATTTTGAGGCAGATCTAGGTCTACTTTCACCCAAAGAATCTACAGTTTCTTGAACACTTTCAGAGGCAGGTCTCAACCCATTATCCCCATTCTGACTCTCTTTCTTCTTCTTTGAACCTGAAGAGAGTCGAGATTTCCTAACAAGATTAGATTGTGCCTTTCGGAAAATCTCTGACAACGAGTCTTCCATATGCTCATCAGAAGAGTGCTGCATGTCATCACCAAGCAACAAACCCACCCCTTTCTCATCCTTGGAGGTGCTCCCGGATCCCCGAGCAACCACATCATCGTCAGACACAGCAAGACCCTCAATTCCCTCAACAGAAACATCATGAGACTTGTCAGAAGACTCCATCGCCAAATTCAATGCAGAACACGAAGCTCTGGTAGCTCCAGATCCCTTCAACCTCTTCCTAAAACTAGCCAAGGTATCATCCATACCCCCCAAATCCCCCTCCACATCAACCGAGTTTCTCGTGACAGTATCGGCATTCTTACCCCCGTCACCAGAAGACCCCTCAGACGCCACCGAACCAACCTTCTTCTTGGACCCTCGTGGCCTCCTCAGCTTAAAAATAGAGCCAATTGGCTCATCATCATCTGAATCAAAACCAGTTTCCACCGGCTTCGATCTCTTCTTCTTTCCCCCAGCCCTAACATCCCCTCCATCCATTCTCTTCTCCTGTGTACGCCCTAGGTTTTCCAACTCAAATCAGCATCACCTTCCACTTCATCATCATTACAAAAATCAAATCTCACGCTCCTATTCAACAAAAAAAAAAAAATCCTAATTCAGCCACACACAATAGCAACAAAACATAGAATAATAAAAAAATCTCAAACCTAATCTAACCAATCAAACCTCCAAATGGTGTAGCCCTAGGTTTTCCAACTTCAAATCAGCATTTACAAAAATCAAATCTCAATTTCCTATTCGAAAAATCCTAATTCAGCCACGCATAATAGCAATAAAACCGAGAATAACCAGAAATTCCGAAACCTAATCCAACCGAATCAAACCTCCAAAAAAAGTTCCACAAAAAAAAAAAAAAAACACCGATTCCTGATTTCGAAGCTTGCGCGAATCAGTTTACCCTAGCAGAAGCAAAGTAATAATAGGTATTGTGAGAACCACAAAAAAACAAAGAAAAAAAAAGGAAAAAAAAAAAGAAAAAGTGAAAAGAAAAAAGGAAACCTACACGCAGTTGCAGAAGAAGATGTGAATGCAATAGAAAGCTGTGTTATGCGTTGTGAGAAAGAGAATGGAGAGGGTTTGAGATTTGGAAGAACCTGTGCTATGCGCTTCTTCTATGATGTTGGGGTCTGTGTGTGTGTGTGTGTGTGTGTGTGAGAGAGTATGAATTGGTCGTGGACAGTGGAGTGCGCAACGTAACGAAACGAGTAACGGCTTCTTACGCCAACGCAAACGGGGAAGTGTCGTTCTTTCTGCTTCTATAGAACCTGCGCCGTGACGACTTCGCGAGGGAGTGGGGCGTGTGAAGGGAGGGAGATTAAATAAAATAAAAAGAGAGAATTTTGTAAAACTAGAATAATAGCAATTGATTAATATTTTTTTGTGTCAATAGATCGGATTTAGATCTAAAAAATAATAATTTTGATATATTGCTAGTATAAAATTTTGTTCCAATCATATATAATTATATTATTAAAATTATTTAACTCTTATTATAATAAAATTAAAAATTGTATAAGAAATAAGATATGATTAATTGATTGAGTAATATATTTTATATTGATAATATATTAAAATTAATCTTTTTAAATGATTCATAGTTAATTAAGCTGATTTAACAGAATATATTATTCAAAATAACTCTTATTTTGGGACATGATTTAAAACAACTTATTTGAACTAGCTTATTGAATGATATTTGGATTATAATTTTTGTATAAAAAATAAAAATTACCATAACTTAGCGAGAAATCATATGGTAATTTAATAAGTATATTTAAAACTAAGGTAAAGTATTCTCATGAATATACTTATTTTATTAGATATCTATTTGACTTTGACAAATTTAACGAGTTAATGATTAACTTTAACTAGTTTAATAAGTTAACAGTTAGTATCGTTAGCTGCATAACAAGAACGCAGTTACAAAGAGTGATAGTGCCACAATATTAGAATCTTAATGATTTTCTTTATTTAATAAGGAAACTACGAACTTTGTTAGTTTTATGATAAAAATAGAAGTAATGGCCGTTAGTAAGAACAACGACTCTTAGACAACTTTCTTTCACTTTTGTTCAATATTGACAAAATTTTATGTAATTAAATGTTTAGTCTTCTGAAGAACATATAAAACATTATAATTTATCTCTTGTTTAATATACGAAAATGAGCATGTCAAATAATTTGTTAGGATTTTAGATCACAGATTTAAACAATAAAATTAGCAATGTATTTAAAATTAGAAATTTTCAATTCAAATTTTTTGATAAAGCCAAATTATAAAATTGCAGATTAGAATATAATTATAAAAGAACTGAAATTAAAATTAAAAGCATATAGTTCAAGTCCAGTTCTAACATTTAAATGGCCCTAAATTTGTTGGCCTACTAAAAACATTCACATAAGTATTTAAATAAGTTTTCAAATTAGGTTAGATATATATGTTTGCATAAAGAGCAATTAAATCGAAATTAAGAAGAAGAAGAAGATAGATAATAAATTAGACTTTTTTGGTAATAAGACTGACCTAGGCCTATATTTTAATAAAACTCAACTAATTTAATTTAGCAATTGATAGTATAATCACCACTCGTAGAGGATGACATAAACATTCAATTGATTCAACGCAAGTTTTTCACCGAAAGCTAGAATTAGAATTCAACTTTGGAATGGAAAGAATGCGTCATGTGGTGAAAGTGCAGATTATTTGAGTTATTAGCTGTTAATTACTGATTGTCTCAATAGTTATTTATATCTAACGAATGAGTCAAGCTATAAAGCCTTTTGAACTTCATGTATAAATGATGTAGTCCTAAAAATGGGAAAAAAATTTTAGATCAAATAATGATAAATACACGTATTTTTAAATTTTTAATTATTCATTATAAAAAAATATCCACATATTATTATTTGATTTGAGAATTAATTGAAATAAATATAAAAAAATTTATACAAATCTTATTTTAAAAAATGTCGAGTTGAAGTGAGATTTATTTTATCTTGGACTATAATTTGACTTTTATTTAGAAAAAAAAAATGAGAGAGAGAGAGAGAGAGAGAGAGAGAGAGAGAGAGAATCTCTTAATTACCTGTCTATGATATAATGCCAACAATCAACTATAAGGAACCTGTTCAATGACAAAGAATCTAAAGACACAAAAGATATTGAATATATAAGCTCCTTACGACGATAAAAAAGGCTATTAGTACGGATAACAAGTGCATATATAGAGAAAAACATAATGAGGGATAAGATCCAAAGCCGGAAGAAGGATGGTCCACCCACTTCACACCCAAACTAGCTTTTTCCTTTACCCTTATATTCACTTGTTGCCGCATATATATAATAATGTTATTTTGATATTAAAAGTGAACATTAGAATGGATATCATATCATATAAAATCTTTCTATGATATCTACTTTTTATTGTCCATCTTTTTATGTCTAAAAAACATTTTTATACATAATATTGTTGGGGCAAAATTAATCATTCCTTCTTAACACTCTTAATTGTCCAATTATGCGTCACTCGTATAAGTGAATTAACAATCTCTGTAGATGTTGTTGGTTTGACGTGTTCACATTCCATTCCCATTGCTGTTTCGTCACGATCCTAAGGGCCTTGTCATTAACTCCCCAAAAGATCAAAATATTCAGTGACACGAATGATCTTAAACGATGATTAAAAAAATGGAATTATACTGGCCAGTTCACTGAAAAATTGGTGAACCAAAGATGAGTTCGATCCATTCAAGCGTCAAAATTAAAAATAAAAGAATCGTTAAAGCCACCAACCACTTATGCACTGGTTTTATATGTTTATGTGGCTCACATTACTATATTTATTATATTCTTTTGTTAGTGATTCAATTGCAATTCGACCATGATTGAATTTTTAAACTTTGAATCTGTTTCCTCCCTAGTTCAATTACTGGTCCGGTGAATAAAACATTTGACAGTGTATTTCACATTGGAGTACCAGGAAGGTGTTTCAACTTCAGGTAAGGTTTGTGTTTATGATGGATTAAGCGACATCCTTGTTTGATGATTGTAATTATTGATTTCAACAACAATAACATCAACAAACAAACCTTTCTCTCCGTAGTTGAGAATTGTAATTTTTTTATTAAAACAAATTAATTGATTTCTGAAGTTATGGATGGGAAGCACTCCCAACCTCGTTAAAATTCTTATGTTCCCTTGTTTAATTTGCTCTTTGATTTTTTTGTTTTTTGGGTTTTTGGGGGGGGGGGAGGAAGAGTTTTTTGCAACACTAAAATGGGCAGAGTTTAGAATTTGAGAAAAGCCCAATGTTTAGAAGCCCAATAAGTCACGAGCCGAAAAAAGCAGAAGTTGTATCATGGCAGAAGTGGATTTATTTGTGGTTTGAAGGTAAATTTCAATAAAATGGATGCAACGCATACTAAAACTCATGAGAAAGCATGTTGAAATAATAGATAGAATTAAAGGGAAATAAATTGGTGAGAATAATACTTCTAAATTGTTCTCAATTATTTTATGATTTAAGAAGCTTATTTTTTTTTCATTTCAAATTGAAAAAGAAAAAAACATTAAAGTTGGTGCGAAAGGGAAAAACATTTAGGTGGGACAAATCTCAACAATGAAGTCAACATATTGTTTGACAAATTATGTAATAATTGTACATGCATAATGTATTTCACGACAATGACATTACTTCAATTGAATTTTGTAATTAGACTGTGCCAAGAAGCAGGCTTCTGGCTTGCACGTAACATTCTGCGGTCAAGCTAATACTTCGCAGTGTTAACTTGCCCAATAAGCTCATCATCTTAATCATTTATTCATTATTTTGAAAAAAAAAAAAAAAACTTTTCTTCTTTTCTCGCAATCTTCCACACAATCCAGGATCATTTCCTATAAGTGTTGTGGTAAATATTGTAGATTAATTATTATGTTTGATCACCAAAAGACAAATTTTGTTTAAAATAAAAAGGAATATGCTTGCATCACAACCACCTTGTAAAAGTGTTACTGATTCTATTAACACATTACAGAGACTTGTTATTATAAGAAAAAAGAATGTGTGGTTATCTCATGGAAGAAAAGTTCAGAAAAATTGCTCAATTTTCCCCCTTTCCTGGGTTGACGTATTTTTTGGTTAGAAGTAACAAACTTGCCAGGCTTATGCATTCATAAATTCCGAAGGAAAGATGTATTCAGCCAAGATTGGTGAGAAAATTAGCAAGAGATTGCCCCTTTACAGCGTGGCTTTGCAAGTTAAGGCACCGAAAGGGAGAGACCTAAGCCTGCCTTTAATTTGCAATGGCAATGCACCTGAGGACAAGGGAAAAAAAAATTTAATTGAGATTGTCTCTATAGGTATATATACAAAAAAGAGTGTATTTATTTTAAAATTATCTTTTTAGAAATTACTCACTCAATTTTAGATCATGAGTGGATGTTAACCGAAACTATCTTCAAAGTAATGACTTAAGATTCAAATCCTTGGTTAACTAAAATATGTTCGGAGTTATAATCCACTTCTATTGTGATCAGAATTTACCCAAATTACTTAATGAGTTATAATTATGATGTATTTTATAAATTTAAGTATAAATGTATATATACATATTCTTATTATTTTAATTACTTTAGAAGGTAAATTAATTTAAAGGAATCTTATCCCAAAACAAGAGTACGTGTTTTGCTTTGAAACCAGATGCCACTTGTTTCGTTGTGGGCAAGCTTTGAGCCAAAATCAAGATGAAATCAATTACAATTAAAGTTGTTAATATTTTCAAACATTTCTTCTGCTTGCTAGAATTAGCACTCAACAAATTCTAATTAAGACAAGACAACTGAACAAACTAATAATGCAAGTCTACATACAGATGACAAATTTATCGTCTTTCTGATTCGGTGGAACCTACAAGCCGTGTATAATAAGGAATTAGATTTTTTCATTTTCAGGCTTTGTGCAATGATTTCAAAACCCATATCTTGATGATGTTTTGCTGATTAGGAGATGCATATTTTCTCATCCCTGTTAAATGTTTGTAACTTATTTTAAGTAATTATGCAAAAGATTTAACAATCAAGACTGATTCCTTTCACCTCTCATATATGAAAATATGGAGAGAGAAAGAGAAAGAACCCCATTGATTCCAAATAAGTCATGAAGAGTGAATTTAGGTTTTGTTCTTCTTGTATTACTCCCCTTACCCTCTCCACTTTGACGACTTTGCCGTATAGAAGGAGAGTATATGACACAACAAGCAGCCACTTGGGAAATATTCAAAGCATAAAACCTGAGCATTGAACTTTTTAAATATTATAAGGATTTAATTTAAATATATTATCAGTGTAAAAAAATTTATACAGATATTCAATTATATATTGTCATATTAGTAAAAGTGTTTGAATTAACCATGCACTACATTAAAATTCTTAATTACAAATAAATTGGATGACAGTATAAAATTTTTTTATATTATCAATACATATCAATTAAATTTATTATAATAATTAGTCCTTTTGCAGTATAATTGGTATGGAAAGGCTCCTTAAAGTGAGTTTTCTTCTTATGAAAGTATGCATTAAAAAAAATAGGATGGCGTATGTGCTAAAGAGATGTAATAGTGAATAGCAAAATCAAATGCTAGTCAAGTAAAATCAAGCTGAGTCAACAATTTTTATACTTTATTAAGTAAAGCCTGGATTGAAAATCAAATTGTTTCAGAAATGATTAATTATGAAATAATTATTTAAAAGAAAAACTGCCTTAGAAATATTTTTACTTATAAATTGTTCTAAACTTAATTAAAATAATTAAGTTAATCAAGAGATACACTAATACCTTTTTACTAATTTTGGTTTGGTTCGATGTAGAAAAGGGGTTAAAAGCAATTAAATTGGGGGAGAGGGAACTGAGGGAATTAGGAATTCATCCTTCAATTGCCGCGACCCACATACATTTTTTATTTTTTTTTTGACATGATGCCACACCCGTACATGTTTCAACAAGTAACCTTTTTTTTTTTTGGGGGTCAACAAGAAGTTACCTTTTGTATCATTAACTTTGACAAGTGCCAACTAAATTTTATGTAACTGGACTGGCTTGACACTCGACTCTATATGCTTGGAATCTTTTATCTTGAAATCTTTTACTTCGTGTAGTTAACTTTCTTAATGGTATAATATCATTGCTAATTTATTGAATTACCAACTATTCGTAATCATTCTACTACCTAAATAACTAACCACTCGCTCTTTTATAGCAGGACCATCTATACGAACCTTCCCTTAAGTTATAAGAGATACATTTACAAAAAATCTATACTCTATTATGCATCTAAGCTCAAAGAACTCTTGTCTAACCTTCTTTAGTTTGAATGTAGAGTTGGAACCGGGTGAAACAAACTTGTGAGTTATTTCTATTGTGATTCATTAATAGTTTAATAAACTAAATTCATGAACTCATAAATTGAGCTTGAGTTGAAAATTTGAACTCATTTATTAAATAAGTCAAGTGTGACTTTTACTATATTCGACTCAATAGCTCCTGAGTCGACTCAATATGTATATATGTATATATGTTTATCTATTTCTATGAAACCAGATTATATTTAACATCTGAATTAAGAAAAATAATATATATGATATTTTATGTGGTAAATTATATTTTTAAATCTATTATTGAATATAACAAACAACATTCATAAAGAGATAGTAAAGAAGACAAATGTGTTTACTTTTTAAAAAGTAGAGGATAAATTTAAAATATTTATTACTTAGAAGACAAATTAGCAATATTTATTTCGTAGAGGACGAATTTAAAAATAGAAAATAAGTTAAGAGACGAATAAATTATTTTTCCCTTATTATTATTATTATTATTATTATTGAGGCTATATATGCTTATAACTAAATATTCTAACTTGTTAAGTCTAAAAAGCTTAATTTGTATTAACTTAAAATATCTCATTGAGTTTGATTGGATGGTGAGCTAGTTCAAAACTCGATGAGCTTCTTACACGCTAAGCTCAAGCCTTAAAATTAAGGCTCGCTTGTTATTGAGATCAACTTGGAGATGAGCCTAAGTTTTAAGAAGCTCGGATTATTTCCAACCCTATCGTACCGAAACATCATTATACTAATGATAAGGATGGGACCTAGCCGCAATAGAGAAACTATACAGCTTGTGAACCTCAAAAATGTGCGGAGTAGCCAGCAATCAAAGACGAAATCCATCAATATCCAAAAGGACCAACTGCATTTAGAGCCGGGTATACGGGCCGCGATCCGCGGGTTAATCCGTTTAATCCGCAATCCGCACCACTTAACCCGCTCATTTATTGGTCCGTTTTTTTTGCAGGTTTTATGGCCCGCACCGTTTAGCCCGCGGGCTAAATGGGCTAAGCCCGCGGATTCGCGGCCTAACCCGTTAGCCCGCATAATTGTTTTTCTTTTCTCCTTATTAAGTGTACAAAACAGGGCCACACTTCACATATCTCACTCTCACCCACAATCCACTCCTCACTTAATCACCTACGGCCCAACAAAAAAAAACACTCTCTTCTAACTTTTCAAAGACAGAGGAGACACAATAGTTGCAACTTGGAACCCAAGCCCGCACCTCATTCAGTCACTCCAACATCACAAATTCACAATTTACAAAACTTAGACCATCTAAAAAAACCCTAAAGGCTAAAGCTACCCCCAGCCGGCCAGCCCCAGCTGCTGCGGCGTCCTCTTTCTCTCACTTCTCGGTCTCAGCCTCTTCAGTCTTCACCCGCCGAGTCGCCGGCTGTCCTCCTTCTCCCTGCTTCACCCGAGTTGCGAGCTTGCGATTGTGAGCCTCTGTTCGAGCCCTTGCGACAGCGAGCCTCCATTCGAGCCCCTGCAACGGCGAGCCTTCGTTCGAGCCCCTGCGACGACAAGCCTCGGTTCGAGCCCCTGAGACAGCAAGCCTCCGTTTGAGCCCTGCGACGGCGAGCCTCCATTCAAGCCCCTGCGATTGCGAGCCTCCGTTCGAGCCCCTATAGCTGCGAGCCTGCTCGAGTCCGCCGAGCCCCTGCGACGACGAGCCTCCCTTCGAGCCCATGTGACTGCGAGCTGTGAGCTTCCGTTCGAGTAGTTTGCGAGCCTGCTTCCGTTGGACTGAGACTGATTGCTAAATCTCAGCTTGAACCTCTGTTGCTGAGTTCCTGTCGCCGCCGGAGCACCCCTCACCTCCATTTGAACTTCGAAGTCCACAAGAAATTGAGGTATTGTTGCTTCTTTGTCTACTAATCTGCAAGCAATAGTACTACTAGAGTGGGTTTGTTTATTTAGTTGGCTTGCCTATTTTTTTGCTCTTAAATCTTGATTTGGAATTTGTTGACTGATTATATTTAGTTGGTGTTTTACTGTTTTTGACTGATTATAATGCAAATTGCATTCTGTTATGCCTATGCCTTTGGTTTAGTTATGGGATTTTTAGTTATATTTTGTTTTATGATTATTTCAGCTTGATAATTAATTAGATATGGAAATGTCAAATGTGGGTTCTTCTGCTGAAGTAAATGTCATGAATCAGAATAATCAAAGGGTTCAGGATATTGGTAGTAGTGGTAGTGGCCCAACTGTTGAAGGTGCTATTGATGAATCTAAACCAAGTAATAAGAGAACTAGGAGCCTTTCATCAAATGTTTGGAATTATTTTGATAAAATTGGTGTGGGTTGTGATGGGAAAGAAAGAGCACAATGTAAGGCTTGTGGGAAAGAATATGTTAGTGGTGGTAATAAGTATGGGACTTCAACTTTGCTACGCCATGTAAATAAATGTGAGAAATTGCCTAGGTTTCCCGATACTGAAGTTGGAAAGCTAATGCTTGATCAAGCTGCAAGATTGAGATCTAGAAAAGTTGATAACAAAGTTGTGCGTGACTTAGTTGCTATGGCTATCATAGAGCATGATCTTCCATTTTCTTTTGTTGAATATAGGAGGGTGAGGGAATTGTTGAAATACCTAAATCCTGAAGCCAAGATTTATTCTAGGCGAATGGTTACTACAGATGTGATTAATATGTATGAGAGTGAAATGAAAAAATTGAAGCAAGTGTTCTCTCGCATTCTAAGTAGAGTGTGTTTGACTTCTAATATATGGACTTCTTGCACAACTAAGAGTTATATTACATTGACAGCCCATTTTGTTGATGAAAATTGGAAGCTTAATAGTAAAATTCTAAACTTTTTTCATATACCTCCTCCACATATTAGATGTGAATTACATAAGGTTGTATTAAGTTTTTTGCAAGAGTGGGGTATTGAGAGAAAAGCTTTTTGATTAACTTTGGATAATGCCACTTCTAATGCCAACATGCAAGAAGTGTTGAAAGAGAGGATATGTTCCTTATATAATGGATTGTTATGTGATGGTGAGTTTTTTCACATCCAGTGTTGTGCTCATATTTTAAAATTTTTCAAGAGGGTTTGAAAGCTACTAGTGGTGCTTTATATAAAATTAGAGAGAGTATCAAGTATAACAGGGGGTCAGAAGGAAGAATGAATGCTTTTAAAGCAATTATTAAAGAAATTGGTGGGATTAACACTTCTGTTGGCTTGCGTTTGGATGTATCTACTAGGTGGAACTCCACTTTTTTGATGCTTGAAAGTGCACTTCCATATCAGCGTGCTTTTTGGGACCTTGGCATGAATGATTCAAATTATAATAAGTATTGCCCTTCTAAGGAAGAATGGAAAAGAGCAGAAAAAATGTGTGAATTTTTGCGTCCTTTTTATGTGATCACTAATCTAATTTACGGATCATCTTATCCTACATCTAATTTATACTTCAAACAAGTGTGGAGGATTGAATGTTTGTTGATTCAAAATATGGGCAATGAGGATGAAGTGATTAAGGATATGGCTTCTAGGATGAAAGTGAAGTTTGACAAATATTGGAGTGAGTATAGCATTGTGCTTGCACTTGGATACATTCTTGACCCCGCATGAAGTTCTCATTTTTAGAATTTTGTTATCGAAAGCTCGGTCTTGATCCAATAGCTTGTCAAGAAAAGTTAAATGTTGTGAAAAGTAAGTTGTTTACTCTTTTCAATGAGTATGTGCAAAGGTCTTACGGAGAGTCAAGTAGTTCTCAAGCTCAAAATAGCCAACTTCAAACTCATGAAGTAGCTATTAGAAGTGGTATTGAAGACCCATCACCTTGGATTGATATGGATGTAAGTTTATGTATCTTACTTATTTACCTTTTATATGTTTGATTTATTTGATTCTTTATTTGGATTTTTAATTCTTTATTTGTTATAATTTGAAAATGACATAGGAATACATTGAATATGAGAATCAAAATGTTCCACAAGTTGGAAAGTCACAATTGGATGTTTACTTGGATGAGCAAAAGATGGAGTTTCAATCCCATCAAAATCTTGATGTCTTGCAATATTGGAAGGACAATAAACATCGATTTCCAGATTTAGCATTGATGGCTTGTGATATTTTGAGCATTCCAATAACAACAGTGGCATCCGAATCAGCATTTAGTATTGGTTCTCGTGTGCTCAATAAATATAGAAGTTCTCTTCTTTCTAAAAATGTGCAAGCTTTGATATGTACTAGAAATTGGTTGCTTGGCTTTGATGTTCAAGGTAAAAATAATATGAAATTAATTTATATCTTTTCTTATGTTAATATATGTTTTGACTAAATGTGGTTTTAATTTTTTTTTTTTTTAACCTTTTGCATGTTGTGACTTGTGAGTTGTAGACCAAGATGAAGATTCAACCTTAGTAGAGGTGGAGACAAAGATTGAGGCAAAAACATCTATGAGTGCTTCAAATGTGGTGATTGATGAATGAAGGGCTTTGAAAAATTGTGTTATTTTTTCTTTTGTGTATTTAATATATTGGACTTTAGTAGCATTTGAGGTTTGATGGATAGACTTTGGAAGGACGTTGAATTTGATTTTATTTGTGTATCTCATGCATTGGAGACTTGGACTTTATGAGTACTCACTCATGATGTATGTTCTGTTTTATTGTTGGCAAAGAATTGAAATCCTCTAATGTTGTTCACTTGTCTTTCATATATGTAGTATATGCATATGTTTGAAAGGTTGTTTTTGTTAAGGGTTGTAGTGTAGTTGTTAGGAAGTTGGAAAGTTGAAAAAATAGTCTTATATTAGACTTTGTGAATTTGATGTATTAAACTTTAATTTTTGGTGTTTTGGACTATTGGATTATTATTGGTACTCATATATTATTTGGTATTTGATACATTTGATATTTGATAGTTGTTGATTTATATTGTTTAGTATTTGGTATGAGATTGAAGCTGCCTTTGAATCTTTGATGATTAGTTGATTATTAATCATTATTAGGATTGAAAAAATAAAGTATAGAGAAGTTGTAAGTCTTGAGTATGGAATTATCAAATAGAAATAAGTGGAAAAAAATAAATTTTAGTACTTACTTGCAAATCTTTCATATTAGTTTACATTGGAGGTTTTTTCCTCTAGTAAGAAACCCAAAAAAATTGAAAATTATTAGGTAGAAAAAATAAAATCAGAGAATACCCAAAAAAAAAAATGAAGGCAGGAACAAAAAAGTCCAAAAAAAAAAGAAAAGGCCCAAAAACGAAAGCAAGAAAAAAAAAGACTTAAAAATCTGAAATAAAAAAAAGGCCCAAAAAATTGAATGCAAAATAAAAACAGAGAAGACCCAAAAAAAGTGAAAACAAAAAAAAAATTTATGTGGTCTGGCCATGAGCAGAGCTTATGCTTATGTCTTGACGGGCCAACAATTTTTAGCCCATTTGTTATCTTGACCAACCCGGTCAGTAGTATAAAAATAGTCTGATCGGACAGGGTTAAGCAGTAGCTTGGCCCACTTACCCACTTCTAACTGCATTTAACTCGCATGGACATATATACAATCAAGACGAAATCCTTCTTCTCCGTTTGAATTAGCTGTAACTCCACCTATCTCTCTCTCTCTCTCTCTCTCTCTCTCTCTCTCTCTCTCTATATATATATATATATATATATATATATATATATATATATATATATATACACCAAAGATAAAATAAAATAAAGAATATTATTATTTGTACATTTAGTGATGTTAGATACTCTTCTTGATATTTATGGAATCATATATAAATAAATACGAATTTTAACTACATAAGTGGTGAATTTGTCTATAAAAAAAATGAGACAAATCATGTACTAATAATTGTGTATTTGAATTGTATAAGTGGTGAATTTGATTATAAGATTTGCCACACATTATCAATTATCTTACTATGCTTATTAAAAATATAATTAAAATCTTCAGTTATTTATACCTTAAACCTAGATATTTTAAAAAGATGTCTAAAATCGAAACAATATTTTCCATAAATGAATGAGAACACAGTGACAATTTAATTTGACAACTCTTAAGACACGGTGAAAAACAGGAATCAGCTCAAAGTAGCATGTCCAACTTGTTATATCAACTAATAATCTATCATGTTGTGGGACATCGACGTCGACAATTTTTACAAAATGTATGTGTTGAAAGGCCAACTTGCCGTCAAAATTTTATTTTATTTTATGTATTTATTTATTTTGGTCAGAAATTTTTATTTTCTATTTTGTTATACTTTTTGGATTTGTTATGGTTCAGTCCATTCAAGTATGATTGAAGAATGTGGACTGTCCGTGTTTCCGCAACACGAGATGGACAATGCTTGTCTTTGCCCCAAACCGCACTCTTTGCTGCACGTGTTCAGGGCCACATGCTGTGTTGGTTGCTTTGTTAGTGTGATGCGATCCTGTTCACTACATTCATCTCAAAATCAATAGTGAAACACAATTTTTGTTTTGATAGCTGAAACAATAATTGAATCACCGGTGTAACCAACTAAATTTAAAGTTAAATTATAATTAAATTAAACAATTTTTAAAGTAAAAATATGATCAAGTTATGATTTAATCAGTTCAACTCAACCACTCGATATGCTTTTTACAACAAAATGACCGTACTACATCCTCCAACAAAAAATAAGACACAGACATACACACACAAATTATTTATCTCCTAGTATATATCTTTACTCATATAAGAAAATACTCCTCTAAAATAACCTTATTTTTAAAATAAGAAAGTGAAGAAATTGTATCTTTAGCGTAGTTAGGGATGGCAATTACTACCCTATCTGCGGGTATCCACCCCACCCCAACCCGGTTTGGTCGGGTTTAAACCCCCCCGCAATGGGGCGGGTTTGGATGCGGGTAGGGTCAGGTTCAAAGTAAACCCGCCTCTATCCTACCCCGCATCCCATATATATATATATATATATAAGATTAATTTTTTAAATATTTCTATCATTCTAATATTGTATTTGGTTGGAAATAAAGATAAATATAAAAAAATTTTAATATGTAATTTTTTACATGAAACTAATATATGAAAAATTTCACTTTATTTTTAACTATCAAATACATCCCCAACACAAATTAAATTTTAAACTAATTTTTATCTCAAAAAATTTAAAATAATTTTTTTAATATTTAAAAAGAGTAGTCGATAGGGTGGGTAAGGTATGAGTTAAGATAGGTTGTTTGCGAGTAGGGTTCAGGTTTTAAAAGTCAAAACTCGCAGATAAGATAAGGGCGGATTGAGACTTGTTTAATAAAGTGAAGGACGGATTCAGGTTGAGTTAAAACCTGCCTCAACCTGTCCCATTACCACCCTTAAGTGTAGCTCACATATAATACATTTTATTGATTTAAGGATAGATACTCTCTAACTTTTCTATTTTAGAGACAAATTCGCTTTATAGAACTCAATTGTTATTTATATAAGATTAATTTTCGTAATATTTTTAACATAAAATATTTTACACTATTAACTAATCATATCTTATTTTTATATGACTTTTAAGATAATTTTAATAAGAATCAAACACTTATGTATTAAATAGCTTATACAAGCTAATGTAACAAATTAACTAAATTCTATTTTTATTATATTCATCTCCTAGCATATAGCATTTTCATATTACATGATGATTAATATGTGCATTATTCAGAAATTAGTGAAATAAAAAAAATACTGTGTAAATAACTATTCTACAATGTCAAAAGATCAAATTCTAAAATCATAACTTTAATAAGAAATGTTTTACTTAACGACCATTCCGCCTCAACATTTCATGAAGAATTTTCAATTTAAAAAAGAAAAAAGAAAAAAGAGAGAAATAAAAACTCTACAAGCGAGGTGAAGAACTGAAGATAGAATAAGAATCTTATCCTACGCATTCACGAGCGTGTGGGAAGGGAATACTTATACACATTCCTCTATCATTATCACCATTAACACTACCTCCTTTGAACCCACTAGCAAACACACGCTGCAAATATATAAACACCATTGCGGAACCAACATATCTCACTTCACCGCATCACGAACCTAACAACCACACAATCCGCAACACACAAACAATGACCACAATATCGCTTCTCCTCCTCCTCCTCCTCCTCTTCACCACCACCACCACCGTCGCCGCCGCTGCCGGCGGGGGCCAATGGCAGCTCATGCAGAAGAGCATAGGCATCGTGGCAATGCACATGCAGCTGCTCCAAAACGACCGCGTAGTGATCTTCGACCGCACAGACTTTGGCCTCTCCAACCTCTCCTTACCAAACAACCGCTGCCGCCACAACCCCAAAGAGATAGCAGTGAAAACCGACTGCACCGCACACTCCATCGAATACGACGTCGCTTCCAACACGTTCCGCGCGCTCTTCGTCCAAACCGATGTGTGGTGCTCCTCCGGCTCCGTCTCGCCGGACGGCACCCTTGTCCAGACCGGAGGATTCAACGACGGCGACCGCACCGTCCGGATCTTCTCCCCCTGCACGACCACAACCTGCGACTGGCAAGAATTTTCCGGCCAACTCGCCGCCCGGCGATGGTACTGTTGTATATTTTCTTGTATATATATATATATATATAATTTCAAAGTGCCAATGATACTGGATTTCCAACTCTTGAGTGAGCTTTTATATATTATTAGTATATTAAAGTCTTGAGCTCATGATTTTATTCTTTTGAGCAATCCAATAGAATTATTCCTATTTTTGCTGGCTCAAATGAAGAGTCCGTAAAAATTGATGGTTGTATAGCACTAACTGTGAATATTATCTGTATCGAGTAATTATTTCATGATGGTAAAATGTTCTTAAGCTTAGTGTGTTTTGCATGTCTCAACATAATATCGATAAACAATTTTATTTTTATTGTGTTATATATTGTTCATTCTTTAATTTCATTCTTTTTTACTATTAAAAATTAGTTTTTAGTTTCATATATATTATTTGTGTTATTTCTTATTATTATTTTTTTTTTTCAATAGGTATGCCACCAACCATAAGCTGCCGGACGGCCGGCAAATCGTGATTGGCGGCCGGCGGCAATTCAACTGCGAGTTTCACCCCAAAATCAATTCAGCCGCAAAACATGTATATAGCTTACCATTTCTCGTTCAGACCAATGACAATGGTATCGAGAACAATTTGTACCCTTTTGTTTTTCTAAATGTTGATGGCAAGCTTTTTATCTTCGCTAACAACAAGGCTATATTGTTCGATTACACCAAGAATGTTGTTGTGAAAACCTACCCGGAAATTCCGGATGGAGACCCGAGGTGTTATCCTAGTACCGGTTCTGCAGTGATGTTACCATTGAAAAAGTTACAAGGTTCGTTTGTGGAAGCTGAGGTTTTGGTATGTGGCGGAGCCCCAAGAGGGTCTTATGAGAAAGCAAAAAAGGGTCAATTCCTTGGAGCTTTGAATACTTGCGGTCGGATTAAAATCACTGACCCGAACCCGAATTGGGTTATGGAGACTATGCCTAAAGCTAGAGTCATGAATGATATGGTGATTCTTCCAAATGGCAATGTTTTAATTATAAACGGGGCGGGTTCGGGGACTGCGGGATGGGAATACGGGCGTGACCCGGTTTTGAACCCGTTTCTCTACAAAACGGATGGTCCAATCGGGTCGAGATTCGAGATCCAGTACCCGAGTAGTATTCCCCGAATGTACCATTCCACTGCTATTTTACTTCGTGATGGTAGGGTGCTAGTTGCTGGGAGCAACCCTCATGTGTACTACAATTTCACCAATGTGTTTTTTCCTACGGAATTCAGTGTTGAAGCGTTTTCTCCTTCTTATTTGGAACATGCTTTTGATAATATGCGTCCAAAGATTGTGTCACAATTTCAAAATGCAGTGATGTATAATCAAGTGTTGAAGGTGCAGTTTCAAGTGGCAACAATGTTGGCTAAGGATTTGGTTTTGGTGACTATGTTGGCGCCGCCTTTTAACACACACTCGTTCTCCATGAATCAGAGGTTGTTGGTATTGGAGCCAAGCAAGGTGACAAATGTTGGGGTATCTTCGTATGAAGTTGAGATCACCACACCCGGTTCACCTATTCTTGCACCACCCGGTTTCTATATATTGTTTGTGGTCCACCAAGAAATTCCAAGTGAGGGTGTTTGGGTCCAAATACTTTGATTTTCATTTGTTACTTGTAAAAGAAGTAGCCACAGCAAACAGTTTAGGTAGTTAATTTTATTATAAGAAAATGTTATTTTGCCCAAAAAAAGTGAACATTACATAAACACTCCTAGAGATATGTAAAGTTTTGACATTGCTCTTTTAACATCAGCCACTTTGTTTCTCTCTTTTTATGTGTGTTTATGTGATGTTCGCTTTTGATATGCAAATGGCATTTTTTTAATAATAATTATTATTTTCATTGTGAGTAAACATTTCATAGATGAGTAATACACTAATACAGGGTGTTTGGATCGCGGGCCTTTATTCCTCGAACTAGGAGCAGGATATCGACGGTTTTCCTAACTTGATTCATCTATGAATATAAGATGCAAACAAAGTGATTGTGTACGGATCTTGTAATTTATTACAAAAGGGTGGTGGGTTGTGATTATTGTTTACAGATACTTTCTCGGCTCTTAATTTGCATGTTGTCGTCTACGCTTCTTCTTTTCTTTTCTTTTCTTTTTTTTTTGCTTTTTCCCTTATTTTTTGCCATGATGTAGTGGTGCTGAGATTATTTTACTTACTTCCGTGATGTAGTGATCGTGGCATATGCTACAGTCATATTAAGGCTTAATTTGAACATAGAGCAATTAATTAAAGGCTTGTAATCAAGTGAATAAGAATATCGGCCTGAACCAACATTAATCAAGGCAATATAATTGTTGCTAATTCCAGCTAATGCAGCTAGATTATAGAAATTAACTTGCCCGTTACTACACTTTTTCATTTGACTATAAGGCTACACTTTTTTCTTATTGCGAAATGAGGCATACACAAACACAAAGGAAGCGTACTCTTTTCTTTTTACTTGTTATTACTTGTTAATTATTCACAATAGATTGCACCTGATAATTTTGAGTTGTAGTATGCTAATTTAGTGAGTCTGATTAATGAGAATCACTGTAGTATGAATAGTCTTTTATTAATTTTCATATATAAGCAAAGAAGTCCTTCACTAACTGATGTTTATTTATAATACGTTACAACGCATCATACCCAATATCGATATGAAAGTGTAAATAATTGAAGTAAAACACGTAGCTTCTTTCTTCGCGGGTGCAATACATTGTGAAATTTTGGTGGAGGCTAATAAAAGGATATCATTAAAGACAGACCATCGCATAGCTTAATCCCTGTTTGTGTGGTCCAGTAGCACGACACACCGCCAAAGCGTCCTTATAAGACAGTAAATCAATAGGATAACAATAAGTTTGTGAAATTATTCGATTATATATGAATCTATAAGAGTCATTTTTTTGAAGACATATAGTGGGCATATTGGTTGTATCTTTTATGGCATGTAGTGCGAATCACGGGTCATTTAAGTGTCTGTGTATTTTTTTTCCCCTTAACAGTGTCTCCATGCAGAATTTAATTCACGGGTCAATTTGGTCTCCTAGATTCCACGGGCGTAGCTAATTGCATCCTTTTCTTTTTCAAGGGTAGTGGAGTTTTTTTAACATGTATCTTCAAATTACGTGTTAAAAAATAAAATTAATATTCATTATCTTTTACTAAATAATTTAATTAGTTGCAAGAACATACAAAATACTTTTAATATTTTATAAAATATCAAATACTGTTATTTTTTATCTAACAATTTTCTATTTATAATTTTTAACATATATTTTAAGAATAATCGGTAACAAAGCATTCTCATTATATCACAGAAGTTAGAGCTTCCATAATTATATCCTACATTGATTTATTATCCAATCAAGATTTACCAACATTGATTTATGTGAGCATCTTGCACTCGCACGGTTTGGTTATACTCTTCGAATGTGAAACTAATCCTTGCTCATTATATCTACCCATAAATAAATTTCTCTAAGCTTCAACTCTTAACATTGCAAAAATTCATCATCAACTTTAGGGTTAACCCTAAACCCTAACTTACCACTTAACCCGTGCCTTATGGACATATTCTCTAATATTTAAAAGAGTGATATATAACACAACACCTAATAAAATAACATCATGTGGCTGCGCATGTACTTTGTCTTACGAGATGCCTTATATTCTTTGGATGTGGAGGAGTTCTTTGTCGAAATATTGAGGCTTCTCATCGATCCGGACAAGTCTTTGAAGCCCACAACCACTTGAATCACTTGTTATGCACCTATTATATATATAGATGTTTAAATTAATCAAAACCTAAACATATGCAATCCACTTTACCCGTCACTCATATATGCTGGTAGATATATAGATCTCTTGTTGGTAAGTGATGCATAATACTATAGTATATTCCTCAGATAATTCCTGACCATATATAGTTAGTAAAACAAAAGAAAACCGTTGAAGTTTAATGATTGTAAACTGATCTGACAATGAAGTAAAATCTAGACCGAATAGGTATAAGGCAAAAAGAAACAGGGCCTCATCAATAGGAGCAACGAATGGTCAAGCCACCTAAGGTGTGATTGGATTAGCTACTTAGGTGTGTTTGGATTAACTATAAAAACAAGTTTATTTTAATAATTAATCATAAATATAATTAATTTTGAGATTAATTTTTATAAACTGATTGTCATCTAATGAAAATATAATAAATTACTACGTCATCATGATCAGTTACATAAGCTTGATTTTCAAAACCAAAAAAAAAAAAAAGTCATATGACAATTTATTAAATTTCTATTGGAAAATATTGTAAAGTTGTTTTAGATTATCAATACATAAAAAATATCCTTTTATTTTCCAATAAGTTTATTATAATAAATTTAATTTTATATTTGAACTTATTAACTAAAGAAGTAATTTTTCAAATAATGTTTAATATAGATTGTATGAAAGATTATTTTTATATAATAAAATATTCAAAATATGCAAAATAATTTGTTTATGAGAATAATTGTCATCCAATATAAATTAAGATAATTGTCATGTTGTGCTGGATAGTTACACAGGTTTAATTAAAAAAAAATGACATGCCAATTTTCTTGATTTCTCCGAGAAGAATTATTGCATAAAAGCTGTTCTATTTTTATATTATACAATATTTAAAACTTAAGAATTATGACACAGATACTATTAACTTTGAAATAATTAATTTATCCTTATCATCAAAATGCTTAAAAATAAAATTTTTCAAAAAAAAATAATTTTGGTATACTGTTCGTGTGAAAAGTTTAACGTTGTAATTCAATCATATCTATGAGTGATTTTTGATGAAATAATGATAAAAGTTAAATACTTTTATTTATGTGGCAATAAATAAATGATTGGAAAAACTTTTACATTGATAGCATTATAATTAAACACTTTGAAAAATATTCTAGTGTGATGACAAACATCAAATAATATTGCATATTGCTTTTACGAGGAAAAACTATTTCGTGAAAAATTCGATTCCTTGGCCAATGCTCTTTTATACATGTGTTTCCTGTTGTTTTGGGCTTTGTGACAGTTGGATTGATCTTAATTTGATCCCCCCACTCCAACTGTTTGAGATGTTAATCTTTAAAAAACGATTTGAGTGATCGAACCCAACTAGAATTTCTCAAACTAAGTTTTTTTCGAGTAAAAGTTCATTTTGATCATGAAATTATATGTATATTTTACTTTAATTTTTGAAATTACGAAATTATCGATTTAATTGTTGAAGTTACAAAAAATATTCAAATTAATCATTTTGATAATTCAAATTAGTGCCTACAAACATCTTGTTAGAGATTGATTTGAATTAATTTTTACAACTTTAGAGACTAAATTATTAATTTTAAAAAATAAAATAAAATATATATGCAAATTCAGAAACTAAGATGAACCTTTACTTTAATTTTTTCCCTTAGATCAATAATTCTATGTTACTAAGCCATTTTGTGAAAAGTAATTTTCTTTTTTGGCTTAGGGGATGGGAGATTAGTTATGGGCAACATTTCTCACTCTTATTATGCAACATTTCTCACCCTTAAAGGCCAACTAAGTAACCATCAAACCACAATTTCGGGTGCAAAATTAATTTACTCAAGCTATCGGTCACCAACCTAATAATATTTAGATCACCCTTTATGCCCTAATAGCCTAATAACGCAGTGTTTAGTTTAATTTTTAGAAGAAGATCTTTTAAAAAAAAAACTCTTTTAAAAGAATACTTTTTAGAAGAATTACTTTTAAAAGAATAATTTTTATTTAATTTAAATATATTAAAAATAAGTTTAAAAAAATAAGTTATTTAAATAGAATAAAATAAAATTACTTTTAATTATTAATATAAAAATAATAATAAAATTTCTTTTCAAAAATATTTTTTCTAAAATAAAAAATAACCTCAAAAATATTTCTTCAAAAAAATCTTTTAAAATTTCAAAAGATCTTTTGATTACTGATATGAGAATAATAATAAAATTCTTTTTCAAATATTTTTTCTAAAATAAAAAATAATTTCAAATATACTTCTTTCAAAAAACCTAACATTTATATATTTAAATAATTAATTATTATATATTTTCATTCTCATTTTAATAAAAAACCTTTTAAACCTCTTAAAAATATAACCAAACAAACACTAATCCATAAAATGCCCTTCCAAAATCATTTTCCACCTGAGTCCAATAACAAAACTACCTACCAATAATTCATGCGCAGAACTTCCTCAGGCAAGCGACAATAAGTTCCATCTTTGATATCGATCTTCCAATGTTAGCGCCGCCTTTCAATACACACTAATTCTCCATATCCAAAGCACATAATTTTACTCAGATTCACCTTACGCCCGGCGCATATGCAATAGTCACTAGAATATCTTCAACCTTACAAAGTAGTTAATTGAGATGAGGATATGCATTATTGATCAATGATCAGCGGACATTGGAGAGTGTGAACAACGTCCAAATGCAATTGTTGCTCCTGATTTAAACCCCAAATAGGCATCCACACTAGACAAGATCAGCACACTTTCCTGGGGATAGAACAATTAAATTTGAGGTGAAAAACTCGTCCTGATTTAAAATCAAGCCATGCATCTCCGAACTCAATGCCATATCTCCAATCTCAATAAATGCTTACAAAGACCAACAAGAGACCAAACAACTAAGAAGTCATGTCAATGCATGAGTTCAAAAACCACCCGGTAGACATCCACACAAATATAACGATCGTGTGGCAAGACCAAATGAAAATGCTACGCTACCCGAACTGCATCACCAGAACCATACTTCCCAAATCATGAGACACAATGGTAGTAACCACTCATTATTGTACCCATAATTTCTGAATTTTCATTTTCTATCTTGCATTCTTAACACGTCATTCTAGTCCATCACATTCAAACACAAGTTCTACAAGTATAGCACTGCTGGAACTGTTAAACACGGAATAAACTCGTCAGCTTATGCTAAAAACAATATAATTATCCATCAGTTGTATCAGTCTATGAGCTACCATAACATAATCAAAACAATTCTGTCCGAGACATCAAACTTAAGGCTTGTCCATCACTATACAATGACATAAGAAACTGAACACTACTAAAGAGCCAAATATAACACGAGATGTATTGCAAAACGAAGAACTAATCAATTGGCCTAAGCACGTTCACCACGGATGCGCCGGGCAAGCTGAATGTCCTTGGGCATTATGGTCACCCTCTTGGCATGGATGGCACACAAGTTGGTGTCCTCAAACAAACCCACCAAGTATGCCTCCGCAGCTTCCTGAAGAGCAAGAACCGCATGGCTCTGGAACCTCAAATCTGTCTGCAACCAAAATCAATGTATCAATCAATAAACAAATTTCCAAACAATAGAAATCAAACCGTAGTTACATCAAAACAAACAAACAAGGAATCATAGACCTAAAACAAATTTTCAACTTTCAATATAAAGAATTTATCCTGCAACCTTATTTTTTATAAAGCAATCTCGTTTTGTAAAAGGGTGGTAATGCCCCAAGTAACTAGTGCCTCTTAACTATAAGGCAATCTCAATTTGTCATCAATCCGCTGATATGCAAAGTTTATTAAACTAACTAATCTGGCTTTGAGCTCACAATAGAAATAACCCCTAATTTTTTCCAGTTCACAAGTCTTCAGCCAATGACTTGCTTAAGGAGAAGAAACCGATGTTTAATTATTCTAACAGAATAAAAATATATTAAAAACATATTTTAAAATGATGAATTCATGTATAAATTTGAGACACGAATTGTTAAACTACACACACCATTACAAAACATATGAATAATAAAAGAATATCTCAATAAAATAAAATAAAATAAAATGTAATATACCTTGAAATCCTGAGCAATTTCACGAACAAGACGCTGGAAAGGTAGCTTGCGGATCAAAAGCTCAGTACTCTTTTGGTATTTTCGGATCTCACTAAAACCATTCAGCAACAGAAAATTCAACGCCCCTCAAATTAAAATAAATAATAAATAAATAACAGAGAAAACAACTAGAGAAAATAATTAATAATTAATTACCGCAGAGCAACAGTTCCCGGACGATAACGATGAGGCTTCTTCACTCCACCAGTCGTAGGAGCAGATTTCCTTGCAGCCTACACAAAACAACGCCAATAAGAAAAACCACAACATATATTTCAATCTTAAAATTTTCAAAATCTTACGGTTATGCAATTAGCCAATTACAAAATCAACTTAAAATATTTAACATCTACTATTTTTCAACTAGTCTATAAGAGTCAAATTCCCCCAACCCTAATTTAAGGAAAAATAAGTGCAGAATCAATTTAACCACTAATTTTTACATAGATCTTTGGTAACTACCAAGAAAAATAGACAAGTAATGAGTTGAATCAACATGAGAACATGTTTTTTAAAAGAAACCCTAAGGGAACGTACCTTGGTAGCGAGTTGCTTCCTAGGTGCCTTGCCACCGGTGGATTTGCGAGCAGTTTGCTTAGTACGAGCCATGGAATCAGACAACAAATGAAAAACAGCGGAAACGTAAAAAGAGAAGAAGAACAAGCGCAAAGAAAAATAATTTGAGGTTGAAGATTGTGATGAAAGAGATAAAAAGGGGTTTGTTGTGTTTTATATATAAACGAGGTTCGGTCGGTTCATTTGGGGAGATCGTGGACTTGAAGACTTCAACGGCACGGCACTTTGTTAGGATTTGAATTTCAAACATGACGTTAATCTGTGTGCTTGATCCTGATTGGTTATCTCATATACTCAAGGATTGCCAGCGTGGACAAGTGTGTTTCTTTTGTAACTTCTTGCTGTTGTTGTTTTTTATTTTTATTTTTTATTTTTTTTAAGCTGCCGTTGGCCCAACACGAATTCAATCTTAGGGCCTTTAAAATGGGCTCTTTACTGGACATTTATATTATGACTTACGATCATTTATTTTAGAGTTTAATTGGGATATATTCATAGTGTAAAATTTTTTTATTATTATTTAATTAAAATTATCTTTTTACATAATCATCTAAATAATGGGTGATTATATCAAAGATTTTTGTTGATATAATAATATATAATTGGATGTCTGTGTAAAAGTTTTTTACATTGATAGTACATTCAAATTAAATTTTTTTTATATAAAAGAGTTATGTTTAATTTTTAAGAGATTAATTTATATATATTAATAGTATAAAATAATTTTATACTATTAATTAAAGTTACTTTATATTATCAGCGCATATAAATTAAACTCAATTTTTAATAATCTAAATAAGTTTACTTATTTTCTATTTTGTTTCTTAGACTATATATATTTAGACTTTTTTCATATATATTTTTTTCACAAAATAGTGTATTTAATAATATATTGATATATTATACAACTTTTTTATGGGATATTATGTCATTATTTACTCATTTAATTGATCATTAACGCATGAGTATATGATATTACAAAAATAAGTTAACTATTAGCATAATTAGCATAATAAAATTAAATTTTATATCTTAAATATAACATAAAAAATGCTTATATTATATCAAATTTAAACTTTTATTATTCAACACTTCTTCTATCAAGCTACAAGCTGTTTAAGATAGACACAAACCCAATGACTTAGTATATAAAAAGAGATAGAGTTTAATTGATATGCACTGACAGTGTAAAACTATTTTATACTGTCAACTAATAAAAATAGAGAAATGTGAGAAATCATGGTAGATTTTTCATTATAATAGGTAGTTATTTATATGAGTTGGCATTTTTTACTATTTCAATTGGGTGATAGTATAAAATTGTTTTATATTGTCAATATATTTAAATTAAATTCAAAAAGATAAATAGTTTGTGTCATAAAAATTTATACTATATATTATATTATAACATTAACTATTTATTTGGTCAAGAGTTAATAATTATGAAACATTATTTTCTTAATTAGATTTAAAAAACTCTTTTACCTTCTAATATTTTTCAAGAATATGTTACCTTCTTCGCCCCATGTGCGCAAAAAGGGGATAAAACATTTCACATAAAATATGGAGACAAAGAACTAGAGATGGCAAAATAGATCGAATCGCCGAGCTAACCCGCATAACCCGCATTTTTTTGCGGGTTGGGTTGATATTTTCAACCCGTATAACTTGCCCTGCTTAACCCGCGAATTAAAGTGGAGCGGGGCGGGTTTGGTTAGCAAATTTTTTTATATTTATCTTTTTTCTCTGTATAATATATACTATATACAGGTTTTTTTTGTTGATATTTATATAATATTAGTGGACTCTATTTTTTTGGGGCCTATGTTATTGATTATATATTTGCTTTATGGACTATATTATTATCTTGTAGATTATAAATTTTATATTTTATTGTGAACATGATTAATTTGTGGAGTGTGAATTTTTTCATGTATTTAGATTTGAATATTCGCTTGTAAGCTGCTCTATTGTGATTATTTAGTTAAAAATTCTATTTTATTCTTATTAATAATTATAATTTTTAACCATTTTAGAGTTAAGTAAATAGTTTAATATTTGATGAATAAATATAAAAATTTTCTTATATGAATATTTTTTGTTGTATTTAATTAAAATTTTCTTTTCTTTTTTTAAAAATTAAATAAATTAATTTATATAAAAAATATTTTTTTCTTTATTTCATATTTTTTGCTGGGTCAACCGGCAAACTCGCAGCAGAGTGGGCCAGATTGACATATTTAGCCTAAATTATTAATACAAATTAGCTAACCCTACCTCACTTAAAGCTTGACTTTGGACGAGGCAGATTGAATTGGCCCGTTTGCTATTATTACAAAGATCGGAGTCCTAATCCTATCCTTTGGGTCCTTTGTCGTGCGACAAGGTTCCCCAATATTTCATATTTTTCTTAAAAGCACATGTTGCGAATAATGTTTGTTTTGGACTTTGAGTAAAACATGGGCGATGATGTTTTAGTCATCTCAACGCTCACGATAAGAACACCCCACGAAACCCGCTGTTCATATAATTTTTTTTCTTATCTACCACTGGTTAAATCCTATTAAATTTAATTAATTTGATTTGAATAATTTAGTTCATCATAAGTAAAACTCTTCGAACATTTTTTTTTTTTCTCATTCATGAAATTTAACCATTGCTTTGCTTTAATCCATATATCATCATAATATAATATTAACTTTTGTTTTATGATAAAAAAAGACAAAAGAAAATTAGAAAAAAAGTGAAATAAATTTATGCACCACGAATCTCGATGTACGATCCTATTGGATGGCTCAAAGTGGAAACGAGTTTGGTAACTCTCACTTCATTTCAATATATTTTAATTAATTTATTTTCTGCCTAAACAAAACATTAAAAAAAAAAAAAAAACAAAAATGAAGGTGAGAAACGAGAAAAGAAAAGACGAGACGAGACAAAGAAAATTTGCATAGGCACGATGACACATTACACAAACCGGCGAAGAAAAATCCCCCAAATCCCTACACATTATCGCTTTTTCTGCTGCGGAAATTAGGGTTTCAATCTTCCACTCTCATCCTTTTGCTTCTCCTTCTTATTTTTCTTCTCGTTCTTCTCCTCAATTTATTTTCTCGTAAGCTTCACTTGATTATACTGTTTTGTTATCAGCAATTTCTCACCTTCGATTATCATTCTCTTTCTCTATTGCTTGTTTTGCTTTGGATTACTTTGATTATATGTATTGTGAGCAGCTTCAACTTTTGTGCTTGTTGCTACGATTTCCAATTTTCTGCAATCATTTTTGAAATCGCCACAATTTTGATTTTTTTTTTTTGGGGATTGACTTAAAAAAAAAAAAATTCAGCTTTTATCGTTGAGGTTTAAGAATTTATTGTTGATTTCGAGATTTGGATTTCTAAGTGTGCTTGAGATCCCGGGCTTTAGATATCTGTCGAAATGCACGAAATGCGTTTTTCCGCTTTGATACGTTGACCTTGCTAAATGAAATGTGGGATGTGGTAGTAAGATACTAAGATTTAGGGAAGTAACTATCAATTTTGTTTTATCCAATTAGCTATGGAATATGATTATTTAAATTAGATATTTTCTTTCGAACCAACTCGAACAAGATTAATTGAACTCAAACTAGATTAATTGAAGTGATTTAGACAGGAAAAAAAATCTATATTTTGTTGTATAGTTCAAGCTTTTGTTGTTTTAAGAATTTCCTTTTGGAGTGGATGAGTGTGTATGGCCATAGACCCAGAAACTTAACTACCTTTTACTCCTTTTGCATCCCTTACTTTTTCTTTCCCCTTAAGTTATTGATTGGCTTTTGTCATTTTGTGCTTCTTTAAATACCAGGACTGCCAGTTTTTTTTTGGTTGTTTCCGGTAGCTCCAACTGTTTGGCATTTTTCATTCATAAACTTTTCAATCTTCAAGTAGCAATTGGGTTATTAATGAACAAGTTTTCTTTTTTAATGCGTGGAGTCGTTGCTTGATTCATGTGGAATAAAGCTTGCTAATATGTGTTTCATTTCAACTGTTTATCTGAAGGTTTTCTAATGACAACATTGCAAACACTAAGTCAACTGTCATTGACTGACAGTTAATGTAGAACACTCACTAACCATGGATCATAAATTATCATAAGCTACAAAACCATTTACTTGTAACCCCTTTTTTCTTGTCAAGTGTCCACTACACGTTCCATCTAGTTAGAAGTACTACCTGAAAAGAACCTCAGTTATATTGTTTATTCTTCTCATTCCTGCAATGTCTTCTTTTTCCAGGCATTGTATGTTGAGCACTTAAACGTGTTAGAACCAAACAAGGATCCCTCTCCCATCTCTTTTGCTCTTCTTTTCCAATATGCTTTTATGCTTTATCCCCCCACTCTCTCTCTCTCCCTTTTCCATCATTTATTATTATAGCTTTACCTTTCTCTTTTGTTTGGATAGAATATTGTTTGCATGGATGTTCTGAAATAAGTTTTATAAATGACAAATAGTGAGGATAATTTCATGAGCATTAACTCTGTTATTAGTTGCTATATTGACTACTGTACTAGGGACACTTCTATTGCAACTGCCATATATGTGTGTGTGTGTGTGTGTGTGTGTATGCTCTCATGCTGTTATTAGTATATCCTCTCCCCTCCGAAACAGCTGGTTTTTCCCTCAGACTTGGTGCTTTTATCTTTATTTCCTAATTTTTATCTCAGATACCCTTCGAGGCTTTATATGTGAGCCTTTTATATAGCTGGCATTGTTTGCATGCTTGAATCAGTTTTGACTTACTCATGTCATATTCTTGTGTAGGGATAATTTTGTTCAAGTGCTAATTCATTCGCTGGGTGCACAGTCCCTATGTATAAGCATGGTAAATATTTCAATTTTTGCATCATATATTCTTGTTGGAGTTATTGGTGGAAGAAAATCTTCCTATACAACTATCCGTGCCCCAAGAGAAATGGAGGAGGAAATAGATGCTCTACTTATGTCTATATAAAATATGAATTGCTAATTTATCAATATGCAGGACTTATAGCAAATTATTGCTTGATTAACCAAGTTCTACCCTGGTTGAGGAGGCCTAGAGCCAATATTAGGTTTTACTACCATTCGTGAGTTTCTGATGGATGATGCTGGGCATCGTGAAAATGGAAGGCACAAAGCAGATCAATATAAATCTGCTCAGGGGCAGGTACATAAGAAATCCTTGCTGCTCATAGATAACCTCATTACATGTTAAGTTTGTATGAACAAACAACTGCTAAGTGCGACATGTTTTTCCTCCAACAATGATGCTTTTTCTGATAATATTGGTCTCAATATTGCTACTGCAGTGGTTGATGCAACATCAGCCTTCCATGAAGCAGATTATGGCTATGATGGCTGAAAGAGATGCAGCCATTCAAGAAAGAAACCTGGCCCTTTCTGAGAAAAAGGCGGTGCTTGCAGAGCGTGACATGGCATTCCTGCAGCGAGATGCTGCAATTGCAGAACGAAATAATGCACTAATCGAACGAGATAATGCAATTGCTGCCCTTCAATTTCGAGAAAACACGCTAACGAACGGTAGTATGTCCTCTTGCCCTCCAGGATGCCAAATCTCACGTGGTATCAAGCATATGCATCATCCACAGCAACAGGTACACCATATGCCTAATATGGGTGATGTGTCTTACGGCACACGGGAAGTGCACACAAGTGATTCCCTCCCAGCCGTGCCCATTCCTCCAGAGGCTGGGAAGCCACGGCGGGGCAAACGACCGAAGGAAGCCAAATCAGTTTCACCTAATAAGAAAACTTCAAAAGCTACCAGAAAGGTGAAGAGGGATAGCGAAGACTCGAATAAGATGATGTTCAGCAAGGCCAATGAGTGGAAGAGTAGTCAGGAAATCATTAATGGGGGCGATGATCTGAGCAAGCAATTAGTGTCAAAGGCTGATTGGAAATCCCAGGACTTGGCATTGAACCAAGTTGCATACGATGAGTCAACAATGCCAGCACCTGGGTGCTCTTGTACTGGTGTTCTGAGGCAGTGCTACAAATGGGGGAATGGGGGGTGGCAATCTGCTTGCTGCACAACCACCCTTTCGGTGTATCCACTTCCAGCAGTGCCAAACAAGAGGCATGCTCGGATAGGTGGTCGAAAAATGAGTGGAAGTGCTTTCAATAAGCTACTTAGCCGGCTTGCGGCAGAAGGGCATGATCTGTCAAACCCAGTTGATCTCAAGGACCATTGGGCCAAACACGGTACAAATCGATATATCACAATAAAGTAGATCACCTGAAACTTTGCCCCCGTGCGGCATTACATAATAGGATCAATTATGGATTCTCGTGTCAAGCACGGAGTAAAAATAGTGCTATTATACAGTTTCATCAGTACTTAAAAGTGATGAAGATTTGGCAAAATAGCCTGTATCTTTGTCTCCTACTCTCGAATACCGCGTTTGAATCTGCAGAAATGGTCTGGTGGTAGCAACGGCATGTAAAAAAGGTCACATGATGGATAAATAGCTGTTAAATAGTGTTGATTAGTGGATCTAGTCTTCGAACCCGAATAATTTTAGAGCCTTGTGTTCTTAGGGGTCCTGGACGTTTCTATGAACTAGACTATCAGAATTATTGTGTAGAATTGATATATGTATGTAAATTTTCTTCTTTCAACGTTGATGGATTGTGGCTACGAGTACGTTTGGTCTCACATTTATAGAATTAATTTATGAAACAATTGGTTTTTTAAGACTTAATTTTAGTTAAAATTGATTTTGAAGTAAAATAATTTATATTCGATAATTTAATTTAAAAAATGATTTTATCAAAATTGATATTATTTAGATAGTATTAATATAGTAAACCATATGCAAAAACAAGAAAATATTACTTTTGGCTAAAATCAATTCTATTCTAGACCCCAAACCCCCTTTTGAAAAAGAAACAAACTGAAAACCAAAGAAGTGTGAAATATGGATAAAATCAGTTTTGGAGCTCTAAACTCCAGTTTGAGAGATTTCACCGCAAAACCAAAATGCTGGGACCTATGTAAGGCCGAAACAGGCAACGAATGCACTTTGAGCTCTTGCGACTATTGGCTGATTAAAGAACGACATAACCTTTGCGCTGCAGCAGCTATGTTTATGTTTAACAAGCTTATTCAGATGCCCTCATTGATGATTGAGAAAAGATCATGTTGCATAGGTGTAATCCTCACGTGCACTAACGGTTCTTTGAAGTCATGGCAGACTTTAGTTCAACAAGTTTGAAATTCCAAAGTTAAGAAAACAAACAATAAGCTCAGTTATTCAAAATAATCCAACTGTTTTCTCTTGACACAGTTCTGAATATTCAAAGTGGTACAAGTTTTTCTTTCAAAGTGGTATAAGTGTTAATGAATCAGTGGCTGTTCAACACAAAATTGAGAGTACTCAAAATGACATCGAAGCATGGTCCCTTAGAAGACACTAAATAGCAAGTACAAACACAACTTCCTTTTCCAATTGCGTATAGATCTTAAACATTCCAGCAGTTACGTTACAAATTTGTATTTGTATATTTTATTACGTCTATGAAACATCAGTCAGTATCTTTATCCTGCTTGTAGGCATCTTGCCATTTTTCAATAGCTTCCACTTGTAGTTCTAACAGCCCAATATATCGGATTATCCATCTTGACCAGCAATCTTACTGAAAATGTAATATGGCGAATGTAATAAGGATCATTGTATTAGTTTGGTTTACTTAGTATATGTCTATCCAAAAAGGCCAAAAAAAGAAAAAAAAAAAGTTTACTTCGTATATAAAAGTAAAAAAGTTCTCTCACAATAATAAGGCATCCCAAAGGTACTTAGGTACTAATGTTTTTAATCTGATCAAGTACAATAAATTACTAGAATCATTTCGAACAAACTATTTTAATCATCCACCAAATTTTGATGTTTATTTAACAGATAAATGGTTAAGAATAAATCATTGTCATACCAACAACAAAACATTACGCGCACTGGAGCAAGGTAAAAAACAAAGCCACCCAACCCAAGTATCCAATTGTTTGCATGGAAACAAAACAGTGCGTGTCAGATTACAAAATTTCATCACCTGTTATATCAGCCAGGGATAACTGTAAAATTGTTATTTCTCATCATCCACAGCACTTTTCATGCGCACATCAACATTAACATCTCCAGCATTAAAATGTTGCGCAAAACAACAGACAAAAAATCCCACGGCAAAATAAAAAGCAATGTTATGAATCAATTTTAGTAGCCTCAGACCGTCCTAGTACAAAAAAATTTCAACAAATAAAATGCAATAACATTGCATTTCAGCAAAATACAATATCTGCATCATTGGCTACAGTTGTAAATAAGCTAACTTAATCAAATGAAAGTTAAGAAGAAAAGCTAAATTTAAAAAATGCAAAAGGAAAAAAAAAGAAGCCAAAAAAAAAAAAGAGCCAAGCAGATGCAAAATATTTGATTTTCACGAGGCTAGATAAACAGAAAAACAAAAAGAAAAATAATAATAAGAAGAAGGATGTGAGCAAGCGGCATCAGATCTTCCTATTCAACGAAGCGATTCATTGCACTCAAATCAAAGCTTTGAGCTCTCAGCAATTCGAAAGATACATCATTTGGCCGATTAGACTGAAAGCCCAGTAGAAAAATCAACTTTTTAACACAAAACCCCGTAATGATTGAACGAAAAGAACGACGAAGGTTGAATCAGAGAAGAACGGCAATTGAGAATTAGGGTTTTAGAGGATTGGGGGTGAAAAAGCTTCAATTTATAGGAGAACGGCTAAACGGGGTTCGCTGATTTTGGGAACTTAATCGGATGGCTGTGATTTACCGTACGGGATCAATTAAACGCACGCTAGTTTCAGTGGTTTGGGCTGCGATTTTATTATACCCATGCCACTATGGTCATTGATGATGGACCAGTCAAATTGGGTGGCCCAGCCCAACCTGTCCTCAGTCTAGATGGGATGAGGGTCTAAAAAGTATCACTTAATTAATTTGTGTGGATTTTTCTTCCTACCCTAATGATTTCACTCTTTGGTCAGTGCTCTAGGGTAGGGGTAAAAAAAAAAAAAAAAAGAATTAGAAAATACATGCTTTAAAAGGAGTTGTCAAAATAGAATCTCAAATGCATCAATACTAGCTATCTTACCCTATTATTTTATATTAACATAGGAAATATAGTTAAGTGAAAAAATTTTGTCAGAACTTGGAATGCTTTAAAATGTGACATGTTATGAGTGGCTATAAGTTATTTTGCTATGTTTCTCTTTTTACTTTTTTTTTTTTTGTTTAGTTTCTATCTTACCACATGTTTTTGGTAAACTACTTTCAGGCAATATATTCGAGCTATCTAGCAACACTCTATTAAAACTTGTGTCATGTTTAATAGTTTTTTTGGGTAATGCTAAGTTTACGAAATATATTTTTAAATGAAAACTTTAAAGTTATAAATGAATAAAATGTTAAAAAATTTAATTTCATTTTAATATGACCGTTTGTATTTAATATTTTTTGTTATAAAGTTGTCATATTTAATTTTCATTTTGAATTAATTTTGCTCAGAAAGTATTTTAAATAAGAAATTATTTTTTTAATTGAAATAAGAAATTAATTCTAGTATAATATTGATGTAAAGTATTTTATGATATCTATCAATCATATCTTATTTTTTTATGTTTTTAAGATAATTATAATAAGAATTAAATAAACATAAAAAAGATTTAAATATTTTTAATTATGTGACTATATATGATTAAATTATTGTATATAAAATTTTATATTAATAGTATATTAAAATTAAATTTTTTAAATAGACATATTTAAGTAAAAATAAAATTAATTTCAACTCTTTATATTTCATTAATTAATTCCCTCATCAACACATTCATCATATATTTAATCATATTTTTTGTTGGATATTTAATGATATTAATAATTGATTCTACTACTAATAATAAGAATATACAATCACTAACTCAATCCATTTAATAACATCAATTGTTTTTCAAATATTTATATATATGACCAGTTTTAATAGCTTTAAATATTAGAGCGTAAGTATCTAGGAAGAATATGTATTTAGGTGGATGATTATGCTTTTGATATTATCCTCACACCCTGAGTTTAAAGACTAGAGTCGGTGATATAATTTTTAACTGATTAATTGATACGCCGAACTTAAATTATATTTTAATATAATTTTTAATTTCAAATTATGATTTAAATAGAAGTGTAAAAAATCATTTTTCTAGTAAATCCATAGACTCAACCCATGACTTCCAAGATATAGACCAAATGGCAAATACACCGGGAGTCATGTGATGTGTGAAAACGCGTTTACCGGCCCTGAGTCCAAAATGTGTACAACATGTTAAAGTAAGTTGCCTTGTGGGGTTGAGTTGCCTAATCCGTTTGGATTTCAAATCAATTAGATGACAAATACGCCCAATACTTTAATATGATTAACTAATAAACAAATCTAGTAGAATAGAATAAAATGGCGGTGAAAAAGGAAAGAAAGAGAAACAAAATAATCAAAAAGCGAAAAATGAAAAAATGAAAAGCGGAAAAAGGAAACAATGCGCGTCCCAATGAAGTTGACGCGCAGAGGTAAAGGGAAAAGGCCATTTCATCATCAGAGAATGAACAATTACACACAATTAATTACAAACACACACACAACTACATCGTCATCTCCATCCTCCAAACACTCTCCGACACTTTTTTTTCAACACACCCATGTTGTTCTTCTCGACACCCCTTTGCTCATTTAACACACCACACTCTCTCTTTGTTAGATAAGCTTGCCCATCTTTTGGGGTCCCCTTTTGTGCACCCAAGTTTGGGTTTTTAACACTGTGGTGGTGCAAAGGTAGGGTTTTTGTGTCACTGCTGTGAGTTATAACCAGGTACAGAAGCTATTGTTGTTGTGTTTTAATGCAAGCTTTGCTTTCATCATATGTTAATTCAATTGCTTGAAATTTTATTAGGGCAGGGGAACTGGGGTTTCAGGAATTTTAAGGTCTTGTTCATGTTCATGTCTTGATTTTAGTGATAGTTGTTAGTGGAAAGTGTAGTGAGTCAAATGGAAGGTTTTGATCAAAGTGGTGTGCAAAGAAGTACGAGTTGTGCATTTGGTTCTTCACCTTCAGGTGCAGTTCCTCGGCCACCTAATAACAGATTGAATGCTCTTAATCAAATGGGTGTTGCCGAGAATCAGAAACCTGGCATACCACCCTCTCATCCCAATACTAATATCTCACCCTCATCATTGCCTTATTCCCAGTTTATGGCCTCCCAATCACAACCCCATTCAGGTTCCCAGAGGCTGCGTTCCCCCAATTTGAGCCCAGGTTCATCATCATCGTCCCATTCTAGGTCTCTTTCCCAGCCCTCATTTTTCTCTCTTGATTCCTTGCCCCCATTGAGCCCTTCGCCTTATCGTGACCCTGCTGCCCCCACGGCGGCAACTGCAACCTCCTTTGCTGACTCGTTTTCAACAGATGTGACTATGGAGGAAAATTTGACCGCCTCTCATGCTGCCCCTTTAGTGTCTGTCAACAGAGGTCATGCTCTTCAGCTTGGTCATAGTCTTCCCCCTCGTAAGGGACACCGGCGCTCTAGTAGTGATTCCCCTTTAGGAATATCTGGTTTTGTTCAATCTTATGCTCAGTTGGTTCCTCCCAAGGCTGGGAGTGATCGGGATAATTCGGCTTCTAGAGGGGAAAGTGCTGGTTTTGAGAAGCCAATTCAGTTAGTGTTAAAGGAGCCGAATAAGGATATGGACCGTTTGAATAGCTTTAGTGGAGAACCTATGAGTGGGAAGAAAGAGGATGGCATAGATGATTTATTTAATGCGTACATGAATTTGGACAACATTCAGAGTATGAATTTTTCTGGCATGGAAGATAAGGATTTGGATAGCAGAACTAGTGGTTCCAAGACAGTTGAAAGCAGTGACAACGAAGTTGAGAGTCATGCAAATGGAAAGAGTACTGCTGCTCTAGGGGCAAGTTCAAGCTATTTGGAAGAAAGGAGGGAGGGTGTCAAGAGAAGTTCTAATGGTGACATTGCGCCAGGTGCCCGACACCGGAGAAGCTTCTCATTGGACAGTTCCATTGGAAATTTTCATATTGAAGATGGATCACCTAAGCTGCCTCCTTTGCAAAATCGATTTGGTCAGCACTCGCCAAGCAATTCCATAGATGGTAAAACATCTGAAACCAGCATGGAGCTTGGAAATGGTGAATTCAACTCAGAGGAGATAAAGAAAATAATGGAAAGTGATAAGCTTACTGAAATTGCCATGTCTGATCCCAAGCGTGCAAAAAGGTGATTTTTTTCCCCTTGTCTTTGCCCATATCTCTGTCTCTCTATTTTGAAAAAATTATCACTATAATAATTCATTGCATCTGTTATATACTTGTCCAGGATTTTGGCTAATCGTCTATCAGCCGCTCGTTCAAAGGAACGGAAGACACGGTACATTTCTGAATTGGAGCAGAAGGTGCAAACTCTTCAGGCAGAGACAACCACATTGTCTACTCAATTTACCAAATTACAGGTGTGTATCTTCTGAGATGAGCTTATATCACTTTTTCTTTTTGGTTTGTCAATTATATTTTATTGTCATGGATCAAGTATACTATTATTCATTCTTCTTCCTTTCTTTATTATGCTTGTCTCCAGATGGATAATTCAGAGCTTAAAAGTCAGAATAATGAGTACAAATTGAGGCTTCAAGCGTTGGAACAGCAGTCCCAACTGAAAGATGGTACGTATAGACATTTTCCTTCTACACTATGTATTAGCTAGCTCAAATCTGCTCTTATTTATGCCACCCCGTATGGTCTAAACTCTATTTGACGTGGACAACTGTGTCATTTTTTTAACAGAAATAACCTGTATATATGGTCAGGTTCAATGATATCTGATTTACTCTAAGTAAATGTGTTTCATGTGTAATAACAATCTTCACTGTATGCATTTTTATGTCTGTGTGTAATGATAGTTATTCAAACTTTTGCTGATTCTCAACTTTGTGAAATGTTTAATGTTAATCGACAAAATATGAGTGGTTTGTTATCCAACCATTTTTCTAATGGCATATTACTTCATCATTACATGTGATCTTTTCTGCACCTTTCAAATCTGCCTTGCCTGGACTAGAAATGTGATTTTGTCTCGACAAATGCTTGTTAATTTGGAACCTAAGTGCAATTCGCAGCAATATTATATGTTTTGGAAGTTCATGCTTGCATGTTATAGCCCTTTCAAAACCGTGTATAAAAAATGCTTCAGTGTAGTCTGGTTTTTAGTTGCATATATTGGCCTGATTTTTCCTCAATAGGTTAGGTGGGGTCACTTGAAAGTTTTCTAATGCCAAAATAGAAAGAAATAAGAGAGAGAATGAGAGAAGGGAGGGGGTTCTGGTAGTAATGGTTCGAATGTTCTTTGTTTCTTGTATAGGCAGAAGAGTGGTGCTATGTGATGCGAAAATTTTCACACAAATAATACACGTGGTGGACTGCTGTTATTAGACTTTTAATCAGAAACTATAGGAAATCGGGGTAGGTGATAGTGAATGCAGATGAGTCCATGTCATTCGTAACCATTTCATACTGTTATTCTTCATACTAAAAATCATTATTGGAAGCAGAAATACAACTTGTAGTCAAAAACTAAAACTGACCATCATATTTCTACAAAATTTATATTGCTTCCAAGCCTTGCTCAGCTGTGTCTTCATTATTAGATTCTGTTATTCTCTACCTTGTTAGATTTTGTTTATCTAACAATATTATGGAAGTGCTACTAGTTATTGGTTAACCGCTACTTGGTCCCCCCCCCCCCTCTTTTCTTTTCTTTTTTTACTTTTTTTTTATTGGGTGTTTTCTCTTTAGTTGTGGCTACTTTTGTTATATAACTTTTATCGAGTACTATTAGGGGACTGCCAGTACCCACTACTTTGGGTTGATGCTTTTTCTTTTTATTACAATCATGATCAAGATAGTTATTGTTATGTAATTTTACACTTTTAAATTTGTATCTCTCCAAGTTGTTGTTGTGATTGACAATGTGTTTTAAGCAACTTGAACTTGCATGCATATCTCCATTTCTCCTCTTCCCTTACCAAAAGCACTATACTCCCTCGATTTTGTGCCAGACATGAATATCTTCACCTGACTGGTCTGCCTTATCATTTAGCTGTATGCATGTAGAAGTCCAAGACCAGGCTTTGTAAATGTTCCATAGGCAGTATTGATTTTTGTTTTGACGATTAAGAAACCGATGAAAGTAATGCAATTAATAGTTCACTCATTTCATTAGTATTGTTGCTTTTTTCATATCTTCAAGTGCAGGGTCTTCTGCTTTTACACATTTAAATTTGACTTTTTTTAAGGGTTAGAGGGTCTAATGCAGCAAACCAGGTTCACATTTTAACGGCTATGTAATCATGTGTCCTTATTTTGGCAGCTCTGAATGAGACCTTGGATGCTGAAGTCCGGCGTTTAAGGCGAACTGTTGCAGAACTTGGTGGAGAGTCCCTCCTCTCAAGTCGAATGGCTCAACAGCTTGCTATTAACCAACAAATGTACCAGTTACAGCATCAGCAGACAAGCCAGCTTGGGCATTACCAACCGCAGAGCAGCCATCCTCAGGAAGAGGCACAGACTCAGTCACAGCAGATTCAACGTGATGAATTGCAATCCCAGCGGCAGAATGGCAAAGCTACTGCCTACTGATCGCGCCAAAACGTAGAAGCAATAGATAAGATAGCTGGCTGCTGTTCAACAAAACTTTTGATACATTTTCTTTTTCTTAAATGGGGTGGATGGTTTATATCAATCGTATATAGGCACTGAACTGCCATTAGTTTGCCTGCATTTTTAGGTCCATCATATTTCTTTAATTTTTTGTACTCTATGTTCACTCATATATACTTGGAATACTTTTTCATCTTAGTGGACCTTGTGGACCTTAGTGACATTATGAATATAGTTCCCCCCCCCCCCCCTTCTTCCCATTGATTGGTCCATATTATACCTGAATCAAAAGATGCAATGGTCTTTCGGTTATCAATGTCGTTGCACGGCCTCGAGGTTCCATGACTTACATCAAAGCAGCATGTTAGCTATATACGTGGTTTAATGTTTCTTCTGTTTGGCAGTCTTCCTCTTAATGGACGATGGTCTGAATGACATTTTTGGTATAAATCTAAGTATTCGACGTTTATTGGAATTCAATTAATTTGGCTCGAGTTTGATTAACTCATTAGGGTCTGTATTATGGTATAAATTTTTTAATGGCCCTTATGTATTGAGCTGTGTTTGGTTTAAATAAAAATATGGGATAAAATTTTATAAATGAGTTTTATATGTCAAATTCTCTATGGAATTTATCTATAAAATTTTATACCTCATGTGTACTCTCAAATCAAGCGCATTGAATGTAGAAACCGTAACTTCTGTGTCTGATACATGTCGAGGTAATTGCAAAGGCATAGAACACTTCCATGAAAAAAAAAAAAAGGGAAAAGGCTTGGTTCCGAAGAAGATGATTCAGCGTAAGAGTGAACATCTTCGTATTGTGATAGCCATTTTCCTTAGTATGACAAGAATTTCTGCAAACCGCCTACCCGGCGCTAGCAAAGCTAATCACTTTCTTTCACTCGCCATTGTTTGACATGATTGAAGCTTATATATGTGGAAAAATGGTGCAAGGATGTCGACTACGTCCGATCAAATATTCCACGAGGACCCATTTTTGACTAATTAAATCCTGCGAATAATTTCTGTTCCTATTATCAAATCAGGGGAGTTGTCAATGGCAAATATTTTTTGAATATGATATGAAATAATTATTAATATGTATCTACTTAAAAGTTTAAAACCAAAATTTAATTTTTGTTTAGACTTTAGAAGAACAAGCAAACACCTCCTCACGCAAGAGTTTATAAGATTTAAAGTGTGGACAATGTAGAGATTTGCTTATGTTGTGCTTAAAAATAAATTTTGTTTAGAAGATTGGGAACAATAAGTATTGAACTTTAGACTACTTGGTTATATATGTTCTAATATTATATCATAAATTATCTTTTTTAAAAACATAAGCTATTAGATAGAGACATATAAATAATTTTACATTTAACACATTGTTCTATATAAGTTATTGTTATACTACTCAATTATTAATTAATAAGAATGATGGATTTAAATTCGTTCATTTTATATTTAAAATAATTCATAGTTAACATCTTAGTAATACATTTTTTGAGAAAAAATTGGGCTTTTAATCTAACAAAATACACTAATAATCTATTAATATGATCTAAAATTATATGGTTAATCCGCTAACTAATTTGTATCATTATTTTTTAATTTTTCACATGTATCCTCCCACCAATGGTAATCTTGTTCGAGTATTTGAGATCCTATAAAAGGTATAATTCTCTCAACACTGATTACTTCATACTCAGGACTCAAACTCGAGACCAATAGTTAAGGAAAAAGAGATTTACTACTTCAATAGACCATATATTGGTCTAATTCGTATGATTATTAACCAATAATTTATACGCTATTGTCCATCAATTGGCACAATAAAAAGATAAATATTTTTTCTTACATAAAATCACAATGTCAATGGGATACTTAGAATGATTAAAGACTAATTAGATATAAAGTGTTCTATTTACGTTTCATATCATCAAACCCACACAAGTTTATTTTTGATGAATTTATTGGCTTCTTGTCATTCAAAAGTCAACACAAAGATCAACATATATATTATTTTGGCAGATATCTATGTACCTTTGTCAACTAAACTTATTGGCAATGCCAGAAGGCACATGCATGTGTATGTCATCAGTATGTGTGCTCCGTTGTATGTTTCTTGGCCACAAGGTAAAGATCATTTTTCTTGTGCATAGTTATCCCTGGTTTCACTTGCGTGTCCAACATGTCTTCCTTGTCAATTCCAAGTGGCAGGTCCCAATCAAACGAGTGAAGAAGATTAGCAAGCGTAAGCTCCACGGTTACCAACCCCATGTGCATGGCAGGGCACATTCGCCTTCCACCTCCAAAGGGTATTAACTCAAAATCATTCCCCTTGAAGTCTACTGAACTCCCAATGAACCTCTCAGGGTAAAACTCTTCAGGGTCTTCCCAATTCTCAGGGTCCCTTGCTATAGCCCATGCATTAACATATACTAGAGTCCTTGGTTGAATCTCATAGCCTTCTATGTTGCACCTTTCAATTGTTTCTCTTGGTAGAAGTAGTGGTGATGGTGGGAACATTCTTAAAGTCTCTTTTACCACTGCTTTAAGATAAGGAAGCCTTTGAATGTCATCTTCATTTATAAAATCTTTGTCACCAAGTAAATCTCTAATTTCTCCTTGAACCTTGTTCATAGCTTTAGGACTCTTCAAAAGTGCATTCATAGCCCAAACTGTTGTGGCAGCAGCCGGGTCTGTTCCAGCTATGAAGATGTTCTGCATGTACATGTATGAACATGTGTAATTTAAAAAAAAAAAAAATTGAACCAATTATTCAAAAATCATGTTGTTATGACCTATATAAGCGTATGAGGAGAGCCCAATCCAAAATACTATGCTATTGAATAAAAGAGCTTCATGAGTTAAGTACATATTCTATCTATTCATGCTATAAAGATGTTATGCATATATGTGCGAGTATGCAACTATATATGTAATTAAATAAATTGAATTCATTAATCAATAATCATGTTCTTTTAATTAAAGCACAAGAAGGAGAAGTTGATTAATTACCATAAGCACTGCTTTTATATGATCTAGAGTGAGATCAAAGGAGAATGAATGATCATTCATCATCCGAAGGAAGATATCAACGATGTCTGCTACTTCTTGGTCATCATCGGATTTAGGCCTAGCTGAATCCATGTGGTCATGGATGACTCTTTCATAGAACATGTCCAACTCCTTGAAGGCCTTATCTAGCCGCCGTAGTATTCCTCTGAGCCTATCAACCCACCCCAACATTGGAAAATGATCTGAAAAGTAAAATCCTGCCAACAATGATTGAGCCTCATTGAGCAGCACCTGCAATCTACTCCTCCTCTGGCCACATCCAAATTCTTCATCCACAACACGGTACTCATTACCATACTCTTTCCCAAAAGCAAGCCCACATATCAAAGTGTTGGTGAAAGACATCAATGTTTCAGTCAAGTTTATCACTTTGCCTGAGGCTTCATGCTGTGATAGCTTCCTAATCATTTGAGCAACCTCCTCTTCTCTAATGGGTCTAAAAGATTGGACCCTTTGCGAGCTGAATAGGTGAAGAACACAAAGCTTTTTCATTTCTCTCCAATTAGGGCTATAAGGTGCAAAACCCAAGTCCAAGCCGTTGTAGGACAATTTCCTTAGGCCAAGGAAAGGTGGCCTGCTTGCAAACTTGGTGTCTTGGGTCTTCAACACTTCCGTGGCCAATTTTGATGAGGAAACAACCAAGGTTTGGACATGACCAAGGCGCAAGGACATGATGGGTCCATAGTGTTTGGATAGTTCCCTTAGAGATTGATGTGGGGATGAGGTATCAAGCTGGTGCAGATTACCAATAATAGGAAGGCCTGGAGGGCCCGGTGGAAGGGATGATCTTGCTCTAGATGTTCTGTGTATGTGGATTATTAATGGAAGGAAGATAGATAATAATGATAGAATAAGAACTAGAACCTCCATGGTGCAAGCTGCATACAAATTGCCGCACCATCTTTCAAATTTATAGAAGCAGACATGTTTTATATAGATGGGACACATATATTGAATCAGATATTTTTGACATAAAATGAAATATTACAATCAAGTTCCATAGCATTGTATCTTACTTCTGTCTGGACTGAAATATCCTACTTGATGTCGCTATTTCTATCCAGATAATATGACTTGTATAGAAGTAACGCAAAGAATACCAAAAGATTAACTAACTACTCTAAACGTTTTACTCTTGAAAAAGTGCTACAGCCCCAAATATTTGACAGAATTTAATTAGTAGAATAATGTGATGTAATTATTGACCCTTAAATAAATAACTCATATCACTTTATTTTTTTAATACATAATCATACCACTTTATTTTATTCAATAATTATTATAATTTTTCTTAATGATTTTAACGTGTTATATATTACTTTTCATTCTCATGCAAATCACCATCTCTCACTATCACGTTGACTGTTCTTCTCCCAAATAGCCAATTCCATTGAAGATTTACAAACAGCTCCATAAACTTCCACTTTATCACACCGATTATCTTTTATTTCTAAACATTCATTGGGCTACACAGTAATGGTAACGTCTGTTAAGACGTGTTTGATCTAGCTTATTTTATATCGGTGATATTTAAAATGCTCATCCATAAAAGTGAATATTCAATATTTACTTGATTTTTAACCATCAATCAAATTAAAAAAGTAAATCTAACATTTAATATTACACAAAAAAATGATTATAATGCTTTATAGGATATTTGAAGTATGAATAGTCCTTTAACATCATATGTTAGATTTATTTTTTAACTTAATCAATAATTAAAAATTAAGTTAACATTAAATATTTATTTTTTATGGGTGAACATTTTAAACATTACCATTTTATACCCTTTATCCAAAGACCTACAACCCAAGATACAGGTTGGAACACTTTTTATTTTTTTATATTTTTTCGGCGCACTATTCTTCACCAAGTTACGTCTACGCACAGTTTTTGGTCGAAGCTTTTTTTTAAAAGGAAACAGGAGGCAGGCCCAGCTATTACAAGGGCTCACTAAAAGAAACAATACAAAACAGGCCCATAGTTGGAAACAAGAAAGTGAAAAAAAGCCTCAACAAAACTTCACTCCGGTCCCGTACTTTTTTCTCAGGGAGAATCTTACCTGGAGGATAAGGTACTAAAAACAGAACACTGTAAAACAAAAACACAGTAATCGTTTTCAGCCCATGTCCAAGGATTCTCCAGCAGGCATTACATTCACGAGGCCCATTACAGTCTGTATTTGGTAATCACTTTTGTCACTTTCTTTTGGGTTTTATCTGAGCAACAGGCACTCACACATCTCGGTGCTTATTGCTCAATAATGTCAATATACTTTTTTATTTGCCACAAGTACTCTCTCATTCGAGATAATTCTATTAAAGCATTATATAACACTTAAATATGGGTAATTTTTCTAACTGTGATTTGAGCCATGATTCGTCACATTATCGTAGAGTAATCTCCTTATCACTAGACCAAATTTCATATTGTAATAATATCAATTAGTTAAATGTAATGTCAATTAAGACATTAACTTGTCACCAATGAAAACAAAAACGAGGCATGATTTATTATGTGACTCTCAAGCATGAGGACTCAAAAGCTGTGTGACCTGTGAGCCATCATCATCATTATTATTAGTAGCTCTCAACGATTTGCTGACCCATCAACCAACCACTGCACTACCTGTGGTGGGATCTGGAATTGGTACTAAACAGACAGTAACATTGAACCATTTTGGTCCATCCATGCGGCATTTTCAGACCATCTCTCGAGTGTACACACATGTGGAGTTTGCATGTGATGACTCCAGGTCCATAACCTTTATACGAGATTAGACCATACACAGCCTTTGATATTTTTGGTGTAGATTAGTAGTATTCTATTATGTCGAGTCAACTTTATTATAGAATTAAAGCTATATGGGTATTAATTTTTTTCATTTACAAAATCCGAATATAAAATCTCGCCGAAAAGAAGTAAGTTTTGATGATTTATGGGCATAATATTGCTTTATTTTTAGGGTCCAAATTACTAGTTTCTAAAATTTATTGGACCTCAACTAATTTGATTTGAGTTAGGTACTCGATACTTGCTAAAAAAGAGTGAGTATCGAATCACTTAAAATAACTAATTATGCATTGCTACCCTTTATAATAATAGGTGAAAAATTGAAGGGAAGAACCATCTTATGGCTGGTTGGGTTGGTTCCCATGTGACATGGGGCTCCACGACACGCAGACTTGTTATTAAAATTTGTTTAAATGGTTGGGTAGTCATGTGCCGTTGTACCTAAACGCCATTTGATTGCTGAACTGAAAAATATATAAATTCTCCACCCCGAGCGGTGGGATCAAATTGGTGACGATTTCTACGTGTCTTTCTGATGATTAGAACATTTTGCTTTCACTGAGATGTTCATGCTACCATAAAGGAAGTTTAGTTAGGAATCCAGTCGAAGATAATTATATTTGTAAAGAACTTAAAACCTTATAATTATGACTGTGCTTATTATTATTATTATTATTATTATTATCTTTTAGTAATATTGTACTCGTTATTTCACTATGCTGTGGCGCGAGTTTGTCCTAACTCCTAAGAATAATGATCTTGAGGTAGATTAGTGTTTAATTAGTTTAAATAATTTAACACTTATTTTATTTAATTAAGATCTCGGATTTAAATCTCGTAAATGAATAAAATTATAATCGAGAGAACTTTACTTTACAATAAATTAACTTGACTCTAGCTAAATTTTGGAAAGTAATAGTTAAGATAATAATATTAAGATAGATAAAAGCTCATTTCAGAGATATAACTTCATTTGGTCTTTCTATTTGATGAGATTAATTAACCTCTAATAATTTCTTTCTTTATTTTTGGCCTAGCCGGTACTCTATTTTATTTATCATGATTAGTACGATTACTTTTTTTTTTTTTCTTAATTCAAAGGGTGTCTACTCTGCAAGGGGCATCCTTGAAGTGATCTTGATTATATATGCACAAAGAAAAATGCTAAAAAGACAAAGGATATTGGATGCTTAGACCATGTTGAACCACGAGACAAAAGAATCTCAATTTCAAGCAAAATTGCTTTGTTCCAGCTACGCTCGATGACTTTGGGTTGGGCCCGATACATGAAACGTGAATGTAATGTGAATTATCCATTAGTTGAATTATCACATGGGCATCAATGACATTTCACATTTTTGCCTACCCCTCTGAAAAAAAAATCCCAATAAGAGCTTCTAAATGTGTGAAAGGAATGGCTGGGTCAACTACAAAATTTTGACAATAATTTTGTGTCGCTGTACAATAACGACTCTATGTACAATAACGACTCTATGTACGTAATTATTTTTTCTATTAGATTACAATATCTCACTTTATTTTTCTGAAGTGCCCTTGCTGGTTTTTTATTTTTAATATGGTGAATGGGTGTAATATATATAAGAATATGGGTTTATGGATTAAAATACATGAATATGAGACTCAAAAATCGCCCGTGGCGGTTTTTACTTTTTCAAAAAATATCAATGGCGGTTTTTGCTTTTTTCTGGTATGGTACACGGAGATACATGATTTAAAAATTCTTGTATTCTAAAAAACCGCCATTGGCAATTTTTCTTCAATTACCATATTTTCGTAATTCACCCCAAAATCTCATATTTTGGTGAATATTATTTTTAAAAATCATATAAAAAGAAAAGACCCGCCCTTGCTCATTATTTTAGAGGATGCAAATCTTTGAGTTCAAAAGAGATTGCTGCCCTTGCTCATTATTTTATAATTATGGATAATCATTAACGTAGACAATATAACGTTCGAACCCAATAAAATAAAAGGCATTCAATAATTCATAATATTAGTGTCAGTTCATAATGTGAAGTGAAAGGTAAACTTCAACTCGGGTTTGATAAGTTTTTACGATGTTTAGAGTTTGAACAGGCACAAAGGCGAATTTTTTTTTTTGGGGGGGGGGGGGGGGGGGGGTTTAACAAACATAAAGGCTTTTTTAAAGAAGAGCAATGTTATATACTTATAAAAAATTAACAGAATTTTTTACTAAAAAAAAGTTTGTCATTTGAAGGAATAATGCAATATGATTCATTTATTTATCTAAAAATCAATAAATACATCATATTATTCTAATAAATAAATTTTTATAAAATATTTTCTTTAAAGAATGATACATAATATTAATAACTCAAGCGATATTTAAATCTGCACCTAAAAGATGTAATTAATAATACTTCGTAACTGAAAAAATAATTTAATAAAGTAAAATATGTGCCAATTACTTTTATTTAATAGTGTAGTTAAAATTTTCAAAACTAACTACTCTAATGTCTCCCTCCTACAAATAATTGGGGTGCATGCACCATCTCACCATAGCTTATATTATTATTGGTTTAGCTAGCATAGTACATATATAGTGGTAGATTCCATTATACACCCTATACTAGTTAAAGCTGAGCAGCCTGTTCGCAAACCAAATCCATCAAACATTGCATAGCATAATTCGATGCAAGAGACACACCTTTAGGAAATTGAGAAGGCTTGGATGCATAAACATATGAAGAACAATAGGCTGTAAATGTGTATTTTTTTAACCATGTAATATAGAACATAAAATTTGCATATATTGATAAATCTATATTATATATAAAGGGGATTTCCTAAATAACTGCTTTTGGTCTCTCCTAATCACATTGAAATTTACTTTCACATCTGTAAGCATGTTTTGCTATTAAATTAACATATTTATGCATAATTGTTTCCAAAATGCAAAATTTGAGGAGTTATTCATTGAATGTTAAAGTGGATAAATGGCAAGACGAATGAGTAAATGGTAATACCCACATTCTTTAGTTGTTTGGAAGGGAGTTGGGGGAGTCCAATTTTGTCGTCTCACATGCAAAAGTGTAAAGAGTAGGTTACTAACTTTATTTTAAAAATAATATTTATGCACATTCTTTTATGATTTTTATATTTTTATTTTCTAAGTATTACCATAAAATTGTTATTTATATTTTTTAATTATATAAATACTTTAAAATATAAAATATAGATTTATAAATATAATTAATTATATTAGCATCTAAGAAATAAAAAATGCAGCTTGACATGCACGACAGTGCCTATCAAACTGCTCGTTATTTAATAGTACAAATAAAAAAATGTGAATTCATAAATTATTTTACTTCTGTTACAATAACATCAACCCTAAACACTGCATAATTAGTCGCAAACATGCTCGTATAGGCCGCAGAGGTGAGAATCCATGTGCTAGCCACGTTGCACTTGATAAGGACAAAATAGCTATCAACAAATTGGTTGGTTGCCGGTTGGATAGAAAGAAACATATATAATAGTAGAAGCGAAGGAACTTGGATCAAGATTTTCACCCCTTTTCGAACATAAATAAATTATTTTGTCATAGGATTGCAAATAAATAATTTTTTAATAAACGCGTTCTATATTTCTTCTGTCAAAATCTAATAATATTTCGTCTTTAAGATTCAAAAATAAGAAAAAGATACACATTCAAAATGGAGTCCCATCTGCATTATTTGTGTGTTAAGAAAGATATTGAATGTCCTGAATTGTCACCCTCTCTAGTCTCTATGCCTAAGCTTATTATTTTAAAGATATGTTATTTGAATATTTTAAAGTATATACGAAATTAAGATATGGTAAATTTTAGACTTGATATTTAAAAGATTTTGCAACATAAGTTCAATCTTCGAAAGATTAGGGATATTGAACTGATTAATGACTAATATTTTGATTATTAAATGTGATAATTTTTTTATGACTATCAAATAATATTAATTTAGTCTCATGCAATAATAATATTTAAACTATTTTAACTTTATTAGGAGTTAGGTTTTTTCATTGTTAAAAAATAATCATTAAATGAAATTCATACTTTAATCTTTTTTTCCCCCTTCCCATTTTAGATCAAAGGGATAGGTGAATGATTGTAACATTTGTCAACATTTTTGGTGAGAATTGTTGTGACAAGTAGCATTATTCTAGTTACTTAAGGACCAAATTAATTTTCAAAAAAAATCTTTCAAATATCAAAATAAGATTCATTAAGTAATAAGAATTAGCTCACTTGATAGAATCGAATAACATTAATAAAAGGTTTCGAATTAGAATTTTATCATAGTTCTGGTTAAGTAATAGTGCAAGTCTCACACACAGGCCTATTTAGAATAAAAATAAGTTCTCCTTTCGCAAATATTTTATTTAGAGAAAGTTTACTATAGATTTCGGACCTTTTTTTTTTGAAAAAAAAAAATGAATACGATCACTGTTGGAATCGTCTTTTGTAGTACTTTGTAGATTCCAATTATTTGTTTTGCAATTTACATAATTATTAATAATTATCATTTCATCATTTATAACGACTGCACATCATCTAATTTATATCGACAGTAACATTCCAACTCCCGACAAAAGATTTGCTTGGCAGACCGCAGCAGTCAAAATGTCTTCCGATAATTTTCATGAAGAAAAAAACAGAATTTTTCTTTTTCCTGTTTAGTTTTCTTTTCTTTTTAAAACATATTCAGAGAACGGAATAAAAATAAAAATTATTATATTAAAATTAATATTTAGCATTTTAGACGCTTGTAAGAATCTTATATCGCTTTAATATAAGATTGAGATAGACTTTATAAGGTACCTAAAAATAAATTTATTTTATAATTAAATAAACTTAACACAACTTTACAAATTAATTTATGGGAGAGAAAATTGTCTAAATACTTATAAAAAATTATTTTAGTTATAACCTTAAATAATATGATACTCTAATAACGCTTACTAACAATATTTTTTGTTTTTATAACTTGCCTAGTGAATGTTGTAGATCTTTTTAAAACTAATCTTTAGACTTTTCACCTTCTAAGAATAAATAAATTAAATTAACCTTACACATAGGTCATTGTTTTGTGCCTCGATCTCTAATAGCTAGCAAATACTACATAAACAGGGGATGATGTTACCTTTCAAATCCTAATTAAAATATTTTAAACTACCTCCTTTCCCTATCGAAATGAAAAGTCACAAGCCTGCCAGGCATTTAGAATACGTGCACACAAATAGTTGTTTCTAAGGTATAACTTTTCATTGACTCATCTATTATCTAAGGAATAGCAGAGGATAGTTTAGACTTCACTTGAGAGAAATTTGATGGTAAGAGTATTGACATTTACTATTTATATAATAACTGCTGAAACTGTTATAAGTTGTGTAAAATGGCTTTAATGATCTATTCAATATAACGAGGCACCAAATGAATTATTAATGTATTATTTGTCTATCTTTTAATTTTCTATAACCACTTCCATTATGAAATTGCCTTTTACTGTTGCATTAATAGTAGAGTAGTAGCAAATTAAATAGAACCTAAGTAATATCATAAAATCTTTTATGGAACAAGCATCGCAGCAGGGTCAAAACGTGAAATTATTGAGTGATATATGGCCAGAGAATTGAAACGGTTCAAAACTCCAAATGGAAGCCAAAATGCAACTGTAGACTCACTCAACCAAGAAAAAGCAGAAGAAGTAAATGCAAAAGACAATTCAGCACTGTAATTTTCTCGCGAGTTGGCCAGTCCGATATCGATGTTTGTGTCATCAACAATCAACGAGTAATAATGAGTATTTCCTATTTTGAGTCAAGTAAGGTAAAGTAACATTAATTAATACTCACCTTTAAACTGTCAGTTTTACACTTATTTTTTATCAATTAATTATGGTAAGACTTAGTATTTTACAAAACCAATTTTAATACTTCATTGTTATAAAATATCTTACATTATCAACTAAATATATGTAAAGTAATTTTTGGTTAAACATTACTTATTATTATCATTCCATTCAATATTAAATATATAAGATTGTTTGATAAAAAATATACCAATTTCTAAAAATGTATTTATACTTGTCAGTCTGTTTGATGGAGTATTCAAGAAAAAAGGTGTTAAAACCGAAGACTTTTGTAAGTAATATAGATTAAGTTTTATGATAACACTGCAATAAAATTAAATTTTTATTTTAACTTCATATATATACAGGATTTGATTTTAATACATAAACTAATAAAAAATTATGTGTATCTTTGTAATTTCAAAACCTGACATGGATAATTTTTTTATTATTATTATTATTATTATTTTGAAATTCTCAGCACTGTCAAAGTCTCCAGCGCTCAACGGAACAAGCGTGGATGAAGGAAATGGACGTGATATGGAAAGGAAGCAAGACACGCAACACGGACTTCAAAGCAACACTAATAAACCACATTTAAGGACTCTCTTCAGGTCCGTGTTTTTTAAGCTAACCTTTCTCTCTTTCTCTCTCTATCTCTCTCTCTCCGTTACATTTTCCAACATTACCATACGGTAAGCAACTGCAGAGGACGTGGTCTTGTTCTCGTTGTTTGTCTCCAAACAAAACATTAGAGAGTGAAGCGTGAGAAAGAACGCTGAGAGAGAGAGAGAGAGAGAGAGAGAGAGAGAGACCATGGTGAAATCTAGCTCCTGCTTCAAACTAATCACTTGCGGTGGTGATTCTGGAGAGAGAGATGATGGTTACCAACCAGTATCTGAGGTGAGGCTAACAACATAGTACTATGTTTTTTTTTTTTTTTCCTGGAAATTAAGAATTGCTCACGCAATTTCGGGCCGGAGTGGTGGTTAGGTAAAGCTGTGGCAAAGTGGCGAAGATTCGAATCTACTTCATAAGATACTATGTTTGGCAGCTACTGATGTGTGTGTTGTGTTTTTGTGTGATCCGCTGATGTTTGTTTTCGTGATGTAAGGAGCTCGGTTCTCTTGTGCTTCCTGCATTGGTGAATTAGTAGGTTTAATGCTTGATTTGGTTCGTGCTTAACTTTTTTGGATTCAGTGCTTTTAGTCGATGTATTTTGCTGTTTGAGATGCTATCCACCATGCACTAGCTATGGATAATGTAGCGCTGTTTGGATTAGGAAAGTAATGCATTAACGCAATTTTTCGTATCCTGATATATTTTGTTTATTTTAGGTTTAGAACCTATGATTCAGTCTTTCACGAAGCAAAAGAAGTGTAGTTTTCGTTTTTTTTTTTTTTTTTTGGGATTCGTTTTTGTTATTATGTCCTTGATTTTAGGACTAGCAATGGATATTGTGTAGTTGTTGTTGACACTCTCAACTGTTCATCTCTTTGTGTTCAATTTTTAGAATTGTTTTACTTGTATATCAAAATATTGCATTTGTTTTGCTGTGAAAATCGCCATGCACGTCATGAAAATGGATTATTACCAATGCTGGAAAATGACACCAAATCTGATTAATATGAATTATTCTTTTGACTTGAAACTTATTGCAAATTCGTAGGCATGGATTAATTTATATATTTGGGGTGTAAAAGAATTTCCTTAGCCTTATGACTTTTGGTCACGATTGCACAATTTAGGATTGTGTTGTTTTTCTTCTAAATGCTTAGTTGATGTGAAAAATTTTATTTTTAAGATTTTGAGATCTATGCTGTTAGGTTCTATTGTATTTTTATTGGATAGTGTATTGTTCAAGCAAACGTAAATAGTTGCACATTGAACTTAAGTAAATTGTGTTGAATAAATGAAAGTGATCATGATTCATGATTATTCCAACATTATGAAATGTCAGAGTTTAGAAGCATTATTTATATGATTGTTGAAACAATTCATTATTCTTCTCACAGATGATTTTTTTTTTTTTTTTTAAATGGCTCCAGATCAAGGATTCTAATGATAAACGTGGTTGGAGTTTCCGGAAGAGATCTGCAAGGCATCGAGTGCTTAGCAATACTGTGATAACAGAGATCCCATCTTCGACAAATAAGGAGAGTTCAGAATGTACAAATATTAATTGTCAACCAGTGGCTGAAACTAATGTTGTCGAGAAGATTTATACAACAAATGTCTCTGATGAGAAGCCCCAGTTATCCTCCTTGGCATGTTCACAAATATCAGAAACAATTGTGACTGAAGTTGAGAGTACGGTGGATGTCAATCCACCCGAGTCTGTTGTTATCATCATCCAGGCTGCTATTAGAGGGTTCTTGGTATGTTTTCCTTTTGAGGTTTGGTATTCCAGAATCTTGTAAGAAGAGAAATCAGTAATCTCCCAATTATAAATACCCTATTCTGTTTCTTCCAGGCTCAAAGAGCATTGCTAAAGAGAAAGAATGTAGTGAAGTTGCAAGCTGCTGTTCGTGGTCACTTGGTCAGGAGGCATGCCATAGGAACACTGCGTTGTGTTCAAGCTATTGTCAAAATGCAAGTTCTTGTTCGAGCTCGTCGTGCACAGCAGGTACATTCAGAAAGCCATTTAAATGGCAAAGATGATTTCTCAAGAACTTTGGTATGGTTTTTCAATATTACTGATTACCAAATGCCTTACTCGCTGGTGATATAATCCGTTCAATGATTACTTGTTTAGTAGCTATTAATTTCAAGCTACCATTCATAGTTCAAGTTTGCAATGCTTGGTTTGCCATCACGAGAATCTCAACATGCTTGTTTCTGCCATTTTGTTTTAAGTTGTGGTTTTGACTCTTGCCTGAGATTATGACAGTGTTATCATTGAGGAGATCCATTTTCACATTTGTATTACTGTCGAATAATATGTGCTTCAAGCCCTACTCTAAATGTTTCGATTTTATTTTGCCATGATTTAGGGGAATGAACATCATGTGACCAAATCAAATGTGGCACACACTTCCATAGAGAAGCTGCTCAGCAACAGGTTTGCTCGTCAGGTACAGTAAATATGGATTGTTTATGTTTCCTATTTAACATCGTATATCTTTTGTCACTTTTTATTTGTACTAAATTTTCTGTCTCTTTTCTGTGCATTAAAGCTGTTGGAATCAACACACAAAAACAAACCTATCCATGTCAAATGTGACCCTTCGAAAGGTGATTCTGCTTGGAAATGGTTGGAGAGATGGATGTCCGTTTCTTCAGCAGATTCTGCGGTGCACAAAAAACCAATTTCCATGTCAGAACAATCAGATGAAACCAAAGAGAGCACTTCTGTATCTCAATTGGAAACAGTTATTCCAACTGAAGTCATTCTTCAGTCAGCTGACTCAAAGCCCACTGTTATGGATTCACCTCTGCCTTCTGAGGATGAAGAGAAGACAACTACTAATGATGCTAATAACTTTAACTTTGAAGCAAGCGCCTCTACATCTTCTCTCATAAAAGATAACTTGGAAGACGCTCCTGAAAAGACTTCTATACATGATGCTAAAGGAACCTCAACTGAAATTGATTCTTTCCAAAATGAAAAAATGGAATCAGATGCAAGTGCTCCACAGGAGCCTAGCTCTATTGATCAGAAGCCTGAAATTGATGGTGAACAGGACAAACAATCTATGGAAAGATTTTCCTCAGACCAATTAGAGACTGAGGAAAAGAAATTTGCGCATGGGTCAAGGAAGGCGAGTAATCCTGCATTTATTGCTGCCCAATCAAAATTTGAAGAGCTGACTTCAATGGCAAATTCAGGAAAGTCAAGCAGTCTGTCCAATCAAGATGCACCAGTGGAATCACAAGCAGACACCTCTTCCATTGCCACAGATACTGCATATAGATCAAGAGAGTTCTTCCCGTCTGAGAATTCTGCTATCTATCCTTGCATAACTGTTGGATCTGAATGTGGTACCGAACTCTCAATTACTTCCACTCTTGATTCACCTGACAGATCAGAGACTGGGGCTAAGGAAAGTGAGCATAATGTCAAAGATCTAGTAGAAAGGATAGATAATCCTGAAAGCAAGATAGATCATGGTCTTGAGGCCAATCTTCTGCAGGCCGCTCCAACTGCTAACTTACCTAACTCTAATTCGGATCAATTAGAGATTTTTGATGAAATCGGTGGCAATATGATTCATTCAGGGGTTGATGGGAACTCCGAAGAGGCTGCTGTTAAGTCCGAGCAAAATGCATCTGATCTATTGAGAGAACCAGAAGAGGCTGTTCTGAAAGATTCCAAGTTGTCTCCGGAAGCATCACCAAGAAGTCAGCAATATCAACTAGGAACACCTTCTAGTCAGGTATCCATGACCATCCCTGAGTCACAAGGGACACCTTCAAGTCAAGTATCCGTCAAACTTAACGAGAGCAAAACCAACAAGAGTGGATCCAGCAATAAGCGTAGAATCCTGTCTGCGGGTAACAAATCTCCTGCAAATGCAAATCATGATTCAGGCTCAAGAGGTAGTAGGGAACAATCGCCTAAAGATCAACCAAGTGGAAAGAGACGCAGTTCCTTTGGCTCAGTAAAATCTGATCACATTGATCAAGAAGCTAGAGACAATAGTAGTACCAATAGTTCTCTTCCCCATTTCATGCAAGCTACAGAATCTGCTAGGGCCAAGATGAATGCAAATAACTCTCCAAGATCAAGTCCGGATGTGCATGACCAAGACATCCATGTTAAGAAGAGACATTCCTTACCTAGTGCAACTGGTAGGCAGGGTTCTCCACGCATCCAACGATCACCACAGCAGGGCTCAAAGGGAAATGGAGTGCATGCTCATCATGGTAATGTCGAAAGTATAAAGAATATATTTTTTTTTTCTCTAAGATTACATGCTTTTTTGGGATCCTATGACAATGACGATAAGGTGTGGTTTTTTGCACTTGTTATACCTTGCATTTCCTAATTAATTTTAGGTAAGAAACTAGTGTTGGTGCTTGTAAAATATGTAACATCACATTTTACTAGCAGCATCAAATTGGTCCTTTAGTAATAACTAATGCCGTCAGTTTCGTCCTTCGAGGACTAATTTAATGTATTTGATGGCAAAAATGTGAGTACACTGAAGGACCAATTTGATGTTACATATCTTTGGACTATCAAACTGATGTATTTATAAATAGAGAACTAATTTGATGTCAAACCTTTGGATGACCAAAATGTACATTTACTCAATTTTTAATCAAAGATAAGAATGGCACGTCCAAAAGAGAGAGAGAGAGAGAAGAATGGCATGCTCAATCATGTGAGATGCCTTGAGAAATTATTTCGTTGTACTCAATGCTTGATGGCCTTTGACAATGCCATTTTCTACCACTTGAGAGGGCTTATTTTCTGTTAAACACCATTAAATCATGGCTCAAGTGGTGAGGGATGTGGGTTAGAGTGAAGTTTTTAAGCATAACCCCCAAGTTAATTCAAAAAATGTTGGAAGCATACTCTTGTTAGTTATTTTATGTCAAGACTTATATGTTCTGTTACCAGCTTCCACCATTTAGATATGATATAGTTGTGTTTGTTTTGGTCTCCTGTACTCTTCCGGCAAGTGCACATACATGCACACGCGTCCACACTTCCTATAGAAGAAAAGCTAGACTTAGTAATGAAGGGACAAAAAAATGATAGTCCTGCTTTATGAGTTGTATCACTTATCACTTGATTTCTGCTTCTTTCAGAGAGAAAATGGCAGAGGTGAATTGATGCCTGACAGCTTAAAGTGTGCTCACATGCATCCACAATTATTGATGATCAGTACTTGGTGTGGCACTGTTGCAGACTGGAAGTTTGTAATTCTGATTACATTCCTTAATTCTCTTTGACGAATAGCTGCTCAGTTTTTATATGCTTTTTTGGTTATCCCAAAAAGAAAAAAAATATTTCTTGGCTCTTTTTTGTATTCTTTGCCACCCCTTCCTGCCCCTCATAATTTAAAAGTGGAGTTTGGCTGTGATGTTAGGGTTTGTCTGGGAACATACCATATGTAGAAATGAGTGAGGCTTATATGTGTACATTATTGCTCTCCTAAATTTTTATTGTGACACACTTGTGATTTGTAAGTTCCAGAATCCAGACTACTTGTGATTGTGATGTTACTTAATGTTTGTTAAGCGATATTTTGCTTGTATGAGGCATCTACTAATAATACATCTTCATTGTCTTTCGAAATAAGTTGACTATAATATCGGTATTTTGAATTATGCGGTGTTTTGAATAAAATTTAAATAATTTAAATTTGAATTATCGTTATGCATTTTGAAAAACGCATTTTGGTAAAATTAATCAGATTAAGGTTGTTAAATAGGTTTTAATTATATTAATTAGGATTTAATTATTTTAAAAATTTGTGAGGGATTGATTTTTATTCCAATTAATATTCCCAAAACATCAAAGCTTATTAATATTATCAATAAATTTAGTATGTTGTATGACAATGTATCAATTCGAGAGTTTATAAATGAACTATCGTTTTATGAATTTTTATATAGATTAGAGTAACCCGAAAAAAAAAAAAAATTCTTTCTCAGCAGCATAGGTTATTAAGTTTGGATCACACTCTTGGGGAGGATAATAATGTGCAAATTGCCGTTGTCGACCACGCATTTTGGGAGGTCAATAATTTGCAAATCACTTAGTAAATGATCTTCAACGATCCTTCTGGAACCACCTCCTTCTATGAATGTTATGATTCTTGCTGACTTATGGGGTTTAATGTTCTTTAGATGTTGGTCTCTTTGCATCTGCTTTCGCATGGACCAAAATAACTTGAATAAGAAAAAGGAATGCTTTCTAGATTGAATGTAACATCGTTAAGTGAATTACATCAAAGACCTAAATGTTGGTAGAAAAATCTAATTTGTTTTTCCTTGAAAAAAAATTAAGGATGAATTTTACTTGTAATTGAAATTCTATAATTGTAATTTTTTATATTTGGTTTTGTATTTGAATTTGTTATATATTTTCCATTTTATCTTTTTATTTATTATTATTTAAAATTAAATTAAGTATAGTTTTTGAGAAAAACTGATGTAATTTTATTCTTGTTTTTATTTTAATATTTGTGTATATGCTTATGTGTAAGTGTTTAATAATATGTGATATAAAAAATATAGATTAATTAAATATGTATGTGCCTATCAATTCAAAAATAATCATAATAATAATAACGTAAAGATATATATAGATTAATAAGAGTATGTATAATTTAAACCAAGTAATTTACATGTAACAACTTTTGGATCAGTTTGAATATAGTTAATTTGAATTGACGATTGATTATATAGCAAATGGATAATAGTAATTTGAACTCTCAGTCTGTTTCTATCCTAACTGAATCTGTTTTTTTATTCTTCTTTTTTTCCTTATCCACTCAGTTTCAAGTCTTCATCTTCAACTCCCTTAGTTCGAATATAAATAGATGTTCTGAAGCTTCCATTTTGTCACTCCTCACTTATCACTCCTAAGAAGATGGGTAGAATGGGCTCCTCCACTGCATTTCTCTTGTTATGCTTGGGTTTGATTAGCTTAACAATCAAAGCCATTGATGTTTCCTATGATGGGAGGGCAATTACATTTGATGGCAAAAGGAAAATTCTGATCTCTGGCTCAATTCATTACACTCGCAGCACTGCCGAAGTGAGGATTACTATATCTTCTCATAAATTTATATTATTTTTTAATTTTTGTTTACAAAATTTCAATCCTTAACAATTAATTGATGATTGTATTGTTATTTGATCACATAAAATTATTTTATCCTAATTTTATTGTATTATTTATGACAGATGTGGCCATCTTTGATCAAGAAAGCAAAAGAAGGTGGGCTTGATGTAATTGAAACATATGTCTTTTGGAATTCTCATGAGCCTCAACGTCGCCAGGTATTTTTATTTTTAGTTTTTTCAAAAAAAAAAAAGATCTAGTTAAATATTGTATATCTTGTTATGACACTAAATTTTTTCTCTCTCTTTGTTTTTGGTGGAATACTTGTTTGCAGTATGACTTTACTGGGAATCTGGACCTTGTGAGGTTTATTAAAACCATTCAAAACGAAGGGCTTCATGCCATGCTTCGTATTGGTCCATACGTATGTGCAGAATGGAATTACGGGTAAAAAGATTTATTTTAAAAAGATGTAAAATTATTCTCAAATTATTAACCTATTCTCTAATAGCGACATAAGCGTATCATATTTACTTTGAGTAATATGATTTATTTTTTTTTAATATTTTCTCTTTCATCAGAGGATTTCCAGTATGGTTGCATAATATTCCAGGCATCGAATTTAGGACGAATAATCCTCAATTCATGGTTAGTGTTTGATTCATATAATCTCTTAAATTTATTTACTTCTTCTATTTTTCTTAATTAATCCCTACTTGATTGCAGGATGAGATGAAAACCTTCACAACTCTGATAGTGGACATGATGCAACGCGAGAACCTTTTTGCATCACAAGGAGGACCCATTATTCTTGCTCAGGTTTAGTTTTCTTAAAAGCTTTCCTAATTAATTGTGGTTATTATAGCATTTATTTTAATTCTTATAATTCATATATATATTTTGGTTATGTGCACCGAAACAGATCGAAAATGAGTACGGGAATGTTATGGGTTCCTACGGTGACAATGGAAAACAATATGTCCAATGGTGTGCTCAACTAGCTCAATCCTATCAAATTGGTATCCCTTGGGTTATGTGCCAACAGGGTGATGCTCCAGACCCAATGGTAAATGACATAAAATTTGAGCAATGTATAAACATCAATGTTTATTTATTTTTTATTTATAATGATTACTAATTAATTTATTTTTTCTGTCCTAAAATAGATTAACTCATGCAATGGTTGGTACTGTGATCAATTTTATCCTAACAGCAACAACAAGCCGAAGATGTGGACTGAGAATTGGACTGGCTGGTCAGTTCTTTATTCCCAATAAAATTTTCATTCATGATTTTTTTTTTTTTGATGCGATTTTCATTCATAATTTTATATCTAAGTCTTTCGTCTAAATTATATAATGCTTGCAATTAGGTACAAGAATTGGGGAGGGCAAATTCCACACAGGACTGCTGAGGATGTTGCTTTTGCTGTTGCACGGTTTTTCCAATATGGTGGCACATTCCAAAACTACTATATGGTAATTAATTGAATTTTGCCTCGCTTTATATATTATTTTACTTTGATTTATCATTATTATTATAAATTATCTTTTTTAATAATGCTGTGCAATCTATCTATGTTCTCTTAATAGTACCATGGAGGAACCAATTTTGGACGAACTTCGGGAGGACCATATATCACCACTTCATATGACTACGATGCACCCTTGGATGAATATGGTAAACATGTTATAAAACATGATTAATTATTTTCCCCTTTATGAGAAAAAAAGGGTTATTATATTTATTCTATATAGCTCAATATTCCCTCTTTATTTTAAGGATTTATCTTAATTTATTTTTATATTTTTTTCTCTAAGGTAATTTGAATCAACCTAAGTGGGGACATCTTAAAAGACTCCATAAAGTTCTGAAATCAATGGAGGAAGTCCTAACTCAAGGTGCTCAGAGCAAAATTGATTATGGAAATATGGTGACGGTAAGTTTTTATTATTATTTATAAGATATTGAAAATTTGAATCATATGTTAGTAATTAATCTCTATGTATATTCTTATTTATTTTTTGACAGGCCACAATTTATAGTTATGCTGGAAAATCGGCTTGCTTCCTTGGAAATGCACATCCATCTATGGATGCTTCAATTAACTTCCAGAACACTCAATACAATGTTCCTGCTTGGTCTGTGTCTATCCTTCCAGATTGCTATACAGAAGTTTATAGCACTGCCAAGGTGTGAATAATTCCAGGGATTATTATTTGATAAAATATTGTTATTTTTTTTTTTTCAAATTGCTAGTAATTATTATGGCTAATAATACTACTTACATAATATGAAATCAGGTCAATGCTCAAACATCCATAATGGTCATGAAGGAAAATGAAGGTGCAGATAATGAAGATGAATCTTATAACTTGAATTGGCAATGGATGTATGAGCCCTATATGCAAATGAAAAATGGCCAAATTCTCGGCACTGTTTCCCTCAGAGCTCCCCAACTTCTAGATCAAAAGGTTGTCACAAATGGTACCAGTGATTACTTATGGTACATCACCAGGTAATAATTTCTCCATGTTCCCTCAAAGTTTTTTTTTTTTTTGAAAAAAAAAATTAATAGTACCTACTAACGTGCATGGGAAAATGTTTCATTGTTTCCTCAGTGTTAATGTGGACAAAAATGATACCATTTGGTCCAAAGATGTTAAGCTGAGAGTGAATACCCATGGTCACGTACTTCATGTATTTGTTAATGGAGGGCACGCTGGTAAGTTTGACTGAAAGTTAATTTTCTTTTCCACTTGTCATTATTATAGCTTAAAATTTACAAAGTTTTTTCTTGTTTCTTTTTTATCTAATCTTCCTTTCATTCATCTATCTCGCAGGTTCCCAATATGCTCAATATGGACAGTATCAATTCACTTTTGAAACAAGTATCAAGTTGAAGCTTGGGAAGAATGAGATTTCTCTGCTTAGTGGCACTGTTGGTTTGCCCGTAAGTAACAACTAGACACTTCATGAAGACTATTATTATGTTACTACTTATCCTGGATATATATAACTAACATTAATCTCTTTATTCAAATAGAACTATGGTGCTTACTTTGACGATGTCCAAGAGGGTATTGGTGGTCCAGTTCAGTTGGTGGCACAGAATAATAATAATGAGGTCGTCAAGGATATCACCAAAAATGTATGGAATTACAAAGTCGGGTTGCATGGTGAAATTGTGAAGCATTATAAGAAGGATAGCATTGGATGGTACACAAGAGGTCTTCCAACAGATAGATTATTTGTTTGGTACAAGGTATGAGTTTGTTGTACCTGTTAGGTACATTTATACTAATTGTCTCTCATTTATTTTAGAGCTACATATATTATATAGTGTCATAACTTAAGGAAATTTTTTTACCAATTGTACCTTTTATCTAACCAATTTGTTTTTCTTTTTCTCAGACTATGTTCAAGAGTCCCATAGGAGATGATCCTGTTGTTGTGGACTTGAGGGGCTTAGGAAAGGGTCAAGCTTGGGTGAATGGTAACAACATTGGTAGGTATTGGCCAAGCTATCTTGCAGATGAGAATGGTTGCAGTTCCACATGTGATTACCGTGGAGCATATTACTCAAACAAATGCACCACAGGGTGTGGACAGCCTACACAAAGATGGTAATACATTTATATGAAATGCTCAATTCTATATATCAATAAAATCATATGCCAATTAGAATTTTTGTCACATTTAATTAAATGAGTAAGGATTTTTACTCTTTTGACTTATCTTGTCACTCTCCAAGACTTTTGACAAATTTTAACAATAATTCTAACTACATAATATCAATTATGAATGAAATGCTTACCAAAGATTTGGCTATTATTTTGACAGGTATCATATCCCACGCTCATTCCTTAGAGATGATCAAAATTCACTGGTACTGTTCGAAGAGATGGGAGGCCACCCCTTTGACATTAAATTTTCCACAGTAACAATTGAGAAAATTTGTGCAAATGCTTATGAAGGACATTTGTTGGAATTAGCATGCCATGAAAACCAAGTCATCTCTGAAATTAAATTTGCCAGCTTTGGTCTACCAGAGGGTGAGTGTGGATCATTTAAGAAAGGCCACTGCGAATCTCCTAATGCTTTGCTTTACTTGAAAAAGGTAATATAAATACAATATTGTAATTTTTTTTTCTATTTTTATTGTAAATTGGCAAATAGAAAAGGAAGAACTAATATTTTTTTTATTTATTTTGCAGCGATGTGTTGGCAAGCAGAGTTGTTCTATTAATGTTTCAGAGAGAATGTTGGGACCAACAGGTTGCAGGGTTCCACAGAATAGGCTTGCAGTTGATGCAGTGTGTGAGACTATTGTCAACAACGAAATGAAAAGAAACTAGATTTTTTTTTTTTTTTGGTGAATGTTTAGGAATAAAAATAATGGTCTTGATCATACAAGACCTCTTCGCCTTGAGTTGGTATTATAGAATAATAGATTGTGATGGTAGGATTAATAATGTTTTTTCGTTTTGACTTTTGATTGTTGATAAATAAAATTTGCTTTCTAATAGATCTTCCTTGTCTTTTATATATAGATAATTTAATTCTCAATTATCTTTTATCGACTTCGGCGAAAAGGGCAAAAAAAATGGAGTATTTGTCTTCAAAAATCTCACTCACAGTCAAAACCATCGAGTGGATTTTTCAATAAGGATAGAATTTTATGGCAACTGTTTTTTATTCTTTTGAAAAACTAAGGATGATATCTTATATTCTATTAGGATTTTATTTTATCTTATTTTATGTTTAGTTGTAGTTTCATCTCTTATTTTATTATTCTTAATTTAAATATACAATTATTATCTTTTTATTAAAAGAGTTTAGGTTAACAAAAAGGTTCGTCTCACTTCAAGGTCATGGCATGTTTCCAGGGTTTATTTGTTTGTGATTTTGGGACCAAACAAAATGTACTTTTTTTCATTTTTCTTTAAAAAAACTTCTAAAATTTTTATAGTATTTGTTTGTGCTTAAAAAAGAAATAAAAAGCAATCAATTTTTCAAGTTTTTTCTTTTAAAAACACTTCTTTTAAAGCAAAAATAATAAAAGAGAGAATTTTAATCCTCAAATTTAGGAAATACTTTAACAATTTTAAATTTTGATAAAAAATACTTTTACAGCAATTACATCCAAAATAAAACAATTATCTACTTTTACTTCTAAAATTTTTTTTCTTAATTAACTTATGAATCACCCATAAGTGGATTAAACTTAATAATTGAACACAAATTATAGTTATACATAAACGAAAAGCTGATCACATGATGAGCGAACTCCCGTTGACCCCAAATATACAATTATTGTTCAATAACACTTGTATAGGTTTATCAAAAAATAACACATGTAGTGATGCCAAGCAGGTTTTTGAGAAGATCAAGAGTAGCGAGGAGGACCTTTCTTACAATGGATCAATCCTTGCAGACGTTTTCATGTATTCCTTGTGATTTGATAGATTTGACTGTGGTTTGGTGACTTGAGAAGCTAATGCACTAGCCGATTATTTAGCCAAGCAGGCTAAGCTTGGATCCTGTGGGACTTGGACTGTTAATCTATCGGAATTTATTGTTTCTTTGTTGGAGTCTGATTCTTGCTCTGAATAAAATCGGCTTCCAGTTTAAAAAAAAAAAAAACACTTCCACACGAACTTCATTCTTTGCATCTTTTAGACCCTTGAATTTTTTTCAAAAAAGAAATGAGGTTTTTGAGTGTTGGTTAATATTAAAATATTCGATATAATTTCCATATTTAATCAATATGACAAAAGATATTAATTTAAATATATAATTATTGCACAAGTTAAATACGTATGGCGTGTTATATTTTGTGATAACTAACAACATATGCATGAACTGCATGTTTATATGTTAAAAATAATTTCACGTTTTCAATATGGCTCAAGTTTTTAAAGTGAAAAGTGTGTGAAAAAACTTAAACATTTATTCTCTAAGATACTGAAGAAAATAAAATAAAATTATAAATGCATAAGAATGTTTTGGACCTAATTAATAGAGTTCCATGAATATTTTTTTTGGTTTTGTTTCAAGAATAATAATAATTATGGTCATGCAAGACATCTTAGATGTAGGAAGGGTGCTGCACCCCATTAGGGAATGTATCATAGATTAATAAATTGTGATAGTAGGATTCATAATGTTTTGTTAAAGATATTTTTTTGTATGAGCATCAATAGAGTTTTTACATTCCCTGCTTCGTCGTAAAAAAGCTTAATATTGGTATTTTGAATTAAGTAGTATTTTTAATTATAATTCAAATAATTTAAATTTGAATTATTGTTATTTATTAGAAAAAGATGTACTCTAACAAAACTAATCAGATTAGGGCTGTTAAATAGTTTTTATTTATATTAATTATTTATAAATTATTAGGGATTTTTATTTTCAATTAATATTCTCAATACAACAAAACTTACTAAAATTATTATCAATCAACTTGATCATCATATGATAATATATGGATTCTAACTTTATAAGCGGACTATTGTTTATGAATTTATTAGATAGATTAGATATAGGTTCTCTTATATATTATAGTTTAATCTTAAATGTTGGAGGATAAAATCTCCTCTCCTCTCTCAGCAGAATAAGTTGTCAAGTTGGACCCCGCAGTTTGGAGGGCAATAATGTACAAATCATAGGTTGTTAGTTTGACCACATACTCTGGGAGGTCAATAATATGCAAATCACTTGGCAAATAATTTCTGAGGATTTCAAAGAGAAGGAAATTTCCTTCTAAGTACTATGATTTTTGCTTATTTATCGGTGCAATGTTTTCTAGGTGTTAGTCTCTTTATTTCTACTCTCTTATCGGGGAAAAAAAAACTAGGATGTTGGATAAAAAAAAAAATAATGATTTCTTTCTTTGACCATCGGAAAGTTAATTAAAATGGTTAAATGAATAATATTAAATATCTAAAAAAATTAATTATGTTGGTAGATGAATTTATTTATTTTTAATTAATGATTAATTTTACTTGTATTTGATAATTCGTCATATAAAAATATAGATCGATATATATATGTATGTGTCCATCAATTCGTTATTAATAATTAATAATAATAATAATGGTAGTAGTAGTAATAGTAAAAGTATAGATAAGGATTATATGTAATTTAAATTAAATAATGTAAATGCAACAAATTTTTGATAAGTTTAAATATAATTAATTTGAATTGACTATTGATTATGATGAAAGGATAATAGTAATTTGAACTCACAGTCTATTTCTATCCCAATTAAATTTGTTCCTTCTTACTTCTTGTTTTTACACACTCATCTCTCGTACGAAGATGAGAAAAATGGGTTCACCCGCTACATTTTTTTTCGTGTTGTTTTTGGCTTCTATTAATATAACAAGCAAAACAATCGATGTTTCCCATGATAGATGGGCAATTACTTTTGATGGGAATTTATTTTTTATTGACAAAGTTTAGGTTAAGGTGAAAAACTCACACTAATTTAGGGTTATAATATACCTTCAATTTCATTAAGTATCTAGAAGTATTTATAAATTACTTATTAATTGGTGGATCTAGAAATTAAATAAAAGTCATAATGATATATGAGTAGAAGATTGACTAGATGAGCCAACTTTATTGACTTTAAATATACAATTATTTTAGAATAACACATGCATATGGCATGTTATATTTTGTAACAACCTTTTCACGCACTTTATTTTTTTGCATGCTCTAGACCCCTGAATTTTTTTAATAGGTTTTTGAGTGTTGGTTAATATTGAAATATTTGATATAATTTTGACACTTAATCAGTATTAAAAAATATTAATTGAAATATATAATAGCAGTACAGTATCATACGTATGACAGGAAATCAAATTTTATATGAAGTTTTTGTGTAAAAATCTCACAAAATTATATGATTTATTTATTTATTTTGTAATACACCAAAATACATCCTGATTTCCCAAAACAAAAAAAATGATGGACGAGCTAATGTGATCGAACACTAATGCTCTGACCACCTACAAACCGTAGAGGTCGGCTAAGGATTCCTATCGCCGATAGGACAACTAACAATGCATGGACGCAGCAACCAACAATCGGCCTTCTTCGAGAATTCGTAGTCTGCATCGGCGAATTTTGTTTACTCTTTTGTTTTTTTAAACAATTTGCAAAACGAGTTATCAGATTCTTTTTTATTTTTTAACACTCCACAAACATGATCGCTGGATTCCTTATTTACTTATTGTATTTGTACAATCTGCAAAGCATTGAAGTATAGCGAGCGACTTCTATGCACTTCGCAGTTTAATGTGCTTAGTATATTTTGTGATTGTAATGCATGGGATGATAGAGATTTATAAGGTGTATTAATATATTAATTATCTATGATGCATTATAGAAATATATTAATTATAAAAAAATTAAAAAATATAATTAAGTATCCAGAAGTATTTATAAATTACTTATCAATTGGTGGATCTAGAAATTAAATAAAAGTCATAATGATATATGAGTAGAAGATTGACTAGATGACCTAACTTTATTGACTTTAAATATACAATTATTTTAGAATAACACATGCATATGGCATGTTATATTTTGTAACAACCTGTGCACGCACTTTATTTTTTTGCATGTTCTAGACCCCTGAATTTTTTTAATAGGTTTTTGAGCGTTAGCTAAAATTGAAATATTTGATATAATTTTGACACTTAATCAATATTAAAAAATATTAATTGAAATATATAATAGCAGTACAATATCATACGTATGACAGGAAATCAAATTTTATATGAAATTTTTGTGTAAAATTCACACAAAATTATATGATTTATTTCTTTATTTTGTAATACACCAAAATACATCCTGATTTCCCAAAAAAGAAAAAATGATGGACGAGCTGATGTGATCGAACGCTAATGCTCTGACCACCTGCAAACCGTAGAGGTCGGCTAAGGATTCCTGTCGCCGATAGGACAACTAACAATGCATGGACGCAGCAACCAACAATCGGCCTTCTTCGAGAATTCGTAGTCTGCATGGGCGAATTTTGTTTACTCTTTTATTTTTTTAAACAATTTGCAAAAAGAGTTATCAGATTCTTTTTTATTTTTTAACAATCCACAGACATGATCGGTGGATTTCTTATTTACTTATTGTATTTGTACACTCTGCAAAGCATTGAAGTAGAGCGAGCAACTTCTATGCACTTCGCAGTTTAATGTGCTTAGTATATTTTGTGATTGTAATACATGGGATGATAGAGATTTATGAGGTTCATTAATATATTAATTATCTATGATGCATTATAGAAATTTATTAATTTTAAAAAAATTAAAAAATATAATTAAGTATCTAGAAGTATTTATAAATTACTTATCAATTGGTGGATCTAGAAATTAAATAAAAGTCATAATGATATATGAGTAGAAGATTGACTAGATGATCCAACTTTATTGACTTTAAATATATAATTATTTTAGAATAACACATGCATATGGCATGTTATATTTTGTAACAACCTTTGCATGCACTTTATTTTTTTGCATGTTCTAGACCCCTGAATTTTTTTAATAGGTTTTTGAGTGTTGGTTAATATTGAAATATTTGATATAATTTTGACACTTAATCAGTATTAAAAAATATTAATTGAAATATATAATAGCAGTACAATATCATACGTATGACAGGAAATCAAATTTTCTATGAAATTTTTGTGTAAAAAACTCACAAAATTACATGATTTATTTATTTATTTTGTAATACACCAAAATACATCCTGATTTCCCCAAAAAAAAAATGATGGACAAGCTGATGTGATCGAACGCTAATGCTCTGACCACCTGCAAACCGTAGAGGTCGGCTAAGGATTTCTGTCGCCGATAGGACAACTAACAATGCATGGACGCAGCAACCAACAATCGGCCTTCTTCGAGAATTCGTAGTCTGCATCGGCGAATTTTGTTTACTCTTTTGTTTTTTTGAACAATTTGCAAAAAGAGTTATCAGATTCTTTTTTATCTTTTAACAATCCACAGACATGATCGATGGATTTCTTATTTACTTATTGTATTTGTACAATCTGCAAAGCATTGAAGTGGAGCGAGCGACTTCTATGCACTTCGCAGTTTAACGTGCTTAGTATATTTTGCGATTGTAATACATGGGATGATAGAGATTTATAAGGTGTATTAATATATTAATTATCTATGATGCATTATAGAAATATATTAATTATAAAAAAATTAAAAAATATAATTAAGTATCCAGAAGTATTTATAAATTACTTATCAATTGGTGGATGTAGAAATTAAATAAAAGTCATAATGATATATGAGTAGAAGATTGACTAGATGACCTAACTTTATTGACTTTAAATATACAATTATTTTAGAATAACACATGCATATGGCATGTTATATTTTGTAACAACCTTTGCCCGCACTTTATTTTTTTGCATGTTCTAGACCCCTGAATTTTTTTAATAGTTTTTGAGCGTTAGCTAAAATTGAAATATTTGATATAATTTTGACACTTAATCAATATTAAAAAATATTAATTGAAATATATAATAGCAGTACAATATCATACGTATGACAGGAAATTAAATGTTATATGAAATTTTTGTGTAAAAATCACACAAAATTATATGATTTATTTATTTATTTTGTAATACACCAAAATACATCCTAATTTCACAAAAAAAAAAAATGATGGAGAAGCTGATGTGATCAAATGCTAATGCTCTGACCACCTGCAAGCCGTAGAGGTCGGCTAAGGATTCCTATCGCCGATAGGACAACTAACAATGCGTGCACGCAGCTACCAACAATCGGCCTTCTTTGAGAATTCGTAGTTTGCATCGGCGAATTTTGTTTACTCTTTTGCTTTTTTAAACAATTTACAAAAAGAGTTATCAGATTCTTTTTTATTTTTTAACAATCCACAGACATGATCGGTGGATTCCTTATTTACTTATTGTATTTTTACAATCTGCAAAGCATTGAAGTAGAGCGAGCGACTTCTATGCACTTCGCAGCTTAATGTGCTTAGTATATTTTGTGATTGTAACACATGGGATGATAAAGATTTATAAGGTGTATTAATATATTAATTATCTACGATGCATTATAGAAATATATTAATTTTAAAAAAATTAAAAAATATAATTAAGTATCTAGAAGTATTTATAAATTACTTATCAATTGGTGGATATAGAAATTAAATAAAAGTCATAATGATATATGAGTAGAAGATTGACTAGATGATCCAACTTTATTGACTTTAAATATATAATTATTTTAGAATAACACATGCATATGGCATGTTATATTTTGTAACAACCTTTGCACGCACTTTATTTTTTTGCATGTTCTAGACCCCTGAATTTTTTTAATAGGTTTTTGAGTGTTGGTTAATATTGAAATATTTGATATAATTTTGACACTTAATCAGTATTAAAAAATATTAATTGAAATATATAATAGCAGTACAATATCATACGTATGACAGGAAATCGAATTTTCTATGAAATTTTTGTGTAAAAATCTCACAAAATTACATGATTTATTTATTTATTTTGTAATACACCAAAATACATCCTGATTTCCCAAAAAAAAAAAATGATGGACAAGCTGATGTGATCGAACGCTAATGCTCTGACCACCTGCAAACCGTAGAGGTCGGCTAAGGATTCCTGTCGCCGATAGGACAACTAACAATGCATGGACGCAGCAACCAACAATCGGCCTTCTTCGAGAATTCGTAGTCTGCATCGGCGAATTTTGTTTACTCTTTTGTTTTTTTAAACAATTTGCAAAAAGAGTTATCGGATTCTTTTTTATTTTTTAACAATCCACAGACATGATCGATGGATTTCTTATTTACTTATTGTATTTGTACAATCTGCAAAGCATTGAAGTAGAGCGAGCGACTTCTATCCACTTCGCAGTTTAACGTGTTTAGTATATTTTGCGATTGTAATACATGGGATGATAGAGATTTATAAGGCGCATTAATATATTAATTATCTATGATGCATTATAGAAATATATTAATTTTAAAAAAATTAAAAAATATAATTAAGTATCTAGAAGTATTTATAAATTACTTATCAATTGGTGGATCTAGAAATTAAATAAAAGTCATAATGATATATGAGTAGAAGATTGACTAGATGAGCCAACTTTATTGACTTTAAATATACAATTATTTTAGAATAACACATGCATATGGCTTGTTATATTTTGTAACAACCTTTGCACGCACTTTATTTTTTTGCATGTTCTAAACCCCTGAATTTTTTTAATAGGTTTTTGAGTGTTGGTTAATATTGAAATATTTGATATAACTTTGACACTTAATCAATATTAAAAAATATTAATTGAAATATATAATAGCAGTACAATATCATACATAAGACAGGAAATCAAATTTTATATGAAGTTTTTGTGTAAAAATCTCACAAAATTATATGATTTTATTTATTTATTTTGTAATGCACCAAAATACATCATGATTTCCCAAAAAAAAAAATGATGCACGAGCTGATGTGATCGAACGCTAATGCTCTGACCACCTGCAAACCGTAGAGGTCGGCTAAGGATTCCTATTGCCGATAGGACAACTAACAATGCATGGACGCAGCAACCAACAATCGGCCTTCTTCGAGAATTCGTAGTCTGCATCGGTGAATTTTGTTTACTCTTTTGTTTTTTTAAACAATTTGCAAAAAGAGTTATCAGATTCTTTTTTATTTTTTAACAATCCATAGACATGATCGATGGATTCCTTTTTTACTTATTGTATTTGTACAATCTGCAAAGCATTGAAGTAGAGCGAGCGACTTCTATGCACTTCGCAGTTTAATGTGCTTAGGATATTTTGTGATTGTAATACATGGGATGATAGAGATTTATAAGATGTATTAATATATTAATTATCTATGATGCATTATAGAAATATATTAATTTTAAAAAAGTTAAAAAATATAATTAAGTGTCTAGAAGTATTTATAAATTACTTATCAATTGGTGGATCTAGAAATTAAATAAAAGTCATAATGATATATGAGTAGAAGATTGACTAGATGAGCCAACTTTATTGACTTTAAATATACAATTATTTTAGAATAACGCATGCATATGGCATGTTATATTTTGTAACAACCTTTGCACGCACTTTATTTTTTTGCATGTTCTAGACCCCTGAATTTTTTGATAGGTTTTTGAGTGTTGGTTAATATTGAAATATTTGATATAATTTTGACACTCAATCAGTATTAAAAAATATTAATTGAAATATATAATAGCAGTACAATATCATACGTATGACAGGAAATGAAATTTTATATGAAATTTTTATGTAAAAATCTCACAAAATTATATGATTTATTTATTTATTTTGTAATACACCAAAATATATCCTGATTTCCCAAAAAAAAAAAAATGATGGACGAGCTGATTTGATCGAACGCTAATGCTCTGACCACCTGCAAATCGTAGAGGTCGGCTAAGGATTCCTGTCGCCGATAGGACAACTAACAATGCATGGACGCAGCAACCAACAATCGGCCTTCTTCGAGAATTCGTAGTCTGCATCGGCGAATTTTGTTTACTCTTTTGTTTTTTTAAACAATTTGCAAAAAGATTTATCAGATTCTTTTTTATTTTTTAACAATCCACATACATGATCGGTAGATTCCTTATTTACTTATTGTATTTGTACAATCTGCAAAGCATTGAAGTAGAGCGAGCGACTTCTATGCACTTCGCAGTTTAATGTGCTTAGTATATTTTGTGATTGTAATACATGGGATGATAGAGATTTATAAGGTGTATTAATATATTAATTATCTATGATGCATTATAAGAATATATTAATTTTAAAAAAATTAAAAAATATAATTAAATATATTTTAGAAATTAATTTTTATGTATTGATAGTATAAAATTTTATTGACAAAGTAAAATTACACTGATAAAATTTTTATAACTTTTAGAAATTAATTTTTATACATTAGTAATGTAAAATTATACTGATAATATAAAATAATTTTACACTATCAATATGAAATTACACTGATAGAATAAAATTACCGTGATAAAATTTTTTTATTACACTAATAGTGTAAAATTATTTTATATCATCAATATAATTTTACACTGTCAGTGTATGATAATTAATTTTTAAAATATATTTAATTATATCTTTAAATTTTCTTAATATTAAATATTATTACAGTGAATCGTAGGTGGTTGATGTATTGATACACCCACAATCTCACCATCAGTTTACAAGGTGCATCACGCTCCTTGACTAACAAAATGCACCATGGAACGCGCATGTAGTAGATCCTAAATAAATCACGTACCATTGTAAATTTTGCAAAAAAAAAAACCCATGTCCATGTAAATCTTCCATCAAAATGCCATGTCTTAAAAAATCATCCGCTTTCCTTATTAAAAAAAAAGATATTAATTTTGATGTACTATTATTATAAAAAAATTTATATTATTATCTAATTATATATTTGAGTTAAGTACCATTTTAGTTTCTGAAGTTATGTGCTTGTGTCACTTTAGTCTTTGATATTTTGAAATTAACTTTTTAGTTTCTGAAGTTACATTCTATCGGTCACTTTAGCCCTTGGTTAGTTAACTGTCAATCAACTGTTACAATTTTGCTGATATGTCACATTAAGTGTCACGTTAGTATGCCACATGCCATGCCACATGACATAAACATCTGACGTAGCATGCCATGTGGCATAACCCTTTGACGTGGCATGTCATATGGCATGCTGACGTGTCATCAATTTAAATTGGTTCAAATTAATCCTTGAAATTTTTTAAATGTGTCAAATTAATCTTTGAAATTTCTAAATGTATCAAATTAGTTCCTCAAAATTTTAAAATGTGTCAAAATAGTTCAAAATTCTTAAATTTCTCCTCTTCTCCTTCACAAGCTCTAAATCTTTAATCTTCCTTAAACAGACTAATTTCTTTCCTATTTTTACACCTTACCTAAACTAGATTCTCTCCACATAGAAGTTTGTGCATCTTATTAAAGTGATAAGTAAATTTAAATAGATTAAGTTTGGTAAATTACAAAATTATTGACAATTATTAAATTCAAACTTAACATTTAAATAGATTTGATTAACATTCTAAATATTTATTTAATCCCATTTAATTTAAGATTTAAAGTTTATGATTAACTAATTCAAAATTCAAAATAATTTATAATTAAAAGTTTTCTAAAACACGTCACTAGAAAATGATGAATGATTTGGTAATTAAATGAGATCATAATTTAAAACTTCAATGCAATCGATGTATCAATTTTTTTTTCTAAAACTACAATTTTAAAGAATGATTATTTTTTCAGAACAACTATTTTCAAACATACACTTAATTGATACATTTGTCATAAAAAGCTCCATCAATGTGGCCTAGTCAAAATCGAAATCAACTTTTTTCTTTTTCTTATTTTTTAAAATTAAAAAACTAGAATTTAAGATTAAAAAAAAAACTTAACCTAATTTTACCGTAAAGAATATGTTCAAATTCATTAAGTGCTTATCTATATAAGTATTTATAAATAACTAATTATTAAGGTAATAACGAATTAAACTCAACTTATAAAAAGTATGAGTAAAAGTTCAATCAAGTGAATCAACTCTTAGTGAGTGAATGATGGCTAATTAATCCATTTGTAGACAATAACTCTACATGTTAAATATTTTGAATATTTAAAACAAATTAGTATTTTATTACTTTTACCTTTATAATCTATCTTTTATTAATTTTTATTAAAAATTAATATTTCATTTATGTAATTTTTTATAAAACATGTTAAATTTATATTTTTTACATAATTACACATATAAGTATTCGTTAAGTCTAGAAGCATTATTGGATCTTGAATTAGGATGAGTTATATTAAAATTATTTATTGTATTTCATTATTTTATTTCTATATATTTTCTTCATATTATTCTATATGGGAAAGATCTCGTCTAGGTATGGTATGAAAATGGGAAAGAAATTAGTGGATTTAAGGAAGATTAAAAATTTAGAACTTGTGAAGGAGAAGAGGAGAAATTTAAGAGTTTTGAACTATTTTGACATATTTTAAAAGTTTCATGGACTAATTTAACATATTTAGAAATTTCAGGGACTAATTTGATATATTTTAAAAATTTTAGGGACTAATTTGAACCAATTTAAATTGATGCCACATTAGTATGCCACTTTAGAGGGTTATGCCACATGGCATGCCACGTTAGAGGTTGGCATAATGTTTCACCATATGGTATGCCACGTTAGATATTTATGCCACGTGGCATGGCATGTGGTTTGCTGACGTATCACTTAATGTGACACATTAGCAAAATCGTAATAATTGACTAACGGTTGACTAATCAGGGACTAAAATGACCAACGAAATACAATTTCATGGACTAAAAAATTAATTTCAAAATGTCAAAGACTAAAGTGACGTACACACATAACTTCAGGGACTAAAGTGGTACTTAACCCTACATATTTTTATTTTAAGACTTTTGCTGATGTGTCTAAGTCATCCAATTGCTTATGTAGTTTTAGGAGGATATACTGTTATCCTACTATATACTTTCTATAATGCTTAAGTGAGTCAAATATTTTTGTTAATATAATAATATATGATTGAATATTCATATAAAATTTTTATACATTGATAATGCATCAAAATTAAATTTGCAAAAAATTATATAATTTTTCTTTTATATTTTTTTAAATTCCATGCAACTTTAATTTTTGCCTCTGAAAAAAATTGGTAATTTTAAATTAAAAAATAAAAATTTATGATAATAAATAGAAGTTAATTATTTTAAAATTATTATATTTTTATTAAATTAATCCTACAAAATAATTATTATATAATATAAATAATTATTTTATATTTTTTATAATTTTATTATATAAAAATAATTTTTTTATATTTTTTATATTAAATAAATTATCTTAAAATTATTTTTTATTTAAAATATATAAATATAAATTAATTATCATATAAATAATTATATAAAAATTAATTATACAAATAAACAATTATTGTTTTAACCTTGCAGCTTTCTTGAACAGAGACTATATACGATGACGTTTATCCGTGTCGGCAAAATGAAACTTCCTTGAAGAAGCATCAACGTTGAAGAAACAAGGGTTTAAATTTCCATAGATAGGGTTTCTTCCCTATTCCAATTTCTTTTTCATCAGAGTCCCAAAATTTTCCGATACGTTCAGCGAATTCAAGCAATCACGAACCTCGATTTCGTGTTTCAGCCATGGCGTTGGAGAACTCAGAAGATGGGTTGAAGAAGCTCGAGTATTTGTCTCTGGTTTCGAAGGTGTGCACCGAGTTGGAGTCTCACACTGGAACCGGCGACAAGGTACTTGCCGAGTTCATCACCGAGTTGGGTCGATCGTCCGAGAACGTGGAAGAGTTCGACGCGAAATTGAAGGAGAACGGTGCAGAAATGCCCGATTACTTTGTTCGCACGCTCCTCACGATAATCCACGCCATTCTCCCTCCGAAGAAGGGTTCTGGTAACAACGACAAGGGTTCGAAGCAAGACGGTGCTGCTTCGAATACGAAGTTCACGGCACTGGCTATCGCGGATGATAGGGAAAGGGTTAAGGTGCTGCAGAAGGAGATTGAAGCTGAAGCCAGAGAGAAACACGGTGTTGACAGAGACAGAGAAAGAGAAAGGAATGGTGAAGATGGATACAGAGAAAGAGAAAGAGACAGAGATAGAAGAGACAGAAGAGAAAGACGGGACAGGTATGATAAATATGATAGAGATAGAGATAGAAACAGAGATAGAGATAGAGATAGAGATTATGAAGATGATGATGAAAGAAGGGATCGTAGAAGGGGAAGGGATGGAGAGAGTGATAGGGATAGGGATAGATATGAGAGGCGTAGGAGAGATGGGTATGAAGAGAATGGTGGTTATGGTGAGGAAGATGGTGAGAAGAGAGGTAGGAAGGATTCAAGGCATGGTGGGGGTGGTGAAATTGAGTTGTATAAGGTTTATAAAGGAAGGGTTTCGAGGGTGATGGATACGGGGTGTTTTGTTCAGTTGGATGATTTTAGAGGGAAGGAGGGGTTGGTGCATGTCTCGCAGATTGCGACGCGGAGGATTACTAATGCGAAGGATGTGGTGAAGCGGGATCAGGAGGTTTTCGTGAAGGTTATATCTGTTTCTGGTCAGAAGTTGAGCTTGTCAATGAGGGATGTTGATCAGCATACTGGCAAGGATCTTCTTCCCTTGAAGAAGAGCTCGGAGGATGATGCATTTCGGATGAATCCGCAGGATTCGAAGGATGGGCCGGTTGCCAGGACGGGTCTTTCGGGTATCAGGATTGTGGAGGAGGATGATGTGGGCTCTTCACGTAGGCCTTTGAAGAGGATGAGCTCTCCGGAGAGATGGGAGGCAAAGCAGTTGATTGCTTCGGGTGTTATGAGTGTTTCGGAGTACCCGACTTATGATGAGGAGGGAGATGGGCTGCTGTACCAGGAGGAAGGTGCTGAGGAAGAGCTTGAGATTGAGTTGAATGAGGATGAACCTGCATTCTTGCAAGGGCAGAGCAGGTATTCGATGGATATGTCTCCTGTTAAGATTTTTAAAAACCCAGAAGGTTCTCTGGGTCGTGCTGCTGCACTCCAGTCTGCACTTATAAAGGAGCGTAGAGAAGTACGAGAACAACAGCAGCGCACCATGCTCGATTCAATTCCAAAGGATCTCAATCGTCCTTGGGAAGACCCTATGCCAGAGAGTGGTGAAAGGCATCTTGCCCAGGAGCTTAGGGGTGTTGGCTTATCAGCTTATGATATGCCAGAGTGGAAGAAGGATGCTTATGGGAAGACCATTACTTTTGGGCAAAGGTCAAAGCTTTCTATTCAGGAACAGAGGCAGAGTTTGCCAATTTACAAGTTGAAAAAAGAATTGATTCAGGCTGTCCATGATAATCAGGTGTTGGTGGTGATTGGTGAAACAGGTTCAGGGAAAACTACTCAGGTCACACAGTATCTTGCTGAAGCAGGTTACACCACAAAAGGTAAAATTGGTTGTACTCAACCACGTAGGGTGGCTGCAATGTCAGTTGCAAAGAGAGTGGCAGAAGAGTTTGGATGTCGGTTGGGAGAGGAAGTCGGTTATGCCATTCGGTTTGAGGATTGTACTGGACCAGATACTGTAATCAAGTACATGACAGATGGTATGCTTCTTAGGGAAATACTGGTTGATGAAAATTTGTCACAGTATTCGGTCATAATGCTTGATGAAGCCCATGAAAGGACCATTCATACTGATGTTCTTTTTGGACTACTGAAGCAGCTAGTGAAGCGTAGGCCTGAGTTGCGATTGATCGTCACATCTGCTACTCTGGATGCTGAGAAATTCTCAGGATATTTCTTTAACTGTAACATCTTTACGATTCCTGGGAGAACTTTCCCTGTGGAGATTCTTTATACCAAGCAGCCAGAAAGTGATTACTTGGATGCAGCTTTAATCACTGTCCTACAGATCCACTTGACGGAACCTGAAGGAGACATTCTTCTCTTCTTAACTGGTCAAGAGGAGATTGATTTTGCTTGTCAATCTCTCTACGAGAGAATGAAGGGATTAGGTAAAAATGTTCCAGAACTGATAATATTACCTGTTTATAGTGCCCTTCCTAGTGAAATGCAATCTAGGATATTTGAACCTGCTCCTCCTGGGAAAAGGAAAGTGGTTGTGGCTACTAACATTGCTGAGGCTTCTTTGACCATTGATGGGATATTTTATGTTATTGATCCTGGATTTGCGAAGCAAAATGTTTATAACCCAAAGCAAGGTCTTGACTCTTTGGTGATAACACCAATTTCACAAGCATCAGCCAAACAAAGAGCTGGACGTGCGGGGCGTACTGGACCTGGGAAGTGCTATCGCCTCTATACTGAGAGTGCATATAGGAATGAGATGTCTCCTACTACAATTCCTGAGATTCAGAGGATAAATCTTGGGATGACAACTCTTAGTATGAAAGCTATGGGAATAAATGACCTTCTGTCCTTTGATTTTATGGATCCTCCATCACCCCAAGCTCTTATTTCTGCCATGGAACAGCTTTACAGTCTTGGAGCATTGGATGAAGAGGGCCTTTTAACCAAACTGGGGAGGAAAATGGCAGAATTTCCTTTGGATCCACCATTGTCTAAAATGTTACTTGCCAGTGTAGACCTTGGATGCAGTGATGAGATATTGACTATAATTGCCATGATTCAGACTGGCAATATTTTTTACAGGCCGAGGGAAAAGCAAGCCCAAGCAGATCAGAAGAGGGCAAAGTTTTTTCAGCCTGAGGGTGACCATCTTACACTGCTTGCTGTTTATGAGGCTTGGAAAGCTAAGAATTTTTCGGGGCCCTGGTGTTTTGAGAACTTTGTTCAATCTCGATCATTGAGAAGAGCTCAGGATGTCAGGAAACAGCTTCTCACCATCATGGATAAGTATGATATCTATCTAATCCTTCTTAATATTTTATTTGCTTTGATTTTTTTTCTCCTGTGTTCTACATTTATTTTTTCAGTTCTATGCATCCATATTGCACAAAGTTGTTAAGGTTCCCTATGTTTTTAGAAATGTACTTGTTTTTTAATATAGTGAAATTCTTAGGGTACACCCAAGTATGTCAGTATTGGGCTTCTTGTTGCCATTATTGTAACCAGCACTTTGCTTTGGCTTGTTGTTATTATGCTGACATTTGTCCCCTGCATTATTATTTTACTAGTCAGATTGAATTGTATTCTAATTTATCATCACTGATATGCAGGTACAAATTGGATGTTGTAAGTGCTGGAAAAAACTTCACCAAGATCAGGAAGGCTATCACTGCAGGATTCTTTTTCCATGCAGCAAGAAAGGACCCACAGGAAGGCTACAGAACCCTAGTTGAGAACCAACCTGTATATATCCATCCAAGTTCAGCATTGTTCCAGAGACAGCCAGACTGGGTCATCTACCATGAACTTGTGATGACAACTAAGGAATATATGCGTGAGGTCACTGTCATAGACCCCAAATGGCTTGTTGAATTGGCACCAAGATTCTTCAAGGTGGCAGATCCTACAAAGATGAGCAAGCGAAAGCGTCAAGAGCGTATAGAACCACTTTATGATAGATACCACGAGCCAAATTCATGGCGTTTGAGTAAACGCCGTGCTTGATATGTAATTCAACTGCTTCCTCGTAATACAATGTCTTCCTTAAAGTTTCATGTTGCATTTTGTTTTAAAATGTAAATTTTCTCCCTAGTCCTTACATGATGATCCAGGTGGAAATTTTGACATATTTTCATTTCTGTTACTAAGAAAATGGTGATATAGACATAATTTTTTTATGCTATTGTATTTATTTTGGCTGACCATTGGTTAAGTTTTTATTGTTGCTGATTGTCTGATTTTCCAGCAGGGCTTCCCATTGGTGGGAAAGTAGGTTTGGTACAAAATCCTTCATATCATAGTATTTGGAGCTTTTTTGCATACTGGCATTATCTGTTGCTTCAAGAATTATGTAATTGCTATTAAATGTAGGCAGAAGTTCTGATCTATGTTGTACAATCTTTCTGACTGACATTTCAATGGTGAGAAAGCTGGATTTGGGGTCAAGCAAAGAGTTACTAAGTTAATTTACCGTTGGAGGTTTGTATGGGCTAGATTTACACTACATTAAGTCCTTATTATTTTGTGAGTTTGCTTCGTGCTTTGTTCATAACAATTCAAGACCATTCTCTTTGACGATGAACTGGCTTGTTGAATTATATGCCTTATCACCTTACCTTGCAGTTATCCTGTCTGTTCACTTTTCTGATATATCAGGTTCAACAATAATTGTGAGACTTATTGCATCACATTATAGTGTGTCAACTGTATTACCAAAAATAAAAGAGCAATATGTACCAGCAGGTGTCTGCAGTGAGAGATCCAGTAGCAAAAGTGGAATGGAAAAGTAGAAATCTCATGATTATACTTGAGGCATTGATGACATCTTAGTGATATTAATTGTTTGCACTCAATCAGTTTTTTTGGTTAGAGTCAGTTTGTTGTATGTTTAAACCAAAATCGTGTGTTGATTTGTACACATTTTGTTACGTCAATCTGTTCAATTTGCATCCAACTTCTGACCAATGTTCAAAGCAATCCTGATTGCTTGCCTCTTGATGTTGGGAGATTGTGGAGTTGTGTATGGACTGGATTCAGCAGTATATTAGTGTGTTAGTATGTTATGCTCTGTATGCTGAAGCAAATGGTTTGCATTATGTGTCAACCATGGTGTATCTTTGTTTTGAATTTCCACAGATACAGGCATTTGAGCAAGCAATTGCAGACTATCCCTTGCGTTCCCCTGGTCTTACTCTTGCATCAAGATCCTTACAAATGCTGTTGAAGCAGTTTTGATGCCTTTGACAGCAATTTAATTTAAAAAATTTGGAAGGTATTTTTGCTTGCTATAATCTCTATTTCTCTTTAGTTATCCTTAGAGTGATTGAAGGCAACTTTTTGTTCACTGTTTCTGGGGTAATGTGTTAAAGATCTGTTGAGAGTTGGAAAGATGATAGCTTAATTAATATTGGGCAGATGCTGATTCTATACATATGAGAATATAGAGAAAACTCAGCTCCTGCAAGCTTTTAGCTAGCGTGAAGTTGTTTACCTCATTATTTTTTTTTTCCCGATAAATTCCTATGAAACAGCCTCAACTCACAGAATACAAGTGAGGAGCATAAAAAGTGTTGAATACATCAGACATAAGTCAAATGACCCCAAGGGCCAAACCATATCAGATCTGCCCTGCTGCAAATGTAAGCAAAGCACACTCCTACTGCTACATGGTATTAAGACCTGCATAGAGTACACCTAATTAGCACCATAAAAGCAAACACGCTGTACAAATAGGCTTTCCTCAATGCGGAGACATCAAGATGAAGACCAGCATCCTTATCAGCATATCTGTCCACACTATCAGCATTCTTTCTCCAACAATATTGATCTGCGACATTAAAATTCTGCAGCAGCTTGAACTTTAGCAACTTCAGCAACATTTTCTGCATTTATATCACTGATAATTCTTGACTTTTTTGACTGGCACGACAGGAAAGCATTGTTATGCATAGATCTAGAATTAAATCTATCCACCTTAGCATACTCATCTATCCACATAGTTGCTTTATTAGATCAATAAAAGCTTCCCAATTCACAGACACATTTTCAAAAATAATATCATTTCTATATACCCAAATTGACCAAATTACTGAAAAAAGAAGAATGCTCCATTGTTTTCTGTGTTTCCCCAGGGAACAAGCTCCCAACATCATGTTCGTGTTATTTGGAATCACCCATGAGAGACCACCCCCCTTTAAACACACCATACTTTCCAAGAAGAAAAGGACAATATTTAGGTAATGTGTGATTTTTAGGTTAAAATGCAAAAAACTCTCAAAACTTAGCTAATGTATGATTTGCTCTGTGTTTTAAAAAGGGTTTAAAAAACAGCCGCTTCTAGAACTTCATTAAGTGTGCCAAAAAAAAAAAAAGAACCTTGAACTAGACTAAATGGGCACAAAACTTTATCAATTCATAATATATCCACTGTGGTAATGGAAACCGTTGTGTACTTCACATGATCATTTGATACCACCATGAACTCGAGTCTTGAGCAGCAATTAAATCATTCATTTACAGTCTTTGCGTTGACAATTTCATGCTTGTGTACAGTTATGTATTGGTTTTGATTCGGACGAAATTTAACATTAGATTTCCTTTTTTTTCTTTTCGGGGACATAGATTTCTTTTTTATTGCTAACGTTGGTTTCTAATCCAACATTGAGGTTTTAGTGGTTTCAGCTTCTAAGTCATGTGAAGTGCACGTGATATTTTTCTGATGACAAAGTGGACGTTTGGTGAACTGCGGCATTTTGTTTTCCCGCATATTTAGTGAGGTTTGATTATTATTATTATTATTATTATTATTATTATTATTTTTTGACACATTTTAAAACTTAGACGATAAATTCCTCATCAACTTAAATCCAGGGGAATTTGTTTGCATTTCACCCATATTTTTATTTATTGTTAAATGCCCACTGAGTAGTTATTTTTATGCAGGTCTTGTAGGGAAAATGCTTTTAGTATGGTGGATCCTTTCAAACAAGGTACGGCTAGCCAGGTTTACATAGTTCAACGAGGTATAACACAGTTTTGCACTATCCGTTTGCTTCACTAGAGTATCGTGAGTTGGATGCTGAATCTCGTGTAGATAATGCAGTTTTACACTATGCCTTGCATTAGACAAGTGGTGTGTGCATAATCTAATTCATCAAGAAGAAAAAAGGAAAGTAAAAATGAACGGTGTTAGATGGGTATTCGTGAGGTATCTAGTTATGTGAAATATAGAATTCATAATCATCATTGCTCGGATTATACACTATAGGTTAGGCTTGAATTTCAGTTGGAACACATCACTACCCTGGAAATGCTGTTGGAGATTTACCGGATGCAACACAAGTAAGGGATAATATAACTATTGGATTTTATAAAATTTGTATCTATCTACAAAAGGATGGTTCTGTTACAAGAGGATTCAAATTTTCTGTTACAAGAGGATTCAAATTCCATACTGGATTTGACAGAGGTTTATGGGAATATGTCACTGTTAAGATGTTTTTAGAAGAAAACATTGTGGTAAAGGCAATGTACGATATGGAAAAAAAGATATGGCAGTGAATTGAGGTGTCAAATCTTTTTAAGCTGTAAATAGAGGGTGCCCAATCGCCTTGGACAATATTCATAACCTGACTTGAGTGATGGGTATTTTTGTTTACTCTTAAAAGATTTTTCCATATAGGTTTGAAAATTCTCAACCAGTTCTATAGAATATTGTATTTCTTTTGGTACACTTCCATCCAAATGCATTATAGTCTTTGTTTGTGGACTTGTTTTTGTCACGGTTGACTCGTGGTCTTTGGTTGACTACAAGACCCTTGTCCTAAGCAGAAATTTAGGGTAATGGGTTTCAATTACCGCATTTTCTGTTTTTCGAGTCTTTTGAATTGTAGTTTCTTGGGTGGTTGCTTGCCTCTTGATCCATCTTTCAATTTTAGAACGTGGAGTTTTTTTTTTTTAAACCAAAAACACTATTTTTGGTGTGTAATTTCGTTTATGTATGTCTTCAAAATCACTGTGAATTATTAACACCCTGGCGGAAAAATTACAGATTAACATTGAAGACTTACAGGTAAAAGTGTCATGCGCTCAAAATTGCTCAGACAAAGAAGTTGGACTTTACCGGAAACCCTAAGAAATAATAATAATAATAATAATAAATAAATAATAAAGAAGAAGAAGAACAAGAAAAATAATAACAATAATAATAATAATAATAACATAGGCTCTCGAATGCATCAAAAGAGGAGGATCAAGATCGCAAAACAAAATGTCACTGACAAGGAAAGTACGTAAGTTAATCTTTCAAATATAAAGTAAATGGAAAAAACGACTAGCAAGATCAGTTTTAAATGCATGTAGCATTTCTAGCCCATTTTACCTACTTTCTGATTCGTATTGATATTGGTACGACAATCAACAACAGCTAATTTCCTCAAATGACAACGACTAGCATTCAATCATGCCAAGGCAGTTTTTATTTTCCTTGATAAAGAGTACTTGGGTGTAAAGGGTTCCTTGAATAATTTATATTTCATGTTACAACCCAATATATATATATATATATATATATATATATATATATATATATATATATATATATATATATGTGCGCGCGCGCGTGTGTGTGGGTGTTTCAAATTAAGGTAATTCATTTTAAAACGAAAAGCTGTACTTGCTACAGGACTGCATTGGAGCGCATTACTTTTAGTTTCGATTTAATATTTTAGATAACTTTTCATGAAAATAATGTGTAAATAAGTGATTCTCTTTACCGAGGCGTCACGTTTGACGATAAGCTTTTGACTTTTCGTCACATTTTTGCGTTGGTTTATTTCTTTCGCGTGTGGTGCTGGTTATCTATCGCATTAACACTCCCCAAAGTAATTTATCAAAGAACATCAAACCTAAATGCCATACTTCATTTCATTTGATATTCAATGTAAAACATATCTTAAATTGTTTATTGTTTAGTTGAAAAGAGATCAACACAAAAAAAAAATTTGAAAAAACATAATTTTTTCATTAAACAAAATCGGAAGTTGTTTTTGCAGAATAAATTATATATCAAAAACTACTAAGCTAAAATAATGAATGAAATATAAAATCAAAAGTGAAATGAAATATCATTTTTAAAAACATATAGAAATTAGAAATTTATTTTAACATAATATTTGCAAAAAACCGTGAATGATCATTCGTTGCCACCTTTTTTCAATAAATAAAAAAGAAGGCCTCTTCCACAAAACACCAAAAAAGAAAAAAGAAGGCCTCTACTAATGCTACCTATTCTGCATAGCTTAATCAAATAGACAGCCAATATCTCCATACTAATTAGTTAGAATTGACCACTAATTAATTAAATTGGACCACAACATTATTCAAGAGACAAACTTTTTTTAGACTCAGGCTTCTACATATCATTTGAACACTTGGTGTGATGACACAGCAAGCTAATTAATAATGAATGTAAATTTTTTTCACTAAACTTACTAATAAAATAAATGAAATTTTTATTTATTAACCCACAATTTTTGTAATGCTCTACAAATAGATCAACAGTAACATAATTAAAATTTTTAATTATTAAGACATGACTTCTTATGTGTTAAAATGATGTCTAAAATAATAAGTAGATATAACATTATTCTATTTATAACTTTAAAATTTATTTACTTAAAGAACTGATATATTTTATTTCTTCATAAACAATTGCAAGTTGATTATAGATCTCCCTAATCTTTGTGCAGAAAAACAATTAGTAAGGCACTGCTCTTTTCTCTCTCCATTGCGACATTATTACACACAAGACACAATAGTAACAAGGGAAAATGTAACATGTGCAACCGACAAGGTTCCATGTAGATTTGGTTGTCTTTGAAAACTCCTCTTTCTGAATCTTACCACTTCATCACTTGCACTTGCCACACTTCAAATCTCACTCTTCTTACTGAGTCAGTGATTCTCATCACTAGAGAATAACCAAGATGGGTTCTGTTTCCCTGAAAATAGGTGATGGAACTGCTAGATTCAAAAAAGCAACGCTATGTTCTTCAGCTGTGAACTTAGTTATGATATTCTCAGTTATCACCACAAACCTTTTTGCGCTCTATGCTTTCACTTCTTCCCCAAAACACAACCAGCTACTTCACCACAACAAGAACATCTCCATCATCTCAGAACAAGTCTCTCTCATACTGAGAGAGATCGATGTGTCTCAGAAGAAACTGGCCCAGATGGAGAAAGAGCTTCTTGGCTATGAAAGCATTGATCTTTCAAGACCCAACATTGCAAATGAGCTCAAGCTCTTCCTTCAGCGCCACCAGCTCCCTCTAGGCAAAGATTCAAGAACTGGGATCACGGAGATGGTGCCATCTGTTGGCCACACCTGTGAGCAATCTTCAGACTTGTTGTCTCAGTACATGGGCTACAAGGTTTTTGGACATTGCCCTGATGATTGGAGTGTGGCACAGAAGCTCATCTTGAAAGGGTGTGAGCCTTTACCAAGGAGGAGGTGTTTTGCCAGGACTGTTTCCAAGGTAGGCCTTCACCCTTTTCCCAATTCTCTTTGGAAACCTGTTGGTAACAAGACAGTGAACTGGAGTGGCCTCAGTTGCAAGAGTTTTGAGTGTTTGAATGGTAAGAAGTTGAGTAGAGAGTGCATTGGTTGCTTTGATTTGGTTAATGGCCATGAGAGTCAAAGGTTTGTGAAGGCTAAAAGTAAGAATGATTTTCTTCTTGATGATGTTTTAGCCTTGGGAAGTGGAGGGATTAGAATTGGGTTTGATATTGGTGGTGGTTCTGGATCCTTTGCAGCTAGAATGGCTGAGAGGAATGTTACCGTGATTACTAGCACTCTCAATGTTGATGCACCATTCAGTGAGTTAATTGCTGCAAGAGGGCTTTTCCCTCTTTACTTGAGCTTAGATCATAGGTTCCCGTTCTATGACAATGTGTTTGATTTGAATCATGCTTCAAGTGCCTTGGATGTTGGAGGGAAGCCAGAAAAATTGGAGTTTTTGATGTTTGACATTGATAGAGTTTTGAGGGCTGGTGGTTTGTTTTGGCTTGATAACTTCTATTGTGCCAATGAAGAGAAGAAACAAGCTTTGACTCGGTTGATTGAGAGGTTTGGTTACAAGAAATTGAAATGGGTTGTGGGAGAGAAGGTTGATAGTGTTGGATCAGGCAAAGCTGAAGTTGTGTTATCTGCTGTGCTTCAGAAACCTGTTAGGGCCTAATGCTAAGGGTTAGGGCCTTATACAAAGCGAATAGAAAGAAGTAAGAATAGTATTGAATCTTAACTCTGCTATATCTATTTCGCACGTAAGTTGTGTGACTGAATTGCTTCTAATGTCATCAAATACCATTTGAAGTGGAATAAATACTTGGATTGTTTCTTTACCAATTGTAAACCAGCTTTTTGAGGTGATATATTTTGTATTTTTAGTTCTGTTCTATATCTTATTCTGTATTTGGATACTAGCTGTTTTGTAGTTGGTAAATTATTAGCAAATCAGCAAATGGAAAGTGACATATTTTTCAAACTTGCAAAGTCAACTAAGTCTTTATATTTTATAATTGGAATTTTACTTTGTTGAATGCGATGGGTTCAGTCATATGTTTGTGTATATTTGATGGTCCATTGCTAGGTACCTAAGTATGCTTACTTGGGAAAATACTTGATCCGGGGTTTGATCTCTAGGCACCAAACAAAAATGTGATCATTCATTCACTTCCATATCCATCTTGTTATTGATCCTACTCGGTGGCCTATACCAAGATTCTAATAAGTCAGTTGCCTGTCTTGTAATGGATGGTACCTTATGCATAAGTCATGAACATGTGAAGTACTGAGGCCTGCATCTGATTTTTGTAATTTTGTCAAAATCTTTGACTTACATAATTGCTGAAAGACATGAGCAATCATGATTTTAGATACATTCTTTCTTATAGGGTTTTGACTTTTGATACTCTTATGAAACTGCTATGTCCTGATATACACACTTTATAATTCTGAATTCAACCATTGCCATTTCATTGTTTACAGTGACTTGAAAAAAGTTCTTTAAATCCCTACTGAAAAGTAGTAACCGCGTTTACTCACAAGGATGTATTTGGGCTTCCAACCCAAAAGGGGGAGCCCAGAAGGGTTTACTCAGAAGCACAATTTTTGTTTGCAGCATCCATATCATATTCTTTGATACCTGATTTATTCAGCACCAAGCCCAATTTGCTGGCAAAAATAAGCCTAAAATCTTGACTGCTTAGGCAAAAAAATTAGTATGTTTAAAAAATTATAGCAGGTTGAGACTCTCACTGGACTTTTCCTTATCTGATTACAACTTTTATGTTGATGTTATGATGTAGTTTGTCTCTTGTTGTATGTCTTTGATCAGTATCTTTGTCACTAATGTAAAGCATGAATTCACTATGTATAGTATCTTAAACCAGATATGTATCTGTAATTATTACATGAGTAACTTGAAGTTTAAGCTAACTATTTATTTATAATAATAACTCGAGCACCTTTATTGTGGTATGCTTGATCGCTTGGGTAAGTATCAGTATTGTCTTCTGTGTCCTCATGAACATGGCAGTTGAGATGAATTATGTCAGTGTGTGCTTGCTGAGTAAACTGTCCATTACTTTTCCTTCATTAAACTATTTAATGGCACGCATGTACAGTTGCAGCTTTACATAGTCACCAACATCGTGTCCCTAGAATTTTTCTTTATGGTGCCTCCAAGATGCATTAGCCTTTGATTGCTGCTATCAGCATTTTCTTGGCAAATAGCTATGGCTAACAGCGTGCACCCCATTAATCATCTCATGAAGCAAATACTATTGATGCCAATGTAAGAAGTGAAGAAGTTTTGAATCAAACACTAGTTAGAACTCAACTATAAGTCATATCGGAGAGTTTATTATATAAAGATGGTAGTTACAAAAATAACTTATTAGATGATAATGATGATTATAATAATAATATAAAAAATAAATTTACATATAAACAGAGACAAACTTGCAACTAATAGAATAGAACAAACTAAATCTATATGTTAAAAGAACTGTTATCCTTGCCATATCTGGGAGTCTCAAAATACTAGTTAGGCCATCAAACTTAATCAACCTTCTTATACGGTTATATATCCAAGGCTTAAATTTAAAAATGCACCCAGATGGACCCAGTATTGATCCTACCAATGTAACCAGTGATGATTATTTGGTCATTTATTTATTATTATGGGAACTCGGAGCTGGATTGCTTCGAATGATGTTATTTTGTTTGGGAAAAAAGAGAAGGGGAAAAAATAAACCAAAAAAAAAGGAAAATAAAGAGATGATGCACCAATTTCCATGTTGTATGTTGTTAGTTTTAAACCAACTGGCATGGAAAATAAGACCTGTTAGGAGAAGATTTTCAAAATTAGTACTTTTTTAGAAGTAGAAGCAGAAACAACTTCCTACATGCTTTAATTTTTCTTTTTAAAAAAAACTATAAATTTTATTATCTTCTGAATCTGATTTTTTTTTTTTAAAAGAACAATCAAACAATTAAAATTATTTTTTAAAAATACTTGTTTAACAAAAAGTACATTTTTTCTCCCAAAATACACAACAAGCTCAAGGCAGCATTGGATGGTTGGTTATTCGACAAGATGCCAATGCCACTCAATAAGCAAATAAAGCATAGTATTTCCTCTTGCCTGCAAGAATGCCTTACAATATTAGGTATGTAACCCTTGACTCATTGGAACATCTAACCTATGAGCTGTCATAAACTCAGACTATCTTGCCTTCAAGTTTGTTCCATACACCTAATACTTCATTCTTTTACCAAATGAGTGTCATTTAGTTCATACATTACATGGCACCTTTGTAATGACAAGGTAATATAGAACTTCTACAACAAATGACTTTACTTTTGAGATGTTTGCTTGAATGAGAAAAATCACTTGAGGCCACTGTTACAAGGAAATTGCAAAGAATGGCTTAGTGATCTTGGCTGCAGCAACAACCTGACATTCAAACATTGATCCCTTGCAAGGCACCACTGTTGAGAAGCTTCATTCCCTCTTCACTCATCTGCTGAACTTCTGAAGGTGATAAAATTCTGATGCAGCGAACACAGCCAACAAATTCCCTGCAAAACATTTGGATTAAGGAAAATTATCACTTATCAGGGTGCTTCACAAGATAATGATTGTTCCAAAGGTTATAAAGTTTCAAGGGTCACTTTTATTGGTTCAAAACAATTCTAAAGTATCAAGTAACTAAGCATGATAAGCTAAAGTGTGGAAGATCAAACAATACAGGAGAAGGTAAGAAACTTACTCCCAGGGATCATCCCCAACAAGTAGAACATCACTCTCATAGTCTACATACACCAACTTCCACCCGGAACCTTTAGTGTCATTCAGCAGACCCTCTAGTCCAAACATGCATTCAATTGCACGGATCAGCTCCTCATAGTTCTTGAAAGTAGTGACATCAATTGATCTTCCTACAGAACCTGCCTTTTGCACCTGGCAGCATAAAAAACAAAACCATGGTGACATACATGATTAAAGATGTTAAGCCAAATAATACAGTTGCTTTTGGAAAAGAATAATTTTCAGGCTAATAATATTTGCTGAAATAAGCATTCCATGAATCATGACAAAAAAAAAACCCATGATCACCTAGCAATATGATTTATGTCAAATGAAAGGTATCATACTATGAATGAAAATTTGGAAAGAGGCTTCCAAAACAAACCTTGGTGTAGGTTCGCATGGGTGGAGCTACTTGCTGCCATGAGTTATTCTGCAGAAAGCTGCTTTCATCAAAATCAACATGGCTTGAAGATGTACCACCTGAGTTGTCAGGGATGTCTCGCAGAGGAAATGCTTGTGACTCGGCTAGACTTGCAGAGGTTATCTGAGACTGGACATCCTGGCTGGAACTTAAGTTGCCTACCATGCAATCCTGTGGATTCTGGAAATCCCTGTCCTTCAATGTGCAAAACTCATCCAAAATAGTGCTTGATGGTGAAGGATCAACCATGGTGGTACTCACACTGTTACTAACATCAACATTGACACAAATTTCACTTTGATTATTGCTCTCAGCTGAAAGATCTCTCAAATTGTTTGAATTAGATATGCCATTGAGGCCATACATCCCTGGCTGACAAATGGATGTTAGCTGGTCTGCTTGAGATAATAACTTAAAATTCTTGACATAATGATCCCACACTTCTTGGTTCATTGAAGGTATAGAAGGATTCGCTGCTTGAGGTTGAAGTGCAGAATGCTCTTGCAAATCTGATAGAGGCCCAGTTGATCGATTTTGGCTAGCAAAAGATTGGTTAGAAGAATACACCATCCATTCATCAATGTCTAGCTGAGGAAGCATGCCATTCACCATAGCAGAATCAGCTTGGGGCACATCAATCAGGTGAGCATGGGATACCGATGATTCCACCTGAAGCTGCATAGGCCATCCACTAGATTGGTTGAGTAATTGACTCTGGCTTTGATTAAGGAATGCCAATTGGTTTGCAAGGCTCTGAGGGTTAGCAGGATTTGAGGCCCCTTTTTCAATGCTGCCTTCCACAGATGGTAGCTCAAACATATTACCATTTAATACCTCAGGTTCTAATTTTGGCTTATCAATAACTGTTCCAGAAGACAGTTGATTATCAATTTTGACCTGAGAATGCATGTTCAAGGCATTAGCTTGGTCGGCGATAGATTGAGAATGTAAATTTTTCAGCTGCATGTTCTCTGTACTTGCAAGATTAACTTTTTGGTTCTCTGTTGCCAGTGTGGTCTTCACCTCTTGTAAGGCACCTCTCATAGCAGCAGATTCTTGTTGCATGACCGGTAAAATGGCTCCGTTATTGTTAACAAGTTGGGGTTTGAAAAGCATTTTCATCAGATGTTCTGAGTAGAGATTTTGCATTGAGTTTGAGAGCTCAACCGTGCCATTTTCGGGAACTCTTATAAAAGGTCTTCTTAACAAAGTTCCCCATTCATTTTCTGCACCAACCAACATAACTAGTCATCAAATGGAAGACTTGTCGACAAAGGAGGAAGACTGAATCAAGAAACTCACCCAAAAATCCAGATTGCAATGGCCGTTTTAGACTTGAAGTCAAAGAAGGAAAGATAAAAAGGCTTTCAGGAGTCTCAATCTCCCATACACTGACTCTATTCTGCTTGTCACCACATCCTGGTTCATCCCACTCCACCTGTTCAAAGAGAAAGTAGACTAATTATTTCTACTATGCAATATGCTTCAATAGAAATGTTAAATTGGTTGGACCATGCAACAACAGATTATGAAAGATAGAACTTAACATCAAACCAATGTTAAAGAACAATCTTTTAATCTACCTGAATATTTCGCCACTTAGAGCCAGGCCACCTCAAAGGATCCAAGTCACTGATACCAACTATTGTACCCATATACCTGCAGAATGATGAAGCATATGTCAACTTTTCCTGCTTGTTCAGGATTTTACACATCACAGCTAAATGGTTCAGCAGGCATATTTAGCTATAGCATAATCCAAGGATTCAGCAAATTACCTGCGCTTACCAGATTCCTCTGTCTCAAACATCATACCAAATCTCATGCCAACTGAGAGTTGAGTCCCATATACAGCTTTTCTGTATTTAGCAAGTGGAATAACAAATTCTGAAGGACATGCCCTACAGATAAGTAGAAAGCAGACAAATTACACTCCCAATAAATTATCCCACAAGTTGAAAGTGCAATAAAATTGTATCTTAAATAGATGTTAGGCAAAGGTATGAAAATATCAAATATACCTTGGATTGTAGAAAATAGTGAATGGAATTCGATTAGCAGCAGCATGAGCTGCAGCAGCAAGCACACCTATGTGCATGCTATCAGCAGAAAGCACTGATGATGGCAATGTTGCCTGTTGCCGATTAACACGCCTGACACCAACTCGCAATTGCGATTTCTCATCCCTTGTAACAATTGACAACTCATTTTTAGTATGAAGAAAACACTCAGTAACCACAAACGAAAGGAATAAGTTGCCAATCTAGAATTCTAGATTACATAATTTGCACAAAATTTTGAATCCATTAACTTACCATCATGGAGATTGGACAATCTTGTCACAAGAATTTTTTTACACAAAAATTACACTACCCATATGAAGATAACAACAATGATTTTACCAGCAAATTTGCAGGTACTTGACAAAAATGAAGCAACCAAAGTTTTAGTTTCCATCACATTTAGCTAGAAGTACCCAAGTGACTAAGGACTCTCTGTGACACTTCCCTTTCCCTTGAGAATTGAGAATTTCGTCTTCTATAAGTTATACGTGTAACTAGTGAATAGAGCTTGTGGTCACCAATTACCTGATAAAAAGAACAGAATCACCGGCTCTAAGCCTTTTTGATCCTACAAATAAACTCCATCCTGTTGTGAGAAGGTGTCTCTTTGGCTGACCTACATAAGAAGTGTAAAAAATGCAATGTGAGGAGGACTCTAACCCAATCCAGCCCTTTCAAGCAAACTGCACTCGAGGTCAAAATAATACATTAAACATCCACTCCATAGGAAGCTAGAAATCTATCATAATAACTTGCAGCAAAAAATGAAGCATGCAGTTGCTTAATATGAAATTGAATCCACAGCTACAAAACATTCATTTTTACCAAAGCAAAAAGATAGAGCTGAGCACTGAAAGGACCCTCACCCCGGTATATATGTCGAAATGTCCAGGTATTATCATGCAAATCGCGGACAACTAGTTCTTGGGTTGGGGGTTGAATTGTGTAATCCTGAAAATATAATAATAAAATGGAAATTCTGGTACAACATCTTCCTAAGAACAGGTAAAGAGGACTTCCAACCAACTGATTTCAAAGGCATACCAATGGAGGAAAGAGCTTTTCTGCTGCCCTCCGTGGAACCGAAAAACCACCATGTGTGCTGGTATCACTAGCAGTCAAAGTTTTGCAGAAGAACTCACTAGGATGTTTGCTCTGCTTTAGCCCAAAATCAGATATAGGAAAGACATCTTTTTCCTGAAACATACAAACTTAAGCTAAGGAGAATGATCAACAGCACAAATAATATTTACATTTGAATGTCCAATAACAATAAGTTAAGAACTACGGCTTCCGGGGTAGTATCCAAGCTTACAGAATTCAAGGGCTGGAGACTCATCTGAGCATAGATTTCGTCTGTGTCTTTGTCTGCCTATCATAACACACAGAAACTAATTGTAAAAATTTCTGGGAGTAACGATGATTTTGAAGTTGAAATGTGCACTTGAGGACAGATGCAAAAAGTGGTCAATCAACTAGCCCCAAAAACACTCACATGAAGTGTGACATTTTGAACTTGGCACAGCAACTGAGATGGAAGGTTGGGATAGTTTGGAATCTGGGATGTTGCTGTTCTTCTAGTGGAAGCTGCCACCTGTTAGATTTAGAAACAAAAAAAGGGTCCACACATGCTTCAGTCAACAAACTATGCTTCACCAATTAGAAGCTACTAATACCAGAAAGTTAGCTAGTTGAATGAATATTGAATAGTAGAAGCTTATAACACTAGCAATTAGCAAATTTTCTGTATCATTCAGATTTATTAAAGCAATAATCAAGGTTAGAATTAGCACTTGAAAAATGAAAATATCACAACAAGAGATTCATTCACCTGCTCGCTATGTCCCTGAGGAAAGTAATACACAAGACTCCCCACCTGAGGCAAAGACACGAGGGGGCCTGCACAAGCATGCCACAACTCGGAATTTAAAGTCTTTTTGACCCCTGAAATTAGCACCATATCACCAAGCCTATTGTTAGCATGTAAACCAAAAATTAAGGTGAAAATTTTGAGCTTGGTTACAAACAACTACAAATATGAAACCACATATTTAACATTCATGACTTAGAAAAAGGACTAATAGTAAGAAACAAACCAGAGTGTTCCTGCATTTCCTTCAGCAGTTTCATCTCAGCAACTAGAGTTTGACCCCCAACAACTCCAACACCACAAGTTTTAAGCTTTTCTTCTACGGAAGCCATCCTACTCCTAATGCTGCACCACTCTCTACGTCTCCAAACATAAACCACCAAATGAACCTGTTTTTCTACGCCTTCAAGGCTTCAACACAAGTTCAAAAACCTCCACAAGCTGCACCCCACCAAACCAAACAACCAAAAAAACTCTCCTTTTCTCTTACCCCTATCACCTTGAAGCCTTGATTCACCACCCCATTTTCCTTGTCACAAAAAAAAAAAGAGCGGTAGAAAAACACTAGGGGTTGGGACCATATATTATTATTGTTGTTGTTAACATGAGAATCTCATCTCATATGTTGTCGGAGGAAACAAAGAAGAATCCAACAGAGAACAAAGACCTGCAAAAAGGCACAGTGCAGATCCTTGTTTTTCTTTTTGAAGGGTAATAGGGGCTTCTTTGGTGGTGGCACAAAGCAAGAAGCGAACTAAACGCCATCATAAGTTTGCATCAACAAAAAAAATAAAAAGCACGCGTACCGAAGCATGAGAGACTGTGGCTTTTGCTATTATTATTACTATTTTGTGTTGAGTTTTATTTTTTTGAGTACTTGATTCTTCTTCACTTTTACTATCTCCAAAAGAAACCAACCTTTCAATAAAACCACTCATCACAATCACAACACACTGACGCTGATACTGCTACACCCCTGGTTCCTTCTTTTACTTTGCTTTTCTTTGTTCTCACTTCTCAAGCACAAATGCCAATACCAAAACTGAAACCACCCCTTGTGTCTTCTCTCTCTTACTGCTTCTTTTATTTGCTTGAAACAGGTAGCATAATGCATTCCCCCAAGTCCTATACATATAAATATGAGAAAAATAATTATTAGTATTAAATGAAATATGGGAAAAGAAGGGATAAACTATAACAACACGAAAACAGTACACACTGTGGTATACACAGACTTTGGCTTAGTTCGGGAAATAAATATAACCACAGACCTTATTTCTGTCGAAAAAGGGGGGGGGGGGAGAAAAATGCAGAGCAAGGTCATTTCGTTCATACTCAGGAATCTTTCTTTATTATTATTATAATAATATTATTATTATTATTATTGTTTTTATCGAAGCTGGTATCCAAATTCAGCATATTATAATTAATTTAATTTAAATTAAAACAATTTAAGTAAAATTCTTTTAATATTAATATATGACTCAAACCAAGATTTTAATTAAGGCAAATAAACATCGAATTATTTGAATCAACTAAATATTTGACTCCAAATTTTTTGTAAATGTAAATTATTTATATATAAAGTGTATTTGATCTCAACTAGTTCTATTTGAAACAAAAATCTTAAACTTACATTTAGATTGCATCTTCATATTTTTTTATCATCTAATTATAAGTGACTCATTTCACTTTTTTATTCATATCTGATCTTGTCATTTAAATAAATATGAGATGCATTTTTTGCAAAAGAAACGTGTACTTAGCAATTTTGCATACATATTATATAGGAAAAAGATTAAGTGAACAAACTGGATGGTTATTAATGTATCGCCAATTTGTCACGTCAATTACTAAGATATCCTAAGTTTGCATTGCCCCTGCTACTAATTTCACCTGCCCCATTGGCATTTTTCTTTGGTATGCCCCATTAGCATTACATCATCCTCATAATTATTTTTTACACTATTTCTTCGTCCCTTCTGAAGGTATTTTCGTGTTTGATATTTTGGCCTTCGCTAAAATACTAGTGAATTTACTTGTGAAGAAACATCATAAGAAAATACTAATACAGTTTAATAAACGGAATCTTAACACTATATTGGCCAGTAACATAATTAAAATATCTAATTATTAATTCTTTATTCTTTGAGTAGCCAAAGAATGTCTAAAAATCTTGAGTGAAAAAACATTTATATTTTCAAAAAATATAGTCCTTTGTTTCAGAGGGGCAGTTTTTTTAAAGTGCAAAATATATACCTCTATGCAAAAAGCTGAAACAACACTTTTAAGTTTTAATTCTTTTTTATTTCGAGGTAATGCAACAATGTGATAATAAAAAACAGAGCTAGAAAATCTTAAGAATGTAAGCCTCGGATGGAACTTGTTAAAATTTAAGAATAGTTGTTGATAAAATAAAATTATTTTAGTATAAAAGTTTAATGGCCATGTACAATTTTCCAATAAGTGAAATTGTTTGTTTTGTGGAAAGTAGAACTGTAAATGAGTTAAGTCAGTTCATAAATTATTTTTTATTTGATTTATTAATAGATTAATAGATTAGGTCATGAGCTTAAGAATTGAGTTTATATTAAAGATAATCCACTTATTAAATGAGTCAAAATTAAAATTTATTATATTTGACTCATTAATTTATAAACTAATTCAATACATATATATATTATTATTATTCTTTGGCATATTTATTATTATATTTGACTCATTATTCTTATTATTGTTATTATTAAGACTATATTCTTGTCATCAGATATCCTAGTTTATTTAGCGAGCTCACGAACTAACCCGATTTTGAATTTAGCAAGCTCGCCTCTGGTGGGTTCAATTCCAGCCATGCTGGAAGGATTGTACTATGCTTTTATTAATCAAAAAGAAAAGAGAAATGTATTTTGTACATACTATTAATTGATATACTTTGACACCCTGTATCTATCTCTCTCCTCTCTCCTCTTGCTTTTTCACTTTTCCTTTTTCTTTTATAATTTTTTTCTAATCTTATCTCTGGGTGTCTGGATATCCACAATAAAGAGTGGTACAAATAACACTCCTAAAAAAAAATATTAATTAGAAATTAGAATTGAAAAAAAAAAAAAAGGTTCTTCGTTGCTTCCCCAGCTTCTGAGCAATTTGGCTTTAGCGTAGCTGTGATGTTTGACCGTTCGTCACGCGTGTGGTTCACGACAAACCAATGGCCAATGGGGTGGATCTAATTAAAAGTGTGGTGACACGTGGCGCGCTGGTGTCTATTCACTCAGGGCGCCGTTTGCCACATTTTATATTTCCACATTCCTGCCCTTTTTGACCTCTTTTTTTTATTTTTTCCACGATAATTAACAATATATTTTTCCCGCTCAGGAGAAAAATAAAGTAATTTTGTTTCAATATATTTTTTGTCAACTTACTATATTTTCAAAAAAAAAAAACTCTTGTTTGATATTTTTTTTTACTTCCTTCCATTCATAATATCAGTTATTTTAATTATTTATACAGACATTAAAAAATTTAAAATTAAGAGTTAATTATAAAAATATTTATCAAAATACTTATATTTAATAATTAATATATTATATTAATATTTTATTATTTATTATACTTAAAATTATATAAAGGATATAATTAAAAATTTTATAATAAATTCTTTATAAAAATATGACAATAACAGATAAATTAAGTGAAAAAAAAATATTTAAAGTGATATTATAGATCAGAGGGATTACAAAACAAGATTGGAAGCTGTCCTCACTGGAGCTTTCACTTGTTCTAAATGGTTTTATTTTTGGTACAACTAAATGGTTTTATTAAAGCTTAAATAATTAATTATAATGGATAATAAATAAAGTTATCATATTAAAAAGTCATAATATGATGTTCATATAATTTTCGATTTATTAATGAGCAGTTGCTAACATAATCATATTCTAAAACAAGTATAATTTTTTGCATTTATCAAAAAAAAAAACGTATACTTTTTTAGCTTTAGTAATTGTTGGTGTAAGTCTAAGTTAAAATTAAGTAAAGTTGGTTTAGATTTATAATTCACTTGCATCACTCAAAAGTGGTTAGTTGTTGTAGAAGTAAATTGTAACCTCAAACTGCCACACCCAAAAAAAAAAAAAAATTGTAATCTCAAACTAATTTATTTTTTTAATCTTCACTTTAAGGAATGTTTTACACAATCATGACTTCCAATTTGAAATTACGAGAGTGATTTCTAATGCAAAATAAATAAATAAATCCTTTCATTCTGACTGATTATTATCGGATAAATAAATATAATTTAATACATGAATTAAGTAAATAAAGTAATTTTAAAAATAAAATGTACAATATTTAAATAAGAAAGCCAAAATAACACGCACTAAATATGTTCCTTCATTTCTTTTTTGGATAGATATGAAGTCAGATTCAAATTCATATCCACAAATTTAGTGCATAAAAATCAAATAATAGGTATACACCTTTTTCGGGCTTCATGACAATGACGTTATACTTACTAACCTATTTTAAGTTGTCAAAGTAACTTGTACATGAAGGATTCTATTGATTAAATTGTAATTCAATTTGCTTAATCAAGATTTGAGAGCATGCCAATCGTTTACGGTAATCTTGACCACTAGCAACTCATGCAAATGATTGTGCATCTATCTAGCCCAGCTTTTGGTCTTTTGTTTGCCAAAATTAAACTTATTGTGTGATACAAAGAAAGTAAAAAGATTTGTCCAAATGCATGAAGGTTTTATCTTTACTCTTTTTAAGTATCCTATACCAAGGGCCACTGCTCAGTTATATTCTACTATTGCTAGCTACCTATATCTAGCATCATAGCAATATTCCCTACCTTGTTTGGTCAATTGGAAGCTAAATGAGGAGATACTCTCATACACTGGCTTTGGTTGAAAGGAATGGTTATGATCAATACGCATCAGGAAGATGGTACTATTTTTCTGTAATTAGAAACCTCACATCACCATGTTCATGATAATTAGCAATAAAATTTTACATCACAACACATATGTGCCCCTAATTACTCTCTATGGGAATATAAGGGCAGTTATTGCGGTGAGTGAAATTTAATAATCTTATTATGCCTATATTTTTAAAATATGTTTCAATTTTAATTGATTTGATCTTTGTAACATAAACCCACCCAGCCTATATTAACTATTTATAGTAAAGGCAATTAAAATACGATTTAACCTTTGAGTTTGATTCGAAATTACTTTGCCACAATTTGGTGTAAAAGGTGACGTTTTACCATCATGTGTTTTCCTCCATAGCATATAACTACCATATAACTCTTTCTCCAATTTTTAAAAGGAAAACACAATTTAAGATTTTGAAATTCATTATTACCCAAATCTCAGTTGTGATTATACATATTTTATAACAAAATTGAAAAACATTGTTATTGCTAACATAAAAAAAAATGATTATTTGTTCATCATCTTCTTGATGTGGGATTTCAAATATTTTTCTCTCTATTTTTAATAGCTAAATATTTAATGTTCTCTATTAAAGTTTCTAGGTCATTCAAGAAGTTTTTACAATTCTTTTCTGTTCTTCATAATTAGTTTTATAACTATAGTGCATGTTTTCTTGTTAAAAATGGGACAGCCAGAGCCTCAAGGTATTTACATAATAATGGATGAAATTACAAGGGAGCAAACATTGACTTCTGAAATCAAAATAGCATAGATTGATTCAAATGAAACCAAAGACTCAAAGAGATAAACTGTAATTTGCCATAGTTTCCAAATGCATGAGTCCTCTTATTTATTCTTTTAACAATATATAGTTGTCCATCACGATCTTTGAAAGAAGAAAAAATGTACAGCACCCAAAAGGGTCCCACCAAACAACTTTTGGGTTAATTATATGTATGACCTGCTAAAGTCAAGACCAAATCTAATCTAATCTATCTTTCCATAGGAAAATCTATAGCCTTTCATGGAAGGAGGGACCCCGAAGATAATTCGTGACCACACCCAATTCTCCACGGTATTAAGCAATGATATTGCAACACACCAACTTTCACCATCCTAATTAAACAGAAGGTAATGTTCTTATCGACATTATTGTTGATGCTAAACTTAGACCCTAGGCTAATAAGAAGAGCAATAATATGAGTTTAGGAATTTTGCAATGAAGAATATTGAGAGAATTGGCTAGTAGATATGTGTTAGGTTCAAAATTGAAAGGTATAGAATCCCTAGCTAAGCACTTGGAAACACTTTTTATAGACAAGAGGAAGAAGACGTTGATGTGGTGAAATGATCTAGGATATATATAATTACATAAATCTTGACCAACAACAACCAGGACTGTATGCATTTTCTTAGAGTGCGTTTAGATTTAAGTATGCAAATCTAACTCTGAGTCAATTCAATTCTACAAACTTAGTTTTGATCATAATTGAGTTAGTACTAATATTATGTCGAATTTGACTTTGCCTCAATCATCCACACAAAGTTGGCACAATAATCAAATTTTCAAATGTGATTTTGATTAGCCTAAATGTCAAACCATACGCACTATTAGAATGCTTGAGATCGTGTTAATGGCAGTATGGTTTGGGAGGGTCATTGAGGTCCTCAGTGTTAATCATGTTGCGGTACGCACAAATAGGTTTAACTAGGCCGTCTAATTAAGTTATCTAATAAGGTAACAATTAAAGTGTAAGCCTGTGAAAGAAAAAGGCCAGAAAAAGACGCTTAACAACAAATTGAAAAAAGGAAAAAGTGCAAAGTGCAAAGGACAAAAAAAATTGGATTAGATCAAGCCTCGCAAACCATACACATTTCTCAGTTTGCATTTCCGGTTTCAGGTTTGTGATGATTGAGATTCTGGGAAGATGTCATGCGTCCCAATCAATCATGACTAATAATTTGTTAGAGCAACAAAAAAAGAGGTCAAACTTCATAATCAATATAAAAAAAATTTAAAAGAAAAAAGAAACTCACTGATAGCCGAGGACTACTTAACGGTAATCATCATATCACTCCTTTAGCTTGTCAATTACCAACTTACACCAATTACTAGCTTATGGGATGTGATCCTTTTGTCTTTTAGCAGTTTCAATTAAGATCAGTCAACAATTCACCGCGGGAACTTTGACTGCAATTCACTATTCATAACAGGGTTTGTTCATGCATAAAATTTTAAACGTATTATATCTATATATTTGCATTTGCTTCACTTATAATGTTTTTATTAAAAAATTTTAAGAAAATTCATTTAAACTCTCAATTGTTTTCCATATTTCTAACTGTTCATTGAATAAAATGGACAAGTAAAAATATAAACATTTGATCTCTATTGAAAATTAACATTTTACAATTAAAAAACAAGTAATAAAAGACAATACAGTGAAAATATAGGCCGGGCTATTGCACGTATATGCTCTTTCAAAGAAGCAAATGATTTAGATTCTTATAGTCATGTTTAGTTTGGGAATGCCATTCTGGGATTTTCTGAGGCGATACTAATCTTATAGCCTGTTTGGTACAGTGTGTAATCCAAACATACTGCCATAGAAATTGCAACTTACTTCTCACCAAAAAGGGCAAATCCACGATAGAAGATTATTAATATTCTTTTGTCTTCTTCATTAATACGAGAGTATCCTGCTATAGAAAAAAAGGACACGAGTTTTATTATAGTGAAATTTATTATTATTTATAATAATTTGTTAATTTTGTTTTTGTCTCATTATTTCTCATAACATGACACTATTATGTGCTAAAGAACAAGAGAACATCGTAGTGAAAAGAAAATGGATAATTAAGCTAACATGGAGCAGCATTAAAATAGGAGAACAGATTGTAATCTTGTGCAGAGAGAACGAGAGAATACGGGAATAAGACTTTGAGACTGGACAATAGAAGATGCAATGATAGTACTTCATGGCCAGGGGCATAACATAAGAATGAGAACAGGTGTGGTGTATTATGGTGTATGGTGAGAAGTGCGGGGAATGGCCGAGGGAGAGAGGTGGGGGTCCACTTTCGACCTTTACAGAGTGCACGCAGTCCAAACAAAAAGTGAGAGTGATAGAACCTAAGAAGAGGGGAGCGTGGTCTGAGGGCGAGCATGTAGCAGTGTTTTGTGTAGGGATTTAAGGGGACAATGCCTTCTGAACCTTTTGATGAGAGCTATCTTCATTTTGTCTTCCAGTCTCCCCCAATTCTTGCACATTCCAACAGGTAACAACCCCTAATCTACCTATAATGATGAAAATAATGCCATCATACTTCTACCTATAATAATGATAAAAATTTAATTTAAACATACTAATGGTGTAAAATAGTCAATAAAAATAAAGAAAAGTGTTAGCTTATATAAATAACCATTCATTATAATGAGAGATTTATTATAATTTTTTATTTTTTTTATTTTTATTGATTGATAATATAAAATTATTTTATACTGACAATACATATCAATTAAACTTTAATAATAATAATAACATCATACTTCATATTATATATAATTTTTTTCAATCCGCCGAAATTTAGAGTTTAATATAACTCACCTAATTTAACACGAATCAAATTGAGTTATTAGAGCTTCGGTGATGAAATGGTATATAATTATATTCTTTTTTACCCTCATTTTCTTAAATAAATATTAAATTTTAGTATAAGATAGGGTGAATCTTTGTGCTCACATCATAAGTATAAAGAAACTCTTGTATGAAATGATATGATAAAATATAAAATTATTTATATATCTTTACTCAATAACTTAATATTTTGGAAGAGATGGTTCTTAATATTATAAGATAAAATTCTTCTAATATTTATTTTTTATTCATGAAATTTAATTTTAAAATTTTATTTAAAAAATAAGTGTCAAACCAATCAAATATTGTTATTATATTCTCTTCTATACTTTCAATTTTACTCAATAGGACTAACCAATCAATTCAATCCCCAGGTAACTGAGGTAGTAGTACTACTGTCCATGTCTCTATCCCTCTTTATCAGTTGGCCCCTGGCTGGTTCTCTTCGGTCTCTTTCTCTGAGTAACAGTGGGCCTGGACTCAATGCCCTTTTAAAAGGCTTTCCAGTAAAAAGAAAAGAAAAAGTTAGCCTTTGCCCACTCGTCATTTCGCTTTTGTCACACATCCATTCCTTGCCCTCACTAGTCCCCATTCATATAATCCTTTTCATAGTTGGTCATTTTTACTTTTGGAGAAAGAAAATTCACGGTTATTTCTTGGTTGCAACTTGGAGAGGTAAAGAAATTATGCAATTGTGGTTTAAAACACAAATGGAGTACACAATATAATCCTTTATTTAGGAATTAAATGTGCAAACCATGGGGAACTAAGGTTGTTGCGCAGGACTGGTAGAGTGTCACATCGAGTGAAATTGACAAAATTAAGGTCTAACTTATGCTTATTTTTAAGGGCTTTTGCTAAAAAGGAAACTATAGCATTAAACATAGAGATTGTAAGTTTTCAAATATTTGCTTTAAAATATTTACTTTTTATGTGATAATTATTTTCTTAAATCATTAACAAATGTTTTTAGGATATTTATAGCGAAATTCTGGATCAAAGCAGCACTTAGTCCCAGACATTTAGACTTACAAAATCCAATTGAGCCAATTGAAAACATTATTCGGTAAACTCATTTCTAGAATTGGTCAGGACATATTCCATCTTACTTACCTCGCACCGTCTATTAAGAGACTCTGGGAGCCTATCAAACCTTCTAGAATTCACAGTAGATCAATTTTATTTTTAAATAAAAATTAACTTCTATTTTTTTTGCAACCAACTTAACATATTCTTCATAATTTTCACCTTAATTAATAATGAACATTGATGTCTCTATTATGATCGGAAATTGATGATGTGGGTAGTTAGGAGTTAACGGAGGACGGCAGGCATGCAAATGCATTTCCCTAGTTCTTAATTAGTGTGATTATTTATAAGTGAATGCGATAATTGAAAAGCTACTACTCAATGGCTGGTTACAACTTTTATGAAAAAGTTCTACAAAGTGCAACAAAGTTGAAACTAAGCATGCATGCAAGCTAGCTACTCACTTATCACCAACCTCATTGGCTCGACCCAATCACTATCTTATTATTGTTGATTTCAATTCTTACATTTCGATTTCAAACTATTTACATCGCTTTTTTCTTTCGGTGTGAAAAAAAAAAAAAAACAAATAAAACCAGGACGAAATTGCGAAAGCTTGCTTTAATGGACTACGGGACAAAGTCAAAAACGTCACTGAACACACAGCATGCTGTGTCCTCATAGGATCATGATTAACATGACAAGTGTATGTAGATAACGTTAGTATGCATGAAACCTTTGAATACGCAAATTAATTAAAACTGTACGTAACGTAAGCGCTTTGACAAAATTCCCCTCTTCATTAATTATTTTCCCAAAATAATAAAATAAAAATTCGGCCATGTATTTTTTTTTTCTCTATTTTTGAACTCAATTCATGCATGAGTAGTAATAGATGCTCAGAATTATTCTCAATGCTTCCCAAAACTCAAGAAGGGTAGTTGAATAAATAGAAAGAATAAATATCACTCATCTATTTAAAGGTCAGAAATAATATCATATTATTCTAATAAAAATTACTATAACAAAAGTATGACAGTTTAGTATTTTCTTTCATAATATCTTATTTTCCAATCAATAAATATTGTAAACTAATAAAATATTATCACTACGAAAGAAGTATAATTTTTTCCGTATCAGCAATATTTATTTATTCATTTATTTTGGGTCAGAAAAATATTTCTTGAAAGCAGGAGATTCAAATCCATTTTTTTTTTCCAACTGGTCGTTGAATCCATGTTGCAAAATCGTTGAATTATCTTTTAGGGTTTAGAAGGCCAAGCCTGTTGAAGCAAAGCCCAAGATGTAAGGCATGTCTAACTAACTATTCGGGAGGCCTCCTCCTACACAGGCCTTGGATTCAGTGTACTTAAACGGATTTTGGGCTTTCTAACGTAGGCCTTCTTCTACTTCCTTGTTTACGGGCCCTCAAATTAATCACCCTCCTTTGGAACGCAATGGCATGTACAATGAGCCATACCAAGGTCTCGAGCACAGCTAAATTGATGAGATAAAGATATAGTTCTATTTCCAGACCGAAAAAAAAAAAAAAGAAAGATATAGTTCTATTTCTACCCCAAAAAAAAGATGCACTTCTATGTTGATAAGAAAAAAAGAACAAGATACATGCATATACTTTTGTGTTGAAAACTTGAAATGTTGGAGCCTGCTCATAGATAATTATGTGTGAAGTTAATGGCGGTAGCACTTGTCCCTCCTTGAGAACATGATGATATGTTAACCATATTTTCATACAACAGAAAACGGACATTTAAATTTTGGGTTTTAAGATAGTTTTAACCTAGGTTGAATTTCTAATATTAACTTGATTTAATTTTGATATATTGTCAATATAATTTTTTTAATCATATATATAATCACATCATTAAGAATATATTTAACTCTTGTTATAACTATCCTAAAAGTTATATAAAAGATAAAGAGAAAAACTCCTTTGAAGTGAGTTTACCCTATTAAATGAGAAAGTAAAAATTTATTCACCCTTTAGTTCAATTAGTGGATTATGATTATAATGCATTTTATTAATCTAAGATGAAAAGATCCTTATTTTTTAATTTTCGAGGATTCTTATAAAAATAAAATATAATTGATTGATAGTATAACATATTTACATTAAAAATGTATCAAAATCAATCTTATTTTAGCTTTACCATGTGTGCGTATTTTCTCTCAATTATTAAAGCCTCATTAAAGCCCTCCCTTCTTATTAAAAAAAGCTTTAACACTGCAATTTACCAGGCTTGTAAAATCTCTACCAAGCCATGAGAGGGAAGAATATGACAAGTCGAGGTTGCTGACGTGATTGCCCCCAGGTCCCAAAACAAATCATTATTTCCCATAAGAAAACCACTTTTGATGCACATAAACAGAGCCGATGAGAAAATTTAAGCCAAAGCTAGCTCAAATAATTCCAAAATTGAATTAAAATGACACGTGAGAGCTGCTAGTCCGATACTACAATATCTATGCAAATGTTGGAAATAAAGCCCAACCACTTCTCAGCAGATTTGCAGGGATAAGCCCATAACGGAAAGCAAACCCAAGGCAAAGTTATATTAACTTTTGCAATCTTTTGACTAGGTTCATTGCTCCAAACGCACATATACATAGGGTACTCAAAACGAATATTACCCTGACCCTAAATGCGCATAAGTTGGATTTGCAATTTTTGTGTTCGACAGCTACGCTTGACAGATGTCGAGAAATACACCCTAGAGGCTCCAGATTTGAATAAAATCTAATTGGTTTGTCAATTATTTTTAGACAAAATGTCCAATTTGACAAAAATTTTAAGAAATAAATCAGTCCTTAAGATTTAAAAGTTTATAATTAATTTCTCACCATTTAAAAGAGGATATATTAATTTCTCTATATAAAAATTTTAACAACTTTTTGATAGTACGAATTTGTATGAAGAGATTAATTTATCTCTTTTTTTTTTTTATAAGGAACTACTAATAAATTTTTAAATTTTAAAGAATTAATTTATTGTCCAAAATTTTTTTCTGGGATCAAAATGGATATTTTGCCTCCCTTTTATGGCCGGATTCGGGGCCTGCAAATTTCCATCAGCATCTTCTCCTATGATTGGCCATGCGGTTATCTTTTCCTTTTGGGCAGCTCATGTGTGTGGCTTTTATCGTCATCTTCCGTTATGGGGCAGCCATTAACACCACACCCCCCCCCCCCCAAATTTTGAGAATGCCATAATGTATTCATATATTAAATATTAAATTTCATAATATATAAATAAGTTATGATATATTATATACGTTAATGTATAGTAATATTTGGTTAGTTCAAGTGATCCCTTATTTATTCTATTAATAAGATCCCAAGTCTGAGTCTTATATAAATAGAAAAAATTAGCGTTGGACCGGAAAGTTTTATTTTATAATAGACTAACTCAATTTAAGTCATATTAGTTTGAAGTTTAGTAAATTCTAGATATTAGTAGTTTAGACGACATATATACGTGTATGTGTTTGTTAATTTATTTCATAAGAGTTAGAAAAGAAGATGGGGTATTTGGGGTTGGTGAATTATTCTTAGTTGGATCCAACCCCCATGTGAGGCCTTCTTGTTTTAATATACAGAAACACAAGAAGGACAAAAGTCTCCCGTAGAATCCGGCATCGAACATGATTTGTACTCTACAAGTGTATGTACTACGAAGAGCATGATGAGCATCGACCATTGATTTCAATCCATATGCTCTTTGGAACTACTCTCCCGATCTATAGATTTATTTGACCCTTTCTACATGCGTAATTAACGCCAAAGATCCTGACAGTTCTGAACCTTTTTTTTTGGTTCACTTGTCATTGTTCTCATTCAATTTCGATTTGGTTACAATTGAAGTCCAATTAGAACCCCATTTGCCAACCACCAAGTAGAGAAGGGGGGGGGGGGAAGGAAGAAGAAAGTAATGTTACATATAAAGAAAAAGAATAATTAGGGTATCATAGGATAATGGAGTTTAAGCTCATGAAAATTAACATTTAAAAAGCGCACATGATAATGGTCAGAAAAAGTTACACTTTGCTTAGATTCTTCCCCTGTGACCAAGTGCTTGGTGAAAATGAGCTAAACATGATGTGTATCATTGTTCATTACTAGGTTTTAAGTGATTGGGGGTGAGCATTGGATTAACCCGTATGTGAGATTGGTTTTTACAAGAACAATATATTAAAATTAAATGTTATTTTTAAATTAAAATATAATTTTCAGACTAAAATGATAGGAAAAATAGAAATATAACTTTTGCAGCTTTTAAGACTCGCTCTAGTTTATGAGTTTCTTTTTAGTTATTAGTTGGAGCTAAGTAAAACCACAAGAAGAAAGAAGGAAGGAGGTAGCTTATGTTGGTACCTAATGTAAGAAATCTCTAATTGAATGGCTCATTTATGTAGTAGTTAGTGCAAGCTAATCATTTTCAATCATTTGATGGACTAACAAAAAAATTTAAATAGTTGATGGGCATGATTAAATTATCGAGTAATTAGGGTGATGCCCCACCCACCAAAATTTGTCCATCACATAAATCATTCTACCGTATCTCTTGCGCTGGTGAAGTCTACTCTTCGCATCATAATGTTTGTTAGCTTCGTCAACTGCGACTTATGTATATTCACGTCAAAAGAGAACGATGAATATTCCATAATTATCATTTTATACTTCATTTCATCATTAATTAGGAGTTTGGATAGAGCAAAAGCGCTCATTAAAAAGTTGATGTGCTTAGACAGCTAGGTAGCAATGTACGACGTGGATAGATATAGAATATCACTTGAATGGTTACTACATTTAAAAAGAAAAGAAAAGAAAAGAGTAATTTATTTGCGCATTAACAATAAACTTCATAGAGAGAGATATAAAGTTTTGTTTCCACTCATTATTATTAAATGATTTAATTTATATATATTGACAATATAAAATAATTTTCTATTATTATTCAATAGAAATATAAATACGTGCAAAATCAGGCTAAGTAATCATCTACTATAATAAAGAACCCACTATAATTTGATATTTTTTTGCATATCTATTGACTGATAATGTAAAGTTATTTTATAATGTCAGTATATATAAATTAAACTTATTATCAAATACAATTGATATTATTCCAGAAAAATATATAGCTCCCAAAGAGAATTTAGATCAAATATACAATGTAATATAGTGAACCTATTATTATGCTCTTCTTCTTGTATTGAAAGTAGGAAGCATTTACATTGTTTCATGGAACATTGATATTCTAAATTCTTTCTTTGTACCGTAGTACTTTCCCTTAAAAGTCCATCAGTGCACCCCAACCCCTTCTTCTCCAAAATTTCTTGCCTAGTCATCCCCTTCTTCCACCATGCTAGAACAAGCACCACTCCCCATGCTAGAATGAGAGCCACTTGCCTACGCTGCCAACCATCGTGTCAGTCTCCATCTCAGCTACGAGCCACCACACACATCATCACCACCAACACTTGCAATCACTATGCCTTGCCACCAAAACTATTGTAGCTTCGCTCAACCACACTGCGGAGATCACTTCTTGTGCTTCGCTGCGACCACCAGCTGCACCGGTCATAGCATGAGCAATGACAATGGCGGTGGCATTGAGGGCTATGGGGTGGCGGTGGGGGGGACGAGGGAGCGGCAATAATGACCAATAAAGGAGGAGAAAGAAGAATAAAGCGGATAATTATGGTGGATTCTTATAATTGATATGTAAAATTTATTTGAATAAATCTAAATTATTGAATTATTTTAATTAATATCTAGATGATTGCAAAAGTTTGATATAGTATTATTTATAGTGTTCCATGGAACACTATAAACGCTTCCTTGAAAGTAATCTGAGACCTTCGCAAAAGCGAATATGAAAAGTGTGCTCATCAAATTAGAAAATATCAATGAACTAATTTATTGGTAGAATTGTGAGATGAAGCGTGTAATATCCAATTCCCATACCCGATAAGGCACAAATTGTCAAAATGGTTAATGTTCATGAAAGTTCAATATGGCCTGCTTAAAATGGTTAAAGTGGTGAGGTCGCTAATTAAAAGAAAGTGACTAACAGAGTGTTATGATGGGAAAATGGAGGACAAGACTAGGCTGGCGTTTGATTAATTTAAATTGGAGTTTGGAAGATTAATAGAGTCAGGTAATAACTAATAAAAGTATTCTTAATTAAGTAAGTGATAACTAAAAGGCATTACTTTTGGGTACGGAAATTTTGTTTTGGGACTAATTGTTTAGTGGGACGCTGGTGCTGCAATGACCCCAAAAAGGTTGCGTGCAGCTAAATAAGAAAAAGAGAATAATAATCAAGAACCATACTAGTATATAATGTGTATGAGCAACATTGCCAGCCAATCAGATTGGTTAGCGGGCTTCCCTAGATGAGGCAGTGTATGAAGAATCTCTGGCCTTAATTTGTAGTTATATATGTAATACACCAAAATGATTGTATAACAACCAAAGATTCTTATCTGGTTGTATACAATCTGATCACCATCCAAGGTACATGGCTCTGAAAAGCTACAAGAGACCGAGGAAGCTTTTGTTTTGTGGTCATGGTAGAAACAGTCAATTAAATTAAATTAAAGAGCATTATATACAGCGGAGGATTTTGATTGGGTTTGGCCACGCAAGCATTGACATCATATCATGAGAAAAGGCAAACATATTATTTTGTAGGATAAATAAAACTGGTTTTTATAATTTCTCACTTTGATACTCATTAATACTGAACCGATAGTAAACAAATAAATTATAGATTTATTTTTGATATATTTTTACATGTAAAATTTTTCATATTATTATTTGTATATTATTATTGAACCAGGCCCATAACTGGCCCTAATCGATCGGCTTAGAGCGACTCCTCTTAGTAACTTAAGAGACTAGAATTTATAAGATGATCAAATTTCTCACCTTAAATTAAGTATTGAATCTATTTTCAAATGATAACTGTGCCTATAAATCTTTTAAACCAACCCTAAGTTAGACATGTTCCATCTTATCTATTTCATAATCTTTGTATAGGAATTTCATAGATTGGTTGAATTTTACTGTCGATCGCCTAATATAAATAAAAATCATTTAATTTTTATAATGACTATTCTAAAAATTATATAAAAAATAATATACAATTAATTAATAATGCAAAACATTTTATAGTGTTATTGTACTTCAACTAAACTCTTAAATAATTAAATGTAGCAATTCACCTGTCGTTGCCTGATGCACAAAGGGTGGATTGTTGTAAAAAACTGTTGCATGTTTCTTCTTTTGCTCAGGAAAGGAAAAAGAGAAGATAAAATAAACTGATGTTAGATGTTCCGAGTCTTATGAGAGTAGCATGCACTTGTCCTTTTCCTCTTATTGCTTGTGGCAAAAGTGTCTTTGTAGGGTTGGTTCCGATGGTAAAAAGATTAGACACATATATAATGAAATTTGTCATGACATAAAAACATATACGACCTAAGTACCAGAGGTTGGGTGTGGCTTTTGTTCTCATACAGTCACGCTGTTTCTTTTGGGACAAATTTATTCCCTCAAAGCAAAACTACATGATGCACTTTCCCGCCCATTCACCTATATATTTATTAATTTAATGTGACTGAATTGTTAGTTAACTAAAAGTAGAATGTGGAGTACAAAGTTACACACCAGACCACCAACCGAGAAGAGAAAAAGAAGTTACGCCTGACTAGATGAAGAGGAAAAAGACAACTATCTTGTCGCATTATTATTATTATTTTGAGTAATATTATTTATATGTTGATATTCAATTCTTGGTAGATACTTTGGAGTAAGAAAGAAAGATATAAACTCTTGATTCCACTAATTACAATTAAATATTTTGTATTTTTTTTCCTATAATGTTTATTAAGAATATCTATATTTAATATATAAATAATATGACTCTATTATTTTTACTTTCTACTGGCCTATTGAAATGAAGTCTTAAAATTGTTTCATATCCTGTATTAAACTATAGAGCTATTTTATTTGAACCACCCAACCCCTCAAACACTCCAATACCTAGAGACAAAAAAAAAATATGGGACTCGCCATCTGCTTTCTCCGCTTCTCCTTCTCTCCCCACAGCCCTCCCTCCCTTCTCTCTATGAGTGTTAGGTCTCTCCTTTTTCAAGAGTTTAAATATCTTTTCTCAAATCTATAGGTGTAGTGGTGAAGTAATTTATTTTAGTTACTTAATACGTCAACAATGCACAAGAGAAGAACTAATAAACTATTGTCGCGTAGCAGTTCAAAAGAAAAACTATTGTCGCGTACACAAAAAATCTAAAAACTATTGGGAGTAAAAGAAATCCGCATAAGAAATAGGAGTGAGTAAAAGAAAATTGACGCCGGAGGAGATTTCCAATATATGTTATAAATTTCTAGGTTATTAAAAAATATTTTTGCATAATTTTTAAAGTGAAGAGTGATCATGCACTCTCTTCAGTCTTCAGGACACGAGCATGACGGTACCCTCTTCCTTACCTATACCATACGCATAGGTTTTGACAAAATTTATTACCGATGAGTTGCTAGTAGTTTGGGTAATAGCATAAATATGGTTAGAAGAAGCTATGGTCAACAACCATAATATATAAGTATGCAACTTGTAAGCAGTTGCTGAGTTCCAGGGATAGGATGAGTTTTTACGTAACTTAAATTTTCATAATAAAAAGAATCACGGCAATAATCACTAAAAAGGAATAATAACCTTTTTAGATTTCTCTAATATTTTTTCCCTTTCGAACTACAACTTATAAGCTTCTCGGAAGCATTGTGATAATCACCTGTTGCATTCTTGCATATTAATTCTTTCCCCATTTAGGGGTTAATAATTGTAGGGTTTCCGCTTTATATCACCTTCCTTCACCCGCTCTCTTCATTCTTCGTATACTAGTAGTAGACCAAAAATACCTCTAATTGTAGCTCATTTTTTTTACCACGAAGTAGCTAAAAAAATGTGACAACGACCAATCTGATGAGCTGGTCGCAAGCCAGCTTCGAATTATTTTAATATGTGTGTATAAGCTGTACTAATCATTAGTAATAATATTTTATATATGTTCGTTGATTTAATAAAATTCTATCTTTAATAGAAGAGATATAGAATGCAAGTGTGAACTCGTGTTTGCAATCTCTGAAGCAGTACTTTGGTACTACCATGCATTCTGATCAATTCACATATTTTAATTCCTCCTCTACTGCAATTTTGTGCTAGCTAGCCCGGAAGTGCTGCTTCGATAATGACAGGGCCCCATATGCGGATCAAATATTAAATATTTGAATTGTAACATATACAAATGAGGAGAAAAAAACACGTTAAAAAAATGGAAATTTGCATACGTATAAAATTATTATATATGACTTTTTGAGGAAGGTGTAAAATTTTCCAACCGTTCATAAATAAATCAACATATTTTTCTAGTCTCACTTTCATTAGGGAAGCGATACATAATACAACTTGTCTGGTTTTGTTTGGTTTAATGATCCGACACTTAATATATTAATTAAGTTCTTAAGTTTAAGTATAGTGGATAGAGAAAACTATCACTGAAATAATTATAACTATAGTGGGTCAATTTAGTTTGAACTAAAGTTATTTAAGTCTAATAAATTTTAAAAACTAATATTTTAGATTAAAAAATAAATATTTATAAATCTTATCTCATGGAAATTAAAGTCAAAAAAGGAAAAAGACAAATAAGAAAAACTGAATATCGAGTACGTGATAACAGTTCCGCTTTAGTGTATATGCATTTAGATATATTGATCAATATATGTGGATTATAATTTAAATAAGTATGTATTTTAATTATATAAATATTAAATTAATATTTTTTCATTAAATGTTGAATTGATATTTTTTTTATCAACAATATAAATTTATTTTTAATTAACATTGTATTCGATAGTATAATAAAAATCCATATTTATTAAAATGTGATTCATATATATTGATTAATATGTATATACACTATTTCAAAAGAAAAAAGTCAGTAGACAATTCTTGATCTGTTTAAAGTGTTTGACCGGTGAGAAAAAAGGAAGAATAGCTCATTTTGTGCTGATCACCGCGCGACTCCCCGATTTCGAATGGTTAGCTGCGAGGCTTTTCTTCGCAGCTATCGTATCCATATTTTAATTAAGTTCTCATTTTTAAAAGTCAAAATCTGCGAGCTAGAATATTGAAGAAAAAGCTTCATAGGTCAACATCCGCCAGATACAGAGATGAGGTTGGCAAATGCCGGGAGCAGTGCTGCACTACTATAAATGGAGAAATTAGAATAAGAGAAAAAAAAATATTTTATTATTTAATACTTTAGTTTTATAGGTAATTACTATTTTTTACTTTTACAGTATTTTTAATCAAATAACCATGATATCGATCAAATAACAAATAAAATAGAGTAGACATTTTTTACTCTAAAAATATCTAATTTTTTTTCTATAAATTAATTTTTTAAATGCATCATATGGAACCATACATAAGTAAAGAATAAAGTTATTTCAACATTACAATTTGACATCAAATATATTTCTTCTGAATAAATATACATAATATTTCCTTTTATTTAATATTCATCCACACTCATATTAATATATAATATCTATACATTGTTTTTATAGTATAAGTTTGAAAAATATTTCTCATAAATTAATATTCTTGAGTTGCAATGATTTGCAGAGCTGGCTTTCTGGTTGCTTATATATGTTAACAATATCTATGAGGCTACTACAAAACAACGCAACCGACTGCCATTTTGGCGCATTCGCATAAATAGATCCTAACATATATAGAGGTCAATATTTTTTTTCCAAAAGAAAAAGAATTAACCATGCAGCCAAGTGCAGACGTCAATATCCTACTATATGCTAAGCCGCAGGTATCCAGCTAGCTAGGTATCATCAGCTTAACATGAAACTTTGATTTATTCATACCGTCCATTTTGTTTGCTGACCCGTGACTGCCAGCATTCGTATCAATATTGAAGATGAAGAATCAAATCTCAAACGTTATTTATATATATCAAAATTTTTAATATTTTAATATTTTTTTAGTTTTTTTATTAATTATTTCACTTTTTTATTATTTTTATATTTTTTTTCTTTCTATTTTTAGATGTCTAAGGTGTCTACCTATCCTAGTGGTATAAAAATTATTTTTCATCTCAATATATTTTCTTGTTTTATCTCTTCATATATATGCTTTTTTTTTTTCCTTTTTTCACTTTATGTACATGATGGGAGTACCAGCGATATAGCTGATTTTCTGACAGAAGATTTTGCAGTATCTCATAATGCGAAGCTTATCCCTAAGTTTTTCCCTTTAATTAAATTCACAGGTGTAACACAGATACATATTGAATGCATGTATCAAACCCACGAGCTGTTCATTCATCAAACCCACGAGCTGTTCATTCAATCTATGGATTGAGACTCCATTTCAAGAAACACCGTGCAGTGCCAGCCTATGTGTAAATTAATTAAATCCTAATTATGTATAATAGAATTAGTAGATTATAATGATGATGATTGTATTAGCGACAAAAATTTAAAAAAGGAACCGGAAACGTGGCGGTCTCTCAAGGTCGTTTTGCACGCACCAAAAGTCTGTGATGGCTAAATCCAAAGCATAAATATTAATCATAATATATAAAGTGAATGCGCTAAATTGGCGTAGGGCAGCTAGGGAATTTGGAATACCAGCCACTATAATATAACTTAAGTGGCTTAGCATGTGCCGGCTACCTCATATGCCGGGGCCTAGCTACAATTTTGTTTAGCAGCAACGCCATCAGGCTCAGCTATGTTATATTTTGCGCTTTTTTAACATAAAATCTAAGTTGAGGAGAAAATTCACTTCAATTAAGAGTTAGACATGTCTTCATAATTAATAAACGCTTACAATAATATTTATTAATATTCTACCAACAAAAAATTTCAGAAATTAAACTTAAATCATTATCATACGAGTGAAAGACTAGTTAAACAGTTAACTTCGGCTGGCCAGCCTTGATCTGATTTAATTTACGGACAATAAAGTTTATTCAATGAGTTAGCGTTGCATGGTTCATTTGGTTTAAAAACAGACAGTACTACAATTAATTGGCTGCCAACAATAGCTTCTTTAGGTTTATTTTCGATCTTCTGTTAAATGATCATTTAATTACAATTTCAAAATCAAAATGCCTCCGATCGTAGATATTTTATCTGATCAACGACAAGAAAAAAGCACTAAATTTCTAATTGAAAATAGTAGCCCATATTTTTTTTTTTCATGTATGGAATGATAAATAAATGTGTACAAAATTTTTAATTAAATTTTTTAGCATTTCTCTAGAAAACTATTGTAGTGACGATTAGGAACATGTTATTGAAATCATAATGTGAAATTAATATGCCTCAATATTGGAAACTAAACTTATTCTCAAAAATATTGGAAACTGAAATGAATATTGAGACATTGAATATAAAGTATAGATATGTAGATCAGGTGTTATTTGCTTTAAACATTTTTTAAGATGACGCTCGTTTTGTCTTTTATTGATTTAAGTAGTATACTTAGCACGTGTTCAAGTATGTCTATAGAAGGTGCAATGCATCCTCCATCAACAACATGAATCTATAAGCCAGTCTACTTGAAAATATGATATAAAACTTTATATGCATTAATTGGTGCCGAAAAGAAGGACGAAAAAGAGAGGGTTAGAGTTGATCAACAGGGAGTTCATGAGCTAATGGCAATTTGCAATTGCAATTGGAAAGGGGAGATGCGTGCGTCGCAATATGGCAATGCTGCTAAGGCAAATTGTAAACGTTTAATCCATGACTGATGAGTAGTAATTAACACGCATGAGATAGGGATATGCTTTTTTTTTTTTTTAAACCCATAAAATAAAAAATATAAGATGTTTATGTAATGCGTGTATTTTTTGGGTTTACATTACATAAATATCTTATATTAATATAAGAATGTATTATGTATGAATATTAAAAATGCTTATTAAAATGAGATAAATACCATTTATTGCATATATAAGAGTGATATTATATAAGATATCCTATAATGGTACGTAAATAACATTTCTTTTTCTTTTTCTTTTTCTTTTTCGGTAATGGGCAAACAACCTTTCTCCTTAAGATAAGAAAAACACTATAAGCATATTGACCTTTTTTTATTTATTTTGGATTAATTTAAAAAATTCCATCTGCCCTATTACTGGCCGTACTGAAAAGTAGAAAGCGGCCGTGGGTCCGTGAGTTCCGTGACACTGTTTCAGTACAACTAAGCCGACCCGAACCTGGACGCCCTTTCGTAAAAGGAAAGTACATAAAATATACACACCAGCAACACTGTTTTTTTTTTACTTTTAAATGACTGTATAACTTTAATTTTTTTTAAAGTAAATATTTTTTTTAATTTTAATATTTTAAAGGTGATATTAATTTGATTTAAAAAATTTTTAATATTAATTTAATTTTAATATTTTAAAATTAATATCATTTTGGTTTTAAAAATAATTTTAACATCAATTAATCACAATACTTTAAATTTTGACATCAATTTAGTTTTAATATTTTGAAGTTTAATATCAATTTTATTATAAATTTTTTTTATAAAATTAAATTTTTTATCAAATCATTAATATAGAACTAAATTAATATTAAAATTTAAAATATTATGACTAAATTAACGTCACAATTTTTTTAAAATTAAATTAATATCAATTTTAAAATATTAGAATTAAAATAAATATTTATTTTTTATTATTCTATTAAATTATTACAATATTTAACTATCATAGTTACTGTTGAAGAATTTTAACTCCTAATGATATATTAATACATTAATAGACAAATATAAAAATTATTTATATTAATAAAGTTAACTTTCTCTCATGTTCAAAATTTATGATTTGCAAGTATGTTTCTATCAAATAAATATATTTATATGAAAATATTAAATTTGAAAAAGAAACGATTTCATTGAATATTTCGAATAAATTTTTTATGTGGAATATTAAATATTTTTTAAATTTTGAAAAAGAAACTTTAATATGATTTCATTGAATATTAGAAAAAACTCTCAAAATTTCTAATTCATCGACCGATTCATCTGCGGTGACATGTCAGCCTCTGAAATTGTAACGTTGGATACCCGCAGCTCCTACTAGAGAACCGTGTTGTGTTGACAGCAAGATTGAAGCATAAATTGGGGAGTGACTGTACAGGGATTCTAAATCATTGCCACATCACCATATAAGTAGGATCGATATGTTTTGTCTTTCTTTTGATAAGAAAAGAAATATTTATATTTTTATACGGTATTTAGAGTAATTTATTGGAAATATATGAAATCTTTAATAAAATTTAAAAAAAACAAAATTTTGGAAGGAATCTAATTTATTATTAAATGGATCTCATTATTTTTAATAAAAAGATTGAAATTTGATATATTTTCAATTAAATTTTATTATTTTAATATAAACAAGAAAAAATATAATTTATTATCAATTAAATTTCATTATTTTAATTAAAGAAAAGAGATTCAATTTATTATCAACTAAATCTTATTATTTTAATAAAAAATTTGAAATCTGACTAAAAGTACGCTGAATTTTTTTTTTTTGTGTTGTGCGTGTGTTTTGAGAGAGAGAGAGAGAGAGAGGGGGGGACAGAAAGAAGAAGAGAGAGGGAAAAGAAAGAGAGAGGAGAGAGGAGAGAGGAGAGAGAAGAGAGAAGAAAAGAAAAAAGTAAGAGAAAAAAAAGAAGAGATAGTAAAGAAGAAAAGAAAAAGATAAAAAATTATAAAAAATAAAAATATTATATTTTTTTAATTTTATCAAAAATATTATATTTATTAAATATTTTCATAAAAATTTCATATAAAAATAATTATTCTATTTATAAAGTATTATCTCGTAATTAATAATATAATAATATTTTAAAATAAAATATATTATTTATTTATAATTTTATGTCCCACTAAAATATTTCTTTCTTTTGACGTAGGACCTATATGATTTTCCTAGACAATATTAGAATAAAATGTTTGCAAATGCCATTGGCTATTTCCTTATTTTTGGAAGAGAAATGATATGTGTATATATTATTTTTTAATATCTTTAGATACTCTTTCTCTATCTCTCTCCTTTCTCCACTTGTTTTTTCATTTTTTTTTTCTTTCACAATTTTTTTTTTTAAATTTGTGAGAGGATGTCTACATATCCATATTAAAAGGTGATACAAATAACACCCCTCTTTTCGGAAATACCGTCCTTTAAATCAAGCATATATTCTTCATATCTTGCGTTTTTTTGTCTCAGCACAAACCGATGAAACAAATTTCCATGGAAGCACAGAAATAAGATAACAGGCTACACGGATGCAACATAATTCATATGCTACAAATAACATTATTCACATTTTTATTTTGTCCATTCAAGTTTTCTTAATGTGATTTGGAGATTTGCTGGGATATGTGTTTTGCTAAAAAACATTGAACAAGGCACATAAATGCCATGATCCTTAAGTTCAAGCAGGTGGGTTTCTATGGTCAAGGCGAATTATGCAAATGTACCTACGGGTATGCACCGTGCTTAATTAGTGCATGCTAAAACAAGGAAAGTGGTCCCATAAATCCAAATCGGCCCATGTTAACATTTAACTATTTTCATTATGTTATAATAATGTTATAAGAATTTTATAATAAACTTTAATTTTAATCTACTATCAATATAAAAAATATATATCCTTGGGTATAATGATATATTACCATAGTACTTAATAAATTTAAAACATTAAATGATTATTAATATATTTAAATCCATTAAATAAGATATCAACACAAAATAAAATCTATATTTACTTTTGATATATTATTAATGAAAAATATTTTTACACAATCATTTAATTATGTATGATCATATTATTAAATTATTTGACTTTCAACATAATTACATTAAAATTTATATACATGATAAGATATGATTAATTGATAGTATAAAATATTTTATACCAAAAAATATCAAAATTAATCTTATAAAATAACTATATAAAAGTTTTCAAATAAACATTAGAATTAAACTCTTGGCAATATCTTTCTTTCAGAATATTGAAAAATGGTTGGCCTTATTTGTCACTTAAGTGACAAGTGTCAACATTTTATGTTTGTGATAAACTAAATTATCGTGAAATAGGAAACGAATTAAGTTGAATCTGATTGGGTAAGATGCTCAAATTATGGGCGGCAGGGGCGTTAGAAGGGTGATTTTGGCAGTTTCTTGGGGAAAAAAATATAAAGAAAGGATGAGATGGGGTAACCCCCTCACATGGGGTATGCTCAGATTTGGAGGTTGCGAAATTGTGCCTTTATATATTTAAAATTTCTTTTGTTGTTCGTTACCAATATTAAATTTTAAGGTTCCTTTTTTCATATAGAGATGGACAAAAAAGGCATTTTTAAATATTTTGCTAGCCTAGCCTAAAGGGGCGAGGACCCTCAGCTACTCTGGTTCTCTTCTCCATCTTTGCATCTGGTGGGTTTTGTTTCTACTTTCTCCTTTCATTTCAACTATCATCAGACATCCACTTCGTGCGCAAAAAAAAACAAAGGAAGCCTTCCGCACGAACTAAACCGGGGCATGCAGTTACATGGATGATGTTATTTTTAAACAGCTTTATTAATTTTTAAAGTTATATAACCAAAGAAATATATTTCCCAACATATATTGTTATTTAAAAAAGTAATACATAACAGGTAAGAAAAATGATATATAAAATATATTTTCTTATATTTATATTCTATTGCATCATTTATATATACACATATAGTTATTAATATTAATTTTGATATATTATCTATATAAAAAAATTTCACATTTTTATTCATCAACCATATGTTATTATTTGCGTAACTTTTGAGATAATGATTATAAAAATCAAATACTTTTGTTATTATAATAATATGTAGTTAAATGATTATACAAAAAAAATTTATAGTAAAAATATATTATTTATATATACAACAAAATTGTATAGAAAGTACTTTTGATCGGTTTAATAAATATATTAGATACAAGTGTGTATGTTTGTGTTTTATTGTAAGTATTGATAACGCAAATATTGATTATAATTTAATTTGGATCACATATCATTGAATTGAAAGTACACTTGCCTAATGTTGTAAGTCAAGCTGAATGACATTTCCTTATCCTTAACTCTAGAATGGTTACTAATTTATTAGTAGTCATTTTCAAAAATTTAAATATGAGTCCGGTCTCTTTCACAAGATATTGATTTGGAGAGGAGTAACGAAAGGATTGGCATATTTGAACAAAGATTTTGAGACGCCCCCGTAGTATCAGGAGGCCCTCAAATTGTTGCATTGCCCAACGCAAGCTGCTCATTCAACCATCTTCTTGCTTCAACTCAGCCGACTAACCAAGAGTTATGATAAGTGATTTTTTTTTTTTTTTTTATGGAATACCGTATTGATTCATCTTTTATTATTATTAGAGAGAATATGAATCCAATTTAATTGAGATTTACATCTCATCTAATAATGATTAGAATATGAATTGATACGATATCCCATATAAAATGAGCTCACTAAACAAATTTTTTCAAACATTTCTATGTAATATGAACAGTTATTTATTTGTAGTGTCTCTTTACATCTACCAATTGACATGGACAGCTTAATTATTGATAATAATTTGCTTGATAATTGGAATGCATGTGATTGACCGCTGTACGATATAATTTATATTTCTGCCTATTCTTGCATTTAAGTTTAGCTGTTAACTTTTCCTTTTGAGTTTCCTTTTTTTATTAATCCTTTCTATTTCTGTCTATTTCCCCTTGCATTCAAGTTTAGCCATTAAATTTTCCTTTTGACTTTCCTTTTAAGTTAATCCAAAGACGAAACAAGTGCCTGGAGCAGCAGCAACTGCTATATCCATATGGCCATATGCAATATAAATGAGAAATTCTTAGTCAAGTAATGTCTATTAAATTATTTATTTAACAATTAATATGTATAAATACATTATTGAAATTTGATACATCTTTTATATTAAGTTATATAATTTTATACAAATTTAATAAGATTTAGTAGTTATCTATTAACTGATTAAGAAAAAATAGAGGAACAAAAAGCGTGAGTTAAATATGTAAAATTAGCTTATTCCTACATAAAGGGTGCAATAACATTATGTGATCGCCAAAAAAAAAAATTATCATGCATGAAATGCTTAGATCAGAAGAATCAAACTTACATCTATAAACTACAAAATTGACGATTTGCCACATACCAGAAACAAAATAACAAAATGAACCATTGCCTAATAGATTTTTATGTCTAGAATAAGAAAAAAAAATACGGAAACTATTTTCTAAATAATTAACAAAATTCTTAGTTCAGTTTTTTCAAATGATCTCAACCGTCTCAGCAATGATGTGTGATGAGTAGGAAATGAAAAGGAAATCTAATGAAAGATTAAAACTCTTAGAATTTACTAAGTTCAATAATGAAATTCTAATAATTAACAAAATGTTGGTCTAATTAAGTAGAAGGAATTCGAGTTTCTTAAGCATATGGTCTTATATTCGACCCCAAAGTTAGTGGATATAAAAAAAAAAAAATCTTAGAAGAGATTCCCTCTTATAAGCTTGACCGTATCTTAAGAAATTGATCTTTTGTTGGATGAGAGTTTACTCTGAAAAATAAAAAAAAAATAATTAAGTTCTAATAGTCCTTATTAATTGCAATAGCACTAAATCGGTTAAAAATACTTTAGTACGTTTGGCTTAGTTTGATAATAAGACCAAGTACAGACACGAAGAGGTCATTAGCCTCCATTGAACTCAAACTAAATGGTGCATGTCTAACCCACTATCACAAATTTTAGGAGCTTGATCCCTTAAATTTAAGCATATTCAGATAAAATATTCATATTTATGTTTATTTTTTCGTTTATGATTTCTCGTCTCGTCTTTATCATCGCTTATTGACTTGGACATCTCGTCCCTCGCCAACTAATATAGAGCTCTTTATTTCGATCATCCCAATATATAGGCTAGCTAGAATGCTTCCTAATATTTACATTCTATTTTTTTTTTTGCACAAACGTTAAATTAACTAAAGTTTTATTTTGTGCCATTTGTAAGAGAAAAGAAAACAAATGAAGCAGTATATGTTGCAAGCTTTATTATTTTGAATTTAGTTTTAAAATTTTTTATATAATTATCTAATTATATTTTTCTATATCTAAAAAAATCTTTGATATATTTGATATAAGAGAAATTCGTTGACACCAATATAAAATTTAATATACTTATACTTTTAGTAACTTTTTATAAAATATAATTTTTATCAATTTAACCATTGAATTATAATTACATATTATATAAATTATTTGTGTCAAATTTTAAAAATTGAACATCATTAAATTTGTGATCAAATAGTTTTTTTTACATATATTAAAAAATATTTATTATATTGATTTAAATGTAAATAAAAAGTATATTAAATAATTTTGAATAAATATGAAATTTTATAGGTATGATAATAATATATGAACTTTTAATCCAATAGTTAATTTTATAAAAAATTTCTGCAATAAAAATTTATTCAGTAATGTAAGAAATAAGTTTAACTTACAACAATATAAGTTGATCATAAATATATTAATCTATAAAAGAGATCTTACATATATTGCTATTGTATTAAACTTTTCGTCATTATTATTATCAAAAATTCTTCTCAATAATTGCCATTTTTAGAAACTTTAGTTATCCCTAATAAGTTTAGCTTCCTTACCACTTTGTCTAACTATTGTTACAAGCTTTATTATACACGCAGAATTAAAAAAATGGTTTTCCAACATTTTATATATATATATATATATATATATATATATATATATATGTTTTTTTTTTCCATTTTTGACTTCTCTATTTCAATAAGTGTTGATATATTTGCTAATGCTAACGAAGGGTAGGTCAATCTTTCTTTTCTCACTATTATATTTTTTTATGAGAAAATGATAAGATTATCCTCTGATCCCTTTACTTATTACTCTCTATACTCTATTTTAATTGTCACTTTAGCAAAATACATAAAAATTAAAGAATTTAAAATCAAAGTTCATTTATAAATTATTTTTTATCAAAACATTCTTACTTGATTTTTAACATTTAATTACATGACAACGTTAATGTTACACTATATTCTTAATTAATCACAAATTGCAAAAAGTAAAATAAAAAAGTTAACTGTAAAATTATTTATTAATATGTAAAAATAATAAATATTATAAGAATTAAATTTTAATGCACTAATAATATAATTTTTTTTATACATATATCTTATTATATATTATGACTTCATTATAATTATTCAAATTTTATGATAATTATTACAAAAGTCATACATTTAAAAAAATGTGATTGGCGATAATTACTGACATTGTATCAAAATTATAAACTCATATTATCAATCAAAATATTTTTTTCCTAAAATGATAAATAAAATGGATCAAAGATGATGATATATTTCAAAACATAAACTCCTAAAAATTTTAGGCATTATGAACAGTTATTTGTTTGACGACTGACTCTTCACATTTTCCGATTGACGTGGACAGCCTAATTATTGATAATAATTTGATTGATAATTGGTATGCATGTGATTGACCGTTATATGATATAATTTCTATTTCTTTCTAATTTCCCCTTGCGTTCAAGTTTAGCCATTAGAATTTCCTTTTGAGTTTCCTTTTTTTTATTAATCCTTTCCATTTATGTCTATTTTCCCCTTGCGTTCAAGTTTAGGTATTAAATTTTCCTTTTGACTTTCCTTTTTTGTTAATCCAAAGGCGAAACAAGTGCCTGGAGCAGCAGCAACTGCTATATCCATATGGCCATATGCAATATAAAATGAGAAATTCTTAGTTGAGTAATGTCTATTAAATTATTTATTAAATACTTTATTTAACAATTGATATGTATAAATACATTATTGATTTGATACATTTTTTTATATTAAGTTATATAACTTTATACATATTTAATAAGATTTAGTAGTTATCTATTAACTGATTAAGAAAAAATAAAGGAACAAAAAGCCTGAGTTAAATATGTAAAAGTAGCATTATTCCTACTTAAAGGGTGCAATAACCTTATGTGATCGCAAAAAAAAATTTATCAAACTCTTAGATCAGAAGAATCAAACTTACATCTATAAACTACAAAATTGACGATTTGCCACATACCAGAAACAAAATAACCAAATGAACCATTGCCTAATAGATTTTTATGTCTAGAATAAAAAAAAAATTAGGAAACTATTTTTTAAATAATTAAGAAATTTCTTAGTTCAGTCTGTCCAAATGAACTAAATCATGTTAGCAATGATACGTGATGAGCAGGATATGAAAAAGGAAGTCTAATGAAAGATTAAAGCCCTTGGACTTTACTAAGTTCAATAATTAAGCTTTAATAACTAATAAGATGTCGGTTCAAATAAAAGAGGTTCAAGTATCTTAAGCATTTTTTTATGTATATTAAAAAATATTTATTATATTGATTTAAATGTATATAAAAAATATATTAAATAATTTTGGATAAATGTAAAATTTTATAGACATGGCCATAACATATGAACTTTTAATCAAACAATTAGTTTTATAAAATATTTCTTCAATAAAAAAGTTATTTAGTAATGTGAAAAATGAATCTAACTTTTATATATATATATATATATATATATATATATATATATATATATATTGTGGTATTAAACTTTTAGTCATTATTATTATCAATAATTGCCATTTTTAGAAACTTTATTCATCTCTAATAAGTTTAGCTTCCTTACCACTTTCTGTAACTATTGTTGATTGTTACAAGCTTTATTATACACGCAGAAGAAAAAAATGGTTTTCCAATATTATATATATTTTTCCATTTTTGACTCTCCTCTACTTCAATAAGTGTTAAGTTATTTACTAATGCTAACGAAAGGTAGGCCAATCTTTGTTTTCTCACTATTATACTTATTTATGAGAAAAATGATAAGATTATCCTCTTATCCCTTTACTTATTACTCTCTATACTCTATTCTAATGGTCACTTTAGCAAAATACATAAAAATTAAAGAATTTAAAATCAAAGTTCATTTATAAATTATTTTTTGTCAAAACATTCTTACTTAATTTTTAACATTTAATTACATGACAATGTTAATGTTACACTATATTCTTAATTAATCACAAATTATAAAAAGTAAAATAAAAAAGTTAACTATGAAATTATTTATTAATATGTAAAAATAATAAATATTATGAGAATTAAAATTTCATACACTAATAATATAAAAAAATTTTAGACATACATCGAATTATTTATCATCACTTCATTATAATTGTTCAGATTTTATAACATCTACTACGATAGTCATACATTTAAGAAAATACGATTAGTGACCGTTACTGCATTGTATCAAAATTATAAACTCATGTTATCAATCAATAATTATTTTTTTCCTAAAATGGATCAAAGATAATGGTATATCTTAAAACATAAACTCCTAAAAATTTTTGTTATCTTCTTTCATAAAATTGATTAAAAAAAGAAAAAGGGCTATGTTCAAGCTACACTTGATCAATAAGAAACACTACAAGGATGGACATGAATTATCCAACATGGTCCTTTCCCTACTGTCAGCAAATCACCACCCTTGAACATGCTTCAACAACAGCAGACACTCAGCTCGTAATTATCTCCAACAACCAAGGGCACTTTCCAAACCTCCCTCTTATAAATCCCGAACCCCTCGCAACTTTGGAATCCTCGCTTCCCCTTTCTCTTCTCTCTCAACTAGCTCACACAACGACCACAACGCAAACCCAAACTGAAAAACAGAACCCAGAAAAACCAAGCTCAAATTCAAATTCAAATGTCGTCCAAATGCAGCAAAATTCGCCACATTGTCCGGCTCCGCCAGATGCTGCGGCGCTGGCGCAACAAGGCCCGCATGTCCGCGAACCGCTCTAGTGCTGCTGCTCCACCGTCCGATGTGCCCGCGGGACACGTGGCCGTCTGCGTGGGCATCAACTGCACCAGGTTCATCGTGCGCGCGACGTACCTGAACCACCCCGTGTTCCAGAAGCTTCTGGTACAGGCCGAGGAAGAGTACGGCTTCGCCAATAACGGGCCGTTGGCGATTCCTTGCGACGAAGCGCTCTTTGAAGATGCTATACGGTTCATTTCCCGGTCCGAGTCGGGGGACAATAACTGCTCGAACCGGTTTTTGAACATCGAGGATTCGCGGAGGCACTGCCACGTGGGCGTAAGGAACAGCCTCGATTTCTGGCCCGAATCTCGACCGTTGCTTTACGGGTTCGCTGACAAGACCATTTGGTAGCTCCCGAACCGGACCGGACCGGGCTGGACAGGTTGGTTCTGGGTCCGGTCTGGTCTGGTCGTTTAAGCCACTTTGATTCTGAGCCGGGTAATACTTGGTTCTTCAGCTGCTAATACTATTTTCGGTCTAAAGAATTGGTCGCGCAATCTCGGATGGCCTTTCGTAGAGTGGCGATTTCAACAGTCGAACCCGGACATTGGAAGTAGATTCGGCATTTAAGCGGCTAATGCTATAATTTGCTATATGGGGTTTTGAGGAATGTATTTTCTTTTATTCTTAATTTTGGGTCATGGGTAGATGAAATTTTCGTTGAAGAGGCGAATTCAAAAATGGGATTTTTTTTCTTTTTAAATATTGCAAAGTTAAATTTGCAATTTTGGCCTTATTGATGGAGTTAAGGTATATGAGGAGGGAAGAGCGAGTTAAGCTTGGTGGTGACTCGGCTGAGTTGTCCGAGTTGGTTTTGGAAAATGGAATTGGGTTATTTTGAACTGCCCTACCCAAACATCAAAGGTAAATTGTGGATCTTCATATGTGGATAGTAAATCGATTTAACTTGAGTCAGATTAATTGAAGATGCAGATAAAAGAATTTGTGAGTGAGATGCAAGAAAAAGAGGTTAGGGAGTGTATTTTATGTTTTATGACAGTTGTTACGATGCTCCGGGGAGTGCTTAGGAGATGGCACAAAGGGTGGCAGAGTATTGTCCACCGAGTCGTCCCGGGTTCGGATCGGAGGGGAGTTGCTGAGTTGATAACGATTTTCAAGCGGAGTGAAGTTAGTGAGTCAAAGACCCAAGTGTCTGGTAACTTTTGTAAACTACTGTGTATGTATTTGTGATTGATATACATATTATTGATTGCTGGAAATGAGATTGTAGAGAAATTTGAAATGTGGAAATTTCACCTTGCTTTATCTATATTATTGTATTGTCTCCATAATTATAATAGTGCCACCTTTGATGTCATCTACTAACATGATTCGGAAAATATAATTGGTTTTCCGTAGCCATTTTTTCTTCATTTCGGTGCCTCGAAGTTTCTTGGTTTTTGTTTAAACCAATTTGGTTTCCTTATTGAATTGAATTAAATAGTATTAGATGGTTGTTTGTATGTGTGGACGTTGCAATCATGGTAGCAGTTGTGGGAGTCATAATGACATCAACCCACGTGAAAAGCAAAGCAAAGTCTCCTGCTCAGTTTCACCTGATTCCCAATTTGTCCCACTTGATAATTTTGGGGCAATTGTTCTCACTTTCCAGTTAAAATCTCATCCTTTTGATGTAAAATTTTAATATGATTATGTGTAATCTTTTATTATTAGTTAAGAAAATATGACCTAAAAAGGAGCATATAAAATATTTAATTAGCAGTAAAAATTTAGACATGACGAAATCATATAAATTTTAACATTAGAGCATTTATTTCCCTAAAACTCTGCAGACATGTACTCATCTCTCAGTATCATTCTTCTCAAGATTGTATTTCTTGATCTGCTAGCTATATATATATATATGTCCCATCTTTAAGTTAAAACTTTAACCTTTTGGTTAGGCTGAGTTACTTCAGGTATATAACTGTCACAATTAGTTGAACATAATTGCATCTTTGGCAACTATAATAATAGGAAACATGCATAATTAAGATGATAACCAACCAAAAGGATGAACCTTTGACCTGATTATGAGTTGCAATCCTCAGTTTGGTGTTCCAGTTCATATAACCCAATGGCGGAATATATTTTTTATTGCTTAATATAATATAACAATCAATATTACTGGACTAGGCTGTCATGCAGAATTTTAAGGGGAAGAAACAAAAGCTAAAGCCAAAAGAAAAAGTGAAGATGACAACATATAAAAATGAGCCTTTGTGCAATGTACTTTCTCACCTAATTAATCAAAGGTATTTATTTCTATAAGCTCAGTCTACGTGTGTTGCAAATAATTCCCAATTAATGTAAACGTAATATACGTAGTTACTTACACATATTTTTCTGATTAAATGTAATGTTTTGACTTTTGATTATTAAAAATGAAGAAGATGAAGCGGCTTCTGAAAACTTATTTCCCCTGTAAGTAAAAGAGATTAGAGAGTAAAAGATTCAGCAATCATATAACAATGAATTTTTTTCTTCCCTTTTTTGTTTCTTTGCTATAATTTACTTTATAGTAAATATCAGGAAGCAATAATAATAGATAAATTTTTAGAAGTATCATTAGGAGAATGCTACAATTGACTTTGTTAATATCACTAATAAATTTTGTTTGATGAATTGTTTCCATTAATTACTCAACTCTCCTATAATCGACGACAGGACCAAATCAATGGGCCTTAACCTTATTCTGAGGACTCTGTTTTGTAATCGTTTTGAATGGAACACAATTGATTTCAGCGATTGGTATATGTCAAGACCACAAAATTTAAAGGAAATAGCAAAGGAAAAGTCCACATGCAAACTTTGACGCGTTGGTTGACTACCATTAACTTTTTTCTCAGAGGCTACAAGCATACAATGAATGTATACTAATCGGAGAAAAAAAATTAAATATCTTGTCACATGAGGTCGCATGGGTAGAGAAATATTTATATACTTGAGGGGTGTTATATGAATCCCAAAAAGTGGGTGTCCAATTGACATAACACATCTTTCACCATTAAAATTTATTTTTACTTGTTTTTATATTATTTTAAAAATATTTTTATACAAAATCAACTGTTGTCAGCGACTATGTCGCGACAACCTATGTCAACTTAGAATTCCCCTATATACTTTGGAAGTAATATATGGTTGTACTATTGGTCAATCATGTAAATATATTTTATATAAAATTATATGTTAGTGACGGATCACATATAAAATACATTTATATTGATTCAGAAGCATAACCACGATACTTTCGGAACCATGTAAGTATTTCTATGAATGGCTATCCCACCATGCACGTTCACAATATTGCGTTCATTCGAGACCTCTGACAAAATATATAACCCTAGAGTTGGGGTGTCACAATCATAGCATCTTTCTATGATATACGTAGGCTACTTATGCCATTAGTACTCAAGAAATGAAAAGAACAGTTTCACGGATGTACATGTTTTCAAGTACTAGACAAATTCAACACTGGAACTAATGAGAAACATTGATTGTGGAAGTGGATATCCTTGTCACATATTTTCCTGGAAAACAACGTATATAGAATGAAAGCAAAGGACCAGGTAAGCTTTTCAGCTATAGGAAGACCGAACCGCACCTATTATTTACACCTTACAATCAGCATTCCAATTTCCAACTACACCCAAGGTCTACATCAATATTAACCACACAATTGAAATTAGATTGGGCAGGATCAACTCTTACCATTCAATTTTCAACTCTAAGAACTTGGGGCTGGCTCGATTTGCACTTCACAATGTCTTCAGCACGAATTCTAACTTTAACAATCAATTTTAAGATTAAATTGCTGTCTAGTAGAAAGAATTTTAATTATCTTCAACATGAAATAACTTTTTTATTTTTTGGTTATTTCCGATTACTCTAACTTAGCACACTAATAAGCTATTAATTAAGAGTAGGTTAGGAGTTTATAACTGCGTTCAACTTGATATATTCAAATTTATATCAACACTAGGGAAGAAACGTTTAATTAATACTATCAGAATCTTCGATTAGGTAAAAGGAACTTTATACATATCAAAATTTTTTATGATTTTAATTAATATGTACTGACAGTTTTACATTGTCAACCAATAGAAATACTAAAAAGTGAGAAATTATGGTAGATCTCTCGTTATAATGGGTGGTTATTTGTATGAGTTAACACTTTCTACTATTTCTATTAACTGACAGTGTAAAACTATTTTACACTGTAAGTGCATTTAAATTAAATTCATTTTTTATTATTAATTATCGAATTGATGAAATCTCTCTCTCTCTCTCTCTCTCTCTCTCTCTCTCTATATATATATATATATATATATATATATATATATATATATATATACTCATCAATGTTCCTTTTCAAATGTTAATTTCTTACTTCTCTCTCAATTATAGTTATACTTGGACATTGGCTAGCAAAAACTATAAAGGAATATACATCTATAGATAATAGGTTCCATTTTGTTTAGATATTTACACCTAAAATAATTTTAATTATATTTAAACCTCTTATTTTTACATAATTGTACATAGAATTCCAATCAAGAACATGACCAGGAAAATGCCAATGAAAATTGAGTTATAAAATATGATTAAGATCTAACAGTTAATAGAACGTGTTTATAATTAAGTTCGACTTTTGCCTGCTACCCTTCATTGATAAATCATGTTAAAAACTTTAGCAAGGGGGACCTCCCAAAAAAATTTGTACTCATTTTGACGTGGAGAACAGTATATGAAAGTTATGTCTTGTGTTTTGTCATATCAATGAAGAATATTGTTCTATTCATCATAATGTTCTCCTTTTTTTTCAATAACACTAGTGCTTATAAACAACTAAATAAAGTCCTAACTTCAATTCAACTATAACAAAACTTTGAATTCTGCATGTACGTGCCTCATATCATATACAGTGCATGCTATGTTTTTCCTTCTCAAAATGATGACTCTTTCGGACGGTGCACATGCCTTTGTCAGGACAATATCTTAGGAGGAATAGAGATCTACACATTGGACATTTTTATTTCCCTGTTTCAGTCACATGCGAGGTCTAGAGTCAAAAGGAAATGTTTTTCAAATTCATGACGTATACGCATATAGTATAAATATTGTATAGTAACGTGAAAATGTGTGTTTCCGTGAGAGAAGTATTGTATTTGGTGTTCCAAATAACTCTTCTCAGAATCAAACTCTTACATTGTCCTGGTCAATTTCATGGTGAATAGAAAGGATATATGCATGTCTCTTCAGTCCCCGACTAAAAATGGAGCTAATGTCAAGGGTCTCTTAGAATTTCGCCCTTTTGCAGCCTCTAAAAAGAATGTATCTTATTCTTCAGGAAGATCCCATGGTTACGAAACATTATAAATGTAGATCACATGAAAGAAAAGGAAAAAAACTGTTCTCCATTTGCGTTGAGATATATATGGCAAATTGCCTGAACTAGTTTGACGTACGCACCCTTTAAATGGCAAATTGTAAATTCTCTTTAATCTTGTGTAAAGAGATCTTTTCATGATGGCTACTTTTTAAGATTAGAATTTCTTACATTATAATTAAAGTTCATTTAGAGTTGTAATTTATTTTGTAATGCCACACTTAGCACTTTTAATTTAATGGGAAAGAAGAATCTGACACTGTTTGTCAATGTTCTTTTCCTTTTTTTTAAATTTTTTTTCTATCAATTTGAAATCTTGGAATAATTGAATCACCTAAATTATTCACCTAGTTAGCAATTAAAATTAATTTTTGGAGTCAAGTGCCTAGTAACACCCAAAAGCCTTCTCACAGTCACAGCTAATCAGGTGTTAGGGACAGTGAAGCATGGATCAAAGTGCCTACTGCACTAGGCTGTGTCTTTTGGTTTTTTGGACTTGAGGTCTACATATTGGGCTATGTCTGAGAAATCAAAGAATCATGGTATGGTTGAAAAGATCCCAGGCCCAAATTTGAATAAACTATAAAGAAAGCCTGAAGTATTTTGGAGGTAAACAAAAACGATTAAATTTCGGACCAAAAAAAAATCGGCTAAATTAGACTATGGCCTATTGGGCACGGTTTGTAATGTAAGGTGAAATGGACCTAGATGCAACACACAAGTTATAGTATATAGTCCTCATATTTCAGACCCAAAAAAAGAGAAGGTCATCATATTGAAGCCACCTCCAAGCAAAATAATGTTCCTTCCCACTTTTGCTACAAATAAGAACATTATCATGACCCCAAAAAAAACTGATCACTTTTATTGGGTCAACACCATGCCCTCATACATGAGTCTTGGGCAGATGAATATTGGGCCCGTAATAGAATGGATCAGGCTCACATCTTGCATATGTAGATCATGGAAATGTAAGTATAGTGACCCAAAAAAAAAAAAAAGGAACGTGTAGGTACTTCCATTTCAGGACCACTGAAATGTCGGCGATCAAAAATACGAAAGGATCACAGAAATGTCAAGAAGAATTGTGGATGAGCTGCGTTCCCGTACCTGGTCCCAAAGCGTTGACCCAATCATGATAAGTCGCATTCAGAAGCCCACAAGTGCACACCAGCCATTCTTTTTTTCGTGGGCACGTGAGCCAGTTTATTTATGTATGTTAAAATATTTACCCTTTGAATTACCATTTCCGACCAATTAAAAAAAAAATAACCTTCGAAGAAGGATCAATGTAAATATAATTTGGATTTAATTTTGATATATTATTATATAAATATTTTTTTTATATAGTTGCTTAAATATATTTTATAACATTATTAAAAATATTTATTTTTATATTAATTATCTTAAAAATTATACATATAAATAAATATGATTGACTAATAATATAAAATATTTTGACAGTATATTAAAATTAATCTGTATGTAATTTTTGCATGACTCATCACATGTAAGGGTAGAAATGCGTAGGATAATATTATATTTAATAATTTATAAAAAATATTAAATAGAAATAGATGTATTTGATATTTTAAAACATGAAAAGTATTTAACATTTTTCTTAACAGGATGAGCCCGAGGTATAATAATAATAATAATAATAATACTTCCTTTCTTAGTACATTAAAAAGAATATTATAAAGACATATCATTATTCAAGTACTATAAGGTCATTCTATTTCCTTTAACGAATTTTTATCGTCAGAAAATCCCTTTTCAATTATACATGTTTAATCCCTTCAGAATATGTTCAAATTAGACTTTGGAAATAAAAATTATGGCTATGCCCCGAAAAGCGCAGGAAATATGATGCAGTAATAATGGAAGAAAATCGGTTGATGAAGGAATAGTGCTGCAGAATTCATGGAAGCGGGGACGGCGTATTAATAACGATGCTGGTTGTTATTGAGCCAAAGCCAACGGTGCAGATAAAATCCCAATGTTGGTTTTCTACATTAGTCGTACTGCATCAACTTTTGCTTGATTTTGCAGGTCACGAATTGCTGAAAAAAAAAAATCCTTTTTCTAGACCATTATTAAACTTTACAAATTTACATAAAAAAAATATTATTATATAACTTTATATATATATATATATATATGGATGGCCTTTTTAAACATATTATTCTTGTGTTGTCCGGCCTAATATTTGGTCCAATTCGATTAGATTATTATCACTCAATTTCTCATAGCTCACAGGTATAGGCTCAGCTCGTATGATAAAATTGATAGCCTTACTTAGCTGCATTCAGGAGCATAGGGATTGTGTTTGATCCTTGAATCTGAGACCTAGAGTCCCCCCATCCCCCCTCTCCCGATTGGCTAAAAAAAAAAAAAAACACTCAGCTCTTTTCTTTTTTTTTTTGGGTTTGGGAGGAGGGAGGGGGGAGGAATTGGGGTGCAGGAGCCCTTGGGAATCATGCCGATTCTCTTTTCTAACTGAGAGCTCATAGTTTACCATTCAAGCATTGGCCTTATTTGCGAACACTTATAACTCCTTTTTTTTTTTTTTATTGGGGGATTTGGGAAGGGATTCGAACTCGTGTACACAGGTTACAGGGCACACAAATATATCACTATGGCTTTAGCCTCCTCCATGACATGACCGTTGATCCAACGCCTCGCGTGCCAGTGCTCACAACTTTAACTTTTACTGGGTGGTTTATAGATCGGCTCAATCCTCAGCCCAATATGATCAAACTCTTTAAAAATATATAATGTATGATAATCGTTTAGTATTATATGTCGTTATTAGATAATCGTTTAGTATTAAATGTCGAATAGACAATCACTAACAGAATGTCTTGTGAGTTTGTTTGTTTGTTTGTTTTACATTCATGTCATCGGAAAATAGAAAATTGTGCTTCATGAGACACTTTTCCCCCAACAACAATTTTGTTACTTCTTCTCAATATAATTTTGGGTCATCCCAGCGATGAAACAAAAATAGTCGTTTAGATTTTATTACCACAGCAGGCATACGAATACTACATAAGAAGCCCATCCTGAGTTACAGCGGGCATGATCATCCTTAGCCTAAACACATAACCCACTCTTTTATACTTCCCACGATAAACTAGTTAAAACATAATCTAAGGCAATAACATATGAACTAATTCACAAAAATCATAGGGAGAACTAAAAAAAAAAAAAAGTTAAAATTTCAATCTAGCTATAACAGAATTAATCAATTGTTATGTTATTAACATATGATTATTAATAGTACTATACTATTAAAGTAAACATATTCACTATAATAGATACATCATCAAAATCTAACTTCTTGACTTAATCTTTACCAAACAAATATATAGGAACCGAGTAGGTGAGAAAAACTATAGTTGTAAAATCTAATTAAAGTGCACAGGCCCAGTGGCCAGAAGAGGATATGAGGCAAAGGAAACAAGGTAGGTAATGCATGTGAGAGAGACATTTGCAGAGAGTCGCATGTGAACCTTGAAAACGTGCGCCTGCACTGTCATGTCCAAGATTTTGCAGCCGCAGGCCCAGCCACTGAATACAACCCGCTCCATTGTACTTATTTTCAAGGCACAGTGAAGCCAACATTTGACATTGATGAGGCACACTTTCTATGGCACTTTTGTGGGTGTGCACGATCTCCTTTCCACGTTCACACAACTACAAAAAGCCACTCAAATTCATGGACCACTTGGTACCATGCACTAGTAAATAGTAGTAATTCACTACTCCATTTCCTTTTTAACTCGTTTATAGAAATCTTTAGATGCTTCTAAAATTTGAAAAAAAAAAAAAAAAGTTGAACCATATCAATATTCAATACTTGGTCATCGGACGATAAGACTTACAAAGTTCAATTGAGTCGAACCTCATCTAAGTCAAGAGAGCAAAATGATAGCTAATGAATTTAATTAATAAAAGGTCATTAAAGTTTAGAGTTTAGGGTTAAAATTGTCATATAAAAACTTACGAAAGTCCCTTATGGTACTATAAGGGTTATGTTTCTTCTTGTTTACATCACACTCCTAAGTTCCGACCGACCAAGATAAAAGCTAGAATAGCAGTGCTCTATTTAATTCTCGAACTGCAAAAGAAATAGAGCATCACTTTCTTTTTATTCCATGCACACCTATGAATTTCTCATGTGTAAAATGCTTTAACACGAAAAATAACATGTAATGAGCATCCGTGGCCGAAGGGATCTTAATGTGCATGCATGGACAACATAAACTCATAGTAAAGCATTAAAGATGTGCAATAATTATGAATGTTGTCTTGCGTTTGTTTGTAACTCTAGATATATGTGTCTTTCACTTATTCTTTGTCGTTTCTTTGGCCTTGCTGTGCTGCAAGAGTGTAAACAGAACCAAGGCTACTATCAACGAATAAAGTGAGAAGAAAAGGGTAAAAATCTCTGCTAATTTCACGATGATTTGTCATTACGGACAAAGTTGCATTGACAACAATGAAAGCGGGCTTGAAACAGTTACAGCGTTAAAAGTTGAATGGTGCAGCCATGAAGGGATGTCAAACATCTATTACTCATGATGATGATTGTTTTCTTTTTCATTATTATTATTGTAGTAATTAATAAATGGGCCTAACTTTATTTATAAAGATATAAATGTATCTTCTAGTCTGGTGCAGTTAGTTAACGGACGTTCAGTTGAACCTAGTACTGATCTGCACATAAACTGATGAGGTAGGAATGTGTTTTGGGATTAATTTTGTAATGTGAGCTTAATTGAATTTTCGATAAAGCTTACTACCTAGATAAAATTTATAAATACCTATATATGATCACTTTATTTTTCGTTTGTTAACTTTAAATTCGATTCACTTAATATGCTTATATATTTTTTACTGGTTTAACAAGCACAAGTAGCATTGAGTAATTTATCTTATAATCTCTCATGAATTTATTAACCCCCCCCGGGGGCCCCCAAAAACAAAAAAGAAAAAGAAAAAGAAAAAGAAAACAAGGCATCAATTATACACTCTTATTGCAAAGGCGAGAAGGACGTACTATGTGGTCCTTGTACGAAACAAAATCCTTATGCATACATAATTTTGTCATAACAAAAGTGTTAAGAAAAATACCTGTTTAGATTCTAATTGGAAGGTAAAACATTGATCATTATCAAGAATTGGGCGAACAATGCAAGTATCAATGCAGCATATATAGAGGCATAATTTGAAAGGCAAAAGGTACGTGCTTCCCTTCTGTGGCTTGCAAATTCTTGTAGTGGCTAACTAGAACAGTACGGTAGCAAGAACTGTCAAGTGAGTCATATTTGTCCATCACAAGCTTTCATCTGAAATGAAATAGTTTACTCTTAAGCTTGAAACCCATGTTTGCATTATACATCAATGATGACTTGGCGAGGTGAGGAGGCATCACAAGCTTCATAAATTGTAAGCGGTAATGAATAACCTTGCAAAAACTGGTTCCTATCTTGTTAGCTTTTCACATTACATTGTCATGAGTCTACGAATTAAGGGGTAAAACATTTAAGATCTTCTTAGAGTTGGTAACATTTTATTTACATTTTTTTTTTTTATGTTTATTTCTCTATTTGGCACAGCGGTGAGTGAATTGGTCATACAACTAGATAAGTCCTTCTCTCTTCGTGATTCCTAGCCCTTCCATATTTGGGTCAGAAAGGCTTGTGGACTGGCTAGATGGTTGAGCAAAGGATCCTCCCGAGCCTCTAGCCAAAATGCCCTCCCAACTCCCAAGACTCTTTGCCAGATGCCCCTCTTGGGGACCCCCTTCTTTTTTTTTTTTGTTTTTTTTGCCTTGAATCCCTTCTCGACTCAACCTCCCCAATCATCTTATACTGTGCATATGCTCCTCACCCCGGCAACCTGGCATTGAGGGTTCTACTTTCCCCATATATGCCCTACTCCATAAATGAGAACCCTGAAATCTACTACCTAGCTATATTCCCTCAAATCACCCAATTAGGGAGATCTAACAGGTATCTCCCAATTAATAATTAGACTCCCCTGGCCTTATAAGAATTGGGACCAAGTAGAGGGAAGACAACTTAGACCCCAAATAATAACCCCCACCCCTCTACCTTAGGCATGGACAACAATAATAAGATTATTACTTATGACATGAAAGTACTGATTCAAATTTAGAAAGAGTCTCTTTACTTGCAAGAATAGAGTTATATACTTTCACTCTCTCCAAACTTCATTAAGTGCGAGCCTAGTATATTGGGCTACCTTTTTTTATGTCTCTTTTTACATGACAATAGCATAAGATGATATATTCTCAAATAAAACTATATTAAAAAAATCAAGAATGGTTAACCCTAATGTAAGGTTAGGATAGGTTTTAAGACTCCAACCACAAACACTTCGAGAAATATTTATTGATGACCTCGTAACAAAACAATTCATTAATCGAGTGAGTGATGGCAAGATATGAGTAAAAGGCAAATTAAGTGAACCAACTCTTGTCGGCAATAAAAATTATTATTTCCTCCTAGAGTGATAGGAAGAATGATTTATTACATTCTAGAATAATTAGTATTCTCCAAGTTATTTATTTATTTATTTATTTTCAATTCATTATTTTATGTTAAATATATACATGTATAAAACATACTACTAAAAAATTATTTGTTTTATACCAATTAAAGTTTTAATTAGTTACTTCATTTAAGTTATTTTATTTTATTTTATTAAAAAATGCATATGCAGTGATGTGTGCCATGATTAAAACTCAAATAGAAAATTCAAGTATGTTGTATTATGAAAATTATCTTGGAAAGATTTTCAAATTTTCCGTAGCGACTAATTTTACATATAAGTATCGTATTTAGATTTTCATAGGAAAAGAAAATTGATTATGTCATGATTGTAATTATACCCTCATTTTCATCCGAAAAAACAAAAATGCTATGGTACTATGAATAATTAAACTAGTATACTTATGAATAGTACTTGCGTTTGTCATAATTAGTCTTAATTGAACTTGGTCGGAATTAGATTGAGATCTGAATCATAGAATACAGTAAAGTTAGCATTCAGAGATTGGATTAATAAAAAAACAAAGCATAATAGAAAGTGCAGATAGGGGACTGTTTTCTTTATATTTTTGCGCTAAAGAGATTGCTTGTACAAGTACCAAAGGCAAACCGAATCCGAAGAAAGAAGGGTAGAAAAAGGTTGGGGAGGAAAAATCAATAGCTTTGGCATCATATAAAAAGAAAGTTTATGAAGGAAAAGAAGTAAAGGGATTGGTGTGAGAAGGACACTCAATTGGTTAAAGTGATTTGATATTTTTTTTTAAATAAGGTTTTAGAATTGAATTTTATGAATGGAAAAAAGTAATAATTGAGGGAATTTTATTTTTATGATAGACCAATTAATTAAGCTCAAACCAAATTATTTACAGTCTACGCCAAATACTGATTGTGTGTCTATGTGGGTGATGGGTCCGCATAATGTATAATATGATGCCACGCCCATTATATATATTACCACATTTAGCCCCGCATCGTTAAAAATTCTTTCGTACCAACAAAGCAAAGGTTGAAAATTCCCACACCAAAAGATCAAAACGCATGGCTATACAATACAATTATTAATAATGACACTTTGTTTGGTCATCATTGTATTCCACTAACTCCGTTACGCTGTTTCAACACTGCACTCACTCACAGACAGGTCACATTCTAGATCATAGAGAGCTATACTAGCATATTACTTACAAGTAGTAACTAGTTAGATACATATAGGTCCAATATAAGTTTATCAATTTGATTTGGCACTAATGTGTCATTAATCAATCACCGACCCTCTCTAACCCTCTTGATTAGACAAAGTTGTTCATAAAAATTACCTAATCTGTTTGGTTTTACCGAAATGGTTGGAGAACGTTCACCTATAACACTTTTGTTTACTCTTAACATAATAGTGGTAGCATTGTGATAAGTGTCTCACACCTTTTCACATGAAATTCACATAAACCATTGTTGTCACTTGAAATTTTCGCAAATGAATATTTTTTGTGCTTTATATGTATGCATGTGCGTGCAACTACAATGGACTCAGAGATGCCTTGCTAAGTTTATAACATATCACACCTTTTCACATTTCGTGAGTGTTCGTTGAAAAGAAGTATAAGGTCATATGGGACGCAACAAATAAAAGTATTGATTTCATATAAAAGTGAGATGGGTAAAACGTCAATTATTAGATTTTATACGCAATATTTGAAAAAGAAATAAGTTAAATGCTGCCATCAAGATTGGTATATCTAGTCGACTTTTCTGTTCATATATTATTGTAATTTGAATTTGATTCTTTGTAAGTTCTTCTAATAGTAATTTTTAGTATAGAGATATGTCTCAATTTTAAATTGAGATGAATTTTTTCCTCATCCTAAATTCTGTTTCTAAAAAATTTCAATTAAACGTTTAAAATATTTACCGAACTTTATATTGTTGATCAGATATATATTTCACAAATTCTATTGCAAGATTCAAAGTGTGCGTACTGAATATAATAGAAAAAGAATTCTCCTTCAATTGTAGTTTACTTTTCACTCTATCAATTTATTTTAAAATTAAGATATTAGAATTTTCAAATAACTAATTACATTTAACTATGACTTTGTGATGGAAGTCTATATAAGAATTGGTGCACAATTGCAACATTAACGCAATAGCTAAGAATATTATAATGATAAAATTAAAAAAAGTATTTTTTTAAACTATTTTATAAATCAAGGAACTTTTAATAATTAATGCTTAAGTAAGGTATCAAATTCAAATTTTATAAACAAAAAAATTAGACAAAAATAATTGATTTATTTATTAACTTATTTTCTATTTCTAACTTTGTTCTCTAAGTAATAAACGTTCTAAATTTATCCTTTGAATAACAAATATTTTAAATTTATTCTCTAACTTTTAAAAAGTAAACACAGTCATCTTCTTTATAACCTCTTTACAAACATTGTTTGTTACATTCGCAGGTAGATTTGAAAATATAACTTATAATATAAAATATCATATATATTATTTTTGCTAACTTGAAAGTTAGATAAAATTTTTTTATCAATATAAATAATATCGTTTATAAAGAAGATAAATATGTTTAATTTTTAAAATTACAAGACAAATTCGAAACATTTCTAACTTAAAAAAAAAATTCAAAAATAAAAAATAAATTAGAGCACAAGTCTATTATTTTTACCAAAAAATTAACACTAAAAAAAACTTTACCACAATATAGAGTATAGACCACTCGACTCGAGCCAAACATACCTTTGTCCACAAAACACTAACATTTGAAGACGAGTTTGAAGCAAGCAACATGCCACAGCAAAGCAAGCCAAGCCAACATTAATTAAAGAGCTGAACGCCCTCACCGTTGTTTGTTTCGCAATTGCAAACCCTCATTTATTTCTTTTGTTTTGCTTCATTTTTATATTCTAACACTTTTTTTTTGGTACATTGTTTTTTATGTGTCTTTTTTTTTTGGGTACTTTTTTTTTCTTTTAAGGATGCTATTGTTCTAGCCGCCAGCTGGCTAATTTAGTTTCTCTTATTGTCTTATTCTTGTTCTTTGTCAAGGCATACTAGGCTTTGAATAGGCAACAGCCGCCACGAGGAAGCATCTTATTCCTTTCCTTTTTCTTTCACTTTTAGTAATCCAATCAAAATTATGAAGAGAGCAAGTATTAGACTCATATGTAAAGTATATTTAATTCAATTTGTATTATTAAATTCGTATGTTTTGGTTAGATTAGAAGAGCAAGTATTGGACACAAGAGAGGTAAAAATATATTAATGCTACCAAAATTAAAATTAATTGAGTTATAATTTGATTAGCTAGTAAATTTATCTTAGCTGTATAGTATAACTGCACTGGTATGTTTTCTGGGGCCCAACTCCAATAATCTAAGGCCTCACGTGTCCCATCTCTTATCTCTTATATAACACTTCCTAAGGTTGACCCCCCCCCCCCCAAAAAAAGAGAAAAAGAAAAAAGAAAAACTAAGAGGTGCTTTATGTATATTTTGGCTAAAAATATTTATATTTATTTAATTATTGTTTTATAACAATTACAGTGGTTGGTTACAGTGATAGTAGATTCACTAGATTGTGATGTCAAACAAATTTTACTTGCAATATCAATGTTTAAAGCCTATAATTTTCACCTTGAAATAGGTTTTATCAAACTATCGCTCTTGACATGAAATTATGCAAATAATTATTAATATAAAATTATTATTTTACATAGCTATCTTATTACATGTAAGAAAATTTAAATTTGTACACAAAAAATTGTGATTAAATTGAATCATATAGTTTTAATGATTCGATCTAGAGGAAAGATCGGGAAAACACATGAGAAGAAATAGGGAATTTATCTGACTGGTGCTCGTCACATAAATTAGCAAAAGGAGACATTGTACCCAACGACTACGGAAGAACAAGAAGGACTGAGGCAGAATAGATCTATATTTAATATCTATTCGAATTTTGTAGTACTTTATATGATTCAACAGTCGCAGGAAAAAAAAATATAATTATAAACATTTAGAAGAAACGAGCAGGGAACCAAGGTCTTTTGAAAAAGAACTATGATCTGCAGTGATTAATGCTAAATATATCTGGAGCTGGGAACAGCTTCTTGCTAATTGGAGTGTCACCATCTTGGCATCCATCCAAATTGCAATTCTAATGATTGTCAACACGTAATTATATTATCATCAGGCTGTTGTTGACATGATGTTGATGTCTTGGAATTATCCCTGGTCTTGTCCCAGTGCCATGTATTGTTTGCATGTCTGATGAATAATAATAATAATAAAGATAATGATGACGGTAAAGGACAAGTTAATTGGTAAGTCTAAAGTAACCTGACTGGAGGTAAAATAGATATTATTTTGACCAAAAAAAAATATCGAATTTGAGTAACTATGGCTGGGAGTTGGCACCGATCCCTATGTGGTGGGTCTCTGATATGAAACTTAGGACAAATGTACGGGCATGATAAGATTGATCTTGCTCCTTTCCACAAAAAAAGTCTGGTTATATTGGCGTGTTTTCAATTGAAAATAATAGTAATATCGATTCGCTTTTGAACATGACAAGGTCCTTGATTAGGAATTGTGTTTGGTTAGTGGATAATAATACACTTCTAATCTGGTTGTTAGCTTGTTTGCTTCACCGGTCGTTTTTTTTTAATTATGTATGGTGATACCATTTTCAAGCCCTTTCACAATCTAGGCTTAGACTTGATCAATTCATTGAAGTAATGATAAGTACAAATAACAAGAAACAAAGAACTTTTCTTTTGAAGAATCAAATGGGAAGAGATATGTCTCACCGGGAATAAATAAAGAAAAACGACCTTAGACCACAATAATTAAATTTGCAGGGGCTTTCGGGCTTTCACATTAGTAGTTTTCCAGCACCAATTAAGCTTGATAATATGTTAGACCTAACTTTGGTACTTAGTCCTAGATGATCATACTTATGAACTCTAGTTAAGCCATGCTCTACTAAGGTCGAGTAGCTTCAAGGGTAATTACTTAACAAACCTTAGTTACAATGAAATGTACATGACCTATACTATTAAATAGTTATAATGAACCAAATAAAACTATTATCCGGTAATTTTTATAAGAACCTCTCCAAAAATGAACAGTATATATTCCATCTTACCTACTTCTATATTCTTTACTTAGGGACCTAAAGACCAGTTAGACCCTTTGAAGAAGCAAGAAGGAAACGACTCTCAATTATCTACTACGTACAAATTCATTGCATCCAACTTTGGGAAACATATAACGATTAGAGAGGATCGATTTCTTGCAGTATATTTTGGAATTTGGATAGCATCAATACAAGCTCGTATTGGCCCCATGTCTAATCTTGTAGTTGCGCATAATTTGTATTGCTCCCTTCTGGCGAGAAGCATCAAATTCATTAAACATTTCGACTTTATTTGTTATTATTTCACCATATCAAAAGGCAAATAGATAAAAAAAATTTAAAAAAAATGGTGAACGTGCTTCACAAGTTGATTGTCTCATAATGGGACAACCCTTTTTATTTTGACTGCATACTACACCTTTTATTCCTTTTTAATCATATGTTATCATTAGAATAGTTTAATCTATATATATATTTTCACTTTTTGTGTCACTTCAAGAAAGCTTCAATAAAATAATGTTAGTTAACAAATAATTTTGATAAAATATAAAAACAAATGGGTTATATAATTAATTTATGTAGCCTAGCTACTTCTACTCTCTTAAAACATGTGTGCTGCTTGAACATTGGAAGGTATTCAAAGAATGGGAAGGCGAACTTTGTCCCAGTCACAAGTCACAAGTTTTCTTTTCTTCTTTTTTCTGGATACAAGTCCCAAGTTTTCTTTATTCCCATAAAACCAACAATTGAATTGCGAAGAGGATATGATTATTATTTGTAGTTGGTGGTGATGGTGTCACGGATTGTTTTGTAAGTTAGCTATGGTGAAAACTTTGGCGTCGTTACCTTTGCATGCGAGGCAGTGTCAACAGCATAGCCAGAAGAGTGACTTACTATATCACTTTCATTTTGGCTATACTAAAACATACACTTCCATTTTATATTATTTTGGTGCGATGCACTTTTTCTTTTATCATATAAAAGGTTTAGATGGATTCATTATCGATTACCCAACTAAAGTGAAGGCAAATTCTGAGAATTCAAAAAGTATCTATAGCGAATTTACAAAATTATTTACCAAAAAATTTTTTATATCAATAGTGAGAATCAAATACATGTCCTTAGTAACAAAAGAGATAGCTTCTTACCAATTTTGCTTTGGTGCCGCAGACTTCCATTTTATATTTAACTATTCTATTATATATGGTCATCTCTCTGCCGACGCAGTGACCTAGAAGTGATTTTGTGGGTTTCTTTCTAGAATTGATGCCTAATTTAAGCACGGGTTGGGACGAAATGCGGTCGCTTTCTAAGGACGCGTGTCCCATAATTCCCAAGGACTGGTCCCCTTACTCTGAAAGAGCTATCCAATGCCAATACGTGTGGGTGTGTTGTGGGGACCTCCTCATCTCATTGGATACCTCTTTCTTTCCCTTTTTCTCTTCTCACAATTCCTCTTTCACTTGCCTAATAGACATGAATAATTATATATGTTGTGTGTATACTTTATGCTTACTAATGGTTTGTGAATTCCCTTTTTGTCATGGAATAATATATTTTCGTTTCATCATAACCTTTTTCCCCAAAAAAAAAAAAAAATTCAAAGAGATTCACCTAAAATGTGTGAAAAGAATATACTTTTTTTTTAGATTTATGAAACTATCACTATTTTTGTTCTTTGATATGCGACTATCTAAAATTAGCAAATTATTTTATTGAAATAACGAATTATGCTATACATTCTACTTATTTAAATTATTTATGAAATTAATTTCAATTTATGAATCAGCATCTTGTCTTAACGAGGTTCAAATAAGGCCAGTCAAATTAACCGGTAACAGACTAACTTTATAATAGGCTTAAGTAAATAAGGTTCCGTTATATATAACTAATAATTTTCAACTTATCGTTAAGTATTTAATCTAATAAGTGATATTATAGTTAAGGATACTAATTTGATTCTAACAAAAAATAATTTATTGATAGATGTAACTTTTAACTTAATGACAAACGTTCAATTTAACAATATAATTTTTTTGTAAATATTATTTCTATTAAAATTCAGCCTCCCATGCGTATACTTATCACATCAAATTTACCATTTACAATCAATGGTTTTGCAATTGCCAATACCAATTCTCGGGGAGGAGTGCAAATTTGACTTATGCTACGGATTTCAGGAAGATGTAGGGGTCCCATTTTGTGATTCATGGCTACACTTTGGGTCGCAGACCCCCCGAAACATCGAACCGTTGTCTCGTAGACTGCTGCACATGGAAATGGCTACGGCACATAGCTACAAATCTTGGTCGTTCAACACCCCTTAAACCACCAAAAACTATTATTATTATTATTAATAGTAATAATGTTGACATTAGATAAAATAAGGAATACCAACTTTTCAGCAATATCTTCGTCTATTTTTGGCTTTATTATTTTTAATTACGATATCTGTAGGATCAATTTCTTGACGAAATTGATAAACGATTGGTTGGTTTAAATAGTTCAATATTTATTTTCTTTATTTAAGATTTTAGATTCAAGTCTTATAAATAAAAAAAACTAATATTTAGAGAGATTTATCATTATAGTGGACCGATTCTAAATATTAACCTTGTTTCCTTTAATAACAAAATTCATGTAATATTGTACTACTTTGCAGATCCCATAGAACATCAAATCATTAGGTTGATCCACATCAAGTATCCTCTTTAGACAACTACCCTTGCATTAACCATCATTTTCTGAACCTGCATTTTCTATAAATAACAAAGAGAAATACTTTTTGTTCATGTAGTTTATCGGCCTCCGTAACACAACTTGATAACAAAAGCTCAAACATTCACAAATTAACAAGAAGAAGCTAACAAAATACACAATGACAATATAAAACTAGATAAAAAATGAAATGGTAGAAACATAAGCACAAACCGTACAAGATAGACACCAAAACCTTTGAAAAGAAAGGAAAATGGGAGCACCACACCCTAAACTCAAAGTGACAATTGTTGAATTTCTCACTAACAATGCTAGGAGTGGTTAATGCTCCTCCCAACCCAATAGCGTGTACCATCCCCAAGTCTATTATGTCGAGTTTTGGTGGGTTTAAAAATTTGATTCGATATATTTTTAGGTTGAATTTGAGTTATATTTTGAGTTAGTTTGACTCAACTTAAAGTCATTTAATTTTGTAAGAGTTATATTTTCTTTTAAAAAAATTAGTGATCAATTAAAAGATTCTTGTATTTATATAAGTGAAAAATGTATTTTACCCCTATATTTTAGCGAATGTGTACTTTACACCATATATACATTTTAAAAACGTGTATCCCGACACCTTGTCTTTTATCAAACATTCACTTTAACCTTTCTGTCAAGTTCTTCATCCATACTTTTTGTTAGTAACACATGAACTTGGAACTCAGATTTCCTTTTCACCCCAATATAAATTGGTTGAAAGAGTGAATGCTCACTCGCTCGAGTTCCGAGTGAACTCTGAAACTTTTGGATAAGAAAGAAATGAACCCTATTAAACTCGGAACTTGGGCAAGTGAAAGCTCACTGCTTCAACCAATTTATTTTGGGATAAAAAGGAAATCCGAGTTCTGAGTTCATATGTTATTGATGGAGAATATAGACGGAGAACTTGACAGAAGGGTTAAAATGCATGTTTGATAAAAAGCAGAGTGTCAGAATGTATATTTTTAAAATGTAGGGTGTAAAGTACACATTCGTTAAAATATAGGGAGGTAAAGTGCATGTTGCCCTTTATATAATACATGTTATATAACATATGTTATTTTTGTATTGATGTAGTTTGTTTTAAAATATATATTTTAAAATATCTCTTATATTTTATGGTTCACTTAAAATTTTTTATAATTTTACTACATATAGTATTTAAATCCATATATATATTATTTAAATGTTAGGTTAACTCAATCTGACTTAATGGTTAAGTGTATTATTGTCAGGTAATGTTTGAGTTCAAAGAAATGATTTAATAAAAAAATAGATGGAGTTCAGTTCTACTTAAACCCAAAGCCACCGGCCGGTTTCTATATATCTACACCTACATTTATCTGCAAAGAGGATGGCAAGCAGAATATTAAATCATAGGGTGCATTTTGAATTAAATAGAAGTGAAGTGTGCGACAATGTTATAGATAATAGACTGAAGAAACTATGCATGGGGAATCAACGGCCAGAAAAAGGAGGGTGGTGTGTCGGGTTTCATGTTTAAGGCATTTTTTCTTTTTTCCAGTTAAATGTCAGATCTGAAAGCTCAGGCGAATTGACCCAAGAAAACAAAAGAAATCTCAGGTGAGAAAAATACTTAGGCATAATTTGACTTTTGTTGTTTGTTAGGAAAATAATAGATGTTATGTAGAAATTATTCAATAAACCCGATATATTCTATTTATTTTCATAAAAGTTTGTTATACGACGCTACAAGATACACGCATGTCACAAATAATTCATTATGAACCTATCCTACATAAAAACTAAAAAGATTATTATACCGAGTGTTAATACTTGATATATGTTGGGAAAAGTTTCCCTACCCACGTATATAAATCAAACAAATAAACACAAAAAAATTAATGCAATTCGACTTCTACCATTTACATCCACAACTTCACAGAAAGATTGATTGTAGAATTAATGTATTGTCATACAAATTATTGTGGGTTATAAGTATTTATATTGAGAAATGTTTATGGCATGAGAGGGATATAAAATTGAGAGGCTAAATATAAAGGGTGGTGACGATGAGGAAGACACTGATGATAATAAGACTATTGGGTGATTGACAAGAAAGATGAGAAGATATGTGAAATTGATAAGTTTAGTAGAAATGTAAGAATCGTGGTCGGTGGATCCATGTGTGGAGTTTCTTGTATCAAAGGTCTTTCTAGCAATGTAAAGATTAGGCAACATATTCCATGAATAACGACGATATGAAAATTTTTATTTGGGTAAGAAAATATATCGTTTTATAATATTGAGTGTATTGAAATTTTATATTTGACAGAGATTTTCAAGATTAATAATTGTATTTTTGAATAATCTAGCAAATTGAGTTGGGATGTCATAAATATAAGTAGTAAAGGCCTAATCATATTAATTTTTTTGTATTCCATTACTTTATTTATTTGTTTAAGATGTGTGGGTAGGAGAATTTTTCCCCTTTTCAAATCTTTTCCTTTTTTTCTTCCATATCTTTTCCTTTTTATTCAAATATTAAAATCTTTATCCAAATCTTTTAAAACTATAGTAGCATTAATTATAATATTCAATTTAACAATTTGGGTCAAATTTAATAATACATGCATGACACTTCAAAAACAAATTCATGACAAATTGGATTGTTTAACAATTTTGATTACATTTTTATTTTTTTTTTCTTTGGTTAGTGGGAAAAAAGCAAAATATTAGAAAATATATTCTTTTTTCTTAAAAGAACTCTCTAAAGACCAACAATAGTTGAGTGCAGAAGCAAGTGAGCTGCATTTTCAAGAAGAAGATTAAGGTTTCAATTTTTGAGTAAATAATTGTTGATAGGGTCTCTTAAATGCGATAATATCTAGGAATAGAAATATATTAAAAGATCCAAAAAAAAAAAAAGAACTCTCTCAAAAAGCTTTTAAACATATACTTAATCTTTTTAAAGTTTAAATATATTTTTTATCTTTATAAATATGAGTCATTTTGGTTTCTCTAAATTTTTTGCTTTAGTTTTGATTCCTTTTTTTTACTATTAAGTTTTTTGTTTCTACCATTTAAACACAATATTAAATGATGATATTTATGAAAATTGAAAGAAAATTTAAAAAAATATAAGGATAAAAAATAAATTTTTTAATATTAATAAAGATTAAAAAATATCTTAAAATATTTATAAAAACTAAAATTTAGAATAATGGGAACTAAAAATATTAAAAAATAAAAAATCAAAATTAAAATTAAAATTTTAAAAAAGATCAAACTTAAAGTAACCTATATATTTATAAGGACTAAATTTATATTTTTTTTTCTCCCTATTATACATTCGGGTACCAAGTAACCATGACTCGTAGGGAGTCAGCCGGATCTCATCAAAAACAGTGATTGCAAGTAATGTAGTAAGCATTTATGGTAGCTGACTCGCTCTGTGCCAAAGCCGTGCTGCATCGCAATCAGCAGAAGAATCTTTTGATCGATACTAACTTGAAGTTTTGAGATTCACATGTCTCAATTTTATTTTTTATAGTTACTATATATAGGAAACGGATCAAATAACAAAAGTGATTAATTATAAAAGTTAGAAGGATAAACTTGATCATTAGATTTAATATAAATGATCAATAATAAAACATAAAATTGTATGTTTTTTAAAGTAATTATGTAATTTTTAAAGTTATTATAATTTTTTTATGAGCAAGATTTATATTAACCTAATTTTTTGCAAAAACAAGTTGAATTCCTAGATTTACTATGTTTGTACAGAAATGATCAATCAAAATGATTTAAAAATAATTTAAAATATAAATAGAGTAAATTACACTCCCTTCTATAAGAGATACTCTTATTATACAATCTCTCCCCTATTTTGAAATTATACACTTTAATCCAAAATGCTTTAATTAAAATATGGATGTAAATTTACTAAACTACTGATTACACAAAATGCTTTATTAATTAAATTTAATTTTAATATAAATTTTTTTATACAGATATCTAATTATATATTATATATTAGCAAAAGTGTTTAATTCAATCATCCATCGTTTTAAAAATTTTATAAATAAAATTTTGTGATTAAATTATATTAATAATGTACCAAAATTAACCTAAAAAAATTTATAGGTTAATAATTTGTGCTTTTCATTAAAGATAAAAAGTGTTCCACGAATTCTAATCTATTTCGAGTTGTTAAACAATTTTTAAGTTTTTTTAAACAATACCTTAATTTTAAGAAATTAAAAAATTAAATTTGTAATATATTTAAAAATTAGAAAAATAATCAATTTTTTTAATTCTTTAATCAATTTAAACAACCGTAATACTTTTTTTCTACTATATCCATTTTCCTTAAAATTTGTGCTTTTCTTCATGTATAAAGTGGAACCTGGAACTTCAAGTTCCCAACATACGGTACCTTTAGGTCACACAAACGTAGAATCCAAAGAAAGGTGCAAGTTTTTCAATGTGGATTGTCTGTTTACTCACGGAAAGTCTCGTAGCATACAGCGTAGACTTTACAGAGGAAAAATATGCGTACATTGTACGGGGAGAAATTATTGGAGGCGCGTAGAGCATTAGGTTAAATTGTATTCTATATTATAATAGGGTGATATTTTAGTTTTACTTACTAATAGTGTCTATTATTAATTTATATTTTTATTTAATAAAATAATAAAAATATAAAATATTATTTTATTAATAAACAGAACACAATTTATCTGATATTTCATTATTATCTAATAATTTCTCTTGTACGGAAATACCCTTGTATTGGAATAACATGCGTATCAAATTTTGCTCAAAATCAGTGCGCAAACCTCCAAATCACTTTCACATTCATTCATGTAGCTACTCTTGCTCCAAACTATTCACCATTTGTTCTTGTTATGGGGCCATCGAATTTATAAAATGATTCCTCTAGTCTTTGTCAAATAGTTTATTCAAGAAAGCGATATTGGCTTACATTGGCATTATTCTTCGGTGAAAAATGATTGAAAATGGATGAATAAGAGCCAAGAGGCTGCTTAAGTAGAATACAATGGCATAGGACAATGGATTTTATATATGCACAGCTCATGATATTCTGTCTTCTGAGATTTGTTAAACCTAATCCCTTGCCTGTAATCACTCCTTCGTTTGAATTTTTTTTTTTTTTAATCATGTCATAACATGGTATTAGACTTAATTTCAAAATTCTAAAGTACCTCATTGTTTTTGACTTTTCTTTTTAGAAAAAAAAAATGGTGTTTGAACGTAATATGTGTCAATCCGAGTAAAGAGATACTACAAAGCTTATCTCAAAATAAATATTAAGATATCACAAATGTGTATTTAAAAATTGGATTTGATGTTGATGTATTATACATATAAAATTTTAGAAAAATATCCAATTAGGCAGCTAATTCAACAGTTATATATATAATATTATATTAGTTGATATTGTAAAATATTTGACATGGACAATTTAATCAAAGTTAACCTCTTAAAAATTAGGGTTTAAAAAAAATTGTGGTACAATATATTGCTGTATATTTGGTTATCGCTACAATATAAACAAACTGTAATTCAATGAAGTATGCACCGACTATGCTGGCCATTGGACCACCGGTTAACCTATTTGTTTGACATACTGGAAATATTTGTGCATTTGTTGTGACATAAAACCGTTATAACATTATTTCAGTGGATAAAAAAAAGTTGTGTTTTGGTATAATCTCGTTTTCAATTACAACATAGACAAGGGAAAAAAATGTTGGAGGAAAGATGCATGGATAAAACTTCAGTATATATAACGTTATTCTTTGGCTCCTACCTAACACCAAGCTATTTAAAATAGCTGCAAGCTTAACTGAACTTTGGTTCATGTCACCCAGTTGTTCTTATATACGTTATCTCAAGGTTAAGGTCAATTTAACTACAATGGAAAGCTTGACTCGATTAGTTAAACTTAATTTTATAACAAGGAATGGCGTGGCATGCAAATTAAGTGCATTATTTTCTAATCAGTATTTTAAATACGTATTTTATAATGTTATGGGGTTAATTTGAATTATTTTTTTCAAAATAAAATATGGTGTACATTTGGGATTCAATGAATTTTGCTTGTTATATATTTGTTTAAAGAAATGGGTAAAAAAATGCATTGATTTGATGCTGGTGGCTAAGCTTAGGTTTATGTATTTGTTTTTTTAGGTGTTGGTTTATGTATTTGTTTGCTCAAGTCAAGTAGGCGCAAACAAACCCTCTTTTTTTTTTTTTTCTTTTAATTGTCAGGTTAAGTTAGTTTTGGTAAATTAAGTCTTTTCCTGAACAATATTTTAAAGGCATACCATACGTGCATTCAGAAGAATAAATTCATTTCCATGAATGCTAGTTAAATGTTCAAATTAAATTCTCAAGGCAATAAATTCTTGTTTGTAACCACTCAACAAATCCATTGATCAAATAAAAACCAATTGGGCTCACATGTTTTGACATCGCTACTAATTTTAACCAATTGGTTGTGCGTGATAAGTGAGACATATATAAGGAAAAAGCGAAAAAAAAAAAAAGGGGCAGGGTCGCATACCACCGAAGCTTTATAGTAGTATATATTGGGTTTTGCATGTCTAAATGGGAGTATTTTATAGAGAAATACTTATATGGTGGAAAATTGGACCGTAAGCTATATTTCTCCGCAAATGGTCTCGAGTTCAAAAAATGCGTCACATTAAAAAAAATCGAGTTAATTTTAAATTACATGTATTAATTGAGTATTTTGAATTGGCTCAATTTAGGTCATGAGACTTAACAATCAAAATAGCGATTTTTTATATGTAATTGTAAGCATAGTTTTATGTTGAAGTATAGGTAGTTCCAAAATGTATTTCATTACAATAACAATAGTATTTTTTTAAAAGTAATACAAAAAATTAAAATTTGATTTTTCATCTTTATAGCGTACATTTGTTTTTAAAATAATTATTTTGGATTCTATATATATTTTCTAATTCTACACAAATTAAATGAAATAATTAAATAAAAATAATGTACTCATTTACTTAGGACTACTATGGTAGGTGACATGGTCAACTCATTTATGAGTGTAATAAATAATTTTTATTGATGTCTTTGTTAATTATTATATGTACTACTAGATATTTTCATAATACTTGACTGCCAGATTAATTAATTACTGTTTGCGCATAAGCTAATTAACTTTAATCACAAGATACTTTCAATAATATGTGAACTCTTTACAAGCAAAGTTCTTAAAGTCAAAGCTCATATCTCTAATAAGATGTTTGGTTTAATTTCTAAAACTTTAAAATTATTGTTTAAACAAAAATATAAGAAGCAAGTTTATACCAGTATCATGATTTAAAACTTGTCAAAAATTAAACTAAACACACTATAATTAAATCACTCTTTGTAGTTAATTTATGTACTTTTAAACCTAGTTTGAGAGCCAATAAGGGTTCACTCAATTGATAGATGGTCAACTGGAATGACAGATACTTCTTTATTTTTTAGTTGGTGATCTCAAATTTAAGTCTTAAATATGAAGTAATTAGTATTAGGAAAGCTATGCTCCTATAAAATCTCAAATACTTGAATATTATTATTTTTAGTAAAAAGATATATGTTATTTCAACTAAAAAAAGAGGTTTACTCACCTAATTGATTTTTTGCTCATATAACATCATGATTTAAATTTAAATTTTAGAATTATTTTACATGTAGATAAATTGTAAGTATCTTTAAAAGTATTTGACAAACCCAAAAACATCTAAAAAATCCTAATTTGAGAGATCAAAAACTAAGCATAACCCCTTAAAAAAAGCTCGAAAAAGATATGAAAAAGGAATGACAAAGGTATGAGTAGAGTCTCCACGTTGATGTCATGTTGATGAAGTGGTCCAACTCATATGTGATCCATGGTAGCAAGATACCAAATTTCGTGAGCTGTATAGAGTAGAATGCCAGTGAGTGACGGTGGTCCAAAGTCTTCGTAATCACACTTGTCTCAATTTGCAAACATAAATTAATTCCAATACAGAAGCCCCATTAACCCCTCGTTATTATTATTATTTATGAAAAGTAAAGAAACACTAAAATAATGGCTTTTCCTCCCCCGTTATCGGGTACAGCTCACACACGATATGCCCTGCTTCTGCCACAAGCCTTCAGCAATGGAGAGAAGTCTCTCCCTACTCGATGCATTCACAAGGTTAACCATGTCAATCAACAATTCCTTTCTCTCCTTTATTTTAATTTATTGGTCATGTAGAGTATATTTGGATAAGATTATTTTGTTCAAAAAGTTATTTTTTTATTTAAAATTTTTTTTTGATATATTTGAATAAATTATTAAAAATAATCAAAATTTTAAAAAAAATCTGTTTTTAGTTTTTTTTTTAAAGTTGAATAAAGTAATTTTTGAAAAAAATTAATTTTTAATTTTTTCAATTATATATAAAATTTTAATTTTAAAATCACTTTTTTTAAAATTTAAAACAAACGCATCTATAATCTAATTAAATAAAAGCTTAATTTTAACATATTATAATAATATTAGACTTTTATATAATTATCAAATTATATATTATTATATTTTTTAATTATCAAATTATATATTATTATATCAATAAAAATATTTAATTCTTATAATTATTAATTAAAAAGTCACATATATATAATAAAATATAGTTAAATAATAATATACAAATTTTTAGTAGAATAATATATAAAAGTAAATATTCTTAAATAAATAATTTTAACATTTTATTATACCTTATAATTATTTTCATATTATATTAAAATACTAAAATTTTTATTATTAAATACACAAAATAAATAGAGGCCAGGGAGTATGTTAGAGGTTAATTTTAACATTCTTTTATCTAAATTACCAGCATTTAAAACTTATAAAACTCTAATTTTATCATGTTCAAATTAAATTAGTCTATTATAATAGTAAACCTCTCTCTATATTACTAGTAGTTTTTAGCATAACGTAATTTTTTATATTGCCAGCTGTTACGATATTTGAGATAGTTACCATAATAGTCTAATATTTTTAATAATACATTATTATATAAATAAATAAAAGTTTAATTTACATGTATTATTAATATAAAATTATTTTATATTAATATTAAAATGTGGGCTATCATATAGATAAAATATATGGTTGAAAAAATTAAAAAATTAAAATTATTTTAATAATTATTTTTTTGTATAATCACTTATATAAGAATTAATTTATATTTAAATATTTTAGTTGAAAAGTAGTTTTAAGATAATATATTTCATTTAGATTGTATAAAAAATTATTTTTACATAATAAAATTACTAAAAAAATATAAAATAATTATTTATATTACATAATATTTGTTATTTAAGGTTAATTTGGTAAAAATATAATAATTATGAAATAATCAATTTTTACTTATAATTATAAGATTTAAAAAAATTACTTATTCTTATAAATTATTTTCAATTTAAAATTATTAAATTTAAATTATAATATATTTTTACAAATTTATCAAACATATTTGATTTTTGAAAATCATATTTAAAAAAATTATTTTTCAGATTTCCCAAACATACATAATGTGGTTGATTTTCATATTCATTATCTTAAAAAAATATTTTTATTTATGTGATAATATATAATTAAATATCTATATAAATATTCTTTATACTGAAAATATATATAAATTAATCACAATAAATAATAGTGTAAAAAATTCTATTATGAATAATATATTAAATTTTTTATTGAATTTTTGTTTTGGAAGAAAAAGAAAAGGAAAAAAGACACGTAAGATGAAAAGTGATGGAGGTGGTACTTGGAGGCTTCGGGTTTGCACGGAGGCCTTGGCTTTAAAGAAGGCACCTAATTCCGAATATCTTAGCCTACCCACCGCACCACTCTCACTCCTTCCTTCCCACCACTGCCACCACCCTCCTCCTCCATTCTCCACCACCCTCTCTCTCTCTCTCTCTCTCTCTCTCTGTAGAAGACTAGGACAACGCACCCCATTGTTCTTTGTTGCAGAGCACCACCACCGCCACCACTTGCATTTTCTCTGGTAACTGGATTTTCACCCCCATCCTCTTCTTCTTCTTCTTCTTCTTCTTCTTCTTCACTCATTCTATCAATGCTCGTCTCAACTCTCTCTCTCTCTCTCTGTCTTTTTTTTTTTGTCCTTCATTTTTCCCTTCTCAACTAATCATTCATGCTTTTTTTTTTTTTTTGTAAAGACATTTTTTGTTGTGTTAATTTCTGTTCTAGTTCCTTCAGTTTTGTTTCGATTAATCGTCATTATGCGGGCACTTTTTTTTACCACTTAATTTCTGTTTGTCGGTGACTCCATGTTCTGTTCCCAGTGCTTCTTCCATTGTTGGTGTTTTATGTTTCTGAATTAGAAAGAACAGCATCGTACTGTGTCCAATTTGTCCATTATTAACTCCCGAACGGTTCATACAAAATTTCCTCAGATAAATTCCATGCGCTGTGTTAAACAAAACTGTATAATTTTTTTTTTCTTTCCCTTTGTTTTAAAGTTTTAGATTAATTTGGATCTAATTTGAGCCCCAAGGAAGCTTGATTATCAATATTCATTACTTCTTTTTTTTTTTTTTTTTTTTACTACTTTGCTTTTAAAAATTACTCACACAATTTCCAGTGAGTGACGATTAAGTAAAATCCTTACTAAATCGGTAAAGTTTGCCTTAGTCACAATCTACCTCCACTGCAATCAATCAATTTTTGAATATAAATTTTTCATTAGTAAAGCTTCGTTAATGGTTGTACAATTTAAAAAAAAAAAAATTTGGGTTTACGGTTATTGATGATATTATGAAATATCAATGGTGGAAGTGCAGTGGTTGGATCTTGGCGATCGTGGTTGCATAAATGCTAGTTAATATTATTGGCTTATGTTTGCTACTGTTTCTCACTGTTTTGGATGCAAATTTTACAAAAATAGTAACATTGTGTCAATCAGGGACCCAAAAAAGGCTTCCCAATTATTCTTGTGTGCTGGGTTGACACTGTTTCGCTTTTTTTTTGTGTTGTGTGCGCTTTCACTACCGACACTAACCAACACAGTGCACATCAATTCACTTGAAACTTGTGTTGAAAAATGGAACCTGTTATTCCTGTGAGAGTAACACGATTACCCTTTTGTCAAATGATGGGGTGGTTGATTGTTATTGATTTTATAATCTTGTTGTGTTGTAATAGTGTGTCTTGTGAGAATTTGGCAGTGCCAAGTGGTGAAATGGAAAAATGGCTTCTTTTTGAGTTTAACTGATGAATTTTATGTTTCAATTTTGACAAGGGTCTTTGTAGTTTTCGATGGACCGGCGGTGGCCATGGAAGAAAAAATCATCTGATAAGGTTGTGCTTGAGAAAGCAGCAGCTGCATTGGACTCTGCTGGTGCATCCACTGAGGGTAATCAGGTATACAATATTTATTGGCATTTCACAAAAGGAATGTTTGTTTGTGCTTGAGGAATTTTTCTCATGAAAAATTTCATACCTAATTGACTTTCATTGATTTGGCTACTAATGTTCTGCTTAATTTTTATGTGTATCACAGTTTTAACAGTTATTCATATCCTTAGCTTTTGGCTTACTTTTAGCATAAGTGATATGGTCATCTGAAAATGTATTTATTGTTCACATTTTCATCTGCGAGTTTCTTGTTTTTCTGTGCAAGTGTGCTTAAGTCAAGTTTATCCTTTAGCATATTATGAAGCAGATTTACTATGGTTTTCGTTCTCCTCCTCATCTTTATGTGTTTCTGTAGGACTTGGAAAATTGGATTGATAAATTTTCACATCACTAATGCTCCCTTACTTGGTTTTGTTGATTCAACAATGTGGTTAAATTCATTTATTTTACATGACTTATGCAAACAGGATAGCTACAAGAAGCCGAACTATGTCCAAATCTCTGTAGAGTCATATACACATCTGACTGGTTTGGAGGATCAAGTGAAGACATATGAAGAAAATGTTCAGACACTGGAGGATGAGGTCAAGGATTTGAATGAAAAGCTGTCAGCGGCAAATGCAGAGATAAATACCAAGGAGAGCTTGGTAAAACAGCATGCTAAAGTAGCTGAAGAGGCCGTCTCAGGTATACATGCTTTAATGACTCTACTACCTACCTTAAAGATATTCAAGCTAAAAGTCTGCCTTAATATAAATTGCTTATTATTTTCTTGGAATTAAAGTTCTATTGAAATTTTGCAGGCTGGGAAAAGGCCGAAGCAGAAGCTTTGGCATTGAAGAACCATTTGGAAACTGTCACTCTTTCAAAACTCACTGCCGAGGACCACGCAGCACACTTAGATGGTGCTCTTAAGGAGTGCATGCGGCAGATAAGAAACCTGAAGGAAGAACATGAACAGAAAATACAGGAAGTGGCTCTCGCAAAAACCAAGCAATTAGACAAGATTAAGGGTGAGCTTGCGGCAAAGATAGCTAACTTTGAACAGGAACTCCTCAGGTCTGCTGCAGAAAATGGGGCTCTGTCAAGGACCTTGCAGGAGCGCTCTAACATGATAATCAAATTAAACGAAGAAAAAGCGCATGCTGAGGCTGAAATTGAGCATCTTAAGGGCAACATAGAATCATGTGAAAGAGAAATCAGTTCTCTTAAATATGAACTTCATGTTATTTCCAAAGAGCTTGAGATTCGCAATGAAGAAAAGAACATGAGTATGAGGTCTGCAGAAGTTGCTAATAAGCAGCACCTGGAGGGTGTTAAAAAAATTGCTAAATTAGAGGCAGAGTGCCAAAGATTACGTGGTCTAGTGCGGAAGAAGTTACCTGGACCTGCTGCTCTTGCACAAATGAAACTAGAGGTTGAAAATCTTGGTCGGGATTATGGAGAAACTCGATTAAGGAAGTCTCCGGTCAAACCTGCTACTCCTCATCTGTCTCCATTGCCGGAGTTCTCCCTAGAGAATGTACAGAAATTCCAGAAGGATAACGAATTTCTCACCGAGCGTTTATTGGCAATGGAAGAAGAAACAAAGATGCTCAAAGAAGCTTTGGCAAAACGTAACAGTGAATTGCAGGCCTCAAGGAGTATGTGTGCTAAAACACTGAGCAAACTTCAAATCTTGGAAGCACAAGTCAAGACAGGTAATCAGCAGAAGGGATTTCCAAAATCTAGTATACATATAACCCATGAAAGCATTTATGGTCAAAATGCAAGCTATGCACCAAGCTTGATCTCCCTGTCTGAAGATGGAAATGATGATGTGGCAAGTTGTGCTGAATCTTGGTCTACAGCATTAATATCTGAGCTATCCCAATTCCCAAAAGAGAAGAGTACTGAGGAATTGAGCAAATCTGAAGCCACTAAGAAGTTGGAACTAATGGATGACTTTCTGGAGGTGGAGAAGCTGGCTCGTTTATCAAATGAATCCAATGGAGATGCCCCTCTTTCAGTTTCGTCAAATGATAAGACGACTGAAGTTGCGACTAATGATGTATCAGAAGTCGATCCTGGCAAAGATAATCCCTCTGAAAACAAAAGCAAGAGTGATTCAACTCGATCGCCAAGTGAAGTGTCTTCTGGTGCAGCGTTGCCTGCACCTGATCCCTGGTCTAATGTTGATGGTTTGTCATTAGCAGAGGTTCGATCAAAAATACTATCCGTTTTTGAGTCCGTGGCAAAGGATGCTGATATAGGGAAGATCCTGGAGGATATTAAACATGTTCTTGAAGATGTACATGACACTTCAATCCAGCACCCTGCAGCTGTCATCCCCCAAGATGTCAAGCCTTCTGAGAGTATATGTGATAAGCAGGATAATTCTGAAGATTGTGGCTTAAATACTGAAAAAGAACTCATTTCATCCCCACAGTCTACAGAGTATGAGCAGATAACTTCAGATTTAGAAGCTGCAGTTTCTCAGATTCACGACTTTGTATTGCTTCTAGGCAGAGAAGCAATGGCAGTTCATGACATATCTTCTGATGAAGATGGAATAAGCCGGAAGATGGAGGAGTTCTCCATCACCTTTAATAAAGTTACATGCAATAAAGCAAGTTTGCTACAGTTTGTTCTTGACCTGTCTTATGTTTTAGCTAAAGCAAGTGAATTCAGATTTAATATCCTTGGTTACAAGGGTACGGAAGCTGAAACTAACAGTCCTGATTGTATAGATAAGATTGCTTTGCCGGAAAATAAGTTAGTTCAAGACAATTCAACCGGAGAGAGATATCAGAATGGTCAGTCCCATATCCTTAATCCCTGTTCTGATCCTGAGGTTCCTGATGATGGAAATCTGATCTCAGGTTATGAATCGAATGCTTCATCGCAAAAGTTCTCAATTGAGGAATTTGAGGAATTGAAATCGGAGAAAGAGAAGGCTATAGCGGATCTGTCAAAATGTTCTGAAAGTCTTGAAATCACAAAATTTCAATTACAAGAGACTGAGCAACTTCTAGCTGAAATTAAATCACAACTGGCTGCTGCTCAAAGATCAAACAGCCTGTCTGAGACACAACTAAAATGTATGGCAGAGTCATACAGGTCACTTGAAGCACGTGCGCAGGAATTTGAAACTGAACTAAATCATCTGCGAGTGAAGACAGAAACTCTGGAGAATGAGCTTAGAGAAGAAAAGAAGGGTCATGAAGCAGCTTTGGCCAAGTGCAAGGAGCTAGAGGAGCAATTACAAAGGTTAGACATCCATCCATTATTATACAGTTTGTAAGTACTAAACATATGCATATTCTACCTATTGCTGTCCTATCCTACTTGCTGGCTATTGCTCACAGAATTTGTGTTTATGCTGGTCTAAGTAACATAATGTAGTATTATTAGTTGCATTGCATATATTTGATTCGCTTAGCAACATCAACTTACTACACATATATTCTTCAAATATTTCATGTCATGAATTTCCCATGTTGGTTCTATATCTAATTCCGGTGTTACTCTCATTGTTAGGAATGAGAGCTCAGCTGCTGATAATGACCTTAAGACTAAGCAGGTAAGGCTGTGATTCCTATCAAGTAAATTTCCTTGCTGGATTTAGCATCCCATTGCCAAATATATGAAAAATGTATAAATCTGGGAAACTTTAGGATCTAATGATAATCAAAATATCATTTATCTCAATCTGGAGTCTTTTAGATAGGTTGAAAACCTATGATTGAATTCTTCTCTTGATCACAGGAGAGAGAGTTGGCAGCTGCTGCCGAAAAGCTAGCTGAGTGTCAGGAAACCATATTTCTTCTTGGCAAGCAGTTAAAAGTTTTGCACCCTCAAATGGAGCCCATAGGGTCCCCATATAATGAGAGAATTCCAAAGGTTGAAGGCTTCACAGTGCATGAACCTACTGCTAATAGCCCAAATTTGCAAGATCAGGCTGAGATGGACAGTGCTAATTCTGCCTTTGTGCAAAGACTGGGTGGTGCGGAGTCCCCCTTGCATTATACCAACACTTTATATAGTCCATCAGATAATGAATCAAACTTTCCTGCCATATCTCCTGTACAGCAACAAAACCACAGGCCCACCAAGTCATCCTCTTCTTCAGCTTCTTCAACTCCTACACCAGAGAAACATGCCAGGGGTTTCAGTAGATTCTTCTCATCAAAAGGAAAAACTGGTCATTGAGCTTCTCAGGGTGCAGGCCTTATGAGAATTAGGCCACATGGTGATATGACATTTGGAAAGCTCCAAGGTTCAGACTCCTTCATGATTTAACAGAATTGAGTTTTTGGGACGTTTGTGTAGTTAAAGGAGGAGGAGGAAGCCAGGAATGTTCAGGGTGATTCTTGTATCTAATGGTTGTACATGGTAACCATATGTTTTCTTTTCCTTTTCATCGTTTTTCACCCCTTCTGTATTGTAATTTAATTAGCAAACATTGACATAGTCTCTGAACTATTACAGGATATGTTGAATATGTTGTATTTCACAAATTTATGCATACCTTAATTCTTTTTCGGGCAACAAGTAACGGATTTATATGTCAGGGCTAGGAATCGGAGAGTCGTCATTCTGGGAGGGTTTTGCTTATCACTATCTCAGTTCGAAGTTGCGTGAACAATTTCTAAGACCGTAAGAAAGGATAACTGATTTTTAAATGACATAGATTTCGACCAGTAAAACAGGTACAGAAAATACTTGATCTTAAAAAGCTCTAATCATAGTGTTACAAACCAAAGACTTGTTCCTTAAATAGAATAATGTACAATTAGATTAATATATCGATGCAGGAAGATGCAATTCATACTTATAGGGGCATCTTAGGATTAAGTATGCAAGAACAAGAATTCTGATTTGTTTACTTGATTCAGTGAAAATTCAGGCAAGAGGTTGTACAAGTTAAACTAATCATAAAAAGAAAAGAATTTTAAGTAAGGCCTTTTTTGTTTTTTTTTTTTTTTCTTTGCCGGTGCATTAAAGGCTTCACGACAATGTGCACTAGAATCACTTTTTTTTATCATTTGGTTTTAAACTTTTTTTTAGCATACAATGGATTCGCACTCCCCTGAAGTACTCATTATTAATTGTGTGATTAAATTTCTAACGGCCATTTGATTTTATCCTTCCACGTATGACTTAAATTCTAAACACAATTGGGAGTACCTTCTTGACAATACACTATACAAACAAGAGAAAACAAAAATTATATAATATTAAAAGTACAAAAAATTGAAGATACAAAAACTTACACTTCATTTTTGTACATGAGATTTACCTCTATGGGATTGTATAACCTTACATTTCCGCACATTAAAATATACAATTTTAATGACTTTAATTTTATGAATAAAATGTACCTTTCTATTTCTCCAAATGACTTAATTCCCTAGCATTTTTCATATTTAAAACTGTAACCACTAACAGTCAGCAATATTAAGAAGATTATAGTAGCCACACATTTTTATTTTTATTTTTATTTTTATTTTTGATAAAAAAGTAGCCACACATATACATACATTGCAATACCAAAAGGTAGTGATACTGATCGGCCTGTTAAAAAGACATAAAGGGCTTTGTTGTTTATTTGTAATTGACTTCATTTTACCTCTTCTTGAGCAGTGCGAACAAATCAAGAGATGGTTGCTTAATCTCTGGAGATATCTTTTCCACCGAAACGGTTAAAAGAAAAATATTGAAAATAAACAGCAATGAGCATGCACTTGGTTTTAAGGAATATCTATGCTCTTCTATTCATAGAAAGGTAAAGAAACGTAAATGATCATTAGACATCTTAATAAAGACTACAGCACTCAGTAATGCACAATAATTAGTATAAGCATAACGTGACATTGTAGCAACCTGACTTGATGCTCAATTATAATCGGACCACTTAATAGGGTGTTCGAAATTGATTAATAATTGTATCTTTTTCAAAAGCTATTTGAGGAAGGTGTTAATCATAAATGTGTTGAGATTAACACAAAAACATGCTAATTCAAACTCGGACAAATTCCCTTATAATTTCGTGCATAGAATGTAGTATTTGTAAAAGCAAAAAATACCGGCAAATTCTTAAAGCTTGTTTGGTTATATCTTTCAACGGAGAAAAAGCACAGTCCAATTCAAAATCACACTTTTCAAAACATTTTATGTGAGAGGAAGAATTTTTTACTTCCACAAAAATCGATTGTGAAAATCTTCTAAACAAGTATTTTAAGTGCTTCTAGTGCAAAAAATTTCTCTTACTTTAATTCATTTATTGGTTGTTACTTCAGATTTGTGAAGGAGATAATGGGTGGTTAATAGAATAAGAATGATCTATGAAACTCATGTAGTAACTTTTAAATAGATTATAACTTACTTTAGGGGGAAAAAAAACTAGGAATTTATTAGAAGTATTATGCTGAATTTGTTGTCCGTCTAACAAAGCACTTAATTAATAAACTGAATAAAGCACCCAAAATTCTTTTTTTTAAAATTAAAAAAAAGAACTAAATATAGCTGGTCATCAAGATATATTCTTCTAAAACTTGCAAAAGACGAGGATAAGGAAAGATCTGGATCAGGATTAGTCTAGCAAAAACGACAACTAATTGAAAGGACATGGATCATGGAAACGAGGAAGAAAAACCTAGCTATATGCCGAGGCCCCAAGTTAATTATTATTGAATTAATCTAATCAAGACATAATAGAATGTAGGGTGAGTAATCATGATATTAAAGTAGTTATGGTATATTGTTCATGCATGTGAGCTTGCCTCTACATATGTCAACCAGGTGAGAGTGGCCCCTAACCCTTGTCAGTCTATGCTTTTTAATAATTCAATTGCAATTAATATATCTTGCTATGTGCATGGTTGAAGGCCAAGTAACCCACAAGCTCAACTATTAAATTTCCTAAGAAGACAAGAAAAAGTGCAGCCCGAAATTTTCTGTATCGATAGTTTTATTTTACTTTATTGTGGGTTGTCCTATTCTTGCATAGAAACGGGTCGCGGAAACATCTAACACAAAGCCTAGAATCATGTCTAAAGTAAAAACAAAGTGCTGTTTGGCGAACTATTTGTCATTATACCTAGGTTTTGCATTTAATTAATTTTCATTCATTTAAGTTACAATCATTTGTATATATGGCGTCTGAGTCAGAGATTCAGATGATCACCTGATTCAGTGTATTAGAATGATCATGGTCTTGTTTTTAAATAATGGACGTGCTGTGGCATTTTCCTAAACTAACAACTTGAGGCTTTTCAATTTTTTTATGGGGAAAATAAGTTCAAAATATCAAAATATGGGATTAAGAATAGAAATACAAAAATATGGGATTATGATATACATTTCGCCTGAAAGTAGATTTTAGATTTTATTAATTTTTTAATTGAATTCTACATTACTCAGGGCAAAATTTGATAGCACCCGGATTCGAAGAGGTTGCATCCAGTTTCCTACAACATGCAAGGCGAAATTTGAAAGAGATGCGGCGATTCTTGAGGTACGTGCAATTTGAAAGGGATGCAGCAGCTCAAATTTTGCAATACAGCATCTACAGTGTTTTCAATTCTAAAAGTCTTTCTCAAACTGCAATTTTTAAAAAATAATAAGATTAATTTATATATACTGATAGTATAAAAGAATAATTAACAAGAATGTAACAAAATAATAAATTATGGTAGATTTCTTATGATAGTGAGTGGTTACCTAGTATAATTTAGTACTTTTTTATATCTTTATTAATTAATACTGTAAAATTCTTTTCCACTGTCAGTGCATATAAATTAAATAAAAAATAATTATATATTTTTTTAATTTAATTTAAAATAATCACTGATTTATTAATTAAAAATTATATTCTAAAATATTAGCGGGTGATATCACCAATCTTAAATATTTATTGAATTTTACTACTTTTAATGTAATTAACAAATTAATTATTTTTATATTTAATATTATTAATTTTTAAATTTTATTTGCAGTGAACTTATCTAACAAAATTATTTAAATTTAAATATAAATTCTGTTTATCTATAAAAAAATATAAATTCTGTTTAAAAAGTTAATACTAATGACTAATGAATTAATATATTATAAAATAAACTATCTTATATTTTTTTAAAAAAATATAATTATTTTTTAATTTAATTTGTATATATTGATGATGTAAAAGAATTTTATATTGTCAACCAATAAAAATACAAGAAAATGCTAAATCATATTAGGTAACCGCCCACTACTACGAAAGATCTACTATAATTTGTCATTTTTTTGTATTTCTATTAGTTGATAATATAAATTTTTTTTATAATGTTAGTATATATAAATTAATCTTATTATTTTTTAAAAATTGCAGTTTGAGAAAGACTTTTAGAATTGAAGATACTGTAGATGGTGTATTGCAAAATTTGAGCTGTTGCATCTCTTTCAAATTGCACGTACCTCAAGAACCGCCATATCTCTTTCAAATTTTGCCTTGCATGTTGTAGGAAACTGGACGCAACCTCTTCGAATCCGGGTGCTATCAAATTTCGCCCTGAATAATGTAGAATTCAATTAAAAAATTAATAAGATCTAAAATCTACTTGCAGCATGGCGAAATGTATATCATTATCCCATATTTTCGTATTTCTGTTCTTAATCCCATATTTTGATATTTTGAACTTATCTTTCCCATAAAAAAATTGAAAAGCCACAACTTGATGCTGTTGGTTTGGCCACTGCTAATTTCTTACTTCTTGTTTGTTTGTTTCAGTTTTTTTTTTTGACAAAAAATTGACATTTTTGACTGAAAAAAATAATTTTTATAGAAATTACTTCTCTCAATTTCTACTCAAAAGTTATTTTTTTTTTCTAATTTCTGAATAAAAACAAATATAAATAATTTTTACGAAAAGATTTTTTTTAGTTTAAAATTTACCTTTTTGTCGGGAAAAAAAAACTGAAACAAATACATCTTAGCATTGTATGGTTTGTATGTATGTGTCTTACATTTTTTTTTCATGATAACTAATGTGTACAAGTCCATCAGAAGTGAAACTATAGATTCTTTCTTCTGTAAGAAACTACTCTTTTATTTTGCAATATTATATGGATCAAGCTGAAATTAATTATTTGAATCTAAAATTTAGTCAAATAGTAAAGAGTTTAATGAGTAATGTTACTTAATATTTAATATGCAATTATTGCGTGTATCATTGTGTATAAACTGTACTTGTGAGTTCATCAAACTCGAACACGATTGTATCTGTAACAAGTACGGTTTTTTTTTTTTTCACAACAAGTTCGGGCTCAAGTTCAAGGATCAACTGATGGGTTTTGAAGCCCGCTACCGAATCATTAGAAATTGTCTTCGAATTTCAGTTTTGAGCAATCTTTTTACATGAACATAGATAAATAAATTTTTTTTATTTATTTATGATTTTGCAACAAATATTTACGTTTAAAAAATCGTTAATTTTATCTCTTTTTAGTTGTAGAATTTAATTTGTAAATCAAAGTAATTATCAAACTCTGCAATTCCATACTAACATTTAGTTCTATGCTATATCACCAATTAGCGACATACCATATGTATCTTCCTGAATTGCCATAACCAAGAGTAACGATAATCAAGGCCACACGCCACATCGACTGTTGAATTTGCTAATATATGGGGTCTAGCTTCAACTTCAGGACGTTCCCATTTAAAACATAGAACTGAAACGTGCACGCATCAAGGACCAACGTTAACGCATGTGTGATTAAGAGGATGTGAATATAATATTACCCAAAATCAAATTCAATAAACTTTTATGAATGAGTTTACACACTCTAAATATTTATTTTGATTTTTGAAATTATTTTAGTCTCTAAAATTATAGAAAGTGATTTAAGTTAGTCTATAAGATAATATTCATAAGCTTATAATATTCATAAGGACTAATTTGAATCATAAAAAAAAATTAATTTGAATAATTTTTTGTAATTTTGGGGATTAAATCATTAATTTATTAATTTTGGAGATTAAAATGAAGTACATATATCACTTCAAAAATCAAAATAAACATTTACATGTTAAAAAAAATAAAACTTTTACACTTGTTGCCTTAAAAAAAAAAAAAACCCCTTTCATATTGCAATTTTTTAATAAATTTCCCTCACCCGCGACCAGACATTCTGTGTCCGTTTCTGTAGTTTCGTAACAGTTTCAACCGCTGCAACAGTGGTCATAAACCGAAGGCAACCTTGGCATACATCATTCAAAGAGAGACAAACTCTGAAAATAAGTGAAAGCGTGTCTATGTTGTATGAAGCTCAAAGCTCAGAGCATTTGGAGTATGTGGCACATTATCAATGGACAATGATAAAAGGTCTCATATTAAATTGAAAAATGTTAAATATACATCAATCTTAGAAATTGGTCGCTCACGTGTATCTAGAAAACTAGTTCAGATCAGTTCAGATAAAAAATTTAAAAATGATATACTAGAAGAAAATGATTTTTGTACATCTTAAATACGTGAATAATAGAAATATAAAAAGTTTAAAAAGAAAAAGTACAAAAATTTTTTAACATGTAATCCACGAAGTGTCCATAATTAGTGTTTATTTAATAAATATGATTGAATAACTACCTCTAACTATAAGCATATGTTAGACAATTTCACCCAAAAGTCAGAAAGGTTGAAATTGCAAGACTATAGCAGGGGAAAGACTTCAATAACCTCCAAAATTAGTTATCCAACAGGGTAGATTTTAACAAGCCTTCACCACTGCGGGGGAAAATGTTGCTTTCTAATTACATTTACAATCTAAACCCAAAAGAACGCTTTCATGTGCCAAATTCTTAATGTTAGAGTCACTCTAAAATAGGAACCTCTCATTACATATTATACATAAGAAATTAAATGGAGAAAATCAAGTAAGAGAAGCATTGAAGCAGCCTCATCTTTTGTTGTTTTCTCCAAAAACGAAAACAATGGCCTAAGTGAATGTAATAAGAGACTCAAAAACGTCTTCATCACAAGGGATTGTGAGACCCCCTTCATGATCAAAGCCAAACTCTTCTTCTGCTTGATGGAGCAAGGTTTGGAACCCAGGGCACCTTAGAATAGAAATTGGAACAATGTACCTGCTTCTATTCTCTCCAACATACACAACAAAGTGACCCTTTGGGACATCATAGCCTTGTTTCTTCCCTAGACTTGAGCACCTCTTGAGAATTTGCTTAAGAAGTGGTGTTTGAGGAAGAATACTTGATTTTCTCAAAGCCATCGTGGAAGGAGTATATTTGATTTGTGGTGTGATGAGATTAACAGGGAGAGGTTTGAACTTTGAATAGAGAAAGTGAGAAAAAGTGGAAGAAGGTTGTGTTGTGAAAGGGAAAAGGGAACGTGGGTGGTATTTATGGTGAAGCTCAGATAGAGCTTAAGATGTAAGAGGGCGATAAGCAAAGTCATGTGGGGTTGTGGGGACAAAGGACAAATGCATAGGGCTGTTTTGGGGGTTTGTGCTTGCTCAAGAACATGTAGGGACCTAAAACTGTTTGCCTTTACACCCCTTGCTGCCCTTCCAAAGGACAACTTGGTCCCCTTATCACTCTCCTCCATAGATTTTTCCTTTTTCCTTTCTAAGTTTAAGTTTTAGGAAAAAAACAAAAAATAAACAAAAAACTCACCTAGCCTACGGTTAAGATATGCGTTCATATGCTCGAATCTAAAGTATAGTAATGTATGAGTAAAAAGTTAATCAACTGAGTTAATCTTTGTTAAATCTTCGCTGATATATTGTTAGAAAGATAGTATTGTACATTTTTTGGAATGTTATGTAAAATTATGTCAATTTAATTTTAAATTTGACGTTTGAATTATAATTGATGAAGATTTGAGAGTGCTCTTCCTCCATTGCTTGGGCCTTTCTTCAAGTTGCAGGTGATATTTTCCGTTTGTCAGAATGTACGGTTCTTACAACACGAAGCTTTCCCCAATTTCCAATGTTTTACTTTAACCAGTGTGCCATGCTACTCTTTCTGGCTCAGTCCATGTTTTGCAATAAAGTTGAAAGGGAACGGTGAATCAGGGTCATTTTGTTTTCGGTCAATGGTGAATCAAGTTCTGTCCAAACCAAAAATTAAAGCAGCCAAACCTTTTTATCTGGAGTAATACAAAAGCTGCGACATTGTTGAGCCCATAACCTTTTAGCCAAACAAGTGAAAAAAAAAAAGAAAAGGAAATAGTAACTACTGTCTCTACTTTAAGGTGAATTCTAAAAAAGATGACATATCTATTATTAATTTTCAAATATCTACTTATAGATAATTTTAATTTATGTTTTAAATGATAAATATATTATCATGTGTAAAGTTTAGTATGAGTTCAAAATTATTTTAGGTTATCATCACAAAGAAGGGGTCTCTTAGCACTTACCCGTACATCCATCGTATAAAGTTTCTTGTTGCATTAGCTGTATACATTCCAAGTTTCAATACCGAAGTTTCAAATTTTTGCCTTGTCTGCTCCTCTTGAGCCATTGGACACATTTTTCCATTTTATCGTTCCAGCATTGATATTCACTGAACACGTGACCACTAGTAATCTTTAACTGCTTTCGTGCTACTTTGATCATTGATATTGGCTGTGAACGATTAACTACGGCTCAACGTATAGCCAACAAGATTTAGGATTAATTAATATGATCCTACTAGCTAAGTTTATTAATTAATTATCATTTGTTTGTCTCCAAAATTAAAGGCTAGGAAGACTCCAATTCTTGCTAAATTGTGTGATTTTCTAAGCGATATCGAAGAGGTGTTCATTTTCTTCCACACAATTTATTCTTTTAAATTATGTATGGACTAACAATTGAGTTCATAGCTAATAGTGATTGTATCATGCATATTTCATTAAACTTGGGATGTCTCATTTCCCCCTCCTCCTCCCTTCATTAAAAAAGAAAAAAGAAGTTATGTATGGACTAACAAATATTTGGATAGTTTGATATTTATTTCATCTAAATAAAATATTAGGTTAAAATATTATGAATGAAAAAAATTAGAGTTTAGGAAATTTTATCTCTATAGTAAATTAGCTTAACTCAAACAAAATTAATCAAGAGTCTAGTAAAATTAACTGATTTAGACCAAACAATCTTTATGGATAGACATTGGCACAATTACATTACACTGCCATAAAGTGAAGCCACATTTGAAACAGAAACAGACCCGCAATCATATATTTGCAGCCAAAATAATAATATGAACCATCCCCGTGATAGAGCACCTTCAACCTAATTAGCCTAATAAAACGGAGTTCATTCAGTGATGATGAATTATTGAGTTTGAGGAGCACAACCACTTGATTATTGTGCTTGTGAGTTGTGTGATAGATGACCAAAGCATAATTTCACCTATCACATGCATTCATTCATTCCCCTGCTGCTACTAGGAATTTTCTTTGCGGTACTGTCCTTCCCTATCACCATTTTTTTGGACTTTGCTCCAAAACAAGGGATAGAGCAGCAGACAATGATCATTCCATGTCCTCTCTATTTCATCTTTCACTTTGCAATAGTTTCTTTTGTAGAGCCCACTAGACAAGTGATTGTAGTAAGAAAGACTCTTTCTTAAATAAAATTTATTCTTAATTCAATATAACATTATTGTTATTTTAACTTATTTAATAATTTAAGAATGAATATATCTTAACCACTTTCAAAAAATAAAATATCTTTGAATGAATTTTTTCCGTGTCTAAATATATACCTCACTAGTAGGACTCTAAAACCAATTTTATTAGTTATGGCAGAAGTCTTCTGCATGCACCACGACGATGAGAGTCAACAGATTTTATATTTTAAACATTTACAATAAAATTGAGCTTCACAGCTTTGTTTAAGATGCTCTTACTTACTTCTTTTGGTTTCACTAGTTTTATTATAAGTGTGTCTAAGTATAAAGTGTTAGATTTATGTAATAATTTTTCATCAAAAAAATAAACTACTTGAATAAATCCGTTAAACCCAATTTTTTTGTGTGAATTATCTTTTGCACATTTTTATCTAAATTGAACAGTGAAATCCAACTAAGTAGTTATATTTAAGTATGCTTTTAATAATTTAAATAAGTATACATGCATATACATATTATTTTGAAGAATGAAAACAAAGTATCCTGAAAAGCTAGCTTAGTTTATTTAATGTATATATATGTATACTTTAGTTGCAGCAATTGAAAATCTATAATTGATATTTTTGTTTTTTATGTATTATACATATACACGATCAAATTATTTGAATGTACTGTGTGACATTGAGACTCATTTTTTATTCCTGGAATTAAGAGATTGAGACTTTGTTATCTATCATCCAGCTGTTCCAAGGCTGTCAGGATGTTAACCATCCAGCTTGTGCAAGCCATAGATGCCATCAGAACTCAGGAGTCTTCTTGGGCTGAGTTGTAAGGTGCAGATTTGCCATGTTTTCAGATAACTTGCTCTAGTCTTCCATGCACAGCTGATTTTTCGGCCAATGCAGCTCCATCATAAGGATTTTGGTTTTCAGTTTACCTTCAACCCTCCAGTGTTCTTCAGTGTTTTTCATGTTGAGTTTCCTGATACCTTTTGCCAGATATTTTATTTCTAATAGTTTCTCTTGGATTATTGTTGTCAATATAAAAGTGTCATTGCTATGACTTAGGGTGCACTTGTTTGAGATTTTAAAAAAAATGATTTTGAAACTTAAATTTTATATATAATAAAAGAAATTGAAAATTGATTTTTTTTAAAAGCTATTTTCTTTAACTTTTCCCAAAAAGTTGAAAATTAATTTTTTTAAGAATCTCATTAATTTAAAAATTTACCTAAAAATATGAAAATTAATTTTTTTAATAAAAAAGTGATTTTTTACTTGAAAAAAGCACAAATAAACATACCCTTAAACTCGTAAAAGAGTTCAATATAAAATACTAACTTATTTAGTATAAGAGCTTCATGATTTAAATATTTGGTAATCCTTTTTCTTCTTGGCAGCTTCACTTTTCTATGAATATTTGGTACAATATTCTTATTATTACACCTTAATCCAACTTGTAGGAAGCTCTTTTTATTATTTGGTAGTTCTTTTTATAGCCCAACTCTCCATGAAAGTATCAATTATTATGACATAAGTCCATAAAGAAAACCCAACCCAAAAGATTTACCTATTAGATAGAAAAGTTCCATAGTTTAAATACCACATTAAGCTTGCTTATTTGTTCAATGTGGAACTCATAATAATCATTGATGTTGTAGTTTTTTTTTTTTTTCGGTGAGATGGAAGAGTAACAAAACTAAAATCTACAATAAGAAACTCCTAAGGATAGGTGAAGCGCCTAAGGAGGCTCATCCCATTGATATTGTAGTTTATTTTAATTATCCTTGTTTTCTCCTAAATGTATTTAGGTATAGACTCAAACTAAATTATGAGAGAAGATTCAGCCGCTATTAAGAGTAAGTTTGGTATATGGTTAAAATAAGGGGGAAAATTTCATGAATTAAATTTATGACCATTTTTACACACATAGCAAACTCATCTTAAATGAAAGGGGTGACTGCCAAGTTGGATGCTCAATAGCAATTAAATCTACATTTTAAAGTACACAATCAAGTTATTTTATTTTATTTACTATTCATTTTAATTCGAAAACTCTAGTATTTAGCATTAATAATAAGTAGAAGGTGCTATCTGCCTAACTCTGTACAAAACTAACTCAAGAGTTGAGGTTTGTAAACCTATACATATAACACACAAGACTTCCTTATCTAACTAACATGTGGGACTTATATCACAAATATTTTTTAAATCTTTTTGTTTTGTATCTCAATTTAAAGAAATATATGTTTCAAAAACAATAATATTTTTTAAACTAAATCGCACTTATCCTTCTCCAGGTTTGAAGAAATTGTAACTAACTTTATTCTTATCCATAAATTACACTTACCCCCTCTAGGTTTACCCCCTTCTAGGTTTGAAAAAATTGCATCCCACCCCAAATCCATATAGTACTTAACGATGTTGAAAAAATATTTGAACAAAATATTCTACCTCAGCAAAGTGTTGAATTTAAAAAAAAGTGCATTCTATGGGGTTCACGTCGGAACTCGGAACTCAGTATTTCAGTTCAACAACATGTTACTTAACGTGTTTAGGGTTAGGGTTTTAAGTTTCGTGTTCTAAGTTCTAATATAACAAAGTCCCTTTTGCCTTTTCCCAAGTTTTTGAGTTTCAAGTTCAGCAGAGTGAGTTTCATTTCTTCCTTATTCTCAAGTTTCCGAGTTCCTTGTGTTCAACAAAGCTAGTATTGTTAAAAAAAGTTTTACCAAACCACATAAGTGGGGCATTGCTGCTCGCTATTAGCCTCGGGCCTGGAACTGGAACTTTAAGTTTCGAGTTTCCACGTGAAATACATAGAATGCACATTTTTTAAGTTTGACATTTTATTTTGGTTAAGTTAAATATTCTATTTAAATATTCCTTCAACATCGTTAAGTGTTATATGGGTTTAAGGTGCGATACAATTTCTTTAAACTTTGAGGAGGTAAGTGTAATTTTTAGGAAAAAGAATTGGATTAGTTGCAATTTTTTCAAACCTGGAGGGGAGTAATTACAATTTATCCTATTTTTTATCTCATAGTCTAGCTCCGCCCTACTCAGTAGTGACTGTACATGAAAGATCAATAAACCGTGACTTGAAGCCATATATCAAATCGTGATTATAGTTGAGCTTGGTTCAATTATACAAGATGATCATGATTTGGTTTAGTTTGTAATATTCATAGTCTTTTTTTTTTCTTTTGTACATAAGGGGACTAAGGGCAAGAAACTAGAAAGTACCTGCACGGGGACTACAAAGTCCCAGCATCATGTAATAAAATCAGACCAAGTCATTTGTGGTTTGCATCCCACTCCCTAATACCTACCTCATGAGAGAGACTATAGTTGGTTAGAAAATCTGCACTAAAACTGCTTTTGCTATATTTACATACATAATGTCGATCACAATTGTTTAATTATTTATAAAAATATTAGAAAATAAATAATTTTGTTTGAATTTAATTGTTAAAATGATATGACATTATTTTGACAGATACATTAGGATAAAAATTACTCATCAAAATAACACCGAATCATGATTAATCTATATGACCGTGTGATGTAACGTGAATGTGGCTGTAAAATACTGCTGTTTGATAAATTGGAGGCTTGACAGGCCTGCATGCTGTTGATTCTTATAATATTGTGGACACATCTAATTTACAGTAAATGTAGTGCAAGTACAATTGCATAGAGAAGTATATCCCTAATAACCAAACTTACCCTTATTGAGTTGTTCATTTAAAGAATAAAAAAAATTCGACGGCTAGTGAATTAATATGTCGCTTGGTTCATTTTTTCTAACTCGTGTTTGCAGTCGAAGCTACCTACAAAAGCTATGGTATCAAATTAAACCTTAGAAAAAAGAAAAAAAAAAGTGAGTGAGCACTGAAAAAATCATAAATTGTAAGAAGTTAGAAACTTTATCAGAATTTAGTTGACAATGGTATAATATGATTATTGACCTATCGATGAACAAGTGAGTCACATCATTTCATTTTATCTAATAATAACTATAATTTATAACAAAGATTATGACTACATTTTTAAGCTTAATTTATTAATTATGAAAACACTTTAGCTACTTACTATAACTTTAACGATATGTACGTATTGACATTAGTTAGGATAAACATAAAGATCAGTGTGCTAGTCGTCTCGTTACAATCAGACAGTAACACCTTCATGTGCTTGTGTAAACCATGAAGACTCCTTTTCTCTTCTATCCCCCACTTTGAATGGAAAAGGCATCAGTGGCTGGGGGTGGTCCTGGCTAGCTCTATATACAATCTACATAGCACCGGAATCAGACATTAATTGGTCGAGATAGACATTAAATTTGAACCAGTACAGGGCTTGGTGTTGGCTTCTTGTGCAGAATAATGCTATTACCAGGCATACACACCTATAGCTAGGCCATGCCACGCATGTTCTGAGGCCTAAACAACGCCACAAATTTTCTCTTCAATTGATAACTAGTGCGGCCGCGTCCTTTTTCTCTTCTCCTCAATTGGCCATCGACTTATAATTTGGTTCCCTTCCCATAATCCCATCTTAACCATATCCTTCATTGAATGTACGTGTAACGCATATATGCATGAATATGAAACGGCAATTGATATGAAAAAAATACTAGCTAGCAAGAGTTTTTGTTAGAATATAGAATGATATGACAAGTATTAACATTTGATTCAAGTGGTTCAATATTCATACTCTTTATGTAAAATTTTAGGTTTGGAAAAAAAAAAAGAAACTAGAGTTGAGAGCTTTACTCTTGAGATGAATTGACACAATTCAAGTTAGATTTATTGAGATTCAATAAATTTTAGGTATCGGTCTAAATTAAAAATAAGAATGATATGGCATATTTATTGATAATTAGAAGAGTAAGTAGACTATATTACCATAATTCATCCTTACTCTTGTACTTGTTGTCTTTCCTGACATAACCCATTGAATAGTATCGACGAGTCAAAATCAAATTGGTATAGGTTAACTCCGTCCCCACCTTCCTTTTTTTCAAGACGGTTGTTATTTTTTTTTCAGATATGTGGAGCCGGATTTAACAAAAGAATGATAAAATGTCCATTTTTCAAAAGGCAAAAAATGACACAAAATTGTATGTGGATCGATGCAGGAAGTTTCTTACCAATCTTAGGGTGATTTTTTTTAATATGTAATTTTGAGAGTGAAAGTGAGGATATGTGGAATTTTTGGTAAAATTAGAGAAATGTAAGATTTTAAAGTAAATTCGGTGAAAAGATAACTGGATCTTAATTTTTTATTATTTTTAAAAAGTAAATGCAGTGGAGGGAAAATTGAATTTTATTTTTTATTATTTTTAAAAAATAAATTTAATAAAAAGAGAATCAGATTTTTTTTATTATTTTTAAAAAATAAATCCCATGAAAAGATAATCAAATTTTATTTTTTTATTATTTTTAAAAAGTAAATTCGGTAAAGAGAGAATCACATTTACTTTTTAAAAGTAATAAAAAAAATCGAAAGAGTGAGAATGTGTGTGTGATTGTGAGCGTGAAAGAGAGGGAGAAGAGACAGATAGAGAGAGAAGCGTAGAGTGTGGGGGGAGAGAAGAGAAGAGAGAGAAAAAAAGAAAGAGGAAAGAGAAAAGTGAGAGAGAGAAAAATAGAAGAAGAAAAAATAATAAGAAATAAAAATATTATATTTTTTATATTTTATCAAAAATATTATATTTTTCAAATTTTTTTACGCAAAAGTCATATAAAAAATAAATAATCTCAATCTTATCCGAGTCCTCCTTTTGCAATTTCTGATCTTTCATTAGCCTATATTTTCATGCATTCTGCATCTACTCAATCCACTCTTCATCTTCTCAACATGCAATTTTTTTTTTTGAAAAAAAAAAGAAGTTACAAAATCTAGCAATGGGATATATATAGAGCTCGTTTAAACATACTATTTTTAGTAATTTTTTTTAATAAAACAAGAACTATTCAGGTTTTTAAGCATAAGGAAGAAATTAATAAGAGTGGGACACTTGGGTATACCGATAAAAATGATTGACTCATCTAATTATTATCTCATGAATCACATATATAATATCATATGATTAATGATTATGTAAAATTCTTTAAACTTACAATATATTAAATTAATCTATTCCCATGAGAGTAACTCATCTCATGTTTAAGAAATTGAGTAGTGGAAAGTGGAAACTTTAATTGACCTATCCTTTTAGAACAGCCATGTAATCTTGACTAATTAACCATATATATAGAAAAGATGCATGCCTAAAGTTAACAAATTTTGGTTCATTAATTAGAACTGAAACTAGGGCTGTGCCATCATATTCATGTGTCACAGTCTCACGTACAGTCTTCATAAAGAGGCTACGCATGTGCTAAGTTACCGGCTGGTACGTAGGAACGCTGACAAAAACAGAACAAGGGAACAGTAAATGCGAAAATCTTATTTGTACATTTATTACATTATTTTAAGTAAGAAAAATACACATTTTAACATATTCTTTTTATCTTTTACTTTACATAGAATAGATGTGATAATATAAAGAATAACAAAAATTGACCGTGGCGAATTTCAACAGGTATATCAAAATGCAGCAATCTTCCCCTTTGCTACATTCTCTTGTTGAGCACATGTACGTTACTTTTGCATTCAGAAGCCACATAGACAATTGTAAGGACAAGTGTTCAGCACCAACTACTTTTGCCTAAATTCACCAAACATCATTGAAAGCCACAGTGGCAGTTAACACAAACAGAGAGGAAACAAATACGCACAGATTGGTGTACTAGATCATGCATGATTGAGCTGAAAATAGAAATCCAAAAAATAATACTTAAAACGTTATCAATGTAAAATATAAAATATTTGAGGCTTACTTTAGCACTCATCTTTTAGAAGGAGTTGGTGTTAGTTTCTAAAAGTTATATTTTAGAATGAAAAGGTTATAATTGTATTACTGAAATATAATTTTTTAAGTAGCATGGTATTGTCTCCAAAGATCATACTACATCTGTAGTTTTTCGTATATATGTACCGTATGTATAACCTAAAATTATGTCCGAATAACTTTTCTGTCTTTTACGTAATAACTTTCAATACTACAACCACAAATTTTCTATTCCAAAATATATATTTTTAAGTAGTCTGATATTTTCTCCAAAGATCATCCTACGTACTCTAAAGAGGAAAATAGCTAAGTGAAGGCCAAAATATTTATATGATGCAAGTATTTAGTATTGAATGGTTTAAGATGCGGGAAACTTGTGTGCAGTATGTGTATATAATAATTTCTCGATCGTGAGAATGGAGCTCCGTGTACATTTTTTCTGCTTAAACTTGAAAGAATTATGAGTGTTGAGTGACTCGAAACTCAAATTATGGATTAAAGCATTTGCTAGCTAATAGTATCTATATCTACCTAAAATTCTAGGCCAAATATATATACGATCTAACAGCCATCGTTCACTAGGTCGTTCAATAATGGCCTGAGATATATAAGCATGTTTATAATGCTAAGAAAAGGTTTACGCCAACTATAGCATCCATTTCCATGACAAGACACTTCAACTGCCGATTCCCCAAACCTACACCTCAAATATTGTTGTGTAGCTTAAATATTATTAGTACCAAGATGCGTATGCAGCTTAAATATTAATGCAAGTGTGGGGTTCGGTAATGCAACCATAAAGTAGGTAAATAAGTTTTCATCTCCCATAGAGAACGGAATTGGTCCCATGCATCACGGCTATCCTAGCAGGGAATAATTACGGAGCGTCAAAGGACTATACGGTTGTACCTCTGACACATGTACAAGCACATGAGCTATTTGAATTGCAATTACTATATGCTAATTAGATGGTCCATATACATCAAGGTAGAAATTTTTGCCACACAATCCTCTAGATCGAACTAAAGCTCAAATTTTATTAAATGCGCTGCTGAATTTCTCTTTTGTTTAAGGTGTACATTCAATTCCTAACAGATACAATAATAAAAAATTATTCTCGGCTACAGATGCATTTGAACGACTGGGAGATTAAGTACACAATAAAGACTGAAGGATAACTTAGTTGTTTGCATCTCACTATCTCTTCTTATTTTTTAACTTATCGGTCAGTACTTGCATGTAATAATCAACTCCAATCTATAGGGCGGAGAATGTAATTTGCTAAAAATATCTATTCATCATTCTGGAGTGACATACAAGCATTGATGTAAGAATTTTGTTTTCCCACTTCCCTGTCGTCACTTGTGTAACATTACATACTTATCTGTTTTTACTTTGTTTGTCAATGATCTCTAGTGCATATTCTAATATCTACCAATGGTCTGGGAATTGGGTTTTATACGTGTACACGCACAAACAAATATTGATTTCAAATAACATAATCTGCACGCCGAAAGTTCTAACCTATGTGCTGGGTTTCAGTAATGCAACGCCTTTACTTGTCAAGCAACAACGTACAGTAGGTACAAAATTTAATATCTGGTAGAAAGAAATGGAATTGGTCCCATCACAGCTCAACTAGGAATCATGAGCACTAAAGGACTCTACGGATGTACCTCTGTGATGTATACACAAGCACATGTGCCACATGACTTGGAAGTCAAATAACTTTTATGGTAAGAGGGTCCAATCCAGGGTGGAAATTTTGTTACACAAACCTCTAATTTGATCAAATGCTCTAATTTGATCAAATGCTCAGCTTATTTTACTTTTCTGTTGAGATAGATATAAATTCAATTGCATATAAGCACAGCGGCTAGACCACAAAAATTTATTCCCAGCATATCTGCCCAATTCAAATGAACCTGAACAAGTGGAAGATTAATTAATTTCCGAAACTGTAAGAAGCACTTGATCTCATGCCCTACTATAATGAAGTGTAGTGTGCAGAAGTGCACATCTATTACAAGCAAATCTGTCTACGACTGGCCACCATTTTGCTTCTCTAATTTTTTTGTCTTGATATTTGTTGAATTGATTCAGCATATTGCCATTTCCTTCGCTTCACAAGCTCTAATCATGTGGACGCTCACTCTCTCCCTCAAGACCCCTCTATCCATTACAAAGTATTGTGCAAGGCCCAAAAGAAAGATACAAAAAATACAGAATCTATTTTAAGTTCACGGGCTCATTAGGTTGAGAAAAAAGACTCAGCATGTATTAGAAAGTACACAGATGTTGGCCGGTTTTAGAGCCCAAATATCGTTATGAATTGGGCCAATTACTGGATGAGTCAATGGAGTGCCTTTTACGTGAAGCTGTATGTGGGTTTGAACTTTGCACTAGAGATCAAGACCAAAAAAAACTTTGAACTAGAGATCGAACCACGACCCAAAAAAATGAAGACTAGAGATCAAACTGTTTCGGCCTCCCCTTTACTCATTTAGCAATCATAAGACCCCAAAACCAACATATTGAATGAAAGAAAGCACACACTCACCCATACAAACAGGTTTTTAAATTTTTTTGGGTCACGCCCATAAACAAGCTAAGATAAACAAAATAAGACCACAATCCCAAGCTAACAGTATCTCCTCCAATGAGTAGCGGGTAATTACATTCGAAAGGTCAATGATATCATTAAAGCTTTAATTGTTATCCTTAAGTATTTTTTTAATATGGACTATTGACGCAATTTTGACCTGTTGATAAAATTTGATAAAACTTTATCTAAGGTAGCAACTCTAGAATTTCAATATTTGATATGACAAATAAAATTTGTTTGAGGTCATGCTCTATTTTGATTATGAACAACTACTTTTAAATTGTTGAATGAAAAATTGTTTAAATATATTTTTATTAGTTATAAGTATAGGTTTTTTATTTTTATTTTTATTTTTATTTTTTTAATATTTTATTTTTAATTTTTGTCATTTTAAATTTTAATTCCAATAATTTAAAATATTCATTTAATTCTTATAAATATTAAAAATTTTATTTTGATTCTTATAAATATTTTTAAAATCTTCTTCTAATTTTTATGAATATCATTATTTAATAGTATTAACTAACAACAAAGATAAAAAATAAAATATTAAAAAAGGATTAAAAATTAAAATCAAAATAATATATATTTATAGATACTAAAAATATATTTAAATCTAAATAATATTACTTTTAAATTGTTATTATGATTATGATGATGACGATTATGATTAAGGGTTGTACTATACAGACGCGTCAGCTCTCAAAAATATCTGGCCGCGCGGCGCCCCCCAAACCTAGACCAGAGTGATATCACGATAGAGGAAAAACCTAATTACCTAACCGACATGCATACCCCAAAAATACAAAGCTACCCTTCCTATATCCGTAAAATTAGCCCCACTCGGCGGAACTCATGAAGGGCAACACCGTCCATTCGCACCGGTTTCTAGCCTTAGCAGGTTAACAACACGCGATCCCATTACCAGCGTCACCGATAGCAGGTAACAAAAGAAGTTCGCTTCTTCGGATATTCTTTTCGTTCTCTCTTTTATTTTGTTTTTCTCTCTTCTTTTTCTTTTCATTTTCCCCTTTTGAGAGATTGAGTGAGTGAGTGGAATTTGAGAAGAATTTCTTTGGGTTGTCGATTTTCTGCGGAAATTTGAGAGGAAATGGGAGTTCCGGCGTTTTACCGGTGGCTGGCGGAGAAGTACCCGATGGTGGTTGTCGACGCCGTCGAGGAGGAACCGGTGGTGATTGACGGCGTTCCGATTCCGGTGGATACGAGCAAAAAGAACCCTAACAACATCGAATACGATAACCTCTACCTCGACATGAACGGCATCATACACCCTTGCTTCCACCCCGAGGATAGAGTATAACCCTAACCCTAACCCTAATTCGTTCATGCTTTATTTTTTCCCCCTTAATTTGGCTAAAATTGAAATATTCAAGTGTTTAAGATTTTATAAAATATAAACACTGGTATAAAAAATTATATATGTGTAATAATCTATGTCGTCGATTTTTTTTTATTATTTGCGTTTTATCTTTTATATTTGTTTATTTGGGATTTAAAGTGATTTTTTTTTTCTTTGGGTTTCTGTTTGTGTAGCCATCTCCGACGTCGTTTGCTGAGGTGTTTCAGTGCATGTTCGACTACATTGACAGGCTGTTTGTCATGGTGCGGCCTAGGAAGCTGCTCTACATGGCTATTGGTGTGTTTGTGTGTTTCTTCGTTTTTTACTTGTTTTTTTTTCATTTTTTTTGGAGTTGTGTGTGTTGTTATTGAAGCTTGTTTTATTGGGTTTTTAACTTTGTAGATGGTGTGGCACCAAGGGCTAAAATGAATCAGCAACGGTCTAGGAGGTTTAGAGCAGCAAAAGATGCAGCTGATGCGGTATGTGATGCTAATTGTTTCATTCCATTTTTGTTAGTTGTTGTGTTATTTTGACTGTTTGGAATGTATTATGGGCATCAATATTCAGTTGTACTTAGTTTCTAGCAATTGCCATGGATACTTTACTGGTTGGCGTTTGTATGCTTGAACTTTTAAATCTTCTGATTATTGATGAATATTGAAACTCTTGGCACTCTAGTCTTGAGTGTTATTCTACTCTCTAATTTATGTTTTGGTTTTGTGGTGAATATCTGCTAGTTAGAACTGAGATGATTTTTGAGTGGGAAATGGTCCTACTCTGCATTCCCTTGAGGGGCTACTGCTTCTTGGTGGATGATGTAGTTGGCTATTAAATGTTAGCGATGCGTGTGTTTATGTGGGCAATTTTTGTCCCGCAAGAAAATGACAAACTATTTGGATAGATGCCTAGATATGATTGGCCTTGGCTTTCTCATCTCCTTTTCCCTTTTGCGATTGATAGGCTGCTGAAGAATCGAGGTTAAGGGAGGAATTTGAGAGGGAGGGCAGAAAGCTTCCTCCAAAAGAAGACTCCCAGGTTTTCGATTCAAATGTCATTACACCTGGAACTGAATTTATGGCTGTTTTGTCAATTGCACTTCAGTATTATATTCATCTTAGGTTGAACAATGACCCTGGTTGGCAGAATATTAAGGTATCAAGCACATTGTACCTAAATTGTTTGGCTGCTTCATATGTGTGTGTGAGTGAAGAGGATGATATTAATGCTCCATATATATATATTTTGTTTGGTCTGAAGGTTATTCTTTCTGATGCGAATGTTCCCGGTGAAGGGGAGCATAAGATTATGTCCTATATTCGCCTGCAGAGGAATCTTAAAGGTTATGATCCAAATACACGACATTGCCTGTATGGTTTGGTATATATCTTACTTCCAATATTTTGGTATTCTTGAAAATTCAATTTCTTTTTGCCTTTCACTCAATGTCCTTTTTTTTTTTTAATTAAAAAAAAAAAGACTCAATTAACTGGTTCTTATCATTTTGTTGTCTTCTGACAGGATGCTGATTTGATTATGTTGGCTTTGGCTACCCATGAAATTCATTTTTCAATTCTGAGAGAGGTTTGTGACTACTGCGTCTGTTTTTGGTATCTCAGAATTAGAGCATATCGGTGTAGTAAAATAATTACATGATGTTAACAATGAAGAGTGATTGTTATTGTTCATGCTATATTTTTTTGTCTCCTTTCCATAAGACTTTGCAAGTGATTGGTTTGTAAATAATGGGTAATCGCAGGTTGTATTTACTCCTGGACAAGACAAATGCTTCCTCTGTGGTCAGATGGGTCATGTGGCTGCAGACTGTGAAGGAAAGGCAAAAAGGAAGGCAGGAGAGTTTGATGAAAAAGGAGATCCTATTGTGGCTAAAAAGCCTTACCAGGTCAGGATTTGTGTCAAATTTTGAAAGTTATGTTGATCAATAATTCTTATATTACATGTAACAATGTAGTTTTGGACTCTTGGTGCTTGAGTTCTTAATTCTCACTTCTGTATATTTATTTGTAGTTCCTAAACATTTGGACTCTGAGGGAATATCTGGAGTATGAGATGAGAATTCCAAATTCTCCTTTTGAGATTGATTTTGAACGCATTGTAGATGATTTTATCTTCATGTGTTTTTTTGTTGGCAACGATTTCCTACCCCACATGCCTACGCTAGAGATTCGAGAGGTATGCTACTCTAAGTCTGTCTTTCTTTATGTCTGTACTATTTTGTATGTGGTTGGCGAAGTGGTCTTCATTTGTGGTTTTTTTTTTTTGGTTTTTTTTTTTTAGCCATTGACCGGAATTTATTGGTCTTAACTGTATGTGGGAGCTTGTGCTTTTTATTATGGGGCCTTTTTTGGTTTTCGATAAGTGATGAACAATTTAGGCCAATTTTGAAAATAATTGTTTCTTCTTTTAGCTAATATCAAGGAACTAGCTACCAAAAAAGCTTAAGCTGTAAGGTGCCTAATGGTAATATCTTTAACATGCCTTCTAATGCAAAAGTGCTTTGAGCTTCAAGCTTGACTAAACACAAACTCACTTCACCTTGAGCTGAAATTTAATTAAGAAGAATGTGGGCTCTGAGGATCACAGTCCTAACCAGGTGGTCCAGGAGGATTTCATACCATAAGGATCCAGTTATTTCAAAAGCTCAAGCTTTAGATGGAGGCACATTATTAGATTTATATATCTACTCCAAAAAACACCAGACATGAGGTTTTAAACTTGCATACATTTTTGTAACTATGTCACCAAGTCAAACTCTTACGAAATACATAATATGGATAGTCTTAACAGTATATGTTGCTTTGGATTATGTAACTGATCTATTTTTTTTTTTTTGGGTATTTATATCATTTTTTTTTTCTGTAGGGTGCAATTAACTTGCTGTTAGCAGTATACAAGAAGGAGTTCAGAGCATTGGGTGGTTATTTAACCAATGGAAGCAAGGTACTTGATTGTAATTTGTGTGGTATATTCCAATGGTATGCTGTCTCGCAGTTTGTGTATAATAATTTGTCTACTTTATCCCTGCTTTTCTCAGCCAAATTTGAGCAGAGTGGAGCATTTTATTCAGGCTGTTGGAGCTTATGAAGATAATATATTCCAGAAAAGAGCAAGATTGCATCAGGTCTGTCCAGCTTGAAATTTTACATTATTGCTTATATTAACTTGCAGCTTGCTTTGATGAATGGTGCAAACTGTAAATATAAATCTGGCCATGAAATAAGTAAACGGAAGAATCCTGAGACTTTGTTATGCAAGAAGCTACTGTTGTGGAGTTGTCTAGATGTATGATATGAGAAGTTCTAATAATTCAGATTTTTTTCATATATTTTTGAATTATAAGATTTTATTTTATGGTTGGTCTTGGGATTTAATAGTTTGTTATTGATTATTGCCTCTTCCATTGTGTTTGGTTGCTACTCTTTACCCTATGGGGGTATGGTAGGTAGAGAGAGAGAGAGAGAGAGAGAGAGAGAGAGAGAGAGAGAGATCATGGTCTCTGCCCAATGGCTGTGCGTTTATGCTACACCATTGAGGAAAGATTGTGTAATTTGTCAAGTTTTCCAGCCTGCTACTATATGAATAAGGGAACTTGAGAGACAATAGAAGTTCATAGCACTATATAGTTTTCCTGTTCTTAGAAATAGATATGTTACGGCTTGCTCTGAATCCTTTGTATTTATTGTCATATCTTCAGCGACAAGCAGAAAGAATAAAGCGGGAGAAGGCACAAGCAAGAAGAGGAGATGATGCTGAGCCTCAATTTCAACCTGAGTCTCTAGTTGCAGTTTCACGATTCCATGGTTCTCGTCTTGCTTCAGCTCCAACGCCTTCACCGTATCAACAATCTGGGCATCATGATCCCCGTGCGTCCACAGCAGCTGGAAAAAACTATAAGCGTGCCTCTGAGGGGCCTTGTAAAGTTCCTAAGTTATCTGCAGGGGCAACTGTTGCTGCTGCTATTGTTGAAGCTGAGAATAGTCTTGAAATAGAAGTATGTTTTCATGTTTCAGGAGAGGCATTCTTTAGAACTAATATATGGGCTAACCTATGACTGGGTATGAGCCTGGCGAGGAATTAAAAATGTGCTTTGTTATCTTGTCAAATCTTTGTTATTATTTAAAGGGTTCCATAATGAGCTGGTGATTTCTTCTGTGCCTTGCTTTGAGTTTAGTATTCTTATGCTTTTCAGTTTCAAGATAACAAAGACGACTTGAAAGCAAAACTAAAGGAGATACTTCGTGAGAAATCAGATGTATTCAACTCAAAAAATGCTGAAGAGGACAAGGTGATCTTTAGAATTGATATATTTGTGTTTAGTATGGTGTGAGTTTGTATTCAATATGTAACGTGCAAATGATCCTGTCTATGGATATTAGAGTAAATCTTAATTAGTCCCCTTTTTTATCAATTACTAGTTTCTTTTCCCATACCCATGGATAAGGCTTTGGTGTTGCTAATTTGTATTAGTTCGAACTACATAATATAGATAGATGTAATTTTTGTAAGTTGGGATTTGAGAACGTTAATTATGTTGACAAGATAACTTCCCTGTAAATGAAGAATCAGAAGAAAAGGTGAACTTAAAATGGATGCAACAAATTATCAAGGAATAATTAATTTTGAAATGATCTAATTAATTAAATAGTCTTTATTTTTTTGTTAGGCTGTATTCATGTTGGCCCCTACTTTTAACATTTGTTGGTTGAGTCCCTTATTTAACCAGTTGTGTTCAGTATATTCTGTAAAATCAGTTGCATCTAAAATTAAACTGTTGATTACATGCATAGCTAATATCAGATTATGTGTCAATACTGGCCTGGCGAATCTGGGTTCTGCTTGTAGCTAATTGGAGCTAAAATAGGGAGGTAAATGTTATCTACAATGCAATTCATGGTCTGATTTTGATCTCATTCATTATGAGACATTAGCTATATGAGCACCTTGCAGTCTAATTTGGACATTTCTTGATTGTGAGAGGTACTATGTTGAACATTGATGGTAAAGTAAGGGACTTAATTTACTGTATGCCAACTTATGGATCTGTTTTGTCCTCTCTCTCTCCCCCTCCCTCCCTCCCTCCCCTTTTTGGCCCCCCTTGGGGGGGGGGGGGTTGGGGCACAGTGATTAGGGCTGCCACAATAATTTGGAATTAAAATATGTGATGATCTTTCAAATTCTTTTTGGATCTAAGCTATAGCTTGTATTTTGAGATGGATGACATCTATGTTAACGCATGTAATTGTGGTTCTTCTATTGTGTCTTTTTTTTTTTTTTAATTTGGTTGAAAGTTATTTCTCTTCATCTTAATTATTTATTTTACTCCATGTTAGCTTTTTATCCAAAAGAAGTTTTACTCCATGTTAGCTAGTACTTATTGTTTTAATAGATTTCATGTGTGTTTCTTGTTTTAACAGATTAAATTGGGAGAACCAGGCTGGAAAGAAAGGTATTATGAGGAGAAATTTTCTGTTAAAACTCCGGAGGAACTTGAAATGATACGGAAAGATGTTGTAAGTTACGAATTTGGTGTTGCTGATGTTGATTCATATGGATATATAGGTTCTCATTGCATTTTATTGTTTAGGTCTTGAAATACACTGAAGGCCTATGTTGGGTGATGCACTATTATTACGAAGGTGTTTGTTCTTGGCAATGGTGAGTTTCTTTGTCAGTTTTCTCGAATGGTATGTTGAATCTGTTGTTGGGTTGGCTTTCTTTTGCCACTCGTGTGACTAACAAATTTTGGAGGATGAATGTCAATTTTAACATTTTTTTTTTAATATAAAAAAGATATTTTATTAGAGAAAGAGCAAGGAAAGCGCAGCAGGGAGAGGATAAGAGTTTTTTTTTTTTTTTTTTAAACTTTCGATGCTGGTGATGTTTTATGTTTTCTTGATCTAGGTTGCATCCTCAAGCATTGTTTGTTTTATTTTATCTAAATTTTATTTTATTTCCTTTGGTATAACAGGTTTTATCCTTATCATTATGCCCCCTTTGCATCTGATCTCAAGGACCTTGGGAAGCTTAATATTAGCTTTACGCTGGGTACCCCATTCAAACCATTTGACCAACTTCTAGGGGTTTTTCCTGCTGCAAGGTTTGCTTGCTGTCCCTTTTTATTTAATTATTTTATTGTAACTAATTAAACTATAGTTAATGTGCGATGGAAATTATGATCTGCAGCTCACATGCACTACCCAAGCCGTATAGGAAACTTATGACAGATCCAGACTCACCAATTATTGATTTTTATCCAATTGGTATGCGTTTAATAGATTGAACTGGTAAAACAAGTTTTAAGAGTTTCTTTGCATTATATGTATTGCTCCCCTATTTAATCTTGATGCTGTGTGTCAGACTTTGAAGTGGACATGAATGGCAAACGCTATGCTTGGCAGGTTCATTCCTCATTTACCTTTTTACTTTTTTTATCTTTTGCTATTTTTGAGACATGATAGCAACAGTTTATAATATCACCTTTCCTCTTTGTAGGGTATTGCAAAGCTGCCTTTTATTGATGAAGCACGTCTTCTTGCAGAAGTTCAAAAGATTGAAAACTTGTTAACAGTATAGCTCTGTTCTCCATTCAGTTTTAATGTACATTTGTTTTTGGTTTCCATTATATGCTGATTTTTGTTTCATTTTGTTGGTACGCTATCTCAAAAAAAAAAAAAAAAAAAAAAGCCAGAGGAAAAGCAACGGAATGCTATCATGTTCGACTTGCTTTTCGTGAATTCCTGTCATCCACTTTCTGCATGCATAAGTACACTCGACAACAAATGTAGAAACATGTCCGACAGTGAGCGTGCTGAGGTCAAAGAACAAATTGATCCCAAAGAAAGGTCAGTTCATATTGCTTGGCAATTTTCTAAACAAACTTTTTCAGTGAGAATGGATCTACGTGGATTTCCTTTGCAATCATTGAATTTGAAAAGTTCTAGAATGTTTAATTTGCTGCATCTGACGAAGCATTTTGGGGGCTCGTGAATCACACAATTCATATCAGGATATGTTGTGGCAAGCCATACTATGCCCTTGATTTTCTATGGATTTTTCATGTTTAATTCAATATTTTCATTTAAAAAATAAAATTGTGGGGCCTTACTATTATAGATCTCATTTTCAATAAAGAATTAGTACTATCTGTTGTCGGGCAATTGACTTTCATGTATGCTAAATTAATAGGTGAACATATGCTAACACACTTTGAATATATTATTATAATGTGAGTGCGTTTCATCACAAGTTTGTAAGGAGGTTAATGATATTTGAGTATTAAAGAAGCAACTGTTTGGTGAAGAACCCCTGATGTTCTTATTTTTATTTTTATCTTTTGTGAGGACAAGCAGAATGGCAACTTGTTGATGTAATAGAATTCCACTATAGTTTTCATATGCATTCTGTTATCTGTTTTGTTTCTTCATATGTCATATTCATAATGACAAATTTAAGATCTGCCTGGACTATTTTCTGATGTTATTTAGGGATACATGCAGTGGTGCAATGAATGGTTTTCTCTCCTTATGTGGTGGTGAACCTTGCCCTCCTATCTTCAGGTCTCCTGTTGAAGGCATGGAAGATATTATGGACAACCATGTCATGTAAGCCTCTCAAATGTTTTTTTATTATAAGAACATGATTTATGCTTATGGATCTGATCGTTCATGTGCTTTTTCTTTTTTTGCTTTTTCATGTGCTGTCGCTCAGATGTGCAATATACAGACTCCCACCTGCGCATAAACATATTGCCCGCCCACCACAAGGAGTTAAATTTCCAAAGAAGGTATCTAAATTTTCTGGCTGCTGCTCACTGCTTTGGTTTCCTTCTTGATTTAGGCTTAAAGTTTGACTACTGTAGGACTCAAGTCTGTTTAACGTAGTGTACTTCCATGTGTTTTGTTCACTTAAATTGTCGATGTAGATGGAAATAAAGCTATGGTTTTACTGTGCAGACTGTGACTATTGGGGATCTAAAACCTGAACCTGTTCTATGGCATGAAGATTCAGGTGGGAGACGTGCAGAAAATGGCAGGTAAGGCTTGGGTTTATTATATTGGGTTAAAATACTTTGGTTAAAGTAGTTGATTTAGTGTTTATTTGATTGCATATAAAATCTTGTCACCTAGCTGGCTAAAATGCTGACTTAGGCTTGGGTTTTCTATTTCAGGAGAAACCCTCCAGGATCTATATCTGGTCGGGAGCTCGGAGAGGCGGCACGCAGACTCGTAGTGAATTCCTTACAGGCAAAAGTTGACACTAATGGATACCACTATCCAATTAATGGACCACCTCCATCTTATGCAGCACCAATGGGTCATCAACCATTGCCTTCCTATAATCATGAGTTGCGCCCAGGATATGGGGCAATGCCACCTTCTGTAGCACCTCCACCACTCCAAGGCCAGCCACAGTTTGTACCTTTTGCAGCTGTCCCTACTCAGCAGTATGGTTATAATCAACCATACCCGCCGCCACCGATGTACAATCCTCATCATCAACCAAATTCTTATGAAAGAAATAACCATCAGCACCCTAGATCACATCATTATGGAAGAAATAATCATGGAAGTGGAGTAAGTGCAAGGGATAGATATCAACCATCAGGAAATAATCAGAACTCCAGGTTTATGAATACACAAGGTGGGTATGCTAGTCATCATCACGAAGTTGGTCACCACGGCCACAACTTCCAACCATCTAGAGGTTCTTACCAGAATTGGGCTCCAAGGAATGACACAAATGGCCCCAGGGATTATGATCACCATTCGGCCAATCAATATTCCTTACTAGATAGAAGGGGAAACAGAAAGCCAATGCCACCATCTGGTTATAATCGCAGATAAATTCATTTCCTATGGGGAGTAATATGCTGCTTTAAAATGAAATTGTTGTGCCATATGTTTTTCTTTCATTTAGGTGAGCTGTAAGACCTGTACCGTCAAATTCTATTCATTGTTTAAATGTCTAGTCGAGCCAATGCTCTATCAATTTTCCATTAAATAGATGAAACCCTTGAACTCAGGTTTGATTGTATTTCAATTTAATAGGTCTACATTGTGTTATTTGTCCGTTGAGTCTCGATTGTCCTATTAAATGCTGGGAATGGCTTGTAACCCCCACCCCTTCTCTCTCTCTCCACTTTTTTTCCCCTTGTATCTCCCTTCCAACAGGGTAAAAAAAGGACCAAAAGAGTGGCCCTTGAGAAGTGATGTTTACAATTGTAACATATTAATTAATTATTAACTAATCATCTAAAGGAATTAGTTGCTCGGTAGGATAGCTGATTAATTGTCAAATTTTTGACGATGTGATATTTGTATAACTAATGAATCGATTAACAGAAAGTACCCCCGCTCCCCCCCCCCCCCCAAAAAACAACGAAGAAAAAAAAAAAAAAGAAAAAAAGAAGGTTGACAGAAAGTCATGGTTAAGTATAGGTAAGGTATATAGTTGATTGTTTGACCGACAATTTTGTATATATGATACTTGGAAGGTAATTATGTATATATGATAATTTTTTATCAAATTAATTTTTGCTATTTTGGCAGCATATATGTAGAGTTGTCCTGCTGGTTCCGTCGCGTTACACAGGCATAATGAGAGGAAGAGTAATGTCAAAGGTTTTATTCTTCCATAGATCACTTATTCTTCTCTCGTCAAGAACTGGCTAGGTTAATCTGGCGAAATTAGCGGGTTTAATTCTCCACATGGGCTTAACAACAACCCTTGGGTAGCAATGATAATGAATGAATCTTGAGTCCGAAACACTGGTTAGAGGCCGCTAAAGGTTACTGCAAATGGGCATTGGCTAATTCAGTTCACGAGTTGTGATATTTGTACTCACCTACCTAATAAACATCTCGACAGCCCCATCAAATTCACCGCTGAAAGTACTTGATTTTTTGTTTTAGATTTTTCTATTCATCATTTCTATAAATCAAAGGAGTGGTCTTGTTGAAAGGGGAAAGAATAAAAAGGGTGATCTCGAGTAGAAGATAAAAAAGAAAAGCAAAGCAAGAGGCAAAAAGAATAAGAAAGAGTTTGGATAAGAGTATGGGTTGGTCCCTTGTTGGACCCGTGGCCGTTCAGTGGATCCGTTTTAAGGTTTTGGTGCTTGATAGGCTGGGTTTGTTTTGTTATGGTGATGTATATTGGTCATCTTTTGGGCTGGTTTTGTTGCTGTTTTAGATGTTTTAGTCTGGTGTGTTTCTTAGTTTTGGATGGCGTAGGTGTGCTGGGTTTGGGTTTAGTCTTTTTCGGTTGCTGATTGTTAAGGGTTGAGCTTTCTATACCTATCAAAATCAAAGGAGTGGTCGACCAGCATGTCGACTTATGCAAGGTACAAAAAGCATTCCTCTAAGTTCATAACCTTTGGCCAAAAGAAACAAGAGTGCTGATATTTGTATCCTTTATCCTCGAAGCCCCTTCAACACCCACAGAGAGAGAGAGAGAGAGAATAAAAAAAAAGCCTATAGAAGAAATTGAAAAAACTAAAAAAAGCAGAGGAAGGGATAAGTGTTGAGAGTGTCAATGCCTTTTCGGGATTCTAAAATCATTGCTCCGGAAATAAAGGTAAGATCATAACCATATTGAGTTGTTAGGTGTTGGCCGAATCAGAGAACTGTTGTCTTCAACCTAATAACTATAAGCCTTTTGCGATGCAAGATGGATCATTGACTTTCAATTCTCAAATTTCAAGACATGTCTACCCCATGGCCTCCCTTCCAAGTTACTCTTTCTCAAAACTCAAAGGGCATCACTCAATTTGAATAATATTCTAAATCAACAATTTGAAGTTTAAAAAAAAAAATAAAGCATTTATAAATAAACTTAATTTGAAGTTTTTCTTATGAAAGATTTATTACTGAATTTTATTCTTAATTTTAAGGACTATAGAACTAGCTCTTAATGTGTATATACACATACAACAATAGAACTATTGCAGCTGTTAAGACTAAGCTAGTGACATAAGGTTTGAATAGTTTGAAGAGGTTATAAGTTTAAAATCTCGCTGCTGTCATTGTTAATAAAAGGGGAAAAAAAGGAAAAACCACTGAATTGAAGTTAAATTTGTACTTTTAAAAAAAAAAATTATAACATCATCGATGATTTTAGTTAAAGAAAAGAGACAGAAGTATTACAAAAGACAAATTGAAAATAACTTGATTAAAAGCCAGAACTCATAGAGTGGCAGATGAACTAGTCAGCTATGCCAAAATTTAGACGTGCAACGGCGTGGATCGCATAAAACTCTGAAGCAAATAATTCATGCTGATCAGTGATTGGAAAATGGACATTCAGAAACTAAATCAATTGAATAAAATGTCAATTAACATATAACATTTGGAGTCGAACTCGAACTCAAAAAAACCAAAAGGAAACACAGGCCTGCAATGCATACGCGATAGAATGGTTACATGAGTATATGTGATGAGTTACGAACAAACTGGTTTGGAAGACGTGGCATAATGTATTTACTCGTCTCTTTTTCTTCTGATTTGTCATTTATGTTAGTTGCATAAGAATTAAGAAAGTTATAAAATAATTTTGATGACAAATAAAAATAATTACATTTTTTTATCTGGAAAAATAATTACATTTACTTAAATTATTTTTTATTAAAACATTCAAAATATTATTATCATATTATTAATGTCGTGTTTCATTTATTAATAATGTTTTTACCTGCCTTATTTATTAACACTAAGGTAAGCAGAATAAGAAAAAAAAAAGTAATACTTATAAATTTTTTAAACAATAAATAAAATAAAACATTTTTTTTTCTAGGGCCAGATTTAGAAAAGAACCAAGGAACTATGATGTAATGGTTTCTACACACCATGGAAAAAGCATTAGGATCATACACGTTTTGGAAGTCTCCGAAATATGAAAAAAAAAAAAGGGCACGCGATCATGGGTTCCAAATATGTGGATGTAAGATGCGAGTAGTGGCTTTTAATGACAATTATCTTTATGTAAACTCAATCCAAACTTCGTTTAAAAAAACAAATATCAAGTTTTTTGAACCAAAAAAATATTATTGATAACATAAAATTTGTGAGATGCGAGTGGTGTTTCTTAATGTAGATTACTTATCCTCTTATAATTGATGACTATGTGATGTCATCACTTCAACTATGACAAGTTGGTAATATAAAATTTGTGGTTAAAAGGGAAGATATATGGAAGAGCACAGCCAGAAATCCCATTCCAGGATAATGGAAGGCAGATTCAAACATGCATCTTATCCAAAAGGCAGGCAGGCCGTGGGCCCAACACAACACTTTCATAATAGGATAAATTCTAATTTTGATTGCAAGAGCGAAATTTAGTTTTGATTTTTCAGTCAGTCAATCAATCAGATAAGAACCTAGGCAACTAAACTGACTTCTCTTTTAAACAACTTTTTGATTGATAGATTTTATAGGTGCATATCCGAATGGATAGTGACTATTTGATAATGAGCTAGAAATATTTATTTGAACTCTTGATTTAGACATTATTTTAAATGTCTGAAAATTGATGTATAAATAATTAAAGATTTCACCTACAATTTTTATGATCATATATAATAGATATGACAAGATAAATAATAACTAATATAATATTTTTTTCATTGAATTCAGCAATAAAATAACTAAAATTTTTAATTATTAATATATAATTTTCTATATTTTTTCACAAACAAATTAATAAAAGTAACATCTTCATTATTTATATATATGATTTCCCATAGATCTCAACCCTGTCTAAAATATGTTTTTACACCGATAATTTAGACATTATGTTAAAAATCTGAAAATTGATGTATAAATGATTAGAAATTTTAGTTATATTTTTCTTGAATGTGATACATGTAGTAATATAACTAATAATTGATATCTTTTTACTGAATTTACTAGTAAGATAATCAAAATTTTTAGTTATTAATACATTATTTTTTATATTTCTTCACAGATAGATTAATACAACTAAAATTTTTAATTATTTTTATATATAATTTCTCATATATTCCAACAGTGTCTAAAAAAATAGTGCACTGACGCTTCTGATTGACAAACAAACCATGAATTATTTTTTTAACAATCATGACATAGAATTTAAATTTATAATTTATTGTCAAGTATTCAAATCCTTCACTTATCACCGTTGAATCATGCTTGATAGTTAATAGTTTCATTAATTTAACTTTTCTATAACTATGATTCTTAGTTCTTCCAAAACATGTCACCCCAAAGGGTTTTCTCTCTACGTTATTGCTACCAATGAAAAGAGTGATATATTGGTAACATGCCAAGTGGCTCTTTCTTCAGCCAAAGCCATTGTGGTTGGAAGTTGATAGGACGTAACCAACCCAAGAAAGTGAAGCAAGCAAGAGATTAATAAATAATGACAAATTATAAATTGCTGTTGCCTTTCCATAGCCATCACCCCGAATTCTCTCTTGCCCAATAGACTTTAAACGAATAAGCCCCCTCATTGTCCTGTTGACATAAATGGGTTAGCTTGTTTCTTCTCCTACATTCTAGGCTTTGTTGTTATGAAAGGTTATTACTTCTCTTATTTAGCATGGTCCAATGAAATGAAAGTGATGGTTTTTTTTTTCCCCTTTTATTTGATTTCATAAAAAATATAAATATATGTTATACTGAGATAGATAAAAATATTTGTGCACTTCACTTTCTTTCCTTTCTTCCAATCTTCCATTAAATAAAGACATAAGTGTGAAGTTTATTTTATACTAACAAGGAATTATCTACAATATTCAATATTAGGCATTTTTCTTTCCTTTCTCTTCTAAAATAACATACCAAACAGGCGCCAGAAGATCAAACATTGAACTGCCTCTAGCCTAATTATTTTCTAATGATCTCCTTCTGAAACCACGCTATTAACTTTAATGAATTTAAAAACCTCAGTCAAACACCACCTAATTAAGGTATCCTTTTCATGTCAAATGAACCATATTAGTTAAAATATTATCAATTCAATGTTCAAACCGCCTCAATTGTATAGTCAAAGGCCTTCTCTGAATTAAATTTATAAACAATCCGTATATTATGCAAGGAATGCGTAAGAGCTAGAGAAAGAACACGTTTATGCTCGATTTTGCGTGGTATATATGTGTCCTTACCTTTTGGAGACAGCAACTCAATAGTTAAGATTAGGGTTAAAAAAAAGAAGTCATATTATGATTATAAGAATTATTATACCAAAGAAAGAAGTATCATTAATTATTTAATTTGGATTGCAGATATTATAATATTACATATTCACAAACCACAAATTCGCAATGGTGGAAAAGGATATTTTTTATTCGTTTTGGTATTTTTTTCACAATAGGATATTTTTATTCTTTGATCATAAATAGAAAGCAAAATATATATATATATATATATATATAACAGAAAGCAAAAAGAAAAAGATGACACAGAAGCTCAAGTTAAGAGTCTGCAACGAAGCACGAGGCAACAACCACCCAAATTAGATAAGATTGTGTGGAAAGTTCTGGATTGGATAAGTTTGATTTGATGCGTGGAAGATTCAATTTTATTTTATAATAGGAATAAGCACTCAATATTGCTTTTTTTCACAAAAGGAAAAAAATTGAAGTTATTATAATACTATTTCATTATTTGATTGAAAAGGAAACTGAAGTAACAAAGAATCAAAGTGGTGCCATGGATGGAGCACTGAGATTTTGAGAATGAGAGTGATTCACACCTGGCCATGAGAATTAGGAAGCAACAAACAAATTAGAGAACCGAGAACCAGAAGATGTACCCTTGGCCTCTTGTGTGGGATTGGGATGCCATGTATATTATGGAACTAATTTTGGTTCCACCCATTATTTCCCATGTGGCATAATTAGTGAGCTTAGAAAGTGGGATTTTATCACGGGTGAGTGCTTTGTAATATTTAATAATGAGGTTGGTTATGATAGTATTGGGTCCCAGATTTTGCTTTGCATCATATCATTAACTATCTCTTATTTCATGCCTGAAATGTGGAGAACGCAAATTTGATTTGAGTTTGTGGTCGACCAAATTTGATCAGCAACAACTATTTTAATTAATTGATCTCGAGAGTTGTTAGGGTATTTCTTATGAGTATTTAAGTTGTACGACTTATCAAGCAATAATATATCAACATATTATTATTAAAATAGACGTTGAGCCAAGCAAACGATAGTAAGCATTTAAACTCTTATATAAATATTTGAAAATGCTACTAATAATAATCTATAAATATTTCATAATTTACTTTGAATATACCGACGATGCCCTTTTTTGTTTCTTTAAAAAAAAAAAAAACACATGGGTATCCTAGTACTCTCCATTGAATTCAGTGGAAACAGCAAAAGAATAAGAAATATTCTATTTGTAGTATAACATATAACATATTCAGCTCCCTTCAAATATTATATGTATAAATTAAATTACAAAGAAGTTAATTAAGGAATTGGTCCAAAAGGAGTAGCATGCAATTGGATTTTAGTCACAGTTTAGAGAATTTAATCGTGCAACTGATGCCCTTAAATTCTGACATCCCCAAGAGCTAGGTGATCATGTGTTTTACTTTAATATATGATCTTCCTCTTGTTTAGCTCATTTTTAGCATGATGATTTATGGCGAGTGAAGCTTATTGGAGAGTAGTGCTTCTTTGCCTTTAGTTTTGTCTTTTGTTTTCTCGGTCATTTTGCCCTATCTACCAAATTATATATAAAAAAATTAAAGCCTCTAACTGATGGCACTCACGTACTTCTCAATTCCCGTGCTTAAATAACATAGTGATTTAAAACAGAGATATTATTAAAATGATGATGATCACTAAATGCAACAGTTTGTCTTAGCTTTCGTTATTTATTGAAATTCGATTACTTTTTTAAAACATATTCATTAAAATATAGTTACAAGTTTTTTGTTTAAATATGCAATTTTTATTTTTGCACAATTTTAAGAGGAATAACCATGATAGCCCCCCAAAAAAAATTGAGAAAGAGTGATATAGCAACCACATCTATTCCTATCAAACATCATAGTGAAAATAAGTATAAAGTTTAAGGAAGTGGAAATTGCGTCTTATTCAAAGGAAGAATATTTTCAAAAAGGCTTAACGAATACATATAGAACGCTATGCATCAAACTTAGAGAAATATGATTGCATCATGAGTGTGTCTTTTTTTCTTTCTCTATCTCTTTAACTCTTTTTTTCTTTCCTGTGAATTATTGAAACAGGTTCCAGTCCCCTACTCATTTGGAATAACTCATATCGGAGATAAAGTGGATGAAGGACCGCAATATAAAAGCAGCTACTTTTGGAAGAAATTGAGTAAGAGTGATCCATAGTCAGTAGCAATTGTGAAAAGATGGAATTTTATTCATTTAGCTAAATGGATAAGTTTTTAATATAAATTGATAACGAGAGGAATGGAATATTCCGAAAACATTCTCTTTCTATTGATGTAGAATAAGACAGGCACGTAAAATGGTTAGCTTAGGTATGTTTACGAGTTTTCTTTAAAAAAAAAAATACATGCATTTGATGAGTTGAGCCATGGAGCTTGTTATGTAAATGATACTGATACATGTCATTTTTTATTTATTTTTTGTTTCTTTCTTTAGAAAGATACATGTCTTGGTTTAATAATTATTGAAACTTCAAATTGCCACATTGCCTTTCCCCGATTGATAAAATTAAGTGCAATAATGGAGAAGTAAATTGTAAATTTCACTTGGCAAACGAAAGGAAAAAAAAACAGTTTAAGGATGCTTGTTTACTCAGAAGTTTCCCGCAAAAGAGGACAGGAGATTCCATAAATTCCACCAAACTTGTTCATACTTTGTCGTATTGACTGCAACCAAAGTCATTTGTGCTTCTTATAATATCTTAGTTCCTATATATTTCAGTAGGTCCCGTTTATCTTTGTTTCAAATTTGTCTCCCCATCAACAACTTTGTATATATTTTCCCATTGAAAAAAACATTGTATGTATATTTTTCAATAATAATTTTTTAAAATTTTTAACTCTATTCCTTTCTTTATAAATACGACTTACTTATCATTGCATCAAACTAATTTTATTGCTAAAAATAAAATAACCTCATATTTTCCGTCTGCTAGTTGTATAGCCCTTTCTACGTCTCAAGGCAAAAACTGCTCAACATATTATTGCGAATATATATAGTTTATCTATTGGTAGTGTTTTATTTAAGTTTTTACTCATCTGGTTATTTGACCATATCTATGTATACTTTTTGTTTTAACAAATCTAACCATCTACAAGTTAAAGCAGAGCGGCGAATATTTTTTTAATCATTATCCATATAACGAACATCACACTACCATGACCTTAACAACAATAAAATAAATAAAGATATTGATGGACAAGTACATTTTTTTTTTTTTTTGAGATAATCAATTTGTCCTTAAAATATTAAAATACTGATAATTTAACTCTCAAAAAATATTATTTTCTTCTGTGGTGTCCCAATAATAAATATATTAATAAATTAATAGTAAAAGATTAATATATTAATAAATTAATTCTTAAAATATATTTTTTTAACACTAACAAAACTCATTTATAATAATAGAATTTATTATTAGAGTACCACGGACTAATGAAATATTTTTTAATAACTAAATTATCAGCATTTTGATCTTTTGAGGGCTAAATTAATGATTCTCTCTTTTATTCCTAAAAATTTGAGAAAAGGATTTCACTCCTTTTTAAGGTCGGATTCAATCCTTTGCCAACTGAACAAATCACGTTATACTCTCTTCTAGATATTTTGATTTTTTTGTTTTTATTTAGTTTAGTTTTATGGAGAATTACAGTAGTAAAATATTTTATACGCAACAATATAAATAGTTTCGAAGTTTTAAGTACTATAGCATGTTTGAATTTCAGTTTATACATCTTAAATCATGGTTCAAAGGTGCAAATTGAGTGTCAATTTATTTCAATATATTTGAGAAAATTATATTCAATTACCTTTTAATATGATTTTTAGTCTCAAACTATAATTTTAATTAAGTAAAAGTGAAAAAATTAATTACTTTTTCATTAAGCCAAGACATAATTTACAAACCATATAAACTAAAGAAACCCGCAAGAGCACAACTATAATACATATATGCAAGCAACAAAATTGCTTGCTAGCTCCTAGGAACAGTCCAAAACCTTAGTTGAAAAGAAAAATAAAATGATGGGAGTGTGAACCAGATTCTTCAAGCTAGGAGGAAAATGTCACGAGACGATAAATTGGGAAATGATGTAAGATGTGATGCCATTGAGATGAAGACATTGATATGCGATATTATCATGTGTGCTGGGGGGTCATAGGAGATGGAACTAAATCTCATGTTATTTAAGAGAACCACTAACATCAATTCTCATTCCCTTTACTCACTTACTCACCACTTTTGGGGCATTTTGCTTTCAAAAAGATTATTGCTCCCTTCTTCTTCTACTTTCATTCCTTTAATTTGCTTTTGCTTACTTATGAGTTAGCACTTAGCACAACATACAGGATTTGGCTATATTCTATTCTATTCTCTCTGCCCCTCTCTCACCCTTCATTCATTATATCAATCAATTCACTCTTCACCCATAAGGCATATACATAAACATATTATTAATTTTTACTATTATGGAATTGGAGATTCAGCAACAACCCATCAAATCTAGGTTCAAGCGTATCTGTGTGTTCTGTGGCACCAGCCCTGGAAAGAACCCCAGCTACCAACTCGCTGCTATCCAACTCGGACAACAACTGGTAATTTCTCAACACTTCTCATTCTCACATATTATGATCGGATATATATATATATATATATATATATATATATATATATATATGGGATTCAGTTATTCTTTCTCAATTTTCTGTCTCCTTTCCCCTTCTCTTAATGAAAACTTGTCATCTGTAAAATTATGAGTAGTTATAAAAGAATAATTGGTTTAAGAAGATATATAAATAATGTCATATTTTCATTGGATCAGAAAATCTTGCTAAAAGATTTCAGTCTGTATATATAAAAAGCCTATGTTAATTATTCTGTCCCAATAGGGTGTTTTCTTAGATTATTATTAGAATTATAGTACTCACAGCACAAACAACAATACTTACAAATTATTTTGTCACTTAATTCTCTCTTTTAATCAAGTGCTTTCTCATTTCAATTGTTTTTGTCTCACACCCCGCTTTGATTCAAACTCTTTCCCAAAGCAGTGTGTCCTTATATTGCCACAAGTTTCTATTCTTGGGTTTGGGGCGGGAAAGAACATGTATTACCACTTATGCAATAAATTGAAGCAATTATGAATAGCTAATTAGGCCTCAAAAAAGATATTGATGTTGTAAGAAATTAATGAGAATTGCATGCTGCAGGTGGAGAGGAACATCGACTTGGTTTATGGAGGAGGAAGCATTGGGTTGATGGGCCTAATCTCGCAAGTTGTCTTTGATGGTGGACGCCACGTGTTAGGGTAACCACATCGCTCTGCCCCACCCTCTTTGTCTGTCTCTTTCTTTATGGGAAAATGTTTGTTGAACGTGCATTTTTTCCATTTTTCATATCAATATACCCACATTCATGGTTTGATAGGATACAGAGGGAATATGGAGCTCACTTAATCTAGGTTCTACACCTTATCCGATAATAAATATATGCATATTAACACAGAAATTGAAAAAATACAAGTATATATAACACTACTCTCTTTTTTATATTTAGTGATATTGATTAATCTTATTATTGTGGCCAAATATTTTTAAACATTTCATTTGACGATTTATATATATAAGTATATTTTTAGATATTAGCATATATTTTCATTATGAATCTCATAACCTCACATATATTTAACATTAAATGCAGTGTTTATAATAAATGATTTCTAACAAAAAAATAGTCCCTTATTGCAGCGTCATTCCGAAGACTCTAATGCCAAGAGAGGTATTCAGGTTTATCTTGTATTCTTCATTTCTCAGAAAAAAATATGGTATTATTATTGCAGTCACAAGTCCAATTAATTATATGTTGACATTATCAATAAATAAAGTAGTGGAAAATGTTCATTGACAACAAGTATGCGTGGTGAATGGGCTCAGATCACAGGAGAGACTGTAGGAGAAGTGAGGGCTGTATCGGGGATGCACCAACGAAAGGCCGAGATGGCTCGACAAGCCGATGCATTTATTGCCTTGCCAGGTTTTTGTTCTATTGACTTAAGGCAAACTTGTCTTTCATTTAAATAATTTTCTTCTTCCACTTGTTCTCTGACTTATTGATACACGTGTCTATGATGGGATGGCACAGACATTGACGTTTTCTGCAATAAGAATTTTCTCGTACACCATTTATATTTCAAATGATATAACCTATTCTAATTTCCAGATAGTTTGAACACATGCTTTTGTTTTGAAAAAATCTGAAACAAAGGATCTTGTTCTTGCATATTAATTTCAAGAATCTTGTAATTAACCGAATTAATAGAAATGGAATAATTATGACAAATTCTCTGCATATCCATCTTAATCTTCATTCACTTGCAGTATATAAAAAGGTTAACTAAAAATTATTTTATTTGAGTTTGTTTGATAATTTACCAATTAGTTACTTAATTGGTTGTATTCTCTACTCTTTATATAAGTACTATATATTGGACTTGTATCATTTCTTTCTTGTCTACTATATTTGTCAACACACATTCTTTCAATCAATGTCAACAACATGTTCAACACCTGTCAAAAAAAAAAAAACCTACATGTTCAATGAAGATGCTTGTAGCAGATGTACAAAAAAAAGAAAGATTCTTGTAGCGGCTGTAAATTCAATTAAAATTCTATTTATATATTGTATGACAGTTATAAAATTAATACACTAATTTATTGGAAATTTATATTCCTATAGGTGGATATGGCACCCTGGAAGAACTATTGGAAGTGATCACCTGGGCTCAACTAGGAATCCATGATAAACCCGTAAGATATCAAAAATGACAAAACCTTGATCGGTTTCTTTTCAACAGTCCAGATATTAATTCTTTAGAAATTGATTGAGTGTCCAAGACTAAAGTGTACAGAAAGTGGCTGAATAGTCAGCACTTACAGAGTCTCACATCTAAGACCCACTAATAATGTGACAGACACCAAAGTGTCACTCTAATTTTTATAGTTATCTGAATTAGTAAACCAATTTTTCTTCTTCTTGTGATGGAAATTTTTGTCTTCTATCATTCACGTCACATTTAAAATACAATCAATTAATTTTGTGAAAAAGAGTATTTCAATTAATCAACAATAAAAAAAAATTATAAGTGGGCTATAATTTGAAGTAAACTTTATTTACAATGTTAATTATTTGAATCTTAAAGTCGCTATTTTGTATAAGGTTTTACTTAATCATTAGCTTAACTAAAAATTGTATGAACAGTTATAAAGAAAATATATATTATTAGAAAAAGCTCTAATTCTGTGATGAGGGAGAAGAAAAGACGTAATGACGGTCTTAATCAGTGAAAAGTGATAACAGCGTAGATAAATGATTGACCGAAAAATGAAAAAGGAAAAAAATGAGAAAACGGATTGGTTGCAGGTGGGGTTGTTGAACGTGGATGGCTACTATAACTCGTTGCTATCATTCATGGACAAAGCGGTGGACGAAGGCTTCATAACACCCGCTGCCCGTGATATTATTGTGTCTGCCCACACTGCCCAAGAACTTATGTGCAAGCTTGAGGTACATAACAATACAAAACAATTTTTCAATTTTACATTTTCCATCTTACATAATTCCCACATACATTCCCTAGCTAAATTATATGTATGAAGTATTATTTCATTTGTAAATCATACGTTCCATTAGTTCCCGTTTCATTTACATACTTAATAACATTATGTATGTATCATACATATGATATTTACATATACTAGATTAATATTGAAAAGAAAAATGAAATTAGAGATTGACACTCATTGTTTCCATTTTTTTCTCCCTCCTCTATTTATATTTTTTTTCATCTAGATCATTAGTATTATTAGAAATTTATCAAATTTCAATTAATTTGACTCGAGTTCGATTAACTTAGCATGTGTTTGGTTTTCCATTTCAATGCTTCAAAATCAATTTTACAGGGTCAAAATCAATTTTGACAAATTTTTGGGTTGTTTGATAGTATTCCGTAGAATCAATTTTTACTTCTAAAATTGATTTTGAAAAAAATAAAATTTTTTTACTTTTTGTCATAATCACTTTTAAAGAAATTATCAAATATAAATTACTTTACTTCAAAATCAATTCTACAAAAATAGAAGCAAGCATATATTCAGTAAAAGAATATACCTCTCCTTAATGAAAGTCAATTTTGACAAATTTTTGGGTTGTTTGATAGTATTCCGTAGAATCAATTTTTACTTCTAAAATTGATTTTGAAAAAAATAAAATTTTTTTACTTTTTGTCATAATCACTTTTAAAGAAATTATCAAATATAAATTACTTTACTTCAAAATCAATTCTACAAAAATAGAAGCAAGCATATATTCAGTAAAAGAATATACCTCTCCTTAATGAAAGTTATTTTTATTCACAAAATTCAAACTCAAAACTTTTTTTTTTCTAAAATTTGTTTCTTTGAATTTTTAGTTTCAATTGAGCGAAATCATCTGAGTTGTTCAATTTTTATGTACCTAATTTTACCAGGAATACGTCCCAAAGCACTGTGGCGTGGCCCCAAAGCAAAAGTGGGAGATGGATCAACAATTAGTAAATAGTTAGCATTACCAAATCCGACATTTTTCTTTGACCAAATCGAATCTACAATAGTTTCTCTTGCCCGATAGAAAATAGGCTCCTCCTCAATACAAACGAAGCCTTTTGGCTGACGCTGTGTATTTTCTTAATTGTGAATTAATCGTGTCTTAGATCTGAGGTGTGTGATCAAAGGTGTGAGATTATATTATCATTGTCAATTATTATTAGTATCTACGCTTAGTTCTCCAATGAAGTGATCGGGCCCAATTAATATTTCAAGTAATTATTTAGTTCATAAATTGGCCGGCTCTTAAAATTTCTATCTGTTTTGATAAATACATAAGTTTATACAAGAACTCATTACAATAACTCAAGGATGATTTTTTTTTTTTAATGTCCACTCATTACTTCGTACATGGTATTCATTCATATAAATTCTTGTCCATAAAATAGTCTCTTATACTACACATTTAAAAAAAAAAAAAGTCTCTTATACCACACAATAATACCAAAAAAATTACTTTAAAAATTTTTGAATTGCACATTGATGACAAAAGCTAAAAATTACGAACTAAATGCTCCAACATGTTGTCGAAATATTTTAATTAGTTATTTAAGTCCTAGTTCTTTGAAATTTATAAATCAGTTTATATAATATTAACTAGGAACACAAAATATAAAATATTGGAGCAAGGCAGTGGTTAAACCACCAATTTAAAATATAAAATATTGGAGCAAGGCAGTGTCTATCGTTAATAACTTTACAAGCTGCAACTATAAATAGATAGGTTGTTGAAGACAACTTTCAATTAAAAGAGATTGATATTGATAGGCAACGATAGTGACTGATTCAAATCAGCACAAAATGAATACGAGGGGTGGAATGTCGACACAATGAACTTCCATTTTTTTTTTCCCTATACACACATGATAAAATTCCGTAGGCATTATGGATGCTATCCTCCTCCTATACATCAAAATAGTGATTAATTTACTGTTATTTAAATTCTTATAATAATTTATTAACATATGATTAAGTTATCACATTGAAAAAGGAAATTACTCTTAAACCCTAAATGTGGGATTCTAGCTCTAGGTCTCATGTATCGTATTTCTATCAACAAAGATATCTTTGGGACACTGCTAACTATTCTTCTACGATACTTATAGAAAAAACCGTCACATACAGCAATTGCGAAGCAAATGATTAAGTTGTGTTTTTATTTTTTGATTGCGTCTAGTAATCAAAATGACAAGAAATTGAGTGTTTGACACCGTTTTCGATCAAAGGAAAATGTCAAGAATTTCATTGTTACTTTTTTATAGTCCAAATTGTTAATATTTTATGTGAATAATTGATCAAGACATGCACCTGACCTTGACCGTATCCACTGGACGACAACAAGGTGCCACGTGTGCAAAACAAAATGGATAAGTTAAAAGAGAGAGTGAGTGGTCCCACATCTAAGTTTAGCTAGTGTACGTTATAGTGACGGAAGTAAATATTAATTGTATGATTATAAATGGATGATATTAAGATTAAAAGTTATTTAATTATTTAAAATTATTATATTTTAGTTTTAATTATTTATATAATATTTAATGATAAAAATTTATTTCTCTTATTTTTATAATTAATCCTTTCTCTCACTTAAATAAAAATAAAGAACCACCTCAATAACAATCAACAATCAGTTAGCAAAATTCTCTTTAAGTATCAAAACAAAAATAAAGACTAACAAATAATTATAGGTATTTTATTTAGGCTTTAAAAATTTTAATAAATTTTAATTCATATGGATTCTAATTTAATAAATTTTAAATTATATATCTCTTCTTGTAGAGTTGTATTTCAAGAAGGATTCTGCCAAACACAAATGTGAACACCACAAATTGAATAGTTATATTATTTGTATATATATTTTCTTAATTTTTGTGTTGATGCACTCTTATCACCATTGGATGGAGTCTGAGTCTTAGACCCCATCCAATGATAGATAGAAGTGTGTCGGTAAAATATATGTATAGATAATATTTCTCCAAATTGAATGAGTAAATGGGGATAGAACAAAAGATTTTATATCAACTATAGATAGAACCTTCTTCTTCATAAGTTTTATCAACTATTGAATCTGCCTAATAGAAATTAGATTGTATCTAAATCTGGTGACTTTATCTTAACATCCTGAGCCATGGAGGCTGTAATAGGTGCAGCCCCTTATGCTTGATGCAGTTTTGAGAAACTATAAAGAAATAAAGTTGTACTATTGCCAACAGCTATAGCTTTTGACCTAGTGGTAAGTGCTTGATCCAATAAGTGGTATCAGAATAAGGTCATGGATTCGAATCTCCCAGCTAACACTAGGAGAAGATTGTTGGTTTTATTTGGCCAACGTCACCCGTAGAATTCAATAAACTTAACATCTTGACCCATGACACCTGTAATGGATGTAGTCCCTTATACTTGATGTGGTTCTAGAAACTATAAGAAAATAAAGTTATACTCTTATCAATAACTATAACTTTTGGCCTAGTGATAAGTGTTTAATCCAACAAAATCAATTTTAGTAAAAATCTGTTTCAAAATTTTTTTTGAAAAAAGGTGATATAGAGTGTTTGTGATATTCTCTGTTGATATTGTTTTATCTTTGTGCAAAATCTTGAATCATTTAAATTTGAATTATCATTATAAATTCGAAAGTGTTTTATGGAACCATAAAATTTACATGTGGATTCTATCAAAATTTAAAAGATTAAATAATTGGAATAATTATATAAAATAGTTAATTTATCTAATTGAAATTCGTTTTATAGCATAAAACTCTAATAAGATAAAGCAAAATCCCTACTTATCAAAATTTAAATTATCAAGGAGGATTACATTTAAAATAAATAAATAAATAAACCAACCTACGGGATTTTATATAAAGAATATAGCCACAAATCATCTCCACAGGCTATTTTACTCTTCTTTCTTCTTTCTTGCTGCAAGAGCATCACACGGAAGTAAGCAATCATCATGATGCGAAGCAAGGCTTGTAGGACTGCACGGGTTGCCTTGGAGGAAGTCAGCTCCTCTCCAGTCGTATGAAACGAAGGAAACACTCTGCAGTCAATACATGTTTCGTCTACGTAATTAAGTAATTTTTATATTTATTTTTTTTACTTTTAGTTTAACAAAAACCTTATAAACTTTCTTTTTTTGGACATGAATCTTATTATACAAGCATATACTATAGTCACTATCATAAAATCCGTTACACGATTTATTGCGTCAGGATCAATTAATTCCTGGAAGTCTTGTTTAGATGTTCTTATGCTCGGTACATCGTACAATAGATTTTATGATGGTATGCATGTATAAGATTCATATAAAACAGTGTCAAGCTAAAAGTATAAAAATTACTTATGCACATAGACGAAACCTGTATTGGCTACAGAGTGTTGCATTCTTTCCGTATGACTAGAGAGGAACTGACTTAATGATTGCTTTCTTCCGTGTGGGGCTCTCGCATCAAGAGAGAAGAAAGAAGAGTAAAATAGTATGTAGACGTGGAGATGATTTGTGGCTGTACTCTATATATAAAGATCCAGTAAGTTAGTTTATTTATTTATTTATTTAATTTTTTTGGATATAATCCTTTTTGATAATTTAAATTTTGATAGGTAGGGATTTTGGTTTATCTTATCGTAGTTTTATGCTCTAGATTGACTTTCAATTAGATAAATCGAGGATTTTATATAATTATCTAATTACTTAATCTTTTAAATGTTGACAGAATCCATATGCAATCTCTATTGTTTTATAGAGCACTTTCTAATTTATAATGATAATTCAAATTTAAATGATTCACGATTTTGTGCAAAGATAAAATATCAACGGGGAAATCACAAACACTATATATCACCTTTTTGTTTTTTTTAAATTTAAAACAAATTTTAACTAAAATTGGTTTAGATACAATCTAAATTTTTAAAAGATTTTATTAGGTAGATTCAATAGTTGATATAAAACTTACGGAGAGGAAGGTTCTATCTATGGTTGATATAAAGCCTATGGTTCTATCTCCATTCAGTCGTCCAATTTCTGGGGTTCGCATTTGCGCTTGGCACAGTCCTTCGTGGAATTCAACTCTACAAGAAGAGATATATAAATTAGAATTTATTAAATTAGAATCCATATAAACCAGAATTTATTAAATTTTTTAAAGCCTAAATAAATATTATAATTATTTATTAGTCTCAATTTTCGTTTTGATGCTTAAGAGAATTTTGATAGATGATTACTGATTGTTATTGAAATGGTTATTTTTTGTTCATGTTATAATTTAAATAATAAAATTTAATAATACATAATATGAGTTACGACAAATCACTTTAAAGTATCATGAGGTATTGATATTTGTAATAAAAGGGCATCTGGATAACGACGCCGTAGCTGCTCGCTAGAGGATGGAGCTTCGCTAATAGAATGAGAACTGCGTGCACTGTTTTTTTCTCCATTCAACAAGTGGTGGAACTAGAAATGAAGAACAAAGAAGGAAACATGTAAATCAGAAAGAAAAAAAAAAAAATCCCTGGTTCCTTGGCTTTTGACGATTCATTTTTGTTCAAGTTTTTTCTCTTTTGTTTTTTTTTTTTTTTTTCCTTCCTTTTTGGTTTTGGATAAGCATCACCTTGCTGTGATAAACTGTCCAGTGGAGGTGGGAATCATGTCATCACAAGTCTTTTATTTTTTTCTTTCCTGTGTACGAGTCCTTTCTCCTAGTCCCGGTCAAAAGATAAAAAGAGAGGCCAAAAGAGATTAAGAACTGATAATGTATTTTAAGCTTTGATTATGGCGAACTTAATGACGTAATTAGGAATCGATTGATGTCCCACCAAATGTTTGTTTGGAATTGAATCATTGTGCAGCTTTTTCCTTTTGTTCACAAATGTCAAATGAACTTTTTTGGGGGTGTAAATCAAAACATATGTTAAATGAACTTTGCTTCCATCTTAGTTTCACGTCATTTTCCTTTTTTGTTTTAAGTTTCAAATCAATTTCTCGTCAAGAAGACTTTTGAATATGCATGGCCAAATTGGGCAACTGGAAACAACCGCATTGACGTTTTTGGAAGTTTGGGGATGGAATTTCTTAACGCACTGAACTTCAAAAATATGGGGTCTCCACAGTAAAAAACTAAGAGTCTGATTGGTTCCTATTTTTTATTTTATGTTTTTATCTTTTGAATTTCCTGTTTTTAAGATTTTATTAAGAAAATTATTAGAAAAAATAAAAAAGTTTTATTTTTACTACTTTCAAGATTTTTCTTTTTGTAAAAGCCTGAAAATAGAAAATACAGAAAATAAAAATAAAAACCAAACACCCCCAATTTGTGAAAAGCGAAAACATTCAACAACAGTTTGTGCTAAAAGTAAACTTGCATTGGAAAGTAGGTGATGTCTAATTTGATCCATCCCATCTTCTGGCACTTCTCATGATCCAGTTTCTTTGCCCATTAGATTGCAATTTATGAGAATCGAACGGTTTACGTTGATTTTATTCTTTTTTTGTTTTAAAATTGACATGAGATATGTGTACTATTTAGATTTTGCAAGATTGTTCTTGTCCATAGGATCTAGAGGAAGAGGCCTTCGCCCACACCATGGCTCATCATTACCTTGTTCCGGTTGTGTGCTTCGCAGTCATGTCCCTCAACACTATCATCATCATCGCCAACTCCCTCAACACCACCACCAGAATTCGTAAGCAGATCTTCGACTCCAACCCCCTTATGTCCATGTCGAGCTCGTCAATTTCAGCGCACTCTCAAAGAGCTGTCTTGCTCCAACCCTTATCTCCACCTCCTGCTTCACTTCTCCACCACCAATCCCGTCCTTGACTCACCACACCTTTTTTGAGCATCTATTTTCACCCATAAGTAAAGGATCTTTGATTGGCCCTTTGAGAATACCTCAACGTTGGCTTTATAGGGCATTATTATTAGAAATTAATGGTAGTTGTTCTTGTTGATTTAAAGCCCATTCAATTAATTAACCATTTGATTGATTGTGATTATTGGTGGATGGGTGAAGCAAGACAAAAGCTATTGAAGAAGAAGCTTAAGATTGGGACAGTAGTGCCTTTCCTCTCCCTGGGAGCCAGAACATGACAGCAAGAACAATAAGGGGTGGTGGTGTTTCAAGAAGAGAGATCTGGGGGGTTGGTGTCGGTGATGGTGGTATGAGATAAGATGCTGTTGAAGAAGACTTGAATAGTTAAGAGTAGAAGTAATAGCAAATTAGCTACTAGCAAAAAAGACCCGTTTCTCTTAGGATGGCTTTCTAGACTACTCGAATGAGCATAATCCACTGGTTTAAGAAATACAGTTCGTATTAATTTAGGGAATTTGAGAAATTATATTCTCTCATAATTCACTGATTTAAGAAACTACTTTTAGCCTTCGTCAGCTCACCTAACAACCAAAAACAGCTGATATGAATTTAGGAGTAGTGTTGCAAAAATAAACTAAAAGCCCCATTAAGCCATTTTAAAAATCCTTGTGCAGGGTCTTTTTTGCAAATAAATGCTGGGACTATGGGAAGTGTGGCCTAAATTAGACAACACCTGAAAAGTAAACATTCTGCTTCCCCGTTTACCCTTTGGTCACTTGCTTAGCCTTTTCTTACTGATAATGCTGGCTTCCCTCCGCTCCAAAAGCCATTCATAATTTTTTGATTGGTTGAAAGAAGAAACTGTAAGATCCTGTGGGTCTGATATTGATGATTTCTTGAAAGGCTATTGAAGATCATTAAGCAATCACTGTAACTATATAAGTACATCAATTAACCAAAGAGATACTCTACAAACATTTATTTCAAAATGGCATAAAATTGGTGTTGATAATGCCAAATCAACTTCATCGCTACATGGTATAACTGGCAAATTATGTAGCAGGTGGCATCCTATCCAGACGTCACAGTTTACACTTTCTACTACATAACAATCAAGCAAATCATTACAGTATTGTTAAAACATTATATGGCCACCCTAAAGTTAGTACTGAATATCCTCTTGTTGATATTCTTACACCCAAATATCATCAAGCTTCTCTTTCATCCTTTTTCATCTCTTTCAAGTGTATAAAGAAAGATTCTTGTATAAATACAATTCTAATACTTTGCATTTAGATACACCTAAAAAAAAAAAAAAAAGGAATTTACCAATTTTCTTTAAGATATACTCACTTATTTTTGTGTTTCACCGACTTTTTATAAGTATAGTTAAATTTGAGGTATTAAAATCGTATTGTATCTATACAAGAAATTTTCATAAGGTAGACTACAACTTAATTAGGTAAATGATTGAACTGAACTGCTGAAAGATGTGGTGCTTACCTTGATAAGAGGCCGACATTGACAGCATCATTATACATGCATGGTTGTGCTTGCGTGAAGAGTTATTGGGTTAGCTGATAAATATTTTTTTTTTTCCAAATCATTTTCCTTTTCTCTTTCATCTATTTTCAATCCTTGTCCACGCTAACACACTTGCTCTCTCTCCCCCTATTGGCAGCCCCCCCAATCCAAAATCTTTCTTTTTTTGTTTTTGTTTTTTGGTGTACTCCCTGTTCGTAACCCTGCTGTAAACCCATTTCTCTTTCTTTATAACTAAAGAAATCAATGCTTTTCTGGGAGATCCTGTTCAGGCTGAATCTCTAGATGAAGCAGCATTTGTGATTGCTGCCAGATAAGTTGTTTTTGAATTCTTTAAAAGGACTTAGACCAGTTTATCAGTTTATGAATGGGATTTAGTTTCTAGCAACGAAGTTGAAAGGCCATCCCCCCCTTCCCCCAAAAAAAACAACAAAAATCAATTGCTTTGTCTGATCAGTAGTAACTTTGACTACAGGCATAGCTCCAATTTCACTGAGATTTATCTTTGATGAATTGGATTAAAAGTATCAAAGTAGGTGGCCTTGCCAGCTAATTGAAAGATTTGCCACCTGTGTCGTGCAATTCTTTTTCGGGCCGATCATTCGGGCTCATTAGGATAACTCTTTTTCTGCGTGGAATTGTTGCATGAATCAAAGTAAATCTGAGATATTATTACATACATAAAAATCTAATATCACATTTACATTAAATTTGGGTCTTACCAAATTTTGTTTAAGATATATATATTCATACATTCTTGAATCCCACTAATTTTATTATGCGTCTACTTGAATATGAAGTAGTAAATTTTTATCTGTTAAAAAAATTTTTAAGTAGTCTCGTTTGACATTTAAGATGGGTTCACCAAGTGGCTATGTAAGCATCAGGGTCATAGGTAAAGGCGGATCTTCTTGAAGACAATGTGGGCATGGCTCCCCCAATTTTTTTTTTTTTTAAATTATAAATATACTTGTGTGTGTGTATTTTGTATACTAAATAATTTTAAGTCTTATCATGCTATTTTATATAAATAAAATTTTCTAATTAAAAAGCTTATTAATTTATCTTTTAAATTAAAAATAACTAAACTAAAAAAAATCAGATCACAATTAGCATCATTTTGTAAGAGTTAAGTAATCGGTTTAACAATCGAATAATAAATTTGTTAACTCTAAACTTTATTTTGATTTCTAAGTATGCTTACAAAAGTTTGACGTCGTTACATATGCGGTTGAAAATGAAAGAAAATTATTTTGAAATAATTTCATATATTTAGGTAAAAGTATAAGCGGATTATAAGCAAAAATATTCTAATTTTAAATGTAAAATCTACTTATAAGTAAAAGTAAATTTTTGAAGTTTTTGGTTATAAATAAAAATTAATTATTTTTATCAAAATAATCCTAAGTATAAAATATAAATAAATTATTTCATAACTTTTTTTAATAATTTATCATACAAAAATAATTATTTTCAGATAAGCTGAATAAAATATATTTTAAAATTATTGTTAAATTAGTACATCAAACACTATAAGATATTAATTTTTTAATCCTTCTCTATAAAATTATTTTGTCATGTTAGTTAATTACTTTAAAGTTTATATATATAATTTACTATTAATTTTGATTTGATTATCATAATTTAATTTACATATCAAATTTTGGCCCCCCTAAAAATATTTTTGAAGTTCCGCCACTGATCACAGGAGTCAAGCCACGTGAAGCCATCTTTTCAGCTGATTTAATTTTGGCATAATCTCCAATAGAAGATGCATGAACTTGCGAATTTATATATTGCCACTGCCCTACTACAAATTCTTACGCATAGGATCGCATCATGCAGAGCAGCTGATATCATTGCAAATGATATACGTGGAACCAGCCTTGAGATTTGGCATAAGTTTCAAAGATGTAAGCGGAGTAAGGGAATCTGAATAATCACGTTTTAGTGTTGCAGTCTGTGGTGTTGTGATAAGCAACTATGATTGCAGAAGGAGATGCAAAAGGATGGTGCAGAGAGTTGCACCTTATCAATTCATATCGTGTTTGAAAATCTTTAAATCATATGACTTATTAGAGAAAAGCTTATCTATTATAGCTTTTGTTCAAACTTCAAAATATGATTTCAGTTACGAATGAAAATCCAAACACACTATAAAATGAGTTGCATGTGCATGGGCCAGGTTTGGAAGAACTTAACTCTATGATCTTATTGATATATAATCATGATGCTTCACATTGTATTCGTATCGTTGTTTAATAATATTATTTATGTGTAAATAGCACTATTCATTATGTACCATGTCATAATATTACACTTAACTTAGTCTAACTAATAAAAAATACAATGCTTGGAGCTCATATAATCATATAAGCAGTTGAGATGGGCTGCAAAAAGTTGGAACTTATGTGTTAAAATAGTCACACTCACAATATTTATTCATTTGTATTTTAAGTCTTTATGAAAATACCAACATCCTCATGTATTTATTTTCAATTAGAGAGTCAAATTTGCATGGAGGTTCTAGTTATACAAGTTGTGTAGACTTCATTTATGCAAGTAAAACAATCAAAAATTGATATTATTACTTTAAATGCAAAATAATTGCGTGGCATAAGGATTTGAATAAATAACATTTAATAAAACTTTGGAGTTGTAATATTTAATAAATTTTAATTCAAATATAAGTAATTTATGATATTACTTTCATAATACCATAAAATTTTTCAAGGGTAAAAGGTAAGATAACCTATAAATCTTTTTTTTTTTTTTTGCTCCTTTTGGGGGGTGGGGGTGTCAATATCCAGATCAAATCCTTTGTTTTTTTTTTTTTCTTATGAACATGCTACTCTCTCATCCAATCCACTTACATTGATCCTTTTAGAAGCTAGTTTTAATTTTCTCTTTCCTCTTTCATACAACGATCCACCTACTATTGGTTATAAATGTTTCATATCACCTTCATACAATTCGAATTCACAGCAAATAGCATCTTCGTTTCTCTTTAAAAAATGCTTAAACGTACGAAATAGTTTTTGTGAAATGACACATGAAAACACAAACCAAAAGAAAAATTGTATCGTTTTGAAAGGCAATTTCAATTTTCTCTCTCCTCTTTCATATAACCACCGATTCATGATAGGTTGTAAATGCTTCATATCACCTTCATAAAATTTGGATTCGTACCAAATAACATCATTGTTTCTGTTTGAGAAATGCTTGGATGTACGAAACACTTTTCATGAAACAACACACAAAAACACAAACCAAGAGAATAATGCTATTATTTGGAAGACAATTTTAATGTTCTCTATTCTCTTTCAAACAACCATCCACCCATGATTGTTTGTAAATGCTTCGTATCACCTTTGGAATATTTGGATTCATACCAAATAGCATTGTTGTTTCTTTTTGAGAAATGTTTGAATGGACGAAACAGTTTTCGTAAAATGACACACAAAAACACAAATCAAAAGAACAATGCTATCATTTTGGAAGCTAGTTTTAATTTTCTCTCTCCTCTTTTATACAACCATCCACCCATATAACTATCCACCCTTGATTGTTTGTCAATGCTTCATATCACCTCCAGACTATTTGGATTTGTACCAAATAGCATCATGGTTTCTTTTTGAGAAATGCTTAAATGTACAAAATAGTTTTTGTGAAATGATACACAAAAAACACAAATCAAGAGAAAAATAGTATCATTTTGGCAGGTAGTTTTAATTTTCTCTCTCCTTTTTTATATAACCATCCACCTATGATTGATAGCAGGCACCATCCATAATGCACTGCGCTAACTATAGTGCACAGTGCACCTAGTTATGTGGCGTGATCTAGGCAATGTAGATCTAAAGGTATATGTATACACTAATAATGTGTGATACATGATAGAAATTCTTACTTTCTCTATCTCTCCCACCCTCCTAAACTCTGCCGCTATGCATCTACGATCTCTATCATCTCTCGTCGTTGTGCCTCCGGCGGTCTCTATTTGTTCCCATCGCTATGACTCCAGCAATCTCCGTCCCCCTATCACGCTCCAACGATCTTTGTCCACCCCTTCTGAGCTCCACTATTAACTCCGGTGCTAGATCTAATGAAGTATGTTCACCTTTAGAGACTCCATTGCAGCTCCAATGGCTTCGTCATTTTTGTCAAGTTGATCATCGATTGAAGGAACCTCAACAGCAACAAACCGTGGCTCCTCCTCAGATCTCATTTGCTGATGTGCTTCTCCTCCCTTCTTTCTTTGAAACCACCTAAGGTTAAGATTCAATACCCCAGCATCCCTGAATATGTCTTTGAAAAGGAAGAGAAATTGCTTGTAAAGAAGAAGAAAAGCAACAAGGTCTACGCATAGTGAGGATGGAAGAGAGAGCTCAGTGATGAGTTGATGGGATGGAAGAGAGATAGAGAAGTTTTACAGTATACCACAAATATTTGGTGTATAGGTATACCTAAATATCTAACCCATTGGATTACATGGTGCGTGGTACACTATTTTCGAGGTGGAGCATAGTATAATGCACCTTGATAGTAAATGCTTCATATCACCTTCATACTATTTGGATTTCTACCAAATAGCATCATTGTTTCTTTTTTCACTCTAATGACATGGACCCTTTGTCTTGTATACATAAAATTTACCAAAAAGGGAATGATTCTTAGGCACAAAATGAATAAATGAGATAGCTAGCGTCAAATATTGATATCAAAAAGGGAGATTGAAAAAGATTCCCTGTCTGTCTTTATGAATTTATTTACACTAATATAATAACAGTTGAACCTAATATAATGCTAGAAACATCTTTTAAAAAGGAAAAGAGAGGTGGAGGATGGCATAGCGAAAGAAGAATACACTTGTGGTTAACGATTATGGTCAAAAACAGCGCTCACAGGTGAAACATATGCACAACTGATTTCGTTGTTGACAAGGAAAAGAGAAAAAAGGGGTAAAGTAATTGTTAAAAATATATAATTTTTGACAACATTTACCAAGTTACGATGATGAATTGATAATGATTACGTACGTACGTGGAGTGTGGAAATTGTCACAAGACTACTGCGAAATCAGCCAATTGACTGGTGATACTTTTCCCCATTTCATAATGGTTTTGGATTCAATATTCCATTCCATTCCTAATTGCAAACTTTTTTGGAGCATGATTTCATATTTCAATTTTGGAGCTCCCTAAAGCAACAAACTATGCTCAATGTCAACAGCTCAGGCCATACCATACAGATAATTCCTACTTCAGACTAATGAGACTATCTTTGACACATGGGGATATGAAAGTTTGAACCTATAACCTCCTTCAAATCACTGAAACCTTCACCCTAGCCAGTAATGGCTTTGTGCCACTAAAATCTGTAAGAATACATATATATAAGCTATTCAAAATAGTTAACTGCCATAAACATAAATTAATTCAGCAAAAACAGAAACAAAAACAATGATAATAATTTCGGCATAGTTCTTTGGTCCTGGGGTCAGATACCCAACAGAGTCCAATGCTTACAACAGGACATTGAATAATTGAATAGACCAATGTCTAGAAGCGCCAAAATTTTACACAGATAGGTCACCAAAGGCAGGGGCCTTGTATCATGGATTAAAAGGTAAACCAAATGAAAGCTTCAACACGATTTTGACAGTTGTTATATTGGGTATGTACACAGATCAAAGAAATTAAATGAGAACATTAACCTCACGAGTAAATCCAAAATCAGCAACGCTTATCCTTAGCTGAGCTCAGTCATCATCTTTGAATTCTCTGCTCAAGATGTAACACAAAATAGTGGTTAACGATACAAGAGCAAAGGCTTCAAAACATTTTACTGCCAGTAGTGACTAGTGGTTTTACTACTAGGTATGCTAACCCAGGAAGTGCTTAAGCTTTTGTTGAAGAAACTTATATGATGCAGCAATTTAATGTTTGTCAATATCATTTATCCATTTCGCCACTTAGATGTTGTATCATTCCTTGTAGTGTGAAATGAGTGTTGATCGACCAAATTGTCATGATGTGCATAACAAACTAAATTGCTCATTAGTAAATTACCGAGGGAAGAAAAATCAGACTGCTGAACTCCATACCTGCGGTCAAGGTAACGAGGTTGAATTCCTGATCCTTGACAGGTGGTGCATGTCAGTGAACCAACACCATCACAATTTATGCACCGAGAGACATCCTTCTCATCCCCACCAAGCTCTACTGTCACACTGCCAGTACCCAAGCAAAATCTACATTTCTCTGGCAAAAGTGTACAATTTCAAATGTTAAGACTGGTAAAAAAATAATGTCAAAAATTGAATTGTCATTCTAAATGTAGCAAGTTTAGCCTAACGAATACACGGGGCTAGCATATCCCTTGGCTGTTGTAGTGCTGAGACGATCAAACTGTCATAACCAATGAATTCTTCCCTTCTTATTTATTCAGTGCAGTTGAATAGTTGCCCTTCTACATTCTCATGTTGTACCATAATTGATTGTAAATTTCCACAAAGAAATTCACTCATGAAATCCTAATTAACAAGTAGGAGACATGGTGCTTATGAGATTCAATCTTCATTCCCTAGCACTAAAAAACAACATGTCTTGAGGCGATAATCATTACTGAAGACTACTACTGAATAACCAAGTATCTGTTCACTAAGTGGAGTTGAACTACTTCATTTGCAACCAAATGTCTTGCACAAATTAAACAGCTTCAATCGAACAACTGATAGCCATAATCAGAAATCGCATCAAAAACTAAATTGCAACAACCTATATTACATTACTTTTAAAATTGAGAGAAATGAATCAGACTTTGTCTTGTTGGAATAAACATTGATTGGTAAGCTGGAAGATAGTGTTAGTGAGAGACAGTTATTATGATTTTAATTTTGATGATACATCAGCCAATCATATATTGCTACATTAACTAAAGTAATTGACTTTCACAATTATTGCCTCAAAAGTCATACATAGTAACGTATGATAAAATGACAATGTAAAACTCTTTATATAGACAATGTATCAAAATTAATTTCTAGTTTAAATTCCTTTTCAGCAAATGCTTCCACCTCCTTAGTTTGACCTAATTTACAACTACAACTACTCCAAACTGCTCTGTAACTTGTCCTAGTAATGCTCTATGGAGAAAAATGTTCCCTTATAGAGAGAGATATAGATAATACTTACGAGCACCAGTTCCATTGCACGGGAAGCAGGACTGCGTGTTTTCTCTCTTAGCCTGCAACAAATTGGAGTTGTGTGTAGAACTTAATTAGAAATACTAAAACATTAGATGATATCGAAAATAAAATATAACCGAAAAAAAATAATAATTGGAATATATATTGTAAAGTAAAAACACTTCACAGCATTATCGATTTGAGTTTCATAGAACACTGGGACGCCAATGCCCACTGCCACACTCACAACACCTACTGTTATAGCCACTACCTGGAAACATCCGAAATAAATTATAAAAACTAATTATTATAACAAAAATAAGAAAGAACAGTTATGTTTCTAAAGATAAATATATTAACAAACGAACAAACAAGTGAATAAATAAACAAAAAGAGAAGAAGTAGGTAGAAATAGGAACCGTGTTTTGATCAAGCTCTAGAGCTCTAATACGTGGATAAGATGTTGTTGGTTTTGGTTGAATTCTATTCCTAGCAGATGGGTTGCAGCGTGAGGAAGAGAAGGACTTAAGAGGGCAACCAAGGAAGGAGGAATGCAAGCGAGGGAGAGAAATAGTAGGAGCAACTGTCATCTCTCACTCCCTTCAATTCAATTCAGCTGTTTATCTTTTATTTTATTTCTTTTGTCACTTTTTTTCCGGTTTGCTCCGGTTTGTGTTGTGTGTATATGTGAAAGGCTGAAAAGGATTTCGTTTGAGAATGAGCGAGGCGGTGAAACCCGAGGACATGATCCAACCAGTCGAAGTAACAACCACATAGTCATGGACTCATGGTCCCATGTTCCACGTGGCTCCATTCCCATGGCACCATGCATTTCAATTTCTTTGTGTTTTTAGTCAACTGGGCTTATCAAATGAACAGCCCGAAGCCCATCCGTATTTTTGTCTACAAGCCCATCTCTATGGAGAGCCAGCACCCTGCATTCACATACCATGATCCAACCAATCATGTTCGGATTCTCCAACATCTCTGTCTGCTGCATGTTTTAATAAGACTTGACTTGACAAAGGAAAAAAAAAAAAAAGAAATCACAGATTTGAGATATGAGGATTATAAATTCCTGCTAAGGATTGTCTTATTGACCTTTTTTTTTTTATGAGTTGAGTTTTGATAATCTTTTGCAAACGAGGCTTGAGGCAAGTGATTTATACGTGTACCTTATAACCTTGGCACCCGGCTTTGATTCTGATAATCGGAACCTTTCTCCATCCCCCTATGTGTGTGTATGTGTTATGAGCAATAAAAAAAAAGTTTTTGATAATCTTTTGTTTTAAGTTTTACAAGATGGAAGTAATGTTTTGAATCAGATTTGCTAGTTGAATTAATTGAACTGTGAACTGAATATGTTTATAGTTTAAGCATTTTTTCAAATTCAACTATGTTTAATGACGATTCAACAACAAACTTAATTGATTGAATCAATTGAACCATAAATCAGAGGTTTTATTGGTTTAGTCTCCGGTTTGATTTTTAAATATTAAATGTAAATAAAGAAGAAAAAAAAATAAAAAATTGGTTTTAAAAAAAATATACTTATGTACATAAAAAAATTGAAGAGACAAAAATTCTGCTAGAATTCAGTTGTCAACATGATATGATTATTGATTATTTGAATCCTATCATTTCCTATTATCAAATAACCATTATAAATATGGTAAAAAAATTTTACTATATATTTTTAACCGTGTAATATTGTTCATGTACATATATTTATGTACTGCATAGTGTATTTATTTCCATTTGTATCATCATGTGTTCTTCCCTTCATCATTACTAGGAAGGCGAAAAGTTTTTAAATTATTAGGAACTAATAATGGGTACGCATAAAATAAATTAAGGTGGGATGAGATGAAAATGTAAGATGCAAAAATAATGAAATGAATTTATTTTCTTTCCGTAGATTCTATAGAAGGGATGGGAAAGAAAGAATACTAGCGAGTTGAGCGTGGAGAAAAGTAAAGAATGGGAGGTGGGGATAGGCATTATATATGAGGACAAGAGAGCGACAAGCCAACAAACACATAATTAGGAGGCACATGTGGCAATGACCAACATTGACCATTGATGTTGAACCTTGGTAATTGGCATCATGGTACATGATATCCATCTATAATGGAAATTCGCATGCCCCATAACATGCTATGGACTATGGATCATACATACTTTGTGAAAGGTAGAATCCAAGGCTTTCCTTCTTTTTCGTTTTTTTTTTTTTTGGGCTTTATTTTATCTTTTCAAGAGGAAACATCAAGTTCTCAGCTCCCTTTTCGCTGGTTTTCTTTACCTTTATACGTATATGTTAATATATGTATGTAACGTATATTTTAATGTTATCCTTGTAGTCATATCATCTTTGGGTCCCTTTGGCTTTCCGAAATCTAGGTTGAGCTTTTATTACATTAGGGTCTCTTTCTTCTTACCTTTTGCTTTTGATGTCAATAATCTACCATGTTTGTCCCATTTGCTGTCTTGTGTTTGACATAAGAAACTCCCAAGAACCGTGCCCTCCACTCCACCACCTAAAGATAATGATCCCAATCCAATTACTTCTCTGTGCAACTTTTTTATCTGAAGGGACAATGGCAATGCATGCCCAATCAAGGACATATGTAGATGGATGACGATTAAATATAACTAAATGTCAACGCATTTTCAGTTTATGGTATCATATGTATTCAAATGTGACCAAGATGTAGTCGGATGAAAATTGTGGCTAAAAAGGTGGCTGATAATGAGTGTTCTTGCGTATTATCCTTTTGTGTATATAGAAACACTTAAAATGGCCAAACTCATGAGAGTTTTGACCCATAATATACGGTTCCTTTTCGAACAACAATCTCATACTTTTTATTATTCTATCACAGTTTTGGATATTATTTTTTAAACATATTGCGTCCCACATTTGTATTTTAACATATATTATGTGATGATGGTTATTTTTCTTTTTTCATGATTTAAGACACATCATGCAAGCCAGGTGGAGAGGCTCCCAATGAGGGTCGCTAAGTAACTTTATAACGAGGCATAGAGGACAAGATAAGAATCATAGAAAAGAAATTAGGGATGGATATTATTTGTATTGTCAGATATAAAGGCCTCTTGGGCAGATTCTGGTATTTGGGGATGGGCTGGTGCTGTAAATTAAAAATTGTTTGAAAACAATACTTCTAACTGATTAAATTTGATATAAATTTTATTATGTAATATTTACTTATCGAATAACATATATAATAATAGATTTAATTTTAATATATTGATAATAAAAATACATATATTATTATTTAATTATATATTACTACTTCAATAAATATATTTAACTTTTACACTGTCATTCACTTCTTCAATAATTTTGCATAAAATAAAATTTAATTGGATGACATTACATCAAATTGCTCCCACAAGAATTGTTAAAATACATAAGGATTGTTTCATAAACTGCTCATTCATTTAGTTAATTTATGCTAGTTATCCATAGTGATAAGATTCTTTATTCAGGTAGGACACCCCGATTTGCGTTCCTCTCCTCTGTATTAAGATTTGGAGTGGTTATTTAGTCATCTCTCACATCGTACCCTCACTGGCCAATGCAACCACAAGCACAATGAGATTACAACCTTATTTATATAATTGATAACATAAATACCACAGAAGTTATTTCAAAACAGAATATTCTCATTTCTATCATTATCAGAAAAATTTTCTATTTTCTGCAGTTGCTTCTGTTGAGGTATCGCTTCATATCGGATCCCTGTTATTCTTGGTTGAAATAGCATTGCTCTTAATATTAAAGCAAAGCAAACGCTGCTAGTTGTTCAGCATATTTAAGGAAAGTTTGTTTTTGGTTGTTGGTTTCTTTTTTAGTTTACAATGTAATTGCTTAGTGAAGTATACAATCTCGTAAATTAATTAACAATCAACAATATCAACCTGGTACTCGGTTTAGGCTTAGTCAAGGTACTTTGACTTATAGAAAGTATAAATTAATTTTTTTTATTTGGTAAACTAAAAAGTTAAGGTATTTTTGTTCTTAGCTTTTAAAAGTTAGGAGTGCTCTTAGGAGCTTTCATGGGATACTTTTTAAAATTGGTTTGTGCTCTCTAAAATTTAAAAGACTAATATAACCTTACTCTATTTAATAATATTAAAAATAAAAATTATTTTCTTTAGTATTGATAATCATTATAGTCATTTTGGATATTAAGAGTAATTTTACCAAATACTATTTTTATGGCTTCTATTTATTAAGAGCAATTTTTTTATTATTTTATCAAACGATACTATTATAACTTTTTTAAAGTAGTTTTTAGAGAACTGAGAGAGTTCAACAGCTTTTAAAAAATCACAACAATATCAAACCAAGCCTTAAAGACTTAGATAGAAACAAATTGAGCTACTAAGAATAAAATCTTTTGTTTCGTGTATGATTTAGGCATGAACCAAATATGAGAAATTTATATAAAAATAACTTAATAAATGTTTTGCGCAAAATTGTTCTCATAATCATTTGTGTATAATCTTAAAATTAATCAAACAAATATATGCTAGAAATAGATAAATAGAAAAAGTATAAGAGAAACAAATTAAAAAAGAAATAAATCAAAGATTGATTTAAATAGCCTTATTTTATTCTTTTTAATATATAAACTTATATTTTTATATAGTTAATAAATCTATAAATATTGTTCAATTAATTCAAAGATAAGTAATCCTCTCAAAAAATAAAAATAAAAATAAAAATAAAAAATTTAAAGATGAGTAATGTTGAGTATTTTTTGACAGAAAATAAGAGTGATTATTTTAATAAAATAAAAAATATAATTCACTTATTTAATTAATCAATAAATATATCATATTATTTTAATAAGTAATTTGATATAATGTGATATATATTAATCTTCAAAATAAGATACATCTTTTCTTGAACCTAAAAATTAAACGGGGGATTAAATAGTTTGTGTGATATCATTAATCCAATCGTTAGTGTCAGTGATGTATCAAAAATATTTAAATCTTACCCAAAAGAAGAAGAAGAAGAAGAAGAGTGGGTGGAGGTGATGAACGGTGATTGATGAGGGAGGTTGAGGACACACCTAAGCTTGCAAGAGACACAGAAGCATTTCCCTGTACTAGCTAGAGAGAGTGAGTGTAAGGCTACGGTGGCTACCATATGAGTAAGCAGCTACAGGAAAATAATGGCATTTGCGATAGGAAAAGCTACAATTTAAACAAACGGCTACTCCCATCTCATCTGTTCTACCCTATTCTAATCTCAACTCTCTTCTCTCTCTCTCTCTCTCTCTCTCTCTCTCTCTCTGGCCGACAACCGTAACGGTTAACGGTGCCGTTTCTCCGCCGCCACCGCCGATCCTTCTCAGCTTCCTCCGCCGCAAGATTCGCCGTTACGGTTAACGGATTTACACTTTGCTTCTCTCTCTCTCTCTCTCTCTCTCTCTCTCTCAGTCCGTCGCAACACAAACATCTTGAGGTATTTCCTTCATTTCTTCTTGTTCCTCTTCTTTCAAAAAGAAAATGTGAGTTTTGTATTTGATTTTACGATGTGTAAATTAAGTTAAATCGAATGGTTTTAGTGTCTTACTGCATTTGATGTTATTGTTGTTGTTATTATTAATGTATGCTAGTGTATTGTTGAGTTTGATCTTGTTTTTACTTGGCATTGCTTCGCCCTAATACAAAATGCGGTTATTGGGATTAGCATTGTTTGTTGTTGTTCAAGTAAATATTAGTGTCATTATTGTCGTTATTATTTGTGAATAATTTGCTGCTTGTTGTTGTGTAAGTTCAGAGAGAAAACCGAAAATGATTTCTGGATTTTTGAAGAACAATAGGCTATAATAGCCTATAGGATATCAAATTTAGCGAGCATGGAATTGGAACTTGTGGCTATAATTTTTTTTTTTTTATCCATCATGATGGTGAAGCTCATTCAGTTTCAACTGATTTTTGGTTATCAATCTGTACTGTGCATTTGCCTAAGAAGCTTGATTTTCTTCTTGTTTTTTCAAATATTAAAGTGATCTCTTAAATTCTTAATATGCTATTCATAGATTAGAGGAAGTAGGAACCATATCATTATACTGCTGTTTCAGTTGCTTGGAAGTTGGAAGCTATCCTCTTTGGCTTAACCTGTTATCTTTTTCTTTTGATTTCAGCGACACAAAATGATAGGATCCTTTCTTACCAGGGCACTTGTGTAAGTTTTGAGGCGTTCTGAATTCCCCAATATATCTTGTATAAATGGTTTGCATTTTAATATTTGAAATTTAACAATTTTTTCTGTCCTTTGATCTATTGGCAGGATGGTTTTTGGCTATGCTTATCCAGCCTATGAATGCTATAAAGCGGTTGAAAAGAATAAGCCGGAAATTGAGCAGCTTCGCTTTTGGTGCCAGTATTGGTATATATATTATAGATTGATAATCTATGGCTATGCTAAACATGATAACTTCTGGAGAAAACACAGATACCAAATTTCTTTTTCCCTCTATGTTGCAGGATTTTGGTGGCTGTTTTGACAGTATTTGAGAGAATTGGTGATACTTTTATATCATGGTAGAGGATTCTATAGTATCTTGGATGTGTTCAGCATGCTATATCTGCTCCCCCCCCCCCCTTCTTTCTTTGTCTTTCAAAAATTGTTTACTACGATGTTTTATTTTTAACTGATTTTTTCTTCATGAAGGGTCCCGATGTACAGTGAAGCTAAGTTGGCATTTTTCATATTTCTGTGGTACCCTAAAACAAAGGTATGAAATTGTTTACTGTGGTATAATCTTATGATAATACTTTATTATTTGCTTCTCTTCAACATGATGGTTAAATTTGAGATATCTGTGATAGGGAACAACATATGTGTATGACTCCTTCTTTAGACCATATGTTGCAAAACACGAGACAGAAATTGATCGCAACTTGTTGGAACTAAGGACAAGGGCAGGAGATATTGCAGTTTTGTATTGGCAAAGAGCTGCTAGTTATGGCCAGACTAGAATATATGACATTATGCAGTTTGTTGCTGCACAATCAACGCCATCTCCTCGCCCTGCTCAGGTAGTTGATTATGATTATGCATTCGTGTTTGCTATTATGTTTGAATGAGACCTAACTATGCTAGAATTTCAATGAAGCAAAACAATATAGAATTTTCATGATTGGGTTTTTATATTTGGACTTGGATTGTGCTGCTTATCCTCCTTCCTTCGGTAGTTTAATGTCAAGACATGTTTTTTCAATTATGGATGGGCACACGATGGGTCTGTCAGAATACTTAAACTCATATACAACTTATAAATAAATAACTGTTAAATGAATAGGATATATCTTTTTCACAACGAAAGAAGCTATACCTGGAATGACTCTCATTTTTCCTAAAGAAAGAAGATGAAAAATCTAGATAACCAACATTTCTTTTCCCATGATACTTTTGAAAATACAGCTATACCATTCGATGTTTTGATGCTGTTAAACATTTTAAGATTGTTATTCATTAGTAACTACAATTTATGTTCTTCTTTGCCACATCAGATGCTATCTTTCAGGGCTTTATCTCACTTCCTTCTCATTCTTCATTTTGCATACCCTCACATAAAAAACAAATTGTCTATTGAAATAACAGCAACGACCGGGTGTGAGGGTCCGTCAACCTGCACCTGCTAATCACCAACCAGCTGCTGCAACAGAACCACAAGTTGAGGAACCTCCATCTCCTGCCTCTAGCACAACTTCAAGTCAGTTCCAGAAGGAGGTAGCAGAGGAGTTGGGTTCTGCACAAGTGCCTAAAGCAGCTGCTCCTGGAGCAGGTTTAAGTACCCAGAAATCTACTGTGGCGGGTTCCAGTAATCCAAAGTCTCCTGTAAAAGGTTTAAGTACCAAGAAATCTAATCCTCTACCTGAAACAACCAACCAATCTGCGCCAGCAGAGGCAGAGCCAAAGCAGAGTGAAGCAGCACAACCTTCGTCTTCTACAGCAAATGAAAGTGGGAACCCTCCTACAAAGGAGACGACCATAATGGAAGAAAGCATTCGGGTTACACGGGCCAAACTAAGAAAAACCCGATCAGGAGGAACTCGCTAGCGCACCATTATTGTCAATTTTTAGCCTGATATGGTGGTAGGTGGACAATGACGGGCATTGAATTGATGTAGAACTTTATGTAAATCTGTTCTCAGTTTTTCTTTCCATTTGTTGCTTCGTTTTTGTATTTGTTTAAAGTTTTGTCTTGGCGAGGAAGCGTTATAGCATGTTTGGTTTAATTTTTGGAATCTTAAAATCAGCAAATGCTATCAGAGATAAGTTTTAACTTTACAAAAGTTAAACCTAACATGCTACTAGTAGCCTGATGCTACTTTATATGGACTCAGATTAGGACGCGACTTTTGCATCGGCTGCTTTGTGTAGCTGGTCTTCATGGTAGTGTAATAGTGCAACTTCCCCTTCTTGCACGAATTAGGTGAGCCAGGATAGTTATGCACGAGATCGACCAACAAAGTTGGTATGACATTTTTTTGACTTAGATGCTACTACCCAGTCAAATTAACAATTGTCATCATCAACATAAAAACAGTATTTTCAAATAAGAAATTTCGGAAACATGTAAATCAAAGAAATATTGACAATGGGGTTAATTCCACTCAAGTATGATATGCATAGTAAAATCTCTCTGAGATTCTGTGAGGGGTTTTTTTCCCCCATCATAGGAATACTTCAATAAGCATTTAGTCGCAGGAAGTTGAAGTATGGGGTTCGGCATAGTAGTGTGGGGTTCTACATAGTTTAAATTTTCAAACGGGAAGGTGCCAAGTGTTTAGAAGTTGACATTAAAAAATGAAAGACGGGAACACAACCATATTGTTAACTTCAGTTTGACTTTGGGTTTTCGAAGAAATTTTACCGTTACAACGAAGATCTGGTTGGTTTAGGAATATCATTGGCTGACATAAAGCCTTAGGCTACAGAATCGAAATTTGGATAGACTACAGTTGCAAATTGACTTTCATCTACTTATAACATATTTGGCAAAAGAGCAATTTAGGTTGTTTTGAACATAATTTTGACTCTTAAATTATTATTTGAGTGGAAGTGAAAATTACCTTTCTGTTAGATGAAATCATAGATTTTTAGACTATAATCCAAATAAGCTATAGGTGTTGGGTACGTAACAGTTTAGCTTCTTAAATTGTGGTTTTATTTCCCCATTTTTTTTCAGTTCAGTGAAATCAATCATACATAGATTGGTAGGAACAAGAGATAAATATTCTAGTTGGAGTCGATGTTAGTTGACTATAAATTCTAGTGTATTTTTTTGGTCGTGACTATAAATTCTAGTCGAACTAGAATTTCAAGAGATTTCAACATATTTTGAATGAAAGTCGTTGAACTAAGATATATGAGTGTTCAATGCCCTCGTGTTTTCTACCTTGTAATCCTAGAACGTGTTTTCTACCTTATATTGATTGTACCATAATCATTTCTAGCGTTTTCCTACCCCCCAAGCATAGCACCGCTAAAGGAGAAAGTAAAGCACAACAGAAAGAGGTCATAAGGATAAGGGTATATTTTGTTTCAAAAAATGTTTTTGTTTTTCATTTTAAATTTAAATTTAGATATTAATTACAAGTTTGACATATTGCTTTTATTTTATTTCTTATGTTTGAAATTTTGTACAAGAAATGATTTTATGAAACTGAGAGTTCCTAAAGAACACGCAATCTTCACGGATACGTACGGGGAATTTCTACTAGATGTTAGCATTGACTTTGGACAACCTTAGCCAAGTATTGACTTTCTAGTGAAAGCGTAGAAGAAGACGAGAAGTGACCATGGTTTGCTATACGCAATACTTACTACACCAAATGCTCTGGGGAGAGAATTTAATCAATTTATCGTATCTTTCCCCCTAAATTTCGAGAATTTCTTACTGTTTAATCAAATGGGAAAATATTATTTAATTTTTTTTTTGGTTATTTATATTATCAATGATGAGATTTGAATTTATGATCCCATATAATCTATTCAAACCCCTCAGCACTTATAATTTGAATAAAATCTTAACCGTTGAAAGCATTGCTCTCATAACATATTATAATTTATCTTGGATTCGCCTCTTTTTTCTTTGGTGGGGAAGAAGCATGAAAACATGACTTACAAAGTCAGTACTTGTAGAAAATAATTAACAAAAAATTTGATGGCGGTTCCGTCTGGGGGAAAATGACATGTACTGCCTTGTATACGTGGCATCCACTATAACTGGTTTTACTCTTTTCTTTTGCCGCTTTTGGCTCATATTACTTATGGCAACGCCAATTCAAAGTTAACTGTCATACTGCTATTTTTATTTTATAAAATCTTAGACATGCTTAGCAACTAATAAATTTTAAAAAAATAATTATTTTTTAAGTTGTCTCAAAGAAATTACTATTATAAACCATTTTGAATAAAAAAAAAGTTAAATCAAAACACACTTTAAACTAATAATTTTTCTACCATTAGTTGAAATTATAAACTTTAGCCTCTAAAATATACCCTAGACTAGAATTTATAAAAGCCAAATACCATTCTAAATCAATAACGTCAAGAATGAGAATAGCTTAAATTCTCGCAACTCCAAAACTGAGTCATAACTGAAGTTGGTTCAAAGCCCAATTCTTGCATCTAAATGCAGTTCGTTAGTGAACCAACTACCCTTGTGGCCTCTAGCCCAACCATCTTTTTTTTGGAACATTTTGCCATGATAGTCCAAAAAATTACACCTCTGTCTGATATCCATAACAAAGTCTTCAACATTAGTGTCATCAATAAATCCTCTCAATTGAAAATTTATATGATAAGTTCACATATTTATTTTTACCATTGATTAAAAATGTGGAGTCAAGTATAAGACTCATAACATCTAATCAATAATGAAAATTAATACATAATATTGTCATATGAAATTTTTAATTGAGAGAAACCACTCCAATATCATCACATTCATTGCATTAGAAGCCAAGATTAGAGCTTTCAGGAGAATGCTATACTTTACATTTATGTGACTACTATTAATCTCTTCCATCTATTTATGTAAAATGCCGAGCCAAGTTAGCTGTCAATTGTAGGACACAGTTATCTTAGATCATAATTCTCCTTGTTACAAATCAGGTAACCACCGATTAAGACAACAATGAACTAACATTTGCAGTATGAAATGTAAGGTAATAATACCTTTGTATCTTTTGAAACAATTAGCAACTTGTGCAAAAATTAGGGAAATGACCCTCATATTTTTGTTTATATAATCATATCCTGTAAAGAGAGAACATATAAATGGTGAACTTTGTTATAATTGTGAAGCTTAATTTAACCTGTGTTTGACTCTTGTTTCATATGATATATGATACATAGCTGCGTGGACAAATAACATGAGAGAATCTATTTCTAAATAATTTATTTCTCGACATGCATGAAAAATCAAGAATACGAATCTTTCTCACTTTCACGCATATAATCGAATAATATGCCTAAGTATCCAAACTATTCAAATTTTTGTTGAATCTCACAATTTGATGAACAGATTGACGTTTCGTTTACTTGAATAATTTTGACAAATATGAGAATCGGAAAGGGAAAGAAACCGTTGTACCCGAAATCGTTGTTTTTCTCACCGTGAAATGAAATGACTATTTCGTTTATCTTACGTGATATTCTAACAATGGTGACAGTGGCATTTAGGTAGTTGCATTTTGTCGCTTTGAAGTGATTCTTTTATGATATAGAAAAAAATAGTGTACAACGACTATTGAAGGAAATTTTTTTTCACTCAGCTGTGGAACCAGTATAAATTTAAAGGGGAAAATGCGCAAGGAGGAATAAATATCATTTCCCTATCAATACAGAGTTAAGGTGATAACGAACAATTTCAACTCGACTATTATTGAGATCTTTAGGTGAAAAATTATATAAAATACAAAACCATAAAGTACAGATATCAGATTACAGCCCACAATAAAAATTATGCACCAGTTTAAACGTTTGCAGGTAGTAAAAGAAATAAATAGGGTACATTGGCCATATTTAGCCTTTGGCTGACCAACAACAAAAGCAAGAAGTCAAAAACTCTTCCTGTGGAGTTGGAACTAGCTGCCGCATATCTTAGTCCCACTAAGAATGTAGCCACCGAATGCACTCATTTGCATGGATGGGTGAGTTCTTGATGGAAGTACCTGCATCCATATGATTAAAATGTTAAATTTAACTTATGAAATATATGAACCAAGCTCAGAAAACTATGCTTAAAGTAGACAAGATCTCGAAACAACATTTATTCCATTTTCCCCTTTTTACTTTTGTAGCCAAAGAGCTTCATAATACTGTGTAATTTCATAATAATGATGATGGTGGTTAACATAAATAACTCAAACCTGGTATTCGCGTAACCAAGGCTCTGATATTTGCAACCCAATGGCCATTTTTCCAAGCTGTAGATTGTGCATGCAAGTTGCAAGAGGCTGTAAAAAGTGAAAAAGCAAGAGAATTCTGTTAATAACTGAATGAACAGAACCATAATCTGTCTAGTTTAGTGGCAAAGGGAAGCACTTCAACTTTTGACATCCCCACCCCTACCCACGCTCAGAGATTTCATTTTCTACAGGCTAGAAGCGTACAGGATAGTTAAATTGATAAACTGGTTTAAACAGTGGCCCAAAGAGATGAAATCTGCCTCTTTAAATATAATGGATTTTGAACTCTTAAAGTATATCTTTGAAATTCCCAAAGTTATAACCAAAAGATAATGAGAAATTGAAAGCAAATAACATTTGATCCCCTACACCAAAGAATTAAGCGAAACTAAAAAAATTATTTAAAGGATTAACACCTTTAAATTACATCACAAATTCATTAAGCCCGAGATTTGAACTAAATTACCTGAAGATATTGGTGATAAATAGCAAATGGAGCAGAATTTGATAAAAGGGGCAAGAGATCACGAACCAATGTCCAAACATCCATATCTGGTGTTGCAATAATTAGGCTGTACAAAGAAATGGAGAAGGAAAATGATCAGCTCTATGATTCATCAAATAGTCAGTCAAATGTTTACTTTAGATACCTTGAAAAACCATTTTCCTTCCACGAGTCAATGGTTTCTTGTTGTGCCTTTTCTCCAGCCTTTGTAGCTTTGCAAACTCTTATAGCGGGAATGTTGTCATTCTCAGTATTCTCAGCACCAAGATTAGAAATTCCACTTTCCGACAAATGACTGAGTTCCTCCATACTGACTGATGCGCATATTTGATCCTGCACACATCATATCTCCTGATGAATTGTGCAAACAGTAAGATACAACCAATCAGGAGACCAAGGAAGTGCTACTTACATTTGACTGGCTTTCCACATTGCAGACATCATTTGCATCAGCATGTTGCACAATTTGTTCGGGTGATTCTTTTGATGACAAGAAGTCAGAAATGGGACACCGTACAATTCTGCCACGAGTAACAGACGATAATGATAAATGAGGCCAGACACAAGAATTCAAACCGTAGAAAGACACATTCAAACAAGCCACCTGATGTGGCTGTAAACAAAGGATTTTGAAGTCATTTTCTTTGGTTCTCAGATAGTAACATTAACTATGTGACAGCAGCAGAGGCAAGAAGACACATCAATTTTATACGGAGAACAAGCATATCACATTAAATAGCATTTCTGCCAATTTAACACAGTTATCTCAGAAGAAACATCCATAAACTCTTCCCTATCTTTCTCCTGGGATTCACAAGTTAGCATTTTTTTTTTCTTTTTGGAGAAAAAAAAAGTAGTATCTATGACGACTCATTTAGAAGAAAAATCTAATTACATTGATAATGACAAAAATATCCAGTATATTCAATGACCATACAAAACTATATGAGAAATTAAAGCTTAAAAACTGTCAAAATGATTTTTCTCAGTGCAGTCTGTGACTTAACCGATCAAGGTGATAAAAAAGTCTTTATTATAACTGAAGAAAGTTTGATAAATTACAAATAAAACACATCACCTCACCTCTTGCAGATTTCATCACTGAAGTTAAATATCCTGACAATATCCATGGAATAAGGTGCCTGCCCAAGATATGAATTGCAAACAAAACCAGTACCTGTATAACAAAACATTGTTAAGACCAGAAAACAAACATATTAACAGTGAAGGGTCATTTCTACTACATTATCATTGTTGTGATGATTCACTGTTTATTAAACTTTATGAAAATAAATCAGCAATATCTAAGTGGTCAACTTAGTTTAAATTTATATCACACCTCCTAAACGTTCTGCCACAGCACCAGTAAGAAGGCCACTGACCATGTCAACTACAATAATGTCAGAATTTGAAGAAACATTCGCCATGGAAAGTAGAAGAGACAATGTATCCACCCGCAAGAATCTGAATCATTAATAGTTAGTTAGAAACAATATTAAGGATATGAACTTCACTTCATCTAGAGAGAGTGAATGTGACAACTAAGTTCTATCCGCACACACACATATATTCAAGTCATAAAGATGGCTCTTGGGATACACAAGTCCATAAAACAAGGAAAAGTGAATTCAAAATTTTACACCCTGGCATTGATAATTAATTTAGAAGTCCTGACTCTCAAACCCATTTTAAAACAGAAAAAACAAGTAAAATTCAAGGAAAGATATGTTGAATCAAAAGTTTGTTGTTCGTAGAAAACCACAAAATAGCAGTTGCCATATATCACAGCCTATCTATCTATTCAAAATTGAAATATATCAAAATATATCAAGTGTTGAAATTTGCTATCTTCATTTCTTCCTTTTTAATTTAAACCACACACACATTAAAGGCACTATATATGGTTTAACCAAGTTTGACCAACACAGAAGTTACAAAAATTCCAGAACCAAATCAAGCCTGCTCATCATGGTTTACGTCATGATCCAAAAGAGTAGTTCAACTCCAATGGAAAATAGATGCAAGTGGTAAACAAGTAAGAAAAACTGCATTCTCGAGCACAAGATAAAAACCTCACCCGATTTTAGATGGATACTTCTTAAAATAGGCCTCGCATATGCTGAAGAAACAAATAGTGACAACCATGAGTCCTTGAGTAGAGACTTAAAAATATCATTAAAACTGATAACAGATTGCATATGTAAAGATATTTAAGATGAAATGTACATCACAAACAGCTTAATAAACATTCTATGAAATAAGCTAGGTTATATTTTACTTACTAATAGGAGACAAAATATGGATAAATATTTTTAGAGCATTATATTTTCTAGATACTTTGAAAAAAGTTTTCTTTCCAATGTCACCATCAGACTGGTTGTAGGACAAAGCCAAAAGGCATAAAGACAAGTGGATACAATGTTATTAATATCATTTACCATCAACAGGACAAAACCCAGATGCTCCAACAATTGGCAAGATCTTTCAGTTACATCTATGATATTTCAAGGCACATTTATTGGTTCCACAGAGTGAAAAGGAATATGAACCGTTATGAATATGTTAAAGAATATCAATAAGAATAATAATAATAAATTGAAATCAAGAGTGAAAAAACAATTCAGGAAACCTTTGAGCAACAGGACGCCTCATGAGTACTTTTGGTGCATATTTCTTCTGCTTCTTACGTCTATATTTCTCCTACACACAATGCACCACGTGTGAGATTCAGTTTGTTCCCAAAATAAACTATGTAACCCCTTTATGCTTCATGTCTTCAACATACCTGTGAGAATGCAGTTTTCTTTTCAAAAGTTGCACTATTGGCAATGAGAGCTTCAATTATCTCATTACCTCCAGCACCCTGCCTGCACAAAAGGCAGAGGATATTTTTCACAAACCAAATCTCATATGCATGGTAAAGAAACAATAACTTTGACATTTTATTTCAGAAAAGCAAGCAAGTGCATATTTGCACCAGCTTAATTTTTGGGGAAAAAATCTTCTTCTTTTTTTTCCTTTCAAAAGTTATCTCAGAAGCTTTTGACCCAAAATAAGTTTATCTAAACACACCCTAAGTTATGGATTGTAGAAGCTCTATGAACAAGGAATGGTACTAAAACTGTATTACTATTACTATTGCACACAAAAAGTTACAGAACCAAAGTATCCAAATAAGGAATATGTAAACTTTACCATTCAGAATTTCATTAGAGTACTGAAAAACTAATATTAAAAATACAAAATAAAAATCCAAGCAAAAGGGAAGTTGCTGTTACCTTCGCATGGCTTCAATATCTTCACCAGTGAGGCTTTGCGCTGTGTTATTGTCAACCAATTCGCGATTATCCCTCGATTCAACAATTAATTGTCCCTCTTTTACTTCTTCATCGTTATTATTACCTAAATTGTAAAATTTCAAAAAAAAAAAAAGAAATTACCGAAGCTGTTAGGAAAAAAGAAAGGTTTCAGTTTCACCAAACAAAAAAAGCCATGCATTAATCCATAACCATGACATTGCATCGCACACATACACGTGCGCACACAGATGGAATGAGAACATGCCTGGAGGTTGCGAAGGTTTAAAGGGAGAGAGGCATGGGCCTTGTGGCCCAGAATCCAGCTGAAACACAGAGCCGAAGGGAGAGCCAATCAAGGGTTGCAGAGAACAGTTCTTATTCCCAATCTTCAATTTCCTGCATAATCATCATACACATAATAATATTAATTAATTGATTAATTAATAAGAATAAGAAGAAGAGTGAAAAGAGAACGGACGCAGCAGGGGAGAGGCGAGCAAAGACGAGACGGTCTCCGTCGTTGATATCCAGCAACACGCTGCATCCTTCCCACGTCACTCGACTACCGTTACCGTTACAGTTACTGCTATTCCCATTCTTCTCAGACTCAGAAGAGGACATGTTCCTCTTCTTCTTATTATTATTTTCTATAGATAGGTTTGAGATTTGAGATTTGAGTGAGAATTGACGGAGAAGAGAAGAGAAAAGAGATTGTGTGTGTGTGTGTGTGTGTGTGTCTGTGTGTGTACGGTTGAGGAGGCCGTTTTGCTATAATCGCTGCAGTGCACGTATACTACTTATATTTCTCCTATCAATATCACCGTGTCGCATAACCTGCGACTATGATAAACCTTCACTTGCTCCACCCTCAAACTAGGGTATAAGCATAAACATCAACGGTTGCGTTTTATCCGCTTTTCTTCCATCGGCCCGCGTATACAATTGGGCTGGGCTTACCAGGGCTTAAACCACCTCCTTTATTCAGTCCCCTCCTACTTAAAGTGGGCTTCAATGATGTTATTGGGCCGATCCTCCTCCATTCTTAGCCCATGAAAAGAAAACAAGTACATACCCTGTTCGAGTTTGACGATATTTCCAGCTTGATCCACTTCATAGTGCTGACTGGCCCTTTTGAACCCTCACTGGCTCTAGTTTGTTAGCCTTTGGGCTTTTCTATGTACCCCTAAAAAAACAAAGGGACTTTTTTTGGTACATAAAAGAATAAGTTAAAGGGCATTTGAGGCTATTTTGGTGAGTTAATGAATTAATAATATACAATTATAAATAAGTTTAAAAACCATGTAAATTAATTTATAGATAGCTATTATATTCCAAGTTTTATTCCACAATACCCTGCATTTTAATTCCAATATACATGCTATACATTATAGAGATTTATCAATTTAAAACTTTTACACAACCAAGAGATTTTTATTATGAGTCAAATATTTTTAATAATATGATAATATATAATTGAATATTATATAAATTTTATATATATAGTACATCAAAATTAAATCTTATATGACAGTAACTAGTTCATGTCAATAAGTAACACGGGAGGATTTTCAATTTTTCATTCAAATTAATACAGACCTAATTACATGTGTTGATATATAAAAATATAATTTTTTTTATGGGGGACAAAAACGTAAAATCCAAGTTGAAGTTACAATTATTTCTATATGAAATACCCCTTGGCCTCTCCACGCTGTCAACGTTTGTATTAGAAGAGCAAATACTTTGTCGTAGAGTTGTAGGTGGCCTTTATTTAAGATTGAATCATTTGCAAATTAAGTAAGTCGTGACATATGTATTACTATTATTGTAAAATGATATCAATTGAAAAATGGAAAATCAGATAACACAAGTGATTCCAAGGAATAAAATAACTTTCCTATGCTATGAATGATTAGGTATTTAGCAATTAAGTAATGATAGGTACTCGAATAGGTGACCTACCCGTACTTGGCAAGATGATATTTTTTTGTTGCAGTTGTTGAATTAATTTTTTTTATTAAAGATTTTTGCTCTGGAAAGAAATAGATAGCAAATGATGTTCTAGTTTATAGCTTATTATTTATGTTGATGTTGCTAATTGGATGGTTGGCCAAATCTGTGTCTGACTTTATAACTACTTTCCATATGATTTGTCCCCATTTACTGATTATTAAAATTAATTTCTCATCCTTTTCTGCGTCGTAACTTGAATCTCACACAGAAACTCATGGAATATGACATATGTAATAAGACGAACATAATGCTGTTTCCACCATAAATTTTATACTCAATTCTTAAATCAAATTAGGTTAGATTTCCCGTCAAAAAAATAAAAGGTTAGATTTGCCCCTTAATTAGTTATTTTGCTAACGAACTTACGTCTGTATGAATCAAGATTTGCCCCTTAATTATTTAATAATTACCTTCAATGTAGTTGAAATATGTAAAGAGTTTAGATGATTTTTTTTCCCCAAGGTAATAGTGCTTTTAGATCCTTAATTGCAAAAGCTTTTCGGAAAAGAGATAATAGATATGCAAGCCATTAGGTGTGTCGATCTTATACAATCTTATCGTGAAAGATCCAATTTTCAAAGGTGTTGGCTTCATTCAAGATAAGAAGGTGCCTTTTTTGTCATCTGTATTAACAGAAATATGAGGAAGCCACATATGCTGAACAAAATTTCCAGCAACAATCTTTCTTCTCCACCAAGTAATTTAACCCATCATCATGAACAGTTTATGGCTTCAATTCCTCAAGCATTGCTCAGGGATTTGTAAGTTTTATGTCTATAGTAGAGTGATGAGAAACATACCAAGACTAAGGAAAAAATGTGAGAGGGCACCTAGAAACTGCTACAAATTCAACAAACTATCTTAACTGATGTTCCATTGCATTAATTTCACTAACAATATTTGGATCCTCCCTAGTCCTCACTCACCAAGCATATTTCTTATGAACGTGGGATTCCATCACTCAGATTTTCAACATGACATTGTTATTTATATATTTGTAATATTGATCTCTTGTATATGGTGTAAAAGAAAACTATTACACACACGATAAAGTATGTATGTAATTGGAAACACGGCAAAGAGAAAAAGATAAACGAATGTGGGAAGACATTATTGGAAGGCACAAATTGGCATATGGCTGCTTATTCTTTCTCCGTGTTTTGCATGATGTCTTCTTGGCTCACATGCTTTTTACCTTTTGCTTTTAGAATCTCGGCTCCATAAGCATAAGATACGATCAATTTATTTAACCGTACAAATTAAATAATCAAAGTGCCCAAGCCACTGAAACCAAATCTCATAATAAGTTGCTCCTATACGGTCTCCTCTTTCTCGGATCTATTTGACAGTATTCAAGTAGGTTTATTCTAACCTACTTTGAGGAACATTAATTTCCACAGAAAAATAAATAAATAAAGATCATGTATATGGTCAAATGTACATACAATTAACTTGCTCTTAGATGTGATAATGCTTCCTGGTCAAATGCCTACTTCTACGCTTTCACTTATCCAGTTATTAATGAGGTTTCACAATTCTCAAAGGTTTATGTGTAAGCAATTCACGTTCGAGAGCATAAGGTTGTCTGTTATTTTCTCTCTCTCTCTCTCTCTCTCTATATATATATATAAACATTTACCAAAAATATATATATTTTAAAAAGGTCAAACAGAGAAATTTGTTCTCTACTCAACAACCATTTTTCATATAAAATCTATGTAACTTAAGTCATCAAGCCATTAAGGTGAGTTTCCACATCTTTGGCTCCTGATGTATACTAAAAATAAAGATAAAACACCCATTTTGGTCCCTGACGAGAATTTTGGGAAATAAATTAATCCCTTAAGATTTGAAAGTTCATAAATAGTTCCTCACCATTTAAAAAAAAAGAACATATTAGTCCTTCTATACAGACTTTTTGGCAGTATAGATCTGTACAGATTTTATACGAACAGATTAATATATTTCCTTTTTTGAATAATAAGGGATTATTTGTAGACTTTCAAATATTAAAAGACTAATTTGTCTCGCGAAACTTTCGTCATGGACTAAAATGGGTATTTTGTCAAAAATAGATATAGATTATATATATGTATATTATTAGTTTGCCAATTTCATCTTAGTTATGGTATTTGTCCCTGATTGTCTTCCCTGCCTTAAGAGTTGAGAGTGACTTTGGAAAATTACAACAATGTTGTTTTTACCCAGTATTTAGACATTCCTATAAGGAAATCATTATTTGTAATATATAATAGTAGGTCAATATTTATAAATATATAAGCTCCAAACAGTTAACGTGAGTTCTTTACTCACCGTTGAAGCAGTAGGCCTCACTTTCCTAACAAAGAGGCCAGAAAGATGAAAGCGGGATTCACTCAGTTGACCGACAAATACCCCACATTAATTCTACTTAAAATCCAAAGTAAAGATATAAGAGATGAATGGCAATAAACTAATAAAGAAGGAATGAAAAATCAGCAACCACATCTAATTCTAATTAGTGTACCATTTATGACATTTTCAATTTTCGAATACATAGATAATGCCAATTTCTTATAATAATTTCACGTGTTTGTAGGTCCAAAGGAAGGAACTAGCAATTATGTAATAAAAATAGAGTTTAATTGGTATGCATTGACAGTGTAAAATAGTTTTATACTGTCAACCAATAAAAATAGGAGAAGGTGAGAAATCATGGTGGATCCCTTAATATAATGGGTAGTTATTTATATGAGTTGGCACTTTTCATTATTTCTATTGGTTGACAGTGTAAAACTGTTTTACACTGTCAGTGCATTTAAATTAAATTCATAAAAATAACGCAATAAGTTGTGATATATAATACAAATAACATTAATCAACGTCCCTCCCTGTCCCACCACACACACACAGCACCCTGCATCCTCCTTTATGACACGCATAAGGGATCCTCTCTCTTTATAGTGACATTCACATAAACACCTACAAAAAATTGTTCAACATAGAATCACAACCTCCCTCACCTTCATCCTTTTCCCTCAAATTTGTCTCTCCCTTGTATGAAAAACAGAGGAAGTTTTGCTTCACTTCTACTCTTTTTGCTCGGACTGTTTCTAATGGCCCTCCCAACACTCTTGCCTGGACAGTCCCATCCCAAAGACGACGAAATCAAGAAGCAAAAACAGAAGCAGAAACAGAAGCCGAAACAAAAACCGCAACAGCAGAAACAGAAACAGACGTCGAAGCAGAAGCAACCCTCTTCATGGGACCAAATCAAGAATCTGATCACTTGCAAACAGATTGAAGGGTCAAGGGTGCATGACCCTTCAAAAGCTGTTGGCTACTCCATGCTAGGTTCATCTTGCAGCTCCATATGCAGCTTCAGAGATGTTGTTCATGGAAACACAAGGGTTGTCCACAGGTCTGATAACTCTTCCCCTGAGAGTAGCTCCCTTGGTCAAGAAACTGGCCTATTGAGTAGGAAACCTCATGCCACCACCTCATCAACGAGGTCAGGTTCTGGGAAATCCAACGGTGGAGCAACCTATACGTCATCGTCATCGTCCAGAGGAATGCAATTCAGGAAGCTTTCTGGATGTTATGAATGTCACATGATCATTGACCCTAGCAGGTAAATATAATGTAATGTTAATTAATGTACTAAGAAATTGTAATATAGTTACATATGTACATGAAAACTGATTACTAGCTTAGTTTTTTCACCAATTTGAGAGATTAATGAATTATATTATATGATTGGAAAATTCACCAGGCTACCAGTTCCAAGGAGCACTGTGTGTGCTTGCTCTCAGTGTGGAGAGGTTTTCCCTAAGATGGAAAGCTTGGAGCTTCATCAAACTGTTCGTCATGCCGGTACCATGTCTTTTCACTCTTTAATTTGTCCTTACATTTTAATTTCTTTTCTGTCTCTCTCTCCGTCTCTCTTTCTCTTTCTTTCTTTAGTTGCCCTCTTCTTCACGTTTTCTTTTTTATGTCAGAAGAAAACATGCACCATTAATTCCTTTTGATATGCATTTACTATGTGAATTGATTTCTCCCTTCATGTATGCACCGCTGCTGGTAAAATTGATTGAGAAATTCTTACAAAGTATGGAAAATGTTCTGATACGTTTTATCTACAATTTGACATTTCAATTATTTTATTGAAAATACAATAAAACTATGAAAGTGATTTCCAAAGTTAAAATGTCAAATTATAAATGAAACAAAATAAATTTTTTTCTTATTCTAAAAACTACTAAAAATTTCATGTTTACAACTTCTGTTAGTACAATAATAAAGGCAAAGTAGAGAAGAAGAGGGCAAGCACACTTTTGATTTCCATAAAGACAAAAATTAAAGGACAATAATAACGGTAATCAATTTCACTCTTTCTTTCTTTCTTTTTTTTCCCTCTTTCGCTTTTTATCATTCAGTTTTTCACTTTACTGAGCAAATGAAAACTTTTGTTCCAATGAACTGTAGTTGGATTAGATCTGGTGGCAATTGTTCAAGCATGCTAGCACTTGTGTCTACATCTGTACTGATTGAATACTCTTGTGCTTGATCATGTTTGTGGGGGTTAAAAGTTAAAACTCAAAAGTAAGCTTCGAAGTTTGAAACATGGGGCTAATTAATGGACTGCACCATTCCATGCATATCATTATGCTGAGTTGCTTTATATTTCTTTGCCGAGAATCTTGCTCTCTTAATTTTTTCCCTTCTCACCTTCGGAATATTGCACTGTCAGCATTTTATTTATGAAGTCTTTTACATTCTCAATTAATCATATCTTATTTTGTGACTTTCAAAATAATTATAATAAGAATCAAATGTAACAATATATGATAGCTTGGAAGATTGTATAAAACGAAATTCTTATTAAAATGAAAATAATAACGTCTACGCAGATTAATTTTTTTAAAAAATGATAACAGTGCATCACCAATTCCCCATTCACCAGATGCACCCACCAAAACCACAGTGCATTTTGTCGTGGGGGAACCGTATTTGTGGACTGGTTGGTTCCTCAAGGAGGTTGTGGGAGTAAATAAATGTACAAGATATCACAGCTGTCTGCTGTAAGGGAAATAAATGATCTGCCTCCATATCGTGCCAGGTCTTGAATATTGGCATACACCACATCACTCACAAAATAAGAAACTGACAAATGTCCATCGTAAATTACCATAGGCTAGTATGAGAGAAAATCTACGTCTCACTCTTAACATTACTCTCACCACTATTTACCCCAAAAATTTTCAGTCCAGTACCACTCTGAATTTACAATGATCAATTTTTGTCTTGTTATCTTAACTATCAAGAAAATTTTGAATGAATAAGTAAGACATGCAGTAAAAATTCAAAAGTTTTAAGTCACATGTTATGTGATTGATAAAATAGAGACAAATTTTTAAATATCCTAAGATAATTTTTTTTTTCCAATATTCAGTTCTTCGATTATAGTATAAAATATATAAATAAAGTGAGAAATAGTAATAATTTATATGACTGACTATGATACATAACTAAAAAAAAAAAAGTCAGAATTTTTAATCGAAAACAAGACTATTTATTAAATAAAATAAAATGATGTAAATTACTTACTTGACTAAGAGTTAAGTATGTCACTTCAGCTTGGCAAATAAATTTTTAACAAAAAAATTAACTCTCAAAGTTTTTAAAATTATAATAAATGACATGTAATTTTTTTTTTTCAAAAAGCACTTAAAATTTTCTCCAAAATAATTTCATTCATTTATTTAACATTTGTAAAGAGTTTATGATGCACTTTGTCTATAGCGAAATCTCCTGTTCCTTTTCTGGTCACTCCACTCAATTTGAGAGTTTAATAGAATTTATACACTATAGGTCTAACCAATTTTGAAATTCTTAAATTTTAGCTAGGTGTCAAATTTTGAAAATAGAAAACGAGGACATAAAATTTTAATCCTTTGTCTACGCATTTTTCACTGCCTTTTAATTATGTTTTAATGTTATTTACTAATGTAATACTCATCTAATAATACTAACAAGAGGAAAAAGCACAAGTTTTATAGTGTATGTCTATTTTTTTCTCCTAAATTTGTATGAATGTATTTGGGTGAACAGTTTCGGAGCTGGGTCCTGAGGATTCGGGCCGGAACATAGTGGAGATAATCTTCAAGTCAAGCTGGCTGAAGAAGGACAATTCCATATGCAAGATTGAACGGATATTAAAAGTCCACAACACCCAGCGCACGATCCAACGGTTTGAGGATTGCAGGGACACAGTTAAGTCCCGTGCACTCAACAGCACCAAGAAAAACCCAAGGTGCGCCGCCGATGGCAACGAACTCCTAAGGTTCCACTGCACAACACTAACCTGCGCACTGGGCGCGCGTGGATCCACCGCCCTCTGCGCCACGGTTCCCGGCTGCGGCGTCTGCACCATCATCAGGTATCCATATTCGGTACCGGTAACTTACTCGTCCTGATGACGACTTTTCTAACTAACTCTTATTTATGATATTAGACACGGGTTTCAAGGCAAGTCTAATGGCGGCGGAGATAGCGGGAAGGGGGTGAGGACCACCGAGAGTAGCGGCAGGGCGCACGACTCGGTAGCGGTGCAGTGTGGTGGCGAGGGTGGTGGTGGTGGTCGGAGGGCGATGCTGGTGTGCCGCGTGATTGCTGGGAGAGTGAGGCACGTGGCGGAGGAGGCGCCGTCGGAGGAGGATGGCGTGTCGGGTGGTGGTTGGTACGATTCCGTTGCGGGGTGTGCGGGTATGTACTCCAATCTCGAAGAGCTTGTTGTTTTCAACCCACGCGCTATCCTCCCTTGCTTCGTGGTTATTTACAAGGTGCTTTCATGTTGAAGCCTTGAATTGCAGAGAAAGGATTATCTTGCATGTGTCTTGGTCAAGCAAACATCTTCATTATTAATTAGGTTAAGGTTATGTTAAAGAGGTGAGAAATCATAAATGTGAGAGATGTGTAGGTAAAAAATTAGATGGTCTCGAAGGGGGAAAAAAAAAGGGGTTTGTGTATTGAACCATTCAATATTCAACATTTTAGTTTTGTGGATCATTACTATCTTTTACTTTAATTACATTTGTAATATAATTATTGAAGTGTTGAGCATTGAATGGTTTAAGATTAAGGTTTTTCTTACTCCAAAAACACCAAAAAATATATCTAGAATATACATGATTAATTTATATATAATTTGTACATGAAAGAATTCCCTTTCCTCTTAATGTTGAGATCCAATTTAAGGAAAGAATCCTCTTATGAGCAAATTATACAAAATCTAATCATATGCATATCATTACTATTGATTTCTCATCTCCTTATATATATATATATATATATATATATATATATATATATATATATATATATAAAATCAATAGTGATGAGCACATAAATCTATCATATACACATCATCACTATTGATTTCTCAATTTTCACATTTTTAACATAACTTGATTAATAGTAAGAATGTGCTCACAAAAAGGTCATATTCAATTTATACGCTTAAAATTTCACACATAATCTACATCAATTAGCAATGAATGAATTATTAATTAACAAAGTGTATCGTAAAACAGTAAAGTAATTGATGCACTTTGACGATTAATAATTTAGTTCGTTATTGATTATGTTAGAGGTGTAAAATCTGAAGTACATAGGAATAACAGAAGTGAAATGGCCAGTGATCAGATCCAGCTAGAGATGGTTTTGGAATATTGTAATGTACTTTTCTTTTCGCTTGGTTTCTGCTCTGCCATGCAATGCACACGCATGAGTACCCAGACATGGTGGGTGGAAGGTGGAACCCAGTTTGATGTCAACTACTTACCATGTGTATATACCACCTACTATTTAACTTAGTAGTTTGTGCTTTAATTTGTTTGGTGGCTTTTTTTTGCTCGAGGTTCCGCTTAATTCAACCGCATTCGTGCTTCTCCATTTGCCCATAGATCCATTTTAATTTTCTCATTTTAACTTGCTTATTTAATAATCAGATGAAAGGAGCTGAAACTGCAATTTCCTCTATATTCAGAACTTTTTATTACTTTTAAGACTGGACTCATATATGATGAAACTGGACTCATTGGTAATACTCTTATAACATTAACGATCAATTACTCGCCCTCTAAGCTCTAAGTAACACCTATTAGGGTTGGGATGGCAATTACAACCCAACCTGCAATTAACCATCCCGCATCATATATATATAGTTTTTTAAAATATTTTTATCATTTTAAGAGTGTATTTGGTATATAAATAAAAATAGAGGCAAAAATTTTATAAATTAGTTTAATGTATGATTTTTTATATAAAGTTAATTTATGAAAAATTTCATTTTATTTTTATCTTTATATTAAATATATCTTAAGTATGAATTAAATTTTAAAATGATTTTTATATAAAAATGATTTGAAATAATTGTATAGACATTTAAAAGAAGTAAAGGATATAAAAAAAGATAAGATATAAGTTTGAATAAATTTAAATGAGTTGTCTGTAAATAAGATTTGGATTCTAAATATCAAACTCGTAAATAAAATAACAACATATTAAAGATTATTTAATAGAGTAAGAGGCAGGTTAAGTTGAGTTAAAACTCGATCCAACTTGTGTTATTGTCACCCATATATTAGTCTGATCAGATTTGGACGAATTTTAATCTAACCTTTAGCACTTACAAAAGTTTCTTGATCTATCATTGGCTCAACCGATCTTTGTCACTCGCGGCTCAAACGCCATAAATTAGACAGAATAGTTTTTCATCAATAAAATTTTATTGATTATTTTTTATTAATTATAATTAAAGATAATAATCTGTTTACCAAAATTAGTGTTTCTGCTTATGTAGATATTAATTAGAGGGCCCGAGGACATTGACTGTTCATGTGATGTAGACAGTATCCCATAAATAAGTGCGTGTACAGTGCAGACATTTAACATTGACCCGTCATCCTCCAATCACACTATGACACTATAAAGTCCAGTACTCTGTCACTCCAAGGTCCACGCGTCCTTTTTACTTTTTCTTTTAGAATTTCTATGAAACAAGGGGTAAAATTTTTTGCTAGACATGATAGTAATAACTGATAAGAAAAATTTACTTGTAAACAATTGTGATAATATCACTATATCAATTTATGTGGTATGTTAGGGTTGGTCAAAGAAATTAGGTGCTTCGATTCTTTAATTGAATGTCTTGGAATCAGATTTTAGGAGTGAAAAAATATTTTATTTGAAGATTTAAAATTTTCTTTAAGATCTTTACGGACAAAATCGAATTAGTTGAGTTTTTAATTATAAAATCTGGTAAATCAACAAGCTTCAATGAAAAAACAAAAATTATGATGTATGTTAATTGATGGGTAAACATGTCATGAAGACATAATAATAATGGTCAAAGTGAGGAGAATTTTCTGCAATAATTGTGAAAAAAAAGCGGGATAAGGAAGAGGTGAGAGCAGGCTGGGACGTGATGTTTGTTTTGCTTGTCTTTGACCAAACAACACTTTTCGAAGCAAGGCATGATGAAGAAGGTAGTAGCTAGCCTTTTTTTTGTTTCCTTTTTAATGCAACTAGGCTTTGGAGCATTGGAGAACACAGATGATAATTGCCTACATATGCGTTAGCACATGGTGATTCATTGTTTTCCTACTGTCCGGTGCCTTTTGGACTTTGGGAGAATCCATATATGCCAATACAAGTTGCCAGCGAATCTAACATCGCACAATGTTATAATATGCTTAGAGGTGTGAGTACTAGCCAGTTGCTGGTCTTAATTTCTTAATCATAAATTACGGCTTAGTTTTTTTGTTGTAGTACTTTTCAGCAGCAAAAATGACAAATTTGGGTTCTTATTATTTATTAGTTTTGCCTAATGCCTTTCAAAGAATAATGATAGCGGGACGTACAAAATCACGACTCATACATGATACATAAGAAAAAAGCGAAGAAAATGACAAAAATATTGGATCTCATACAATAACTCGAATAAAGGTTGTAAAAGTAAAAAAATTTGAAAAAGAAATAGAAAATCAAAACTCCGCATTTCCTACCTCCTCCCAAAACCAATCATTTCAATGCCCAAAGATTTGCAAAGATTTGTATTGATTATTATTCTTTTTATCCAAATTTTCTATCTCTTTCACCAAATTATCTAAACATTTGTCATTATTTTCCTCTTAGATGAGCCAAAAAGTACTGCAAGCATACCAAAAAAGATTTAACGCCCTGAAACCCATTAGTTATATTCTCTATTGACATTTCAAACTCCCTTCGATTTTGTGGAGAATGAGCACCAAGCTTTTGATTCATGTTCTTGTATATTTTTTTTGTTATGCTCATGTTTACCACTATACTGTATAGAGTTATTAGTATTTTCAGTAAATTTACTAGCATTTTGAATAAAGTTATCAGAGTATTGTATAGAATTACTAGCGTTTTCAACAAACTTACAAGCATTTTATGAAAAGTTACTAAGGGTTTATGAGTTTTTTAAAATCAAATTTTATAAAGCATAAGATATTAAAAAATATTAAATTTATTCATTTAGGTGCCTTTAGTCAATAATTATTAGCAAAATTAGATAAGAAAAAAATTATACAAATATTAAGCTTTCTAGAAAGTTACCAGCATTTTTAGTAAAATTACTAGCATTTTAGGCAAAGTTACCAGCTTTAATCACTTTGTTGAAAATGCTAGTAACTCAACGCCAATAACTTTGCCCAAAATGCTGGTAACTTTGCTAAAAACACTTGTAACTTTATACAATACGCTGGTAATTTTCTAGAAAGCTTGATATTTGTATAATTTTTTTCTTCTTTAATTTTACTAACAAATATTGATCAAGGGTACTTAAATGAATAAATTTAATATTTTTCTATATCTTATACTTCATAAAATTTGATTTTTAAAGACTCATAAACCATTGTTAACTTTTTACGAAATATTGGTAACTTTGCTGAAAATACTAATAATTCTATATAATATGTTAGAAACTTTCTAGAAAACTTGATATTTATATAATTTTTTTCTTCTCTAATTTTGCTAACAAGTATTGGCTAAGGCACTAAATAAATAAATTTAATATTTTTCTATGTCTTATGCTTCATAAAATTTGATTTTAAAGAACTCATAAATCGTTGGTAACTCTGTATAATACGTTGGTAACTCTGCCCAAACGCCAGTAAATTTGTCAAAAATGCTGATACCTTTATATAATACATTGGCAACTTTTTGAAAAGCTTCATATTTGTATAACTTTTTTTTTTCTAATTTTGCTAACAAGTATTGATTAAGGGCACATAAATAAATGAATTTAATATTTTTCTATATCTTATGCTTCATAAAATTTGATTTTAAAGAACTCATAAATCGCTAATAACTTTTCATGAAATATTGGTAATTTTGATGAAAACACTGGTAACTCTATACAATACGTTGATAAGTTTCTGGAAAGCTTAATATTTGTATACTTTTTTTTTCTTCTCTAGTTTTGTTAATAAATATTGATCAAAGGCATCTAAATGAATAAATTTTATATTTCCCCATGTCTTATGTTTCATAAAATTTTATTTTAAAGAACTCATAAACTGCTGGTAACTTTTCATGAAACATTGGTAATTTTACTAAAAATATTGTTAACTCTATATAATATGTTGATAACTTTCTAGAAAGCTCGATATTTGTATAATTTTTTTCTTTTCTAATTTTGCTAACAAGTATTAACTAAGGGCACCTAAATGAATAATTTTAATATTTTCTTATATCTTATGCTTCATAAAATTTGATTTTAAAAAATTTACAAATCGCTGATAATTTTTTATAAAACGTTAGTAACTTTGCTGAAAATATTGATAACTCTATACAATACGTTAGTAACTTTATGAAAAGCTTGATATTTGTATAAATTTTTTTCTATAATTTTGCTAATAAGTATTGACCAATGGTATCAAAATGAATAAATTTAATATTTTTCTATGTGTCCTATGCTTCATAAAATTTGATTTTAAAGAACTCATAAATTACTAGTAACTTTTTATGAAATGCTGGTAACTTTGTGAAAACGCTGGTAACTCTATATAATGCGCTAATAACTTTGCCCAAAACACTAGTAAATTTGCTAAAAATGATGATAATATACTTGCAAACACAAGCATGATGAAAAAAAATACAAGAACGTGAATAACTGGTGCAAGGAAGTAGTTACACCATTAATAAAAGACTTGGTGCTCATTCTCCACAAAACCAAAGGTAGTTTGAAATGTCAATAGAAAATATGACCAGTGATTTTCAGAATGTCAAAACTTTCCTAGTATACTTGCAGTACCTTTTGACTCATTCAAGAGCATAAGACACTAACAAATGTTTAGATAATCTAGTGAAAGAGACAGAGAATCTGAACAAAAAGTACGATGATTAATGCAAATCTTTGCAAACCAATGTTGGTTTTGGGGGGAGGTGGGAGATGCTAGGTTTTCATTTTCTGTTTCTTTTTCATTTTTTTTTTTACTTTTACCACCTTTACTCGAGTTACCATATAAGATATAACGTTTTTGTTGTTTTCCTCACTTTTTCGTATGTGCTGCTATTTAGTGCATCTCTCTATTTTTACTGCTTTTCAAAAGCTATATATACTCGAACTTTTTTTTCAAAGAAAAAAAAAAAAATCTATAGCCACTTAAGATAATCACCCTATGAGTACCTTTTTACCATTTTTTTAATTCAATCTTATCTCCTTTTATAAGTTTAGATATTTACAACAGTTTTAGAATACTTTTACAAAATACTTTTTGAGTAGAAGTATTACATATATATTTCTAAAAATCATAATATTTTCAAACAGGACAATGTTAGTATCGTTGTATCAGTTTGCTTGGATTTGCCTTACCAAAATATAAAATATATTTGAAGGTTGCATGCAACATGATGATTAAGTTGGCATTCATCGAGCTGTTCAGCACTTAAGTATATATGGAAGATGTAAAGAATTTGAATCTTGTAGAACAAAAAAGATTCAGGTGATTCCAATTGTGTATTCAATCACACTTAGAATGGTGTCGTATCTGGGAGTCTGAGTGATGTGTATTTATTAATAGATTAATGATAACTTTTCACACTTTTAAAATTATACGTTTCCTCAGTTTTTTTATTTTTTTCCCCTATAAACCATTTTTTTTTGGAAGGTCATTTGATAAACTAAAGTTAATCTACCCCTTGTAAGCCATGTCAGTAATTTACAAGAAAAAAAAAGTACATTATCAAGAGGGATGAAATTTCATCTCTTATTAAGTTAATGAGTATATTTGTTTCAACTAGTAAAATTAGACAGGGTCAATAAAAACGTCTTGAGCTAGATTTTTGTTCATAATTGTTTATGGAAAAATTTAGAGAGTCAGAAATTTTTGCCAAAATGATATAGTATAATGTCCCACCGGATGAATAAATGAGTCATATCACTTTTATTTCATTCAATCATATTCATGAATTCTATAAAAAATTCTAGCTAAAATTTTTTTGATTGAGTCATTGTTTATTAGTAGAATATTTATGAGTACGACTCTACAACTATGAGCCTTCATTTAGATTTATTATGGTAAGTTGAAATGTGAAAACATCTCATCTGCTATACTTTCTTTTGGGAAAAAAAAAAATTCTCTAGAAACTACTGAGAAAACCTTTAAAAGATTTCTGATGTGAAACACCTTCTGTTTCAGTCAAACTGAATAATTAAAGGAAAATAAATTTGTTGAACGATATCAAAGAAAATGGAATGAAATAGTGAAGAAAGAAGTGGAGCTAATATTTTTCATGCACGGCCCAATGCTAATAAGGATAGCGCTTAGCTAGACTTGTATTTTGGTCGTGTACTTAGACTGAATATACAGATCCGCGTCCAAAAGAAAAAGACTGGAATGTTACGCCCAAACTTTCACTACTTGATGGCTTGACGAGCCCAATAAGCTTCTAATAGCAGATAAGGCGTTAGTTTAGTGATAGATTTGTTCATTTTTTACTAATTATACTTAAGTTTGATACTAGATAAAGTTTAATTTGTAGTATATGAACCCTCTCTCTCTTCCGCATGAAGATGTGTATGTTGACCCCAAAAAAAAAAAAATTGTTAATAAATATTGACTGTTGACCAGAAAAATAAAGATAACAAGTACTGAAATCTTAAGAACATGATGATAGTTTTCAATGTGCATCTACAATTTTTTTCACATAATATTACATTTACACATATTATGACGTCATAAGAGTAATTGAATATTTATAATGACAAGCCAAATTATTTTGAATAATTACATTCCACATTGTACCTGATATTCCTTCTTCTTCTTTTTTCGGTCCACTCTTTCTTTGCTTTCTAGGTATCATTTTTTTTTTTTTTTTGCATTTTTGATTTAGATAAAGATTTCATGTGATGCAAAAATAAAGACTGAACCAGACCAATAAATCATGAGTGAGTAAAGAAAAATTGTAATTTTCAACTTTTGTTTATAAATCACTTTATATATGCAGTTAAAATTATGGTTTACTTTGTTTATGGAAAAAAACAAATTAATGGAAAACTGAAGGGAATCACGGTTTCTTCCCTAATCATTGATCAAATTAGTTTTATTTAAATTACATGTGTTCCTGGCTTAAGAAATGACCTCACATACCGTATTGTCGTGCAGTTTAAAGGTTTACAAGTACAAGACACTACCATAATGCTTTAAGGAAGGAGCGCCAGAGTGAGTTGAGAGCGCAAGAGAATAAACTCTTGTGCCTTAGATCATCGGATAAAACATTGAAGGCCGAGACTGAGAAACACTCAGCCAAATTAAAATAAAGAAATTACAAGAAAAATAGAGTCTAAACGTCTCCGAGGTTAACCCCTTCAAGACTATTATGAGTGGTGCCAAGGAACTGGTGTAGGAGGATCTTTCGTTTCTGAGTGGAATCTTGTTTTTGGCGATGAGGAGGACACCACTTCAGACCGGACGAGGCTCACTTGGTTTCTCCCATCCAAGTCGTTGCACTTGGCCATGTCGAGATCCAATCCGTGATTAAGGAGCGTTGCGCTCTGAAGTCTGAATTAAGTGTATATAGGATAGGATAAGATATGTAAGTAGTTATGCTTAAACATGTTTAAATATTAATATTTATTTCTTGTTATTTACTTAATTTATTTTGCAAACTTCAAGGCCACAATTAGTTTAAAATCTTATGCTTTCTTTATTTTATTTTTCTCATTATTTGAAATCAATATTTCATATTCCTTACATGTTAATATTTTTAAATTTTTGTTTTTTTTTCCCATTATTTACGGTTGAATTCACAGTTTACTAGTTATCTCTTATATGTTTCTTTAAATTTAGAATATCCAATATTTAACTCTTTTTTTTCCCTCCCTTTACCTTTGTAAAAATAAATTATTTGGCATAATTTATCTTTTTTATTGTTTATTTTTGATTGATTATTATATTATTAATAATGTTTATACTTATCTTTCATCTTCTCATATTTTATTTTCATTTATTTTTTTTAAATTATTTTATTTTGAATTTATTTTTTTACCGTGTGCATCGCACATGTTAGTATACTAACATAGATCCTTTTCATGTGCGTAATTTTTACATGATAAGTTCATCTGAGAAAGAAATTAATAGACTTAACATCTTAAACAGAGATTCATTAGCAGAGTGTTTTCAAAATTTGTAGAACTTTTTTTTTTTTATAGTGTTGGAGCATATTGTTTGAAAACCGCACTAATAAAAATTCCTTCTTAAATTATTTGTCTCTTTAACACCTTCTTGTTATACGAAAATTACATTTAAGAGGGTTCATTTATATCCTCGCATTACTGTCTTAATATTGAAAAGCAACATTTCATTGACCAGGTTTTTCAAATTAAAAATGGTGAGCACGAGGAATGGAACATCTACATATGAAATTGGGAAGTTGTGACTTCTTATTATATAGAGCATTTTAAATGAAATTGGGAATATATGCACTTCATATTAAGTCAATAACTTCATCAAATAATAAATTTATTTCTTGGTGATTACTTCGGTGCATCCAATAACTAGATGGTATCGAAACATACCGCGATGTGATAAATTTTTATTGGTTACTTTATTTACATCAACATCCAATCAGTATCCAATTAATATATTTATAATATTAGGCCTATTACTTTTTTATTTATAACATCACCCAATAATCATTTAACAAATATATCAAGTTAATCAAAATTTAAATTTATCCTCAGCGTAATGCAAAATTTCTACTTTGCCTTAAGCTTATAACTTATCCCAAATTCTCAAATTACATAACCTAATCCCCAATTTTTACACCAATTCTAATTTACATAACCTAATAACCTAATTTGGAAAGCAAAACTCCCATCATCTTTTGCTTTTTTTTTTTTTTTTTCTTTCAGGTTTTGGTTTCTGCCTGCTCAGGCCAGAAGACGAGCCGTTTCCCCCTATCATTATCATTCATATCCACATTGTCATTGGATACTTGTTGTTTACCTGCATTTCTAACGTTTCTTCTTTTCCTCAGACGTGAAGTTCGATAGTTTGCGAACTCCTCGCATAAGGCACTGTTGTTGCTTTGGCTTTCCTTTTCTTACACAATGCTTCTGTGACCGAAGAGTCGGAGCAATGGAAGCTTGAATTTTCTTAAAAAAGATAAAACCCTTGAATTATTAATATTACAAGTCAATATAAAAAACTTGCAGACAGAAAGTAACAGTAGACAATGATGAACAAGTTTTTTGATTTATATTGATAATACAATTTCACGCCATAACAAAATTATGCCAACACGAAAGCAAGCATTTAATCCTTTGGGAACTTGAAATTGTTGCAACAGGTGCAAACTAAGGCGTAATCATGGATATATGGAGAAGATTTGGCTTTGATTTACTCGAAGGATTATATAGAGCTGCTCATTGAAAGAAATAAGAATCTTGAATCCTAAATTAAGTTTTTGTAAATTAGGATTATGTTACGTAAATTATAGTTGGTGAAATAATTGGGATTAGGTGATGTAATTTGAAAATTTGGCATAAATTATGAGTTTAGAACAAAGTAGAAATTTCGCATTAGGCTATGTACCCAAAAATAGAAATTTTGCATTAGGCTTAGGGTAAATTAAAAATTAAATTAACTTAATATGTTTGCTAAATGATCTTTGGGTGATATCATAAATAAAAAAATTAACAAGTCCAATGTTATAAAATATATTTGATTGGATGCTGATTGGCTGCTGATGTAAACAAAGTGATCAATAAAAATTTGACACATTACGATATGTTTCAATACCATCTAAATGTTGGATGCACCTAAGTAACTACCTTATTTCTTATCACAATAATCAAAGTTAACCTAAAGATGGGGTTAAAAGAAATACGAAATTTAATTAGAAATTTAATTAGAAGTCTATACAGTTGCTAAAAATAATTTGACTTATTAATTTGCATAAATAAAGAGCACATATAAATTAAATACTATTAGTACTTATATATTATTTATTAAATTACTAAATGTCGATATCATTCAGTCTAAATTTAATACTAATATTTACTATATTTCCTCAAAATTAAAATTAAAAATTAAAATGGGCGGATGAGTTGGATTTTTACTTTCGAGCAGGGGAAAAGTTTTGAGGATCCAGAATGAGAGTTTTTAGTATCGAACTTGAATAGGTAGTAAAAAAATCTTGGTTCTAGTGGGCTCCTTATCTATATCTATCTATATCTTTATACTTACTATATTTCAGGGTTTTTATCTTGCTTTATTTTTTTCGATAATTACGAGAGGATCAACCCACAAAAAAGGTCGGGAGCAGAAGCTAGATCAAAGACCGCAAACAAACAAAAGCAAAAATTACAACCCAGCAACATCTCAGAACCCCTGATACAGCAGCCAAACTTTGCAAAGACAAAAGACCACAAAAAAATATATATGGTGGAAATTTTTTCCTGCTTTATTATGGTGGAAAATTTTTCACCCTGCGAAAAAATTTCATATATATATGGTTAAATATGGTTAAATATATAAAATTTCACCTGATTTGTAATCTAATTATATCTAATGAAAACGCCAAATCTCAAAAAATATGTTAAATATATTTAAAAAATGATCAAATTAATTTTTTGCATGATCCTGAAACCAACTAAATTTTTTTGGAAATTACACAGATAAAATTTGTTATTTTTGAGCGTTACAGATAAAATTTGATCAATTATAAAACGCAACATAAAATCTAGCCTCTTATAAAGTGATTATATTTTATCTATATAATTTTGGATAAAAATAAATTTGCTTAGGTATTATACAATAAAATCTTATCATTTTTTAAATATATTTTACTATATTTTTATAAATTTGGTTGAACTGAAAAAATTCCACATCATACTACATAGAAGGGGTTGTATGAATACACCCCTTTCATTTACCACTTGATTATCTAGACTATCATGGTCACTAACTCAACTTGGACCGTGGTAGAAGCCTCCTCCATTCAGAATATTATTTTTCATTAGTCATAATCACCTATGTTGTCTAGACATGTAATTATAACTCTCGCGCTACCTGCAACCTGAAACCAATGCCTTCCACAATGCCATTCCTTGAGCAGTCATGTAGTCAACTTCTCAGAGCTATGTAGATGTTTTATTCATAAGAAGTTACTAGTGTATCTTCCGTGCGTTGCACCGGAAAAAGTAAAGAGTAAAATTAAATATAAAATATGATAAATTATAATAATTTTAAAAATATTACACAAAAAATTGCTATTTTTGTAAAATCAATTTTATTAATCAAACGAAATTGAATATAGTTTTAATGAAAAAAATCTTGCTCAATAAATGAATATAAACTGTTTTAAAGGTATGAGCAATTATGTTATATAATATACGAAATATTTTATGAATTAATTTTTCTTCTTCCTATAGCATTCATGTCACATATATTTAGTTAAAAGTTCTTACCTGAATTTTTATGGTCATGTCACATAAATTTAGGATAAGAAGATATAAATAATTGAACTTTAAACATTTTACTACAGGAAAAGAAAAATTAATAATGATTAAAGTTGAAAAAAATCTATACGTAAATCATAACTAAATACATTTGCTATTGTAACTTTCGAAAGACTTTATTGTACACAACATTTTTAGTTGTGAGGACTCTTCAAAGTGCTACATAAAGTTGGTCATGACTAACTACTGGCTTTGGTAGGTGCATATCGACATCAAAAAGAGTTTGACCTTGGCTTTTATTGATTGTCATAGTGAAAGACACAATCAAGGGAAATTAGCTTCTTTGAAATCTAATAGGTAAGCTAGAATTAGATGTAACCAAAGTTATCCATGGAATGAAAACCATCTGACCATAATTTTTACCTGAAAGAACCGTGCATTAAGTGAGTGCGCATTCTAGTAGTCTGTAATCTTGTCCCATTACATAGTCCTCTTGATTGATCTATATTCCTCATAAACATAAATGGAATGCCAACTTTTAATTTAAGCTTATGATTTGGAAGTCTTTAACATGAAGTGGCATTCTGAAACTTCGTATAATAGATTTTGACATTCTCATCATGACTTGAATCTTCGTTGCATATACTATCAAAGCTCAAGTATTCTCTTTCATCGTTAAGAATAAATGACATCGAATAATTATTCACAAACTCAACACTTTCATTAGTTGGTGTGAGAATAGCTTTTTCTTGAAAGAATTTTGGATTTGTTATATTTTATTCAAAATTTGGATAAACAAATTCCACAAGTTCTGTAAACGAATATTCTGAATTTTTAATGAGCATATCTTCACGATATACAACTGTGCGAATTTCATGTTCCAATTAAAAGAAAAGAAATAGATAACAAAATCAATTTTAAATGTTGATTAAAAAAATAGAATACTTATTGTCACGTTATCAATTGCCAATAACCCAATTCTTAATAAGAGATTTGCGTATCCCTTTTCTCATCCCAACTGTTAAGTTTTATTATGTTTTTCATTATATCATCTTGGCCTCAATCATATTGTTTCCTGTTTTAAGGGTTGTTGCTTTATGCAGCAGGAGTATAGAGCATGTTCTAAAAATGTTCACTTGTTATTATCTTGTTAGAAATTTTACCGTCTTAATACAAAATTAGTTGTGTATGCAGACATCTTAAGGTAAAATTGTGGACCTGGAGAATTGGGACAAGAAAATAAAATTCGTGGGAAACAAAAAAAAAAAAAAAAAACTAAATTGAGGGGAAGATAAAGAGCCTCCTTATCTTTTCCGCAGACATTCGGTAGTACAAATAAAACAATAAATCCATGCCAATAATGTTCTTGCTGGATCTTTTAGAATGCTACAATAATTAAAAGAAAATACTGCTTATCGTAGCTCTTAGAAGGCTTACATGATACACATAAGCATGTTTCAAATATAACCTCAAGTTAGCAATCTTATAATGGTTGTTAGTCAGTTACGTAATGCCAACCGAGCAATAAGTTCAACCTATGTTTCAGGGGCATATATAGACAATTTTCTAGGCATGAATTTACACAATTTACCATAATAAAACTAAATACTGTAGTTGCTTGCTATAGTTTCTTTTGTTTTTTGTTTTTTTTTTTTTTTTGGAGATGAAAAATATAATTCATTCCACTAAATAAAACCAGATGCACCATTAAATATATTTTTGCTGCTCTTATTTTCTTTTGTGCTAATGATAGTCTCTTTTTAAAGATAAATTCATTTTGTTTGTGCCAACATCACCAATAAAGGATGAGAAACTGTTCCAGCTCTTCACCCCTGAGAATGGATGACATGTTGTCGAACCAACTTAAACAATTGCCTCCTTCGTGTGGCTTCACTGGTTCAAGCATACCAGATGCTTGCCAGAGTGCCTGAGCATGGGGACATCTCCACAGTATGGAAACTAGTCTCAAGCTCTTCATCATAGAAACAGCAGGTTAGCTCGCATTGAATCTTCCTTTTAGCTAGATTTGTTCTTTTTAGTAGTATACTGTGCATCAATCTCCAGCTAAAAATTTTGATTTTTCTTAGGACCTTAATCTTCCATAGCTTTTTCCATTGTATCTTCGATGAGTCATTTGAAGATTAGGCACCCCTGTCCAATGGGCTGAACTTGAACCCGCCAACAAAGGGAAGAACTAACATTTCAAGCATTCATAAACCATGAAGGCAATCAATTATCCAACTTGTTTTACACATCCATAATCCATAAAATTATGTCACAAAGTGGAAGAAATAGCAACATTACTGGTACACTACTCAGTCCTACACTAGGAAAAAATGCTTGATCTATTCTCTATTGTAACAAATCCTCATTTACACACAATCCTATGTTTCAAATAGACCATTGATCAGTGGTCTAGTGTCTTGATCATCACGGTCAAAACCAACAATCCCATAACCACAAAAAAAAAAAAGTTACCCATTTTTGCATTTTGCACCATTCAATTCATTATTGGGGAATCAAATCAAACACACAATGACCAAAAGAAAAATAAGCAAGCAATTATTAGTTTGATTCTATTCTAAATTTTCGATCAGAACTGAATAAATAATATTAGGTGGCTAGTTGCAGCATCCGTATGTGAGGTCTAACAAATATTACCCTTGGATTACACGTCTGAATTTATTTTTCGACCCTTATTCTTTAGGATCATCTCGTAGTGAGTATTATCACTGGCCTAAGTTTTATGTCTGTCTACTCTCACAAACAAGTTAATATAAACAAAAATAACATAAAAGATAAACAAGAAGCAATTTTGATTTAAGTTAACTTAGGGTGTATTTGTTTCAACTTAAAAAAATAATAATTATAAAACTAAAATTTTGTATATATCTAAAAAATGTTAAAAATAGATTTTTTTTTAAAAATTATCCTTTTCAGCTTCTATTAAAAAGTTGAAAATAGATTTTTTTGGTATTTTGATTATTTTTAAAAATGGTGATTTTTAAAACTAGAACAAAGAGTGATGATCTTTCCTTTGTACTTATTAGAAAGCAATTTCATGTTAAATTAAATTTTGCACTTACAATATATAAATTGTAAGGACAAACCATCCTCAATGTTGGGATTTACCTACCACAACATGTATGCAGTCCATGGCAATTATATGTTGCTTTCTCAAGAGGAGTTTCTCAAGCAACTACAAAAATTTTGATTAAGCAAAGGAAAATTGAAGGAGAAGATGGAGAGTTCACTAGCAATGTGGTTTCCAAAGATGTTTTGTTATCTTCATCTTAGGTATTATATTCATTTATGTATAAAACTATTTTTCTTGAAACAAAATAATATTTAGGTTACTTTTGATATTTTGTAATAAGTAGAGGAATCAATGCAAAGCAAAGATAGTTTTAAATTTACACTTGATTTTAAATCAATTTGCAAGTGGTTGACCTTAACAAATTTAGCAAAAATTATACAACAGCTTCCTCTAAAGAGTTCATGCAAGATTTGCTTCCCACTCAGATTGCATGATTAGACGTTCTAAAATTTTTATGGACAAATTTGTTTCTCATTCACATGCCAAAATTACTTATGATTCATTCAATTTAACACCATTCATATACTATTAAAAAATTACTATATTCAAATATCATGTAAAAATTAATTCCTTCTCAAACTATCAAATAATTACCCTTATTCAAATATCATGTAAAAGTTATTTCATTCTCACATAACATGATTGATGATAGTTCCAAAAAAAAAAAAAAGTTATATACGCACATGTTTATTACGACTGACAAATATATTCACGATGCAATGTAGCAAGAATTAGGGAGGTTTCTTATAGGGTATAAATTGTTTTTATTTTCTAAATATATACTCTTGTAATATAATTACGAATTACTAATAATTATTTTTAATTTGTTGGACTTATTGCAGGAAGTAGAAATATATAGATGGAGCACATCCAGAATTTAGTGTCCAAGTTAGAACTTCGAATAAGAAAAGCTCCACCTACAATAATGTTTGAAATACATGTGTTTATATTTGCAAACAAATGACCGTAAAACTGAGAAGGGAATCTTGGTTTCCTCCCTAATCATTGATCAAATCAGTTATTTAAATTGCATATGTTTTTAGCTCAAAAAATGACCTCACATATCGTATTGTTGTGCAGTTTAAAGGTAACAAGCACTAGACACTATCATAATGCTTTGGTATCAAAAATGATTACCTCAAACCTTCACTAATGATAAAATTCTCTTGCTAGGCAGAACGCTGAATAAGTGTTATTCCCATCATCACGAATTACAAGTACAACCCCTTCAATTTTACCAAACACAAGAGGAGTAATTTTTTAATGGGCATTTTCAATCTTAGACATTTAACTAAGGCAAGTTCTATAGTGTACCAGATTCAGTGTAGTGTGTAGAGTACCATTTAAAACTTTGAGGATGTACTGTGGAAGAGCACCTTGAATTACAGATTTTTGATAGTGCACCTTGAACTCAAATGATGCTACTCAACAATGAAAACCAGTGAAAGTGGCAGCCTAGACTTGGAAGAGAGAGATGGGTGAAGTTGGGTGGGGGAAGGGCAGAGGGGAGAGAGGGGGAAGAGAAACAAAAATTTTACCAACATAACACCGGTTGTTGCCAGTTTTTAATCTCAACCATCCAATATTAATGTATCCAAACAAACAGTATTGACGCGTAAAGTCCATAGTACACCATCAAATTTTTAAATGGTGTAGCACACACCATATTTAATTTGGTACATTATAGAATTGACTAATAAATAAAGTTATAATATTTTTAGAGTTATAGATTAGTGACCCCTTTTTTTCAAAAAAAAAAAAAAAAGGTTTTATAATATTTGCACCGGTTAATTTAGGCACACTTAATTCAACTCAAAACCATTTCATTTTGGATCACACTGCGCGTTAAAATGCGGCTACATATTAATTTTCATTGATGAATTTCATTCTTAACGCTAAAACTTGCTCCTCATAAAAAATAAAATTGGCAATCATCGTGACTTGGCTTTTGTTCTACTGCCTAATTACAAAATAATCATATCCTCTTGTAAATCATATCACTTTAACAGGAACAGGGAACATAGAATCCCCGACGGATAAGGAATTGTACATAAAATGAAAACTCTAGAGAGAAGACTTGCAACAAAATCATTCACTCTAATGTTAGGCATGTTATATGGGTTCCACATAGGTTACAAATGATTATTGTTGGAGATTCGTCAAGGTTTTATATATGTAGCAAAGTAGATTGATCATCATTCACTCCCTCTTTTAATTATCTAGGTAGCAAACTACTACTAATCTTGAAATGATTATTAAGTTTTAGTTATTTGTAAGCGCTGATTAATGTATTCTGCCATGGATATTAAACAGAGTAATGCTACTAATTAATGTGCATAAAAGTGAGGTTAATTGAACGTAATCGAGAAACCATAAAAAACAAACTAGCATAGGAGGACAAGAGAAGGCCATGCCAATGATTTGAGCACATGGGACTTACTTGGCCAGCATCTCGTTTGGCCTTCCAATATGGAATATAATCCTTAACCTTTGAAATTCACACCCTTTTCATAGAAAGAAATGTTATTTTTATGCCAGATATCGTTTTTGACACATGGAGAATAATAGATTTATAGTATTTAAATATTTCAAACCCTAAAAATGGTTGGTTAGAGTAGAAGTTGAGTGCAAAATATCGAAGAAATTTTATTTGTAAGGTAAAGAATTTGAATCTTTATATCCTTATTTTCAGAAAGATTTTATCTAACTATTATTTTTTATTCGAAATTATGCAATCAATTCCTAAGACATAAACTAGACATTTGAGATTAATTTATTTGTAAAAATCATGTGTTAATAACTTGACAATTTTAATTATTTTATAGACACATATTCCAGTGTATCAAAAATAGTGTACCTAAAACTTACACGTAGAAAAAACATTATTCTTTTATATATACCCTCAAGAAACCAAACGACATCCATCATAGCATTACACTTCCCGGGGTCGTCAAAGGGAGAGAAAAAATGCACAACTCACAAAGAGGACTAAGGCTAGGTGCAGAGAGCATTGTCATACAAGTATGTGGCAGTAGTGGTGCTACCCAAGAAGCCCTCGTTGACCAAACCCCTCAACAACGACAACACCACACGCTTCCCTCCATCAAGTTCAACTTCTCAGCCATGAAGCTCTTCCACCGTTTCCGCAAGATTCTCATGCGCCTTGTCTTCTCTTCGGTGCCTTCTCGCCGGTCATCGGACTCTAGGCACCAAAACTCCGACCGGTTTGAGCCGCCAAAGACATCATGCAGCTCTTATTACTCGTCCTACTCCCACTACAATGAGGCCATTGCGGATTGCATTGAGTTCTTCAACAAGTCAGCTCAAGAGGGTATTTTGGATGGTCGAAAGTCTGATGTTGTATAACACTACCCTTTTGATGTCCTTCATGCTTTTATTATACAAACCATGGTTGCCGTATATAGATATGGTTCATTACATCTATTTTTCTTCTGGTGCATGATATGTCGATTTAGTAAAACGTTACAGAGTCAGAATTTTTGCCTAAACTTATTTGACAAAATATTGTGGGACATATATATCTATCATTTCATAGATAAGTTGGTAATACCACTCCATTTCATTTCTGTCAAAAGTTCTAGCAACTTTTTCTGACTATATATGAAGTATTATTCCTGGATTTAATGTATATGTGAGCAATGCTTAATCAAGCCGTACGTCAATTCATTGGCATCGTATTGTCATTATTATTTTTTTGTTATTCTTCAACCATTGTACATTATTGAGGGAGAATAATGTGAAGTGTTTGCTATGTTTTTTTTCCTTCTAATTAAAGTGGGGTTGAATTTGAATCTTCTTGCTAATGCAAACGTGGTAGTGCATTTGTCCATTAAAATCTCTTCATTAACTTGTAATTTGTGAATTAGAATTCAGCCCTTCACGGTATTGAAGTGCATATGCGGTTGTACCAATTTAATAACCACGAGCTTTATTCTGAATATGATTTGAAGTGGCATAAAAGACACTCAAAGTAATGATTCTGGTAAGGTTGATGTATAAAACAAGGCCAAGTTGAAAAAGTATATTCTTATAATATATTCAATGCATTGCTTACAGTCTCATCTCAATTTTAGTCCAACTTTGCCGTTACTATGATACAAAGGACATGAAGATGACGGGGACCAAATAAAAAAAATTTGAAAAAAAAAACACTTAATGCAGTTGTCAATTATTATTGTAGTATAAGTCGAAGGTACTTTTCTACGGTTTTAATTTGGTCCCTTTTTCCTTGAAAGTATACCTCCAATAAGTGGAATCAGTGGCTTGATCTTTTTCTTCTTCTTCTTCTCATTCACAATTGAAGGGTGCCTCTCCAACTTTTCAACTCCACGTGGTGGTGGCATAACGTGAGCTAATGTGGGAGCATTTGCAAAAGTCAGGTACCTTTTCTTTTGGAACTCCATCTTTTCTTCTTCAGATGGGGAACTTTTGATCTCAAACTTGGTTAAATTTTCCACAAACTTGACGTCTTCAATCTCCGGTTCTTCCACTATTGGATAATGCTTCTCGGTCTCACGTTGCTTCAATTGTTGGAGCTCTTGCTTTGTGCGTTCAAGCTCTTCTTGCAGGGAAGAAAGGCAATGCGCCATTGACATGGTTTCCTCCCTAGCCCTCTGCAGGTTTTGCCGTGTCTCTTCTAGCTCAGCTTCAACGGCTTCATGCCTCAAAGACTCAACGCCATTTTCATTTGCTTCATTGTGCATCTATACATACGTATACATTATGTATATACAAGCTATCAGTGTAAGATATTTTTTTTATTAACTATAGAAAAAATATAGACATCTAGAATTTGTATCAAAATTTAGTTCCCGGAATGATAACATATTTATTGACATTATTAATAATTCTTGAGTGCGCATTTGGGTATAATAAGTATCAATAAATTATTTGGAGCGCATTCTCATATGCCTTAAAGTTAAACCTATTAATCACGAGACCTCTATATATAAAGCTCCTCCGCAAGGGATGGATCACAGAAATATCTCTCAATACACTCCTCTTGATTCCTTAGTCTGATTGAATTCACCTTCGGTTGAACCTTTAAAGAAAATAAGATAATAATTATATTGTTTTATTTCATTCAATGACTATCTCTATTTTTTGCCAAAATTTTCGACAATTTTAATCCTTAATCTCTATAGCATTGCTCTTCTTAATTATATATGCACTATAATACAAGTGGTAAAACTAACCGCTAGTCACTGTGTTATGTAGCCGTCCTAGAGTGAGCTGCAAGAGTCACAATCTTCGAATATGTGAGGCTAACATGCAACGCTAAAAGTTGGAGTTCATTTATAGGCAGAGCCAAATTGAAGCTTTGATCCCAAAAATGTTATAAGCGGAGCCAAAGAGGTTTAATCCAAATACGTTATTTGTACACTTGTTTTTATACGGTCTAATTGTTGTTGGATAGTTACTTATTGCTTGGTAATAATTAAGTTACTATTTTGTGTGTGACTTATAAAATGTGTTAGTATGTTCGTATCTTATATTTGAAACGTTGTTTAGAAAAGTACCATATAATAAATTCTTAGCAAGCTACTGTTAGTACATCACAAATTATAAATTAATATTCTGGTATTATGCATACCAAAGTAATGTGAAATCATAAGCTAATATTTGTTCTCGCTGCCTTTATTCCATGACATGTAAGAAAGCAAAACATACAGATGCAAGCAAGCATATGACACAGTCTACAGCTTGCTAACCGCTTGAAGATTGCACCTTATTGCAAGCAAGCAAATAAGATTGGAGCTTTTTATCATTGGTTAACAATCCAGAAAAATGTTCTTCATGCCCGTGAACTTTTTAAGATAAAGAAGTAGAAATGTAAAGTAATCTATAAGACATCCAAATGATATATACATTCAGGGGCAGTGATGTAAAAAGTTCGAACATATAAAAGCTGTGAAGCTGTATGTTGGCCAAAACTATAACACCTCAATAATTTAAAATTTGAAAGAAAGTAGGGCCTATACGATAATAATTAAAAGAAAAAAGGAACTGTGTCGTGCTCAAGTTTTCCACAGCAAGACCCTATATCTTAATAGAAGGAATTTGAAGCTCTGCTCAATTCTGACTTACACATAATGACATTTTTCTTTTGACCAAAAAAAAAAAAAAAGACTCGTTATTAGGTGTACTTCAGTTTAGATTCACAAACGCGAGACAGTCCCTAATTTAGGCTTTTCATTTCGATCAAATGCGAATAGAATTGAGAAAACTTCTTGCATAAATAAAAATTTAATATTTTATATTCAAACACACCCATAACAAAATTAACAGGGCTTAAAAGTAAGTAAATATATCTTAAACAAAGTTAGTGGAGCCCAATTTTATTGTAAGTGTGCTTAAATTATGAGGTGTTAGATTTTTATCAAACAATTTCCAAAGAGTTGGCATCCCAATCAAGTAACTGAAGTCTAAGATGTATGCCTTAGCTTCAATTCTTCAAAATATGAAAGCTGTGGACGTAGAATTTTTGGACTATTTCACCAAATTAAGGCTATTAGTCGAGAAACTAATTAAAAATTTTTCTCAGATGCTCAGGGTTAATTAAGGCTTTGCCTCATACATTGAGGAATAAGGGTCACCAGAAAACAAAACAAATGAAACCCACATCTTGCAAAAATATTCTACGAACTACTAACTAAGTAAGCAGCAAAATAATTGTTCATATATATAGTTGTACTACTCAATAAATAGAAGTTATGCATATTCTCATCTATTAGAATTTAGAACCTGTTTGAGCTTAGTTGCATGGACCTCTCCAGCTAGAACTTTCTCACCGAACAATGAGACGGCCTCTTTGACAGACCGAAAGGGGGCCCTTGTATCTATCTCTGCCTTTTTGGCCACCATGACACCATTGTTTTCCTTGCTCATGTTGATATGTTATTGGTGTTCCTTTCGTTCTCAAGAGACAAACACAGAAAAAAAAAAAAAAGAAAACGATGACGATGATGATGGAAACAAACAAACGAGGATGCCCTTTTTATTTTAGCTAGTGAAAGTGAGTTAGGAAGGGAGAGAAAGAGCAATGAAATGAGGTTGGTTACAAAGTTAACAAGTGGAAGTTGGTGTTACTAGGAATGGACAGAGAGGTGGTGAGTGTTACAAAAATATCATGTGTAAGAGGGGAAGCTTCGTTACTTCGCGTCCACTTCACTAGAATTCTGTTATTGTTTGAGGGCGACGGCGGTGGGTGGATTCTATTGGATATATTGGTTTTTGCTGGAGGTCATCAGTGAGTGGCCCATGGTTTCTATGTATTAATCAAAACTGAAGAGGACTCCTCACCTATAGCCCTACTGGTCCATGTTAGTTTCACCACCGGGTCATCTAGGACTTCTTTAATGAGAAGAGAAATAGTATTTGGATATAACAAGTTAATGACATATTTAGTGAGAGAAAGAAATAAAATAGTGAATACTGAGAGAGAAGATATGAATTCTGCTATTTTTATATCTTATGTGTTCATATTATGGCAATTTTAACATATACAAATAACATGTCTCTGATGGAAAGTATTTGAAAAAAGGAGAAACTTTATGAATTTGTAGCCCTTCCTTTAATTATATTTATATATTTGAAGAAACATATTATTGTTGGATTGTAAAAATATATCCCTTCTTTATCCTCAATTAAGCATCTAAATCATCTTAAAATAAGTGTATTTCCTTAAAACGTTTATATTTAAGATATAGGGTTTTGGTTCATCTTAATTTTTTAAAACGCTTTTTTGTGTGTATATACAAATATAATATTGGATGGAAACAATACTTAGCCCTATATGATTAGACTTATGAGACCCAATTAGACAAAACCAAACTAAGTCAAGTAGGCTCAAAGGCAATTAAAGAAGCACCAGACAATTAGATTACCTATTAAATAGTTATAATGAGCCACCTATTCATAATTGGTTTGCCTAACTTAATGGTTAAAATTGACAATCAACAACCCTTATAAAGATTTCCTCTAGAGAGTTGTCTAGAATACAAGTTCTTTCTTACCTACCTCATACTTTCACAATTTCAAAAATCGATTAAATCTCGAACTTCGACTACCCAAGATCATAAATGCTAGAAGAAATATCAATTCTAATTTTATGAGAATTGAAATTATATCAAATCTTAAATTTTATAGTTTTATAAGCCAGGATGATTAGTTTGTTGACTTTCTTTATGCAGTGAAAGAACTTGTTATGCTTTTTTATTCATGCTTAGTTTTAAAAAGACAATGTCTTCATTCGTTTTTTGCCTGATTGTGTTATTGTTCAGTTTATGGAATCTCTGATTGGCTAGAAAAAAGAGTTGGCCGAGTGGAAGGGTCTTAAATAATATAAACTAAATTGAAACATGCTCTATCTAGCTTTGGTAAGGAGTTCTTTTAAGAGTTGTCGGTTGACAATTTTTAGACCATAAAGGTTAAGCAACTAATGACTGCACTCTTTCATGTCTACTTAATAGATCTTTATAAGAAGATTGTTCATATTTTATGAAAGTATTGGATCCTATTAGACCTAACTAGACTCGACTGATGAAACAGATTAGAAAACTATGTCAGCAATTACATCTCATTGTGACTCACGACAAATGTAGCGTATCAAGTTAATTAGATTATTATTATTAGTGTTTTTTGACCCCAATCAACATTCGGAAGTATACATATATAAGGGATAGTAGCTCTTTTGAAAATGGTATGCACATCTGCAAACGATCGATTAATGCAATTTGATGTTTTATTTGTTAGTTTCGGCTTTGCAAGGTGAAGATTCTGAAGTTGTGACGCCATGGGAAGAAAACCTTGTCGAAGCTCGGATTTCTTGGGACCTGGGGAAGGTGTTGGGGGTTTAAGGTTAGCAATGAAATGGCAATGATTGAAACTTTAGCCAAAGCACCAGAATGTCAAGATTTTGTCATGCTTAAAAGAAGGGGACGTCCCATAAAGAAAAAAAGGGATTCCAAAGAATGACAAGTTCTTGTTGTTGCTTCCTTTGTTTGAAGTAGAGATGGGTTGCGGTGCTTTTGGTAGGTTGTGTGGTCGTGGTGGTGTTGGTGCATTGTCTTGTTGATGCTCGGGGGTTTTGTCCTTTGATTGCTTGGTTGTTTTGTTGGTGCTTGGTGGTTTGGTCTTTGTCTTTGTGGCTAGTCTGGTTGGCCTTATTGGTGATGTGCTTTTCCACTACTTTTTTGGTTTTCTTCTATTTCTTTTTTTTTTGGTTAGCTGGCCCTTGGGTGTCTTGTGCGTTGTGTTTAGGTGTCGGGGGTTGTGATTTCAGTTCTAATTTCTTGTTTTGGTGTGGTTGTCTTTTTTTTCTCTTTGTCTATATGTCTGTTGCTCCTCTCCCAGTGGAGAGTAGGAGCGCTTTTGATTATTCAAAAAAAAATTTAATTAATACGTATAGTACTTAGAATAAAATTTTTTTATGTTATTGCTTAATTGATATATTATTTAATAAATTTAACACAAGAAATATTAATTGATTAATAATATGATACTAAAGTATTACTAGCTTTCCTTATTAATTAATTTTAAGAATAACTGCAGGTATTAGCTAAGGAAATACTGCAATTTTCATCGTTTAACTTCTTATGAGATGCTCTGTCAAACCGTTTATTTCCAACTGGCCTTTTTCATCAATTGGCAATTATACCACCATTGGACCCTCAGATTTAGCGTTGTCACTCTTTCATTCACAGGTTCTGAAGTTACAACTGTCTCAGGGGCCCACGAATGAGGGTCCTTTCGATGCTCTTGCTAATGGGTTGGTAATGAAAATTTGATTGCAGAGGTACCCTCATGGCATTCCATGTTTTCACCAGAATCAAACAAATCACATTTGCATGTATCAATTGAGTAAGTTCACATTTGCCTTATCAACCCCTAATTATAGTCATTCACTATCCTTCTTAAGTACTTCTTTCCTTTTTGGCTAACCACCGTAATTTGTTTCAATAAGGATGTGATATTCTCTCCATATTCAACAACTTCTACAAGAATTTGAAGATAAATATTTTCTATGACATTATCAGATATAAGTCGAATTTTTTTATCCGGTGATGACATGAAATAGGCTTTATTCACTGGAAACTTATAGTGAAGTAATTGCTTAATAATTTATTATATATATTAAAATAAGTTGCTAAATTATTGTTGAAATTGATTGAAATAAAATATTTTGAACAAAGTCTCACATCATCTAAAATTGCAAGGGAAGAGGGAGGGCAAGGTTATATATATGGACTTAACTCTTTTGTTTCAATTCGCACTAGTCGAAAATACTTTAAACTTGTATTTGACTTTTTTATTTCCTTTGTACTCTTGTCTTGGAGTATTGTGAGATGTAGATAAGATATTAGAGTATTGTGAGATGTAGATAAGATATTTGCTTTGGAGAGTGTAGGTATACTGGAGTCATGGGTGCTGAGAGAAAAATTTGTGTGTTGTAAAAATTTTTACATAGTATTATTCTCTGGTTATCTTTAGACAACGGCCATGATTTTTCTTTGATTTTGCAATTTTCTATATTAATTTTTGTGTTGTGATTGTGTTATTGGTATATTTTATTTCTCTATTTTAAGGAAGGTTCTCAAGGGAAAAAATGGTGTTTTTTTCCAACAAGTGGTAACAGAGCTTATGGTGGTTGCAGCATTATCTGATCTTTCACATCAGAAAAGAATTGTTCTTTGTTGGTTGAGAATTATCCTTGATTGTTGGAAAGAAGTGTGATACTATGAGAGTTTTGTTTCTAGGAAAGACTTGGTATTTAAACGTGTCCATTATGACTCACCTCTCTTTCTTAAGCATTTACTTGATGCATGGTTTACAATCAGGATTACACATGGTGCCGGCGTTGAAAGTGATAAGTTATTGTTAGCGGATCTACAATTGCACATGGACATTGGTTGGCGTTGATGCAAGGTATATGATGGGATTATGTCGATGGCTGAAAAAACTTTCGGAGAAAGCCAATATGGAAGTTGCATCATAAATTTTTCAGTATTATTTCGATATGTGCCAAGAAGAAATTATTGGAATTGTCTAATTCCAAGTGCCTACTCTTTATGATGGAGTATGATAGTTCTTTTGAATTATGATTGTCGGTGTAGACAATGAAAGCAGTAGATATATCCATTTCAATTAAGGTGGAGATTGTTGGAGTTAATTGAAATAAAATATCTTGAAAAAAGTCCCACATCGCATAGGATTGCAAGGGAAAAGGGAGGTCAATGCTATATGTATGGACCCAACTCCTTTGTTTCAATTCGTTCCAATTGAAAACACTTTAAGGTTGTATCTAACTTTCTTATTTCCTTTGTACTCTTATCTTTGAATGTTGTGAGATATAGATCATATATTTGCTTTAAAAAATATGGGTGTACTGGAGTTGTGGGGTGCTGAGAGAAAAGTCTATGTATTGTAAAATTTTTTATATAATGTTATTATCTGGTTGTCTTTAGACAATGACTGTAATTTTTTTTTTATTTTGGAGTTTTCTACGTTAATTCTTATATTGTGATTGTTTTATTGGTATATTTTATTTCTCTATTTTAACGAAAGTTCTTAAGGAAAAAATGACATTTTTCCCAACAATTATGTCGCTGAATGTATTAACACTCATTGATTCAAGTGTTTGGCGTTTAGCATTTGTTTTTTTTAATAAAATCTTAAATTTAACTCTTGTAAATTAAAGTTTAATATTAAAACTTTTTTATTTTTATAATAAATTAATCTAATTTGAATTAAACTAATTAAAATTTACTAACATATGACTGGTTATGGTGACAAAGAATTCTAACATTTTAACTAATGATTTTGGATTTGAGCCTTAAAAATGGAAAAATTAGTGCTATGAGAGATCATCTCTTTAATAAATCCTTCAGTTTCTCAAGTTAGGCATAGTTGATAGACTAAAGGTCAATTGAATATTAGTAGTCAAAGATAAAAAAAATTATTTAAAATTTGGTAAACATTAAGTATTAAAAATTTAGATGGGAATAAAAAAAGAACCTATGCCGAACGTCTGCTTGCTCACCGAGCAAATCAATGATATTTAAAATATTCAACATAGAAATGCCTTGTTTCTCATTTGTTTTTCCTTTTTCCTCGTTATTTTTTCAAACAGCATCGGGACAGCGGAGAAATTCGGAGATTAGTAAGATCCAAAAACTGTGAAAAAGATTGGGAAGGGAAGAATTGGGTACGGATTTGATTTTGACTCTTTGAAGGAATAGGACAAAGCGGAGATGTAGCGTCTAAATTGCAATCTCCGCCCCAAGACGAACCCAACGAAAATGTCTTGAAAAATTGCAGAAAATAGAACCACCGGTTGGTCAATTAACAACCTTAGGACTAAGGTCCTAAGCTGAGTGGTTGAGTTGTTGGCCTTTCTTAGTGCATTTCTTTTCTTCTTCTTTTTTTTTGACAATTATTTGTCTAATAATTAAAGATTAAATGAATAATAATATTAAATTCAATAACCTTAAATAAATAACGGTTAAATAAAATTAACGTATTGAAAAAAGTTTTCAAATTGCATTTTGAATAGGCTTAAACCCTACTCAATTTTAAAAGCTAGCGTAAGAAAATAAGATTGATTTAACTATGCTTAACCTATTAGAATCATCTCATGTTCTTTATTCAAATAAGAATATCATGTTATAAGAAAGAAAAACATAAATTTTACTATTATAGAATTTATTATATTAATTTATCAATTATATTTTTGTGTCTTTCTTTTTTTTCATAACATCACACTTTCATGTTAATGAAAATCATAATAAAATTCTAATCCATGTTCAACCGATTCATGAGTCAACAACAAATATATATTGTTGTGAGTAAATCCTATCCCTAAGCTTGATTGAAACATTTATCTCCCCGCCCTTTATTTTTTAAATTTAATTTTGATGATATAAAAATATTTTATATAAATATTTAATTATATATTATTATATTAATAAAAATAATTGACTCTTACGCTGTTATTTTAAAAGTTTTAAATATAATAATATATAATTAAATAAGAGTATAGACTCTTATATTCTTCGTCAAACTTAATCTTATATTATTTTTTGTTTTGTTTTTTCCAACAAAAAGGCATATTTAAAAATTCAATAATAAACAATGTCTAAAGTGACTTTAAGCCCAACCGTTCTGTGTGCGGACACAGACAGACAGACACAGCACATCATGAAGTCAAGAACGCAGAGGAGAGAACCTGAGAGAAACCAAAAAAAAAAAACAAAGCAAACACCAAACACTTAAAACACAGTGTTGTTCTTCTTCTGTTCCTTAAATCATATTAGCTAACAATTTTATTTTATTTATCTTTATCTGAAAAGAGAGAGATCAAAGAAAGCGTCGCCAGCAAAACATGTCGGTTGCTGCCACCACATACTCTTCCGTCGGATACTTCCTTCCGCGATCGCCGCCGCGGCGGAGGAGCACACCTCGGTTCACGACGACGATGTCCCTCCGATCCGACACCGTATCGGTTGCAACAACAACATGTAACATCTTGAGGAAGCTGAAGGAGGAATGTGCCACTCCCCTGCCTGTGCTTCAGCAAGTGGCGGATGCCATGTCAGCAGACATGCGAGCGGGTCTCGCCGCCGTCGACGGCGGACACGGCCTTCCCATGATACCCTCCTATGTTCACACTCTTCCCACTGGGTATTATTCTAATTAATCTACTTCACTTCAAGCTTGATTGATTAAAGTGATTCGATATTTATTGTTCGTAAATAATGTTTCGGATTTGAATATAGTAAATGAAATAAAAACTGTCACTGATAGAGCTTAGTCGACCCGGCTCAAGTGGATTAGTTGGAGTTAAATAAACTTTCTATGCTAATAGTTTATACTAAAAGAACAAAGTGATGCTTTCTATTTATAGTTCAACGCTTTAGGTTTGTCGATCATTCTTATTCATTTATTTTTAATTTTACTATGATTTTAATAATTAATATAACAGCTGAGATGATGAAAAACTTTTTTTTTTTTTGGGTTTTTTTGTAGAACAAAAAACAATTTTGTAGAGCAACTTTTTTCTTTTGGATGATTTAGGGGCGACTGAGAATTTCTCCGTATCACATTCCTCGGTGTTATTGATTTAAGAGTTTTACTGTTTTCTTCTGGTTGATTTGGAAAAAAATGAAAGGAATGAGAAAGGGTTGTTCTATGCTTTGGATCTTGGCGGGACGAACTTCCGTGTGCTGAGGGTACAGTTGGGTGGGAAGGATGAGCGAGTGATCGCCACTGAGTTCGAGCAAGTGTCCATACCTCAGGAGCTTATGTCTGCTACATGCGAGGTATTGTCTTTTTTCTTTCTTTTGTTTGTTAAATAAAATCCTTATGCTGTTTGGAAAGCCATAGAATTGAATTCATTCAAGAAATTGAATTCAATAGAATTGAATTCATTCAAGAAATTGAATTCAATTCCTTAGTTTGGAATCAACTAATGGCATGGAATTAAAATTTGAATAGAATTCAATTCTTTAAAAAAACCCAAAAGCGATTTGCAATTCTTAACCTAATAGATTTGATATTAAAAGGTGATATATCAAAAATACCCTTTAACTCTAATGATATTTCTCTTTCTCTCCTCAAATAGTGATATTAATGAAGGGTAAAATAGTCAAGATAAAGAATTCAATTCATTTTTATGTATATCCCAAACAATGTAAATGAATTCAATTTTATTATTTGCTGGTTTATTCCAAACATAAGAATTCAAATCATAACACAATTGAATTCAATTACTAATAGAATTGAATTGAATTCTATCCCATTTTATCATTCCAAAATTTTACTTTATAGTAGGTCAATCCAACTCGAATTGGATTAGATGAAATGTAGTATACTCTTAATATTAATAGTTGAGACAAAAAGATAAAAGATTCTGTATCTGGTTTATAGCATGTTTGGATTGGCTTAATTATCAGGGAACAAAATATGTTTTTGATAACTTTCTCATTATGGTTATTCAGGTTTTGTTTTTGATTTTTTAACATGCAGTAAGATAATTCAAACACACGTTATATTACTTATATAACTGAGATTGACATCTTTGGTGTACTTACCTGCTTTGCAGGAGCTTTTTGATTTCATTGCTTTAGGGCTAGCGAAGTTCACGGCAAAGGAGGATGGTAGATTTAATTTGTTGCCGGGAAGGAAGGGAGAAATTGGATTCACGTTTTCTTTTCCAGTGAAGCAGACATCTATTGACTCTGGCACACTAATCAAGTGGACCAAGGGTTTTGCAGTCTCTGGAGCAGTATGTATTTCTCTAGCTTCTGTGTATCATAATTGGTACTCACCATTTGTAATTTAGTGGTGCATTGCTCACTAGGGTTGTTTAATCCATGTAGCTGATCTTACTTAGTAAGATAAGCTCTAGCTGTTGTTGTATTATTTTCTAAATCAATCAATATGTGTCCCTAGTTAAAGGTTGTAAATCATTAATAGTAGGCTATGTTAATTGTACTACAAGGCTTAACATGATAATACAGCAGAAAATGTGCCTCCATTACTGATGTGATGCTATAACTGGATTCAATGCATGCTATTGTTAATTTTTACTTAAATGGTCCGAGGTTTGTGCAGTGCATTGGGCTTATTTGCACTTTTGTCATTAATCATTATCATTAACTAGAATTTTATATTTTGGTATAGTTAGAAAGTGGAAGAAATGTATTAACCCAATACTAGTATGATGGGGAACTTCAAAATCTTTACGCAGGCAGGAAGAGATGTGGTTGCTTGTCTGAATGAGGCTATGGAAAGGCAAGGACTAGATATGCGAGTTTCTGCACTGGTATGTTAATTTTAAAGTTATACTTTTGTACAAGTTTGAATCAATGCAATGGTAGTATGATTCAAGTAAATGCCTAATATATAGGTGAATGATGGTGTGGCGACATTAGCCGGAGCAGAATACTGGGACAATGATGTCTTGGTTGCTGTCATTTTGGGTACTGGAACCAATGCTTGCTATGTTGAGCAGATGAGTGCCATTCCTAAGTTACAAGGTCATGTCTCTTCTTCTGGGAAAATGGTTAGTTAAGAGTGGCATTCTCTTTTTCATTACTTCATCTTTTGAAATGCTATAGATGAATAATGAATTAACACATATTAATATGAGGAAAACATTCCTTCATTCAGATCATTAGTACTGAGTGGGGATCATTCTCCAAAGCTCTCCCTTTAACTGAGTTTGATAGAGAAATGGATGCTGCTAGCATCAATCCTTGTGAGCAGGTAAGTTTTGGTACCATGTTCATCATAATCTTCTTGTCCTGACAAATTAGCAAGCAGAACCAAAAGAGTCAATCTCTTCATATTACTCTGCAGATCTTTGAAAAGACAATCTCAGGAATGTATCTAGGGGAAATTGTGAGGCGAGTGCTACTGAAAATGGCTGCATCTGGTGGATTATTTGGAGAATCTGTCCCACAAAAACTATCAATGCCTTTCATACTCGGGTAGCTATCAACTCTCAGTTAAAATCTATGTCTCAATCATATATATTAATAGTCATGTTATGAATTCCATTGCTACATGAGAATTGGTAATATAACAATTATTCTGTGCATGCAGTTATTCTCTTTAACCTTGTCCTTTCTGATCATTATATCATGGATTGAACTCTTTTGAGATTTACTCAAGCTGAAATATGCTTCTACATAAATTTGATAGGACCCCAGATCTATGTGCCATGCAGCAGGACAATTCAGGCGATTTACAAGCCGTTGGGTCCCTCCTCTATGATAAAGCAGGGGTATAGCTCTTGCCCTAAATATACTATAGTGGTAAAGCCAACATATTCTGCTGAAGGGAATAGGATTCATTAACATAAAGTAACATTAAGCCATAATTCACAATAGTGAAACTGTTGACTTGATGTAATCCTTGTTCTATGATGAAAGAATGATGATATTTTCCCTCAAAAAAAAAAAAAAAAAAAGGGAACCCAAGAAAAAAAAATAATTAAACACTGCAGTTTTGGCGCAAGCACTATTGTTTTAATAAGTACAAATTGCTGAATTAATATTTGTCGGTATTAAACTCATTTTTTTTCAACAATTAGAATTTTGTTTTTAGAATGATGTGCCATTGCTTATATCCTTTGAATAGTTGAATAATCTTCACTCTTCTAACTTATTCAGTTGCCCTTCTTGAATCTTGGCAAATTCTGACCGTAATTCTAACAAATAATTTTGGTAATGTAACATTAATCTTTTGAAAAATGATGCAAAGTCATGACTTCACTATATGATGCAAGAAGATTGCTTTTTATTGTATGATTGATGCTTAAAATTTGTGTATGTTATTGTGAATCCATATGCCAAATGACTCTTATCATTATTTTCATTCCCTGTTTTCTTGCTACTCTCTCCAGGTTGAGTCCAACTTAAGTGCAAGGAAAACCGTACTAGAGGTCTGTGACACTATTGTAAAGCGAGGTGGCAGCTTAGGAGGTGCAGGAATTGTGGGGATCCTTCAAAAAATGGAAGAGGACTCCAAAGGTGTCATCTTTGGGAAGAGAACCGTGGTGGCCATAGATGGGGGCTTATACGAAAATTACCCTCAATACCGGGCATTTATGCAAGATTCGGTCAAAGAGCTGCTAGGAGCAGAAAAGTCAAACAATGTAGTAATAGAGCATTCAAAAGACGGGTCTGGCATAGGTGCTGCTCTATTGGCAGCTTCTAACTCCATGTACAAGCATGACTTTTAATTATTAGAACCGTTTGAATAAGCATTGAGTAAAGAACAAGAAATTGAAGAAACAATCCAATTATGAAGTTTTCCATTTTTTGGTGACATTGGAGATAAGCATCTAGTATGAGAAATGAAAAGATGACTTGGTGGAAAGTTGAAATTTGAATATACTTAAACATTATGATACAAGTTTGCTTAAACCACAAGTAAATTGATAAAGAATAGTTCTATCAAAAAATTTATTGCTTACGTCATGTGTATACAAATAGAGAGGTCGGAATTTTTAGATGAATAATATGTTCCTTGAAAAGAGTTTCATGTACAAAACAAAAACATTTAAGTTTTTGAGAGGGTGATCGCAACTTTTATGACGAACATGTACCACTGTTTGAATCAAGAGGAAATAAGATCATAGAAAATGCAATATTGTAAGCATTTGATAATTCAATATTATAAGCATAATTTTTTTTATAAAATTCTTTTCTTCTTTTTTTCAAAATCAAATAAAAAATTTCTATTTTTTTCTCTCTTTTTTTAACCAAACAATATGAAATAATCTTTTTTCATTTTTCCTTGCCATCCAAACAAAAAAATAATGCAAGAACAAAAATCTTGCTTTTTTTCATTAAAATATTCTTTCGAATCATAATTTTCAAAGCCCTAAGCAAGAACCACTCACTCGGATTTGGAACATAACATTGAAAAAAAAAAAAAACTATATTACATTCGATAAGAAAGCAGATGGTAATAATGATTTTAATATCAATGAATACTGCATAGTATTGAAAATTTGAAGTCTCTTAATTTTTTGAGGGAAATTAAACTGCTTAAACTTATTTCAAGATTTTTAAAAATTAAAGACAATAGAATAGAAAGCTACTTGCTGATGCACCAACAAAAAAAAAAAAAGAAAGAAAGCTATTTGCTGATTTTATCTGATAGCCTGTTGGGATTGTTCAATCTTCAAAGTAAATAATAATAATAATAATAATAGGTACTTATACTTGTCATGGAAATTGGCTCAACCAATTGATTTTTCTATTGATATATTGTCATAATTTGCGTTTAAATTTTTTAGCACCCCCTAATCTTAAAGTTTTAAATTGAAGACAGTCATTTTCTTGACTTAAATTTTTATTTATAAATATATATATATATATATATATATATATATATATATATATTTTAAAAAAAATTTGAAGTCAATAAGGGACAACGCCGTGGCTTTGTCTCGTCATTGCGCGGGAGCTGCACTTCATTAATTTAGCCCCAAAAAAAATTTAAAAATAAAAAATAAAAAATAAAAAATAATAATAAAAAAAGAGCTGGAAAGTAAAGTCGTTCATCTCTCATCCCTGGCAGTTGCATATCGCAGATTGCAGGTGCGGGGCAGCTTGGAACATTCACCTCATTCCTTCCCCAATCCCCCTTAATTCCATATCCATTTCAATATATCGTTGGAAATGGTGATCGTTCATCCCTTTTCATGATCTCTTTGATTATATTCTAATTTTCTAAATTATGAATTTTGATTTTGTTTTATGACTTTTATTTTTGGGCGTTATGGAACAATGGGCAGATCCGATTCATTCTGTTGCAGAACAGGCAGGGGAAGACCCGTTTAGCCAAATACTACGTTCCTCTCGAGGATTCCGAGAAGCACAAGGTCGAATACGAGGTTCGTTCGTATTTCAACCTTAAACCTTGCCTTCTATTCTCTTCTCCCATTCATTCTACTTCTACATACATAACCCTAATTAATTATTTCTCTTCAATTCCTCATTTTTTTATATTTGCAGGTTCATCGCCTCGTCGTAAATCGAGACCCCAAATATACAAACTTCGTTGAGGTGGTTGTTTAATTATTTTTAATTTTTCCAAAACTTTGTTTTTTTCAATTATTGGATTGTTTTGTGTGGCGGTTTTTTGATATGTTTGACGCTAGTTCTTTCTAGCTTGCTAGGCTCTTTGATTAGTGTTGTGACTATTTGATTGTAATATTTCTTGCAGTTTAGAACCCATAAGGTAATATATAGGCGATATGCTGGGTTGTTCTTCTCGCTGTGTGTTGATATCACTGATAACGAGCTGGCTTATTTAGAGTGTATCCATTTGTTTGTGGAGATACTGGATCACTTCTTCAGCAATGTGTGTGAACTTGACTTGGTTTTTAACTTCCACAAGGTTGGTTATTGATCACATCTTTCATACACATTCATGCTTTAGTTGGATTAACTGTATTTTTCCAAGAAGACGTGAATGTGTCTGATTATTAACATTGGCTCTTTTCCCTCTTTGCCTCCATGCCTATGATATGATCCGTTCCAACAGTGATGCATAATCCCTAGCTATGCTTTTTCAATAAAATAACTGTGTGTTTGTTGTTGAAGTACTTTTTTTAATCTGCTCAAGCTTTTAGTTTGGGTGGTACTCTAGATTTTGGTTTCTGCTGCATTTACTCCTGAGCTTATATTAGAATATTGGCTAACCATTGCCTGCACCGATCAACATGCTACATCATTTATTTTGCTGGAAAGTTCAAAGGTTATTTCATCCCTGGCACTTTTCTATATGACCTATGAGTTATTTGTTTTTGTAATTGACCATGCCTCGTAGGTAACTTCATCTACTGTTTTACATCAACGTCCACCAGTGTTTATGTCTATAACATAAGTTTTGCCTCACTCTTTATATGTTTTGTACTTTTGTTTTCTTTCCAAATAAACTTCATGGTGAGGGTTTGGATTAGAATTGTTGTTGATCACAACGTTAATTGTGTTGTTCCTTAAAATTTATCTTTTGTTATTTCTTTACTGAGGTAGTTTACCAATCTGTCTTGAAGGTCTATCTTATACTTGATGAATTCATTCTAGCGGGTGAACTGCAAGAAACTAGCAAGAAGGTATGCATTCTTTTGGTGTTACTATGATCTTGACATGTGGCTGCTACCGTCTGTTTCCATTTCTTGCTTTTTTACCCCTCTGTAGTAGCATAAGGTTTGAGATGTAAAGTTAGCTACTCTATCATTCCAGGCCTAGTTGCCTGCTTTCGTAGCTTCTTCTAGTATATTTTTCTGCTTATGACAATTGTGGCCTTGGTCAATTTCTATGACATAGACAACCTTGATTCCATTACAAACCTATTTTTGTGCGCTTTGCAGGCTATCATTGAGAGGATGGGGGAACTGGAAAAACTAGAGTGAAACATTACATTCGCAGTTTGGAGAAGCTGATGATTTGCTCTTGTATCTCGCATAATTCTTGTAATTCAATTGTGATACAGAATTTTGAAAATCTTTTCCCTTGAGTCATGCATTCAGTACTTTCTACCTAGGCTTCTTTGGCTTGTGTTTATATAAAGAAGTTGTTTCACAAAGATCAGGTTCTTTAGTAACCTCTCATTGTCTGTATCTGTGTGTCTGCTTTGCTATTCGTGGTAGTTAGCAACACTTCAAGGAAATAATAACTGAAGAATTATAATATAAGCAACTCAAAATGATTAATTTGGTTGGTACAAAAGAACTCCCAGGTAACAAATGTTGTATTCTTTAAACTTTTTATTTACAGTTAGACCCAAGGTCTCCTGGCAAATGAGAAGATTTAGCATGATCCTTTCAGTTCTTGCTACGATTTTGTATTAAGTTATCATTGGTTAAATCCACTAGAGCTCACAAGTTCTTTTGCTGTGAATCACGTTTTTCACATGCAACCACCGTGACATGTGTAGTACAAAAACTTGGGCATGTAGTAATAAAATTATGAATGGTATTTTAGATAGGCTCATCACATGGCAGTTGCAGCTATGTTGTACCACTACTTGGGATCCTGCCTCTAATTTCTTCACATGCAGAAGGGAGATGAAGGTCTAGCCCATTTTTCCTGAATGGAAGTAATGAGCTGCTGCTGTTGCCCAGATATTGAAGTAATCTTGGATCGAAGTGCTTCTAGTGATGCAGTGGAACGGGGAAGGATGGCTTGTGCACATTGACTCGCTGCATAGTCATGCCTTCCATTTTGCCAATTAGGATATTGGGTCCTCATAGTATTGCAATTTGCAGCAGACCTAGCTTGAGCTGCTAATTGCACTGCCCAAAAGCTTTGGTGCTGTTGTTTAGTTGAGACTGTTGATGAACTATAATGAGTTCCACATAAGCGGCTACCATAATATTGAGGTTGCTGCAGCTGAACCTGCAGTCAATTAAACCATTATGGAACAATAATTAGTATGAAAATAAGACCAAGGGTGGTATACTTGTGAGGCTATAAATTGTATGCTTTTCTTTTTTGGTTGTTGGGAGTAGTTTATTCAATAGCAATAAACTTTAGCCACCTCATTTTGTAAAGCGTTGAAAATCAGTTACATTAAGCTATCTTTTCAAAGTTTGGCCCCAGATTTCGGGGTCCATTTTATTTTCATTGACTGTGCTGTTGCAATAAAGAAAGATTAATTACCTGTGGTCCTGGGACAAAAAGTTGATCAAGGTAAGAAGCGGATGCATATTGACTATTGGGTGTAGGAATTGACATGAGCCCATGCTGCTGTGGTAGTGACTGAAAATAAGGCACTTGCAATTTTGACAATGCTTCCAACCTAGTTCCAATCTTATCATAACTCTTGTCGACCTTTAAACCATTACTTCCAGATGACAATGACAAGAAGTTGAAACTCTGCATAATAATGACAGTCATTTAGCATAAGCAAGAGGGGTGCAAGGGAAAGGAACTTCACCAAAGTTAACCTGAAGCTTACTTGCTTTTGAGGGCCGTACACCCCACGTGTTGTTGAAGCAGCCTGTGATATGTCACGGTAATGGCATTGCTGCTGAAGAATACCATTCTTACTTTCATGAAGGTTCCTCACAGTTGCAAATTGACTTGTTCCAGGTGCAGAAGTAACTCCATTTCTCATTCCATTCAAGTTGTGTACTTCCAAAAGTCCTCCACGCTTTGATCCTTCATGTGCTCTCATTTGATGGCATTCATGAAGCTCAGGATCTTCAATAACCCTTCTCTTTGGCACCTCTAAACTGCGGATGATATGACTGATGTGAACATGAGCTGCACACCTCTTCCATGATATTTTATGAGTTACAACTTCAGAAGTCTGCATTGTTAGTTATTTGCAACAACAAATAGGTGTTTGAGTGGAGTGCATCATTAAGAAATTTTGATACAATAGATGTAAGTCATGCAAAACAACAATAGTCATATAAATTTGTTAGTCCTTACCTTTCCACTAGACGAACAACTTTCCATCAAATCCTGTTTGGAGGCACATATAGCAGCTTCCAGCCAATTTGGAGCTTTGTTAGCAGATGCCACTGGACACAAGCTTGGCCACAATGCAAGACCTTTCGACAAAAGAACCAAAAGATGTCCAACTATCAGTCAAATTGATATAAAATACTTTGATCACTAAAATAAGAATTCACCACTGCTAAAAAGGACATTTTGATCTTTGAGGAAGCATACCATTTTCTTTTTGGTCCTTCAACATATGGTGCTCTTGCTTACAATCAACCTCTTTTGCCTGAAATGCATGCCAATTAACACCAATAATATTAGTCCTAGCTCACAACATAAGAAGTATTGTACAGCCATAGAAACTGTAAAACTTGAAAGGCCTACCTTCTCAAATTCCAAATCCGGTTTCCTCTCGATATGTGAAATCTGTGATTGTTTGGATATATTTAATCTGCGATATGATGAGAAAACATGTAAATATTTACAAACAACTTGATAAGGATACAGATTTAAGAATGCAACTAAAAAACTACCCACCCCATTGCTAGGCATAATTCAGTGCCATGTGATGATGAACCTTTGTTGCTATTGTCACTCCCAAACTTCATAGGCATGCTCTGAATAGCTATCATTGAAGTAGTGCTATGAGATGCCATCAAGAACTCTGTCCTCTCGGGCCAATCAAGCTGTTCTTGACCAATAGTTTTATGTTCAGAACTGATTTTTGTAGCTTCTCTAGGTGATCTTTCAGGACAAGGGCTTACTTGCTGAGCAGTTCCTGAGGCTACAATATATGACAAAAGAAAAAAATTGAAGATACATGAATTATAGCTATAACACGTGTTGTGGGGGGAGAGAATAGTCATTCTATAACAGATAAGGGTGAGAATAACCTTCAAAAGCAGCATTAGCATTCGCCTTTATGTCATCCAAAACTGAGGAGTTCTCTGGCAAAGATTCTTTATCTAGGTCCTTACTCTCATTCATGCCATTGTCAGGGAACATTCCAGCCAAGGCATAGAGAGTCTCTGCAACCTCTTCCTCATCTTTTGTGATGGGCCCTGCTACACCTTCTCTTTGGGACCAGTCTTGGCTAGTTTCCTGTTTCTACGAAAAGGCAAAATTCCAAGCAAAAGGGTGAGATAGAAATGCTTAGAAAAACTAAGCAAAAGGTCAAGTTTTGAAACTGGCGGCTACTGCACCCCACGGGTCTTTACTTACAGCACTCACTTTGGATTTCTTTATGCCATCCTTTTTGGGAGATTCTATTCCATTGATCTTATGGTTCACCTTTTCTGAATCAAGTAACATGGATTCACGACTTCGCTTCTTCATGGCTGGAATTCTCAAAGAGAAAAGGCATTCAAACTATATTTTAGCTAAAGAATAAAAAAAAAAACAACCTTTTCCCTTCACCCACAAGAATGAATACATAAGAAGACTTACCTTACAATCATTCATACACTACCGAATAAACAATAGACATAGAACAAAGAAAAAGGACCGAATCTGAAGTCCACCAATTATCATAAAGAAAAAGCAAAAAGCTTCGGGGATTGCTTCAACTCTAATCCAAAATTTACCAACAAAGAATAGTATTTTCCAGAAGGGAAAAAAAAAAAAAAAAGGTGCAGGTAATCCAATTGAAGATAAACAATTATGAAAGCTTTCATTTTGATTTTTGAAAATCACACACTTACCTGAACGTAGCTTCCTTGGGACAGTGGCATGATGAACACCATTGCAGCCATTCAAAAACTGCCAAACAAATCATTTCACCAAACCCCAAAAAAACAAAAACACAAAAATCATAACCATGATTCATGCATAGCCATGGCCAATAGTCTATGAACTAAAAATCAAAAGGGTATCGTAATAATAACATAATAACATACATTTTTGGGAACCTTAAATCTCTTGCTGGTGGCAATGACACTAGAAGAAGAAGACTTATGTGCTTCTTCTTTTTCTGAAACATGGCAACCCATTTGGCAGCTTGATAATGCTCTCCCAACAGCACTCAAGCTCCTCACTTTTTCTTTCTTAGATTTCTCCGAGAATTTCAGGTCCGCACGAATAGCAGCAGTGAAAACTGTCACTCACAATCAAAGTAAAAACAGATATTTATTCACAGTTTCACACCAACAAAGAAAAGAGAGGCTTGTGAAGGAAAAAGAAAAGAAAAGAAAAAATATGAAGATAATAAGGGAATGAAGAAGAGAGAAACTGAGAAGCATTATCTGCAAAAACTCTTTGTTATATGACAGATATTAAAAAGGTAACAAGGAAACAAACACAGATAAAGACAAGTCCAAAAATGGGTTTTGTTTCTATGTGCAGAAAAAAACCAGGATCAGTTGCAAAATTCTACTACCACCGAAGAGTTTGTGTCCTCCAGATTGCTTATTCATGTGTGGTCTCTTGTTGGGGTTTGGGAACCTGATAGCTCCACGCCTCAAGTTTCGAGCTTTGTCCATTTCCGGATTTCTAGAATGATAGATAGATAGCAATACCAACACCCACCCCAGATGAAAAAAAGAGATTTTTTTTTTTCTCACCACTTTTTTCTCATCGTTATTCTTGTGCATTCAATGAAGATAAGTTTAAATAGCCAACACTTTTAGGTGTGTGTTATTGCATGAGTCAAAAAGAGTGAAAAGTACTACAAAGAGTGTGAAAAACTTTGTGAAGGAAGAACAACAAGTGAGTAGGTGAATGAATGTGGTTGAATGAATCTATATGTATTGGTCTTGTTGTGTTGTGTTGATCTTCTTCTGAAAAACCAGCGTGAGAGAGAGAGTTAAAGAGAGACAAAAAGCAAGATTACCCCAATATGAGAATGAGAGTGTTTTGTACTTTGTTATGTGTGTCTGTGAGTGTAGTTTTTTTTGTGTGTAGAAAACAAGCGAGGAAAAAGTGAGTGAGTCGTGCCTCGTGTTCAGAGAATCAGGTTCTTTGTTGAAATAAAGTAAGAGATGAAGCCAAAAAGAGGAGAGTGGGTAAGGGGGTGGGGGAAAAATCTAACTCACAAGAAAGGAAAGGGTAAGGGAAGGAAAGAGAGCCTCTGAAATACCCCGTGAGAATTTTGGTATGAGTATTTATTGTCAAGTAAGATAGAAAAATGGGGGCATTGAAATTCAAGCACTACTTTGATGCATAGAATTCAGATGAGAGAGATAATTTTTTTCATGTGGAAATTATACATGAGTTTTGTTACAGTTTTAACTAACCTCATTAATAAAGAAGAAGGACATTTGGCTATATATTTTTCAAATGGAATATATTCTAAAAATATATATATTATGGTTCCTTACTTCCATTGAATACAAATATCTAAATTTAATATTTTTAGATATTTTGTTTTTTGCCTGTCGTTGATACTAAGTAACAGTAAAAAATTTGAATCTACTTGTCATGATATTATGAGTATAGATATCTTGGGTACATATTAGGATCCTCTTCCATTAGTTATGAGTTTAAGACCGAAAAAAAAAATATTATATATACATATTTTGTATAGAACATCGTACTGATTCATATTTCATCCATTATTGGATGAGAGATAAACTTTATTTGGATTGGGTTCACACCCCATCCAATGATAAATAGGATATAAGTCAGTATGATGTCCCACATAAAAGATATACACATAATATAACTCGAAAAAAAAAAAAAAGATATTAAAGGATTATTTAAAAGGAAAAAACTGTTTTTCTTTGTTAATCCTTGCATGAAAGAAAAGAACTAATGTGCCAAAATTGAGGGAAGAGTTGAGAAAAGAGCAAAGAGAAATGGAAGACACAAAATGCGTTTTTATATTTTGAAGTGTTAAAGAAGCTGTGACTATGTTAAAGATTATTCTCAGAAAATGGTTACAACGTAAGGAAGCTTTGGGTTGGTCTGTTGTCTTGCTGAAGTGGACGCTCAGGTCTAATTTGTATGCATCTGGCATAGCGCTTTGCAGCCCATTTGGATTAAGATGGCAACCAATATGTTAGTGTGATGTATATCAAATGTATACTCATACATTTGACAAAATTTTTTAACCTTTGTTAAAAGATTTTTTTTTTTTTTTATTTATTCAAAGACATGTTGGCATTCAAGAGTAGCTGAACCAATCACCCACAAATCGCTAGCTGATAATCAATGCCTTTGTTTAAATTTTATGAAAAAGTTATTATTCTCTTTTGAAAAGAAATTTTCACGACATTTGATTTTTAAACTAGTATCAATGGTTCTTAGTAACAATACTACTCACAGGTTGCGTCAAGACTCACCTCAGTTTAAATATTTTAAACACCAAAAAAAAAAAAAAAGCCTAGTATCAAAGGATCTCCTTCTTCCTTTGAGGCCGATGGATCATCATCCAAAGTAAACACATCACAATACACAAGGAGAATTTTTTTTTATCTTGCTTATGTTCCCAGTGAATCGGAAAAGGTTCGGCTGACAGATTTTTACGATCTACATGTATAAAAGAATATAGACTTTTGTGAACATGTCCTTTGTAGTTCATTAAACAAGCTTTTATAGACAATATTATCATAAATGAATAAGCAATTAGTTACATTAAGCAACAATATGATCATTACCATTAGGTTGGCGGCTCAGCCATAATGCTATATTAAACTAGGCAGTGTAGAAGATAAAAGGTTTAGAAGGTAATATTGCCTAGTTTGATTGTATTCTTTGAAGGAATATCCTGAATTATAAAAAGTATAAACTATTTTTTTTGTTAAATAAATAAAAATATTTGAGTACTTTTACTCTTGGTTTTTAAAAGTTAGGGGATATTCTTGGAAGCTCTCATGGGTATTTTTTCGAAGTTCGCTTGTACTATCTAAAATTTAAAAAATAAATATAATCTTATTATATTTAATGACATTAAAAATTAAAATTATTCTCTTTATTATTTATATTATAATTATTTTAGATTTTAAAAATAACTTTATCAAATACTACTTTTGTAATTTCTATTTATTAAAAATAAATTTTATATTATTTTATCAAATAATAATATTGTATCTTTTTGAGAATAACTTTTAGAGAATTTAAAATACTCATCAACTCTAAAAGAATTACAATAATATCAAACTAAGCCTAAGTATTGGATAAGACCCGCTTTAAATATTTTAAATTATTATTCTCAATAATATTTTGAAAAATTCAAATCTAATTTAATAGTATTTTGTTTAATCCTACGGCTACATTATTATATGCAATGTTATGTTAGCCATACATGGCTGTTATAATTTTAATTGTTGGACTAATATAATGTCCTAAAGAGTATGGCAAGTGCTATGGTGCACGAGCAAGTATGGTGCACCATACGTCAGGCATATCTAATGGGTTAGATGTAGAGGTATATCAATACAGCAAGTACTTGTAATGCACGATATAATTTCTCATACTTTGTCATCCCCTCAACTCACACCATCTTCGACCCCAACTGCACCTTTCTCCTGCAGTTATGGCACTTCACCACATCAATTACTATCATTTAGACCATTAATCTTAAATCAAGCCAAATTTTATCAATTACCTACAAGCAAATCAAGATTTTTTTTTTTTTTTTTTTTGTGGATGATATCAAATCAAATTATTTTACACCCAATAACAATATGCAAAAAATATCCACAATCAACTAGCCACTAAACCCTCAAACCTCTCAATGCAAGAACGGCATCACACCACCATAGCCGCCTAAATTGCAACCACATCGACCTCCAAACTTGCTATCAACGCCATCATCGTCAAAATGTCAATCATTAACAACCATAGCCCATGACCTCCGCAATAACTGCTACCAATGCACTGCCCACCAAGCCACCCGTCACCCCCACGCACCACCATCATTTTTCCTTCCGTAACCTGCAACGATCGCAAATCCCCATCGTTCTCGTAATCACCGCGCGACCTTCCGCCTGCAGGCTGCGAGCTTGTAGCCGTGACACATCATGACCTATTGCAGTTGCAGCGGGTAGGGAAAAGGGTGTGGTGGAAATGCCATAACCGTCGGAAGTAGGTGAACTTGGGGCCGGAGATAGATCGAGTTGAAGGAAAGAGAAAGTATGAAAAACTTTACCGTGCATAACAAGTACTTGATGTATTGATACACACCTACATCCTGCCCGTTAAATTTATTTGGTGTGTGGTGCACCATAATTAACCTGGTGCACCATAGTTTTGGCCCCCTAAAGTATTAAAGAACTTCTCCTTCCAAAAGTAGCAAGTCTGCTTCACACAAAGTAACAAAGGAACAGAGAATGGAAAATGGGCAATTGGAGTGGATAGATGAGGGCGTGGGAGATGGCATATCTGCGTGCAGTGAAGCACGGAAAGCTTGTTATCCATTCACGCTCTCTTCATTTCGATCTCTGTTACTGTGAGACTTCCTGTCTCCCTATACCTGCAACCTCTGAGCTTATTTTCTGTGATGAGCGTACTCGCAACACTGCCAATTTGTATTCACTGGGATTCATATTAATCATTCATGATGATGTCAGCATGTGCAAGTACATAGGAGTTTTTTTTGGCCCCTCAATTACCACTATCAGTAATTCACCCAACTTCTATATGTAATTCTCTAGATTTTGATTAATCTAATTTTAAATGGATTGACCTATTATAAAATTAAAATTTTTGTATTTACAAGACTAGAATATAATTTTTTTTAAAAAAAATTGACAACCTTTAAACCAACTAAATATTAGCCATTGGAATCTTTTCAACAATTATAAGTTTTCTAAATTCTCTTATAATCTCATCTTGTACTAGCTAGCTATAGTCCTTATTAATTGAATTAATATCATCTGTTCAAAAACACATCAATTTTTTCTCGTTCTGGTCAATTTGCATTTCATGACCGTTAAGCATGCATGCTCCTCCTGTTTTATAACATTTGGCTGAATGAACACACATGCATATCACTTAAGATAACTCTAAACAATATTATTCTCTCTTAAGATTTGTTTTGATTGATATAAATATAAATTTGAAAAACAAAATCCTTCACCATATATAGCTTCTCTCCTTTTGTACTCCCGTTCATTTTTCACGGTTCATACCCTAATTTTATCAACGGGGTTGTACCTTTTTTTTAAAAATAACAATAGACAACGGGCTTGTACATTTTATCAAGCTTTAACGTACATTTCGTACTCTCTTATTTAAGACGGACTTTAGTTTGTGATTTCTAGTAGCAAAGGCTACACTTGTGCATACAAAATTGAGAGTGAAAAAAAGAAATAGATCATCACAATATGGTTATTAATTTTGTAATTATATTTTTAGTCAATCAATGGTTCATCACGTATTGAAAACAGAGTTTTATTTTTCATGACGTTACTCTTGAGAGCACAATTACTTCTCATTGAAATATTGTATGTAGCACATTATGCGATTGCTAATCAAGCATAGTCTCCATGCATAATATATCATCTCGGTCGGGTTTGGTTGGGATACTTTGGCATCTCAATTAGCCCAAGAAGCCCAGCCCAACGCCAATGTGCTAAAATTTGGGTGGTTTTAGTTGCACATTGGACGGTAAGCCCAGTTTTTCATGACTCAACTAGCTAGTATTCCTTTTCAACGGTTGGCTTTGTTAGTTTAGGTTATTTCTGACGGTAATGCCAGCAAATCAAGTAATTCTTGCTTAGAAAAAATAACAACAATAATAAAGTTTTGTTAGGTGAGGTCAGTATCGTACGTATCGTAAATGTTATTTATATATACTTTTTTAAATATTTCTTAATATGTTATCTATAATTTTTTTAGTCTTCATGTACCGTACGTTAACTATTGAATGGTATTTGTAGCACACTTGATGCCTAATCTAAGTAAGTTGAAACTTTATAAAAAGAATGTTAAAATTCCTGCCCTTTTACAATGCATCGAATATTAGGTCTAGTTGTCCAGCCCCACTTTTCGAAATGACCGTCATGCTCCCATTGAGTTGAGCGCAAGATATACCAAAAATTCAATAAGCATAAAAATTAACTTATTAAATAAATAAATAAACATATAGCACTTAAATTATTGTTAATTATGATTTAGCAAATTGGCAATAATATGGTTTGGGTGTGGGATGTGGGATGTGGGTTTAATTGGATTGGGGATTGAGTCTAGGTTTTGTTGGAGGTTGGGTGTATGAGTGGTAAATATGCCAACCAGGCATGTTTAGGCTCACGAGTCAAACAGACAAGACAATTCTATAATTAATATTAATGAGTCAAAAATATATTGCCCAGCCCATTTATGGTTGGCCATGAACCTATATAGGTTAGCTCGTTTATCTCTTTTTTTTTTGGTTAATTTTAAAAGTTATTGTACTTGTTTTGACATGTAAATGTTATTGGACTTTCTTTTTAAGACATGTAAAAGATGCTAAACTATTTTTTTATGTTCATTTAGGGTCTTTAGGTAATGAATTAAGTAAAAGTTGGCTATGTTAAGCTAATAAGATGGTGGCAATTTGTTATTTTAAATATAAATAAATAAACAGGTAAACAAGCTAGCCAATTTAACTTGTAGGTTAAACAAGTTGGGCTAAAAATAAATTGATTTAAACGGGTACAGATATTTCAAGTTATATTCACCTAATTTTAGTTGGTAAATGGGTCAGCCCAACAAATTTAGCTCATTTTGATGGCCCTAAAATTATAACATTTTGTTCTAAAATGGGAACCTATTTGCACATAAAAAAGAAACAAAAATAGCAATGACAACGGAGCCATAATCTTGTTGTCTCCAACACCAAGACAAATCATGGCTTCTGACTGATATAGTCCATGTATCTATTATCTCTCTATCTCTATGTATCACAATAATTATTTTTTAGCTTTCCTCTTTTATTCATTTAATTGAATTTTCAATGAACAATCTAACCTTTCTAATGTGATTTGAAGCCGCCGCCGCCCCCCAAAAAAAAAACTTTTAATGTGGGTGCAACATTCCTTCTCACAACCATGGTAGTCAAACCATTGCTCTAAATCATCAAAATGTATGGAAGTGCCTGATGTTGATGCACCGTACACATGGGATTTGCAAGTATATGCATTCCAGATAATAAAGCCATCAAAGGGGATGATCCAGAGGCTAGTGAGGAGGAGAGGGTGGAAGCCGCAGTGGCGCACCGTTGACAGGGAGGCAATCTACCCATGAAGCTAAGTGTATTTAAGAATATTAGGGGCAGGACAAAGCTATCGATAAAAAATTTTAATTAGTAAAGTATATTAATGAATGATATGCAAAAAAGGTTTGTCCACATGTCTATTTTAAGTGGTGGGACAGGCTCTGGGGCAAACGATTTTCAACTCTCCAAAATGGCAACTCTAGGATTTGAACCTCGATATTATAGATAAAATTTGCCTAAGTCGTAGTTCACTTTCACTACAACAAAATACTTTTGGGTAAAAATTCCTAATATCTTATATTTATTTCATGATTTTTTTTTTTAAAATTATATAAACACTAGATGGCAAAACATCGGTATATATGTTGTAAATTAAGATTTAGTAAATATCTTTATTGTTATTAATGTTTACTTATTATTAATTTTCTAAAATATTCACTTGTATATTATTTATATAACAATTGTATTAAGAAAATTTTAAATAGAATAATTTAATACATAAATTTAAATAATTATATTAAATAAGCTATTTTAAAGTAGTTGCAATATTTAGAGGCTATATAAAAATTAGAAAATGAGATTGCTAGTAAATTTTTTAAAAAGTTAAAATAAATATGAATTAAATTAACAATAATAAGTTTATATAAAATTATGATTAATAATAAAATTTAATGTTAAACCATTATATATTTTGATTAACAAAGAAAAGAAAAAAACATTTTAGAAAATTCAAATAATAACCACTAAAATAAGAGTCACAATAGACAGTTAGAAGTAGCAATTATGTAACTTTATTACAGAATTCAATTAATCGATGACAATCTCCAAATATAAAATTATAACTTAAACATAATATTTATATCTGGTACGGTGTTATAATGGGGGCAAAATACAAACAAGGTAAAAACAATGGTTTTTCCTCACTTTGTTGTATGAGTCAATTATAGTATGTCTAAAAAGAGTTCAAATAATAAAACTTTATAAAAATTTTGTTTTGATTGAATGATGATATGACTATTATCATTATGTTTTAGCATTAATAATAATAATAATTATTAATTCATAAGAAAATTTTAAATTCTAGTGTAAAGAATAATGAACAAAATGACGTGCAATGCAGCTGAAGCCCCATTAAAAATTTGATGCAAATGCACAAGAAAAAAAAATCGAATGATGAAAAAGAAATGAAAAAAAATGAAAAGAAAGAAAAGGTTCATTTAATATTTAGAAAGTGCAAGAAGAAAGAGAGTAAATTAAAAAGTAAAAAAAAAAAAAGGATAAAATAATGTATCAATGCATCAAGCAAGAGGAAAAACATGTGGTAACAAATTGGCACCAAGACACTTTTAATAGAAAATATGATCAATAAATAAGCTTGCTAAGTGGGAATTACAATAGATAAAAAAAAGTGACAATAGCTACTAGTCTAACTGAAGGTAGGCCAGTAATATATTAAAATATTTATTATTTATTATTAGAATAAATTAGTAATCATTTAATATTTTATATAATTATATTATAAAAATAAATTGAGTTTAGCTTAATTCTTTTTTTTTTTTATGAAAAATCTAGGTTGAGAGAAAGGTTCGCCTTAGTTTAACACCAAGGCATATCTTTAGATTCATCGCATGCTTAGAGAAATGCTTATAAATAATCTATTAGTAGAGAAATTCAAAAATTAAACCTAGTTATAGCACAAAATAAGGAAATGACCAATCAGATAAGCTAACATCCATTAATAATTGAGTTTAGTTTTGATGTGATGTAATTTTAAATTTTCTTATGAATTAATTATTATTGCTACGTTCAATTTTCAATAATATCATTGCTACATCAATTTTTTACACACTAGTTGGACATTTGGAAATAGGAGAATCACATATAAATAATTGAAAATTTATTATTAGTAATAGATTTAGATTTTCCAAAACAAAATTTATTACAAAGTGAAAAAATGAGATGTTATTCACTTTTATTATATCAATATATTGTATTGTATATATATGGATCATTCCAAATGATCAATGATAAATAATCTCTTGCCTTTTCAATTTATTAGAAAATAAGCTACATGTTGCAAAGATGAAGATGTTGCGATGAATAAGTAGTCATATTAGACATTATAGGATTAGGAATAAGTGCATTAGAGAAAGTTGAGATAACAGCTATTGTAGAGAATATGTTAGAATCTTGCTTTAGGTGATTTGGCCATATGTGTAGAAGAGATGTAGAGGCCCCAATAAGAAAAGTGGATCAGATGGAGGGTAAGACTATAACTAGAGATAGAAGAAAACCTAGAAAAACTATAAATAAAATAGTTAATACATGTTAATTATTTAAACGTAAAATATGACCTAAGATAGAGCATTATGGTGTCATTTGATCCATATAACTGATATCACCAAATAAAAAAAGACTTTATTGTTGTTATATTAGAAATGTCACCTTAAAGAATTTAAATCTATTATTATTTTATCATACTCATCACTTTTACTAAAACCTTACATAAAATATATGGTTATTTGCACGTCAATTCCTGTGTATCTAAAGTGATGACTATGGTAATCATGTATAGTTTAAAAAACTTTTTTCTTCAATATTGATATTATGGACATTACATGTAAATAGCAAAAATTTTACGTCAATAAATAAGAAAATGGGAGAACTATAGTTGATAACATTATCATTTACAACCTTAATCCATTCCTTTTTTTTTAATAACATTATCATTTATAGTCTTAATCCATTCAATTTTTCACTCATTAACGTGAAATTATCATTACTTACAAATGAAGTCCTCGATATTACCAGACACGCTAAATAAGTATATATAAATATCATTATTTAAATAGCAATTTTTACATGTTGCATATCATCAAACGCAACAGTTAATTGAAAACTGAATATATATCTTTTTATGGAATATATTATAAGAGTATAATTGGTTTGTATTATTTTACATTGTCAATCAATAAAAATACTGAAAAGTAAAAAATTATGGTGGATCCCTCATTATAATAGATGGTTATTTATATGAGTTGATATTTTTAACTATTTTTATTAGCAGACAGTGTAAAATTATTTTACACTATAAATATATTTAAATTAAATTTATATTATAATATCCATCCCCGTCAATTTTCTACCAAAAAGCATTCATTTTCTGGGCAAGGGGTATCCAAAATTCTCTCGTCCCGCAAACTAAAAAGAGAATAAAAGAAAATTCTCTATACAATTTTCTTCTATAAACCAACTTTTAAGAATTGAGTTAAGTTCAAATCTAATTTCAATTTTAATACAAGACGTAAACAGCATGTCTGTTTCTGCGTTCGTTTCTATAAACGCAGGTTGAAGTGCATTGAACGTAACAATTAATATGTTTGGGTGTTTTTATTTTTAGTGTATTTTAATGGGTTTTATATTTTGGACCCTGGTTGGAGTACGTTGAAGCAAGAATTTATAGCTTTCACGTTCATCTCTTCCGTCAAAACAAAGGTAATTTTTTAATTACCACTTTAACCTTTCATTAAATTATTAAAAATAAAATAAAATAATAATATAAAGCTTATATTCTTTTTAATAATTACATATTCAAAAATAATTTAAATTAATATCACCCAAACATTCATTCTATTGTGATCACTTCTAACATAAAAATCTTCAAATATAAATCACATTAACACTAACTCAATTTTAATTAAAATCAATTTTATAGAATTAAATTGATCCAAATTTCTGTTCATGAACTCTTATCCAAACACACACAATTAAAAAAAAAAAAAAACTTTGAAGACCATGTCTTTCTAGTATTTGTTGTTATTTGTGTGCTTTTATAATTGCTTCTCAAACGGCGGGGAAGTTTTACATGTGCCGATTTGATTAGCGTTCTGGCTAAACCAAAATCATTACAAAGCCAGTCAGTCACCCATCATGTTGCACCTTCTAAGAAACAAAAAGGAGGAAGAGAAAAGACAAAACAATCTTTGTTAAAAGGGTTGTACTAACGGTAGCCCAGAGGCCATTTTATTTGGGAAAAAAAATAGTGCATTAAATACTTTATTAACCACTCATCACAATGACAATTAATCTTAAAAGATGGAGAAAGCCACAAATTTACTTTATTAATTAACACGTAAGTTGGATACATAGATGAACCAAACCATTCATACATGAACGTATGTATAACAATTGAATAGATGTCTATATATATATAATTGAGTCTCCACTAATTTTGTTTACGATACATTCACTTAATTATGATATATTAGATTTGTATTCATGTAATAATTTTTTGAGGATAATCGATGAATATAGTAATTAAAGGCATTTGTGTCTGCCGCCGTGGGTGGTCATATTGGCATAGCAAGGACACTCATCATAGTGGCCGGAGGTACCCGACGGCACACAATTGCACCGCTCACAACACGTCCCACATGCTCTTTTACATAGTCGCGGCCTTGATGATTGTTGAAGTAATATAGAATTAGAATTAGAATTAGAAGATTAGCTTTATTGCAGTTGCAGACCGTTAAATTAGTTAGACAGTTTGTCAGTTGGTTAGTGTACAGCTGGCAAGTTAGTTAGAGCTAGCTAGTCGATTCTTTTCTCTGTATATAAACTCATGTAGAGCTCTTTTTCATCAATTCAACAATGTGAGCCAATTTTGCTCAATTCAGATTTAGTTAGGATTCTCTCTCTCTTCTCTCTCCTTTTTTTCTCTCTTTGTTACGATTGTTCATCTCTTCTCAGCTTCCATGGATTCTGTGAAACTTGACATGGTATCAGAGCGCAGGTTCATGTGAACCTTGAGCAATTGCGATTTGCATCTAGTTGAAGAAATCTCTTCACGATTCTTCTCTGATCTGGATCTGAAATCCTTTTTGAAGTTGAACAATTAGATCATGGCAAATGCTGATCGAATCCTCAATCCGTTTGCAGCACAAGCTTTGAATGCTGCAAATCCGATGGCAGATCCTACTAGCCCCTACTTCCTTCATCCTGGAGAGAGTCCAGGTTTGCTTCTAGTCTCTTCTGTTCTTACTGAATCAAACTACCATATTTGGAGTAGAGCTATGGTAGTTGCCTTAGATGCGAAAAATAAGTTAGGTTTCATCGATGGCACCTTGCCACAGCCTACCTTGAATGATCCATTGAGAACTGTTTGGGATCGAAATAACAAAGTAGTTTTAGCCTGGATAGTTCGAGCATTGTGCTCTGAGATAGCACAGAGTGTAATGTTCATAACGAGAGCATCGGATCTGTGGTTGGAATTGAAGCAGCGTTTTGCTCAAAACAACTACACACGAGTTGCAGATCTGCAGGAGGAACTGCATTCAATGAAGCAAGGAGACATGACAGTCACAAGTTTCTTTACTCACCTGAAAAGTTTGTGGGGAGAATTGGAGAATTACAGGCCTCTCTCCGTATGTGCATGTGGAGTGCAGTGTATATGCAAGTCCTATCGTGAACAAGATTGCATTATGAGATTTCTTAAAGGTCTCAATGAACAGTTCTCGGGTGTTAGATCTCAGATACTTCTTATGGATCCCTTGCCTGGTTTGAACCAGGTATATTCCCTTATCTTGCAGCAGGAGAGGCAATTTGCAAGTGAAGGAGGAGATGTTCCTCGAATTATGGCTGCTGGTAGTTATAATCAGAGTCTAAATGGAAATGGCAAGAAATTTGTGAAAGGCAAATTTGTTAAAGGACAACAGAATGGGGGCAAAGTGTGCAGTTTTTGCAACAAAACTGGTCACACTGTGGATACATGTTTCAAGAAGCATGGTTATCCACCTCACTTTAAGAAAGGACCTGCTATCAACAATATATCTTCTGATGAATGTGAAAATGAGGAGCTTCCAGATGAGGAGCCTCAACAAACCACCAATTTCTCCTTGACCAAGGATCAGTTTGAAGGTCTAATGGCTCTGCTGAAACAGTCTCAGTCTCAGCCTGCCTCAGCCTCTGCGCCACCCACAAATCATGAGAAACATTACTCAAACCACCTCACTACCAAATCACCATATCAGCCTTACACCTCAGGTATTGTGCTAGCCCTGAACCTAAAATCTAAACAGCACCTTTGGGTCTTAGATTCAGGTGCAACTGACCACATTTGCAATTCCTTAGCCTTGTTTATTACTTGTAAGTCCATACCTCCAATTTCCATTCGGTTACCAAATGGAAACTTAATCACGGCTACTGTTGCAGGGACTATATGTCTCTCTGACTCTTTAGTTCTGCATCATGTTCTATACCTGCCTTCTTTCTCTTTTAATTTGATTTCAGTAACTAAACTCACATCACAGTCACAATGCATCTTGAAGTTTACTGATAAGTTCTGTGATATTCAGGATCAAGTCAGTTTGAGGAAGATTGGATCAGCTGAGGTGGTGGATGGCCTCTATGTGATGCATAGTTCTGAATTCCCCCAGTTAACCCAGCCTGCTTCAGTCTGTGTGTGCACCTCGATAACTGATAAATGGCACTTTAGATTAGGACACCCTTCTCAAAATAAGATGACCTTACTGAAATCCGACTTCCCATATATTTCCTCACCAAAGTGTAATGGTAATTGTGGCATTTGCCCTTTGGCCAAACAGAGAAAACTTCCATACTCTTCAAGCAACACTAAATCTGAATGTATGTTTGAATTGCTGCATATGGATATATGGGGGCCACTCTCAGTTACCTCTGTGAATGGCCACAAATATTTTCTAACAATAGTTGACGATTTTTCCAGACATACTTGGCTTTTTCTCCTCAAAACAAAATCTGAAGTCTCGGGTCGCATTGTTTCCTTTGTGAACATGATTGAAAACCAATTTTCTTGCAAAATAAAATCAATCAGATCTGACCATGGAGCAGAATTTAACATGTTCAAATTTTTTGACTGCAAAGGTATTTTCCACCAACGTTCTTGTGTGGAAACACCACAACAAAATGGTATAGTGGAACGTAAACATCAACATATATTGAATGTGACTCGGGCTCTCATGTTCCAATCAAACTTACCTAAGCATTTTTGGAACTTTGCAGTTTCTCATGCGGTTTTCATTATCAACAGATTGCCTAGTAAGATGTTAGGTAACAGAACACCGTTTGAACTCTTGTACAACAAATCACCTGATTTGTCTATGCTAAAGATTTTTGGTTGTGAATGTTTTGCTTCCACTCTTTCCAACTCTCGCACCAAGTTGGATCCTCGAGCAAGAAGAGGCGTCTATCTTGGCCATAAACCTGGAATAAAAGGGTACATAGTTTTCGACTTTAAAACAAAAGAGTTTTTTGTATCAAGAAATGTCATTTTTCATGAAGGTTGTTTCCCTTTCCAACAACACACTGGTGCTACCGGTGACCCATTCATATATCCATCAGATTCCAACAATAATTCAGATTCCTTTTCTGCCATTCCACATTCATTTCCACTCTCCAATTCCCAAACTCAATTCCCACCACAGTCTGAGCTACAACCATCTTTCCACACTCAACTTGCTCCTGACACATGTCCTGAGCCAGTTTCTCCAATACATCCTGCTCTAGCAGAACCTGTACCCCTTAGACGATCCACTAGAACTCGAAAATTGCCATCTTTTCTGCAGGATTATCATCACAATCTGGCCACCGCCACAGCTGCTGATACTTCTTCTTCTGATGTCAGGTATCCCTTGTCACAGTATTTATCTTATCAATGCCTATCACCCTCCTATAAACACCTCATTCTTACCATCTCATCCAACCAAGAACCAAAATCTTATCGTGAGGCGGCTGGACTAGATTGTTGGCAGCAGGCCATGCAGGCTGAATTACTAGCCTTGAGTCAAACGGGAACTTGGGAATTTGTGGACCTCCCACCTGGAAAGCAAACTGTTGGGTGTAAATGGGTCTATAGGATCAAGTATAAGGCGGATGGAACTGTTGAGCGATACAAGGCGCGGTTAGTGGCGAAGGGATTTACTCAAACTGAAGGTATTGACTTCTTTGAGACTTTTTCCCCAGTGGCAAAGGTTGATACTGTCCGCTTACTCTTAGCCTTGGCATCCGTGAAGGGCTGGCATTTAGAGCAACTCGACGTGAACAACGCCTTCCTTCATGGTGACTTAAATGAGGAAGTATACATGGATCCTCCTCCTGGGGTCACTCCACCTCATCCAGGACAGGTTTGTCGCCTTCGGAAGTCTCTCTATGGCTTACGGCAGGCCAGTAGACAGTGGTATGAGAAGCTCTCTCATGTGCTTCTCTCCTCTGGTTATACGCAGTCACAAGCTGATCACTCTTTATTCACCAAAGTGATGAGTGCTGATTCTTTCACTGCTCTCCTTGTCTATGTCGACGACATGATTCTCACAGGGAATGATTTCGTTGAAATTACCCGTGTCAAATGCCAACTTGATGATCTGTTCAAAATCAAGGACTTGGGGCCCTTGAAATTCTTCCTTGGCTTCGAAATTGCGCGCTCCTCTCGCGGTATTTTTTTGTGCCAGCGGAAGTACATTTTGGAGTTGATTGAATCTGCTGGTCTTCTGGGGTGCAAGCCTGCGTCATCCCCTATGGCTCATACGGTGAAGTTATCCAAGGATGATGGGCGACCACTCCCTGATGCGAGTACTTATCGACGTCTTGTGGGTCAACTACTTTACCTGACTAACACTAGACCAGATATATCTTATGTCGTTTCCCATTTAAGCCAGTTTCTGTCAAAGCCCATGGAAAGTCATTACCAAGCAGCTTTACGAGTACTTCGTTATCTTAAAGGTTCACCCGGTCATGGACTGTTTTTTCCTGTGCACTCCAAGCTTCAACTGAAGGCGTTCAGCGACTCCGATTGGGCCGCTTGTCCGGAAACTCGTCGTTCGATCACAGGTTACTGTGTGTTCCTTGGGGAGTCCTTGATTTCTTGGAAATCAAAGAAGCAGCCTACGGTATCTCGATCCTCCTCTGAGGCAGAGTATCGTGCGCTTGCAGCCACTACTTGCGAAATTCAGTGGCTTACATACATTCTACGTGATCTGCACATTCCTTTTTCCACTCCAGCTTTGGTTTATTGTGATAATCGTTCAGCTCTGTATTTAGCCGCCAATCCTGTCTTCCACGAGCGTTCCAAACACATAGAGCTCGATTGTCATGTCGTACGTGAGAAGGTTAAGTCTGGCCTCATTCATCTCTTACCTATCCGATCTGCATTTCAGATTGCTGACATATGTACCAAGCCATTGCCTTCCAAGCAGTTTGCTACGTTGTTTTCCAAGCTCGGCATGTGTACCATACACTGCCCAGCTTGAGGGGGGCTGTTGAAGTAATATAGAATTAGAATTAGAATTAGAAGATTAGCTTTATTGCAATTGCAGACCGTTAAATTAGTCAGACAGTTTGTCAGTTGGTTAGTGTACAGCTGGCAAGTTAGTTAGAGCTAGCTAGTCGATTCTTTTCTCTGTATATAAACTCATGTAGAGCTCTTTTTCATCAATTCAACAATGTGAGCCAATTTTGCTCAATTCAGATTCAGTTAGGATTCTCTCTCTCTTCTCTCTCCTTTTTTTCTCTCTTTGTTACGATTGTTCATCTCTTCTCAGCTTCCATGGATTCTGTGAAACTTGACAATGATAACTGGCACCTCGCAGTGCAAGCAGCATCACAATCTACATTATAACAAGAGAAATGTTTGTTTTTTCTAATCATATAAAGTGTAGACATCATATCATATATTAATGTGAGATTATATAACAATCGAATATACTGGTATTGAGGTGAGATAAATATAATATATATTTAAGCGAGTGAGAATGTAATATTGTATAACAGTATGCAAATAACACTTCTTTTATCACAAACATATAAGCATTTATTAGCTCAATTAAGAATTCAAAATTAATAAAAGATATAGAATTCATTATTCAAGCTGAGAAATTCGTACCGATCGTTGTTGGGGCAGGGCTGGGATTCGGGTTCTCCACCATGGTGGTGATCAACTGATAAAGTGAAGCACATAACATTACCATTTTCAGGGTTGATCAGAAAATTATGAGTCTCGCAACAAATTATGAAAATTAGAATAGGATCGAGATTGGTACGCAATGAAAAATTATCATTATGATATAATATTGAAATGAATCAACAGAAAATGGCACGGTTACTTACCATTGTATCTGACTCAACGAGCTGCAGAATGACAAGAGAAAGAAGGATATTGGCAAACATAGTCTTGAAGATGGCCATGGCTTGGGGGTGGGAGCTCTTTTTTCCTTGTTCACTGGGATCAAAAAGGCTTAAGGACTCGTAGCAGTGAATAGAAGAATGCTGTTGTATTTACAGCCCGAGTCTTGTAAGAACTATATATAAAGACTAAAGAGGGTTAATTATAACCATTAGCTCCAAATTATAAGTAGGTTGGTGCGGCCATCTGGACAGAAATGTATTGCCATCATCTCCTATTAAGTAATAAAGAGCAAAATTAATTTGTACAATATCTATCTACGCCAGCGCATTTACTGGCTCCAAGCTGTAAGTTAATTAACATTTAGTTAAGATAAATAAAATAATGAACGTATTTGAATTCAAATATGATCATAAGTTGAGAAGTTAATGAGTGTTTTTTAGTTAAAATACTAGAGTTGTATCCACATCATAGTGATAAATATTGATATATCTCATCCTATTCTCCTGTGATCCAATCCAAATTCTCGTTACACTATCACCATTTTCTCCCATCTATACAAGAAAAAAAATGGTTTGTACCATTTATAAGCCTTTCTTTTGTGACATGTTCAATTTATTAATTTAATGTATAATGTCGAGAGATACTATGATCATCTACCACAGTATTTGACACCATGAGTGTGAGAGTATTCTTGATAACAGAATTCTGTGGATTGGAATTCTCCGGAATTTGGATTGCTTGTCGGGCATTCGTTCCTTTCCTTCAGCGCGTTGCCTTAATTAATTTGAGCAATATTTATCTTTAAAAAATTTTAGACATTAGAATAATATGACATTGTTATTAATTTTTGAATAAGTAACTCTAATTTAGTAACTCTAATTTGTATTAGATGGAGTCAATCAATTATAATGTTAAAGTTTTTTTAACATTAATTCTTTTATTTATACGATTTAAATTTGATATTTTATATAAAAAAATAAATATTAAATCATTTCAATCAACTAAATATCAGTGTTTCTTTTTAATTACTTAGCCGAGGTGAAACAAGTAAAATGAAAAAGTTTACAGTCCTTGATTTTAAAGGTAAGAAACATCTTTGGAAACAGCTGGTGATCTGACAGCAATATGAACAAATATCATCATTAATGGGAGCAGGTTAAGGTTGAAGTAACCATCATGAAATTCTAGTATGGGCCTAGTAATGTTGAGAACCACAACTTGCGCAGGAGTTGGTGCTTATCCCTAAGAGGTGTGTTATTTTAATATTTAAAAATAGATGTCTCATTAATATTATTTTATATTATTTTATTTTATTTTATATTTTAATTTTTTTTTCAATTTTTTCTAAAATTTTTGTGGAGTGTTTTTGACGGTATTGGACTTTACAATATCCAAAAAACATTTTTCTATCCCTAAACACTTGAGTTTCAAGAAACAAATATCTTAAAAGTGTGATTTGTGTTTGTGCAGAATGGTTAATATATCAGTTTGCGTTATTTAAAAGAAAGTATTGATGTCATTTTTTACACGCTAAGAGAGTTCGTAATTCTTTTGGTAAAATAAGCCAAGTGTAGGTGATCTTGGCAGCAGTGATGGAAAATTGAGAAATCCTTGCTGCTACTATGGCTGTTGTGTGCACATTAATAATTTAAGGTAAAATATTTTTACCCCAGTAAATTTGGTCAATAAACTCGTATTTTAACAATCAATTCATTAAAAATTGTGAAAATAATGTAAAGTAGTTAAGTGCAAATAAAATCTTAATAATGTATATTTAAATCTTAATCAATTGAAAAAAAGTAAACAATGTTTTATAAAAAATTATGTGTAACCAAGTATGAAGATGCTAGCAGAAGAAAAAAACACAGTAATGAGGCGGATTCTAAGATAGATCTTTTGTCTAGTCGGATTAAGCGAATCCAACAAAGAATAGGCTCACTCACAAACAACATATAAACGTGATCTAATATTATTAATGTCAAATAGCTGACACCTTGAGCTGGATAATTTAAAAAAAAAAAAAATTGGTATATAAGCTGGATGACTTCTAAGACGTAATTCTTATGGGCACAAACTGAAGTGGCAGAACGAAAAATCTGAAGTGCATAGAAGTTTTGGTTGGTGCATGCACGTGTGAGTGAGCAATAAACATTAGGACAAGGACCTCTGTTCTGTCGCGTATGAATTCAAAGTACACTATCCGAGTAAGAAAAAACTTATTGTTTTATATTCATTGTTTTAATTATAAATATTAAGAATATGAATAAAAAATTGAATAATAAATAATATATAATAATGATTTTGCTTGTTTTAAGAATGCTTTTTTAAAAAAATTGTTACCCTACTACAATATTTTTTATACATTAAAAATGAACAACATCAACAACTAATAAGGATTAAGTGCAATAATAAACAAATTGCAATACCAAAGTCAAAATCAAATATCTCTTAATCACAAAAGTACCTTAGATTTTAATCTCATTTTAATATTTGTAGATATGCCTTAAAGACTAAAAAAGAAAGGATGAACAACAAGAGTGAACACCATATTGGAAGAGACACAATGAGTGCTTAATTTAGTAGGTTGGGTATTGTGCTGGCTTAATCAAATATCTTGGATTCGAGCATTGAATATACTGCTGCATTAAAGTTTAGAAAAAAAAATTTGTTGCCCAAATGACCCTACTTAACTTGAGTAGGATTACTTTCAATAAATAGATACATGTGGTTTCAACAAAAAAAGGTATTAGAAGAAACATAAGACAATTAATAATGGTGAATAAGATCAAGATTTTATATATCTTTTTGCACTATCCATTTTTATATTTAATTTTTATATATAAACAATATTATTCTTTAAAATTTGATAAAAGTGTTGATTGAGAATTAATTATAGTCTACTTGACCCTTTGATTTTGCATGTAGACACTAACATACATGTTGTGTATTATAGCGGGAAAATCTACTTTTTTGTGCATTTAAAATTTAAAATTTTAATATTGAATCCATAGTAGTTGGCTTATAGAATAAAAATTATTTAAAAAAGTTCTAAAAGTACTGATATTTTGCCCTTTTATCATTCTTACACGGTAAGGTAAGGTTCGGTTCATTTGGATTCTAATTTACTTACCTTTTAGGGAGAACTATTAATTTAGTTTTAAAAAATCAAATATTGATAATTTAATCTCTAAAAATAATTTTTTTCCGTTATATCCTAATGATAAATAAGTTAATAAATTAGCCTCTAAAATATTAATACACTGATAAATTAACCCTAAAATAAATTTGTTAACAAATTAATTTTTAAAATATTTTTTATTAACACTAATAAAATCTATTAATAATAATAAACTTTAACATTAGAATACCACTTATTAATAAAATATCTTTTAAGAATTAAATTATTAATGTTTTAACTTTTCAAAGATCAAATTAGTGATCCTCCCTACGTTTTCAATTGGATATGGGACTTCACCATAGAAGTAAAATAGTACATATTTTAAATTATCAAACATTATGATAAACTCTTTATTATTGATAATACAAAAGATACCACCGTATACAACAAGGGTACATTAAATACAAGAAAGTGAAAGAAAGCAAAATGACTACCTCAAATTCACAATACAATTATTAATTTCGTAAATCTACTTCCAAACACACAATGATTCAACACGGATTGAAAACGCAGTTTATTTTCCCACGACGTTATTCTTCAGAGCTCCTCATAGACCAACATATATATATTCTGTAAAACATAGCGTCATGTACATGCATGGCTTGGTATATGTATCGAAGTCTTTTGTCTAAGGGCACTTGCGTCTGCCGCCATGGGTGGTCAAGCTGGCATAGCAAGGACACACTTCTTGGTTGCCAGCAGTGCCCGGTGGCACACAGTTGCAGCGCCTGCAGCAAGTTCCACAGGCTCTGTGGCAGAGATTTTGCCGAGATGCTAAACGGCACCTTGCAGCACATGCTCCATTACAATCTGAAATTAATTAATTAATTAAACATATCAACACATATATGCTTTACGTTCATATTTCAAATTAACCAAAGTAATGAAATAGAGCATGTTTGGTAATAATTTTTGTCTAAACTACTAGTATCAAAAGTATATAAACCTCAATTAAGTTGCGAGTCAAATTATCTCACTATGTGACAAAACTGTTATTATTTTTGTTTATAATACTCAAATTTAATACCTCACTTAAAAGAAAATATATAAGTGTGAAACCACTTAATCCGATCAAACATTGATAGAGAGTTTTAATCATCGTTGTTTTGAACTTAAAATAAGTTAATCCAAATTCCAATTACACACTTATTTATATACATGGAATTGTATGTCTAGTTTGATTTGATTTGTACCTATCTGCTGAAGAGAAGCCTGCGTTTGTTGGTGTGCCTGCAGTTCCCCAAAAGAATGTATACAAATTAGTTAATTAAGTAAAGGCATATAGTTAAAAGAAAGAAAGGCGCATGTGAATTGTGAACCATGGAGAAGAAGAAGAAAAAGAAGAAGCATGTATAGAACTTGTGCTTGGCATGGGGAGTAAAACACTAATTACTATATAATATTGAAATTGTGAATTAGAATCTTTGAATTACCGGCTGATCAGCATCAACAAGATGGAGGAGGAGAAGAGATGCAAGAAGGGAAACAACTAGAAGCTTAGAGAGAGCCATATGGCTATAGGGCTATAGCAAAAGGTGAACTCAAAGATGTGTTCTCTTAGTAGCTAAAGTTGAAAGCCAAATGCATGAATAAGAAACAAAGAAGAGCTCGTATTTATAGTTGATGAAAGCTCTATGAAGTTTATGAGTAAGATATTATTATATAAATTATGCGAATATGGGACATTGTGATGTGGTGCATACGCGGAAAAGACCTGAATCTGAAAGTTGGTGTTGGTGAATAGAGACTGATGAGGGAAATTTGGTGATGAAAACAGAGAAAGGGTATTGGAAGCCCCGAGAGCCAGAGGCAATCACAAAGTGCAACTGCCTGGTGGGAGAAGCATCCAGTTGGCTTTCAAGGATAAGCAAGGCATAAGGTTTTTCTGCCCTTTTTTTGTTACAATGGTAAAGGCATCACTCACAACCTACGTGTCTTACCTTGATTTGTCTCTTGAGTTGAACACACATAATTGCCTCACCCAAAGTGAGATATTAATTTTGAGTCACATCAAAGTTCAACACTTTATATAATGAAATCAATTTTTCTATAAATGTTTGATCTAAAAGATTTGTATATGATCTTTTAATTATACGTTGTTGTGTTATTTTTCAGATAATAATTATAAAAATTAAATAATTTTATTAGTATAGCAATACATAATTTGATAGCTATATTTATATTAATAATATATGAAAATTAAATTTGTATATACACTTATATACTTAATTTTATCTTGAAACACGTATACTTAGTATTTATCTACACTTATATTAGTGTATGATATCCATATAATATTTGAGTTTAATAAATATTTTTCACTTGCCTTCAGACTGCAATAGTGTGTCAATTGTGGATAACTTTCACTATATTTTTTTTACTTAAACTGTTGGCTATGAAACAAAAACTTATGCTGAAGTTGTTACTTTACGTGTGTGACAATTTGACCAACCTAAGCCATTGTTTGGCCTTACCTGGTGCAGCTGAGCATGCTATGCCATAGCTAGCTAAAGGCAGCGCCACCTACTACGATATTAGTATCATTGGCGTCATATATTCATGCATAGGTTCGGGGCCTACCCAAGGAGGGTCATACTACAGGTCAAAGAAAAAACTATGGTACAAATTGAAATTTAACACTTCATATTTTAATACACCTATAATAAAGTTAGTAGGACTAAAAATAAGTTTAATGTATTTTTGAACAAAATATGGAATTCGATTTTATTATAAATATATTTATATAGAAAGTGTTAGACTTATATTGATTGAAGAATCTCACTAGTCTAGGTTGCATTATTGGGGAGTGGGAGAAAGAGTGCATGAATCTAAGGGCTCCATATTTATCATGTACACGGAAAACTACAACTGCTGAGTTATTATTATAACGGCCCAAAAATATGCCAAGTGGCTTGCCGCCAAGTTTGGCTTTGGACGATGGGGATGCATGGCATTGGATGCAATAACTATGTGGAGTAGGAGGAGGTACTCTGAGAAGAAAGTAGGAAAATGATCGCTGAAGCCAACCTTGACAGCTGTATGCAGTTGCCAGCCCAGCTGTAATATGCCAATATGAAATTATCATGTATCTCACTCTCCTCCCAATTTGTCATATTACCTATCTATTCTATGGCTTGCCTTTTTGTTACGGTACAAATAATGAACAGGCATCCAGTTAAGATATAAAATAATTCATTTGTTGCCATCTAATAGTATAAATTTTTGAAAGGGATAACTTATAACAAAATAATATTCGAGTCATTATGAGAAATAGAGGTTTAGAATTCGACTCTTCTTGCCTTATTTTTTAAAATAAAATAAGTTAAATTTAATATAAAATAAGTGGATATATGTATTATTCATATTTTAAGTCCAAAAAATTCTTGCATGAAGAGACATATTAAGATATAAAGTCTAACATTTACTTCTATCTAATAAGTTTAGCTTTTGGGAGAAATGATGACGTAATCTCTTATTTTAGATATTATGATGTAGAATAACATTATAAGAATAATCACTAAAGCGAATAACTCAATTTTTTTTAAAAAAAAAGTACTAAAACAAATAAACGAGAAGAGTAATCGGGTACGTGTAATTTTATGTAATGTTTTTTAAAATGTGATTTTTTTTTTTTTTGGGTAGATAGTGATGACATATATAGTTGTCTTATTTTGATAAATTAAATTAAAAAGAAAAAACGAAGCTGAATATGAATATTCGTATGAAGCCAAAACAAGTCAAAGAGAACATAGCCATCCAATATATCATATGCAGGGCATTAATTTATTGAAAATGATTGCGTCTCTCAATCAGTCCCATATATATAATTTTATATTAGTAAGAATGATTGTATGTTTTTGCTGGAAAACCATTTGAATAAGTGAAAGGCTATTCGATCAGAGGAGAGAAAGCAAAGTTGTGCGTTGGAAAAGGTATTCCATTTCATAATTCCTAGTTCGTGGTGCGGGACAATTCAAAATAAATTAAATAATAAGCAAAAAATGTGAAAATAATGCAAAAGAAAAAGTAACGTCTGATGATAAAAGTACATAGTTTTATATAAATATGCATAACCAATCATTAAGGGAATTCATAGTACAACCGGTGAAGTCTGTTTTAAGGTTTGGTGAACTCAAGCATATAGTGTACAATTAGCAAAAGCTTGAAGATCATAGGTTTGAGATATAATAATAAAAGAAAATAACTTTACAGATGTAAACAAGAGAGGGAGAAAACCAGCTACTAATACCATTGCACGGGCACAAAGGAGCAAGAACCTTCTGGATTTAACCAGTTGTAGATGTGGTAAGATCAATAGTTGGCTAATCATTTGTTAAATTTAACCAATTACATATATCCAATAAATTCAAAAAAGAAACTAATTGTGGTTAATGGCAGGTAGTGAAGTAATTAAATCTGTTTGACAATGATTAAATGCACCTATGTGAGAATTATATGTAAAAATAGTATGTGTGGGTAACACTGCTGCATTTGCAGTTGCTGCTAAGATGTGTGCTATTCATTTGAGCTTCGAGTGTGTTACGTCAGATTGGAAGAAAATGTATCAGGTGTCTGTCAAGTATCAACTATACCAATATTAATATCATTAACTTGAACTGATCATAGGTAAATTAAAATTTCTTGAAGTTGCACATACCAAAAGGTGATATATAATTGGCAAGTCCTATGTGGCTGACACTAGTACACTAACCCCTAGTGGCTCAGAAAGATCATATCAAACTTCTCTAGCTATCCTGGGTGTTGAATTCTGAAGGAACATCCAACTTCATGGATCTGAAAAGGAAAGTCAAAGTTTACAACACTCCTGAAGGAAGCCGAAGAACAAGTTGTCCCCCAACAAGGCTGCAGTCAAAATAACGACAAGATCAGAAACTTGAGAATTGCTTTTGACAAGGTTACAAATATTTACAAATCAAATACTTTGCATTTAAGAGAAATTTTTTGGTACGTATTTATTAGAGATCACTCTAGGGGATGCCATGATTTGTAACATAAGTATTGACATATCAATGTGAATCCAATTTTTTCTCTCACTCTTATCTCTTTCTTTAAATGTTCAATTTTAATGTCTCCATTTGATATTCAAATAATGAGACTATATTTAAACACATTCACAATAAAATTAGTGAGGCCTAAAAACAAATGAATATGTCTTGAATAAAATTGGAGGGGTCTAATTTTATTATGAGGATACTTAAATATTAGGTGTTAAATTTGTATCCATGGAAGAATATCTTGATACACGTGTTGCATAACTAAGAATTCATCACTCACCTCTTGACATAGTAGTAGCAAAAATCTGCTAGGATGAAAGTCTGGACAATTTCTGATAGTAGTACCATAGAGGGCCACAATCCATAACCCAGTGCAGTTAGTAGACGTCCTCGAGTATCTATTACCTGAGCCAGACGACATAGACATGAGCTTATATAGAGAACGAAGTTCACAGTTAATCTATCTATCAATTATAGTTGGATATCTAAGGTTGAGGTATTAAAAGAAATACTTCTCGCAGTAGTGTATTTGGCTCTACATGAGGTCAAAGATGTCTGTTAAATATGCATAATCCAATGTATTTTGTAACGAAGTTCCCCATTGCACTTATTCTAAAGAATATTATGCTAATAGCTGAAATGTATTTCAGTTATTAGGTGATAAAAACATCTTAGCTTTAAATTAATGACAAACCTGGAGGACCCAATGAGCACAACTCAAGAACCTAGCAATTCCAAGGGCAAAAACGTAGTGTGCTGTGAATGGTTCAACAATCTGAAGGTTGAAAGGGAGAATTAAATAGTTATATTTATAAAATGGAAGATGTAGTAGAAATATAACATTATAATCAGTTAATCATCATTTCAGGTTATTAGAACATATCAAGAAAAAGGTAAAAGGAAGAAACACATTTCTATGAGACCTTAGCGTTCTGCATGACCCGTAGCTGAGGGAGTACAGAAACAGCTTCAAGATAAACACATAAGGCCCAGAGAATCCTGTTAACAATATGATGTGTTGTTGTTGGATGAATAAGCAAGGAAAGCACAGCACAAAGTATCACCTGCGTGAAGTAAAGAAAACTTAACCCTCAAGTATTGATCCGTTCTGACAATTACACTTTATGCTCAGAATGTATTCCTCAATTTGGCCACTGATTATTGAAAAAGATGCATGAGTCATGACAGATAAAATCATCCTTATTCTTGTGACCAAATAATTTTCAGTTTAGAGCTAAAGATAGTTCCATGTGTATGTGATAGATTTGGATCAAAGAATGAGGGATAATTCGAGAGTTGGCTCAACTCTCCACAACATACTAATTCTCTAACTTCTTGACTGATACCTCTTGCCTTTCCTAATGCCTATTTATAACCAACTACTCCCTAATAACTATATGTAACTAACTAACGGTGTCCTATTAGTATGAAACTTGAACTAAGCACTCCTCCAAAATCATCTCCTCCTCAGAGCCAAAAACCAGGTGTTCTGTTTTTGAACAGGTAATAAACCAAAACAAGCTTCAAGGAATTACAGGACACACATTCAATCAATCTCTCAAACAAGCCAACTACTGTCCTTGAAGAGGGAGGGGATAAAGGAGGAATCATTAGTAAGTATTTCAATTTACAAACTGAACTCAAATTGAAGTGTTGAATAACTTGAATCCATGCAGGAATAAATAAATCCAAGCCAATGAACATACAGCTAGTAGAATTTTGTAAATTTTAGAAGCCTCTAAACTATTTCAAATGCAATCATACTCCAAAATTAGTTTGTAAGAGAAACCTCATTTTGTTCAACTTTGCATCACAAGGTATTATATTGAAGGAGAAACTCAACATTAAAACCTTTGGGATATGCAGAATAGGAAGCCCAAACACATAGCTGTATTACCAAATGATAATAAATGAAGAAACACTCGAATTATTTTAAGAAAACCTAAGTTAACATATTACATGCACAAGGAAGGTAAACTTACTAAATAAGATGCATATTGCATAGCAAGGGACTTACTACAAAGTGTATTGCAAAGTTGTCCTTATCATCCATGTAGCTGGAATTCAGTTTGAAGCGAATCATATAAATAACCCAAAGGGTTGTTATCAATGTTGCTAAATCAAGCATGGTGTGTATATCATATTCCATGACAAAACTGCAATAAAGTCTAACAGCTAGAAACATAGCTGTCAGTTCCTGTGATTTAAGTGAAAGTCCTGCAGGGTTTGAAAACACAGTGAAAAATCTGGTTGTCATAGGCAAAGATATAGATAATAGTTTCTTTTATCCTCACTTCTTTTCCTGATGAAAGACAAGAAGCTAAGTGTATGTTTGGTTTGGTATTGAAAAACCCAAATCATGGCTTAAACCATGCAAACTGAGTTTTAACTCATTTCAAAATATTTTGCAAAATCACGTTGAGTCGTATTTTCAACATGAATTTTAGTTTCAAACCATAGTTTAAACAAAAGTTGAAAAAAAAAATATATTTTTCTATTAGACCAAACCACGATTTGCAAACTATAAACAAAGCACATCGTAAGTTGTTTTAACAGTATTACTAAATTTGCACATACAATGATTTATAACCCTGATGAGACCGTATAACAGAAACACCGCAGAAATCACATGAAGCTACTTGTTCACTATCTTTTGTCAAAAGGAGAAGGTATAGCATGTGAGATTAGTGAAATACAGAAGGCATGACTTTCCAATCCCAAAATATTTTTTTCCATATCTCACAATTGACCAGTAAATATAAAATCCGTACATTGTAGACCACATCTCATAATTGGCAAGTAAGGCTGAGAGAGTACAAGGGAAATATCCAGCTGTGGTTCCCTCAATTAATTAGGTAATATCATGGGCATGCTAAGCAACATTAGGAATGTAATTTTGTAAAACCATATGGTTGTAAGGACCACAATGATTTGATTTCCATAAAAAATTTATGAATTCACCGTGACAATTAAATCATCCTCTAGCAATTAATAATATATGCTTAATAGTTACATCATTACATACTAAACATTCCAAAGGGAACACTAAATTGCGGCTCGCTCCATATTACTGTTACGGCACTCTCTAATTTAATCACAATAGCAACTACAATTGCATATGCATGAGCTGCATTTTTCCACAGTTGTTCAGAGTTACAGAAATCACAACGCAACCATAATCGCAGCACATCCGTAATTTTGAAATCTCTGAGGTAGACAAAGCAATTACAATTTAACATGACTGTAACCTAAAATATCCATTGCCATTGAAATATAAGAAAACAAGACATGCAAATGAACAGAAGTAAATAATATACGAACCAGCACAAGAATTTTCCTTGGTGAGCTTGTAGATGAGTATGGATATTCCTAATGCATGAACGGCCTCAGCTGCCACGAAGAGGTTGTCATGATTGTGAACCACCATTCTCAGGAACACCAAAGCCACCACCCCACAAGCGACCGCCAGAAACGCCTTCATCTTCGGCGGCTGCCGCCGAACCCATGTCGACACAGCATGGATCGATCTCTTGGGTGCCTTCATGATCTTCTTCTCTTTTGGTGTTGTGTGTGCGTTATCTTAGTTGTGTTAAGAGCTCAATAGTTATATGGTCGTATCTTTGTGTCTTGGCTCTCCTAATAAGGAGCTTTGTATGGCAATCAACACATTATATGGGTTGGAAACTTGAAAGTGAGTGGGGCTTGAAGTGGTGGGACACGTGGTGTTGGATTGCATTTGTTTAGCTAGAAAGAGCTTGATGTCATGTCACATGTGATGTGATGTTGATTGATTCGTTATTTCATAGGTTGTTTGGCTGCTCAACTAATTTTGCAGCATGGGTGCGCTGCATTTTGGTGCAAATATTTGTCATAGCCCACTAAGATGTGAGAAACATAGCCCATTGCAATTTAATAAAGAGAAATATTTTTTGTATTATTGAGGTAGGTAGATATTTTAGACACCCAGAGATAGAAATGAGAAAAAAAATTATAAAAGAAAGTGAAAAAAGTGAAATAATTGATGGAGAGAGAAAAAATTGAGAGAATGTTGAGATGTTGAGATTTTGGGTATATACAAATAATATAATCCTTTAATAAATCAACGGGTTATGTTAATTTGCTGCAGATGGACCAGACATTAACGGCAGTTTTGGTGGGCGAGAATAATTTGTTGACCAACTAATGAGTGTCACATTGATTAAGGTATTGACCAAAAACATGAGAGGAGCACCTACCATTGATCACATCATGCTAGATAGATAAAAAAATTTTAGTGATTAGATAGATTAAAAATTTAGAAGGTAAGAAATTAATAATGAAAATATGAACATGACTAGGTTACATGAAGTTTGCCTATGAGAAAATTTTTCCCCCACCAAAAATGCATATTTCGAGCTGATCCTTACACTTTTTTATTGACTTTGTTTTGGTCAACCACTTTTTTGTATTTTTTTTCCTCTTACAATAATTTCTGTGGCAGGAAACTAACCTAATGGCTGAAAGGCCTAATTAAATAAAATCCTGGTCTTTTTAATTTTATGATTTTGGTCAACAATAAAATCCTGGTCCAATTTTTTCTTTTTGGGGTCATAAAATCGTGGTCTAACTCAAACCCTAGAAAGAAGGTATTCATTTTGGGCCTAATCGAGGAAGCCTAATATTTCATGACCCAAAAAACAAAAAAGCAGCATAACGTATTCATCTATAAAAATAATCTCATAAAGTTGAAGAGGCTATCTTCAATCTTCACTTCAGTGTTGACTCTACCTCGCACATGAGAATTCACCTTTCTTTGTACTTTTCTGAGTTTTCCTAATTTAAAATATAGTTCAGAGTTTAAGCTTGTTAAAATTATTTGACAGTGGATGAGAAGCTTTACCAAAAACTATTATTTCGGTCAACGAATTTTGTAATAACGAAATAAAGATAATTTTGTAAGGTTCATTGGGGCCCGGAAGGCCACATAGCACTTGATCTGGTCTAGCAATCTGTAGTCAATCGAAGGAAGGACTAAGAATAATGGGTTGCTTGAAGTGAGATGATAGAGGGCCTTGTTTGAGGCCTAATTTTCTCTAACCAGACCCAATCCAAAGCTCAGAACATCTCCAATTTGAAGAGGAGCCCACTAAGCCGCCTTCTGATCGAAGGGGTTAAAAAGTCTTCTTGAAGGAAATTGCACAAGTTACTTTGGTGAGTTGTACTACAGTCCTACCCAATTTCACCATGCATTTGACTTTGCCAATTTTATAGTCTTATCGGATTAGACATGCAAGGAAAATTTGATTTCTGAAGAGAGCTATTGGTAATGTTCTGTTTATATTGTAGGGTTTTGTTTACAATGGTCCACGCTTATTCCTGGATCACTGATGATCCAGGATGTTGATGGTACCCAATTGGCCGAAAATATTTAATCATAGTGCAAAGACGATTATACCCCTAAAATATTTAATTTCTCCTTCATTGTTTTCCTATAGCACTGTGCTCACAATTTCTCAATTCCGCACCACTCACAATACGAAAGTTTCCAATTAATCGGCATGAGACATTTCCTACTTGGCATCTGTAGTTTAAGCATCATATTCAGCTGCCTCTGCATATCTATTTGAAGTATACTCCAATTTACAAGTACCAATGATCGTGGCAATATCTGACTCCCACGTTACATAATAATCATAGTTCAATATGCAAGAATAAATTCCGACACTTTCTAGCTAATATGTTTAGGTGTCAAATTCACTCTCCAACAATTTAACACGTCCTCCACCTACAAAACACGCTCCAAAACATTAACTTCATGACTACACTGCAATTAAACATACAAAATGCCGAGATTAGATCTTATATTTCATCATCATGGCATAATCTACTAACCAAATACGAAATGCCCCTTCCCCAACCCCAGCCTTCTGTTGTAACCGTTTTCTTTAGACACTTGCTCAAGCTCCTCTGCTTAAACTATGAACTAAAACTCCATCTTCACTGCGGCTCTAAGACCTCCTCGGAGTCATTGTTCTTAAACAACTACAAGCAGATGATGGCAACCCGCGATTCTTACCTCATTTACTAGATTCGCTACCTCACATGACCACTACAGTCAACGATTGGTGTAGTTGTCATTTGCATCACTGCTTTTAGCTTTACCTTGCTTCTTCTTGTTCCGAAGCTGCCCATAGCGTCATTTCACATGAAAAAAATATGTATTTGTAAACGTTTAACCTGCTTACCGGTGCTTTACAAATGATCTCGTTTAAATATAGCTCACCCAACACATGCCATGCCCAATCTTTGCCATCTGAATATCTGAATATATATCTATATGGCCGTAAATCCTAGATCATCAGTGACCCAGAAATAAGACTGGACCATTGTAAACGGACCGTGTATAGCACAATTTATGGGGAAAAATATGTATAGCACAATTTGGGAAAAAGAGGGAACCTAAATTCACAACTTTGGCCCCCCAGTAAGCAAGGAGCATTTGTTGGCTTAAAGGCAAAGTTTAATTGTGTTGAATCATATGACACATAAATTAGGGAGGATCTAGTAGCTTTCTTTTTGTGTATACCCTTTTATCATCGATGCTAACATCAGAATGATGGTATTTTTGTTGCTTTTATGTTTTTTGTCAGAATAATTTCAGGCTTCTTTTTCTCCTTTCGTCTGATTTACCAATTTATCAATGGATTTATAACCTGGTCCGTGGAAGTGCAATATGCAGATTGATCACTATCCGTTGTCCCCAAATTAGCTTAGCTTGATATGATAGCTAAGAATCCTTTTTGTTGTTACATCTTAATCCATCAATCTTGGCAAGAAGTGTTAATCACCCTTGTCCTCTTTCTTTCGTAGTATTTTGATTGCTGATCTAAATTACTTACATTTTGATTTTCAATTTGTTGGCAAATTGTTTAAATGATTTTTGTTTGGTAAGCTCAAATTATTTAATTTTGAATTTGACTCTCATTAAATCATATGTCTTCGCGTCTTGCATGTTGGAATAACTATTGTGGGAGGATAGAAGATTGCCTAATTCCCCTATATAATGTAAATGCAGGATGATGGAGTCTGGTTTGCTTCCTCAACTCAAGAGTTGGCAATGAAAGTATATTAAAAGCAGCAAAAGAGAGGGTCCACAAGCTCACTTTGACCATGGCCAAATTTTCTTACTGTTTTACTATTATTTATGGCTGCTAATTGATTGGTAATAGCTTAATTTTGAGAAATAATTATTTTTTTTAATTCAAAGTTGTCTCAAGAAACTTCTTATTGTAAGTTGTTTTAAACTCAAAATAAGCTTATTCAAATACACCTAAAACTTATAATGTACTTGTTGGGGAATTTTCAATGAGGTTTCACATGATTTACACAGCGTCCAGTTTATAGCAATGTGTATGTCCACCATGTTTATGAATTGCTCAGTTGCCCAGCAATGTGTATATCCTTGTTTTCCCTTTTATATCTCTAAATAAAGCCTACCATAGCATAAAATATCAATTGAAAAAGCCTCCATTAATTTTACCTACATAGCAATGTAAAGCGTTTCCTTGAGGACAAAGAACCATGTTTACATTTTTTTTTTTCCCTTTCTTAAAAGATATCAAGTACAAAGTGCCGTCCAAATAGGAAAAAAAAAAAAGTGACCAAATAGATTCAATGATTGAAGTTAACCCAATTTAATGAAAGATGAAAATAGAGATCAAATATTAGGAGAAAGATAAAGCAGGACGGAATTAGAACATTTCTCTTTAGAGCCCAAAGAAAAGGATGTAACTTGATGAGATTTAATGTCTTTAATTAGAGTCAAGTTTTAAATTATTATTATTATTTCTTGAAAAACACAAGCAAAATAGTTATCATTATTTTATAAAACTTTTGGAGTTACGGCTCTAAAGCTGTACGAGGCGTCGTCCCGGATTGGGCTATCAACTTTAGATGACATAACAATTTTGGAGTTACTTATGTATCCCAACTAAATGATATTGCCAAAAAGATCAAAATTATTGTTTATTCATTTTTTTTTTCGTTGTTAGTATTATTAATAATTAATTTATTTTTATCATCATCATGATGTAAAATGAGCTGAAAACAGAAAAAAAAAAAAATCATCTGCCCTGCCCTGCAAAAAATGACGAAATTATAATAAAAATTTAGAAAGTACTGGATAAACATGAAAATATATACTAAAAACTTAACACTCATTTTGTTCAAAATTATTTTAGTTTTTTATTGCTGAAAATATAAGATTTTGCTATTAAGCATTCAAAACTTCTCAATTACAAATGAAACGAAAAAGATAGAGATGTATGCACTGCAATTAAAGAGCTATTAAACCGCTTTAATTATAAAGTGATTTAATTATATTTGATTAAATTATAATAAAAAAATTATCGATTAGTATTTCTTCTTCCTTTGGTAGGGATTTAAAAAAAAAGATAAAATTGAAAGAAAAATTATTAACTGTTCCTGATAAATTGAAATGAAATCTTTTCTTGAAGTGGAAGAGATTTTGAAATGAATGGAGCACAACGATGTTTTGCGCGCAAAATAAGACATGTTAAATCAAGCCCCGTTTTCTTAACCCGAAATAAAAAAATAAAATAAAATAAAATCAAGTCCCTAGTAATTAGTGATTTTATCCAACATGAACTCAGACTTCAGGGCATTCAGATTCGTTAATGAATGGGTAAAAGATATCGGCTACCTCTCTACTAAAAGAAGATACTAATTAATAGCTTAATATTTTTTATTTTTTTATTTTTGTGCCCGCACCAGCAAAATACGAACCATATCAAGCATTCACACTTTACATGAATCACTTTCCTTGGAATAAAAGAAAGTTTGTTCAATGAATCCAAAAAAAAAAAAAAAAAGGCAGAAGAAACTTTTGTTCAATCCTATGCATGACCTATATACCAAAGAAAGTCCTACGTATGACCTCCCAAATAATGCTTGCAAGTCACTCCCTTCATTTTAATTTATTTATTTATTTGAAAAATTTGGTTCATTCTTAAATCAGTGTATCTTTTAAACATATTAATTTAAGAATAAACCAAATTCTTCAAATAAACAGAAAAATTGAAATAAAAAGAATATAATTTTTGAACTTCTTTATGTTTATAAATTTTTAAAATTAATGGCCATAATAAATTAAATTTTAATAAAGAAACTAATAATGTCAGAATATCCAGATATAATGACTTAAAAATGAACCAAGTTTTTCAAATGAACAGATAAATTAAAACGAATGAAATATAATTTTTGAACTTCTTTATGTTCATAATTTTTTAAAACTAATGACCATAATAATTAAATTTTAATAAAGAAACTAATAATGTCAGAATATATGAAGGGATCAGATTATGCTGAATATCTAATTATGAAGAGATTACACTAGCTTAATATCTTTTTATATAAAACTATACATATGCGAAGATTATGCAGAGAATCTAAATTGTTTACAAAAAAAAAATTCAATAATTTATCTCTTTTATTATTTTTCATAAACAACAGGGCAAAAAGTCCAAACACAAAGCAAACTACACAACAACCACCTTAGGGAAGGTAGTTCCAACACAATCAGCATGAAGTAAGCGAAATACAACTAAATAAGGCAGTAAAAGAGTGTAAATCAGGCTCCAAAGAATGCCCCTGATTAGCAAGAGTGTCAGCACATGTGTTAGCCTTTCTGAAGATATGAACAATTTGTGCATCACCCAGGCAATGACATAGGTCCTAAATGGTTAGGATCAAAGGCTTGCATAGATGAAAATTCAACAAAATTGTATTGCATAGCTGAACAGCGCATAAAGAGTCCACCTCCAAAATAACTTTGCTGAATCTCATAAGATAAGCTAAACCCCATAACTTAGCCATCGTAATTATGCAAATTCTCACCTTTGCACTAAAGCCCATAATACAATAATTATGATGATCATGAGCAATCCCTCCACAGCTGCACTATGGTTATTCCAAACCGATCCATCTGAGTTAATTTTGATCCAAGACTCTGGAGGTAGTTGCCACCCAACCTGTCTTACTTGGAAATCAGCAACCTTGTCCTTAACCAACCAAGTAAGTGATTGAGCCATATGATAGTCTTTAGCAAGCCAAATAATTCTATTGTGCAAGGCATGGTGATCAAGTTGCTCCTCTTCAAAAATGAACATATTACAGCGCTTCCAAAGCAAAAAGCAGGATGAAGCAAAATAGAAGGGCCAAGGAACTCCATAAATCAAACGAGTTTTGCAAGCAAGGTTTGAATCCAACCATACCAATAGAGAGGTTTGGAAGAAACAACACTGCACCAAGCTAGCATCAATGCTCATCCATATATTTCGTGCAACAAAACAGTCGCGGACAATATGGAGTAAAGACTCTTCATGAGAACTACAGAAGCCACAAACAATATCACTAGATAGATGTCTTCGAGCCCGGTTCCTATTGGTCATAAGCGCATCATTAGTTGTGAGCTAGGGGAAGGTTCGAATCCTTTGAAGAGCATTAACTTTCCACACTTTCTGAAACAAACTACTGTGGATAATATCACCACAATTAGAATAGCACTCATAAGCCGTTTTAATAAGGGGTGTTCAAAACCGAACCAGATCAAACAAAATCGAAAAAACCAAAAAAATAATTGATTAAATTGTTTTTTTTTTTTTGTAAAAATTGATCAATTCAGTTCGGTTCGATTTTCAATTGAACAATTTAAAATTGAACCGACCCAAACCAAACCAAGGTATACAGAACAAAAAATCTAATATGCCTTTATATTTTATTGTATAGACAAAAAAGCCCATGCATCCTATCCTAACCCTAATGCGCATTCCTCACTATCACTTATCCTCTCTTTTTCGTCGCCCACAATCAATTCACACACTCCCTCTATCACCTTGCTCTCTCCCTCTCACATTCTCAGTGGCACAGTTGGTGCTTCCGCTTATATTCACAGTTTATGTCCCCTCAATCACCACCCACAGCCACAACGGTGCCTTCCCTTTCAACAGCGATGTGGCACAACTCATTTTCTCATTAGTGATAGCAGCGTGGTGACTCATTTTCTCAACAGTGACATGGCGGCTCCCTTTCTCATAGCAATGCAGCAGCACTTTCCCTCGTGCGACAACAACGATGCTCTTCTCCATTTGTCGCTCCATTCTCGACGGTAATCTTTATATCTCTCAATCTCAATCTAACAATCAATCTAGCTTTCTCTCTCTCACAATCGAGCATTGTCTCTCTATGTAAACAGATTAAAAGCTTTTTTTCTTTTTTAGTTATGATTTTTTATTAAGTTTGGGTTTTCTTTTTGTGTGGGAAAAAATTTGGGTGTGTTGTACTGTTATTATTATGTCTTGGTTTTGTGGCTTGTAATTTGCTCTTGGTGATCTAGTTTTATAGGAGTAGCGAAGTCCAGCTTGAAATTCGTATATGATGAGGGTGATTTGCTTTGTGTTTATTTTTAATTGTTTATTTGGCATTGACAAATGACAAAGATGAAGGTTGTGTTTGTTGTTACGTAGAAGAGCAAAACAATGCAAGTTGAAGAACATGAAATTTTCCAATGAATGCACATTTGTTATTTGGCCTTGAGTCACATATTTTTTCAGTTAATTCCTCTTTGTTCATGTTCCTCTTTTGTTTTTCTTTTTTCTTTTGGTGTTTGGTATTTCTTTACAAACTGAAATAAACCAATTAAATTCGATTCAGTTTGGTTTGGTTGCGTAGCATATCTAAAATCGATTGAATGATAATATGTAAGAATTGATTGGTTTGGTTTGGTTTGGTTTGGTTGAATTTTCTCCCAAAATCGAACTAAATCGGACCACGAACATTCCTAGTTTTAATAAAGAAATCTCCTAAACTTGAAAAGAGGCAGACCACGGTATTAGGATTAAGGCTCTCTTGTAGGGGCTTCAAGGGGAAAAATACCTCCAAATAATCTGCATCTAGCACAATAGAAATTTTATCAAGATCTCAACTACCATCAAGAGCCACATAAATAGCATCAGTGTCCTCCAAAGCCTCTTCCATAAGATGTCCATTGGCGAAATCAATAAGTTTATTGACAACAAGTATCCAATGGTCATTCCAAAAAGAGAAGAAATGCCCATTGTAATCTTCCACACCAGATTCTATTGAAAAATAAATGCAGGATTAATTTAAATTCACCTTCTACCCAAAGCTATTGAAAAAAAGCTCTAAAATACCTTTGATTACTTGAACCTGCTACATCGAAGCTTTGGCAAAGAGGACAAGGTCATCAGCAAAGCAAAGATGGGATATTTGAGAGCCTCTTCTGTTGAGAGTAGTTGGTTCCCACAAATCATGAGACACAGCCAAAGAAATCAAGTGAGAAAATCACTCAATACACAACACAAAAATATATGAGGACATAAGATCTCCCTGTCGGATGCCTCGAGTCGAAGCAAAATTGTTTATTATTCTACCATTCCAAAGAAGTTGTATACCAACAGAGGTAATAAACTAGCAAATAATCTCAATCAGACCATCTGGAATACTAGCATCAATCAGTGTCTCTCTAATAAAATTGCCAACTAAGACAGTCATAAGCTTTTTCCAAATCAACTTCAATTGCGATAAAGCTTGTTGCCCCTTCTTAAATCACATAATGTAGATAACCTCCTAGCAACTAGAATATTATTTGAACTTTGTTTACCATGCACAAAACTACATTCAAAAAGGCCAATTAATTTTGGCATAAGCCCTTTTAATCTTCTGGAAATAATCTTGGTTACAATCTTATAAGTCACATTGCAGAGGCCAATTGGCCAACTGTTAGCAAAAGTTTCTGGAACATCCTGCTTAGGGATAAGAGAAATAAATTTATTATTCACAAACTAAATAGCTGCTAGATTTTGAAACATTTCCTGCACCCATCCAAAAAGTGAAGTTTTAACGTGCTCCCAATTGCTCTAAAAAGCCATCACAGGAAGTCCATCAAGTCCGAGGGCTTTCCACCCACCCATAGAGAAAATTGCAGCCGAGACTTCTTCATTAGAAACCTCCCCTCGAAGTAAATCAACTTTTGCATTTGTCAGATGAGGAAAAAAGCACAATACCAAAAATTTATCTCGAACACTGTCTTCCTTATAGAGATAGGAAAAGAAATTGACCCCCATAACTCTGAGATGTAATTGATCATCAATCCAATTTCCTTGTTCATCCTTTAGCATCAAAATTTTATTCTTCCTCTTTCGGGCTGTAGCAAGACTATGGAAGTATGAAGTATTACGATCTCCATAGTTCACCCACTTACATCTTGATATTTGTTTGCAGTAAACTTCCTCCTACATAAGCAAATCCTCCAATTCTTTCCATAACTCTGAGTGCAGTTTTCCTAGGAATCTATTTTAATAGCTTGCGGGAGATCCCTTCTAATCTCAACATCAATCTATTCTTTTTCCTCACAATATGACCAAACATCTCCTTATTCCAAATTTTCATAGCTATTATAAAGGAGACAATATTAGGCCCTAAAGCACCTTCCTTGTTCCAAGCATTCATCTCATGAGCTAACCATGGGGCCATGAATCGAAAAGGTCTTCGATTAACACCTCTACTATTCCCTATAGAAATATTCGATAATTTGGGAACATTGTCAGACTTTAATTTGGGTAAATGTCTAACAAACACCTCCCCAAATCGAGTTGACCAACTATTAAAGTTTATATAAAAAGGGCATTTTGTAAATAGGAGTATTAGCTAACATATAAGCCAATATTTTTTTAATTAAAAGGAAGGAAATTACAGAACTAATTAAAATTATAAAATTATAAAATTTTATTACTTATCTCCTAATTGGAGTGTGAAGAAAGGTAAGTCAAAGTAGAAAAAAAATGAAATCAATGCAGTTTGATTTTGGAATCATATAATCTCCAAAGAAGCTTGATAGCATTAGAGCTATAGTTTTTAAGAAAGGGAATAAACAAGAAAAAAGAAGAAAACTTCACTTATATAACATTGCAAGAGATAGAAGTGAATAGAATTAAATGGAGTTTGGCAAGTATAACTGAATGGAGTTTGGCAAAATTGAAATTTAACTTAATAATATGTTTAGCTTAGACTCAAAGTCAATAAAAAATGAGCCTAATTTTTATATTTGAGCTTAATTCATCAAAAGTTTATGGACAATTTAAATTTGGTGAACTAATTTTTGAGTAAAACACAAATTAACAATAATAATAATAATAATATCTTCATAGCCTTTTATATTCATAGTTCTCATTAAATTATTAAAATAAGAGAACAAGTCTACCTCTAAATAAATTTTTGAATTAATGAATAAAACCTCCTAAATAAGTTAATAAGTTATCTTCAAATAGTATAACAGATTAACATATTTTTTTGGTACATCTGAAAAAAGAAAAATGCAACAAAAGCAAAACTACTCCCTATGGAACATCATGCTAGCAATTTCAACAAAGAGGAGCAAGCTCAGAGCTAGATTTGGCCGATCCCAAATAAATAAACTATTAATATACTAAGCTCTAAATTTAGCCAAGAAGTCAGCATAGATATTGGTCTCCTGCAAACTTTGCTTAATAGACACATCCCTATTATCACCAATCAACTCACAAATACTAGTAACAATGGTGGCATATTGTGATATTTAGGGATAACCTTCACCACCAAATTCACAGCCTCTAAGGCTCTAAAGAATCCAAGGAGCAAACTACCGAACTCAGACCGTGATTCTTAGCCAAAAGGAGACCTTGCTTGCAGTAACAAATAAAGTTCAGCATGAAGCATAATGGTATGGCCAAGAAAACCAACAAGCCCAAAGATCCATGCACCATCATCCTAGCATAGAACCCTTCCAAAACTCGAAACATTTGGGTTACCAAAAGCACTCCCATCTGTATTCAACTTGACTTTTTTTGTAGGAAGGGGACTCTAATAAAGAAACTATTTAGGTTTATTAGCAAACTAATAAGTTAAGTCTTTCAATCAAGTCAATAAAAAAAATTGATTCTTTATAAATTTATATTTGCTTTTATTAAAGAAACATTATATTGTTTAGAATTTGCAGAGTAATAATTTGCATGATTAAGAAAAGCTTCTCTCAAAGCTTGAATGGTGAAAGATGAGACCTATAATTATATAGGCTTTTTAAAAAACACTTTAGCTTGATTTCTATGTTAAATAGACCAAGTTATGTTAAGCTATATAAGTTCTTGGTAAACCACCCAACTTATTTTCATCACTATTTATGAGATCAATCCCTTTCTTACTCTTAAAACAAGAGAGTCATGCACTATCTTCCTAAACTAGTGTCTTTTTTTTTTATTTTTTGAAAAGAAATTATAATTGCTGTCAAAAATATATCAAACATTGAAATCAAAGGCTTCTTTCTTTTGAAAGGATTCTATCCAATGAGAAATTCTAATGCAAATAGGATGAAGGCTCCTACACACCTAACTTTACTAGGTGCATCACACACTTTATAATCTAAAGGCTAAGATGTGATTGTATATCCATGTTTCTCATAATTGTGATACACTTTAAAACTCTATTGAACTCGGAACTCAGAAATTTGAGAAATTAATGGAACTCGTAACACCTCAAATTTTTAAACTTGGAACTCGAAACTCATCACGAGTTAAGCTGTTACTAAATTGGATGTGCATTACGAGCTTCACTTTGTGCAAATTCCAAGCTCTGCTTTTATGCAAGTTTTGAGAGAACTTCAAGGTATATTATAGATATGAGATTATAAACATTTCGTTTATCATATGCAAAGCTATTTTTTAAAACTTTACATATTTTTATTTTTTTGATGAAATTCACATAATATTATAGACATTAATGTTAAATATAATATGTACACGCCTAAAAACTACTCGTATCCAACAAGGGATACTTGCACGCTTTCATTAGCTCCCCAAGTACCATATGACTTTTGGTTGAATGAATGAATTCACCAAAATAACCTGCAGTTTGGTGTTTCTTTTAAGTATGTATTTTGATTTTGAGTTTTAAAGAAAAAAAAATAGTATCAAAAGAATTTTATTTATATAACAGATCAATCTAATTTAACATTAGTGTCTAATAAATTTTGTATATCAATAATTTAGACAAATTAAACAAAAAAAATAAATTGCAGTCTCAAAAAAGAAAAGAAAAGAAAATTGTGTAAGCTGTTTGAGCAGCCATACACCACACCCACAATAAACCCTAGGAGAAGCAACCCCAATCTCTCTACGAACGACACGTGTCAACAGCTAGAGCCTAGGCCCGGATTTTCCAATTCCCTTTCCCTTTTTATTATTATTAGTATTATTATTATTATTATCATCAAGCATAGAGAAAGAGAGAGAAAAATAAGACTCTAATCCGCTCTTTTCGTTCCTCTTACCCCTCTATCTTTCCCCCTCAATCCATTCATATACCTCGCTACACACCACCCCATCCAAAAAAAAAACAACCTCTCTCTAAAACCCCAATGCAAAGTTTCACTCACTAGAGCAAAACACAAAGACAGTACTAGGTACTAGGATTTTGACAACAAAGAAAACAGAGGAAAACGGAGATGGAACAGAGCAATGGCGACAACATGGTTGGTGGTTGTGTCTGGTCAACGGGGTTGACTCAAGAAGAGAGAGATGTCGCCGAACTTCTTCTAGAGATGCGTGGCGTGATGTTGGATTTGGAGGCTGACCTTAGAATACCATTCCAGTGGGGACGCAAGAGGAAGAGATCTGCAATTCAAGTTCCCGTTCTTCCGCGTTTCTCTTCTTCTACGCCGCCATCACTGCCCCAGCAGCCGTTAAATAACGGTGGTGCTAACGGCGGCGAAGGTGGTTGTGTTGTTGCGGCGGCTGTGGTGAAAGGGGAGGCTTCGAGCCCTGCAACTCCTCTGTCTTTGTCGCTCACCGAATCTGACGAGAAGCCTAATAACCCCTTGAGAACCAAAGCCTCTCTCAAAAGGGTAATCTTATATCTTCTTCTCACTCCTTTTTTCTAATTTTTTGTTTCTGCGTAAGAGATTAATTAAATTTTATTAAGGGGTAATTAGACTCCAATTATTTTGGCCAGAGCCAAGTCAGTATGCTATAATAGGCCAACTCGGCTCCAGCCAAAAGCAAGTAATAAAACTAATTGAATCAGCGGAGTGTTCTCACTTCTCTATTCTTTAATGGCTTCTTCTGAGTTTTTTTTTTTTTTTTTAAATGCCATTATAGTGGAATTTTTAACTGGGTATTATTTATCTTCCATATTTTTTTCCTAATTTTTTATTTTGGTCTTGGAGAGAAAAGAGACTTTTATTTTGGAATAATTTTAATGTACACAAATAAAGATTACACGTTTTGCCCCTTCTTCTTCGGGGTCCTCCTTTGGTTATAGGTTTTCTGATTTTTGGGTTTTTGGTTGTTTGTGTCAAAACTTGCAGAAGAGGGAATACTATCTGAAAATTATAGAAGATTTGACCAAAAGCCAAGCTTCGCTCAATCAAGTAAGATTTTCTATTTCCCCTTTTAGTTTTCTTATTTTTGGGATATTATTGAATTTTTGGACTGCATAAATGCTAATAGATTTACAACGATATTTTTTTTTTTTTCATCCGTTCTCACTGTTTATTGGAACCCAAACAGGAGATCGACAATGTGAAGCGTTATTATGGGCAGCTGAAGGCTTTCAATTTGAAGTTGAAAGAAAGGAGACAAGAGGTACTGGTATAGTAATCTTTTTCCTTAATTCACCTTTTTACTAAAAACTATTGGAGAGCTTATAATATTTAATAAATTATACCATTCCATTCCATTCAAACACATCATAATATTTGTAAAAAGTTTTGATAGTATTTTTTTAACCATGTAATATTATTTATTATGTGGGCCTTATAGAATAGTATTATAATGATCTTATTTTTTAATGGTCTGTTTGTTTGCTAATCCGTATTTTTTGGGCGTGTTTCTATGGGTTTCATTTAAGTTGCTTTTATCTCTTATTTGATGGTGGGGCCAATCCTTTATTTTGGTTCATGGAAAGTTTTATTTCACAGCTAAGAAATGGCCCCAAAAGTGAATGCAAAAACCCCAGCTTGGAAATTGGGTATCAAACGCAAATATTGGTCCATGCCCCAGTCAACTCTTCCAATTCCATGGCTCAAAATCAACACCACAACAAGTATCATCAATTGCAATTGCAAGTGCCAAACACACCACATTATATACGGCTTAGGCTCAATAACACTTCTGGGCAACCCCAATTGTGTAGCAGTGAAGGCCTTGAACAGTTTCAGCATGTGTCTACCCAACAAAAGACGTTGCTGCCAATGCCACCCTCTTCTTCTTCCCCTAGTGGTGCATCATTGGCCATGGTCAACAACAGTAGGAGCAGTAACATGGGGCCAAAAGGGGTTCCTGATCTGAACGTCTCTCCTGAAGAATTCATCCAAGTGGAGTCTTACCAGCCGTTGGATGTGAATGTGACCATGGTAAACAAGGATTTGAGTAGAGCCATGGCTGCTCAAGCTAGGCAGAGGAGGATTCAGATTAACAAGCTCAAGAATCCCATAGGGAATAGTAAACCTCGTTTTTCTTCTAGATGATAATGTATGCTTTCTTTATTTCTCCCTTTTAGATTTTTCCCCCCTCAAAATTGATTTCACAATTTTGGATCGAGAGGGGTGGTTAGAGAAAATCACAAATGACGACTATAAAATTCGATTTTTTAGAATTTTAAATATGGTTATAGGTTGTTACTTGGTGCCAAAGGAAATTTTTTTGTGGTGTAGGATTGGGGTTGCCAGAATGTATATTAGGGAACCCTTCTGGGAGATTTGGTTGGATTATGGTCAATGGAATATGTTTGGAAATAATATGTGATAATAACGTTTGAGATTCCTAGTTTTATTGAAAAATCGTGGAATCGTTATGACCTCAGCACAGTGAGATTATGCTTACTTTCTACAAATAAATACGTTTCATTTTCTTTACTTCCTTCACTATTCAGTGGGTGAAATCCTACCCTTGTTATATATTACTCTATTTAGCATATATTATTATAAAGAAAAAGTTCAAAAATAAAAAAATAAAATAAGAAACCAAACCTCATACACATCTTTTATTTATAAAAGTAATGGAGTTTGTTCTAATTTTATAGTTTTGCTCACATAAAAAAAAAAAAAAACAAATTCTATAGTTTTGCTTGAAATAATTTCTTTTTCCTCTCAAAATGAGGTTATTTTGGTCTATATACATGTGATTCTAAATTTTATTATCACGTTTTATTTATTTATTCAATTACTCATTAAATTGACAAGTCGAACTTTATTACTATTAAGTTTTCAACTTCCTATAAAATCTTCTTAATTATTTATTATTGTAAGTTTTCAGTTATATACATTCCATTGATACTGATATCTTATGAAAAAAATACTTTTAAAAATAATATTAGTTTTATGTATAAATACCTTTAATTATTCAATGTGCTTTACAATAATATTTATTGAATTAAATTTCTACCTATTACCTTATTCAATGTTGAGATTAACATATTTTATTATAAGTAAAGTAATTAGGGGTATTTATTTGCAATTTGGTTTAGATCACTTTTAGTTGAAAAAGCAACTAATTTGCACAACATAACTTATATCGATTTAGATTAGATCAATATAGTTTAGATTTTAAATTTAATTCAATCCAAACCAATTTTATTGTTTTAGATTAGATTGACTTAATTGACTTTTTACTATAAAAAATTTTTAAGGTTAGAATATTAAACTAAAGTAACTCAAGTTATTAAAAAGAAAAAAAATAAAAAAATTAATAAACACAAAAAAAAATTCTATAACAGACATAAAATTATATAGTATAAATAAAAAACGTCATAATTAAATTTATCATACGTAGAAGTATAAATTTATTAATAAAAAATATTATATAATATTAATCGATTAAGGTTGCATTAGATAGGTTCTAAAATTAAAATTGAAATTCAATCTAATCCAATTAATTTTTTAAAAAATAGAATAAAGCTAAACTATACCTTTTTTGTTTTAATAAATTTTCAAAATTTTCAATTAGTCTTTTTTTTTTTGTATTTGTTTAATTTGACTTGGATTTTATCATCTCTGCCAACAACTAGTTGGGTTCTTCATTTTTGTTTTAGGAGGTGTTTGGCAACATCAAAAATTAAGTTGATATGGTATAAAATAAAATCAATTATATTAACTGGTATAAAAATAAAGTAATTTTTAATTAACGTTATTTGGCTCTATAACTTAAAAATTAGTTTTAACACGTATTCTTCTTTTTCTTTTTCTTTTATACCTTTTTTTCTTTTTGACTATGTCATTAAAGAAATTAATCTAGTAGACAACGGTAGACAGTGATGGTCGGCAGTGGCTAACAGTGACAGCTGGGGGTGGTGGGCAATGGCAGATCATGGTAGATGGTGGTGGCTACCAGTGACAAATGATGGGCGATCGCGATTAGATGGTGGCGACTAATAGTGGTGGCTAGTAGTGATGGCGACGAATGGTAGTGACCAGCGATGATGGACAATGGCAGCCAGGCGATGGATGGTGGGTATAGGCGGCGACATATAGTGGCAAATGGTGGCGGTTAACGGCAGCAAATGATGATGGACGGAGTTGGCAATAGATGATGTGGACCGTGGCAGTGAATAGTGGTGGACAATAATAGAGGATAGTTGATAAGTAGTCAAAAGATATAAAATAAAAAAAATTGAGATGATATAAAATATATTTAAAATTGATTTTTTTTAAAAAAATTAGTTTTAGGTCCAAATTAGTTTAGATAAAAATTAATTTTAAAATATTTAAATAATTATCAAATAATATTTATTAAAAATTATATTAAAAATCAGACTCTATTATATCTAATTATCCAATTTTTTTCAGTTTGCCAAATGCCTTCTATTGTTAACTGAAAAATGGGTCTAGGCAAGAGTCCTTAGCTCAACACCACGGCCCAATAAGGAAAACCAAATGGTTCTGGTTCGGTCGTCTCGAGCATAAAAGGTCATCAAGGGCCCCAAGTAGCACTAGTGAAGTGCCGCAATTCCTTTATCTCTCCTGCATATGATCAGATGCCAAATTCATATCATTTGTCGTTTACCGACTCATTGACATCACTCACTCTCGGTATGATATTATTTTTTGTCTTACAAGTGCAACAAATTTTATTTTAATGGCAAGCAGGTGATGAGTTTTTATTTTGCGATAGAAGGTCGTCTATTTTCGATCCATGTTTCCCCCGCACACTTCATTGACTCTGATGCTTTCCCCCTCATTTCCTCCTTTTTTATTTTTCTTTTAATTTTTTGAATACAAGTCTATTAATCTCTTTATTCATTGACACTTCACTGCGAACTTTTTTTTTTTTTCCCAGTCTTTCCTGACCCATTCTTCTATATATTTTTTTCTCCAATTTTAAGAATTACGAAACCATATGTCTTCTTTTTCTTAGGGAGACTTGTTTTCAATAGGCGGTAGTTGTTTATAAATGGATTGGACAAAGAGATGGATATAATTGATAAAGTAGGGATAATGACTTTTCTTTGAAATTTTGTTTTATCTTATCTTATTATCTTTAATTGAATCTTTTATGTTTTTTTTTTTTTTTTTTGATCATCTCATTGATTCATTCTTAGCTTTTGCTAGTCTTAGTAAAGTTTGATATAAAGGTAAATGATATCCTGGCCGGGCCACTTCCCGTATATCATCAGATGGCTTAATTACAGTTCTTTTGAAACGCTTGCATAGAAAGAAATCCCAAACAAACATATAGAAGCCTCCGATTAACCCATTATATGCGCTACTAACAGTACATCATTTTCAGTTTTTATACGTCTTATTCCATTCCCAAGAAGGTCTCTCCCGTGCAAGCATCTCTAAACCCAACACATAAGCTAGCTTCGTTTCTCATTCATACACTTGCATTAACTATAGAACAATCAACAATATTATCTCAAGGGTACAATACCAAACAATTCAAAGGCATATATGCCTAAAAAGGAAATGAAAATACAAAAAATAACGGAGAAATAGGAAGGAACGAGTACACATGGTCACACACATTACAGAGATAGCAATCTGGTAAAACAAGGAAGTCGCTTGCCGAAATTGGTTCCGCTACTGCTCCTCATAGATATGCTCCTCACCCTCACCGTACTCATCTTCATCCTCCTCCGCGGTTGCGTCCTGGTATTGCTGGTACTCTGCTACCAAATCGTTCATGTTGCTCTCTGCCTCAGTGAACTCCATCTCGTCCATTCCTTCCCCAGTGTACCAGTGCAAGAAGGCCTTGCGCCTGAACATTGCAGTGAACTGCTCACTCACCCTCCTAAACATCTCCTGAATTGATGTGGAGTTACCAATAAAAGTACATGCCATCTTCAGATTCTTGGGTGGGATGTCACACACACTGGACTTCACGTTGTTGGGGATCCACTCAACAAAGTATGAGGAATTCTTGTTCTGCACATTGATCATTTGTTCATCCACCTCTTTTGTGCTCATCTTTCCCCTGAACATTGCAGATGCCGTCAAGTACCGGCCGTGCCGGGGATCAGCTGCACACATCATGTTCTTGGCATCCCACATTTGCTGTGTGAGTTCCGGGACGGTGAGGGAGACGTACTGCTGAGAGCCACGAGAGGTGAGAGGTGCAAACCCCATCATGAAGAAGTGAAGACGTGGGAATGGGATCAGGTTGACAGCTAGCTTTCTGAGGTCAGAGTTCAGTTGTCCAGGAAACCTCAAGCAACAGGTAACTCCACTCATAGTTGCAGAAATCAGATGGTTCAGATCACCAACTGCAATCAAACCACCAGAGAAAATGGATAAGTTATTATTGGTTACATAGAGTTCTATAGTAGACAAGCAAGATCATAATAGAAGTGTATGCATTATTTAGAATATTTTTACACATGTTAAGTAATAATTTGAGCATCTAAAAGATAATATGATAGAGCATGCGTAACTAATAATATACATATTACATGCCTAATTAAAGGGTCGAATAGGGAGCTAGGGTACTCACAACTGGGAGTGGTGAGTTTTAGAGTCCTGAAGCAAATATCATAAAGTGCTTCATTGTCAAGAACCATGCATTCATCTGCATTCTCCACTAGTTGGTGCACGGATAAAGTGGCATTGTATGGCTCCACAACAGTGTCAGAGACCTTTGGGGAAGGGAAAACAGAGAAAGTGAGCATCATTCTGTCGGGGTATTCCTCCCTGATCTTCGATATCAAGAGTGTTCCCATGCCAGAACCCGTGCCTCCTCCAAGTGAGTGACAAACTTGAAAACCTGAGGAAAGAGTCCAAACATAAAATTCGGAATAAAAGATGACAAATATGACTTTTCACGAATTTTAAGCAATTAAAACAATCAAGAAAACATATTTCCTGAAGAATCTTCAAAGTTACTTTAATTAAAGTCACGACTCTCGTAGATTGTATATTGCAATATCACTAAATTAAACCAATTCCATTCTGCGCCCTGTTAGAGAATCATGATCACAGCTGTGTTCTGCATAGCACGACTACACAGAAGCCACTCTTGCTGTTTCTGACAAATTTTAGTAGTTGCGTTGCTGTACTCAATGCAACAAAAAGAAACAAAATCTTCTGTTCCATGTATCTACAATGCTTTATCGATTCAGGAGGCTAATTCATATAATGTCGTGCTCTTTGTAACTTAAGATATGTATTGTTTAGAGATTAATTTTAATGTAGTTAGTATGATTTTGCTACTATTAATGCCTAATGCCAATTTTAAGTCTTAATTTTTGTTCCAAAGTCTATCTACAAACTTGGGAATGAATAGACATCACACTATAATTGCTTCTCTCCTAAATTGCAATAAGTAAAAGCATATCGTCGGTGCCTCATGCCTAGTAGTAATGAGACCCTGTGCCCGCACTCACAATCATTCATCACAATAAGAAACAAAAACGATATTTATAGATTTTTTATTTAATGTTGCATTATCAAAGGCAGAAAGTAAGGCTATGTGGTCCCTGCCTGTCTTCGCAGTAGGCAAAAAGAGACCCTGCTAACACAACTCAGCATTTGTCAATTGCTCCAAAATAAGCAATCCAGTGGCTTCAATGGCACTATAAAAATAATAATAATGAAACATCAATTATTGCAATAGAAAGTTGACAAGAACCAAATCCTGATAACCTGGGTCCAGAGTCCAGGTCTACCACTATTCTTGTCTTTCTTTTTATCCCCTAATAGATCTATACACAGAGAAAACAGCAATAAATAAAAAGGACTCAACAAATAGTCAGTATACAAAATTAAAAACGCAAAATAAAGCTCCGAAAAGTTCCATTAAACAATGGTCCCAAAAAAAGTTCATCGGTCAAGACGGTACTAACTGAGAAAGGGAAGAACTACATTCACTCACATCATGCAGCAATTCTTTGTTTTATGACGGTTCATTTTGTTCAGCTTTGTTGATCTATATTACGATAAAAAAACTTTGTCAGCATTAACTCTTTGTTTTTTTTTTGTTCATTCACAGAATATGAACTTAAAGCTTCGCTTAAAATTCCTAAAACTAATGGTCCAGTTGAACTGAAAGTTAATAGAACAAGTGCCAAAGAAGCATTGGTTCTACGATGGTTCAGTTGAACTTTTAGGCACGAAATTCCTAAAACTGAAAAAACGATTACATTCATATTCATTGTTCCATAATCAAAACCATTCTTCCACTTCGTTCTACTCACAACGCAAAATTTCATCCTCCGTTCATCACTAGACACAGTAACAACCACCAAATTCAGTAAAGAACCAAAACCATTTCCACAAACACCGCGATCTCATCGCATCCAAAATCTCGATTCAACGAAATCCAGAGTTAGTTAATTAGTTAGTTACAAACAGTTATAGTCAGTTGAGTACTATACTTCGTATCACTTACACACAGAACCACTTCTATCGCTGTGTTCCCTACCGATTGTAAAATGCAGATCTCATTTTCACTCATTTAGAATTCGATATCAGTTATCACAGTCAAAACCACGATTCAACGAAATCAAAAATCAAATACAAAACAAAAACAAATCACGATCATATTTATATATCTATATACCTTGCAAGCAGTCACAATTCTCAGCCTCTTTGCGAACGACATCGAGAACGGAATCGATCAACTCGGCGCCTTCAGTGTAGTGACCTTTCGCCCAGTTGTTTCCGGCGCCGGACTGCCCGAACACGAAGTTATCAGGACGGAAGATCTTGCCGTAGAGTCCGGATCTGATGCTGTCCATAGTGCCGGGCTCCAGATCCATGAGGACCGCCCGGGGAACGAACCTTCCACCTGAGGCCTCGTTGTAGTAGACGTTGATGCGCTCGAGCTGGAGGTCGGAGGTGGCGGCGTCGGCGCCGCCTTGGTGCTTGCCGGTGGGATCGATGCCGTGCTCGTCGCAGATGACTTCCCAGAACTTGGAGCCGATTTGGTTGCCGCATTGGCCTCCCTGAACGTGAAGAATCTCTCTCATGGTGGTTTTTTGGGGAAGGAGAAGAAGAGAGTAGTGAGGCTTTTGGGGTTCGGTTATTTCGGTTTCTAGAGAGCGTGCATAAGGTGTAGTGATTTATGGTTATGGGGTTGGCAAGGTAGGATGGTAAATAAGCAACGGAATGGCGGGAATTTTTTTTTTTTTTTAGTTTAGGGTGGCGTGAAGTTCGTTTGCTTTTCGTGGCGAGCGAGAAATGTGACAAAGGCGCCAACCACATCAGCGAATAACTGTCCCCACTCATATCAGCTTGAAGTTCTATTATTTGGACTTATGGAGATTTACTAGCTCTCTAAAGGTGAATGCTCAGGTGGCCCTTTTTTGAAGGCGCCATCTACAGTTTTTTTTTTTTTTTTTTTGGTCGAGGAGTGTGGTGCACCTTACAATGTGATGGTGAGATTATGAAGTGTATCAATGTATTAATTACCTATGATACACTGTAGTAATATCTAATTTTAAGAAAATTTAAAAATATAATTAAATATATTTTAAAAATTAATTATCATATATTGACAGTGTAAAATTATACTGATAATATAAAATAATTTTATACTGTTAATATAATCGAAAAATTTTATTAGTATAATTTTATTCTGTCAATATAATTTTACATTGACACTGTCAATATAATTTTACATTATTAATGTATAAAAATTAATTTCTAAAAATTATAAAAATTTTATCAGTATAATTTTACTCTGTCAATATAATTTTACATTATCTATCAGTGTAATATTATATTGATAATATAAAATTATTTTATATTATCAGTATAATTTTATACTATTAATGTATAAAAATTAATTTTTAAAATATATTTAATCATATTTTTTATTTTTTTTAAAATTAATATATTACTATAATGTATCATAGGTAATTGGTATATCGATACACGTCACAAATCTCCACCATCTGATGCGCTACAGTCACAAAGTGCACTATACTCCTTGGACCGCAAAGCGCACAGAAGTCGGCGCCTTATTTGTAAGAGCATCATGCACATTGTAAAAGTATATGCGTAAAGATATATTTATATATTAAATATTTGTGGTATATTATAGTAATTTTTAAATTTTAGATAAATTTTAGAATTATAATTAAATATATATTATAAAAATAATTAAAATTTATCTATATGATCTTAAAATATCTATAAAAATATCTATTTAATTTTAAGATCATACAAATAAAATTTTATTTAATTTCAAGATTATACCGATAAGATTAAAAATTACTATAGTACATTATAAATATTTTAAAAATAATTAAAATTTATTTGTTTGATCCTAAAATATCCCTCAAAAAGATCTGCTTAACTTCAAGAATATACAAATAAAATTTTATTTAATTTTAAATCATACAAATAAATTTTAACAATTATTATAATACACTACAAATAAATAATATATTAATACACTATCAAATCTTACCCATTATATTAAGAAATTACATGGCGCAGCTTCCAAGTGCGTTGCACCAAAGATGCCGCTCTCTCTAAAATATAATTTCCTGTTACACAAAGATATAGTATATTATGTTATTTTAATATAAGTGTATTTAATATTTATTTACATTTATATAAATATATTATTACCATATCTAGATTTTAGTTAGGGAGCTAGAATCAATTTTGATCCCCAAAATTGATTTTGATAATTTTTTTTGATATTTGATTTTTAGATTTTTAAAATTAATTTTTTTTTTACTTGTAATACATAAAAATTAATCTAAAAACAAAAAATTGCTTTGCAGATATAGGTTTTGCCCAACTCTAATTGCTTGAATTAAGTGGCACAGTAGTATGGTGGACAATTATTTTTTCACTCTTTTATATAATCTTCAGTTCTTGATACATCATTTTGGCACGTTGACAAATATTATGGCTATGTAGTGAGGTTATAATGCAATTTTTTTTTTTTGTTAATCTAAGATGTATAAACATCATATAGGACACCATTTACTAATGTGAGCATGTATGAATATCAATGTATACGTGTAATGAAGTGAAATAAATATAGTACATAATTATCTAAGAGGGTATTGGATATGATGTACTCATTTGCGGTCCAAATAATGAGAATTTGTGTTAATAACTTAGTTACTTACTAATAAATATGTTGAAAAGATTTTGCATACATCATTAGTGGGGACTTTAAGTTATCTAAACTACACAATTATATGTACTTGATTTCCTACATATCAAAATTTTGTTTGTAAAATTGATGTATGACCATCAATACTCCATGCTACCAATGAGAATTGAGTTTAGTATAAGGAACTAATTTCTCACATATGGCAAATCATAATTCAAATCCCAACTAAGAGTGGTGCTCATATTTGTTGCTCAATCATCTCTCAAATACAGTTGCATCCAATGAAGGATACCAATAATAATAATAATAATAGTAATAAAATATATAACTACCACTAAAATAATTATTCTTGTCAAGATATTATCTATATATATTTAATTATAGGGTAATGATAGGTAAACTCATTTCTTATGGAATACTATGCTAACTCACATTCCATCCATCATTGGATATGGTGTGGATCTCATTTAAGTGAGATTCCACCTCATCCAATAGTGAATAGGGTGTGAGTCGATATGATATCTTCTCATGAGTTCACCAAATATTTCTCATAATTATATTTATTTGCTATAATATGAACGTAATTATAGAGAAACTTTCTTTAGAAAAAAAATTAAATAACGGCGGGTGTGGAAGGCACTTCAATTTAATGAATGCCGTGATACTTGGGATATTAACAAGTAGTTTTTAAAAATTGCATCATACAGTTGACTAATTAAGACTAAAGCACTAAACTTAATCTTGATATCATTATAGACAATAAAAAGAAGCATACAAGTGAACAAATAAATATATCCCGCCTATTGATGCATCAAGTCATGTATGCATAAACCTTTATTCATAATTTTTTAATGAGTTTTTTTTTTCAGTATTTTTTAATTTTAAGAACTAACTTTTATGCGAAATACTAAGAATATGTTTCCTGCAAGCTTAAACTATTAACATTACACCCCCTTCAACTACAGACTTATTTATTACTTGAGTGACATTGAAAGCTGATGAAGATTCTTCCATTCATGTGTTTTATAACAATTTGTAAAATTTTGTTAACCTATTGGAACCCACGTGCGATGCACATGGCCACCGACGTTTGTCTTCATTCATGGATTTGGCTGGGTGAAGGTATACTTCTAATTGTGTGTATCAATGTTCAATGCGACAACAATTTAACCTTTCAAAATCTGAACATAATATTGAAATCTTTTGTTCTCCTTCATCATTCTTCTCCATCTCTTCACCAAACGCATGGATAGTTCAACCAAGAAATTGACTTCGGATCTATCATTGCGTCAACTTTGATGTGAATTGCATAACCATAAAGAATAGTTTCATCAATTTGGGATGTCATAATAGCATTTAATGAGTTTAATTTCTACATGGAAGGTGCAAATAAACGCCGCCTATGGTCAATGTGATTGTGAGGTTATTCCTCAACAAACGCCTCCATTTGCCTCACTTTTCAAAGTGTAAATATCGTATTGCTCCAATTATCTAAAAGGCTAAAACAATCTCTTCCGCAGTATTCAACATGTCCATCTATTTAGTGTCTATATACATCCATACCCAAATCATACTACAAAGGAAGAAGAATCGAAAAAATTAGTAGAGATCAAGTGAAAATAGGAATACTTTTACCACGTAGATATTAGAAAACACTTCCTATTATTTTCTTCGCGTTAGTTGCTCTACATACACAAATTCAGCCTTGGAAAAATTATGTATACATTTTTGACCCCGCATTTACCTATATCCATGAGCTAGTCGATACAAAAGTAAGCACGTTTTTGTGAAGAAATACCTTCTCGGCAGCGATGCTCATACATTTCTGCTCCCTTTGGCATAGAAATTGTAGTTTGTATGTCAAGTAAAAGACATCAACTGGGACTTTCACGCAAACATGGTATTACACATGCTACAACACTTCAATAAAGCTAATGATTATTTACGTAACAATTAAACAGTAAATTATAAGATCAATATGTTAAAAATGGATTATAACTTTTGGTTGTATAGTATTCATTCGGAGAAAGAATGTTAGAACTCTTTGATATGAACTTGAAGTTCTGCTTAAATCATAGTGATAGCGACAACATAGATGGTTGGTCTTTAGGTCAAACTAATACTTGGTCCTAGATTATCAGACTTATAATGTCCAGTGAAACTAAATGTCTACACCCTAAATGTCAAGTGTCTCATAATTGAACATTATCAATGATTGTATTAATTTTTGTTGTGATTAGTAATTTATTAACTGACTTGTTATAAATTTCTCACCTCTTGACTATCAAAAATATGTTCTTTCTTGCATATCTTACATTCTCTTATCTAAAAATTCTAAGTGCTAGTTAGACCTCAGAAATTGACTATCCAAGATCGAGATAGAAATAGCTTTTATATATAAATTTAGGGTTTTTCTAACTAATGTCCTAAGAACATTGATTAGTGATCTTAAAGTACACAGTTGTTGGTTAAATCGTAAACTTTTGAAGTTTTTTAACCAATATCCTTAGGGTACTAGTTATAAAAACCTATAAATTTAATTTCACAAGCAACGAAAGGAAGGATACTGTTTGCAACCCTGGCCATTCAAGTCTCAAGATTTCAAAGGACAAAGATCATGTTTTGATTTTTTTTTTATCTTTTTTTTTGTTGGGTTGAAACTTGCAAGAATGCAAAATGCGAATGGTCACAAGTGGCAGCGGTGTAAGGCCACCTGTTTAGTGTGTTGGGTTTGGATCAAAACCCGTTCAGCATCTGTTGAGTAGCGGGTATTGTTCTGGCCCAGTCCACTTGTTCTTTAATTCTAGATTCTCCGGCCACCAGCAAGTTGTCGAGTAATGGCATATTTAGTTTTATTTTTATAGAATTGATTTTAGATAAAATTAATTTAATTATAATTGATTTTGAGGTAAAATGATTTATATTTGATAATTTAATCTGAGAAGTGATTTACATTTAAATAATATTGAATAAAATCTTTTTTAGATATATAATTTACAAAATAATGTCCAAAATCAATTATGATGAAATTGAAAAGTGAAAAATTTTTATTTCTACCTAAAATCAATTTTGATATCATAATTGATTTTGATTATGCGAAACTAAACAATAACAAAAATGGACAAAATCGATTTTGACCTCCGAAAATCAATTCTAACACCTCCCAACACGCGTCCAAACATGTTCAATGTAAAGTCACTCCATACCCAGCCTGATAATAGCCATAAAAAATAAAACCAACTTGGTAAAAAAAATGGTGAGGCTACTCTTGAGTATCTTAGGCTTAATTAATTATGCTTTTGAGCGTGCTCTTGTCCTTAATATAGAGCTAGATTTTGGATTTCCTAGTGCTCATTTTCGTGTTTCCTTAGAATATTGAGTCTTGACCGTGGTGTAGGATTTGTCTCTAACCATGATGTTCTGGATCCTTTGGTCACTAGCAGGTTTGGAGTACATGCAAAATCACTGTTGATAGCTAAGGGAAGTGGTAAGTTAAGTCTCGAGTGTTTTTTGACATGTGATAAATGTTAAACCAATGAAGATGAGTTACATTTTACAAAAAGATAATACTTATTATGAATAACATTGACTTCATTAATAAGTCAAACATAATGTTCCAATTAAAAATAAATAAATAAATGCTAACTTAGATGTAGGCCGCACGATGGAATGGAACAAAATTATTAGCCCTAAACTCATATCCACTTCACCCTTAAAGGCTGTTTTACCTACTTGCGCGGAGGTAAGGTTGGCTGGGTAATCATAAATTGAGATGAATTGCCAAGTCTAATATCATTTTTTATTTTCACATTTGAAAAATCCAAACTACTATTAGTGCATTTGGATTGGTGGTGGGGAGGTTAGAATTAATTTTGGGATACCAAAATCGATTCTAACCATTTTTTATGATATTTAATTTTTCATTTTCAGAATCAATTCTTGTTTTTTGAATTAATTTTGAGAAAAGTAAATATTTTTTACTTTCTGTCAGAATCACGAGAAACTATTGAACATAAATTATTTTACCACAAAATTAATTCTATCTAGAATCAATTCTACGAAAATAGAACCAAATATGCATTATAGTTTAGGTAAAAGTTCCTCTCTTACAATTAACTTTTAACACAAGTTCAGTTGAGATTGGATTTGCTGTTATATAATATAGCTAATGAGCTTGTAGGTAGTTGCGAATTGGTGAACCTGAAAGACGCTTTCATTTTATAGAAATGAAATTTAACAAATAACTAATGAGAAAAGAACAAACATATAATTTTTCCTTTATTTATTGGTTAGGTTAGGCATGGCGCAACACTTTCGCTCTTTTTTTTGTCCGAAGTACCTCAACACCTTAGCTTTTTCCTTCTTTTGTTGTTGTTTTTCATTTCTTTGACGACGCATTCTCTCTTTCCCTGTGAAAATGCTAAAATATTTCTAATGTTCTAGACGTTCAGTACTTTCTTTTCTTTTCCCGTTGGAAGACGTTCACTGCTACTATCCTCCAAACCACTAGGTAACGAATTGAATGTAACTCATTTATAAATTAAATTTAATTTAAATATATTAACAGTGTAAAATAATTTTACATTGTTAATTAATAGAAATAATAAAAAATATCAACTCATACAAATAACTACCTATTATAATGAGAGATCCACCATGATTTCTCACTTTCTCCTATCTCTATTAGTTGACAATGTAAAACTATTTTATACTATCAGTGCATAACAATTAAAATCTTATAAATTTATATTCCCATTTGTCTACTCATATACTTTATTAATACTTTAAATTATACATTTTCTGCTGACAATTGTCGTGGTGCCCTTATATAAAAATGAACAGCTTGAGACAAAAATTTAACAACCGTTTGAGTGTCATAATAAGGATCTTGATCCTCTCTAGCCTTACGATTATAATTTACATCATGCTAGATTGTAATGCGTTAGTTATATTCTAAATTATTGTCTTTTATGGGAAATATAATTTTGTTAGCCAGCTTATCAGTCAAAATTAAATTATAAAATTATAATGTATGATTTTGTGACGAATTTAATTATTTATTTTTTCAATATTATGCATTAAACATTTTAGTCAACAATTCAATCACATGTTGTGCAGCTAGTATCTGTGCTCTTCCACTCATGGTGGGAGATTCGTAAAAGGGGAAAGTAAATATTGTTATTAGAAGGTGATCAACGTGGTAATTTCAACCACTGTTTGTTGTTTGACAAAGACCAAGTGTTTTTGTTCAAAATTCGAACTTTTTAAGATTCCTTTTATTGACTTAAAATAATTTCTTCTAATAATTATTTAGTTACGATGTTCATCATTAATTTATTATTTACGATATGAATCATTTCAAATAAATGTCGCTTAAAAAATAACTTTTATATTTAATATATCTAAATTTCGATGGAGAATAAATGCTCTTTCTCAAAGAATCGATGATACAATCCGCTATATTTTCATAAAATTTCTTACAGTTACAGTTATAGATTAAAACATTAATTGTAACAAAACTAAAATAAAATTCAAAATGACTGTTTAATATCAAATTTTTCCTCCCAAAGTATCTCCTTATACCCCGAGTAAGAGACTAATATATTAGAATATAGTTGGCCACTTAAGTAAAAATCCCCCAAATGATATTTTTTTAATATATATAAATCTCAAAATTAAAACCATAATTACATACTTAAAAAGGACCAAACCTCCCCTATTCAAATCAATTCCTTATTTCCTTTTATTTTTCTGAGGCAAAAACCAACTCCTTATTAGTTGATACCAATTTTTATACTATATGCACCAAAGACATATACTAAGTATAGTCAGAAAAAAAAAAGGCCTGATCCAAATGAATCCGGACACGGTGGGACTGTGGGCGGTACTAGCTTTTGTGCATCACGTTTTTCTCTGTCAGACGTAGTCCATGACTATGACAGCCGAATTAATATCAAGTATGACGAAGTCATAGTTTCCATTCAATATTCATTCGGCAGGAACACCGCGTTTTTTATATTATTAATATTTAGAGTTTACCAATACCTGATTAATTTAAATTGAGTCAGTTCGGTTTATAATTGGAATAAAGCTATGTTAGCATTAGTTTTTTTTATTTACAAAACTTAAATTTTAACTTTTATTTAAAAATGTTACAAATATACAAAGACTTTAAGACAAGTTTCATTTATAATGTTAGATATTAAAATTATGAATTCGTCACTTTAACTAACCAACGCCTCAAATTTGAAATTGTAAGAACAATTACTAATAAAAAAATCAAACTACTTGAGCGAAGGGAGCTTTGTCGGTCCATGTCTCATTCTCTCTAGTCAATTATATCACACTTCATGCCACGAAATTTCCTCCTCTTTCAATTCCACTAACGCGTCTCTTATTTTCATTTCATGTTTACTTCTATTACTTTAATTCCTTATGTTAAATTCAACCATATTAATATCTTTGAGGTACCTGTCATTCCATTTTCAGTCAAAGCCAATAGTCGTAATTTCCCAGCTACTTCTCCCTTTTTTCCCCTGGTCTCTATTATAGTATTATTTCTCCTCCATTCCAAGCCACTCGCATTGACATCTATGATCCTCGTTAATCACAAATTCTTCTACCTTTTTGGACTTGGGTACTCGCTTATGAAATAGGTATGCTCATAATTTGAAACATTCATGGGGTTATCACTGTATTCCAGCTTAGGTTGGCTATCATTATATTTTTGTTTAACATCTTAGAATAAGCTATATATGCATCATATTTTCACTGTGTCATTGCATAGATATATATACATGAACCAATCTCAACTAGCTAGAGATTTTTTATCGTCGCTTAAAGTTGCAGGGTCCTTACCTTCATGCCAGTTAAGGTAGAAGCCAATTTGTGCAGGTTGTTGAATATTTCTTCAGTTCATTTATATTCCCCTTTGGAAGAATAATGGGGTCGGTCTGTTCATCCGGTATGGCTGAGAAAAACAAAAGTGTAGAGGTTGGAGGGAAGACTTTAAGGTCTGTTTGGAAGCTTAAGAAGAAAAAGAAGGGCTTTGTTAACCGGAAAGGAGATTCTCATCCAAATTCAAGGACTATTAATGGTGTGAAAATCCAAAAGAAGAAAGAGTCTGGACTTTCAAGTGAATTGAAGCTATTGACTCCTAGTGCAACAGGTGGAAAGCAGGTACGTTTGCTTATATGTCGAGCTGCATTAATTTGTTTGTAACTGTTAAGTGAATGCATGTTGTTGTTCTGGAACGTAGAGAAAACAACTAGTTTTTCACTTTGTGGATAAAGAAAGAAATTAGAGGTAATCAGATACATGTTTGTAATAAAGGATCAATAATGAATAAGTTGGAAGCTCAGCAAAACTAACGGCTAGTTGCAATTATGCATTTCATTGTTTTGACCTGAAAGTTATCTCACCAAATTTTATATGGAGGTGGATAACTTGTTTCTATTCTGCCAACTGATCATTGAGGTTAGAAACATCATCAAGTATCTGTCAGTCACCAATTCTTCTAAAAGTCTTAAGTTGTTAAATGCAGGCACATAAATCGTTTTATATCTAACAAGCCAATGGCCAACTCTCCTGGAAAGCCTAAGCTATCAAGTGAAAGCTCATCAATAGCTTGATATCTAATAATATGCTAGAAACAGTTCATAAATTTGAAATAGTGAACTATTTACTTCCAAATATGAGCAAGTGATTCCCCTAAGAATGGCCTTTTTTTTATTTTATTTTATATATATAACTATATTAGTTGCTCCTTATGTTTGAGTTCCTGGAATGGCATTTCATATTCTGTTATGGACCCTCTTCATTCCAATTTTGGTGTCTCAATTTTTGATTTATGAGGTATCTTTTTTTTCATAGGCCTCTCAGAAGGGCTCCTTTCTGGGAAGAGCTGGTGAGAGGGCAGTCGAAGTTCTGGACACAATTGGAAGTAGCATGCCAAAGTTAAGCACCAGTAATGGGTTTGTCTCTGGCATGGCTCCTAGAGGGAACAAAATATCTATATTGGCATTTGAAGTAGCAAATACAATACACAAAGGAGCAATTTTGTTTCAATCACTCTCTGAAGAAAACATTCATTACGTTAAAAAGGAGATCTTACAATCAGAAGGGGTGCAACACTTAGTTTCTACTGATACAAAGGAGTTAATAAGTCTTGTTGAGGCTGACAAAAGGTTCTTGCCTGTTCAAAGAAAAGGCCCTTGTGATATATGTTTTTACTTTCTGTAATGTTCTTTATCTCTGAGTTTTGGGGGAATTTGTAGGGAAGAATTCAATGCCCTCTCTAAGGAAATAGTGAGGTTTGGAAATATGTGTAAAGACCATCAGTGGCATAACCTTGATCGATATTTCTCAGGGTAAGTTTGGTTGCTTTTACATCCTGGCTTGTGACAAGATTATGCTAACTCGTTGCAATTGAATTATTGGATAATTACAAACATTTCAGATTAGATTATATTTTATTTTAAAAACAATTTCAGATTAGTTTCGGATGTCCCGGGCAACAAACAACCTAGGGTAGATGCAGAAAAGACAATGCAGGAGTTGACCACTCTAGCTCAGAATACCGCTGTAAGAAAATTGTAATTTATCTGTTTGGCCTACTGATTACCAAGCAAAGAGCAAAGCCACTATGTCATTATTGGATTATCTTGCATGTATGCTGCATGATTTTGTTTCTTATATCTTTCGGAATGACATATATGCATTTTGTGGCATGCTAGACAGATGATTTAATGTTTGCTGAAGTGTTTAATCTATGACTGGTGATGTTTGTATTGTTAGTGTGTCCTACTTCGGATATGCTTTTTCAGCTATGTACTGATTAAAGTTAGGCTTCACTCTTGAATTTTTTGTAGTTCCAACTCTAAATAACCATCTGTTATTCTTTCTATGTAGGAATTGTACCACGAATTAAATGCATTTGATCGTTTTGAACAAGATTATCAGGAAAAGGTTAAGGAAATGGAGTCCTTAAATCTTCCTTTAAAAGGTTAGAAACTTCATAATATGGTTTTCCCTAAAAAAATTTTAACACTTTCTATTCCAATGATGATTTTAGTATTTATCATTTGTTAGACTATTGTGTTGTACTTGAGCTAGAAACTGTCTTGTAATAATAATATCATGATTTCAAAAAGTTCTTGGGCAATTTATAATGTCTGTATCCATTGTGTTCAAGGAAATCTTTTCTTTGGCTAAAATATACTCCCAGATTCTCTTTATTGGTGGGCCGGAGAAATATTTTCAGATTATATCGGTTTGGATAGTCAGTCTTACATAGACTATGTGCTGGATATCTGCAACTGGAATAAGCAGTAATTAACTAATTATTGTGTGGTCAAATTTGTTATCACAATTGTAGGGGAGAGTCTCACAATTTTCCAGAGTGAGCTAAAGCAACAAAGAAAGCTTGTGAAGAGCTTGCAAAAGAAATCCCTTTGGTCCAGAAATTTGGAGGAGGTATATGATTATGAATCTAATAACAAGTATGGAAATTCATATAATAGTTCCGAATTTGAATCTATCATTGTTCAATTCACTATTTATTTCCATTTTCCTTCATTCCTTATCTGAATGGAGAAGGAAGGGTTTTATTTTTCTTCAAATTTTACAATAATGGACTTATTCAGTTGGATTTGTGCATTGCAGATAGTTGAAAAGCTTGTTGATATTGTTACCTACATGCATCAAGCAATTTCTAAGTTCCTTGGAAATTATGGTATGAGATCCTTCCATGAATTCCGAAATCCTAAGTCATTTTGTTGATTGTGTACACCACATGAATGTGTTAACATTGATTCCTATAAAAATCTAGTTCTCCGCTAAATCTATCACTTAGATTTTATTGGAAGATCATAAAAACAAATTCAGAGTTATCTCTAGATATTAAGTTTGCTGTTCTGATTATTAATCTTCCAAAATTTTCTGAAATTGTGGATTTATAGCAGGTACAACTGTTGTCAAGTACAGTAATGGTTCTGAAAGACTAGGTGAAGCTGGTCTCGCACTCCACTATGCTAATATTATCAATCAGATAAATATGATTGTAAGCTTGTATCATGCAAATATATATAATTAATAACCACCTTAGCAAAATAGTTGTATTTGTAAAAATAAAATGTTTGTTTCTATCTTTCTGTTAGGCATCTCGCCCTTCTGCCCTTCCTCCAAATATGAGGGACACATTATACCATGGATTGCCCAAGAATATCAAGAATGCCCTTCCATTCCGGTTGCAAAATGTTGATGTCACGAAAGAGGTATGGCATTCAATCCTGGTATCACCTGTTTCATGAAGATTGGAATATTAATTCCTAATGGAATATGCTAAATGGACATTTTCTGTAGCTTTCCATGACTCAGGTCAAAGCTGAGATGGATAAGACTCTCCGGTGGCTTACTCCATTTGCTACAAATACAAGCAAGTAAGATATAAAGAATGCTTGTTTGAAAATCCCTTTTGCTTTATCAAATAGCTTCTCTAAATTGTTGAGTCATCAACAATTGTTGATAAGGAAATCAAAGATTTAAAATTTTATAAAATTCAAGCAACTACATAACAGATCATAATAATATAGACCCTTGATTTTCTCATTAAGTACTGTAATTCTGTACTTCACCTTCTAATAGAGAAGTCAAATCCTGCCTTGGTAGTTGGTACATTCTCACTATTTTTTTAGTCCATGCTGGCCTTATTTTGTTATATGAAACGAAAGAAAAATGGTTGACTTATATATGTTAAAACAAAAATGATATATCCCTGCAATTGCTTATGCATGTTGTGTTTGACTTTTATTTTTCATGTTCATGTATTTGGCAGAGCACATCAAGGCTTTGGATGGGTTGGTGAATGGGCAAATGGATGGTTAGTTACAAATATGAATCTCCCTTCTTTATATTTATTTGACAACTCAAGTTAGCAGGGCAATTTGTAATCATTTTTATTGTGGTTTTGCAGTAATGAGTTTGGTGACACTGCGGCCAAAGAAACTAACCTGATTCGCCTCCAAACACTATACTATGCTGACAAGCAGAAGATAGATTTTTACATCCTTGAATTGTTGGCATGGCTCATCCATTTGGTTAGCTTTGTAAGATACAGACATAATAATGCCAAGAAGCCAATGCCTACACGGAGTCCTCAAAAGGGGCTTGACTTTCAGTCAAAGATGTTGCAATTTATAAACTTTGAGAGTGGTAGGAAGCACATAGGAACACAACTTTCTCATGAGGATAGGAGTTTATTGGAGGATGTACTTGCTAGGACAAGGACCCCAGGAGTTAGCAAAAGTGAGGATCTTGCATTGACCAAGAAAAGGGAAGCCAGCATGCTGTTGAATTACAGCAAGAGTGTTGGGAGTTCACCTATTAAGGGGTTATGTGGTCCAAGACTGGGATTGGAGCACCAAAACTCTCACATTTTGGATGTTATGGATGGGCTAAGATACTGAAGTTCTTGTTGGGCCAGTTTTTAGGGTTAACTCCCAATATTGACAATTCATACCGTTTTTTTTTTCATTATTGTTTAAATATTCAACTCTTTGCAACTATCCACTCACAAATCACCAAAATCACCAAGCCTAGTGACCTTATTGTTTGCTTTTCAAGTTACCTTTGTGTAGGAAATTAAAGCAACGTGGAACACTTTGTTTTATTTGATGTCTTTGAAGGATATTAATGTTACATCTATGTACAATTCCTTGATATAAATTTCATGCACATAATATTTTAAAGAAAAGAGAAACAAACAAGTTAATAAATGAATTAAAATTGTTCATAACGAAAATTTTTAAAATCATTTTTCACTCTCTCCCAGCGTATTTTTTACAAAGTAACAATCTTATGGGTATTTATTCATCATTTTCCTACTCTATATTTATATTTTCCTTGTTTCATTTTTACTGCCAAAAATGAGCAGTATAAGTGCAAAACAAGTTATAATTTTGTCTAGTAAAGACTTTAACAGTAAGAGGGCTACGAAGTGGACAATTTTATATTTTACAACCATACCATCTTCATTCATTAATTAATTACTACTCAAATGGAGCATTGAACCAAATTTTTCAAAAGAAAAAATATTAAAACTAAAAATTTTGACAAAAAAATAGAACCAACTGTCTTTGAAAAATTAAAAAAATTAAAACAATTAACGAGAGAGAGACCAGGCTGTCGCAACGAGGGTTGGGGCGGACAACGCCCTCCAGTATTTCGTTGCGAGTTTTTCACCACTCCTGAAGTCCCCTTTACTGCCAGAAGAACCATAATGATTCCGCTGTTAATCTTATCTTCTTATAGGAGCCCCATTTAGTTCTCTCTCATAGTTCCACACCATGTGGGACTTAAATCATGATAATGATTAATACCTAATTGCCTATCGCTCATCAACACTTCTTGTTATAGTCGGCTTAATAATAAACTATACTTGACTCTAAGCCAGGCTTCTCTCGTGCATCACGAGATGCTGTTAGGAACATTAAGCAATTGAATGTAAGCACGATCGAATTGGTTCAAGCAGAATGCTTTTCGTTATTGCTGTACCACTGAAATTTGCTAAAATTTGGCTAAGAATATTCATGCGCAACAAAATTGTGGCACTCCTCATTTGGCATTTGTTGGGCCTGGATTGCTCATTTAGTACTTCCATTTCTCGTCTAGCCTACTTTGAAATCTAATCATGTGCCCCTCTTGAAACTCTTCCTCTATGTTTCCATTGATGAAAAGTGATGGAATAAAGTGGAATAAAATGTGTTCTCTCCAAATTTATGGAGTTTGAATCGTTAGTAAAAAAGACTGGTTGAGTGAATAACACTTAGAGTCTTAGATGCTATAGATTAGACTAAAGCATAATTCTTATAATTCCATAAAGGACTCTTTTATAGGCTTTTATAAGGTGGTTTTAACCATTAAAACTGAGTAGTTAATTATTACGAAAAGGATATAACGGTCGCTTTATGAAAAGAGATGTGAAAAGTCTATCAACCTTTTCAATAGGCCTGAATCTCTTTGGATCAATTGATTTCATCATGTATCGATCTAAATCAAAACAGAATGTTATTATGTTCTATCGTTTGTAGATATTTTAAAATAAGATGGAATGAAATGATATTGAATAGAAGCATATAACTTAAAAAATAAAAAGCATTTGCTAGCTAGAAAAATTGTCAAAAATTAACTTGACCGATTGATTTAGCATCTAACTATCTTGTCAATAACTGGAGTGACACAAACTCATAGATCCCACAATGTTGAATTAATCTGACCACACTTTGCTTACCACGTGTTTGGCAATTATTTTTCGGACAGCCCTTTCAAAATGCCTGACATTACTAAACTTAAAAACCTTATCATTTTCACCCTTTCCTATTATACTTCTAGACAATGAGACATAAACTTCTCTTAATTCCATTTTTTGATATTCAAACAATGAAATGAAATATTTATTTCATTCTATTCCACTCCATATTATCACATCATTTATCATAGTGATTATAAACAAGGGATTCTGTTTCATTGACCCGAATCGACCGAATACAGTCCTATTAAACCTGAGAACCAAATGCAACAGGCCAAAATTACCAAAGTTTCAATGCATTTCGAATGGACTGAGTAGACTTTCATCTTGTACTCACACTAACTGAATTGTTAGGCAATTCCCCTAATAGAGGCCCTGCCGATCTTGGTTTTTTTAAGGCATTCTCGCGCAACAAAATTGGACTGATCATCAAGCTTTCTAGCTCTTACTGTCTTCTTGTGCGCAATGTTACCACGTTGTTATTACTCTTGTTGTATTCTAGAAGAACTATTCATTGGAACTAGATGAATAACTTATCCGCATTATTCTATTATATTATATGTCATGGTGGCATTTTTCATGCGATATGATCTAGTCATGCTAGCAATAACATGTCGCAAATAGAGGGAGCAGGTAAGGTTTATATTGGGTTTACGACACTAAGCAACTTGTCACGATTGGTAACTACAAAAGGCTTGGTGCCAAGGGAAAATTGCAAGCTGGACACGGAACCTAATGAAATTGGGCCTGCCAGCATTTTGCATAATTTTGATGGGATCTCAAATATTGGAAGCATGAGGACATAGCGAAAGTTTGGATCGTCATATAAAAATCGTTTATCACTTCAGTTCCTCATGATTATTGCTTAATAGAATATTGCAAAACCAAAATTTGCCATTTTATTTGGATTGTAATGCAGATGCGTAAACAGCCACTCCCCCCCCCCCTCAAAACAAAAAAAAACCAAGAAAAAAATGCTGACTCCGAATGAGCTATGCATTATTTAATATTTTTATCTTTCAATGTTACGAGATTTTTCTATAGTACTGTTTTGAGTTTAGGACTACTCTATGCTTAAATGTAAGCTTGGCCTAACCAAGGAGTATTTTGTGTAGGGATGAAAATCTTGTATTTCAAACTTATGCATTAGAAGGACATATCAAGTAAGAAAAGTAGTTTATTACGAGAGTTAGAGCTATAAATTTAGACCATATAATTATGGCAACTGCCTCAATAATTTTGGAGAATCTTACTTGAATCTTGTAGATAGTTTCTGAAATTAAATTTCTTCTGTGAAACCAGTCAATTTGAACTTCCCATAAGCTTGTCAGCTTCAATTTTTATTTTGTTGAACAAAAATTGTAGAATTTGAAGAGAAAGTTTGCAGTACAAAACTACGATATATATCAAGGTTCAATGAATTAAAGCTTAACTATTCTGACCAAAATATGTGAGATTGTAGTATATGACTTGTCAGATAGTGTGATTTTATATTATTACGGAAATGATCAATCAACTTTGCTATAAATGCTACTGATAGCAATAGCCGTTAAAATTAACAAGACGTAAAAAGGTTCTTGCTATTCATTTGCATGCTAAATACGACATTATGATGTTTCCTTTGAATGGAGAGGGAGGGAAGAACAGCTGTTCAACGTCATATTTATTTGAATTTTCTACATGTATATGATCAATGATTTTATTAAAAAGCTAGAGCACTTTTTATGACGAAACCCAAATTTTCTATATCTTGCCTTGTTGTGGACCTCTCTTCATTCTTCACTTTTCTTGGCTTTGATTAAAAACGGTCCATGATTTCCCAAATAAAAACACCCGTGGGGTTTGTTTATGCATGATTCCATTTTTCGTCTCTTTGTATTTGTAATTTTCATTAGCAAGGCCTAGGCTTTTTATAAAATATAACAGTTTTCCATTACTGCAACAGATTTTGTATGGAAATAATGCGCAAAAAACATAACGCTCTCGCTGAAAGTTCAAAGCAAAATCACTTTTGTCTCATTGAAAGTTCCATGCTTGTCTCATCGAATTTAACCGAAGATAGAGAATTCTTGCACTATACTCTACTGCCATACACAGATCCTGTCTCCGTCCGTTTTCTAGGCGGGTACGTGGAATGCACTATGTGAGTCTTCTAGTCGTATACATTTAAGAAACCGTGGAAAATGACACCTCAATAAACTTGAAAATTCATAATAATATCATGGGTTTCGTCACTTATTAAAGAGTTTTTAAAAAATGCCACATGAAAAGTATAGGTTTCTCTAAAAGCATTTAATATATTAGAGATTTAGAACTTCTACATTTACCAGTTGGAAAAGAGAAATCGATCCAATCAACCTTCACCAAAACATAATGATAAGCTCAAAAGCAGTACATGATTTGTACTCCTGTGTCTAAATTTCTGGTAGAGCTAATTAAGACTTTTCATTATCACAGTACTGATAACAAGAATCTCTCCGTAAGGTTGTGTTTTTCTATTCATCAACCCATCTAAATCCAGTAATAACTGATTCCATATCCTTTGAAGTCACAATTTGTGTGCTTTGAAGAGTCATCTGAGATTGCTTGCTGTAACCATTAAGTCTGGGAGAGTGACAACTTGCCCAATGGAACGTTATATAGTAAAGTATGCCACAAAATATCTGTTAAGTTTCTATGATCTCAACGCTATATGAACATACTCTTAATTACATGAACTTGCGTGCTTAAATGCCCATGCCCAGTAAAGTCTATTGAAGTTGTGAACTATAATGGTAAACAACTATAATTCAAGAAAAATTCTTTATATCTTCTCCCAGTAATAAGAAAAGTCCTATATTCCATTCTTAATTCAATATATCAGATACTGTATTTAAAATGTTACAAAAATGTAGAAACGATAATGACTCATAAAATTAAAGTATTCAGCAATCAATAAAATAGAGTATGAATATGAAAAAAAAAATAAAGAATACAAAAAAAAAGAGTATTTTTAGTTAACACCTAAAAATTTCTCGTAATTCAAATGCCACAATTTTTTTTCATAATAGAGTATTCTTCGTTAACACCTAAGAATTGATGTTTCAGCTGCAATCATTATCAACCCAGATATTTTAATTGTGCTCTTTCTGACTTGTAGATATTTTGACGAGCAGGGACATTAATTTGGACTGGGTGTTTGAATATCTTGATAAGTGGTTGTTTTCTGGTGTGATTAACTTTCAGGGTAATAACCTAATGCCTTAGTAAATTTTGATTAAAGCAAGAATTGAAGCAGTTCAACCGTGGCAAGAATTTTTGCAATCAGAAAGTGGGAAGTTGAAGCTAACTTCAACAGCAGACTCAGCAACTCAACTGCCACAAGGCCTGGCCAGTAAATTTATTAATTGCTACTTGCTGCTGATAATGATATAATCAGGAGTAAAATGGGGCATGAAATAGTGAAAAGAGGTTAAGAAATATACATGTTTGCCAGTTTGACACTAAACATAAAAGATAATTGATTAGATACCGTGCAAAACGTGTCAAAATTGAAGGTTACCAAATAAGACTTCCTCGCTTTTTGTCCATTTGGTATCTCCAATAGTAGCAACTAGCTAGAATGGCTGCTAAAGAACTCAGACTTGACGGAATTCAATTAAAATTCAAAACCCCTTTCCTAGGATATTATGATATTTACATCTGCAGGCTTGGTTGTCTTTCCACCGTATCATCAAGATTTAAGTAGCCGCAGTCACACTTACATATCAAAACAAAGGGACAAAAAAGGTATTTCGCTCAAAATATAGATTAAATGTATTTTATCTCTAAAATTTTAAAATATGCGTAGCTTGAGCTCTAAATTTTTTAATGTCTATTTTAGTTCTTCTATTAAATTTTTATCTATTATTAACAAATAAAAATTGACAAAAAACTTAATAAAAAAATAAAGTGCACATTTGAAAATGCTTAAGATTCAAATTGCGTGTTTTTAGAATTCTAGAGATAAAATGCTAATAACCTATAATTTAAAGAAATAAAATACATTTTCCCCAAAATAAATAGACTATTAGCCTTTTAGTAACAAAAACAAAAACGCTAACAGCTTTTTTATTTTATTAAAGACAAATATTTACTTGGTTTCTTTCTTCATAGCGAGGTCGAAGTGCATCTTTTTACTTGTTATGTGTTGCTAAGAGACTATTTTTTTTTTTGTACTGTTACTCACGTTAGCCCCTAAATTTTATTGGTAAGCTAAAGTATATTCTATTTTTATCAATTTTTGTTTCTTTTGTAAATTGATTTTTTTTATTTCTATTTTGTTAACTATTATAAATTAAGGCATGATGTTAACTATTAATTCGAGCCGGATTTAAAGGGGATAAATGTAATAAGATCCCTTTGAAAAGGCAACAGAAAATTAAAGAAAAATAATAACAACTATTGAACTGCGATACTTCTGACCATCAAGTTGATAAATGATAAAAGCCATGCTATTTTATAGATTTAATTATTGTACACATATTGCAGTTTCACTTAATTTTTAATTAAATTTTTATAATTTAAAAATTTATAATTAGATTCCTATAATATATAATTTTTTTCAATTAGTTCTCTACCATTGTAAAAAAATAGAATATTTCATTTCTATCTCCTTATTCACTGGAACTTAGAACTTAGAATTCTATAGGATTGTTTTTATAACGGTAGTTAATTACATAGATATGATTGAAAGAATTTATATACTATAAGAATTTGATTATAAATTTTTAGACTACAAAAATTTAATAAAAAATTGACTAAAACTAAGTAAATTTATAGAATAATTAAACCTATTTTATATGATACAGTGCCATAACCAAAAGAAAAGCAACAAAGACAAAAAGAAGACTAAGAACACTCGTGAGTGAATAATATAATTTTTTTTCCTTATGGTACGGAAGTTACAATGTGTTCCATGTGGTATCACGTTTTATATAATTGTGCATTGAATGGTGAAAAATGAATAAGTTTATCACCTTTTCATCCTGTTACGCTTTATTTTATTTTTTTTAATATCATTATAATCGTTTTTATTTAATGCACCATACAAGACATGCATACTACTGCAACAGATAGGTCCAGATAAACTGAAAACAAACTCATCTACAAGCCTTAAACCTAGTTTGGTAGTATTTTTTTACGAGTTGCTACTATTTATAAAAAATCTAAGTCAATTTTTTTTTACAAATTCTACTATTTAGAATACTACTGCTTTCTAGTTACTCGTTTCTTTCCAAGTACTCTACTTACAAGAAGAGGAATGTTATTGATACATTATTATTTTTAATATTATTTAAATATTTAAAGAATCACATATTAATAATTAAGAATGTTTGATCGATCTATATGTGAAATAGAAAATTATGTGTTAATAATTAAAAAGTTTTATGAAGGTAACCCTAAATAGAAAAAAGTTTTTATATTTATTATTAATTATTTTACGAAGGTAATACATTAACCCCCCCCAAAAAAAAAAAAAAGGTAACCCCACAATTTTTAATTATTTATACATCAATTCTTATATATCTAAAATGATATTTAAAATGTGGGCTAATAAGTCATTTTCCTCGTAAGAAAGGAATGACATAACGTTTACATAGTTGGTTCATCATCCGCGAGCAATGCTAGCATGGGTTGAGATGGCAGGACTTGCAGGAAAACATCCGTCATCTTTCATGACAGGAATGTTCGGATTTCACAGTATTTTCAGCTGTCAATCCAATATAGGGCAGATTATTGATATAATATCTAGCAACATGAATGTGACCAGGAATCAATTGCATTATATTATATATTTAGTCAGAGACAGGAAAAATAGAAAGAAAAACACATGAAATGATCACTCCATAGTCCATCCGTTTGGCGTATGCTATATGCGATCGGTTTTCGTATACATGAAATGATCAAGAAATGCACGTGAAGTTCGGTTGAATTTACACATTTTTCTTAAGATGAGAAATTACACATCGAATGAGATACACATTGTAATCGGATTCATTGAATGCAATTAGGGGAATTAGGTTCTCTCACACATTGTAATCGGATTCATAGAATGCAATTAGGGGAATTAGGTTCTCTCCATTTTTATAGGACAATTCCATATCTTAATGCCATGTTTTAAAAGGGGGAAAAATAACCTGTTCTGTATAAGAAACTGTGGAATTTGGTAAAACAGATGGTGAAACCAACATAATTTTTTTTTCTTTTTTCTTTCCCTCCAAAAATAATACTACTATTTTTCATCTCAGCTGTACCGATAGAATAGAATACAGTTGAAGTTTTAACCTCCAGCCATCGATTAATTTTCTCTTCTTTCATTCTGTTTCTTATGTACTATATATGAATATGATTACATTGAAGCTAATAATAACAAAAAAATATTTTCACGTCAAAAAAAAATTAAAAAAAAATATTCCATCTGTTTTTGTCTTATTTATTGGAGCAATAAAAAAGGATTAACAAATTAATTATTGATTAACCACAAACGCGTAATCTCTTTTGTGGGCATTATGTGTTTCAAACTTCATACTTTTATATTTATGTGTAATGTTAGGTCTTCAGTCCTACATTTTTTGGGGGAAAAAATACTCTTTAAAAGTTCTTATGTATATGTTCCATATTGAACTAAAAAAGAGGTCAAATGGTATAGAATAAAAGCGTAGACATTTTTCTGAGCATATCACACACGCAAGCCTTCATATATAACTGTTTTTTTCCCCCCACTTTTAAGATCACAGAACTGTTGGACACAAACAAGCACACAATTATAATATTCATTTGTGTATTAGAACTGAAAAATTTGTTAATTGAATTTAATTTGTATTTGTTAATTCATGTGTGTTCCGTGAGAGTTCCATATAATTTTCTCTAATAAACTATGTGTTAAAAAAAGGGAAAAAAATGTAATCTAAAAGCTTTAACACTAAATTAACTAGTATTTAATTATGGTTTGAGATAGAATGTTTTCGTTTAATGATGTATATTCTCTCTTGCATATCAAAATAAAAAGAAGTGAAAGAAACAAGAACGTTACTTTGCTCAGTGTTCTGTCCGCAGTCGCAACAAACAACAATGGCTCCCAACGGAAAAGTTTGGGGTAAAGCCAACGGGTCCCAAAAAATGATAAAACTATTCCCATCCCCTTCCAATCAATAAGTAACACACGCCAACCGAAATTTTTTTTTATCCTCCTGGAGTAAATCAACTTTTACCCCAGGAATCAACCTTTGATTTGACTTCTCATACCTTCTCTCAACTGAAATCGAAGGCTGACATACCCCAGGGAGAAAGAAATCTCTTCCTCCAGTAGTATCCAAGTCTGGCCTACTCCAACCTTTATAAATACCCTTAGATCCCTCCGGTGTTCGGCCTCATACGAATCTCTCCTCCCTCATTTTTCCATTAGAAGAAGAACTTGGGGTAACCAGTACTTAACCCCAGCTCCACCTTCTTCTTCTATATCCTCCATTTCCATTTCAACATATTATAATACCCCACCCTCTATATTATGGATCATCAAGCTTCATTATTATTATCATTCTTATTAACAGTTCATCTATCACTGTCAGGTAATTCACAAGCGATAACCAGTTTTCCCAGCTCCTCCTCCTCCTCCTTCTTTTTCTTCTACTTCTTCTTCTATATCCCATTTTCATTCTAACATATTAGAATACCCACCCTCTATATTATGGATCATCAAGCTTCACTATTATTCTCATTCTTGTTAACACTTCATCTATCATTGTCCGGTAATTCACAGGAAAAATATTAAATAAGTAAAATTTTTACCATAACTTATTTATCGTAATAATGTAACATATTTATTATTTTTTAAATAAATAAATGAACCTAATTCATTTAATGACTATTTATCTCTTTTTTTTTCAAAAATTTTAGTAATTTTTTTAATTGTGTTCATTTATAAAGTCAAACTAATGAAACAATAAAAAATTCAACATATATATATATATATATATATATATATATATATATATATAACCTAACATTACCTAACGTTTAGTAAAGTTCGCTTAGAGATTCAGTATACTCCCATTGTGACCAACCATGTTTGGTTGAGGTTGGTCTAATGTAAATTTTGATTAAAAGGCATACCAATGGCATCATTTATGCAAGGTAAATAATTTTTGTATCATTTTAAATGATGGGCAATTATAGACACATTTTAATTTTAGAATTAAAAGTGTTTAAAAAATATAATATAATAATAATAAAATAGTGAGAATTCACTTTTTTATATATAAATATCAATAAGCATTTTTAGAATTGGATATGTAAATAACACAACTCTTTATTTAATGCAGGGGTTATTGCAACCACATTCACTTTGGTTAACAAATGTGACTACACGGTGTGGCCTGGAGTTCTCTCAAACGCCGGAGTCTCACCCCTTTCAACCACCGGCTTCATCCTCCAACCCGGTGAGTCAACCCCCGTAACCGCCCCAGCCGGCTGGGGCGGCCGCTTTTGGGGCCGCACCCTCTGCTCCCAAGACTCCGCCGGAAAATTCTCCTGCGTCACCGGCGACTGCGGCTCCGGCAAGATCGAGTGTGCCGGCAACGGCGCCACGCCGCCGGCAACCCTGGCGGAGTTCACCCTCGATGGCGCAGGCGGCCTCGACTTCTTCGACGTCAGCCTCGTCGACGGTTACAACGTCCGGATGCTGGTGGTCCCAAACGGCAGCTCCGGCGGTGGTAACTGCTCCGCCACGGGGTGCATCGGCGACTTGAACGGCGCGTGTCCTTCGGAGCTGAAGGTTATGAGCGAGGACGGGAAAGAAGGGGTCGCGTGTAAGAGCGCGTGTGAGGCTTTCGGTTCGCCGCAGTATTGCTGTAGTGGCGCGTACGGGACGCCAGATACTTGCAAGCCTTCGCGTTACTCGCAGATCTTCAAGAGCGCTTGCCCACGAGCGTACAGCTACGCGTACGATGATAAAACCAGCACGTTTACGTGTGCCAATGCGGATTATACTATTACGTTTTGCCCTACCCCTAGTACCAGGTTAGTAGTTGGCTGGATTTAACTCTCTGCACTTTTCAAAGGGTAGTTTCGTCCTTTTATAAAGTTGTTGGTATTTGCGAAAACAGCACACATTAGTAAAATTTTTAATATTTTTTTTTTTAAACCAATTGTTGCTTCGGATCTGCGAAGATGAGCGTTGGTTTGGGGTGGGTTTGAAACTTGCACGTACAGTTACCTTCCTGTCGTTTTCTAATGTCCAACTTTTTCACTTTGTTGAGTTATTAATAACATTAAGCATGGGCATTTTTGTAAATTCGCTCTTGGGGGTGGTGGGGGGAATGGGGCACCTACTTCCATAGAAAATACATAAAATTATATTATTGAGTTGGTATTCACTATTCAGTATCAACGGAGGTATATTTTTCAAGTATGATAATAATTTTTGCGTAAGCTGCATATATATTCTTCTAGTTAGGTGATATTTCATGTACATGATAAGGTCTTCACGTGCACATAACTAAATGTTGGTTCCCATCAATGATTAACATTGATAACTTCAAGTTGCGGTAATTCGGTGGATAGTCAAAGTTGTCATGTCTACTGAAGTTGAAAATATTTGTCAAACTAAACCTTGTTTGCAATAGCAAGCAATCTAGTAATCTAACTAAACACAAAAACTTAACCCAAGCCATGAGTGGAGGTTAGTTAGCGACATAACCAATAATGATCTGCATAATGATTATGTATATACCTATATCTTTCCAATCCATAATTCGTAGTGTGGTTGGTCTCCTGAGGCAGGGACCAGGGACCATATGTTTTGAACCAAAGAGTTATGAAAAGTGCATAATATTTTCTCCCGAGGCTCAATAGCATGAGAGGTCGATAACGTATTAATTTTTGCACATGGGTGTCGGAAATTAGGGATGGCACATATGCCAAAGCCTTATGCTACACAGGCACCGCTTATTTTGTTAGCATTAAAGTAAGTGACCAGAGGTCATGATGGAATTCATGACCGTTACACAAATAATATTGTGACACGTTCGGAGTTCCATTTTCGTTTTCATCCTCGAGAACCTTTAAAATTTAGAAAATTCCTTATATAAATATAAAGCTAACACTTCAATAATCTCTCTTAAATTATTTATTGGCTCTTTTTGTCTCATCAGTATTATCCTGCCATTTTTTGCAGCCAGAAAGCGTCACAGGACCAAACCACGAAACAAGATGGTTCTTCTACGTCACCCTTGCTCAACAACAGCACAATGGTGTATGAGGGTGCCTTAGATCAAAGTGAAATATCATGGGCCACGTGCACCCATGTGTTCCAATCTCGAGCAATTGCCGGCATTGTCAGTGTTGCTATGGCAATTTGGCAGTTGTGCCAGCTCTTCTAAACTACTCATTCCTCAGAAAAATGAATCTTCCTATATAAAATTTCATATGATTTAGTTATATAGGTTAAATATATTTTTAGTTTTTATAAAATCAATAAATTTTGATTTTAGTTTTTTTAAAAAAATTATTTTCATTCAAATATTTTGAAAAATTTTAATTTTAATCTCTACTATTAATTTATCTTCATTAAATGATAATATGGATGACGGGTAGTTATGCTACTCTTTCTATATTTAAGTGGGGGCTAAAGTCAAAATTTTTAGAAATATTTAAATCAAAATCAAAAGATAAAAAAAAATTAAGAACTAAAACTAAAGTTTTTGAAAATATTTGAATTAAGACTAAAAAAATAATTATTTAGAGACTAAAATTAAAATTTGTTAATTTTATGGAGATAAAAAATATATTTAAGTTTTTAATTATATATAAATTTTTATTATTGATAAAAAATGATATTTGATCAATAATAAAAATTTATATATAACTTAATCATATAAAATTTTTATATTAGAAGAGTCATTCTCCCTTGCTTTAGCATCTTTCACAGGGTCAGGCTCATCACCTTCCAATATACAGTCATCTGTCCACGTTATTTGGCCCAAAATGGGTGGCGGGACCTATCAAAACTTCACTAATTCCCCTTTCTCTGCATGGGCCATATGAGTTGGGTAGGGCCCACACTGGTTTGGCCATGCTGATGAGGATATGAGTCATTTGAAGGGAAAGCTCACCCGTTGTTCCAGAAGCCCACGGCCCTACGACTCTTAATTTTTGGTCCTCAAATGGTAGCGGAAGACCCCATACTATAGACTATTTCATGTGTATAGATATAGCAATATAGGTAAGGTAGTGAGGGAAATTTGAGTTTTTTTTTTTTTGTTCTTTTTAAATTTTATTCCAGTTATTATTCTTTTCCTAGGTTAAGTTAAATCAATGGGTATACTACTATTGAATTCTTTGTATTGTGGGCGTTGTGATTCATTTATTGGTTGGGGATTGTATGAGGCTATAGTATTTGACTACATAAAGAAATGGATTCGAATATTACATTTTTCTATATGCAATCTTGCATATTGTTATGATCCATTCCAATTTGTCGGCTTGTGATGAGGTGTGTTCAATATACAATACTAGCTCTTGTCATTAAAGGTGTCAAAAAGTGCAACATTGTAAGAATGGATAGCATAAATTAAGTTCAGGTCTACAATATTCTAAGTGATACTATCGATGAACAATTATAAGAATGATTAGCAATTGAAAAAGAAAATTTGGGTATGTTTAATTGTCCTCCCTCTTTTTGGAGTTATGTAAAATATTATACATTACTAGGCTATAAGTTGGACGGGCTGCCAAGAATTTGTTTTCACTATAATTATTTATGAGCATCATTAGGCCTATTCAGTCGTAAACAACCTATTTTCGTATCTCATATATGGCCTTTTTAATACAATCGACATATACTAATTGGTCCGTTCCAATTGCAATAATTATTAACTTCCATAAGAGTGGTGTGCTCCTCGCCATAGTTTTAATTAATTGTATTACTATTATAGAAGTGACTGGTGTAGTGGAGCAATCGTCTCCAACCAAGCGTTTTAATTTCTTAATTAGATTATATAATGTCTATTTGTACCATATTCCACGCCTTGGGGTTGGTGGGTCGTCTATATCTTATCCTCCACCGGCGGCAACTTGATGTTTCATGTTCAAAGCTAGCTTGGGTTGAAATTCGCTCTTGCCATTAAAAAAGTTTATGTATATTCAACCTTACAAGGACTAAAAAATTGTTTATTATTCATGGTTGAAAAATTATTACGCTTGCCACGTCAAAAAATAAAAATGAAAATTACGCTTGCCGTCAAGGTACACGGAGAACTCGAATGGTTCGCGATAGGGACGCATAGCAGGCATTGTGGTTGCAGTGAAAGTACACCAACCTTGATATGTACGTGGTGTTTGAATTCAATGAAGCACGGTTATATCTTACTTAATTCGGCCGCCTGCAGAATTTGTAAAACCCGTCCTAGTAAAGTCAAACTCATGAGATTGGGATTAACATTTGATTAGTGACGTGGATAATTTCAACTACGATACGGATATGAGGTTAATTGAAGTGGCTAGTTGTTACGATCCTTTATATAGGTATCTAGTGTTTGAGTTCTAGAAATGTAAAAAATTCCCATTGAAAGATGTCTTTAAAATCTTTAATGTTCGAATCAAATTAATCAGATTTTTAATAATAGGACCCGGTAAATCGAGGGCTTCACCCAAAAAATTTCAACGACAATAGAAGGGAGAATCAAAGAGTCGACATGTATATATGCTACCCGTGTTATTTTCTAAATAAAATTAAATTCTAAAGTAATTGGGCTAAGTTTGCTTTCTATACAGGGCATTACTATCTATAGTTTGGACTTACGATTTGACACCACAATGGGGCGTTTAGTTAAGATTCTAAAAAAAAAATTTTTTAAGAAGTAAAAGTAGAAATAAAAATAAAAATAAAAAAATTATTTTATATTTGAATATAATTATATAAGTATTTTTTATCAAAATTAGAAGTTATTAAATTATTTGGATGTGATAAATATAGAAGTATTTTATTTAATAAGCATATGGAGAGAGAGAGAGAGAGAGAGAGAGAGAGAGAGAGAGTGAAAGAGAGTGAGAAAATGAGAGTGGAAAGAAAGTGATAATTTTTAAAAGTTTTAAGGATAAAATCATAATTGAGTGAAAAGAAAGTTATTGCTAATTTCAATTAATAACATTCTCTCTTTTACTGTTTCTGCTTTTTGGAGAAGCAACTCCCTATCTATTTTTCAAAAAACTAGAAAAACTTATTATTTTTTATTTCTGCTTTTTTTTAGAAGCGTAAACAAATAATATTAAAAATTCTATAAATATTTTTTTAAAAAATTAAAAAAATACTTTTTTTAATAAAAAAACACAAATAAATGCACCCAATATATATTTTTGAACAATAATGATCAATGGTACAAATAACTACAAAACACTGTATTACCATGCGTTTTAATAACTACCCATTAATTCTGTCTCCTTCCTTTAATTTCAGCACTTTCACCATTAGTCACAATTCGTACAAAGCTGTTTTGTACTAATCAGCACTGCTCTTTCAACTTTTTTGAAAGATAAGAGTCTTAATTTTGTTCCTGACTTCCATTCGGGCAGCCGGTGCTTGTGTTCCCATTAGTGGCTATGGTTTTTAGGTAAGAGAATGGGAGGAAGGCAATAAAAACGTGTCTTCATAATTTAAAAGTGAGAAATTTGTAGAGAATTAGCCGACAGACTTATATAACCTTTTAGAGACTAATTATGAAAAAATTAATGCAATTATTGATAAATGTACAGTTATAAGACGCTTGGCATGAACTTAAGCAAGTATTGGTCCTCCAGTTCATATTTTAATTATGGGCTTCCACTTTTAGATAACCTACTTTAGTATGTCAATCAAGTCATACAATGGGGTTTGTGTTTGGGGCGAATATGTCAATAGTAGATGCCGTCGCTTTATGAATAAGATGTACCTTTGGCATGCTCAATCACGAGTAGTTGAAGTTTAGAGATCATCTCCCCAGCTAGCCCGCAGGAAATTGATGCCTATTTTTATGAGTTTTCTCACTAACATGAGATCCAAGCTTGTGAGGCTCTTGCCCTTTACCGACATCTATATTTAAAAGGTTTTAATAATGTGGTCTCTACCATGATGTTAGGAGAAATTCTTATACTATGTTGTTAGAGTAAGACACTTCTTCTATCCTTGCTATGAACTATGCTAGATAAATGTAAATTATTTTTATTATAGCGTAATAATACTATAATATCGAATTTACTATAAATCCTATACATGACAAGATTTTAATTATTCAAAATATAATTTATAATTATAATATATAAATATTATAAAAATTATTAATTGATATATTAGCATACGTTAAATTTACTATAAACTCAAATCTATATTCTTATTTTTCTTTATTATAGGGGATGTTCTGGATTGAGACTCTGCTTTACATATGTAAATCAATGTATTATCAATCGAAGTGGGTTCGTGTGTAGCTGGCAGCTTTTGTCATCGGCATGGTCCGAACCCTGTGGTTGCTCATGCCATCCGTTCACGTGCGATGCACGCTTCCCAACTATACGACATATGCCAATGTTTTTTGTTTCAAAATTTTAATATGTATAAAAAAATTAATATATAGAAAAAATGGGTATGAGTTGGATCGGTCTGTTTGGTTTTTCTTGTTAGAATAATTGGGCTAGGCCATTCCTGTCCCTTTCGTCCTGTTTCATCATGGGCCTGACGTAGGCGTGGTGGGGAACAAGGACCTCTACAATTATTGTGCGTCCCTCTGCAGCAAAACCAAAATAGCAAATGCAACCAACATTACACGGTACGCGCTGCTTGTCTTCCTCGGAAGCTCCAAGCCAAACCCCTAAAGTCATAATACATATACAGATTTATCGATATCTATTATGTTGACAACAAGAAATAAATAAGTTTTATGTGGGGCTTGTGATGGAATGCATGTGCCTTATCTAATAGAAAAAGTAATATTATTTGTATTGCAAAAGCCGACACTTATATATGATAAATATCGTAAAGAAAGAAAAATATCAAGTTTTGACTTCGCTTATCACTACCAAATTTTTTGTATTTTTCTCTTTTTATAGTCTTTATTTTAATGTATAAACAATATTCTTTTTTTTTTATTCATCAATATTCAAAGTCCACTAAATTACAGCTAATTTAGTTTGAATCATATCATTTCATTATTTGGGTGAAACTTTTACGACACTAGTTTTTTTTCTTCCACAATATTCGAACCCTTGCATGGATTTTTTTAATCTCAGAAATTGAACTGTGCACCTTACCAAAAACAATATGTGACTATGCATGAAAACTTCCCATCAAGTTACATCACAATCAATAATGAAGAAACAATGATAGGAGGAAAAGCAGCCACAATGTATGGCAACTGTAAGCACCTACTAGCAGTGGTCCACTGAATGATTTTTGGTTCTCACTTTTTACCCGTCACTGATTGAACAAATAAATTAACATCACATTTCATCTTATGTTGCACCGAATTTTGAATAGTTTAAGCTTGGTTCCTACGCATCAATGCCACTAAATTAAAGTAGACAAGATAATGATGGGATGGGTGAATTGCGTTTTCAGACCCGCTGCCCCCCCCCCCCTTTACTCAATGCTTGTTGCATGCAGCAGAAATTAACTAGTTTTGTGTTCCTACGTGAACCTCGATTGTGTTGTGTGCTTCACGAAATCCATTAGCTAGTCCATTTTGTCAAACTAGTGAACCAAACTTGTGAATTGTAAGTGGTGTCACATTCAATTCCCACATCACAAAAGCACTCATCACGTTCATAATAGTTAAACAACAAAGAATAGATGCTGCCTGATTATAATTGATCCCATATATATTTTTATATTAACAAGGTAAAGAAGTGTTGCTTTCATGAGGAGTGAAAAACACTGAAGTGTGTCCCTTTTCAGTTTTGGTCTTGTAATGGTTAAAGACAGTTTGTTGAGCATGTCTTCTCAATTAACATTGCCTTCATCATTCGAATCAATTATAGGAGAGGAAAGAGAACATCCCAAAATTGATATTCATATCATAAGTTTTCAAGTATCATTTTCAATCTATATTGTGAAAACTACAAAATGCTTATAATTACATCCCTTCTCCTTTTTTTTTATTTTTGAAATTTTTAATTCAATCTCAACAGGTTTGGAGGATCTCAACAACAGTGTAGCTAGCCGTGGAGCATAGTTCATAGCCAGGAAGATCCTTTAATGGGCTTTGAATTTCGCTTTTTTTTTTTTATTGCTTACTAGCACCATCAAATTATTACTCTGGCTCCCATTAACAAAATTAAAAAATTGTCTGTTGCATAGGCCCAGAAGTCCGATTATTGTTGATATGATTGAGCCTGAACAAAATGTGGTTTTCAGAAAAGGTGGGGCAGTTTCGACCAAAAAATAAAAGAAAGAAAACGTGGGGCAGTGGTAGTGTTTGGTCAACATTGGCGGGGCATTGGTTGACAAGAAAAAAAGGGAGGTGGGGCATTGTAACTGCTGAACTGTCTGAAGTCCAGTGGTGTATGGGCTCTTTTATTTTCAGTGAATAACCTTTTCCTACCAAAAAAAAAAACTGTCTAAAGTCACAACAATTTTGCGTGTCAAAACTTTTATTGCTTAAAATATAGAAGATAATCTTGCATTTTATAGTTGCGAGCAATTTGCTCCTTTTACTTTGGATTGAAGTAATCAACACTAACATTGTATAATATTGAGCAATGTGAAAAGAAAGATCAACAGTTCAAGAAGTAGCTTGTAATTCTTGCAAAAGAATATATTAGCGGATATGATAAACAATACAACTGATAAATAATTGATAATACATACACGGCAGCAAATATGATTTCATTCAAAGCTATTAACATTTATGTGTCATTGTTTTTTTTTTGTTTTTATAGCCAAGCACTATTTTTTTTACTGGCTTCTATATATGAAATGCTTTACTTGAATCTTGCATATAGTACTCTAACGCTTGCATGTTGATAAAATTTATTACTATAATTTAATTAAACGATGGATTTGTGTAGCAGAAAATGAAAAACTTCTCAAATACTAGAAATGAAGAAATGCCCTTGCACGAGTCAAAGTATGCAGTGGAAATGACAATAACAAAATAATTTTAGGTATACAATATACAAACTTAATTGGAATGTTAGCTGCACGTGTTTGCTTAAAAGTCTAATAAGGTTGCCTTCAATGGTCAACATCACTTTGATTTGATCTACTTTGCCTTGTTAGAACCAAACATGACCTTAAAGAGGCTAAGAAGTAAGAAATGCACTTTAGTCGCTTGCGTCATATCTTAACTTAGGATAAGATAGCCACGTATTAGTCATAACCAACTACACAGTGATGTTTGAATTATTGCTTACGATCCAGGCCTTAAAAAAGATAATCTTGTTAATAAATAAATAGCTATTACTATTTTTTATTGTTAAATAAAATTAAAATTCATCATTATTACTTAAAGAAAATAATTACCCTAGTTTTTAACTACCACACTTCTATGCTACGTTCAAATTTATTTCATCCTCTGATTTATGCAGGCATACTAAAAGAAAAACCAAAACTCACTAGTTGATACTAGACACTGGAGTCTTTTATCATCCGACAAACCCATTTCTTTTTTCTCGTCAACATAAACCTTAGCCTTTTTTTAAGTTTGCTTTGTTGTGATGATGTTTTCGGTCTGAACATGTTACTGTTGATGGGAAACTACCTTTATTGGGTCATGGGCCCAACTTGAGGACAATGAAAGGGGCCATGGACAGATTGGGCTTTGGATATTTAGTAGAAGAGAACAGAAGTGAAAATTTATTTTTTTTTTTCAAAAATTTTCTAAATGTCAGAAGTGGGATTTGAACCCACGCCCTCTCACGAGGACCAGAACTTGAGTCTGGCGCCTTAGACCACTCGGCCATCCTGACAAGTCGATAGGGCTCTTGCTGACAAATTAATAATACATATATATTATTTGTTATTTGTGTGCTCTTTTTTAATAATAATATAAACATGTTTTCGATGTAAGTTCGTTTTTATAACCGATTTTGATATGCTAACATAAAATTTTATTTTTGTAGTTTGTTCTATTATTATTTAAGTAATTTATTTTGATGAGCTTTACCAAGATAACACAGACACACATGTATATTTACAAAATAATAACTTTTTCAATTGTTGAATGGTCTTACTAATTTTATTGTATAGTAACTAAACATGATTATTAATTTATTTAAAAATATATAAATTATAAAATTAAAAATTAGTTAGGACATTTTAGAAAATATTTTAACAAATATATAGTAAAAATAATAAGAGAGAGAGAGAGAGAGAGAGAGAGTAAATCTAAGAGTGACTATGTTATTATTATGGGTAGTGTAAATCTAAGAGTTACTATATTATCTATCGAGAAGCTAATCATTGTGCAAATTCTCTTGCTAAAAATGGTCACTAGCTGACCAACATTTTTACGATTTTTTGTTGCATGCCTATTTTTATTTCTTACTATTGTAATACAGACTTAAGCAGTATTTGTGTCCCCCAGGATTCTAGCTATATAGTTCTAGCTTTTAGCCCCATAGTTAATTAAAAAAAAAAAATCATGGGCAGTGTAAAAATACTAACTAATTATTGATTTCATAATAAAAATTAAAAATTCATTTGACAATTCACATAGGATTGTCATACTCAAGAAACCAAAAGAAAAAAAAAATACTCGATAATTCTCTTTTGTTTTTCTGTGCCAAGATTACTGATATTCTCCTATTAGAAGTAATTCTACTTTAGTCGGATGGGACTACTTGAACGGTAAAATTCTCTTTTCTAAATTTTAACGCAGTTACCTATCCAAGGCTTATTACTACAATAATCCTATAAATTAAGGATAATATACCTTTTAAATATACGGTATGTTTAAGATAATTAAATATGAAATTAGTTATCATTTGATTGAAAAAGCCATTAACTTTATTGTTTAATTTAGATTTGAAGAAACCTAACTAAAAGACGACACACTACTACCTCTCAAATCAAAGCAACTTTCATGGATAAGTGACCTACCAATTATTTAAAGAGTCACCAACTCAAATTCATAGCTATTACGAGCGTTGGATATGCCGATTCACATAGATTTCCAAATCAAACCTCAAATATTGCATAACCATTCCCTCAGCTGATTTCATTGAATTCACAGAGCAGCTCACTCATACATATGGCTCCTAGCAATCAGTTTAGGTAAAAGACGGATTGTGAAATTCATTGAAAACAAATATTTTTTCAATTCCTTCAACTATAGAACATGCTTTGTGAGTTTCACATTCAATTCACTGAATTTCAATTAAAATACCGAAATATGTTAATCCATATTGAAAACAATTCAATGGGCGATTCTAACTTCTGATAAATTTAATTACCTCAAGATAAAGATTTCCCGTTTACGCGATGATTGAGAATCTGATTCCATGTTGAAAATTGTAGTTCATCCAAATTAGAGATACACGAAAAGGGGAAAAAATAATTAAAAAAAAAGATGCAGTTGAATTTTTTAGGGAGAGATTCGTAGAAATGTTGTTCCGAGTATGTTAGGCAAAATTGTGACCAAACTATAACCGCCGTAGGATGCTTTGAAGTGCTTACTGAAATTAGAAAAAAAAAAAAGGGAGAGTGAAAAATTAAAATAAATATTATTTATATATTAAAATAATAAATATATAAACAATCGATTAAAAAATAGTGTTAAAAACAATTTAATAAATACTCATAGTTTTTTTTTTTTTTCGCTTTCGTCTCATAAACTATTAATCAAAGCGGATGAATACTGTTTTCTGACAATTTAAGTTCCTTCAACAATTATACCATAAAGTTGTTAATAACTTTTCTTGCAAACAGAAAACATACATCGATGTAGTAGATTCACATAAAAAAGAGAAAAAAATTATAAACAGATATAAAAAACACAATTAATTGCCTTTCGAGATGGGTTTCCTAGTTTTTGACAACTTAATCATCAATAAAATAGTCATTCCCCTTTATGCGTTGTAACGAGGATCATTCAATTGACTCGTTCCACCCTAATTGTTACTATTTAACTCTTCATTTTTCTTTCCATGTGCTTTTTCCGCATGTGTCAGGAAAAAATGATGATCTATAATTACTTAGGAAATTCAAAAAGGGAAAATTGGTTATTCAAAGCTTTTTTTTTTTTGAAGTGGTTATTTAAAACTCATTAATGTAAAAGATTAGGCTTATTTTTTTAAAAAAAGAAAAATTTAGATAGTAGAAGCTAGTTGCAACCCAAAAAGTTATTCCCAAGTGATTATAAACTATTACATGAATTGGCCTGCATTAAACTGATCATATCGAGAGTACATCCTGAAATACATTCTGAAAAATACTTGGTTTCGATTAATATGAATGTCGGCCTGACGATATTAAAGAGTATCAAATGAACTCATGGATGAGAAGTAATGGGCAAAAGTTAATACAATAGACTCTAGTGACAAAGTAAATTAATATGATGGAAAGAGATTGGAGGCAAAGTCACTACAAGTGGTCTAATAGTGAGGAGATTTAACAGTATACATGAGCACAGTAATTTGAATTTTATTATTACTTATGTATTACAAAAAAGATTCAGATTGAAGGCACATTTACACGGTGCTTCCACATCTAGAGCAAGAATTATATGCTAAACCTATCTAATCAAGCACATGCAGTTTGCCACGTGGAAATTTAGGAACTCACAAAGCGTGCCGTGAGATGAAAATCACAGCAAATGAATACAAAAGTCATCAGTACATAGCACGCGTTTCAAAAGAAAACATGATCTGAACTTCTTGCCTGAAAGAAAGAAATACAGAAAAAAAAAAAAAGGCAGAAGAATCGAATCCGTTAGCCACTATCAAAAGTTGGCCCCCGAGTCAATTTTTCTTGTAATTTAAGCGTCCCAAGTGTGAGACTAACCGTAAATTGAATTGTTTTCGTCCTCTTAATTGCACACTTGGCGCATAAAAATCATCTTTGGACAATTTCAGCATCTATATACTTTGCCGATTGTATAATTCATGCCCAATCAGATCCTAATTACTAACAATTATGTAATGTTGGCTTGTGCTTTTTTCTTTTAAAATCAACGAGAAATTATGGCATATTTTTAGAACATACATAATCTTATTGCATGGAAAAAATTACAATGGGTTTTAAGCTGATTTTTTTTTATCTGGGCATTTTAAGTTAATAATTATAAATGCGTTTTTTAAATTTAACATGTATTTAATAGTAGGCATATATAAATGTATTCTATGTATATATCATAATGTCTCCTAATGGGTCCACTCTACATTCCAAAACTACCGATAGAATCAGCTCGTTGATCTGATATCTGATCTTTCCCCCAGTTAGACACTTGGTCCTTCAAATATCATCCTACAAGTTATAGTGGGTTTTACTCAAACTAATATTCCATTGTAATCTATTAACCCTTTATAATCTTCCCACCTTTCCTCCTTTCATTTCCATTCTATCTCCCTCTCGCTTCGCAAAAACTATAACTTTATATCCAATTGTCTCATGCATGGGCAGTGGAGCCCAACATTCCCCCCTCCATTCTTCTCTTCTCACTGCTTCCATTCCTCACCCTTCTTCCCTTATTGCATCATCCTCACTTTAGCTTATTCTCACCAATATTCACATTCAAATGGGTTCTTTAGCTCCCCCTTATTATTTCTCTAGACGCATTGCGTTCATCTGGGTTCTACTTTGCATAGGTAATTGTCTAATCGATTCTCTCATCCTTTCCTTTCCACTTGATCAAGCCATTAGATTCTCCATTCATCAAATTTTTATGCATATTAATACACAATGTCAAGTTGCAATGACATGCTCCATTTTTCGGGATATACAGGCAAAGGTGCATTAGGAGCTACGTTCACTCTCATCAACAAATGTGATTATACGGTGTGGCCCGGGATCCTTGCTGGTGCAGGCAGCTCCGGATTGGATAGCACCGGGTTTGAGCTCCGACCCGGTGGGTCACGGAGCTTCCAAGCCCCGCACGACTGGTCAGGGAGATTCTGGGGCAGAACCGGGTGCAATTTTGACCCGAATACCCAAAAGGGTAGCTGCACCACAGGGGATTGTGGCTCCAACCAAGTCCAGTGCAATGGTGGCGGGGCAAGCCCACCCGCAACACTGGCAGAGTTCACAATCGGGTCGGGTTCACAGGTTTGTGTTTAAATTAACTTATTTCACATTCAGAACTATTTATGGATGTGTTTGAAAAAAATACAAAAATGAAACAATTTAATAATTAATTATAAATATAATTTTTTTTACAATTGATTATAATAAAATTAATTTCATGTTTAAATGTATTAACAGAAAAAGTGATTTTAAACTAGTGCATTTTATTAGAATTATATAAAAAAAATATAATGTAAATTATTAAAAATAGAATTAAAATGATTTATTTATATTGTATAATATTTTATACTTAAAGACTTATTTGATAAAAATACTGTAACTCCATACTTATCAATTTCTTCTTATAATCAAAATATTTTATGAAAAAACTTTTTTTTAATATATGTAAAATAAACTAAAGGCTATAATCAGTTTTATCTATATTTACAAATTATATCAAATTATTTTAAAAATAAATTTTTTGAGAAAAAAAAAAAGAGACTCCTGAGATATAATTTTCATTCCCAGAATGACCCATACCTGAAAAAAATTCAGCCAATTTTTTTAATGAAATAATCTATTATTCAACATACTTCAGGATTATTATGACGTGAGCCTTGTTGACGGGTACAATTTACCAATGATGGTGGATGCGGGTGGCGGGTCGGGCTCGTGCGGGTCAACCGGGTGCATAGCTGACCTGAACCAGCAGTGCCCGAACGAGTTACGGGTCGGGAACCGGGTCGGGTGCAAGAGCGCCTGCGAGGCTTTTCAGGACCCCGAGTACTGCTGCAGCGGCGCGTACTCTTCACCCGCGACATGCAAACCTTCGGTGTACTCGCAGATGTTCAAGAGCGCGTGTCCCAAATCGTATAGCTACGCATACGACGACGCTACGAGTACGTTTACGTGTACTGGAGCTGATTATACTATTACATTCTGCCCTTCAACCACAAGGTAACCAGATTCTGATAATCTGTGAACATGCATGTCATGACATTTAATTAATGAATTTAATTACTTTCTTAGTTTCTTTCTTTTCAGTGCCGTTGCTTTCGCACCGTTTTATTTTTGTTTAGTTGAGATAACGATTCCAATCTTTGATTAACACTTTCGGTTAGTCATATTATATTATGCAATCGTTTCATGAAAAATTGAAATATCCATGGTGCTTGTTAGCTTTACTAGTATATGATAGTTGATTTTGTACAGCTTTTTATTCTTTGTAGTGTACTTTTTGTGTGGCACAAGTTGTCAATGGCTAGATGATATTTTTGCTTGAGGTGCACATAAAGAAAAGAGGGTTGCCAGTGCCGCTGCGAGGTTGCATGCAAAGTAATATGCACAGGAATACCTCACTCACAATTGGAATCTCATATTATGTTCTTCGTTAGTTGAATTTATTATTGAGATAAAAATACTTAAAGGGTGATGCCAATTTGTACCACTAATCTAACATTGATTCACCTCAAAATGATGTTGTTATGGCTTGCACTCGTCGTGTTAAGTATTTAGGGTTCGACTAAACTATAAGATATTTAGATAAAAAGCGTGAGGTAAATAAGATAGAACATGTACTGATCAACTTTACAAAGGAATTCTTATAGAGTGTGTTTGTAATGTCAAAAAAATGGAAATAATTTAATTTAGAAATCAAATCTTGTATTTGGGTGTTTTAAAAATAAACAATGAAGTGATTTCTAATTACCATGGAATTTAAATATTTTCTATTTGAAATCCTATCAAGATTGAAAGGATTTGATGGGAATTAATTTAATTTTAAAATTTAAACATAAATCAAATCAAATCAATTCCTTTTTTAATTATTCTAAACAGAATCTAATATATTATAAATATAAGAATTAATTTCTAAATCAATTCAAATTCTATTTTTACATAATCATTCCAAACATAAAATTTAATTTACAAATCAAATCAATTCCAAAATTTAGTTAATCCAAACACACTCGTAAAGATTGCCAAATGGCAATTTCAATAGATTCATTATAGTTATTTAATGGCAATTGTCTTACTATAAATGTGTTGGACTTTTCTTTCTTCTGATTTAACTTCATTTTTTTTTTCCTTTTCTGTTTATATATGCAGCCAAAAATCTGCAAGAGGCTCACCACCACCACTACCCACCGCAATTGGGTCTGAAACAGGAACGGGGGAGATGCCAGCGATAGTTGACTCTCCATGGTTTTCCAACACTTTTTATGGACTCTCATCCAAATCCTACTTTTGCCCAGCCTCATTGACCGCTACTCTGACTATGCTAATCTTCCTCTATTTGCAATAATCAGAGTGCAATATTAAAGGTTTTAGGTGACATTTTTGCCTTTTCCCCTTAGGACGTCTATTGATAGTTAAATCTCAAGTTACAAAACCTCACCATTAATACTCTTTCCTACTCATTTTAACTTGGGGAACAATTGCAATCAAAATTTCATGCACCTACCAACAAAAGGAACTTTTATAGGCATGAATTTTTATTATTCAATTGGGGATTTAACCTAGGCGCAATATAAAAAGAAGTGATTGCTTTGCTTGGCTTAGAATCCGAGCAATATGATTGGTTCTTGTGCTAACCACTAGCTAGCCAGCCAAAGTAAAACCAACTTTGCGGGTATTTCAAGCTTGGTACCATCTGATTTGGGCTGGCTAAATGGAAATTGCAATTATTTTGTCTAGAGAAAGGACATTGCCAGTTCTTGCTGATGTTATATTCACAGGGTTATGTTCAAAAACACTACTAGTCCAATAAAATACTTCAATGGCAGCACAGCCTCTGATTTTCAGAGCAATAGATTATGTAAAGTTCTCTAAGTCTTTATGCTCTTGTAGATTGATTATTTAAGTAATGAGCATTTTTAAGTTTTCGTACTATTGATTTTGCTTGTTTGTTCACTTGGTCCATATATATATGTATGTATGTATGTATGTATATTTTTAGATTAAGTTATTTCAAACTCAAAATAAGTTAATCAAAGCACACACATTTACTGGGAGTAGATAAATCCATATGGTGATATGTTTTTAGTATTAAAATATTTTTGTAACATTATTTATTAAGAAAGTAAAACGTAAAGAAGTAATATGTTCCACATGGTCCAACCTTTGCGTAGGTTTTATAGCTTGATAAATGATAAGTTATTATGGTCAAATCATCCCTTGATTTCATTATTGTTTTAAAAGTAAATACAGAGATTTCATTAAAATGTCCCAATCAACACAACTTTGAAATAACTATATTTGAATGTTTTTATTGCATAGTTAATGTAAAAGGAAAAAAAGAAAATATATAAAGAACAAATCAATTTTAAATTATCAAAACTGCTTAATATATATTTCTTACACTACATATTATTATACTAAGACCCGAAAAAAAAAAATGTTGGTCTTTCACTAATGTTTTCTCTCGACTTAGTTAATCAATTTTTACAATTTTGTGTCTCATTGATTAAAACTAGTCTTTATTTAGCTCTTTCCTTAACTCACGATGATAAAAAGATGGAAGACTTACAGAAGACTAACATCCTTGATGTCACCATGGTTAGCATTTTTCTTGTGTACATATCTTGGTCAACATTTGATCATCCTTTGCAACCAATCAAGCATCTTAGTTTTTTCAGTTCGCAAGTGAACTTCTTCATCTGTTGTGTGACCACACCCTCATTAGTAGTTTACGAGATTGTGACTACATCGTCGCAGAACTTCGTTCTCTCCAACTGGCACGATTACTACATGGTCGCTGGACCATGACCAACTTGCTTTCTGCTGCCGCTCACCAAATGTTACATATGTATAGCGCAAACACCTGAATTCGGACTTTCACTACAATTTCTGGCTGTTCTTATATCAATATTCGTTTTTATTTTAATCTCTCTCTCTCTCTCTCTCTCTCTGTATGTATATTCTTGCTACATTGACTTTTCAATGCTGTTATTTTTTTATAGGTAAATTACACTAATCTCTCTGAAATATACTAAAATTTACTGTAAAATTTTTTGATTTACAAAATTATACATCAACCTCTTATAAATTTTAAGTAATATTACACTCGATATTTTCATATTTTTTTAAATATAATACTAAATACTCTTGTAAATATATACTAATATAGAGAAATTGCAATGAATTTTACCAAATTTTAGTAGAGGTAAATATAATTTATCCCTTTTTTTTAAAGCTGAGTAGTTATTGTGACTTAAACCAACTTCACAGAATAACTATGTTAAGAAGTCAATTTATTAGGCCAAATCGAGTTCTCAAGACAATTTTTTTTTTGGTACGAAGCTCTCAATGCAATTTTATTTAGAACAATGCAACATAACCAAAAGAATGTAACAAAAAATTTTGCCAGAAATTATGATTATGGTTGGATGAAATAAAGTGATAAAATCCCCTTACTCATCCAAGGATCAGTAACAATACCACGTCATTCTAACAAAAAAATTATAACAAAAATTTTGATTTGTCTAGTATTTTTCTTTTATATATAAAAACAACCCGGTATTTTGATACATAATCTGTTATAAAGGATAAAAGCAGAACCCGAAAAAAATATAGAAGGATAAAAGAAAAGTTTCCACTAATTTCTTCCTTATATACACTCCTCCTTAAACTTCTAAATAAAATAATGCACAGCTATAATTTTTTCCCCGAAACAGGCTGTCGCATTCCCCATGTTACGATGACAAGAACTCTACTATCTGATTCGACATAATTTTCACGTAAATTGTTGCGACCATCGTTGGACGATCATACGTGAGTAGTTTAAAAGCTATACAGTTGTGTTTTGGATCTTTGACCCTTTTGGATCATCAAAACTCAAAAAAACAAAAAAAAGGCATATACAGTTATAATTCAGGATGTTGGTATACTTTTACTCCAACCTGAAAAAAAGACCCCCCCCCCCCAAAAAAAAACAATAAAAAAATGGAAAAAAAAAAAACAGAAAATCAGTCGCGGACCACAAATTGATTGGCCAAATTAAATTCTACCATGTAAATTTTAAATGACCGTTGTGGGTATGAAAGTCCGCGGCACTGCCGCTACATTAAAAATACAGAAGCAGATTTTCTTGAACAATTACTATAATGTTATGGCAAAATTCCATCGTATAGTACGATCACAGTAAGTTACAACTTCACGTGGAACCATAACTCATTGCTAGGGCTTTCACTATATAAAGCTAAACCGAGAAACAAAGGCAAAGGAAATCAGCGTCAGTAAGAAGTGATTGTCCACCTTGCAAATCTACAACTCGTCCTTGACATCAGCATCATCGTTAACAGCACCAGCTTCAGGCTTTGAAGAAGATGCATCTTCTTTTGATTCACTTTCTGCTTCCACTTCTTCGGTGTCATCTTCCTCTTCAACTGTTGCTTCAGGACTGATGTCTAAGCTAGACTTCACTGAATCATAAATACGGGAAGCAAAATCCTTGGGATCATTAAGCAGGAAGCCACTTTCAAATAGTGCAGTCTGGTACATCAGCTGTGCTGTTTGCTTCACACCCTCATCCTGAAAAGTATGCCAATTGTGTTAAGAAATAAACCCTAATAGTCTTGGTTAAAGAAAGGTAGCAGGAGAACATAATGTAACGGGAAGAATTCGAATTTTGTTGTACCTCAGGGTTCTTTACAACTCTCTCCCGGAGCTCTTTGACTATAGGGTGCCTAGGATTGATCTCAAGAACCCTCTTGCCACGCATGTAAGCTTGCTTGCTAGCATCTGAGAGAGTTTGAGACTGCATGATCCTCTCCATGTTAGCACTCCAACCGTATTTTGATGTCACCACCACACAAGGGGTGTTGTCCAATCGGTTGGATATCTTAACATCATCAACATTGTCGCTGGAAAGGGCATTCTTCCACCACTGGGTGAGATCCTTGAAGGATTCCTTCAGTTCCTTGTCTTTTGCACCCTTCTCAAGTTTCAAACCCTCCTTGGACACATTTTGGAACTTCTTATCTTCATAATCCATCAGGTATTGCATCAAGTATTCATCAACTGGATCAGTGAAGAAAATAACCTGTAGCAATTTGAAAAGAAAACACATTTAGAAGACATTAAATCATCATTCATACTCTGCAAATAGAAAGACAAGAAGTTTTCTAAATATGAAAGGGAAGAAACATATAAATACAATTTTTGGAATAAATAGATTTTACAAAATAAAAAAATAATAATAATAATAAAAAAGATTTTCATTGTACCTCAAAATTTTTCTTCTTCAGCCGTTCAAGGAATGGAGATTTTTCCAGCTGTTCTTTGCTGGTTCCAGTTATGTAAAAGACATCCTTCTGTCCAGCTTTCATTCTAGATATGTACTCATCTAGAGAGGTCAATTTACCCTCAGACTTGGTGCTGTGAGCGTTCAAATATTCAGCTAATTATCAACTAATGAAAGTAGGGAAATAAAACTACCACAAGAATTTAATTACAAGTAACATACGTCTCAAATCTGAGCAGTTTTGCCAAACGATTTCTGTTGGTGGCATCCTCAATGATACCAAGTTTAATGGACTTCCCAAACTCATTCCAGAACTTAGCATATTGTCCTCTCTTCTCATCATTGTCAGAGGCGGTTTCTTCTGCATCAATATTGGTGGAAATGCATTAGTGCAAAATCGATGAATGGAATTGAGGAAACCTCTCATTTACATTTGATAAGAGATGATAAAGCCAAATTACCCAAAAAACAATATAACAGAACATTACTTTTGTATGATACATAGCAATCCTAATATTTTAGGACTAATATACAAGATTTGGACAACCTTAACCACCAACAAAAAAGCGGGAAAAATGGGCTCCAGCGAATGAAATCAATGGAGTTATTATGCCATACCTTTCTTTTCTTTATCAGTGGACTCGTCAGGATCCTCATCAGCAATCTTACGGATCATATCAAGGGCTTTCCTAATAACTTTCTTCTTGATTGTCTTTAGACTACCATGTTGTTGAAGCATTTCTCGGGATACATTAAGAGGCAATGTGTCAGAATCAACAAGGCCCTGTTTCCAATGTCAAAAGAACATTTGTTAAGGAAAACTTTTCGAACGTCACAACTAAACACATCTTCAGTGACAAAGCACAACCACAGTTACCTTCAAAAAGTTGAGGTATTTAGGCAACAGTTCGTCAAATTCATCTGAAATAAACACTCTTCTAACATACAACTTCAGGTTAGATTTGTTTGTGTTATAATAACTCTCATATAAATCATGTGGAGCCTTAGGAGGCACAAACAGGACTGCCTTGAACTCGACATCACCTTCAGCAGAAAAGTGACTCCATGCTAAAGGTTTCTCATCACTAAAATCCTAAACAAAAACACAAACCCACAACTTTATGAATATTAACAAATTTCAAAGTGATGTGAGTGTCACAATAATTACCTTTAAGTATCTCATAAATAATGATGAATATTACCTTGGCAAGAGAGTGGTAGAATTTCGTATACTCTTCATCTGTAACCTCCTTTGGATTCCGCAGCCATATAGCTTTCACATCATTTAGAAGTTCCCATTCATAAGTTGTTTCCTTCTTTGTCTGTGTCTTAGGCTTTTTCTCTTCATCTTCACTTTTATCAGTATCTTCTTCACTTTCTTCCTCGGAGGAGCTGCTTTCAGCTGTTCAAGGAGTAAAATAAGGTAAGAAAGGCAACAAAATATATGAAAATATACAGGAATGAAGAAATGCTAAAACACATCTGAAACACAGTATATAAATGAAAAGATCACCCAATTGTGTTCTTCAAGTATACATACATGATTCCTCTTCATCACTAGATTCATCTTCATCAGCAGGAACCTCCACATCTACCTCTTTGCTTGCCCAAATATAGATAGGAAAGTTGATAAATTCAGAGTATCTCTTCACCAATTCCTGTGGAAAAGAATAATAATAGCTATTAAATCAACTTTGGCAAAACATTCTAGCATAAGTGACTAACTAACCTCAAATATCACTTTGAAACACAAAGGGATGTTGGATGATACATAACATGGGAATTATATACAGAGTAAAATAGGTTGAGGTTTTTTTTTTTATCCTTCAAATTCCATTTTAAGCATGAGATGCATGTTGAGATTCATGCTAGCAAATCATAGACCAAACTAAACATTCACCTTGAGCTTTGAAAAATTAATTTAAGCAATGATAACTCAGCCTACATACAGGTGTAAGTCTGTAAAACTCCATAGAAACCCTACCCCCTACTTAATATTTTATATTTTCTTAGTGAAAATCAGAAGCATGTTTAATCACTTCATAAACATGGATTAGAAGCACATCATGAAGGGAAGAAAACACATAGGATACAACAAATTTTCCCCCTAGAAAACACCTATATTGTCACTCATGAGCAAAGCACATAGGTAGTATCACCAGCTGTAGATGCACAGCACATGTTGTTGCCATTTAGATTAAAGTACAAGACCCCTCGATGTAGACTTATGTACAATGAACTAAAAGACATGAATTTTTAAACTAAAATAATTTAAAATAATTAAGGGAATAGTATTGTGCATACTTTCAGCTTAGAATCCTCCAGGTACTCCCCAGCCTCATCTTTGAGGTGTAATCTAATCTCAGTTCCACGTTCCAGTGGCTCATTCCATGTATCTTCCGAAATTGCAAATGCTCCATCAGCTTTTGATTCCCATACATGCCTGGAAGCCAAATAATTCTCATATCAATATGCTAGAGTGAATGTCTAGAAAACATTTCAGACAACAATGATCAGATAAAGCATTATCAAGTCTAACAGACTTACTGCTTATCATCATTGTGCTTACTAATGACTTCAACATAGTCAGCCACAAGATACACAGAGTAGAAACCAACTCCAAACTGCCCAATAAGATTGAGATCTCCACTTGTCTGCATTTTCTCAACGAATGCTGTACAGATAGAAGGTTCCAATTAACATCTTTCACACTTTACCACAAATGGAAATTCTTTCAGCCAAGACCACAAGAAAAAAATACCTGAAGTTCCTGATTTTGCTATGGTCCCCAAATTCTTTATTAAATCCTCCTTTGTCATACCAATACCTCTGTCCCGAATTGAGAGGATTTTCTTTTCCTTATCTAACTTAATCTGCAGCAGTAACATACTTTAGCTACGTTCAAATAAACAGCAAATACAGCAATTCAACTAATACATATAAAACATCAACAATTGCTTAGTGCATGCTTGGTAATAGTTTCTTTTAGGAAAACAATAGCTTTTTGTTTTTCAAAAGCTGGCTCAGGAAGCTTTTAATTAATAAGCTAATCCAAACACACCTTTAGACTTTCACGATAAATATTAGCACACACAAGAGGGAAGAAAAGTGTCTAATAGTTAGAATCATTGCTTAGATTGAACGCTTAGTAGTACTAGTACTGACCTGGATTTCAAGCTTGGCATTATCACCTTCACCCAAAATCTCCTTATCCGTAAGGGAGAGGAACCTAATCTTGTCCAATGCCTAGAATATAACAGTAACTAGTCATTCACTTCAAGCTCAAGCTCTCGTTTCCAATACAAAATTTTCAAATGCAAGTGGCTTTTCAAACGAAACAAGCATATATAAAAGCAAAAATAAATAGCTTACATCAGAAGCATTAGAGATCAACTCCCTGAGGAAGATGTCTTTGTTACTGTAGAGTGAGTTGATGATAATGTCCATGAGCCGCGACACTTCCGCTTGGAACTCGAACTTCTCCGCGTTGCTGCGAAGCGATCTCTTCGAGATCGACTCCGACTCCCTACAAAACCACGTTACATCACATCACGATAAGCTAATGACGGTTATTCTGTTACAACCGTTATTAACAGTTAGTGACAAGTTAGTTAGTTAGTTAATTAGTTAGTCTTTCACTCCTTCTGTTATTTCTGAACCAATAGCGTATATTAAATGAATCAATCCACTCATTCTCCAAAACAGAGAACCAAAACAAGAGAAAAAAGAAACACTGAATTTAACCTAGAGATTGTGATTATGGAAATACCTCTTAACGACATCTGAATCGGTGGAAAGTCCATTCGGAACAGCGCCGATCTTGTCCTCCACCTTCGGTGGATCTACAAGCTCATCGGAGCTAGCCTCCGCGTTCGCCTGAAAGTTTCGACCTAACGGAACAACCAATTACAGATTCATAAATGCAAAATCATTCGAAAACTTGAAAGGGAACTTGAAGTATAGCTAGCATTGAAAATGCTTCAATCCAATGGTGGAAGTTACCTTGATCTGCGAAGAGAAAGAGGAGAGAGAGAAGAAGAAGAGCGGAAAATATCGTCCACTTCCTCATCGAAGTGTGAGAGTATGTGAAGAGCTTCTAGTAGCTTCTTCGACACTAGTTAAGTATGATCCGTGTGGGTTTGGATTTGGAAACTGCGCTTCTTTGATTTGGTTATTTATAGTTGGTTATTGGTCGAGTCTTGTTACCGTGATCGTTACGGGGATTTTTGCCTTTGTGGGGAGCGTGCGGCTGTGATTGCGTTTGTGTTGCCAGCGTGGATGATCGGACGGATTAGGATTGGGTTTGGGAAACGTGGCTTGGTTTTATTGGTTGGGTCTGTTTGGTTCGACGTGGAGAGAGCGAGTGGGGTAGACGGGCCCTACGGGGACGACTTCAACGCCCCAGGTCTTCTTTCCATTTAGGCTTCGGCTATGCTTTGCTCTTCTTCTGCTCATGCAGCACGGCAGGTTTTTCATTGGCTATGCATTTTCTCAATTACGTGGACAAGTGACCTCAATGGTCAATAGATGAGAAATGTTTGTTTATCAAAATATGAATAAGTGCAAAATGTACTTTATTCACATATTTTAGTAAATATATATTTTATTCTCTATATTTTAAAAATATATATCTCAATTTTCTATCTTTTATTAAACATGTACTTTGATCCTTTTGTCAATGCCCTATATTAGTGATTACATACATTGCACATGATCTATTTATTGATAAAATTGCCCTTTTCTTTCTTCTTTAACATTGTCAATTGACGGTTCTTCATAACAAAAATCTTGATAGAAAACAAGAATCAAGAACAAATGTCAAACAATAACCACTAGGAAATAAATTTACGTACCAATTAAACCAAAACAGAATAACAAACAATCAAAACCAAAATTCCCAAAACCAATAACCAATAGCTCCCCCTTCATCCCTGACCCATTAACCTAGTAATCAAACTCAACACTTCTCACCATCGTAACCTTCTTCATCAACCCAATCACCACGTCATCGCCATCATTCACAATCTAGCCCATAGCCCAGAGAGACACACCCACCATTGTTGCCACTACTACTTACATTGTCCTCACACTGCGCCGCGTCAGTTGCTAGAGATCCTCCTAGTAACCACACAAACAAATCGAGCCACCATCTCCACAATTCCACCTTCGCCACCTACAATCACACCATCATCTCATCCTCCTTTGTGTGACCCACACCACCTTGCCATTGCGTTTTCTGCCTCAACACCACCATGAGTCAGCCTCTGTTACCTGCGTCAACCGCCACACTTATGTAGGGGTTGGGTTATGGTTAGAATTTAAGGAGAAAAGGGGATTTTGATCAGGGTTAGTTTTAGGGAGAAAAGGGGCTTTGAGTTAGGGTTAGAAATTAGGAAGAACATAGTGTTTGGGAATGAGAAGCAATCGATGACATTGAAGAAAAGAGAGGGCAAATTTGTCAATAAATGGGTCATGTTCATTACACGTGATCATTAATGGAGAGCTTTGACGGAAAACTTGATAGAAAAGCCAAAGTGCACGTTAGGCAGAGAGTCATGATACACATTTTTAAAATATAGGAGGTAATATATATTCGTTAAAATACAGGGGGTAAAATGCATTTTGCCTTAATAATAATAATAAATAAATAAATAATGTTATTTGTACCAAAAACTTATATATGTTTTAAATATATTTGGAGAGACATAGATACAAATCACTAGGATTAGTTTAGTGGTGAGAGGTTTTGATAATTTGCATGAAATCCTAAATTCGAACCTTATTGCGGTCAATGTACAAAAAAAAAATACAGACATAGATACAAATATAGTGGGATAGAAAGAAAAAAAAATATAGTGGATCCACTACTTTTATATCTTTTTCTCTTATAATATATAATATATATAGAATATGTCTAACTTTTATATATAAATAACATTTCTCTCAAATAAATACATGCCCTTTTCGTAATTATATAAGATTAATTATATAATTAGAAAAGGTTATGTTATGAGAAAAAATAACTTTTTTTTCCCAAACATGCAAAATGCATTAAGACATTGGACCTCTTCAACCTCGCTAACTCAAGCATTGACTTAGTTTTTTGGGTAAATTACGCTAACTTCTCATAAGGTTTAATATAATTATACTCGACACCCCTCTATTTAGCTTTATTATAGTAACCACCCTTATTACTAACAAAAGTTAACTTCGTTTGAGCGTCAATTGATTTCGAAACTTAGAACTCGGAAATTGGGGGACGGAAGAAGTGAATTGTCACGTTAAAAGAGGTTGGTTAAGTGACAAGTTGAGGTAAAAACTAGCTCCGAGTTTTGAGCTCAACATGTCATCTAATGTGAGACAGAGTTCACTTATTTCTTGTTCCTAAATATTTTAGTTCCAAGTTATGATATCAACATCTCACTTAATCAACTTATCTTAACATGAGACAACTCACTTCGCTCTAGTTTCTAATATCCGAACTAAATAAAGTTAACTTCTATTAGTAATAAAGGTGATTAATGTAATATAGCTAAATAAAAAGGTGTTAAGTGTAATTACATTGACCCTCATCAATGTAATTCAAGTTAGTTTATCGTGGGGTTCTCTCTCCCCTTCTCTTTGTGAATTTTTGTCCGAAAACATTGACCTTTCTTCAAGGTATATCTCATAAAGGAACATAAACCTTGCATCCAACTAGACCCATATCGAGAAATATAAAGCACAGACGTTTTTGGTATTGGGCTTTTTTGGACTTTAACACAAAATTAGATTTGAACTTGAGGCCCATTAGTTAGGCCGAAGAAAACAACTTGGAGACAGTTATAAGTCTATGACACTAGTTGAATAGTTTAGTGTTTTAATTCATAAATGATCAAAGCCAATAACCTAAATACATGTTGACCAGCAAAAAAAAAAAAGGTTTAGTGTTTATTTAGTTTTTTTTTTATTTAGGGTCTAGAGTTTTTTAAGAAAAATTAAGTCCAGAAACAAATAGTTTGTTATTTATAAAAATTGTAATTTATAACACCAAATTAATTGGAACTGAAATTTGGTGTAATATTTAAAAAGGAATTCAACTTTTTTTAGTTGTCAAGATAATTAAATGTTTTTATTTGTTCAATAAACACAACATAAATTGTATTTTGTGAATACGAAAGTATTTTCAGATATGGGAAAACAGCAGTCATGAGTTTGTCTCCAATTTTTAATTATTTCATTAATTTGATTTCTCCTTGCATTGTAAACCAACTAACGACAGCCTATCTCCAATTTCGTGGTCGGAAAATTGGAAGCACTAACCCAAGTTAACTTAAACTTTAACAAATCAATTAATTAATACGGAAAACATTCATTTTATGTTGAGATTTTTCTCTTTCTCTTTTAGAACTAACTTGGATAAAAAGAAGAAAATAAGAAGAAAGAAAATAAAAAGAAAGAAAATAAAGAGAAGAGAAAATGAAGAGAAAAATATATTTTCTTTCTTGATTGGTTAAGAAGAAAAGTGAGAAGAAAAAAAATATAATTGTATGTAAAAGATAATTTTACTAATTTATTTTATATGATTAAAAAAGAGATTAAAGGGATAAAGTAGATAATTCAAACTATAAATATTCTCTCTCTTATTTTCTTACTAATAGAGAATAGAAAATTTTTTTATGTGAGGTTCACACTTTTTTTAATTCTTTTTTTATTTTTTTATTCAACTAAAAGAAAACTCCTCTTTTTCTCTTATTTTTTTCTCCTATTTCATGCTATCCAAACAAAGGGTTAATCTTGCATTAAAGTTTCTCATAGACAAACGTTTGTCTTTGAAGTGAAATAGCAGCCTACTCGAGTAGTTGTAAAGAATAGTGATCATTAACCTAAATCTCTTTAAATATAATCCATTTAAATTGTTTATAGTAATCGTTGCTGTCATAAGAATACAAATAAAAAAACTTATCTTTTTTTTAAAAAAATTAAACTTGAGTGCCTGAATAATACTAAAATATTGGAAAAAGGCAATAACCAGCTGGATTGTTTGACTAGGACCACTCGGTTTCTTGAGTGATGGGTTTAATTCATGCATAGGCGCCACAATTGCCAATGCGCGAAGTTGGTTCTCGAATCGATCAAAAGCCCTTTAACATTGGCTATTGACAATGTGCAAAAAAATATCTTGAACCACGAAACCGCAAAATTTCAATATCCGAACCTCTTTCAGTGGCTTCCCAATAAGATACAGATTCACCATTGCGTTCAGACTGGCGATATTATCTTGCATGCTTAGACTGAAAAAAATTATCTTATTCTCTTTTATTTATAATTTAATGTATTAATCATTTTATTAAAAGTATAATAAAATTAAAAAAAATAATAACTCGCAAAATTTAAGTTTTAAGTTATATATAAAGAGTAGGTAAGATTTTTTCTTTTAATCTCTCATAACACCTAAAAGTTTCTCCAAGTTTAACTGGGTGAACCGGTAACAAAGAAAAGAAAAAGATAGTGTTACTCGAGCTACCCAAGATTTAAGATGAATTAACTAATTTTGTTTTTTAGACCTTTGAAGATAAAGGGAAAATTAAATAAATAAACAGTGATGTACTAATTCACGCGCTTATGGGTCCTACTATTCATTATTATCCTTGATTATTAATTGAACTAAACCATCCCATTAAGTACTAATATTCATCATAGTTATTATTGAATGAGACGGTAAGCCACACTAATGATGACACCAATTTGTGTGCAAGTCAAGAGAGATGGTACTCTGGTTCTTCAGAGACGCGCATTATTTTTATGTCAATTCTACAACCAATAACATTTTATCCGAGATGATGCTTCTGTTGAACAACAAGGGCGTAGGAATATCTAATTAGCTTAGGTTCATAAAAATTATCATTAATGCGTTCTTGTATTAAATTTTGTAATTTTGACTTTGCTAAGAAATGAGATTAGGATTGAGAAATATATTATACTGTTTTGATAAGAAAAAATAAAGAGTGAATCACGCTAATCTCCCTTGAAGTTCAGTATAATTACATCCAGCATCTCTTTATTTAGCTATATTACACTGATCTTTCTTATTATTAACAGAAATTAACTTCGTTTATGTAATAAAATTGAAACTTGAAACTCGAAAAGTGGAGGGTGAAGGAAGAAGTGAATTGTCTCACATTAAGTTACGTTGGTTAAGTGACAAGTTGAGATTGAAACTCGAAACTCATTCAGTGAGGGTCAGTTTGACCAAAGAACAGCATACATATGATGAGCCCATAAATGAGTTCTGAGTTCCGAATCAATTCTATTACTTAAAGTGAGATAGTTCATTTCTTCTTTGTCTTAATTTCTGAGTTACTATAAAATAGTTTTGATTATAAAAAAAATTGAAATGTTACTCCCTTTGATTTAAAATAATTGTCACTTTGGCAATATGCATAGGTATCAAGAAATATAATATCAAGGATTGATTATAAAAATATTTATTAAAATATTCTTATTTAATCAATAATTTATTATATTAATATTTTATTATTTATTGTGTTTAGAATTATGTGGAGAGTAAAATATGAAAAATTTGCACTAAATGTTTTTATTGAAATGTAAAAGTGACATATAATTTACTCAAAATGACAGTTATTTTGCACTAAACAGAGTATTTCAATGAAATATGGATTGAGTCCAGTAACATCTTGTGAAACACGTGGTTCCTAGTCAGCATATTTTGTACACTCACAGCTCATTTTTTTTTTTATGGTCAACGCACGCATTCCTTCATAAGGAGAGATGAGAGTTTATATACCATAAACTAGACTCTGTTTGGTATTGAATCCTAGTGTTGTTAATGAGAGGCGAACGGATCCACCACTAAACAATACCTTAATTGCTAAACTCACATCTCACTAAGCAAATCTTTTCGATTTATAATATGAGGGAGTTGTGGTTTAACCCAATATTCAATTGATCCCTTAACATTTTGAAAAATTTTTAGGTTTTCTTAAAATAAGAAAAAAAGAGTTTGCTCTAAATAATTTAATATTCTACACTTCAATTTTATAGGTCATTATCTTTCACTTTAATTATATTTTAATATAATTATTACTAAAGTGTTAATATTGAATAGTTCAGAGTAAAGACTTTTTCTTATTTTAAGAGTATATAAGAATTTCTCTAAAATCTAATAGTCCAACTAATCTTTTTGCCCTTAATGATGTTGCATTTAACTGCTGCTTAAATTTATTGTTAATCATTAAAGTGTTATTTTTAATTTTTTTTTTTTATATTGTGAAGAGTGTTATGTTGTCTAAAACAGAGTAATATACAAATCTTCCTATATGCGAGATGAAGAAAAAAAAAAAACAAATGCAATCAATATTTTGGATTCTTAAAAACTAATCGATACTTCATTTAGAATGTAAAAGAATTTATAAGTAGATATACTAGAAGGATTTAGGATTATTCTTTAGAACATTACTACTATATAAGAAGGTTATTCCAAGTTGATTGAAAAAAGGAGAGAATATACTTACCTTAACCTATAATACTCAACTCTACCCTTCAACCAACCGAAAAAAAAAAAAAAACACTCAACTCTACTCTCTATCAATCACGCTAGACATTTTAGCTACCGATCCGCTCCTAGTACATAGGCAGGAACAAAAACGAGAAATAGTGAATCCATCAACTACTTGATACTAATTGAACAAACGTAATTCCTCGTGATACAAATGGTAAAGGCTACACACAATCGCTCAATTAAATGATCGAGTTTCGTTACGCTTGGGAAAGCTTTTGACTTGATAGTAAAGTTATGAGACTTGTGAGACTAAGTTCACTTTCCCAGTTCATAAATGAGGTAGCCATGAATCACAATATTTTGAATCATTAGAAGGCATCATGGTCAGCCATTAAGAATGAAGGGGATTCACGATCAACCAGCAAGAAGGTGTTCTCCAAGTCGCCACCAACGAGGGGAGCAGTGAATTTATTGCCCTATCAGTCGGTGACTCGGTGGTACTCATCCCTTCATCCCTTCCAACATGTCTAAAAATTAAAAAAAAAAAACATGTATAATTTTTTTTTCTCATATGTTTATTTCTCCCCTAAAGATAGGATAAATAGAGGACAAAAATAAGAATATGGAGTAAAGAGGAAGGGTAGCTGTGCGAGTCCGAGAAAAATGTACAACCAAGATAAGGACAATTGCAATAGCCACGTCGTAATCTCAGAGAAATGAGAGACACGTGGTGTTATCTCCTTGGAGTTAACAAAAATCGGCGGGTTCGTAGTGTGTACCATAACAATAAGAAAAGAGAAATTCTTATTATAATATAACAACCATATACCTTTAAATATATTTGCAAATTACAATAAAATTCAACTTCACCAACTTTGTACAGAACATGCTAAGTAACTTCTAAGTCGTATTCTAAGATTCAAGATTTTATTGTAAGTGTGACGAAAATGGAAGGTATTAGACTTATACTATCTAAGATTGTTTTCTTTATTCGAATTTATTTGCTAAAACAATATAATATATATGTTGACTTTTATATAAATAAATAAGTCATAATATTTTATTATATTCAATAACTTTTATTTTTTAAAGACTTTTGATAATTTTTCTAGTTACCTAACATTTATCTGACAATAATATTCCTTTTAATTTATTTTATTTATCACTTTAGTAAGATACATATAAATTAAAAAAAATCTAAAATCATTATTGATTTATAAATATTTTTATCAAAATACTTACTCAATTTTTGGCCTCTAATAATACTCAATTAATGTTAGAATATGCCTTTTAATTGATTATAAATTAAACTACCTTTGTTTTCAGATTAGTATCCCTTTTTCATATATACGCGATTTTAAAAAATTAAATAAATTTTAATTTTTAACTAATTAGAATGTATTTTATAAAATTATTCTCATTATTTAATTCTTTCTCTTATTTAATATCCTTAATTTCCACTCGTTCATATTCTCTATTTAATAAGAATAGAATAGAAATACTTTCTAGATTTTCTACAAATAATTATAAAAAAATTAGTTTGAAACGTGACACTCATTTAAAAACAGAGATAATAAAAAATAAAATTAACAAAAATAAATTTAAGAAATTATCTACAAATTCTTGATTAATTATATGATAAAGACAAATATTATGAAAAAGGAGTAATTCCAAAGTGACCACTAAAATAGAGTGAAGATAAACGACAATGATAAAGTGGCTTTGTTTTTGTTTTGTACCACTATCAATTCCCCTTGTTTTCTAAGGAGAAAGGATAGATGAAGATAAGCACGATGTGGTAATCAATGTACTATATCGTTTGGATTTGGGACAACCGAGACAGGAAGAGGGACCCGTTTCCGTAATTTTACAGATACTATATTGGAGTGCCTCATAGTCATAATAATAATAATAATTAAAATAAAAATTAAAAAAATTAAAAATTAAAAGCCCCAAACATTCCCAAGACCCACGCATCGGAGCCCCACATCCACAGCTACTTCCGAAAACCCCCCTTTAGCTTCTTTCCCTTCTCTCTATTCTCTGTTCCAAACCCTCATCTCTCTCTCTCTCTCTCTCTCTCTCTCTCTCTCTCTCTCTCTCTCTCTCTCTCTCTATTACCTATTCTTCTTGTTGTTCTTGTTCTATATGGCTGTTTCTGATGCAGTTGTGAGCAACCTTACAACGATCTATGTGGCACTGATCGCATGTATTAAGGTCTATGGTCTTGTGTGTGGTCGAAACTTTGGTAGTGTTTTTGTGTTGATTGTGTCTACCATGGTGGTGGCTCTGATCTTGGTTGCTACCCTTACGTGGGACCTGTCCCGTAAGGCCACGTATGCATTTGCAAGTGATCATGGTCACGCCAATCATCAACAACCTCATCATGGTCATAATAATACGCATGAGATGTGCAAGGGTGGTATATGCTGGCATGGTGTAGCGGTGCGATCACCGGCTTCACAGGTCCGTTTCAGGCTTCCCCAACATCTTCCTTATGGCACTTTGTGAACAGATAGATTCTTAGGTATTCGAGAAGATTTTTGCTTTGTTCTATTCACCGTTTGACACATCAGCTTGTGAGTAATTACTGTTATTCACTTTAATTTATTGCTCGAATAAAATGGTTGAGGTGTCAAATATTGAATGAAACATAGCAAGAGTTTTTTCTTTCTCTACCAATACTTAAGAAGTTTTGTCTTGTGAGAAAGTGTTTATGGTGTTGATTCTTATTTTGTGTTGGTGGATTGGTAAAGATAGAGAAAGAGTGTGTGGAAAGTGGGAATAAAAGAAAGAAAAGGATATAGATGATTATTAGGGGGGAAAGGAGAAAAGAAGGGTTATTTGTTTTAATTTGTTTCTTACTCACTCTCCGTTTGTAAGGTATACAAGGGCTTTTTTTTTGTTCGGGGTGTTGGTGTTTTTGTAGTTATTTAGGTTTATGCTGCTTTAACCTTTTAACCACTTGGAAAAGGGCATATATATATATATATATATATATGCAAGGGATGTTTGCTTGCTAGCTGTTTCGGTTGAGACTTAGGAGTGATATATAGAGTAATATGTATATACTTTGTAATATATGTTAATCATAGCTGGTGGTGGATTTATGTGAATAAATAATGCATTTATTATTTTTATATTGGAAAGAGAATGTACACTGGTTTCTGTTTGGCCTTCGAATTTCCAGGCTTAATTTGGTTTTGCTGCATAAGCTAGCATCCTAGATTTAGTTAGAAAGACGATGATGTTGCTGACACTGATATGAAGTGATGAGTGACGAGGAGAGGTAGTAGCAGCTATTTATTTTGCTGAGATGGAATAGTGTGGGGACTATAGGTTAGGAGAGTTGGTGAAGGTGGACTCGTATGGTAGTTTTTCGAGTATTTTTTTTTTTTTTTTAGGCCTCATGAAGGATAGATAGCGAAATTTTTGCTTAGGATAATATGATGTCTTAGTGATTTTTAAATAGATTGTTGGATCAAGCGCTTGCCACTAGGCTAAAAGCTATAGCTGTTAGCAAGGGTGCAACTTTATTTCCTTATAGTTCCGAGCAGCATCAAGCGTATAAGCACTCATTATAAGCGTAGTAGGGATGTTAAGCCCATCGAATCCTAAGGGTGACGCTGACAAAATAAAGCCTACAATCTCCCCAGTGTCGGTAGGGATTGAACCCATGACCTTGCTCGATACCACTTGTTGGATCAGCGCCACTGCGCTAAAAGCTATATTGTTAGCAGGTCTGCTTTTATTTCTTATAGTTTACCGAGCAGCATCAGCGTAAGCTGCTGACTCATTCTGGCTTAAGTAGGGATGTTAAGCCCATCGAATCCTAAGGGTGACGCTGACCAAATAAAGCCAACATAGATAAAACAAATTGTTAAGTGTTAAAAATTTTGATAAAATTTAATTATCTGAATGATTTGGTATGATTACTATCTCTTGAATAAATAAGAACATTATATAATTTATTGCCTTAACAATTATTTTAATTTCTGTTAAAGATTGTTGATAAATAAATAGAAGATACCACCCTATTCGATCTTTGTTTTCTATTTCTAACAGGGTAATATACGTTGCTATTTGCTGAGAAAAAATAATGAAAGTACAGCACCCCACATTATATACCTGTGTGTTGTCTCTTATTAAACGTATATGATTTGATTTGGACCCATCAGCTAGCTTGGGGTCCGATTGTGCCGTGTGATTTTAACTTGTTAGCGTTGAATTGGTCATTTGGTCATCATGAAACGTGCTGGTTCCAATGAGGCTTGGTTCATTTATCATTCTTTGATAAATACGAAATACTAATAGTGACTTTTGACAAATACTAAATACCAATGGTTACATAGTCCATGCTGGCAACTGGCAAAATGAGAGTCAGCGATGACTCAGTTGGCGCATGTAGCGTACACAGTCCAAGATATTTTTTCTTCGTGACGAATTGACGATTGAATCTGTACCAACTGTTAAAGAGTATAAAATTAGGATTTATTGTTCGACATACTCACAAAAGAATTATGGGGTGTATTTGTGAGTAGCGTGTTAGATACTCTTGTCCGATAGCTTTTTCCTTTTAATTGAATCAAATAGTGATTTGGTCAGTCAAATAAGTATAAATATTATTTTTTATTGTTAACATGGGAAAATCAGCGAAAAGAATTGAAGGCGAAGGACTAACTATTCTAAATGGTTAATTAATTATTCAAAATGTTTAATTGCTTTATTTCAATTAATTAATTTTGTATTGTTAGTAGTTTTGATATGGATTTAATTGGAGTATATTGTTAGTTTAAAAATTTTTTATATAGACATTCAATCATAAATTGTTATATCAGTAAAATTTTTTGACATAATAATCTATTACGTGAATAGTCATACAAATAGAAGGTTTTGATTGGATGACAGTATAAAAAAATTTTATACTGTTAGTATATTTATATTAATTTTTATATTATTATATGAAATTTAATTTTAATATATTCTTGATATAAAAATAGTTTATATAAATATTTAATCATGTATTATTATGTTAGTTGAAAATTTTGATTCAATTAATTATTATTGCAAAAATTTTGTAAATAGATATACGTAATTGGATAATAATATAATTTTTTTTATATTAATAATATATCAAAATTAATCTCTATTTTTTATTAAAATTTGTAATAATAGTTACTTAATTAAAAGAGCGTGCATTCAATAGGCATATGAAAATACTCTTAATAAGATAAGACCTAAGAATTTTGTGTATTTAATTTGGTGACGCCAAAATTGAAAAAGAGAAAAGGTAATGCTTTCAGCCTACGCATAATTTTTTCATATAACCCGTTTTATGCATTGTCATCAAGAAAAATGCTCGTCACCAATAATGTCATTTTCCGATGACAACAGCGATTCATGCTTAATAGTAAATTTCGTTTCTTAATCTATTTTTATCTGATGGGAATGGTGTTGAAATTCAATCAACGAATCACAGAAATAACCTACAAAAATGTATATCTCATCAATCCCTCACTCTCAAGGAGAGAGACTGAGAACTGCAAGCTACGATTTCTCAACGCAGGTGGTCCTAAAGTGCATATTCATATTCAAAAACAACATATAATTAAAGACTTCGCGCACAGTCACAAAAAGAGTACACAAATACAATGATACTATAAATGATAGTATTAAAATTAATATTAACATATATAATTTGATACGGAATATTAACACAAATAGTAAGATAACTTTATTCAACATCAGGTAGAATATATTGAACAATATATTAATATTATATTGAGCTAATAAGTCAATTACCATAAATAGAAAAATTTAAAATGAACGACTATGGGTACAATTTAGAAATGACATAAGTACGTTTTCTTTTTATTTTTATTTTTTGGAGAAAACACTTATACTTTTCTTTTGAAGAGATAATATTAAAATTGAAAATCAATTTTATAATTAAGCATTGATGGCATAATCTAAAGATGACACGATGCGGGTGAGAGCACGCTGCAAAGTCCACTCTTCCCATAAACTGATCATCATTCCAAGGTCGAGTGCTTAAAAATATAAGATGCTGCTAGGAATCTTAAGACAATTACATGACGTGTAGTAAGCACATTTTTCTAACAATGTCAATAACAGCTGATTTTGGCATAGAATGAAGCTGCAGAGATGTCAATTAAGTCATTTTCGTCAATGAATTAAGACAACTTCTATCGTGTTAGGTTCTCTAAACACAACATATTTCGGACGGAAAGCTTTCTCTTTACAGGTTGTTACTTTGACAATAAGAACTCACTAAAATCAACTAAATTTGCGGCCATGTACTAAGGCACCACTGAAAGTGAGAAACGGGATACTATGCCTATAATTTCTTTGCCCATATGAAAGAGAAATTACAGCTGCATCTACCAAGCCTTCTGCGCTGGTACTGTCTTTCTATGAAACTGCATTAAAGAAAAAACAAGAAGAAAAAGGAAAAAGGAAAACTAATTTCCCCCCTTCACCAATCAATCTCACGAATAAAATTACATCCATCGACCTCCAGCTTTATTGAGATCTGGTTCTTCTCTTACTAAAGGATTGCGGTGGAGTGGCCTACTCTTCAGGACCATTTTAGGTAACATAAGCATTAATTGGTAGGCTGTATCTATGAACAGATTAGAAGAGATAAAAGCATAAATTAGAGCTACTTCCATGGAGGTTGAGGATTTTTGCAGCTAAATGGATAAGGCTCCCGGCCACTGTCTGGCTCCTTTCTTTTCCCACCAGCCCCAGAAGTAGAGGATTGTGGAGTGGTCCTTAAATGCTCCTCCATAGCTCTGCCTGGAGAAGGAAAGAAAAATTGCCTTGCAGCCAATGTGTCTCTATGCCCACCATCAACCACAAAGCCAGAGTTTAAATCAAAGTTGGGACGCATAGATCCAACCCCGTTTAAACTGAGATGTGTACCGGCCATGCTCATGATAAACGGAGGCTGAGGGTAAGATGACAGAATGGTTGACGAAGATCCCCCGACTTGAGGCACAACTGGAGCTCCTCTTGAGTCAACCATGTACGGAATTGTGCCACCAGATCCATACATGGCTGACGAAAATGATGTCAGTCCATTATACCCGAAAACAGCTGAATTATTGCAGTGTACTGAGGGGCCCATCCCTAAAATGCCACCTGCACCTGACATTGTAAGGTCCACTGCGGGCTCAATGGCCTTGCCATTTGGCAAAGACGAAGTTTGAGGAACATATTCTTTTCCACCAACCTCCACCTTGGCACCCAAAATAGAGATCACGGGAGCATCTGATTTAGAACATCTGTATGAATCCATAAGAGCAGAAGGCTTACAAGGCCCTTGTTCCACCAAATCAGTTTGAAAATATGGTCTGTCATTCAAATCAATGTTTAGAACTGAAGGCTGCATTGATGACGATGATGACGCAGGTGATGGGCTCCAATAGCCATTTCTTTGGGAAAACAGCTGCCCCTCCATCCTACCATCAGAAGGTTGGGTATCACCATCATCACCAATACTGTTTAAATCCAATTCGAGCCTGCTTGATTGTTTAGGTTTAAGTTCTACTAATAATTGCCCAGAAGCAAGGCCAGAAGATTCACCAATTTGTTTTACCAATTCTTCATCACCCTCAGCCACATTCAGGTCAATACCAAGGCAATCCTGCCTCTGCCTGGAAATATCAGAGTTCCCACCAAAAGAAACATTCTTGTCACTATCAGAATTTTTACGAGGTGATGCACGACGAAAGGCACTGGTGGCAGCTGATCCTTTCCATCCAAGTGTCCCCTCAAACTGCAAAGGGGCCATTGGCAAACCAGAAGTCTCTGCAGGCTTTGAAGCAGAGACAACAGGTATTGGTGTAGCAGATACAGCATTTACAGAAACATCCATCTCGTCAGAACCAACTTCTTCATTCAGATCAAAAGTACATAGGCTTTTCTCTGAATTACCTCTGGGATCTCGACCTGCTTCAGTCACCTGTGAGGACTCCAAGTCAGGTATGCAATCTGGCTCAGCCTCAATATTGTCCGAAGAACTCATATGCCCGTCCTCTTCAGAACATGCCTCAGCAGAGTTGCTTTGCCTGGATGATAACTCCCCGTGCAGGATATGAGTGAGTTCATCCTTTTTCCCTGTAGAATCATCTGGGCTGCCTGGTCCCCTGATTCCACCTTCTGAAATTTTCTCTGAAGATGAGCTCCGGACTTCTCTCTCAACTTCCTGTGCAACTTGTCGGGCAACTTCTAAAGCATCAACAATGCCATACTCAAGTTCAATGTCAGAACTCTTGTCAATAACATTAGGGCTTCTGGGCCTTCTTCCCCTTCTAAAAGAATCAGAACCATTTGAGGCATCATCACCTTGATTAGAAACTTGTCGAGCAACTTCTAAAGCATCAACAATGCCATGCTCAAGTTCAATGTCAGAACTCTTGTCAATAATTTTAGGGCTTCTGGGAACTTTTCTCCTTTTGAAAGAATCAGAATCATTTGTAGCATCATTGCCTTGATTAGAAACTTGGCCCTTGCCCTCCTTTCCAGCTCTGACATATTCTGTCCTGAGAAAAGGCATCTCTAACACCTCAGACTTTCCCAAGTTTCTGCCACTAACTGATAAGCCCTGCAACACATTAGAACAACAGTCATCTTCGTTTTCTGAAGCTTTGCAAGGCTGCAGATTGCTAGAATTTATAGCTCTGACATCATCCACCCCACTCTTTCTATCAGATTCAGGTGTACTCAAGTTACAAGAAACAGTTATTTCATGACAGACACCATTCTCATTGTTTTCAACATTATGTTGTAAAGCAGGTTCTTCCACAGATTCGAGAGCTTTTGTTTCACTAGCACCAACGGAAACATGTCCATGCTCTGGCTTTGTGGATGACAGAGAGATATCTGGTGTTCCTAAATTTCCTGGAGGGTCATCATCATTTTGCTCTAGCTTTTCCTCTTTGGATAAGTCTTTTAACTGTAAATCATCTGGTTCTCCATTGAAACTGCCTGGTTTCGGAACAGGAGAGTTACAGGTCTCAGCTGATGTGGTCACACCTTCACTTGTGGGAGCAACTTCTTGAACAGAAGTCAAAACACTAGAAAGATGGTTTGATGTCTCTTTAATATCTTCACAATGCAAACTTACAGAGGACTGGAGTGCATTGTCAGAACTCTGTATCTGTTCACTAGCAACCTTTTCTGGTAGCATGCTATCTGAGCTTCTCAATTGAGACTTATCATCTACAACAATTCCTGATGCATGACCTTCATCATTGGCAGCTTCATTCACAGCAGAGGGCCACCCTTCCTCCCGGACAATCTTATCACTCAAATTGTCAACTCTATCAAGATCCATATCATGAGGTTCACCACCACCATTTTTACCTCCTTCCCAGCTGTCAAATAATAGTCTTGCTCTATCCTGAACCCTAGAGCTATGATGGCCAAGAAGGTTACTTACAGTTACCCGAATTCCTGATGAAATTGACTTCTTGCAATCTAGGTTTAGCTTTTCAACTGCTCGTAACATTGCAGTAATGGACTCTTCAATGAAGCCATCATTTCCATCAGCACCAAAATTTTGAGCATCATTTAACCATCTATTGATGAACCAAAGTCCATCTAATTGAATAAAAAGATTAAGACAATCTTTATTCTCTGTAGCAGCAATTGTGCTTGCAACAGCAGCCCACTGCCTTGTTGCATCACCAGCATTCTTAACAACACAATCTTGCTCCTTTTGCATTACAGAGACCAACTCTTGCACTCGAGAAGGGGCTGTGAGCCCATCTTTCATCTCAGTCAAGGTAAAGAAGTCTTCAAGAGTCATACTGCTTCACATAACCTTCCGCAGAGCATCTAGGCTGTCCTTTTGGCATGCCAGAACTTTTTCTTCCATTAAGTAATTTATAGGACTCCAGGAGAAAAAGACTTCACAAACACACACTGCAAAAAATAATAACAAAGTAAATATACATTTTGCGGAAAATAATTTCCAAAGCCCAACACATGAGTCGCTCAAGGAACATCACACAGATTTCTGAAAAACAATTGGAGCACGTGAAAATCAAGTTCCAAGTTTACAGAAACAATAAGGTAAAATATCATTGACAAATAAATGCACGTACATTTTCAGTCCGAAATCTTAATTTTGCAACTGACCTACCACAGATAGCATGCCTAACAGTTTTAGACCATCAAAATAAGCGAAAAGATAGTTTAATAGAACAAAGGATAAATCACAACTGATGCATTTACATATGGCCCTTAATCAAAGTCTCATATAGAATATCATAGGATATATAGTCCTATAGAAAATAAGAAATCGTGAACATTCAACATGCAGAATAATGGCCAAAAAATGAGATAAGAAGAGAACGTTCCAGCGTCTAGGTCTAATACATTATTCCCTCCCAACAGCATGCAAAAACTGCCACATAAATCACATCCCTTCAAACCAAATCATATCATATGCCTACATTATAAATTATTTCTTTGTCCTGAAGCAGTAGAACTTGAAAAAAAAAAAAAGAAAAAAAAAATGTCAATTACAAATGCATATCCATTAAGGCAAACCATCCACTAATATCAACTCCTCTAACCCTGTATTTAGATATTAGATATAGCCATCTTACCTATAATAAGTCTTGTTTTAAATGACACTAAATTACTGGTGTTTGGCAGCCAACTAACATATAGTAACAATATGGAGAAAACATAGTTCTCCGAAGATGTCTGATAGGATATTGGGCTTAATGGGCCTTGATTGCTAGGAATAATAATCAGTTAGTTAATTAGTTAGTTAGAAAAGGGCTATAAAAGAGTGTGTTAGGGAGGAATTAGAAGTTTGAGAAGTCAGTAATTGAGAGTCTAGGAGAGCAAGGGGTCTCTCGAATATCCCTAACCTTTGTATTTTCATATTCAATAATATATTTCTAAACCAGTTCTACCATAGGATATTGGGCTTAATGGGCCTTGATTGCTAGGAATAATAATCAGTTAGTTAATTAGTTAGTTAGAAAAGGGTTATAAAAGAGTGTGTTAGGGAGGAATCAGGAGTTGAGAAGTCAGTATGTATTATTGAATATGAAAATACAAAGGTTAAGGATATTCGAGAGATCCCTTCAGTATGTATTATTGAATATGAAAATACAATAGTTAGGGATATTCGAGAGATCCCTTGCTCTCCTAGCTCTCAATTACTAACTTCTCAACTCCTAATTCCTCCCTAACACACTCTTTTATAACCCTTTTCTAACTAACTAATTAACTAACTGATTATTATTCCTAGCAATCAAGGCCCATTAAGCCCAATATCCTATCGATACTCCCCCCCTAGAGATCCACCTTGTCCTCAAGGAGAGGGGGGGGGGTCAAGGACTTATTACTAAACATTTACAAATAAATTCCTCCAAGATCCCATTGTCTAATTGGGATAACAGCAAATTTGTCTTGACCCAATAACATCATAAAACAAATTGCTACTTGTTCTGGGTTGAAGTGGGCTTGACCCATGAGCTCCAAAAATTTATATCCCTATTCAGAAATCAAATCCTTCTTTCTGGGTGGTACTTGCCCACTAACATCAGAACCTGGTTTTCTTTAGTAAACTTCCAGCCTTCCTTCCTCTTAATTTGGGCCTGGCCCAATATGTTTGGAACAGGTCCCCTTCCCACTGATGCCCTAGATTCCTTCACCTTACTCATAGACAATGCATCCGCTGCTGCTTGGGTCGCCGCTGGAGGAGCCCTGCCGGCCACCACAGGAGCACCCGCTGTGCCAGTCTTAGCCCCTTTTTCCTCCCCTTCGCCAGCATCACCACTGCTACCCTCTTTCTCCTTCCCTCTCGCTTTTTCCCCAACCTAGAGCAGTGCCACCATCACCCCTAGTGGCCCAACCGCCACTCGTGACTCCGCCGACACCACTGCTCGTGAAACTCGCTTTTTCCGGCCGTCGTCAAAGCCTGCACTACACCCCACTGATTCGCACACTGACTTGCGCAAAGAATCGAGCTCCCTCGTCTTCTCTATTCTCCCCCTGGTGCTTTCTTCCGGAAGTGGTTCCCTCTGACGCCACCGTTGACGTACGCCATCACCATCGTCCCCTGGGCTATTGCGTGCCTTGTCGCGTCGCCCTGTTTCCTGTCGCGGAGACGTCGCACCTCGCAGCAACAATTCGACGATTTGGCCGAAGAGCCACGTGCTCCACCTTGGCTTCCTCATGAGCCACCCTAGCTTCCGGTAGCCACTCCTTGAATTCATCTCGACCCTTCTACACCGTTTCTTGCCGGATCGGCACCCCTCTTTCCACCTTCACAATCCCTTGCACCTTTCTTGCACCTTTTTCTGAATCTTGAACAGAGGTTTCAAAAACTGTTTGCTCTTGTCTATGTGTCTCCCTAAGCTTTGCTTCTTCTTCTTCTTCTTCCTTGTCAACAAATGCCCTCAGAAATTCCCACCATTTCCCAGTTGGGTTTTCTATCTTCCAAAGCACGTCCCACAAGTAATGTTGTCCTCTCAGTGCTGCTCCCACCTCTTCTAAACTATGTGCTTCTGCTGACTCATGCCCAAATTTCTCGCGCTCAAGGAAAAGACCCCACGCATCCCATTCCCAAGCCCGTGCATTTTTCCCATCAAACACTAGAATTGCCTCCATTGCTCTAGTTGCTACCATGAAAAGCCCTTCCCTAGATTGGTTAGGGCTTTGATATTAGTTGATAGAACTGGTTCAGAAATGTATTATTGAATATGAAAATACAAAGGTTAGGGATATTTGAGAGATCCCTTGCTCTCCTAGACTCTCAATTACTGACTTCTCAACTCCTACTTCCTCCCTAACACACTCTCTTATAACCCTTTTCTAACTAACTAATTAACTAAATGATTATTATTCCTAGCAATCAAGGTCCATTAAGCCCAATATACTATCAATGTCATAGAATCCAATAGATATAATATGATACGTATTAGCAGTTTGAATGGTTCCCAAACCTACAATTGGGAAGGAAAGGTAAGTCTATAGTTACTTCTAAGTCAAATATATTTACAAATAGAAAATTTTCAAAACTGGCCAATTATATTGATAGGAGAGAATGCACTTCAATATCTATACTGACAATTGAAAGTGAAGGCTGGCCAAACTGCAAACTCACACTTTCTAATTACAAACTTATTAATGAATCCCATATCACTCCACTCCACTCCACATAGGATCAGTGTTGCTAGATAGCAGCACCACTGTGCCATGGTGTAGCAGCTACTTAGTGCTCCATTTTGGTTCAACACTTGGATCCGCCAGTTTTACCATAAATATATGTATTTCCCCAAATCTCTCTGGAAGATATATTTCAAATAGAAGTTCATTAATGTCTAACATGGAAACAACTTTGTTTCATTATTTCAATTTAGCATAGAATTCTGCTCCACCCAAAGGTTCTTCATGTTTTACTTTTCATTTCCAGCTTATTTATTTTCTAACCGGGTTTGCGTCAATAAGAGTGGAAGTCAACAGCATGCATTTGAAAGCCCTTAAAGTTCTATCCATGTAAGAGCTTAGAACAAGTGCATCGCCTAGCTTATAAAGTCTAGTCAAATTAGCATTATCATATGTTCACCATGATAATACATTAGCATTTAGCACTAGCCAAATTACATGACTATAAAGTCTAAAAGATCCAAGGAATTTGGCAAACAAGTGCAGTATCTTCCACTTCATATTTCAAACTAATTTTGAATTCCCAAGGCAAACAATAATAAAAATAGAAGAAAGTTTAATAAAGGAAAGGTATTTATAACCTCGAAATGCAGCATACTTGAATCTAAGAATATATGTATGTTTTGCTTACTTTTAAAATACTCAAGAAAATCGTGGCAAAAAAACACATCTTGTGTTACGGAACATAACTACATTTTCTGAATCTGTAGGAGAAGGAGGAGCTATTCAACGAAAAAAATTTTAGACAGACTGAACAAACCTATGAGCTATCACATACGAATTACCTACATGAAACAACATTGCATAACTCAAGTTCCCTCTTGATGGGTGATGAAATAACTAAAGCTAAATCCATCAACAAATAAGATTACCAGTCAATTCGAGGGCTGGTACAATGTCACACGCACGCACACACACACTTTAATTTAAAATATATATAACTTTCCAATCACACTCACTGAATAAATACTACTTCATGAAAGCAACGGCGAATTCGCAACCAAAATCACAATCCCACACAGAAAATACAACTAAATTAAATAAGAAAATTATGATTAATAATAACAACAACAACAACAACAACAACAACAAATCCAATCTGAAACGCCCAAAAAAAAAAAAGGACGAATATAAATTATCAAATAACATTAGAGTAAGCAAAAATTGCAAAACCCTAAAATTCGACGCTAGATAGAAGATACGGAAAAACCCTGAGAAATTGCAAATTTCATAGGTGTATCAAAATGCAAAGAGGAATGAACTTAACACGCAACTTATCACAACGAAAACTCTGACCAATGCTAAACAAAACGCAAAACGCGAGAAAAGCGAAGTGATGTTGAAATTAAGCGAGAAAAGGAAAAGAAGCGAAACATAAACATAGAATTCCAAAGAGATAGAAGGTTCACCTTGGTTAATCGAATCGAAACCCTAGCCCAGGTTTCAGCTCCCAAAAAAGGAGAAGCTCAGCTCCAACCTCTAAGGTCCTGGAGAACTCTACAATGTTCTGAGCTCAGAGTTTTCCAAATAGAAGGGTTTGCGCTTTGTGTGTTTTGTTTGGCGCTCGAATCTCTCCCTAATTGTGTGTGGGAATGTTATGTTGGAAGCAGAGAAGATGAGAAAGAGCAAAGAGGAAGCAACGTTTTGCTTCTCCTTCGTTCGAATATTGTTTGTTTTTATTTATTTATTTATTTTTAATTTTTGGTGTAATTAATTTATTTCGTAGGTTTGTTAATGTGTTGGGGCATGAACACGTGCGACGCCAGAAATTGTTAGGGAGTTAATGGGACGAGGACAAGTGTGGACTTGTGTGCTTACCGTACAATAATAATCTTTGGAATTCTTAAACAAATAGCTTAAACTTAAATCTAATTACAGTTCTATTCTTTCTCTTTTCTGCCTTTTTTTTCCCATTTTTTGCAGTCAACATCGTTCAGAGTCAATTTTCTTTTTATTCTTGTCGTTTATCTTTTCTGCTGCATCAGAAAACAATTTCTTTTTATTCTTTAATTTAAATAAACAAATAAATTTTTATGATAATAATGATATATAATTATGACTATAATATAGTATATAAAAAATTTTGATGATGAATAAAACTTGTTTATTATGTACTAAATTTAACTTTGAAATTCATGTATGCTTAAATTTTAATTCAATTATTGACTTTTGATAATATAATATTAAATAATAATTTTTTTAAACTCTTTGAATTATTATTATTATTATTAGTAATAGTAGTAATAATAATAATAGTAGATGATAATATAAAAAAGTGAAAAATTATTTATAAGTCACGAGAAATAATAATTCTCACTTAAAAATCATAATTTATAACTTATAAATATTATTCGTATGGAACAAATTATTCTGTAATAAACTAGTTGGTAACCCGTGCTATGCACGGTTTATATAAATTCAACCAAATTATAGCTTCAACATGTTGTTAATCTTGCAAAATTTTGTTAAAGTAATGCCATTTTTTCTGTTTTTGCATCACATCCTGGAGACCAAGTAATAAAACATCAAACATTGAGCTAAAAAATAAAAAAAAAATAAAAAAAAAAAAAGACAGAAGAAGGCTATATGCGGCATTGTCATATTATCCATAACATTACCTGGACATTTTTTCTTTGGGCTACAATTCATACACAACATAGCCAGTATATCCCAAAAAATATAGCATCAACTACATCATTCGAGCTATGCACAATATCAGGCCCCAAAAAATACAATAAGTTACTAAACCATAACATAATATGACTGAAGAAAAAAGCAAAAAAAAATTCCATACCCTTCCATCATACGAACAAACACTAATCTCATGAAGGGTGGATCAAAACATCCATGATCCTATCATCTCCTGCAACTACAGAAAAAACACACCAGTGACTTTCCTTCAGCTTGTGAATTTTGCAAAACTCCTTCCAATCGCTACCAATTTTGGTCTGGTTGATGGGTTTATTGTTAGTCAAAATTTTGCACTTCACCTTAATACCACCTGGACCACGTAATATCCATGGAGAAGGTGTTATGTTCCAAATATAACTTGTAATATCATACCCAATACGCTACAAATACTCAATGAAATATAATAGCAGGATTAGAAAAATTCTTACATTGTAGAACCTATTAATGCAAATTATCAGTTAAGGAGAAAGTGTTCATACCAATTGGCTGCCATGAATCTGTGGTCACGTCAATACCACAGAAAAGGTTGGAGAACTTGAACTTTCAGCAGAAACAAGGGGGTTTGGGAAGCTTGGTTCAAATAAAGCTTGTTGTGGGTTCCTATAATTTGTCCTAATGAGATACACAATCTCTCTCCCCTTTGCATCTTCAATCTGAATCTTGGACTTGGATTGTCCAACATAGTTGAAAAGAATCCAAGCATCACTGCACAAGTTATAGAATGTCCTTAACTCAGTCATTCCCTCACATATGAAAGAATAATGAGCGTAAGTGTGAAACTGTTCCCTATTGGATCAATCACAGTTAAAATATGAGACAGTTTCATTTTTGAACCTCCTCATGAAGTTCGGATTAATGTGAGTAGTGCCCTATTAAAAACAGAACAAACCTAAAAATTACAATTATAAAAAGCACAGGCAATGATCTTACACCATAAAGAACATAGAAAACAGAAATCATGACCAAGTCAATATGAAAACAAAATATAAATCATTCAATGTAGCAAGTAGAAGATAATATGCAAATTGTGACCTATGAGGAAACTAAATATATCAATCATTCAATTGGAAGAAACATGAAAATGGAAACAATGATGAAATTGAAGTCACCTAGTGCAGCAAAATTTCGTTGTAAAATTTGGATGACCAAATAGAAAACAACATAAATAAGGTAGACCAAACTCTGGAACCATATTAAGCAATTGATACTTAACAGAACCCAGTTTTAAAAAATTTACACAAAAAAATGAGAATTAGATTAATTTGAGTAGTGCCCTATTAAAAATAGAACAAACCTAAACATTATAATTATGAAAACATAGGCAATGATCTTACACCATAAAGAACATGGAAAATAGAAATCATGACAAAGTCAATATGAAAACAAAAAATAAATCATTTCAAGTAGCAAGTAGAAGATAATATGCAAATCCTGGTCTATGACAAAACTAAATATATCAATCATTCACTTGAAAGAAACATGGAAATGGAAACAATGATGCAACTGAAGTCACATAGTGCAGCAAAATTTCGTTGTAAATTTTGGATGACCAAATGGAAAATAGCATAAATAAAGTAGTCCAAACTCTGTAACCATATTAAGCAATTGGTACTTAACAGAACCTAGTTTTGAAAAATTTGAACAACATATTTTACCAAAATTTTCATAAGAAAATTAAACACTAAATAGAAAAGAGTGAATAAAATGTAGAAAGCAATCATTCCACTGATAAAGCAAGGGAAAAAAGGAAATAGTTGCAAACAATACAATGGCAGGAAATAAAGAGGAAAAATCTTTAAGGATACTTAGCGGTGACAACTGAAAATAACACATTGTAGGGAAATTTGCACTAAAAAATTAACTGATCAAATAGGAAATGAAATTAATGAATTGTGTTTAGCAACATTTTGTCAACTCTGTTTGAAATAAAAGAAATAAATGGAAATTTATAAGGAAACCAAAAAATTATTTAGTGAACCATGTCAAATGGTATACAACCTATCGGGAAGTCTAAAGCGAAGAATAAGCGATGTACCTCATTAGACTCACTTAGGATAGCGAATGACATATCTTTCTTAGCGTTGATCTCGCTCACCCTTCTCACAAAGTCAACCATTTTTTAATAAACCCTAGATAAAAAGAAAACTAAAACTAGTGAGATTGTAAATAAATAACTCATCGAAGTAGAACTCACCTTCGAATTTTGTTGTAGATGAGAAGAAATTGAAAGGAAGTGGCACAGAACTCTCCGTAGTAACCACTGGAAAAGGAAGAACGTTCTGGACTCTAGACGAAATGGGGTTAGTAACCATTTTAATATTCGAGAGATCCCTTGGAATGATGTGACCTTTCAGGTTACTCATTTAAGTTTGAATGACAACCTTAAGTAACCAAAAGTTAGTTTTGGTTCAAATACAAAGAGTTCTCACCAATTCATTAAATGCGGGAAAAGAAATAGCCAGTATATGTATATGATACTTCATTACCTTATTCATTGAAAAGGAATAGTATATAATCTTTTGGCTTTATTATCATAAATAATTTCATACTAGTAACTAATATAATTGCACATAAATGAGAGCTTAAGTTAGGTTTGATGGAAAGGTATTTTTTTCAAAATATCTTTTATGAAATTTAAATTTTTTAAATATTTCTTCAGAACCATAAAAAAATATATTACCTTTACCTAAGTAAATAGTCTCATGAGCCAAGCACACTTTAAGATTACCACCAAACACACTTTTAGCAAGAAAAGGAACATAATTTAAAAAAGATTAGAGGAAAAAAAAAATTAACTGGTATATCTACCATAGAATATGTAAAATTATTAATATGGAATGTAGATAATCTTGAAAGGAATAAAATGCAATTGAACTAATGTACAAAGTGTAGTAGTAGTTGAAATGGAAAACTTAAAAACAAACCACAGCAATTCTGAAATATTTGCATAGAAAACGTCTAAAATAAATAATTGAGAAAAAAAAGGCAAATTTAGTTACAAATAAATTTTCATAAAAATGATCATAGTTTACATAATGGGAATTTATAAATTTCATACTCGTTCAAATCTTCCTGAACACCTCCTGGTAGACAACATTCCTAGTAGACCCAACTGCATAACCTTGATTATTGGAAATCAAAATCTTCAAACCATGTCCATATTTGACTCTAGACAAAGCAACATAAAGTTGTTGATTGTCATAGCAAAGTAAAGTGACAATGGAAATTGTCTTCGTTGAAATTTCAAAGGAATACCTAGATTAGATGGTATCAAATTCATTCTAAAAATATAGACTTTCTTACCAATATTGCTTTCTGTAGGAACTTGGCAACCAATGACATTGATTCCCAATTCAAGAACTATGAGTCGAGTGTCATTACACAATCTAGCTGCCTGATCAATATTTCTTAATAACATCACAGGAACACCTTTCTTCAATCTTAGCTTATGATTTGATATATCTGAGCATTTAATTTCATTAAGAAACTCAACTATAATCCATTGATGGTCAACGCCAACATCATTATCTGACTTGCAAATTGAGTCCGAACTTAAATATTCTTTTTCTTCACCCGTAACACATTGAATTACATGCTCATTTATTCTCTTAATTGCTTCAATGGTTGGTGCCAAAATAGCTTGATCTTCAAAAAAATGGTTGTTGCCTATGTTTTGAACTAAATCACGATAAGTGTATGAAACAATACCTGCAATGGGATCATTGTATTCAGGCAATAACAAATCATTAGGTATTTCAACTTCAAATTGTTCATCAATCTTACATCCAACTTTTCCTTCACCAATACCTAGATTCCATCTAGCAAACAACTTCATCATATCTACCTCTACAGAGCTCGACCCTGACTATAATCGCATATTTTGGGTTAAATCAATAACCGCATAATGTTTCCATAAGATAGATGAGTTAACACTTGCCATGACAATTTCTGCACGACTCACTTTCGGGATAATAGGTAAAATTTGTCTAAAATCACCACCAAGAACAACTACTTTGCCACCAAATGGTTTTTTAACCCGATCATCGTACGTGCATCTCATTAGGTCACCCAATGTCCTGTCCACAGCCTCAAATGCCCATTTATTTATCATGGGAGCTTCATCTCGAATGATAAGACTACAATGCTTAAGTAATTGAGCTTTGGGAGTATTTGGCCTAATGTTGCAACTAGAATCCTCATTTAATTGCAGCAGGACTGCAAAAGTTGAATGTGCAGTTCTATCACCAGGCAACAAAAGTGATGCAATACTACTAAAGGCAACATTAAGCACAACGTTGCCTTCAGAACATAATCTTGTAGACAGTCTTTCCAAACAAAAGTCTTGCTAGTTCCTCCACATCCATGGACAAAATAAAATCCTCCCTCTCCATAGTTGACAACACTAACAAAACTATCATAGACTTTAGGCTGTTCTTCTGTTAATAATGGAAAATATTTGTCGTGTTCGATGAGCGTATCTTCTTTAGGATAACTAAGTTTATTTAGAAGCAAAATATCATTCAAATGACATAACTCATCAACTGCTACAACTGCATCCCAGTAAAATCTTTCAAACACTTTCTATTTTGACATAAATTCTTTTCTATTTTAAAGAGATAGAGATTTTCAAGATCTTCATATGAAATTCTCAAATCTATATAATGAAAAAAATAGAATGCAACTAGTCAACACATATTTCATTATAATTATTTATATATTATATTGCGAAGAAAATATAAAAAGTTTTATCATACCTGGTGCATGCAAAGTTGTCTGCTTTTTATAAAGAATTCCATCTATTAATAAATGTTTAGTTTGTTGCCAAACGAAAAAAGATCGACTCATAGAATATGACATTAATAGCGTTGCAAATAATCGATGGAGAGAGTGACCAAATGATAGTTCAGTTGCCTCTTTTATTGCATCTACAAATTCTCAATCATTAGTTAAAAAACCCATTGCATAGCAAGCTTCCTTAAATGACCGATAAGAAACCCCATCAACTGTTCTAATATCATCATAATAGGTGCAACCATTTTGTATATTCAAAAGCAATCTCATGTAGAAAAGCACTGTCAAACCAACCTAATCGACACCACCACTGCACCTTCACCTTCATCATCTTCTCCTTCATCAAGGGCCCTTATTATTACCAAGAGAATAATAATGGACCCCAGTGTGCACAAGCGCGTTTTCCAGATGTTTGATCGGAACGGTGATGGCAGAATCTCCAAGAAGGAACTAAGCGACTCCCTTGAGAATCTTGGAATCTTCATCCCGGACATGGAGCTGACTCAGATGATCGAGAAGATCGATGTTAACGGTGATGGCTGCGTGGACATCGATGAGTTTGGGGAGTTGTACCAGTCCATCATGGACGAGCGTGATGAGGAGGAGGACATGTAGGAAGCATTCAACGTCTTTGACCAAAACGGTGATGGGTTCATCACCGTTGAAGAGTTGAGGACGGTGTTGTCGTCTCTGGGGCTGAAACAAGGGAGAACGATGGAGGATTGCATGAAGATGATCATGGAGGTGGATGTTGATGGTGATGGCATGGTGAACTACAAGGAGTTCAAGCGAATGATGAAGGGTGGTGGATTCAGTGCTCGCAGTTAACAACCTTTAATTTGCATGCAAAATATGCAATCACCACAAAAGGCTTTCGATCGGGTTAAGGTTAATTCCCACGTTGTAAATAAGTGTTCGTGGACGATAGCATGCAGACCAACATGAATTCATGACATTGACACCCCCATCTTCTCTCATTTTCCTACATGTGCAAGGTGCCTCTCGTGCTCAAGATGCATGTCATGTAATGAAACATGTCTTTTGGAGGAGGCACTTGTGAGCTTTTTTTTTCTGATGTTTTTGGCAAAACCCAGCTGTTGGGTGGTTAGCACTTAGCACTTGACTCGGCATAGATGGAAATTAAGAGTTCTGCCTTGGTAACACTAATACTTTTTCTTCTTTTTTGTGGGGGAGGAAGGCCATGGCAGTGGGGGTTAGTGGCACTGTGACAAGATGTGACTTGTGTTTTCGTTCTTTCTTTCTTCCTTCTTTTTTTTTTTTAAATTATTATTTGGTTAAGTTTTTGGGCAGAAGGCCTGGTTCTGTTTTTACTTTGTAAAACTCCGTTTGGTGATTTCAGTTGAATTTTGGCATCCCCATTGATTTCTTTTTTTTTTTTTTTTTTAATTTGTATCGTGCCACGTATATTTGGGCGATCGATTGAATCCACAAGCAAAATAGTAGGCTACCTAATTCCTTAGAGAGAAATGGCAATGCTTTATTACAGATTGTATAGCGGATGAACCATATTGAAGACATTTCTGGGAATGTTTGTAAAGTCCGCATATGCGTAATTCCTTGTAACATATTGCGAATTTTGCGTTCGTCTACGATCCGCACAACCGACACAGGAAGTATTAAAAACTCAGAAGCGATATACCAGTCCATTGTCCACATCCCAATGCAGAACATTAAGTTATTAGCAACAATTTGAAGGTGTCTGACATGGGCTAGTCGCGATATTTAGGACTCTTGTATTGTGTCTTTTGTTATGAATATTGGAAGTCTTTGACTCGCACGGTTCTTTTGTATGTTCATAATAAAATTTTGCAAATATAAATGTGACTTTCATTAAACTTGACAAATGATGACAATCTACTACTAGGACGCGTTCCTCAGCCAAAATGCAAGCAGGAGAGACTTCTGCCATTTGAGGTCAACTGTTAGCCCATCAACTTGGAAAAGGAAAATGATACTGTATTAGTAATCATTCAAATTTGTGGTCTTTTTCTTGGAAAAAAAAAAAAGCGAAACGAAAAAGAGAAAAGAAAAGCGAGAAAAGGAAAATGTGGCGACCGTTCTCACAATGGGAAACACCTTTTCATTAAGAAATAAAATATAATTAAAACTCAAAGCACCTAATACAGGACATGATACACACCAAAACATGAATTTCCCAGTAAACTATACGCTGCCTGAAGTTTAATGTGACCCTTACACTACTTCAAGCCAAATCACGTCTAAATGTTGACAGAATTATGTTAGAAACCTTAAAAAGGCGAACAGGCTTTACAAGCTCAACCTGGATGTGTCAATAGTGAGAAAATATGCTATAAATGACACAAATTACCCGCCATCTGAATCTGATTTTTCCTCCTCAATCTCTCTTATACTTCGGACTATATCAGCAACTTTTTCGGACATGTGCTCTGTGTGCTTTTCCAAATAGTTCAGGATATTATTTAACTGTTCTTCATACGCAACACATCGTCGTTTGTACTTTTGCCTTTCATTGTACAACTCAAGCGATAGCTCACGGATTCTCTTATCTTTCGCATCCTGTGACACGAAGAATCCATCAATAAAAGTTTGAGGTACTAAGAAGAGAATGATAACAAAACATCAATCAAATATTAAACGAAGTTCCTGAGGTAACTACTTGACATGAGGCTTCCAATTTCTATATGACACAGCTTACTCTTAAGTAGCATTCTCAGGAACAAATGGATTAATTACCATACAATCTTGATGTAATGATGATTGACCTCTACCACTGTCTAAGGTGTATGTTAGGAAGAAATTTAGCAGCAACAGGGAACCTGAGCACCAGCGCAGCATACGATTCATTGTGACTAACTGCCTACATGGCAGGGTATGCAGGTTGGAGGGAAAGGAATTTGATAAGATCAGAGGGGGATATAGAGAAGAGAAAGGAAAAGTGAAAAGAAGATAAAAGTGCCAGTGAAAGTTTGGTGGGAGAAACCAAGCCATCTCAATTGCATGAGATTGTCTGTATTTTCTTATACATGTTAATCTTGTTCTGTGTATTTTAACCGCACTGACATTGATATCAGGTGCAGGACAGGAGATCCAATTCCAATTGAGTTGTATTTTTCACTTCAATAATCCAGTCCAGTTCTATCAAATATATTGAAGTTTACAGTGCACTGTTTGACCAGCCTCCTTTATTATTTTCCCTTTATTGACAGCAGAATAACAAAGCAACCACGATTTGGGCATTGTGTTTATTTGATATTTAACTATACACAATCATCAGCACATAGATACCATTGCATCAAGTCATATTAGCCACTCTCTGGAGAGACATACCTCACTGACCAGGTGCTTCCCAGATCCTCGCCATGGAACTTTACTAGGACTCATCAGTTTATGAGTATGCTCCTTCACAAATTTTGTGACAACCCACTTCCCACCATCCCGTAAAGCCAACCTTATCATGGCCTGACAACCTTCTCGAGTGGCTGGTGGAGGAGGGAGCACTCTATCTTTTCTGTATACATACTTTTTTGCACGAAAGCCTTCTTTTGAACAGACAAAATCTTGACCAATAACCTGGTTATTTACTCGTGAACGGCGGTTATGATGTATTCGTACTGTAAATCCTATCCGCCTACCATAGCCAATGTAGAATTCTCTGGCTTCCTCTCTTGAATTGAACTCCATGCCTATGAATGGTTCTAAAGCTTCTGCTTCTGCTGAAATATCCGCTACAGCTTGTTCAACAAACTTTTCATCTTCACCTGCACATAATTGTAAGTCTTTTGAAAAGTCATCTTCTACTTTCTCATCTTTTTCACTAATTTCTGCTTGCATATCAAGGTCACTATCATCTGAATCAAATCCCTGGCCCAATTGGTGGTCCATTGTCCTCCTGTGGCAGAAAAGAATTAGATTATCCTTCATAGTTCCTTAGAAAACATAAGGAAAACTTGATACATGGATTCAATCAGTAAGTATAAACAATTGAAGCATCTACTTAATAAACTTCATGAATTTGCAATTTACAGGGTTTCTCTCTTTTTTCCCTATTTATATTCTTATTCTCTTTGTTTGGAATATAAATAATTCACAATCAGCAGTGCTTCACATTATGGAATGGTAGCATACCAGTCATTTTTTTATGTATACCCTAACCAAAACCCTATAACTATTATTTATATCCAATCCTATCCCAAAAGAATTATATTACTCATATCCATTTCCTATCTTGGAAACAGCCTCTCTACTTGTTGGGATAAGGCTACATACATCTACCTTCTCCTGACTATACCAGGCAGGAGCCTTGTGCAATACGCCACCCCTTTGTTTTAATCCCTATTCAATCCTATTTATAACCATAAGCATTGATAAATAAAGTTCAACCACAGAAGAAAACAATACAATAATGTCTAATATGCCCAAGATGCTAACAAAATGTCAGGCCCATAGAGTGGGACTAGGCCTTACCAAAAAGATAATGTCCCAGATGCTATCAAAATCTATCATCCTCAATCTCAAACAAGACAATAATATAAACAAAATTTAATGGTTCTTGCATTTTTAACTATATATCAGGTTACAACCCGGATATGGATATCGGCCATCCTATCTGTCCAAAATTATTGGATGACAATCGTGTATTATAGCATTTAATGAGAATATAAAAGGCATAAAAACAGGATATGCATTGTAATAACTAAGATCACAATCATGAAAAACCAATTTGCACAACTTTACCACAATCAGAGCATACCAGCAGGCAACTAAGCTAAAAAAACCTAGACTATAGCATAATTGGGTAGATGAAGCAACGGGACAGAATGGCAAGGGAATTTAAGGATATAGCATCATTGATGAATTGAATCATTCATCAGTTTCAGCCAAGTAAACAAAAGCAGGCCAATTTTCCTGTACTAGAATGGATTTACCTTACCTGTCCGGCACAAGAATGATGATCACCCAGATTCCACCATATTCCTCTCTACACAGCACATGGAAGAAGAACCTGCAACAACAACAAAGCCAAACCCAATCCTCAACTTGTTAATTGTTATATACCACTGTATTTCAATCTTCCTTTCAAGGAAAATGCTCACATCTAAACTATCAAATTCACCACTCACATAGAAGGTTCATCTTGGTTAATCGAATCGAAACCCTAGCCCAGGTTTCAGCTCCCAAAAAAGGAGAAGCTCAGCTCCAGCCTCTTAGGTTCTGGAGAACTCTAGAATGTTCTGGGCTCAGAGTTTTCCAAATAGACGGGTTTGCGTTTTGTGTGTTTTGTTTGGCGCTCGAATCTCTCTCTAATTGTGCGTGGGAATGTTATGCTGGAAGCAGCGGAGATGAGAAAGAACAAAGAGGAAGCAACGTTTTACTTCTTCTTCGTTCGAATATTGTTTGTTTTTATTTATTTATTTTTTAAAATTTTTGGTGTAATTAATTTATTTCGTAGGTTTGTTAAATGTATTGGGGCATGAACACGTGCGACGCCAGAAATTCCTAGGGAGTTAATGGGACGAGGACAAGTGCGGACTTGTGTGCTTACCGTACAATAATAATCTTTGGAATTCTTAAACAAATAGCTTAAACTTAAATCTAATTACAGTTCTATTCTTTCTCTTCTTCTTTTTTTCCCCATTTTTTGCACCCAAATCATTCAGAGTCAATTTTCCTTTTGTTCTTGTCGTTTATCTTTTCTGCTGCATCAGAAAACAATTTCCTTTTATTCTTAAATTTAACTAAACAAATAAATTTTTATGATAATAATGATATATAATTATGACTATAATATAGTATATAACAAATTTTGATGATGATTACAACTTGTTTATTATGTACTAAATTTGACTTTGAAATTCATGTACGTTTAAATTTTAATTCAATTATTGACTTTTGATAATATAGTATTAAATAATAATTTTTTTAACTCTTTGAATTATTATTATTATTATTATTATTAGTAATAGTAGTAGATGATAATATAAAAAAATGAAAAATTATTCATCAGCCACGGGAGATGATAATTCTCACTTAAAAATCATAATTTATAACTCATAAATATTGTTCGTATAGAACAAATTATTCTGTAATAAATGACTATAGTTATAGTGATGTTTTTTTAATTATATTTTAATCCTAATATTTATTACCTTTAAAATTATACTTTATTATTAATATTAAAGGTGTGTTCAATTAGAATGCTATTATTTTATATTTATTAACTATTTTACCATTTTCTCGCCAAATACATTGATTTGTGTAATCTAATAATTTGATCACATTAATTTTTATTATTATTACAATTGAAAAAAATTACTCCGTGTATTACATAGATACAATGCTCTAATTTTTACAATTTAATCCTATTTATTAGATAATAATATTTTTTTAATAGTGTTTTAATTTATTCTTCTTAACTTTGTTTCCTTAAAATTTTAAATTTGAAATTCAGATTTTAATTAATTATAAAATATTCTGTATAGTCTTAAATATTTTCCATTTTAATTTATATTTATTGATTACGTATATCATTTTATAGTTACAAATATTTTCTCTTTAATATTTTTCTTTTTTAAATGTAAATCAAACCGATTAAATTGGTTTGGGCCATTGGGTCAATTAAGTATAATCCAATTATAACCGACTAACTTTTGGTTATGTTATCGGATCCAGGGTTTTGCAACCCGATATTCGATCCAACTTAACCCAAACCCCCTATATTTTTTTAAGAAAAAATAACACATTAGAATGACAATTTTTTTATATTTAACTTTTTTAATTGTGTTAATGACAATATTAGAATAATTTAGCTTTTCGATATTAGAATAGAATATGAGATTTGCTTATATGAAAATTTTGATACTTTATGATTATTTTTTATTGTATTCTTTTGGCAAAAATTGGAAAAAAAAATTAAACAAATAATTCAATCATTCAAATTGAACCAATCCAAATTTGATTATTTCAATTTGATTTGATTTGGTAAAAAAAAATTTATGAATTTGAAATAAACCAAACCAACTAAAATTTATCTATTCAAACTTATTTTCTCTCAAATCCAATTCAAGTTAACCCGTTTACATCCAAAATGCATTCAAATATCCATTATTCTATTGGATCCCCAGAAATTTATTAAATAAAAAAAGAAATCGACAACTTATGTGTATTTGATTTTAAATATGCTAGTTTTCATCCTGGTGTAAGCTTTCATAACCTGCGACGGACTGCCTCCTTCATTTATTGCGAGACTGTCCTAATGGGACTTGGTTAAGTACAACAAAAAGTAAAATTCAATTTTATAATTAATCATTGATGGCATAATCTAAAGATGGCACAACGCAGACGAGAGCAGGCTGCAAAGTCCATTTACCCCGCAAACTGATCATCATTCCAAGGTCGAGTGCATAAAAATATAAGATGCTCCTAACAATCCAAAGACAATTACATGACGTGTAATAAGCACGTTCTTCCAACAATGTCAATTAACAGCTAATTTTGGCATAGAATGAAGCTGCTGAGATGTCAATGAACTAAGACAACTTCTATCGAGTTAGGCTATGTCAACACATTTCGGACAGAAAGCTTCCTCTATACAGGTTATTACTTTGACAATAAGAACTTGCTAAAATCAACTAAATTTGTTGCCCTGTACTAAGGCACCACTGAAAGTAAGAAAGGGGATACTATGCCTATAAATTCTTTGACATGAAAGAGAAATTACAGCTACATGTACCAAGCCTTCTGCGCTTGTACTGATTTTCTATGAAACTGCATTAAAGAAAAACCATGAAAAAGAAGAAAAAGAAAAAAGAAAAACTAATTTCCCCCCTTTACCAATCAATCTCACGAATTAAATTACATCCATCGACCTCCAGCTTTTATTGAGTTCTGGTTCTTCTCTTACTAAAGGATTGCAATGGATCGGCATACTTTTCAGGACCATTTTAGGTAACATAAGCATCAATTGGTAGGCTGTATCTATGAACAGATTAACAGATTAGAGGTAAAAGCATTAATGAGAGCTACTTCCATGGAGGTTGAGGATTTTTGTAGCTACATGGATAAGGCACGCAGCCACCGTCTGGTTCCTTTCTTTTCCCACCAACCCCAGAACTTGAGGATTGTGGAATGGTCCTTACATGCTCATCCATAGCTCTGCCTGCAGAAGGAAAGAAAAATTGCCTTGCAGCCAGTGTGTCTCTATGCCCAGCATCAATCACTAAGCCAGAGTTTAAATCAAAGTTGGAACGCGAAGGTCCAACCCCGTTTAAACTGAATTGCGTGCTGGCCATGCTCATGATAAACGGAGGCTGAGAGTAAGATGACAGAACGGTTGAGGAAGATCCCCCAACTTGAGGCACAACTGGAGCTCCTCTTGAGTCCACCATGTACGGAATTGCGCCACCAGATCCATACATGGCTGTCGAAAATGATAAAGGCAGCGCTGATGTCAGTCCATTATGCCCGAAAACAGCTGAATTATTGTAGGATGCTGAGGGGCCCATCCCTAAAATGCCACCTGCTCCTGACATTGTAAGATCCACTGCGGGCTCAATAGCCTTCACATTTGGCAAAGACAAAGTTTGAGGAACATATTCTCTTCTACCAACCTCCACCTTGGCACCCAAAATGGAGATCACAGGAGCATCTAATTTAGAACGTCCGTATGAATCGATAATAAAAGACTTACTAGGCCCCTGTTCCACCAAATCAGTTTTTTCAGTTTGAAAATATGGTCTGTCATTCAAATCAATGTTTAGAACCGATGGCTGCATTGATGACGACGATGACGCAGGTGACGGGCTCCCATAGCCATTTCTTTGGGAAAACAGTTGCCCCTCCATCCTATGATCTGATGGTTGGGTATCACCATCACCAATGCTATTTAAATCCAATTCAAGCCTGCTTGATAGTTTAGGACTAAGTTCTACTGACGATTGCCCAGCAGGCAGGCCTGAAGATTCACCAATCTGTTTTAACAATTCGTCATCACCCTCAGCCACATTCAGATCAATATCAAGGCAATCCTGCCTCTGCCTGGAAACATCAGAGTTCCCACCAACAGAAACATTCTTGTCACTATCAGCATTTTTACGAGGTGATGCAGGACGAAAGGCACTGGTGGCAGCTGATCCTTTCCATCCAAGTGTCCCCTCAAACTGCAAAGGGGCCATTGGCAAACCAGAAGTCTGTGCAGGCTTTGAAGCAGAGACAACAGGTATTGGTGTAGCAGATACAGCAATCACAGAAACATCCCTATCGTCAGAACCAACTTCTTCGTTCAGATCGAAAGTACATAGGCTTCTCTCTGAATTACCTCCGGGATCTCGAGCTGCTTCAGTCACCTGTGAGGACTCCAAGTCAGGTATGCATTCTGGCACAACCTCTGAAGAACTCATATGCCCCTCCTCTTCAGAACATGCCTCAGCAGAGTTGCTTTGCCTGGATGATACCTCCTCAGGCAGGACATGAGTGAGTTCATCCTTTTTCCCTATAGAATCATCTGGGCTGCCTGGTCGCCTGATTCCACCTTCTGAAATTTTCTCTGAAGATGAGCTGCGGACTTCTCTCTCAACTTCCTGTGCAACTTGTCGAGCAACTTCTAAAGCATCAACAATGCCATACTCAAGTTCAATGTCGGAACTCTTGTCAATAATGTTGGGGCTTCTGGGCCTTCTTCCCCTTCTAAAGGAAACAGAACCATTTGAGGCAGCATCACCTTGATTAGAAACTTGACCCTTTTCCTGAGAAACTTGCCAAGCAACTTCTAAAGCATCAACAATGCCATCAAGTTCAATGTCAGAACTCTTGTCAATAATTTTAGGGCTTCTGGGAACTTTTCTCCTTCTGAAAGAATCAGAATCGTTTGGACCATCATTGCCTTGATTAGAAACTTGGCCCTTGTCCTCCTTTACTGCTCTTACATATTCTGTTTTGATAAAAGGCATCTCTAACACCTTGGACTTTCCCAAGTTTCTTCCACTGACTGATGAGTCCAGCAACACATTAGAACAACAGTCATCTTCGTTTTCTGAAGCTTTGGAAGGTTGTGGATTGCTAGAATTTATAGCTTTGACATCATCCACCCCACTCTTTCCATCAGATGCAGGTGTTCTCATGTTACAAGAAACAGTTATTTTATGACAGACACCATTCTCATTGTTTTCAACATTATGTTCTAGGGCAGGTTCTTCCACAGATTCCAGTGCTTTTGTTTCACTAGCACCAACGGAAACATGTCCATGCTCTGGCTTTGTGGACGACAGAGAGATATCTGGTGTTCCTAAATTTGCTGGAGGGCCATTATCATTTTGCTCTTGCTTTTCCTCTTTGGATAAGTCATTTAACTGTAGATCATCTGGTTCTCCATCAAAACTGCCTGGTTTTGAAGCATGAGAGTTACAGGTCTCAGCTGATGTGGTCAGAACTTCGCTTGTGGGAGCAACTTCTTGAACAGAAGTCAAAACACTAGAAAGATGGTTTGATGTCTCTTTGATATCTCCACAATCCACACTTACAGAGGACTGGAATGCATTGTCAGAACTCTCTATCTGTTCATTAGCCATCTTTTCTGATAGCATGCTATCTGAGCTTCTCAATTGAGACTTCTCACCTACAAAAATTCCTGATGCATGACCTTCATCATTGCCAGCTTCATTCACAGCAGATGGCTGGCCTTCTTCCCTGACAATCTTATCACTCGAATTGTCGTCTCTATCAAGATCCATGTCATGAGATTCAGCATCACTATTTTCACCTCCTTCCCAGCTGTCAAATAATAGTCTTGCTCTATCCTGAACCCTAGAGCTATGATGACCAAGAAGGTTACTTACAGTTACCCGAATTCCTGATGAAATTGACTTCTTGCTGTCTAGATGCAGCTTTTCAACTGCTCGTAACATTGCAGTTATTGACTCTTCATTGAAGCCATCGTTTCCATCAGCACCAAAATTTTGAGCATTGTTTAACCATCTATTGATGAACCAAAGCCCATCTAACTGAATAAAAAGATCAAGACAATCTGTATTCTCTGTAGCAGCAATGGTGCTTGCAACAGCAGCCCACTGCCTTGTTGCATCACCAGCATTCTTAACAACACAGTCTTGCTCCTTTTGCATTACAGAGACCAACTCCTGCACTCGAGAAGGGGCTGTGAGCCCATCTTTCATCTCAGTCAAGGTAAAGAAGTCTTCAAGAGTCATACTGGTTCACATAACCTTCCTCAAAGCACCAAGGCTGTCCTTTTGGCATGCCAGAACTTTTTCTTCCATTAAGTAATTTATAGGACTCCAGGGAGAAAAAACTTCACAAACACACACTGCAAAAAATAACAAAGTAAATATGCATTTTCCAGACAATAATTTCCAAAGCCCAACACATACTAGTCATTCAGGGAACTTCACTCAGATTTCTGAAAAACAATTGGAGCATGTAAAAATCAAGTTCCAAGTTTAGTGCAACAATGAGGTAAAGTATCATTGAAAAATATGTGCACCTAAATTTTCGGTCCAAAAGCTTACTTTTGCAACTGACCCACAACAGATGGCATGCCTAACAGTTTTAGACCACCAAAAATAAGAAAAACAATAGTTTAGTAGAATGAAGGATAAATCACAATAGATGCATTTATATATGGCCCTCAATCAAAGTCTCATATAAAATATTATAGGATATAGTCATATAGAAAACAAGAATCCAATAGATATATATTAGCAGTTTGAATGGTTCCCCAACCTATGATTGGCAAAGGAAAAGTAAGTCCATAGTTACTTCTAATTCAAATATATTTACAAATAGAAAATTTTCAAAACTGGCCAATTATATTGATAGGAGAGAATGCATTTCCGTATCTATATTGACAAAATCGAAAGTGAAGGCTGGCCAAACTGCAAACTCATACTTACTAACTACAAACTCATTAATGAATCACATATCACTCCCCATAGGATCAGTTTTGCTAAATGGCGGCACCACCGTGGCATGGTGTAGCAGTTTTTGAGCAAACTGCCACAGAAAACATGCAGTGTGGCATTTGGGCACGTCAGCTTATGCCAGCCGCTTGGCCAATATAATTATTTCTTTTTTCACAAGAACAAAGTTAGTAACATTTTCCAATTTACTGACCAATTTGAATGGCACCAAGTCAGGCAAACTAATAACGGTGCAATTTTTTCAAAAAATAAGGCCAGTTAAAACATACTTATTGCTTCTAAATTAATAGATAAAATCAGCTTCAAGACTTACTGTTTAAATAAATCACTTGCTACAAATTAAGCTACTGTCAAACATGGCATTATAGAGCAATCACCAATCAGGGAAATAAAATTCCAATTTTAGTCATAAAAAGTCTTCTGGAGCCTTTCTTACTAAAAACGTTGAAGAACACTAAATTGTGTAACTTTTAGTTGGATCTGAATAAATTACCGGTAGGAAGCTCTACCATAATAATTGTAAAGTAAAGCTCCCATTTGTATGGGATATTGCCCATGAGTTCCATATTTCTCAACCTTGTTTTACTTTCACAACCAAGATCACAATCCCACACAGAAAATACAACTAAATTAAATAAGAAAATTATTATTATTAATAATAATAATAATAACAACAACAACAACAACAACAAATCCAATCTGAAACCACCAAAACAAACGACGAATATGAATTATCAAATAACATTAGAGTAAGTAAAGTTGCAAAACCCTAAAATTCGAAGCTAGATAGAAGATATAGAAAAACCCTAAAGAATTGCAAATTAGGTTTATCAAAATGCAAAGAGGAATGAACTTAACAAGCAACTTATCACAACGAAAACTCTAACAAATGCTAAACAAAACGCAAATCGCCGAAAAAAGGAATTAACAGTAGGTACGAGAAAAGTGAAGTGATAGTGAAATTAAGCGAGAAAAGGAAGAGAAAGCGAAGAGTATTAATAGAATTGCAAAGAGATAGAAGGTTCACCTTGGTCAATCGAATCGAAACCCTAGCTCACGTTTCATCTCCCAAAAAAGGAGAAGCTCAGCACCAACCTTTCAGGTTCTGGAGAATTCTAGAATGTTCTGAGCTCAGAGTTTTCCAAATAGACGGGTTTGCGTTTTGTGTGTTTTGTTTGGCGCTCGAATCTCTCTCTAATTGTGTGCGGGAATGTTATGTTGAAAGCAGAGAAGAGAGAAAAAGCAAAGAGGAAGCAACGTTTTACTCCTCCGTTCGAATATTGTTCGTTTTGTTTTTTCGTTTTAATTTTTTTTTAATTTTTGGTGTAATTTATTTATTTCGTAGGTTTGTTAGTGCGTTGGAGACGCCAGAAGTTGTTAGCGAGTTAATGAGACCAGGACAAGTGAGGACTTGCGTGCTTACCTTACAATAATAATCTTTGGAATTCTTAAACAAATAGCTTAAACTTAAATCTAATTACAGTTTTATTCTTTCTTTTTCCTTTCTTCTTTTTCTGCAGTCAACATCATTCAGAGTCAATTTTCTTTTTAGTCTTTAATTTAACTAAACAAATAATTTTTTATTATATTAATAATGACATATAATTATAATTATAATTATAATATAGAATATGACAAATTTTGATGATGAATAAAACTTGTCTATTATGTACTAAATTTAACTTTGAAATTCATGTATGTTTTAATTTAAATTCAATCATTGACTTTTAATATATATTATTATTATTATTAAATAATAATTTTTTGACAAAGTGAAAAATTATTTATAAGCCACGTGAGATGATAATACATAGTTTTTTATTTTGGTAAAAAAAAAATTGTAAGAAGATAGTACAGTTTCGATTTTCTGGCAATTGTTTTTTATTTTGCTTTTATATTTGACATAGATCCAAATATTTATATCTTTTGTATGCAAAAATATATAGCATTTTTAAAACCTAATGCTATTTATTAAATAAGAATATTTTTTAATAGTGGTTCAATTTCTTATTCCTCTTAACCTTTTTTCCTTTAAATTTTAAATTCGAAATTCAGATTTTTAATTAATTATAATATTCTGTATAGTCCTAAATATTTTTTATTATGTATATCATTTTGTAATTTTAAATATTTTCTCTTTTATATTTTTCTTTTGTGAATGTATATTTTAAATCTTTTTAAATTTAGGTAGATGCGTTTCATAATTCAAAGTTTGACTCAGTACCCAATCTTAAATGTGATGTTAATATCAATGGTTCAGATATTCAAAACTCTATTGAAACCCCCAGAAAATGAGAAAGAAAAAAAGAAAATCAGCAAATTATGTATATTTTATTTCATCTAAGTGCAAGCTTTTATAACCTATGATGGATTCACTCCTTCATTTATTGGGAGACTGTCCTAAAGCTCGTAGATTTGGCTAAAGTACAATTCCTTCTAACATTCTGCCTCGATTGGAATTTTCTTGTCTCTTTATAACTACCTAGCTATACCGGCTTTTCTTGTTGACCATGGGTCGCTATATAGTGTGTTTGATTTTTTCTTTATAGGGTTAATTTTGAGATAAAATAATTTATATTTAATAATATATTTAAAAATAATTCTGATAAAAAATAAAAAAAATTTACTTCTTTTAAAATTAATTCTGAAAATAAAAATTAATTTTCATCTATTAAAATTAAATAATATCAAAATTTGATAAAATCAATTTTGGAGTCAACACCAATTTTAAACCCTTCAAATTGCTCAAGCCATGCTGATAGGCTTGTACTAGAGAGAACGAAAAATGCGTTACATAACTTGTATTCGTGGACAATGGTTGATTGGGCAAAACTGTAATACCGCTACTTTGAAGGCAAGCCAATACATCTCTTGAACTGTTGCATCATCATATTATAATAAAAACATAAGTCGATTTTTTCCTAGGTACAAAAAAAACATGAATAATGGTATTTAAAACTAAAAGGTGAACTTAAAAGCACATATTTATGGAAGGAAAAATATAAAATATTTTATAATAATATATAAGGTCAAAATTTCATATCTTTATTTTTACAGATGTCTACTCTATGTTGATTTTTTATGTTTAAATAACTTTATTGCAAAAACATTGTGTTAATCCAAATTTTCTTTTCACGATTTAGTATTGTATATGTACTATATAAAGGAATAAATGTATAACCTGCGTATTCCTGCATTCTGCCCACGTCTAAGAACAAAATCTATTTTTTATCCATGATGAATAAATTTAAAATCATAACGGAGCTTCATAATTTTATAATAAATTCTGATTATTTATCCATGTAATCGTTTGAAATAGCCAGCTTATAATGAATGTAAAACTTCATATTAACTATATTATCTTATATCTTCTAATACTTGAATCCAAAATCATGAGATTTAATTGATTAATACATCTTTTATTGGAATAATTAATTATGACATATTCAACGTTTTCAATCTAGACACCAATGGTTGTGATGATAGCACTACATGTCATAATAACATCGACATAATATCTAGTTATCAACTTCGTTCAGTGAAAGGAGAAAGTGACAGGTTATGGAAAACAAAATGGAGAATCAACCTTTGACATTGACTTCTTTTGGTGAAACTTTTGATATTCACTTCAAATCTATCCAATGTAAATTGCATTACATCATAATTGACATTTCTTAAATGTTATTAAATTATAAAAAATGTTATTAGAATTCTTTAATAATGTAAACACTTATTTATAAAAATTTTATTAAAGAATTTTAATAATATTTTTTTATATTTTTAGTGATATTTTTTTAAATGTTGTAAGATTAATAAATGTTACTGAAATTTAAATATGTAACAGCACCGGTCTATATGTCGCACAAATAATTATTGAAAGTCCTTAAAGATCGCTGTAATTTCTAATTAAAAAAATAGTTACCACAATTATTTGGCTCAAAAAATGAGGAATTTGCACAATTTATAAGTGTGGTTTAATAGCATATGATGTGTGAGTAGATACATAAATATAAGTCAACTACTCGGGATTAAGGTGCAACGAAACGAATATCTTTATGGATCATAAAGTTAATTGTATCATCTACATTCAAGTCAATCAGTAATACTTAAATTGATCATTCTTGGGCATATAGAATGCTCTGCTTTTATTAACTTACTATTAGAAGGAAAATTGTAAGACGAATTCAGTGATGAAAATATAACTAGAAAGCTTAAAATGTTGGCGTAAAATATGTTTTACTAAACATAGTAAAAAAAGAGAAAAATACCTATCTTTAGAATAAGAGGTGGCGTGTTGATATGCCACAGAAAGAAGTATTGCACCAATACCTCCAAAAGATATTTGTTTTGGTATGTGTTGGCTCTTGATTCGTTTGTTTCTTGTGCGGCTTTTATGAACGAGTTTTCAAAGAGTGACGGAAAACAACATTTTGTTTCTTAGCAAGTAGCAACTGATCATTCGTCGACATTTCCAAAAACTACAATTGCTTTTTTTTTTTTTAGCGGAGAATAATGGGTTTTGATGATACTCACGCATCAATATTTAATATTTATATATCCTTTTTACGCTTTGCGTTATTATAAAAAATAAAAACAAATAGTGTGTTGGAACTTATTTATTTATTTAATTATTTAAAATAAAGTTATGTATCTGACCCCAAAATAAAAGGTAGTGTAAGAATAGAATGGGCTTCTTTTGTTTGTTTTTCTGAGTGAGTGAATTCCGGTGTAAGAGTAGTCCTCATGCATGGTTATAACCCAAAGCGTCACAATTAAGGACCAAAAACCCGAAAAAGAGCTACAATTTGGGTTTCAAATTCTGCAGGCCCACTACGGGGCAATGGAGCTCGCAATCGTGGTATATGGGTTTACTTAAGTATGAAAGAGCGAGTTGACCCAAAAAAAAAACAAATATGAAAGGGTGGAGGCTGGAGGCATGAAACACCCCCTCCCCCTGCGTGCTGCGGCGTTCCGCTACAAAATTAAGAGATTGACGCTTTGCCTAAATTGATAATATAGTCAGACCAAAAAAAACAAAAATTGATAATATAGCATCACATGTATGACATCTAGGCTTGGATACTTCAATCGATTCGATATTTATTTTCTTTAAATAAACTTTTGCTTTTAAATTTTATGAATGGAAAGAAATAGATATCGGAAGCAGATCTTGATTCTAAATAGAGGGAGCTTTAGAATCAGATTAATTAGAGTTTAATAAATTTTGAATACTAGTAGTTTAAACTAAAAAATATCACATGTACGACTTCCAAGATGATTTTTTCTTTTTGGACATGTTTAAGATAATAATTATAGAAGTCAAATAATTTAAATAATATGTAATATATAATTAAATACCTGAATAAAGAGTTATATTTCCATATTTCTTCTAAGTGTATTTTTGTACTAGAGTTATATATATTATTCATACATCATGAAAAAAAATTAAAAAGAGTTCAAATTTATATATTAATTTTTTTTTCTATCATTTGTGAATCGTATGCATCAAAAGAGGCATGTATTTGATATTAAATACAACATCACTCACACAAATATATAATATATTTGTCTTTCACTTTTAGCGTAGTACTCACTTGTACTCATGTATTATGACGTGACAAAAAAAGGAGTAAAGAGGGTTCAAATTTATATATTAATTTATTTTTGTCAATCATTTCTGAATCGTATGCATCAAAAGACTCATGTATTTGATATATTAAATGCAACATCACTCACATAAATATATAATATATTTGTCTCACATTTTTAGCTCAATACTCACTTGTACTCATAATAAATATGAGGTGTCTCATACCATCCCCACACCTCCCAAGATGAAAATATATTTTCCATTTATACCCTTCATCTCGTACCAAATAGTAAAATTCTTTAAGATTCATGCACTTCTACATAGTAAAAGCCAATGTAATTACGAAAGCAATGGATGTTGCAATAGTCATGGGTGCTGATTCACACACTGCATGGCTTCCATAACATCTGCATTTGCATATGCCACAGAAGGGCACGACAGCTGCTGCGGGAAACATAGATTCGGATTTCCGGCAAATGAGTTGTTACTGAAAACTAGGAATTGGCCACCGGTGGGAGATCCACCAACCAAGTTCTTATGAGAAAGGTCAAGGGTCACGAGGCTCCTCATGGTTCCAAACTCATCAGGAATGTGCCCAGAGAGTAGATTTCTATAGAGGTTCAACATGCTTAGAACCTTCAAATACTCAATCCCCCTCAAAAGCTCCCCAACAAGCTTGTTACAACTCAAGTCCATTGACATAAGTGAAGTACAATAAGAAACTGAGTTTGGAATCAAACCACTCAAGTTGTTGCTACTTATGTTAAACTTTGTCAATCTTGGCAAATCAAACACCTCTTCGGAAAGCTCACCTGATGAGCAATTTTTACGTAAGAAAAATAGTCTGTTTTTATAAGAATACTAGGATAAATGCTTTTATAAGAATAGTCCATTTAGTATCGGGATAAACTTTGATAGATGAGATTTATTACTAAAGTAATATTTAGGTGAGTATAATCTATTATAAAAGAAATTCTTAGAAACTTTTATAGTAAAAGAAAGGTCTTATTGGATTTTGTTTATTATTTGACACCTTAATCATTTTATTAAAAATATAGTGAAAGTAAAAAATAAATAATGCGCCACAAAATTGAGGCATCAAATGGTAAATATAACAAAATAAAACTTTTCTCTTAATTTGAGAACACCTTATTATAAGCATGTAAATCATTATTTTATATGTGTACAGTTGTCAAAAAAATCATAATAAAAAAAGTGTACTTATCATTAAAAATAGTTTTTTTTTTTGACAAAACCATTAAAAATAGTTAAATAATGATTGAAATATATTAGAGGATATGTAGTAGTTATTCACCAAATTAATAATTTAGGGTCCTACCAATTTTATATAAATCTAATATCTTATATTTTGTCACACTCTTAATACAATTTGGTTCTGCCAATCTTATTCAATACATCCCGACTTGTTTACAAGTCCAATCAATTTTATTGTAGCTGTACCCAAAAATAAAATGTTAGATTAGCAATTTAGCATCTATATAAGAATTTTTCAATTGTTTATACTCACCTGAAAACTTGTTCGTTTCAAGTGACAGTGTCCGCAAGCTTTTGAGGTTTCCAATTGCTGGTGGGATCTTTCCGCTGAAGGAGTTGTTGGACAGCGTAAGCGTCTCAAGTGAATCAGCATTAACGTTTGATGGTAACTCTCCTCATGAGAGGTTGTTGTTGCTGGCTTCGAGCATGAGCAAAGAAGGCAGCGTGAAACACCCTTGTGGAATTGAACCGTTGAGTAAATTGTTACCTATTCGAATCTTCCTCAGAGACTTACAGTCACCAAGCTCCGCCGGAACGTGGCCAGAGAAGGAGTTATCCATCAGAATCAGCGTTTGTAGCTTCCCACTTTTGCATAGGTTTCGAGGAATCAACCCTGTGAATTTGTTTGAGGCGACGTCAAGGACCTCGAGTTTCCCGTTTGCACCAAGGCTTTCTGGCAACTAGAATGTGAAGTTGTTGCTCCAGACCTGGAATAATTCTCAATTAAGAAAACTTCTATATTTTCCCAACGAGAAAACAAGTTCTGATATATATCATTCATCACCTGAGACTACAATCATAGTATTAAAAAGTGGAAGGAGATACTTCGAAACTCTCTCATGGCAATAAAAAATGGTGTCAGGTCTATTTGTAGTTAAATCCCTCATAGCAAGAAAGAAGTGAGTTAGGTTCATTTATAGTTAAAAATACAGCGAAAGTGAAAAATAACAATGAACTCAAAAGCACTGCCACCTTTTCCTTTGATTGGAAGCACCTAAGAAATTTTAGAAGATGATAAACAGTGATGCAGAAATTTTTGCAGGCTCTTAGATTAAGAAAATTATTTTGTTTTATACCATTTATTACTTGATATATCAATTAGTACATTAAAAATGTAGAAAACGTGAAAAAACGATGATAACTCACAAAATAAATGTGTTAAATGAATGATATAGAATTTTTTATTTTTTTTTCTTTTTTCCTCGCATATTTAAAATTTTCTTGATAGGAATAACTTATTTTTATATATGTTAAATAATAATTTGAGTCCTTAAAGTAGCTAAATTTCTCTCGAACCTGGAATCAATAGAGATTAAAAAGGTCGCCAATGAAGGACGGGATGGGACCATGAAGCTTGTTTTCGAAGAGGTTGGTTAGCTCGACGTTCTCGAACATGGAGAGTCTCTGTGGAATCTCTCCAGTGAGCTTGTTAGTAGAGAGATCAAGATATTTCAGGTTAACCAAACAAGAAAACTCGGGTGGAATGCTTCGAATGAGATAATTAGTATACAGATACAGTGTGTCCAAATTTTTCAAAGAGCTTAGGCTCTTTGGAATCTCCCCATTGAGGTTACAATTAGCCATGTCAAGCACTTGAAGCGATGTCATGGAACCAAGCTCGTGCGGGATTCCACCTTGGTAACTATTGGAGTAACCTACATGCAATTCTTTCAGATTCTTCAACTTTCCAAAACTTGCAGGGAACTTGCCTGTTAAACTACTGGTGCTTAAGTCAAAGTATTCCAAGCTTTGAATCTTAGCATAACTCTCAGGTAGGTTGCCGAAGAAGTAGTTCCCTGATAGCCTAAGGTACTTGAGTTGCTTCAGTTGCACAAACTCTCCAGGGAGTAGTCCTATGAAGAAGAAATTCTTAGATGCTTCCAATGCCATAGAAAACTTTTTGTGCTTTACAATTTATGACTTGACACATCAGCGATTGGCTATTACATTATAAATATATATTTAAAATGGGAGAGACAATAATAACTCATAAAATTGACGTGTGAAGTAATAAACATTACGTACCAACACTTTAATCAGGGAAGAGAGAACCGAACCGGACCGCTCGGTTGGATCGGTCCGACTGAGAACCGGACCCCCAGACTGGTCAAATTGATTGACCAGTTTTTTTTTTAATTTTAATAAAAATGCTATTATTTCTTTTATTAAAAAAAATTCAATCAAAACAAAAATTCATTTTTTTCGAACATTGATTCTTTTAATATGCTTATTTGTTATATACTCTTAAATTAATTTAAAAATAAAAAATAATTGTTATACTATCTGTGAGTATTTTTCAAAAGAAATGTAAGTGAAAATTAAAATAAATAAATTTTACATTTAAGATGTTTGATAAAGTGCCTCATAATAAATATCATGTTGCATTAATTATGTTATTGTTAATAATTTAATATATTTTTTTGTTTTTTAATTAATTATATGTATCTATTTATATATATAAATAATTAAATATATATTTTATAAATAATTGAATATATATTTTATTATGTCCGGGTTGGATCGCCAGTTAAACCGGTTGAACCTCTAAACCTTTGAACCCCTGCCTTGACCGATTCGAGGTACGGTCCGATTTCCTTAACTTTTACTTTAATTCTTACTCTAATAGCGTCTAATAATTATTACCTGTGAAGTTGTCGTCACAGCGTCTAGAACCTCGAGTTGGGTCATGTTGAGAGTGATTTGTCCAGGGAAATGGCCTATGAAAGTGTTGTGGGAGATGTTAAAGAATTTGAGGGAAGTGAGGTTTGAGAGTTCAATTAGTAGCTGGCCAGTGAGGTTGTTCTTGACTATGGTTAGGTTGATGAGTTTGACCAAGTGTGCAATCTCTGGTGGAATGAAGCCAAAGAGAGGAATGAAGGAAACGTTTAGGGCAGTGACTCGGAAGTCATGGTCACGTGTTACCCCGAAGAAGGAACAGTGTGCTGAGGGAGAGTCAGAAGAGATGTTGGAGTTCTAGTCCTCCAATGTTGAAGCCTTAGCTTTTGGTCCCTTCATTGCACTCTTGAGCTTTAGCATTGCATGTTGAAAATTTTGTAGACTTACATAAATCAAATTGCATTTAATTTTGAATTCATATTAACTGAATGTCAAAATTGATTAAAGCTAATTGTTGAAGCCCAAATTATTGTAATTATTATTGTTATTGAGCCTATGCACTGTTCATTGGTGGATATTGGTATATATCTCTGTGTGTTTGGGCCTTATTCTAATGGGTGGCTTGACACATCATTTTTCTAATACAAGGAGAAGGCCCTCCTCGTAACCCTATATATAGGCGCTGTGGCCCTATTAAAACAGAACATCTTTTTGGCTCTCTAGGGAATAGGAGGAGCTCTTCTCTCCTTTTGGCCTTCCTTGGCTAGATTCTCTTCTCTCTCTCTTCATATCTATCTAGAATCAAAGAACGGAAAACAACTTTGGTTCGATCATTCTTCATCGATTGAACTAGATTCTCTCGCACCTATTCTATTTTTGATTTTGTTCTTGATTTTCATGCTATAATCAAAATCAAATCTTGATTCAAGGACGTTATAATTCCTTCAGTGCATCCATGTCACTGTTCCCACAACAGACCCTTGTGTAAAGACACAAAAATGAAGCATACAAGACAATATAGCACACAGCTTTTGCTCTCCTCATCTTTCTGCTTCTCTTGCTGATGATGATCAAATATACAATCAGTTGGTGTTTGAAGCTGAGTATGGTGTTTGGCTTTAGTAACTGACAACTTCTGATGGAAAAATGGAACGACAGAACAAGCCAGATAAGTCTATGACGGAGAATTGAGAGCGTGTGTATATATATATATATGTGTGTGTGTGTGTGTGTGGAGGTTTCACTAGTAACCTCAATTTTTTTGAGGATAATGATACTTTATAGGAGTTAGTGGATAATAACGTGTCAAATATTCCATTTTTTTGGAATTCATAGTTAAATGTTAATCACTAATTGATAAAAGATATTAGTACCCTTATAGGTAACTTTAACTTTGTAATACCTAAGCTACTTGTTGCCATTAACAAGCAAGACTAATGATTTGGCTAAATTTACAACTAAAAAATTTGTTAAGTGGACACGAAGAAAACGGCAAAGAGTCTGTTCTTGCAAGGCTTCTGAACATCATCCACTTGATGCAGAACATATTCGTGTTCTGCATTTAATTAAAAGAGATTCGGCATCAAAGAGTTAATTTGAATGTTTTCTTTCTTTTTCATAGTGGTTTGGAACCTAACAACAACAATAATATGCCTTGTTAGTTCTAAACTTCTAATTTCTTATCGTTTGGAATGACCACGTGTTCTTAATTGATAGTTCACACATACACAAAAAGAACTTGAATAAAGACAACATTCTATGGAAGCGTAACTCCTAAGATAGTTATTGATGTTGTTTATCCAACAAATCCTCTAAAGAATGCTCCAAATTTTCTTTGGGTTCAGATATAGAGAATCAAGTTTGACAGCTTGCATAGTAACCTCATTAATAGTAACCTCATTAGAAGAAGCTGCCATACAAAATTATGCACAATGGAAAAATTGTTTGTGTAACTGGTAGCAGCCATCATCAGGGAGTTCTCCACTGAAGTTCAATTTGAATCGTTCCATTTCTTGAGTCAATAAGATGATATTTCTCTTTAATTCTTTTGTTAGAAAGAACATCAGATAGATTTATGTCCACATAAACCAGAGTTTCCTGTTTGCATGAAGATAAGGTGGAAAATCATAAATTATCATACTCATTGAAGAGAAGGCATATATATAAAGATAAAATGACAAGTGAAGTAAAGACTAAGGATCAAGATAAAATGAAAAGCATGGATCTAGTTTCATATTTTAGAAAGTTGATATCATTTTGAGATGTTCGTGCAATACATTGGGATGCAGCATGCCAAGCTTTGAGGAGACACTTTGCACTACTTCAACATCTCATTGAAGAGAAGGCAATATATATAAAGATAAAATGACAAGTGAAGTAAAGACTAAGGATCAAGATAAAATGAAAAGCATGGATCTAGTTTCATATTTTAGAAAGTTGATATCATTTTGAGATGTTCGTGCAATACATTGGGATGCAGCATGCCAAGCTTTGAGGAGACACTTTGCACTTCTTCAACATATAGCCTCTTATTGGTGGGGGGCTCCTCCGGTGTAAACTGAAAACGTTTCACCCCATCTTGGATCTCAGTTTTTCTTTACATGCTGTATAGTTGCGGCGAGCAATAATCAAATTTCACAACAAGGTCAAGCCATGTGTTAATTTCTAAAAGCAACAAATGCAGCAATCCTTTTATCTCTGTCATTGAAGAGATTGTTCATAGTAGACTAATAGTTGTGTTTAATAAGAAAATACACTTTTAACAGCAACATTGTGAGCGCTAGCTATAGACAAGGGAAAGATATACGTGAGAGATGGTGGACTTCGGACTCAACCATTATTTATTTATTTATTTATTATTGAACTCAACCATTAATTGAAGGTTTACTATTTTTGATAACAATAATCAAGAAAATCACATATTAAGTAAAATAATTTGGAGTAAGATTATTTTAATCGTCTCTCCTAAAGTTTTCTTAGAGATCTTTCTCTACCCCTTTTACGTTTTAACATTTTTTTTTTTACAAAAAATAATTTTTTAACTACTAAAAAAATTACTTCTAAATAGAAATTATTTATCTTAATTTCTATTCAAAAGCTAAAAACTTTTGAATAGAAGCTACTTATTTTAGTTTTTATTCAAAAGCTAAAAATTGTTGTTTTACGTTTTTGAATAAAAGTTAAAATAAATAATTTCTATAAAAGTAATTTTTTACTTAAAAAATTATTTTTCTGTCAAAATAAACCGAACCCCACACACACCCTTAATCATAATATCTTTCATTTCATCCACTTTTCTCACTAAGCAAACCACGCCGCAAGTGCACTTTTGCGATCTTCTCCTGTTATGACACCACTCCAATTTTCTCTTGATCAGATAGGTTGCTAATCTTATCTTTCATTGAACGTGCACTTATATACCTCAACTTTCTCAAAAATATTTTGTTCTTATTGCAATATTCATTAAATCTAAATAACTATCACCTCCACAGGAGTCAAATTTATCTTCTTCCAGTTAAGAAGCTCAATACACTTAATTCACCAAAAAGGAGGAAAAAAAAATTACAACCCTGAAAGCAATAAATCATAGTGGAGGATATTATAACACGTATGAAGTACGTTGGTTCTTCTCTCCTGTCCTTTAAATATCAGTCATGCATAGTAATGAAACTACTAAAATATTTAAATTACAATTTGATTAGTTTAACCCATTATCGAATTTAATGATATAGTAATTAAACAATAATCATATGAGTCCAGCACAAATGCTCAAGCCCATCAGCAAGAAGAAAGTGCTTATTTGAAGTCCAAAACAAGAGTCCAATGACAATTGTAGCAAGGGTATCGTTTGTGCATTTTTGTATTCCGCTATTTATCCTGTTACATTTTGAATTCTCTAAGAATTTGTTAGATATGCTGACTCATTCTTTAGAGCATATAGAGTAGAAAGTTTGTTATAGGACTGTGAATTGTGTTAGCTATAGGAATCCTTTCATTGTTGGAGATTTTGCTAAGATTTGCTGAGCTGTTGAATGCAGTAGCATTAGGCTCACTTTTGCTATAAATACAATTTACAGGATTCATGAATAATATATAGAAAATTCACCAATGCTCTTGTCCAATTACACTTTTCTTGCTTGTTCTTTGATGGTATTAGAGCCTCACCAGGGCTCTGTTGCTAATCGTCCCTAAAAACACTTCTCACTCTTCCTCCAATACTCCTAGACATGACAATCCTACTAATGCCTCTAGTACATCGCACCAATCTAACCAAGATCCTAGCCAAAACCCTGCCAGTCCTTATTATATCCACCCTAGTGAGAGTCCTTTCACTATCATTGTCAGTCATGTCCTAACTTGTAATAATTAGCACTCTTGGTCCCGTTCTTTCAAAATGGTTCTTGTGTCTAAAAACAAATTAGGCTTTATCACTGGCTCCATTCATGTACTTGAGACCACCGTTCCTTTACACTCATCGTAGGAAGGTGTAACACTTTAATCATGTCTTGGCTCCTAAATTCCTTGTCCTAATCTATAGCACAAAGTGTCATTTGTTTTGAGCATGCCACTAATATATGGAAGCATTTGAAGGAACTTTTCTCCCAAAATGATTTGTTGCATATTGCAGAACTTCAGGAGGAAGTTAATGCCATTAAACAACGATCCCAGACTGTCACTGATTACTTCAGAGCATTAAAATACTCATGAGAGGAGCTTGATAATTACTATCCCCTAGTTGCTTGCACTTGTTCTGCCAAGGATTATCATCAACAAGATTTTATCATCAAAATTTTGAAAGGACTTGATCAGCGGTTCTCTATCGTTCACTCTCAAGTCCTTCTCATGGAGCCAGTACCCTCCGTTAACCACGCCTTTTCTATGGTCATCCAACATGAACAACAACTCCTTACTTTTCTTAGCTTCCATAACGAGCACAAGGTCTTGACCAACTCAGCAGTTGCTCGTCATTTTCCTAGTAGGAGGTGTAGAGACACGGCTCATGGCGGTGGGTGGCAAGGCACTTCTAGCAAGGTGTGCACCTATTGTGGCCACATAGGCCACACTGTCAAAATCTTTTATGCAAAGCACGACTATCTACCGAGGCATCCTCAGTACCTAGGACATCCATTCTTCCATGACCAGAATGCCGCTGCTACATTCATCAACAATTACGCGGTTGATGTAGGGAATGAGATCGAGGACGATGATCCGAAGGGAGAAACACAAGGGGTTGGGTCAAAGCTCACTCAAGACCAATATCGGCCTTTCTCTAACTGGATACTAACTTGGGCTCAGTGGACTCTTCTAGGCCCAATCAAGCTATTGCCTCCCAAGTTGGGCCAATCAATCGCATTTCTAGTGGTCCATGTCTAAGTAACAAATTTGTTTTTTGTTCTATCCATGACATCTCTTCCACGCTACATAACATTGCACACACTAAATCCATTTCTTTTCATTCACACGGTGGTCCCAAGATTATAGACTCTAGGGCCACTTATCACATCACCTCATCCTTAAGATGGTTCCAAGTCTATACTAAAATTCAACCCATCATTGTTAATCTTCCAAATGGATCTTTAGTAACAGCTCAATATTCAGGTACGGTTAGATTTTCTCCCTCACTTGTTCTTCATAATGTTTTATACATTCCTGAGTTCTCTTTTAATCTGATTTCTATTTCTAAAATGATCTCAACTCTTTCTTGCAAACTCATTTTCTCTAATGATGCTTGTACAATACAGGATATAACCTCCTTTAAGATGATTGGTTTGGCTAAATTGTAAAAAGGACTTTATCATCTACTAATCAACAAGGAAGAGTGGCGTTCATCATATATTAGTCCCTGTGTCAATTTTTCTTTATCCACACTTGTTACAAACTCCAACCTTCGGCATTTTAGATTAGGACATTTGTTTGGAGAGCATTTGCATATCTTAAATGAAAAGTTTCCTTTCATCTTTAGACATGTTAAAACTTGTGATGTTTGTCATTTGGCTAAGTAAAAGAGATTATCTTTTTCCACAAGAATGACGTATTTAAAATTTTTGAGTTAGTTCACTTGGATATTTGGGGAACTTTTTCTAAAATGTCTATACATGGTAATAAATATTTTCTCATTATTCTTGACAATTTTAGACACTTTACTTAGGTTGTTTTGTTAAAATCTAAAGCTGAGATTCAAATAAGCATTCAAAATTTTATTAATTTCATGGAAAATCAATTTGACATAAAAATTAAAATTGTCAACTCCGATAATGGTCCAAAAATTTTATTGAAAGAATTTTATGCTTCTAAGGGTGGATATTGGGGAACCTTTTCTAAAATGTCTATACATGGTCATAAATATTTTCTCACCATTCTTGACGATTTTAGTCACTTTACTTGGGTTGTTTTGTTAAAATCTAAACTTGAGATTCAAATAAGCATTCAAAATTTTATTAATCTCGTGGAAAATCAATTTGACATAAAAATTAAAATTGTCAACTTCGATAATAGTCCAAAAATTTTATTAAAGGAATTTTATACCATGAACATCATATTTTGTCCGAGACAAAAAATATAAAAAATAAAAAATAAAAAATAAAAATAATAAAAAACAAAAAAAGAGAAAGATAGAAGAAGAGAAAAAAAAGTTGACCCATTTATTTTTTGGAATAAGATAATAGTCCAATTATGAAATGTTTTGACCCAAAAAAGAAAAAAAATCAAATCAACATAAATGAAAATAAATTTAGTCAAATCTTTTAATTTTGGCATTTGTATTCAAATCAGATCAAATCTGCCAATTACCATTAAGGCAAAATTTCAAATAGAATCAATCAGATTAATATCATTTGATCCCTTTAAAAATAGATCAAATATTGAGAGAGGAGGGGGTCTTTTGGGAATGGAGAGATTAGGAGTGAAATTGTGAATCCATTTTCAACTGCAGATTACTCATTCACTCAAGTGCATTTGTTGGTATACCTCTTCCTCACTTTGCATTAGTTCTTGTCGTTTCTTTCAACTTAGCACATTGATACTCATTCATTTTGTCACTTTGCACATTTTCATTAAACACAAACATTCACAGACATTGTCATCTATCTCTCCACATCTTCTAACAACATTTTCGTGCACTTTCTTTATTATCTTGTATCAACTTGCCTTGTTCCTTCAATGCAATAACAAAAAAAAAATAACATTGGCTAGCCATTAGCATCTTACACGCTCAGTAGAACAACAAGTTCTGCAAAGTCATCATGCCATCACGTACAACCAGTGATATAAGATGCTCCGTCTGTGGTGCTTCGTGAACACCAACGCTAGCTCCCTGCTCTTCCATTGCGATTGCTGGTGGCATCATGGATTTGTAATGCGGAGGTTGACACGAACCTCCTCTTGCTGCAGTCCCTGTTGACATGCCGCACAGCTTCTTCCATGGTTATTGTGGTGATGTTGCTTTGATTTAGGGCACATGTGATTCTTGCTCGTTCTATTCCCTATCCCTTTTTATGTTTTTTCGTTTTTACCTTTGTTTTTTTTTTTTGGTTTTTTTTTCTTCCTTGCGAAAAGGGTTATGGCGCTGTGGTTCTTCTTCTTTCTTTATTTATTTATTTTTCTTTTAGTTTTTGTTTGCATCAAATCATAATGAGAAAAAAACAAAGGGTTGTTGGCACGTTTTTGGGCTTTCTTTCTTTATTTCTTTTTTTTTTTGCCACAGACCACGAATTGAGTTGGGTTTTTCTATTATTTTATTATGCGAAATTGAGTAATTTTTTTTTTTGTTTATGGGTGCAAGTGAGTAATAAATGAAAAAAAGAAACATTTCTAGAATTCTTTTAACCTATGCGACAATCTACGACATTAGTGTATGGATTTTCCATCCTCGAGAGTTATATGAATTGTTAGGATTTATTATATAGCCAAAGCTATCCTAAATCTTATATGAGACTATATTGTTGTCCTCTTCTCCAATTTTTTTTAAAAAAAGAAAAAAAATCTTTTTGATAAATAAAATTCATCCAACACACAATTATTTTCTACAAGAACTACATGATTTTGAATTCCTCATTGCACCAGAGGATATGTAGGAGCGGACAATCTCCGTCAAATCAAAAGTCAAATTTTCTTAAATTTGGTTCGATTTTAATTCCTTAAATAATTGCAACATTAATTTTACTTTCCTTTCCATTTGTAAATAATTATTATATCAATTTCTATTTCTTTTTTAAATAATCATAATATTAATTTTACTTTCTTTTTCGTTTGTAAATAATTGTTATAGCAATTTCTATTTCTTTTGTAAATAATCATAACATTAATTTTACTTTCTTTTTCTTTGTAAATATTTGTTATATTGATTTCTATTTCATTTGTAAATAATTATATATTAATCTTACCTTTTTTTTTTGGAATAATTATCATATCAATTTTGCTTTTCTTTCCTTTTGTAAATAGTTATCAATTATGTTTTGTAAATAATTTCTTTCTTTCTTTTTATTGTATTATATTTTCAAAGGGGAAAAATAAATATTATTATAGATTTAAATTAATTTGCACAACAAGCTCTAGGGTTGCCATTTTGAAACGAATATATTTGGGATGCAGTGGGATTAAGATTCCATCCTTCCCAATATATAAATAGACTCCAGAACCTAATCTCTTTAAAAAGATCGGTTTTACAAATTTAAAAGGTTTGTTCGATTTTCCCATAATAAAAATTGGTGGCGACTCCATTGAATTATTTTTTCAATATCTTTTGTTACCTCTCGTCATGGCTCTCTCCAGGCACGTTGTGACATATACTTCCAAGGGAATTTTGCATCAAACAAGTTGTGTAGAAACTCCCTAACAAAATGGAAGAGTTGAAAGAAAATATCATCACATTCTTAATATGGAAAGAACACTAATGTTTCAATCACATATACCAAACAAAATTTGGTTTTATGTAATTAATCATGCAGTCTATCTTATCAATAGAGTTCTATCTCCCATAATTAGAAATAAAACTCCCTTTGAGCTTTTATATAATAAAATACTAGATTTTCATATGCTCAAAATTTTTGGATGCCTATATTATGCATCAACCCGTAGAACTCATACACATAAATTTCAACTATGATCTAGGTGTGGTGTTTTTCTAGGATTTCAAACAAGGATGAAAGGATATATCATTTTGGATATAGATACCAAAGAAATATTTATTTCTAGAGATGTCCTATATGATGAAATGCAATTTCCTTTTCTCAAATAAAAGCAACTAGAGCCCATTTCTTTTCCTCACCCAATAGGCTTGCCCATCAGTCAAAATAAGCTCACATTAGACCAAACCCCTCACACTTGGGCTAGCTCCCAATAGCCAACCCAATACGCCAACTCACTCACCACATTAAAAACAACCATAATCCCTTCATCCACCTCGTCACCTAGCTCTTAACCATCCACTGCAGAATCAACCCTTCCTCAGCACCACTCTAGCAACCCCACCCGATCGCCACAAGCATGTATGTCACATTAAATATATCACCACCCACGCACAAACATACAATATATTTGTCTCACATTTATAGCTTAATATGCACCTCTACTCATATTTAGTATAAGGTGTCTCATATTATCTCTACACTTCTCAAGTTCAAAATATAACTTCCTTTTTGTAGTTTTCATCTTATACTAGATAGTAAAATTCTTTATACAAGATTGATTAGCTTTTACACATTAAAGGCTATAACAATTACAAGAGCAAGGAATATTGCACTAGTCATGGGTGATGAGTCACATGATGCATGGCTTCGATGAACGTTAGCATCTGCATACACCACAGAAGGGCACGACAGTTGCTGCGAGAAACACAAATTCGGATTTCCTGCAAATGAGTTGTTTCCGAAAACCAAGAATTGGCCATTAGTGGGAACTCTACCAACCAAGTTGTTATAAGAAAGGTCAAGGGTCACTAGGCTCCTCATAGCTCCGAACTCATTAGGAATGTGCCCAGAGAGATTATTCCTAGAGAGGTTCAATATATTGAGATCCTTCAAATACTCAATCCCCTTTGGAATCTTCCCAACAAGCTTGTTACAACTCAAGTCCATTGACATAAGTGAAGTGCAATGAGAAACTGCCTTTGGAATCGAACCACTCACATTGTTACTACTTACATTAAACTTTGTCAACCTCGGCAAATCAAACACCTCCCCAGGAATCTCACCTGATGAGTAATTTTTATATTAGTATGATCTATTATAAGAGAAATTCTTATATGTTTATACAATGAGAGAAAAATCTTACTCTATTTCATTCATTATTTGACACGTCAGTTATTTTATTGAAAATGTAGTAAAAGTGAGAAACAACAATACTCCACAAAGTTGAGAGGTTAAATGTCGAATATTACAAATAAAACTTTTCATGAAAACCATAATAAAAAGTGCACCTACCATTAAAAATACCTAAATAATGATTCAAGTTTCTATATAAGATGATAGGTAGTTTGTGCCCCAAAACTAATCATTCAAGGTCCAAATCTAACATTCACTACAAAAAAAGATGTTTTATAAGGCGATTTTATTAAGGCAATTTCAAAAAACCGCCCTATTGTACCTTATTTTACGGCAGTTTCACGAACGCCGCATTTTAGTAAACTTTAATAGCAATTTTGAAAAAATTGGGTGATGATTCGTCCCAGTTATTCGAGATAGAAAAAACCTAAACCTTTTAGCTTTCTGTGGTGTTCTTCAAGCTTTTCTCCCAAATCCCTAACCCTTTAAGCTTCAAAACTACTAATAGCAAGGAACGAAAGAGTCCCATCGACCTTCATCAGATAAAGTCTCTTGAACCAAGTGGCGATCTCCTTTATCTCTTTTATTCTCTTCAGATTTGTTCTATTTAAGCTTTTATTCCTATTATTCTTTTGGTTCCTGACTCCTTTTGTTGCTTGAAATGAGGACGTTGTGGGTGTTCGGTGCTTCAAGAATGGTGGTAGTTGGTGTTACGGGCTAAGTGGCAACAAAGCAAAGTGGATCTAGGTGTGGGTCGATGATGTTGGCAACAGTGGGGAGATGCTGGCTAGTTTGTGCAATGGGTTCGCCAAGGCAAAGGGCTAAGGATGACTGGAAGCTTTGGGTGCAGCTGAAATTTTTTGTTCTTTGTTTGGTTTCTAGTCTAAGGCTTGATCGGTTTGGTTCATGGTATGATTTCCTTCCCTTTTTTTTTTTTTGTTATGGTTTTCTGGTCTGAGGCTTGAACAATTCTGTTCATGGTATGATTTTGCTTCTTTTTTTTTTTGTTATGGTTCTGTGTTAAGTTTTGTACTTTGGGATGATGTGCTCTTAAGTATTTGATAAAAGTTGTGTGTGGGTTTGGGTTTGATAACGGTGGATGATTATTTTTGTGTTTTGTGGCTGTTTGCTTGGGTCTTGAACCTCCATTGGCTTAAATATTGATTTGGGTATGCTTGTTCTGTTTGATTTATTTTCTATGGCTAACTTATGTTTCTAAATTTGAGAGGAAATTTGGATGATTTCGATTTTGACATTCACATTATGCAGCTAGTTAAGAACCTACAGGAAAGGCATTGGACCATAGTGGGGTAAACAAGAGGTCAAATCGGTGTTCAATGTTTTAGGTTCTGCATCCTTTTATTTTCAGTGCCTTTCTCAGCAAAATGTCTGTGCAGGTTTTATTTTGTAGGTGAAATAGCCAAAAGGTCTATTATACTTCCTTATTTTATTATGTCTTTAAAAATTTTTTAGTGTTTGATGGATTGTTCTGTTCACCCATTTGTGTCAATTTTAAACTAAAAGGAAGTATTTTGATACAAAATGGGAATGCTGTTAATGCGTATGCTTATTCTTAATGGATAATAAAATAATGTGCTGGGGTTTGTGGGTTACTTTTCTTAGCTTGTGCCATGCAATGAAAGCTTGTAAATAGATATTAGAAGAACTTTCCTCTGCATGTGGTTTTGTTATTGATGATATCTTCTCTAAAGTGATGGGTGTCAAGTTCATAATTTTTTTTACTATTTTCTATGCACAACCATATATTTAAAGCCTTTGAGCTAAAAGTTTAAAGTTTTGCTGGTGCTCTATTATGGAACTTGGTTTAGAAAACTATATATAAAATCTCTTCAAGATAAGAAGAAACTTAAAGTAATACTACTCACTGGTAGTTTTATATTAGACATTGACACATAGAAACTCTGTTTTGACTCACTTATATACATATATAGTATATGTTTTTCTCAATTCATTGTCTTATTTGGTGTTCATGGCATTACATATATTATACTTGCATAGGGGTAATAGCTCATATTAGTAAATCTTCTAGTTTTGATAATTGATTTATGTTTTGATTCTGATTTAAAATGCCTTTATGAAATTATTATGTATTTATATGTTTGTAACGATCATGACTTTAAAATTCTTTATTCAGTGATCTTTTGTCATTCTAATCATGTGATTTCATGTACTTATTCATAGACTATATATTTGAATTCAGATATCTCTTATTCAAGTTTACACTTCTCCACCACAAGAGTTTCATCATATCTGAGCCTTGATTTAGCTTCTATTGTGTAGTCTTTGTTGTGCTTTCCTCAATTTGCCAAAAAGATATATCATTTCCTTTTCCTCACTTGGTTCATTTGTATAAAAAAGATCCCAATTTTTGTACTACATTAAGAGCTATAATAAGGATTTGTAACTTGTTTTATTACCTGACTAATGACTATGAAATTCTTAGTTAGAATCTTATTATTTAATCTTTACGAATTCTTTTGAATAAACAAAATTAGATTTGCTTCCATAATTAAAATAATAATGATTGTATATAAAAATTGGACATTTCTTTCCTAGTGCGATTTTGAAGCAAGTGCTGGTTTGCTTGTTAAACATGATACCTTATAAACTCCATTTTCCTTTCACACATGTCGTAATTGTAGGATTATGTAGGATTATCCTAGCTTTTGCAGTATTCCCCAAGTCTTTGATGCATCGTGGTGAGTGTGGTTGGCTCTTTTTTTTTTTTTTTTCCTTTCCTATATTGAAGCTCATTTAGTAGATTAGTATTGCTCTACCTACGTCAGTCTATATTGAGTGCCAATTTGATAATTAATGACTGTTATTCTTTAGAAAAACTAACCCAAGAATTTGAGAAGGATATATTTTTTTTATGCAGTGAGAAGCATGTGCACATCCTTTCTTTGATGAACTCTATGGACGCAATGCTCGCCGGCCAAATGATCATCCATTTTGACCTTACTGGAGTGTGGGCATAAGATTATTAGTGAATTATCATTGTAATGAATGAACAGAATTGTTACATATATATATATATATATATATATATATATATATATATATGCATCTCTTTGTTACCAATTTTAAATCAGACAATGACACTTTTTGGGAATGCAATGTGGTAGTTCTATGGATTTTCTTTTTTTATAGCTACAACACAAATTGCGGCGGTTCAAACCGCCGTAATTATCAATTATTTATTTTAATCTAAGTGCAAATTTTGGCGGTTTAAATTGCCATAATAATTCATATTTTTTTCATTATATTGGAAATTGTGGCGGTTGGAAACCGCCATTTTATACTATGCAAATTATGGCGGTTTTTAATAAACTGCTGTAATTTACTGAATGGCGAGCGTGATTATGGCGGTTTTTAAAACTGCCGTTCATGTGAAAAATGGCGGTTAAAACTGCCATAATTTACCAAAAAAAAACTGCCATTTTTTCCATTCTTTTTTGTAGTGATTTTAGGCACTCCTTAAAATGGGTTTATGCTAGTTTGAGTCTTATCAATTTTATTGTGAGTGTGTTTAAAGGTGCTTGCTCTGATGAAACTCACAAATTTTGCTTCACCTTTGAAGTGGTGACTAGGGCAAATGAAGGGCCAACAAGTGCATAGTGGAGCCATAAGTAAGTCAAACCTCATTAAGAATTAGTAAAGTGCACTATTTTTGTTAACCTTTAATACCAAAAATTAAAAAACACAAAAGTCCATTGTGGAATCCCATCCTTGTTAATACACCATAAACCACACTCCACATATCTTTCTTTCTCCCTACAACTGCAAGCAACCTAGTGCGGGCAACCCTCCCTAAGTTCCCCATCCTCATCACAACATCATAACAAAAGGGAAAAAAAAACTTCTGGTGTATTTTTGGATTTTTAGATTTCTAGTAGCCCTCTCAACCTACCACACATCATCATCAAATACCACCAAACTTTGAATCTTTCTGCATCAATATTCAAAAGGTTATCTTTAGTTTTCCACTTTGATGGCAAATCTATATGTTAAGGTGGTGCCACCACCAAATCTGAAGAGGAATAAAAAATTGTGTTCAATTTTCTCATGCTTCAAATTCATCTATTGTTTTGGGTTTTTTTTTTTTTTCCCATCAAATTGAAAGCCACAATGACTATTTGACATAAAAAATTGAAACCTTTAAAAGAAGAGAAGCTCGGGAACATTGCAGACTTGTTAAACCAACCGATTGATAAGGAAGGAAGGAGAGGGATGTGGTGTTGGAGGAAGGAGAGCGATGTGGACTGCTGGTGGAGGACGATTGTGCCGGAGGGATGCCCACTACCACCACAACGTCGCACTGGTGCTAGAGGTGGTGGTGGGTTGTGGTGGTAGCGCCGACTCATACAAAGTATTGACATTGGATTTTTTTTCATTTTTTTTTATTTTTAGTTTTAAAAGTTAATCAAAACAGTGCATTTTATTAATCTTTCAAATTATGTTAATGAGGTTTGACTTGCTTATGATCCTAGGGTCCACTTGTTGGCTCTCTATTTACCCAAACTATCACTTCATGAAGAAGCAAAGTTTGTGAGCGAATCCACCTTACTTAAAACTAAGATGTTAGATTATATTACTATCTATATAAGAATTTTGCAATAATTTATACTAACCTGAAAACTTGTTCATTTCAAGTGACAGTGTTTGCAGGCTTTTGAGGTTTCCAATTGCTGGTGGAATCTTTCCGCTGAAGGAATTGTTGGACAGTGTAAGAGTCTCAAGTGAATCAGCGCTAACGTTTGATGGTAACTCTCCTGAGAGGTTGTTATTGCTGGCTTCGAGCATGAACAAAGAAGGTAGCGTGAACCACCCTTGTGGAATTGAACCGTTGAGTAAGTTATTAGCTGTTCGAATCTTCTCCAGAGACTTACAGTCACCAAGCTCCATGGGAATGCGGCCAGAGAAAGAGTTATCTGTCAGAATCAGCCTTTTTAGCTTTCCACTTTTGCATAGGTTGCGAGGAATCGACCCTGTGAGTTTGTTTGAGGTGGCGTCAAGGTACTTGAGTCTCCCATTTTCACCAAGGTTTTTTGGCAACTGGAGCGTGAAGCTGTTGTTCCAAACCTGGAATGATTATTCTTAGGAGAAACTTTTATATGTTTTAGTGATATGCATTATTTATCACTTAACACATCATCTATTACATTAAAGATATAGTTATAGTAGGTATAGTTCTTAGATGCTCACTTTGAGAAAAGAGTGGTGATCTACTTCATTCACAATTCAACACCACTTTTGCATTCAAAACATAGAGAAAGCGAAAAACAAGAATAACTTACTAAACTAAAATATTAAACCATAGACTGATATTATTTGAACGAAGACGTGACAGTGTAAAAGCACAAAGTCTGGGTTTCACTATCAACTTTAAGATATTTTGTGCCTTTCTTTTTATAGGTGCCTTTTTTAATATATATGTTCAAAAAACATTACTCTAAACTATAAATGAAACATAGCACGTCTTTTCTCTTAGCTTGGGAGGTACAAAAAATTTCTTAAAAGTGTGAGACAGTAATAATGACATACTTTTATATATGTTAAATAATGTTCTGAGTGCTTAAAATATGATGTGATTGACCATGCCTAACTAAGAATTTATCTCAAACCTGAAGTGTCTCGAGACTAGGAAGGTCGCCAATGAAGGATGGGATGGGACCTTGAAGCTTATTTATGAAGAGGTTGAATGTCACGAGGTTCTTTAGCATGGAGAAGCTCTGTGGAATCTCTCCAGTGAGCTCGTTAATAGAGAGGTCAAGAGATTTTAGGCTAACCAAAGAAGATAGCTCGGGTGGAACGCTTCCAGTGAGATGATTGATTTGTAGAAATAGATGGTTCAAGTTTTTCAAAGAGCTTAGGCTCTTTGGAATCTCCCCATTGAGGTTACAATCAGCCATGTCAAGCACTTGAAGCGATGTCATGGAACCCAACTCATGTGGGATTCCACCTTGGTAACTATTGGAGTAACCTACGTACAATTCTTTCAGATTCTTCAACCTTCCAAAGCTTGCAGGGAACTTGCCTGTCAAACTGTTAGCGCTTAAGCCTAAGTATTCCAAGCTTTGAATCTCAGCATAAGTCTCAGGTATGTTGCCAGAGAAGTAGTTCCCTGAGAGCCCAAGGTACTTGAGTTGCTTCAGTTGCAAAAGCTCTTCAGGGAGCGGTCCTATGAAGGAGAAATTCTTAGATACTTCCAATGCCACAATAAACTTTTGCTCTTTACAATTTATCACGTGACATATCAGCCATTGGCTATCACATTATAAATATATATAGAAAATGTGAGAGACAATAATGACTCATAAAACTGATGTGTGGAGTAATAAACATTACATATCAAAACTTTAATTCTTACTCTAGTAGCGTCTAATAATTTTTACCTGTGAAGTTGTTGTCATAGGCATCTAGAACCTCGAGTTGGGTCATGTTGAGAGTGATTTGTCCAGGGAAATGGCCTATGAAAGTGTTGTGGGAGATGCTGAAGAATTTGAGGGAAGTGAGGCTTGAGAGTTCAATTGGTAGCTGGCCAGTTAGGTTGTTCTGGACTATGGTTAGGTTGATGAGTTTGACCAAGCGTCCAATCTCTGGTGGAATGCAGCCAAAGAGAGGAATGAAGGAAATGTTTAGGGCAGTGACTCGGAAGTCTTGGTCACATGTTACCCCGGAGAAAGAACAGTGTGCTGAGGGAGAGTCAGAAGAGGTGTTGTAGTTCCAGTCCTCCAGTGCTGAAGCCTTAGCTTTTGGTCCCCTCATGGCACTCTTGAGCTTTAGCAGTGCATCCATGTCACTGTTCCCACAAGAGGCCCTTATGTAAAGGCATAAAATTGAGGCATGCAAGACAATATAGCAAACAGCTTTGGCTCTTCTCATTTTTCTGCTTCTCTTGCTGATAATGATCAAAAAGTTTTTATAAGAAGAAAAAATATACAATCAGTTGGAGTTTGAAGTTGTGTATGGTGTTTGGCTTTAGTAACTGACCATTTTTAAGGAGAAAACGGAACGACAGAACGAGCCAGATATGTATATGACACAGAATTGAGAGCACATAATATAGTGGCTTTAGCTTCACTTACATGTATGGAGGCTTCTTAAGTGCCTTCGATTTTTCAAAGAGTACTGGTGCCTTTTACAGTTACAGTTGGTGGCTAATATTAACTCACATGTTTCTTTTTTGTTTTATTACTTCATAGTTAAATGTCAACTGCTCACTAATAAAATATACTGATGCCCTTATAGTTAACTTTGTATCTTGCTGCCATTAACACGGAAAATTAATGATTTGGTTAAATTTACATGTTTGTATAATGGCCGAAAGTTGTTAACTGGGCACCAAGAAAATGGCAAAGAACATATTCTTGCGCCAAGGCTTCTGAACATAACCCACTTGTTGTAGCACATATTCGTGTTATGCATTTAATTAAAAGAGATTCTGCGTCTAGAGTGAATTTGAATGTTTCCTTTTTTAGCATGAGTGGTTTGGAACCTAACACAATAGCAATAATATGCCATGTTAGTTCTAGTTTCTTATCCTTTGGAATGACCACGTGTTGTTAATTAATAGTTCACACATACACGAACAGGACTTGAATAAAGACAACATTCTATGGGAGCGTAACTCCTAAGATAGTTATTGATGTTGTTTATCCAACAAATCCTCGAGAATACTCGGGGTCAGATATAGAGAATCAAGTTTGAGAAAGTGCATAGAAATCTCATCAGAAGAAGCAGCCTTTACAAAATTATGCACACTGGAAATTTTTGTGTAATGTGACTAACTGGTAGCAGCCATCATCAGGGAGTTCTCCACTGAAGCTCAATTTGAATCTTCCCATTTCTTGAGTCAATAAGATGATATTTCTCGTTAATTCTTTTGTTGCTAACAACATCAGATAGATTTATATCCACGTAACCCAGAGTTTCCTGATTGCAACAAGATGAGGTAGAAAATCATAAATCATCATACTCATTGAAGAGAAGGCATATATGAAAAATAAAATGGCAAGTGAAGTGGAAAGACTAGGGATCAAGATAAGATGAAAACCATGGATCTAGTTTTATATTTAAGAAAGTTGATATAGTCTAATGAGTTGAGTGTGATTACGAAATTAAAAATGCTACACACAGCCAGAATCTTTTGCCATAAATTAAGTGCTTGAATGACAGTGGCATGATTGGTGACCTTTCGATGAACAAGTAAGCCCTACCACTAGATTTCATCCAACTACCACCATTATTTGATTTATTTGTGTCAAAAATTCTGGCACATTAGTCTAGCTTTGTAGCATTGCCGTTACAAGACATATCATTTGGAGATGTTATTGCATTACCTTGGGATGCAGCAGGCCAAGTTTTGAGGAGACACTTAGCACTTCAACATATAGCCTCTCATTGGTGGGGGGTTCCTCCAGTGTAAACTGAAACGCTTCACCCCATCTTGGATCTCTGTTTTTCTTTACATGCTGCAAAGTTACGGCAAGCAATAGTCAAATTTAGATCATTATCTCTTTGATGGTTTCTCCTAAAGTTTTCACAGATATTTGTCTACCCCTTTCAATCATCCTGTCATTAATTTAATCCGCTTTTCTCACTAGACAAACCACCTCAAGTGCATTTTCTTGATCTTTTCCTGGTATGACACTACTCCAATTTTCTCTTGAATATATAGGTAACTAATCTTATCCTTCATTGAATGTGCACTTATCTACCTCAACATTCCCATACCTGCAACACTTACTGTTTTGTTCTTATTGTCACTTTACTGCCTAATATTCACTAAATTTAAATAACTAAAAAATTTCACCTCCATAGTAGTCAAATCTATCTTCTTCCAGTTAAGAAGCACAACATACTTAATTCAACAAAAAAGAAAGAAACAAAAATAACAAACCTAACAATAATAAATCAACGTCAACAATATGATAATCAGTATGATACTATGATATACCTTGGTTCTTCTCTCCTCTCCTTTAAAAATCAGTCGTGCATATGGATTCGTGTGGTGTTTTCCTTCCACATCTTCAGCTTCATGTATGACAATAACAAGCAAACCACCAGTGGCAGGTGTTCCTTCAGGAGCCTTCTCTATTGCATTGGAGTCTTCTGCATTCTGCGGTAACTCATCATCCTTAAAAGGTTTGTATAGAACTTGCACAGTGAGCTGCCCACGCGACTTCTCATTCTCAGGATCATTAGGCTCCATAGTCTTGAGTAAATCAAGAGTCACTTCTTTTGGTTCATCCGGTGTAAGATCTTTCAATGGAATGGCATTCATTCCCATCTTGTCATGCTTGCCAAACTAGGTAAGAAAAGAAAAATGCTTGAAATTATGTAAGAGGAGACTCTTATCCAATTCTAATGCAAAATAGCATCTATAAGTTACTTAAGCATGTTTGGATACTAATTATTTCAGAGAAATAATCACTTTTTTTTTTATTTTTTATTTTTATTCTAAGTTGTCTTAGGAAGCTGTTAATTATAAGTTGTTCTTGAACTCAAAATAAACTAATTCAACACACGCTTACCTGCTCCCAGTCATAAACACTAAGCTCCAAGACTTGAGATTCTGGATCTTTGACGACAATATTAAATTCCTCATTCCATTCTGGATTCAAATTCTTGTATTTCACAGTTGTTTTCTTTGAAGGAAGTTTATCATCTGTGAGTTTAAGTTTCACGTAAGGGTCTGATGCCCCCAGTAGATCCTTCTTTCTAAGCTTTGCTGCCCTCAGAACCTTCACATGGAGGATTCCAACAGGCACTTTCATGGCCCTGAAAAGCCAAGCAAGATTAGCTAGTCTAACACCTAATGTTATTATAAACTAATGAAAGGAAGAAATTATACATACTTTGTTGGGTCCATTATTTGCACCTCAAGGGCCTTGGGCCACAAATACATTTTTGCAACCTGTTCTTTGATAATTTCCTGAAAGTAAAGGTAATGAGGAGGAAAAATCAAAGCTAAAAACTTTACAAGCATAATAATGACTAGCCATAAACGATTAGCAAAAATTTAGAGGGCATGAATACCTGGACAATCCTATAGAGACCAGGAATAGACATTGCATCAGCTCCAAGCAGTTTTAGTCCAAAATCAACATGCGGCTGCAATCAAGGAATCAAAATGTCAACAAAGGGGAAAAAAAGAGGAAAGGATAAGAATATATTTGTAGAGATGGATGATGTGCTTGCATGCACACAGACACAAGTTGACACAGTTTCTATAAAACACGATTGTGTGTTTAAGAGCACCAAGTGAAACTATTCTTTTGCTCATCAATTTATGTCAATTATATAGTAATTGCCGAAGTGTCAGGTATTTTTGTTATCACTAGAAACTACAGTATAATTTAGTCATCAAAAAGTTTGATATCATACACACCTTCTCCATGAGAGACACATAAATATTGGCAAAACAAGGAAAACTTGGGACTAAAGGCTTCAGAGTGATACGTGGAGCAGCAAATACTTGCAGATCAACAACCTACAACAATGTGAAAGCAAAAGTACCCCACACTGGCTGAGAACAAAGCGTGTGCATGTTACATGTAACTTTCTACAGCAGTGAACAATAATTAAACAAAACATTGTTTTATGTTCTTCAAAGGACATGGAGGTACTCATATACCTGGACTGTAGCTCGCAACCCAAAGGCTTTAACTGCAACTATAATGTTAGGATTTCCAGCCCACTTCATTGATGGTTCCATAATCAACTCCTTTTCATCAGTACTATAGACTTTCATTCCTGGCATGTATTCAGATGAAGAGCACATTAATCAGTCTTAACTTCTTGTATTTGCTGAAAGAGTCATCAAAGATCACATGTAAAAAAATTTGGAATTATGAAAGATAGCAACACAATGATTTCATTATGCATTCAAGCAATATCTGTAACCTATGAAGCATGGCTACTCCATTTTGACAAAAGTACCGTACCGGGTGCTTCTGGGGTACAGGTACACCTTCCATACGTATCCATTATTTTATTTTATTTTTTTGAAAAAAAAATTGGGTATGGCTTGGGTATTGCTCAAGTACTACTGGGTACAGCTCTGGATACGGGATTTATTAAAGCTGTGTCATTTTGAGCATTTTTTTTTGTCTTTTTATTTTTTTTTTTCCTTTTTCTAGATGCCTCCCCGTTTTTCCTTTTTTTCCTTTTCTTTCAGGTTGCCTTTCTTTTCCTTTTTTTTTGTGTTGTTGCTGCCAAAAGATAGCTTGTGATGGTGTTGGTTTATCATCCGAATGAATAATTATTTATTATATGAAATTTCAGTTCTTATTTTATGAAATTTGTAATATATATATATTGCTGAACCCTTACCCAAATTTTTACAAAATTTTCGTATCCTGTACCCATATTTGTACCCAGTACGGGCACCGTATCCGTATTCGTGCAACATAGTCCGTAACACTAGGTTACCAATTTTTTTCCCAAAATTTTACCATAATCTTTATCTAGCAGCCCACTTGAACTTCAAAGCATCTTAAATGTAAACAACACTAACAGTTCACCATTAGCACATTTCTTATCCTTGATTGCATCTGACCAAACTACCCCAATAATACATGTTGCAGAAATTATAACTCAAATGATTCTGCAGTCATGTTAATTATTGGAGCTTGGAAGTCAGCAGCTTCATATGGCATGTCACAATAAGCACCACACACGAATCACAAGAGCCTGCCCGAGTATATTTAATTATTCATAACTACAAAACATTTTATTTCTGTGATTCTTCTTTCACAATCAATTTGGGACTAAATAACAAATTACCAACAGTGCCTGGACAACAACATAAGATATACTTGTTTAAGTAATGAGATCATGATAACAAAGTAACTGTGTCATATTGATACATGACACTAACAGCAGCTTTGCATACGCAAAACTCATGTGATATGTGTCTCTGTGCATGGGGTGTGTGTGTGTGTGTGTGTGTGTGTGTGTGAGAGAGAGAGAGAGAGAGAGAGAGGGACCTCAACCTTGAAAAGTTGGTGGTAGAGAACCCAAGCTAAGTGCTTCAAATTCAACTGAATCAATCTTGTACTTCGGAATTTGCTCAGCAATAATGGGTTTTGCTATGGTCCTTGCAGTCTTGCAAATTGCCTAAGAAGATTGAATTGTTGGTACTCTTTGAAAATTGCTATCCAAAATAGTTTCACTAACAATACACATAGATAGATGCCATTGGGGCAGATTCAAACATCTACAAAAAGTGTGCATACCTTGTCCAGGTAAGGCCACATATACTCAACAAATTTGTTAAGCCAGTCAAGCTGCAAACAAGAAAATACGATAAATTTTCCGCAGAAACTACAATGCATTTCTGGTTCCCAAGATAAACACTTAGGACAAGAATTTTCAAGAATAACATACACGATCATAGTCTGGATTTTTTATCCAAAAGGGTATCTCTGGAAGCATTTGTTGCAGAGTTTTGGAATCTTGTTCGACCAAAGGACGAATTGCGGGATCCTGAAATAAAAAATGTCATAGTTTAAAAGTGTAGACTAAAAGAGAGGGAAATGAATAACATTAGCTTCTTCTCACAATGGTCAAATAACTTAATAAAGCAGTGTATATATGCACATATAATCTGCATTATTCTTTCCAATAATAATAGTTCAGTCCTATATAAACTCTTTTATTTATTTTCCCCGAGTTGACTAAACTAATGTTGTACTGTTTAGAAGTCTATAGTAATCTTATGAGAAGAAAATGCCATGGAGGCTATTTTCTTCGAATTTTAACAATGATATATAAAAATTTATCGAAATTCAACTTAAAACTTGTGATTTAACATAAGGGACATTAGGTAGAGTAGAATTATCTCATTACAAAGTTATTTGATTCGCATAAAAAATGTATCAACCTAGTCCTTTATGCTTATCTTTCAAGGCGCAGAGTTCTTTATGCTTATCTGATTTCAGTTTTGTCCATCTCAAGCTACCCCTCTTCATCTACTATGGAGTTTCAGCACTCTCTGAAATTCATCTGAGTGTTCTAAAAGACCATCTAGATCAGGAAGCCCAAAACGAAATTTTCGATTGAAAGAACGACTTTCCAAAATTTAACAGTGATGGCTTGAACAAGTAATTCATGATTATCGGGGTAAAAAAAAAAAAAATCAAATATTTCATTTTCCTTGGATTAGAAATTTAATTATGACATTGACATTAATGCTTTTCAACATCTCACTTCAGCCGACAACAATGTTCAGTAAAAATGATCAAGACCAAGGCGTGAAGGGAATTTTATGATGATGTCAACAAATGGTTCCTATCCTATGAAGATTTCTATCAGTTTATCATAGAAATCTATAATATTAGCTCTTACTGCTTATGCACCTGAGCAAGGAGGTGCTCATTAATCTCATGCAAAAGTCTTTTTTTTTTTCCTCCAAAAGAAAAAAAAATAGTAATGACCAGAAGATATTAACTTGTTCAACCTTCCAAAAAGCAATACAGGATAAATTGTAATTCAGCAAACTAAGAAGGAAGACTTATATAATTCCCAGTTCACATACTCTATCCAAAATTTAAAAGAAAAAAAAAATAATGAAAGTTTAGTTTAGAGGGGGAAAAAATGAGAGGAAGAAACTAACCTTAACATCTGTTGGCTGGAAGTATATAAACAAAAAGTAGCCAATCACCAACCCAATTGTAATTCCCACTCCAAATCCAAAAAAGCTAGCTATGGTACTCAAAAAACCCATCTTCAATATCTTTTCCTACCAGCACCACCCTGAAAAGTTTATTTGTTCAATGTGGAAAAGAAGGGTAGCTTAGCCTGCTTCCATATCCAAAGTCGAACCTTCCTAACTAAACGTCCTCAACAAACACTCAGCAGTTAAGTGACCTCTTTTTGTGGATCAGTGAACTCACTTTTTGTGCCTGAAAAAGTAGTAGAAAAGACAAGAACCTGTGTATATATTATTATTATTATTATCATGAAAGTGCAATAAAGAAGCATTGAAGCCAGTGGCCAATTATCTTTACCTTCATCAACGGCCATTTGATCCACACAACAGTTTGACAGGGAAATTTGCAAGGCGCGTGAGGTGGCAGTTTGTGTCGGCAAGGTCCCTCTTTCTTTCAGATTTTTATGGAAATATCAATTATTTGACAGCAAGGAAGGGGCCAGTGATCTTATTACACGGCATGCATGTTAGAGGATACTGATCCAACAATGAATATGTTCATCATAAAAACAAAAATGGTACTATTAATGTCATTTTTTGTGGTAACATTTTTGTTATTTTTTTAAAATTTGCCAATGAGAAAATATAAAAGTTTAGATATCATTTTAGTCTCTATAGATACACTATATTTTGATTTTGGTCTCTATAATATAAATATTTTTTGGTATAAGTCTTTGTAGTTTTCTATTATCTAGATTTTAATTTTTGAGGGATCAAAATCAAAATAAATTAAATTATAGGAACTCATTTTTTATAAAAAAAATAGGGACTAATTTTTTATTAAAAAATAGTAATTATAGGAACTAAAATCTAAAAACATAAAAATTATAAAAACTAATAATTAATTTTAAGAACTAATAAAGACCAAATTTTTGATATTATGAGAATTAAAATTGAAATAAAAAATTATAGAAATTAAAAGCAAAATCGATGGATTGCTATATGGACAAAAAACTTATTTAAACCATATATAAAAAATCATATGTTAATAATTTTGGATTTAGACAAATTACTGGTAAATTTGATTGAAAATTTTTACATTTATTATTAATTATCTTACTATATTAAATTATTTATATATTGATCGCTAAATGTCTAATAAGTAACTGAAATTATAGATAAAAAAAATTTCTTCCAAGAGAAAAAAAGGTTGTCTAAAAGCGATGAGATAAAGAGGTCCCACTTTGTTTTCAATTTGGCTTTTGCCATTTTAGCCATTTGGCTTCGCTTTGGTCCCTCCCCCTTTCAAGTTGCCGGCTTTTTTGCTTCTCCGTATCCGTAGCAATTGAGACAAAACTGATAAACTTCTGAATTACTAATGCTTTCTTATAATTTTGTGCTTCCCGCATTCCTTCCATTTGTTTTTTTTTCCTCTAATTCAACGACGTTTCTTAACCCATTTTTTAATCATTCTCATTTTTTTTCTCACTCTGTGTTGCATGCATACGTGATAGAGGCAACTGGTTTCTATTTTAGGAGACAAATCTAACATTTATTCAAATAATAACTTTTTTTTTTTGAAAAAAAATCTAGCGGTACTTGTAACAATTGAAAGTTATAAATTAATAAGTCTAATGAGCATGCCTTAGTTTGCATCGCTGACTATGGGTTACTTTGAGTTGTGAGAAATATAACTTATTTTAATATTCTGTCTTCCTGATCATACTATTTATTAAATATTTTGTATTCTCAAAACATTAAATACTTTTTTTAAGTACGTATAATAGTTTTCTATTAAAATAATTAAGAGAATTTTATAAAGATTTATCAAAAGAGTATAATATTACCGTGTATCTTTAACACATTTCTCTTGTCTTTCTATCTTTCTTTGAATGAATATTGGTATGTGACATCTAGTTACTACTAATGTAAGAGGTGAAAGCATAAATGATACTATTCGTGCTGTTTTGCTTGGGGTGAAGGGTTGATATGCCTTTATCATAGGACCTATTGGTAGAAAACGATAATGTTAAAATGATCAATGCAAAACAAGGCGTTTCAGTACTTTTCAGAAATATGCACATTGGGAAAAGACTAGAGTATAAAAGACACATATTGGAGAGAAATATTTATATAGTTCGGGAATACTACGTGGCTGTGCTCCCAGCCAATCATGTAACTATATTTTGCATGGAATTATGTGTTAGTGATGGATTCCATATGAAATATATTTATATGATTGGTCCAGAAATATAGTTACATAGTACTTTTGAAGTATATAAATATTTTTATATATTTAATTAGATGAATGCATCTTGGATGATGGATTTGGGGAGACTTTGGGGTGTGTGGGGACATTATGTGTGCCTTACCCACTATAATTCATTTGAGAAAATATTCACATTTTGCTACACCTTCGGTGGCCACAATATTATTGTCCACAAGTTACCGAAAAACAGCATTTTTGGCCATCTTAAACTTTATAAAGTTATCCTCTAGCACAGACAAGATTATGCAATGCCATAAATGTAGGAAAAAGACCGATTGTTTTTTTTTGGGGGGGGGGGGGGGGGGAGAGCTTTTGAAGCTTTCTATTTTATACGTCAAAGGTCCCCTTATGAGATGGAAAATGAAATTAATTCATCTAAGTCCAAACCATATAAATCCAGATTCCACCTTACATTTGCCCCCTTGTTAAGGGGCTTAATTAGAGATCAAAAATAAAATTTGCCGCGGTCAAAAAGTTGAGTACATATATATCCTTGTTTTGAGTTAACAGTAAGCATGGGCTATGTTACAAAAGCGAAGATTGCACTTGCCGTGATTAATCATTGGGTCAAAGTGACAGTAGTATGTACTTAGATTTTATATTCTCTGCTAGGACATGAAAGACGATCAAAGAATTAGAATCTGTCCCCTTTTTTTTACGTTTTTTGCTTTTTTTGGGGGGCGGGGGGGCGTCAATAAGAATGGATAAAAATCTATCTGAATATCAATGATTAGTGGCAGCGTTTCTTTGTCTTTTGCATCCGGTACCCAAAGTTCAGCGGGAACCATTTAGTTTAGAGGATTCGACTCCTTTGAAAGGTAGGGTGTTTTTTAGAGGATAAAAAACACATCTCAACCGTTAATAAATCTCTGAACAAAAAAAAAAGTGTTAATAAATGATACAAATTATAAAATATATATAATTTTTCATGCTACTATTTATATCTCATAAAAAATTGATTATATTAATTTGTTATCAACAATTAATATATTTTTTCCCTCTAAAATCTACCCATAATTTACCCATAATTTGATTAGACAAGCTGATGCTGCGTTGGTATGATCACCGATTTTTGGGGTCAAATATGGGGCAACATTTTGTGGGCACATTTTGGGCAAATTTATATTGCACCGTACCACGTTTTTCTTGGGCCAACAACTTCAAACCCATAGCTATAAGCCCATAAAGTATTTCTTCCATGTGGCAATATTCGGGCAGATATTTGAGTAGCTTTCCTTCAACTTGGAAGTGCCTGACCGCAATGTCTAAGGAACCGTCCAAACACGAGGCCATAATAATAATATAGCACACAAAAATTGATTCTTACACATATCCAAAAGATATATCAGTCTCTTTCTTAGGTAACAATTAAAGTGGTATATTGTTATACAAAATGATGTGCAATGATTATGACCTTATATTGTTGCATTTTTTGGCAAATACATTTTAAAATTGAATTGCACTTTTTGTTTGGATATCATTTTTTCACATCACTTCAAATTCTATGTGGAAATTAATTTAATGTTTGCGTACACAATAAAACCCATAGATATGTGTTAAAGAAAAGGACATCAAAAGGTGCAACTTTTTAAGTAATGTTATCTAGTCACAATTATTTTTTCTGTTAATATATTTTAAAATTTAACAAGGATAGTTAGATTAATATATCACATCACATTCTACTAAAAATTTTAACAATAAATTCTAAGTATTTAATATTTCTTTTCTTCCTTTTTGTTTTTGGCGTAAAACCTGCATTGAAAGGCTTATGAGTTATAATTATTTATCAAACATGCATCGTATTCGTAAGGTGCATGAGTGAGTGTAATAATGGTCAATAATCTGTCATGAATATATATTCATTGAAAGGTTAATTGTAACTAGTTGATTTTCTTTTGGCAACTTCGCTATTTTGAAGGTCTTGCATAAATTTATCATTGTGAAAATGGTACAGGGTAATAGCAATGTGGGGGTTATTTATTTATTTTTTCAAGTTTTAATTATTGTTGTTTAAAAGGTTACGTGCTCAATCAGAATGGATAAATAAAAAAATAAATTAAAGATGATATACGACAACGACAAGAAATTAAAATGATTAATAGATATATGATTGCCTCATAAAAGAAAAAGTAATTGCACGTGGAAAGCATTGTTAATTTTATGATATATAGTTTTTTAGTTTATAGCATTTTAACCAGGGACATAAAGATGAGAGACGTGACAGATATGATTCTATTAGGTTTTCTCACAACAAAAAAGATTCTAATTTTTTTAAAAAAAATTTATGATTTTTTATATAATTTTTCCGCGTGAGATGATTTTTTTAAATATTAAAATTATGCCTTTTAGAAGTGCTTTCCCACGATTCGAGTCTTGTAACCTTGAACTCAAATTTGATTTTCGTTTGACTTATATTTTGTGATTAGTCTAATAAAATTTTATTATCCTATTAAGTAATTAGTTGACTACGAGAAAAATTAATATTGTTAAATTTTATCAAAAAACAAAATTTTAATAAAAATTATTTTAAATAAGTATTTTTAATTGACATTTTTAAAGTAAAAAAAAATTATATATACACATACATGCGTATATATAGTAGTAAACTCATAACACACTCGTAGCAATTTTTTTTTTTTTTTCCGTAAGTTCATATTTAAGTGCTATATATCGGTACTTTTTTTAGTTGTCTAAATATGGTATAGTATAATATATTATTTTTTTTACTCAATAAGTCTTAAACACCATTTTATAATCAAACAGTAATATTTTAATAAGATATTAAAAAAATATTGAATTTTAGTGCATGGCACCACAAGTTTAAAACCTTCTATATTTAATAATTATGAATACATTATAAAAACACTTAAATTTTTAGAAAAAAATCATGACAAGTAATCATATTTGATTTAATAATTTGACAATGTATACTTAATTAATCAATGTAAAGATATTTTACCCTTTTAAAATCGAAATGAATTTAAAATTATTTGGTAAACAAAAGCCAATCTATTTTTAAAGTATAACGAAGCCACTCCATCAGCCCATTCCCCTCATAAAAAGCGCATGGTGTCAAGTTTCCATCAACAAAAAGTATAGGTAGGCCACTAGCCCTATACAATACGTGCTTTATGGGTTTGTGCCCTAATTGAATAGTGTTCATATTGCATTCATTGATCACCCCCAAAGTCACTTTAGGCGTGTCTAAATTAAAAAAATTAAATAGTGTTCATATTAGATTTGTATTTTTTAAAGTGAAAATTATTTTAAACATAAAAAATGAGAGGTGTCTATATTTTTTCTTTAAATTATTTAGTAAAATTCTCACACAATGTAATTTATTGATGTAAAAGCAAATACCTTACTTCGTCATTTTCCCACTATAGAAGATTCTAATTCATTTATATTAGTATACCAATTTTGTGTTTGACAATATTGTGCACTTAGCAAATCATGTGTAAATAACTAAAAATTATAGCAGGTGAATTTATTTATAAGAAAATATTAAAAATTATATATTAAAAATTAGATGTTTCACTTATTTTATCAGTGAATTAAATAAAATAACTTCACATTCATTATCAGTAATTATTTTACTACATCTACCTATTCATCAAAGAGACAATCAAAACCCCCAATTATTTATGTATTGATCTCCAAACGTCCAATATGGCGTTTAAAATATCAGTTCAAAAAATATTTATGAAATTAAATAACATTTATTAAAAATGTCTTAGCTAGATTTAACTTTTTATTGGCGAACTTCATGAATAAATCATTAATTAATATACTATATATTATAAATTTTTACTAAAAACTTACTTTCATCATGCTAAAAAAAAAAAAAACTAAAATCAAAGATATGTATCCACCCCGCCGAAGACGTACATAGTTGGGAACTTATCCAATCCTACATTGTCTGACTAGACCAACATGCAGGAACTAATCAACGGTCATTATCTTCCAAACGGCTATTTCTAAAGAGATAATCCAGCGGTCCTCAACACTCCGACGGTAACCGCCCAACACAGTATTCTTTTCCGCGGTCTTGGACGTAGCCGACCGCACCCAGTTGTCGGTAATTTACGAGTAACAATATTGACCTCCCAATTTAATTATCAGACTTTTTCCCATACGATACCATGCATATTATTAATATTAATTAATTATACAATATTCCAACTTGATTTCGCCACATATAAAAAGCTGCATGAGCTAGCTAGATCCATGGATAGTAGCATGCATAGCAAATAAAGAAAGACCCAGTTTTTATTTGATGAGTAGCAGCAGGGTCTTGGGGTCAATAACTCCCCATTATGTACTATCTTTTATGATACAATATATAGCTTAACAGAGTTGTTCTGCGAATCTGATTTTCTCAGATCGAGTACTTATTTGTTTTTGGCATAACTATATACATATGTTTTCTTGATGAGCATTATTGTTTTCTAGTGATATTAATTTGTTAATTTCAACCTGATACACAATCTTTTACAATTGATCAGTTTGCTTTGTCGAAGATCATTGAATTGCTTCTCTACATACATAGTTTTTCTACTTTTCTTTTTTTTTTTTCTCTTTACTATTTGATCATCACAAACAATATCTTATTCTCATTGTTCAATGGACGCCGTTATGAGACCTTTTCCAAGGGATCAAACATTTGTTCCCAACAAGCAAAAAACCAAAACCCCAAAGAAAAACATAAGAAGCAAATTAACTTCCAACCCCTCTAGAGGTCTCTTAAATCCCCCTCCTTCTTCTCCTCTTCATCCACATCCACATCCACATACACATCCACATCCACATGGACATGCGCATTATGCTCTTCTTCGATCTTCTTCCTCATCCTATCAACAAAACTCTCAACCACCTCTTCTTCCTCTTCCCACTGTCTCCCCAATTCACCACCCTTTGCTATCTCCAAGTTCTAGCAATCAAAAAAACAAAACTAGGAACATGTCTCTCACACCAAAGAAATCAAAGCCAACCGTGGGAGATATTGAAGTCAAGAAGAGAGCAACACAGTCCTTATCTGAGTTTTTCACTCCCAAGCATACTCCTGTCGTTTTCGCATCCTCTTCTTCGAGGTCAACGACAGGCAATGGATTTGACAACGAAAACGACATTGGCATGTTTTCAAATTCAGTGTTCAATACTGTGTCTCCGCCGCCACCAAGCAGCTTGCCGCTGCCAAAGTTTTGTATGAGATCGAAGCTCAATTGCAACGCAGTAACAGGTGGTGGCGGCGGCGATGATGGTGATGCCGGAGCAACACACGATCTCCGCAGAATTCTACGCCTCCAATGAAGTTGATTGCGGAGAAATTCTTATATGTTTATTGAGTTAGAAATTTCAAATTTCTTTCTCTTTTCTTGTTCCGTTTATTGTTTGACAAATTAATATTATAGGTTATCTTTATTTCCTTAACCACTGACAGTGTTGATTTGTCAAGCAATGAATAGAACAAAGTAAGAGAAAAAAAAAACAAATTTTCGTCTCAAAGCACATAAGAATATCTAGGTTTTTTTGTTGTGATGGCAGGTACCACACGAGTAATTGGTTGGCCATGGTGATCTACGTTAATTACTATGATGTTCAGTATATTCAGCTGTTTTCATCATTTTTTTTTTTGAATCTTTGTTCTTTTTCCGAAAGGGAGGGGGATATACATGGCAACGATCGATGTGTTTTGTATTGTTTCTGGTGAATTTTGTGTACCACCTATGTTTTTGAATTGGGTATGCACAAAAATGACGTGCAGTTTTTTTCTAGACATGTAATATTCAATGATTAATCACAATAAGTTGAACTTATGAATGTTGCATCGTAAGTGTTTTTTTTTTTTTTTTTTTTGTAAAAAAAAATCCCACCAGGCGATTTCGCAGCCTTGCTTATTTCAATTGCCTATTCGATTGACTTTTATTCTATTATGGGAGTGTATTGGAGTGAAATATAGTAAAATATATTTGGAATAAAATATATTAAGAGAAAAAAAGAAAGGAATATTTGTTGTTTTATATTTAAGGAATATTTGTACACCTTTGTTGTCTTATGTATTTTTGTATAGTATATGTATTAAAAAGATTTATTACAGCTATAAAAAGACAATTCCTAGTTGCATTATGGGTATGTAAAATACCCAATCTCACCAATAAAAAGGGGTAAGATAATAACACCATGAAAAAACATTAATATAGACTCTTACCGTCTCACTTTTCTCCATTTTTCCTTTCTATGCTTTCCAACACTTTGAGATCTCTCATGCTTCTCTATGTTTAGAACCCTATCTGAAATAGAGAGTGTTAAAATGTGTTATCTTTTTCTGAAAAGTATTTCTCTATAATTTAACTCTATGTTATCTTTTTATGAATCAAAATACTTATTATTTTTATCTAATCCTTTGTGTTATTTCAAGTATTTTAGAATATACATTGTAAGCTTAAACTTTTTTGTTTTTTGAAAAATGTAAGACTTAGGGTTTCTTGATGCCTTTTATACATGTCTTTAGGACATTTATCGGCAAACCATAATCAACCCATAAAATAAGAAGCATAGCATGTTAGCTCGACACTAAACTATGTTTAAGGTTGAAGGTACACAATTTTTGAGAGCAATAATATTTGTACCCTCAACACCCAAAGAGGGAGGAAGAAAAAAAATTACAAAAGAAAATAAAAAAGCAAAAAGCAAGGGGAGAAAATAAAAAATAAAGGAGGTGTCTGAGTGTCTATTACTTTTGATGGTTCAAAAAATATTTCTGTATTTTTGAGGTTTGATACATTGATGGAAGTGCATGAGACCATGAGTAAGCAACATATATGATTTTTATGTAAAAATCTACAATATTATTTGTATATTAAAAATTGATATTTTTAATTAGTGAATATATAATAAAAGACACAAAATTTTATGTACCACCAATTACTAGAATGTGGTAGGCTCAGATGAGATTTAGCACATTTGAAAAGCAATATCAAGAAAAAGACGTAGTTATTTTTATTTTAAAAAAATTGAATTCAAGCACACAAATGAACTTATATGTACATTATTTAGAATTGAAACTCAAAAAAACTTCTATGTGAGTGGCTCGTCAAAATTATAAAATTATGATCATAAATGTCTATCTAAAATCTTTAACTCTCTCCGTTTTTTTTTTTTTAACCTTATGAGAAAAAAATAAATCTTAAGAACTATTATATGGAGATTTTGGATTTGACAAAGTTGAGCTTGGAAAGGGAAAGCTAATGCATTGTCAGATTCAGGTGATACGGTTGGGAATTGGGATAGCTGAAAGATTTGGCTATTGACATGGATCCGAAATTGAGATATTAGTCAATTGCATTGTATTTATTGTTTCTCTAAATTTTCCTTCTAGAGTTCTAGTGATTCTAGCTTGAATGCTCGATTTCAATCTTTTGTGCCTTTCCTCCCCTAACTCCTTGAAAACTTTGACTTGGGATCTTTTGCTTTTGGATAATTGATTCTTGACAGTTGTCATGGCCCTTAACGTTAAATCTTACGTTAAGCTTAATGAATTTAAATTAGATAACGACATGTAGTATAAACAATAAATAATCCACATTATCAAAATTAAAATTTTTATTGGTCTAGATTATTAGTATATGAAGTTTATTACTTCTTGATAAATCTAATTAAAGTTAGGTAGATATTAAAATTTAAATTTCGTATATGAAAAATAATAAAAATAGTATTTTGCCATGGATATGATATAACTCTGTAAGATATTTTTATTTTTTATCTAGGCAGAGGGAGGTTTTGGGGTGGGATTTGAGGATCAACCCCTTTTTATATAGAATTATAAGGCCACAGATTCAATCACTTGTACTCAAGCTCCTTCCACTATGTAAGAATGTCTCAATTGGCATCAAAATTGGGGCTCGCAATGAAAACTTGGCCTGAAGTTTTTCTGTTTTAAACTGGAGTGTATTTTTTTTTTTTTTGGGCAAGATATTGGAGCTTGGATTGGCAAAGTTTTTAGATACAAAACCTCGCCCATAGAGACATAGATAGCAGAGGGCTCAGGCTATATTGGACTATTTTCCATGTAATGATCCAACACAATAAATTTAAACTTTATTCTAATTCGCCAGGAATAAAAGGAAGTGGATCTTCTCAATCAAAAGTTTCATATGACAAGGTTATATGTTAATTTTTATCATTGATTAGATACTTTTATAAATCCCATACTTAACCACATATTCTTAATCAATGATAAAAATTAATACATAATCTTGTCATATGAAATTTTCAATCGAGAGGATCTATTCTAATAATACAATGATAGCTACCACAATTGACAAAACATATCAAAAGAATTTTCCATTTTTTTCCTTTTTTATCCTTTTTTTGGTAAAAATATTTCTTTCGGGTTGAAATTCCATATGAGAACCATATCTCTCTTAGGAAAAATGGGGCCTCAAGCCCAAATAAGTACAAAAATTAAGGGTATGTTTGGAAGATTATTAGAAAATGAAGAGGAGCAACTAATAATAGAATGGAATAGAAAGGTAAAAAAATGGAATGGATAATTATATACCATTCTATTATTTAAGAGTTTAATAGAGGGATGGAGGAGGGACCTACTTTTATTTAGTAATTATAATATAAGTGAATAATATGAAGTTTATATAAATTTAGTTTGTCAATTTTAACCTATAACTTAATATAATAAATTGTAAATCTATTGTTTTTAGGGATAAAATAGTAATTAAATCATATAAAAGGGATCTTTTTTTTATTGTCCCTCCTTGAACCCCAAATTAGAGGGACAAAAAAAATGCACAAAAATAATTGCAACGAGGGGACTCCTACACCCTTCTTTACCATTCCATACAATTGCAAATTATATCTTCCAAACACATGTTTTTAAAAAGTTACTTTCTCCTTTCATGCCACTCCTTTACTAGCCATCTATCTATCTAAAAATTACCTAAGTCAGCTCTCCACAGGTGGCTTAGAATACCTCTGTAAGTAGGGAGTGTCTTACGCATTATGTTTTACACGTTTTTTAATGACTAACATATATAAATCCATATTGTATTTAACGATTAATATGTATATAAATGCATTGGTGTATTTTTATTTTATTGTGGATCATAGAACCTTTTACATACTTAATATTAATAGAGTACCCTATACTAGATAGTACTCAACAAAGAATTAGTCCCTCCTGATATGTTAATGTATGTCCTCCTTTCAAATCCATCCAAATCTTAGAAATATATAACAATTTATAATTTGGCAAAAAAATATGTAAAATTTTGTAAATTGAAAAAAAAAATAATAATAAAAGAGATCTATTTTGTTTGGGGTACAAAAAGAGATTTATTTAATAAAATTTAGTTAATATCACGTTGTTATATATTATTATATAGTAACCACACTATGTTTATTTCCCTTACATTATTTGAATTCATAATTATATGATACAAAAAAGTGATATGATTTTTGTTTCATAGTTATGTATAAAAATTAAGAAGCGGTATATTTAAAAATTAAAAGTTAATTGTCCAAGACTATTAAGTGGAAAACTAAACAAATGCATCACACATGGTTATAAACATATACATAAGATATCATACTAAATTTTCTAAATATTTACCGTGTTTGTATGCCAAATAACTCCTGATGAGGTGTTAGCCTCTAATTTCATGATAAGCTTCTGTCATTTTGTTTTTATGCTATAATATAATCTCCTAATGTTATGATAATCAACTGATTGAAACAAAAATTAATGGCAAGTAATATGTGGATTTTGGCCACCATTACATATAGGTAGCGTGTCCAAAAAGCCAAGACTATGTGAGTGCAACGAAGTCTAACTAGTTTTGCTGTGACTAAAACTAATTCAAGGTAGAAAAGACATCTTATTCTCATTATTCTAGTTTGTTACAGGTTACCTATTTTGTTGCAAAAGCATCCCAATCGTTGGTAAGGTTGTTAGCAATTGCCCATGATCAGCGTCACATTGCATTACAGCGTCACCTAACCAATAAGTCAAGTGAATTATTAACCTTATATTGTGTAACAGAAAGGATGCATGGGCTCACAACTCACTGGTTATATGTCACATGATCAAGAATGGGGCTCTATTTGAACCACAAAATCGGCAAGGAGGTTGTTGGTTCTTAATGACTGAGGTTTACGTGTGTTAATGCTCGATAACGTGCTTGCTCCCATTCCTACTCATTAACCACTTATTATCCGATTGAGAGGGATCCACTGATACAATACTGGTGTAACATTTAGTATATTTACACTTTTAATATTTTTTTTATAGAAAATAATTCTTATCAATGTAGTCATTGAATTATAATTATCTTATTGATAATTTGTACTAAATTTAAGAAAAGTATACTTCAATAAAAATGTTTTCAAGTAGATTTTATCTATATATATTTAAGAAACATTTATTACATTGATTTTGATATATATAAAAGTATATCCAATAATTTTGTATTATTATAAAACTTTATATACATAATCTACCATATATGAACTTTTAATTTAATGATAAGTTTTGTAAAAGAATTATTCAACAGAAAGTCATTTAATGGTGTAAAGATTGTATATACTTACATCGACATAAATTCACCCCTTTTCTTACCCTACAATTTTCCAAAAAGGTGGTTATGGAGCCGATTTGTTAGTTGGCAAAATTTGGTATGGTTGAGCTTGATCGCTTTATATTTAATGGCGGGAATGGAGTAACCCAACCAGACCCCACGAGTTTTCCATTGAGAACTCAGCTAACATCTACAGCTCACTTTTTCTGCTGGCTGGTGTGTGTGTGTGTACAACTTGTACTTCACACTGTTCAAGTCCAATGGAAGAAGTGGAGCTTGCTTCTGATTCTCGTTTTGAACAAGGACTAACATCTAAGATGGACCAACAGGAGTCCAAACCAACCAAAGCGGAGAGTGTTTCCTTCTTTGGTTTGTTTGCTGCAGCTGATACATTTGACTATGTCTTAATGTTCCTAGGAACTGTTGGTGCATGTGTCCATGGTGCGGCTCTTCCTGTTTTCTTTGTTTTGTTCGGTCGTATGATTGATTCTTTGGGACATCTTTTTATGGATCCTCACAAATTGTCATCACGGGTTTCTGAGGTACAATACCCTTATAACCATCTTATAGTTTATCTTTGTTCTCTTTATTGGTAACTATTGAATTCGATGCGCTTAATATTCTGAGTTTACTCAGTGCTAATAATAGGTACAACCCTTTGTAATAGATGTGATTTTAAAAAAAAAAAAAATAAGAAAATAATGTTGCACTTTTGTCATGAACTAATAAGCATTTGAGCCAATAATTTTCATTGTAGGTGGTAGCCTATTTTCTGAGAAATAATTAATTTTCTTCAAAAGATGTTTCAAAAATTTTTTGATTATAAACTGATTTGTACTAAAAAATAAGCTAATCTAAACACACTTTCTTGATTCTGTCTGGCTATAAACTGCATATAGATTTTGGTTTGTCTACTTCTTGGTTTTTATATTCATTCCTCTATAACTTGTTTGTGTAGGACTTGCCTTTCTGTATGCTTGTGTAATGATGTAAATGCTAATTCCTTCTCCATTGCAGCATGCTTTGTACTTGGTCTATCTTGGACTTGTTGTTCTGGTATCGGCTTGGATGGGTACATACATCTTATAACTTGGACTTGATGTCTTTCTTTCCATGTAATGACCGCTTCCAAGATTCACACCATATCATGATGATCACTACTATTCTTCAGGTGTTGCATTCTGGATGCAAACTGGGGAGAGGCAAACAGCTCGGTTACGCTTGAAGTATTTGAGGTCAGTGCTAATGAAGGATATAAATTTCTTTGACAATGAAGCCAGAGACGCCAATATCATATTCCACATCTCGAGTGATGCAATATTGGTGCAAGATGCAATCGGTGACAAGGTATAGAACCAAATAGTTGTGTTATCCTTGATATTATTACATATTGACAAAAATTTTGGCGATGGTTCCTTGGTTGATCCTATTTAGATTTTACTCAATGCAGACAGGCCATGCCATACGTTACCTTTCTCAATTCATTGTTGGATTTGCTATTGGATTTACGGCAGTGTGGCAGCTTACACTACTCACCTTGGCTGTTGTTCCATTGATAGCTATAGCAGGAGGAGCTTATACAATAATTATGTCCACTTTATCAGAAAAGGGTGAAGCAGCATATGCTGAAGCTGGGAAGGTGGCAGAGGAGGTAATAAAACATTTGGGATTTATCTCAATATTATTTCTTTGTAGCTTGCCTATGCTATTCTATTTCTACTTATTAGCATGGATTAAAAAAAAAAACCGTACATGAGCCTCCTACCTGGTGGAGTCTAGGGAAGGTGCATATGCAATCTTAACCCTACAAGTGAAGAGATTATTTTTACACATTGTTTGGAATGATAAAGGTAGATGGAATTCAATTCAATTCTATTAGTAACTAAATTCAATTCTATTATGATTTGAATTTTTATATTTGGAATAAACTAGTAAATTATAGAATTGAATTCATTTATACTGTATGAAATGTATATAAAAATGAATTAAATTCTTTATCTTGACTATTTTACCCTCTATTAATAGAAGACTGAAGAGAGGAAGAGTGACGAGGTTAGTGGAAAGAAATATTAAATAGAGTTGAGGGATATTTTTGGTATATCACCTTTTAATATCAAACTCATTATGATAGAAATTACAAATCAGACATGTTTTAGTCTAATTTACTTTCAAGCTTTTTTAAATAATTAAATTCTATTCATATTTCAATTCCATAATATTAGTTGGTTCCAAACCAAGGAATTGAATTTAATTTCTTGAATGAATTCAATTCCATAGGTTTCCAAACAACCTATTAGAATTTGAATCCATGACCTTAAGATCACAAAATAGCAACTTTACCATTATGTACAAACTCGCCCTCTTATCTAATAGCACAAATATGATTCACCGCACACCCCGCCTCCCCCCCCCAAAAAAAAAAAGAAGAGTAGGTATCTTAAGTCCTACTGAAAAGAAAAGTAGCTTCTCAAGCAATGCCCAAACACAAAAATGTTTGTTAAGAAGCTACTTCAACTGCCAAATTGGTATCTTAAGTCTTAACTATGCCTCGCATAATGTATACTTTTCTGTTTGCATGGAGCAGGTAATTTCTCAAGTGCGTACAGTTTACTCATTTGTAGGAGAAGAGAAAGCAGTTGGTGCATACTCCAAGTCACTTGATAGTGCTCTTAAGATGGGCAAGCAGAGTGGTTTTGCAAAAGGAGTTGGAGTTGGCTTTACATATGGACTATTATTTTGTGCTTGGGCATTGCTTCTCTGGTATTCTAGCATACTAGTGAGGCATCATAAGACAAATGGAGGGAAAGCTTTTACAACAATTATCAATGTCATCTTCAGTGGATTGTAAGTCCCATCAAAACTGATATGATAACCTACATAACTGTATTCTGGATTACGAAGTTGACTCTTGTTCCTTTGAAGTGCTCTTGGCCAAGCTGCTCCAAACCTTGGTTCCATTGCTAAAGGTCGTGCAGCCGCAGCAAATATCAAGAACATGATTGCTTCCGTTTCAGACGCTTCTAAAAGGTTGGATGATGGAACTGTTTTGCCACAAGTAGAAGGAAACATTGAATTCTGTGAGGTCTGCTTTGCTTACCCCTCCAGGTCCAATATGGTCTTTGAAAATTTGAGCTTCTCAGTCAGTGCCGGGAAGACTATAGCAGTTGTTGGTCCTAGTGGTTCTGGAAAGAGCACAATCATTTCCATGATTCAACGGTTCTATGACCCCACTTTAGGTAATTGATTCTGCTATCTAGGATGGGTTTGGTATGGTGTAAAAATGGGAGAGAAATTTTCAATGCTTAAATTTATGAGTAAAATTATATGTAAAGCCAATCCTTAAATTTTTCACCTTCATTTTTACACTCATACCAAACTCACCCCAAAGAGTAAATTATTCATTTGAACTGTCCAATGTCTGTTGTGGAAACCCGTAGGAGATAAACCTAAAGAAAAAGGAAGAATGAAAATGAAGGAACCAAAATCACCTATACCAAACATACCCCACATTTGATTGATCATTGATTCAATTAGTCCATAGCCAGTTGTGTTTGTCAGCATATAGTTCTACATTTAGGAAGAGAGGTTAATGCATTAATTTTCACTAGGTAAGATCCTGTTGGATGGATATGACCTAAAGCATCTTCAATTGAAATGGTTGAGAGAACAGATGGGTTTGGTAAGTCAAGAACCAGCACTATTTGCCACTACAATAGCTGGCAACATTTTATTCGGAAAAGAAGATGCTAACATGGATCAAATCATACAAGCTGCCAAGGCTGCAAATGCTCATTCCTTCATTGAAGGGTTACCTGATGGTTATCATACTCAGGTGAGTCCAGCAGACCTTATTCTTTTGATCTTATTCATAGCTTTTTCTACCAGCAGAAATCTGTAATTATCATCAATAGCTTCAGCATATCTTTCTTCTACTAGAGATTAATTATTTGTTGGTTGTCAAAAATTATTGCTTTGAAAGTTTATGTCCTCATCTGTCATCTAAGTCACTTTGATATTTGTAAGTATGTGCTTAAGTTTGAAGGCTGATAATTTGTTTCTAATAAAGGTTGGAGAAGGTGGCACCCAACTTTCAGGGGGGCAGAAGCAAAGAGTTGCTATAGCTAGAGCAGTGCTCAGAAACCCAAAAATATTGCTTTTAGATGAAGCCACTAGTGCTCTAGATGCTGAATCAGAACTCATAGTCCAGCAGGCATTGGAAAAAATAATGTCAAACCGGACAACAATAATTGTTGCACATAGATTATCCACCATACGTGATGTAGATACAATTGTTGTCTTGAAGAATGGTCAAGTTGTTGAAAGTGGGACTCATTTGGAATTGATGTCAAACAATGGGGAGTATGTAAATCTGGTGAGTTTGCAGGCATCACAAAACCTCACACACTCTAGCTCAATATCTTGCTCTGGAAGTTCCAAAAACTCTAGTTTTAGAGAACCTCTAGACAACCAGAACTATCTGCAATTGAATACAAGAGAGCTGCAATCAAGTGATCAAGGCTTGCCAACAAACACTGCTTCCATTCCATCAATTTTGGACTTACTCAGGTTGAATGCTCCAGAGTGGCCTTATGCAATACTTGGGTCAATGGGTGCAGTTATGGCTGGCATGGAAGCTCCTCTCTTTGCCCTTGGAATCACTCATATTTTGACTGCATTTTACTCTACTCAAGATTCTAAACTCAAGCAAGAAGTTGATCGGGTAGCACTTGCATTTGTTGGAGTGGCTGTTGTAACTATACCTATTTACCTGTTGCAACACTACTTTTATACACTGATGGGAGAGCGCCTCACTGCTCGTGTGCGTTTATTAATGTTCTCAGGTACTCTTAAAGATGCAATTGCTAGTAGAATCATATGCAATAATTTTATTTACTGATGTAGACATCAACATTTCCTGAGAAACTCAATTCTCAAACCAATCTAATTACCTCTTTTGGCATGTTCTTGATTTATTTTCACATTGCTAAAACATTATAAATAATTTAAATTGCAGCTATTCTTACCAATGAAGTCGCGTGGTTTGACTTGGATGAGAACAACACTGGCTCACTAACAGCCATGCTAGCTGCCCATGCAACATTAGTAAGAAGTGCTCTAGCTGATAGACTCTCTACAATTGTGCAAAATGTAGCTCTCACTGCAACAGCATTTGCCATTGCCTTCATACTGAGTTGGAAACTCACTTGTGTGGTTATAGCATGCCTTCCTCTTCTCATAGGAGCTTCTATCACAGAGGTTGATCTCATAAACCACTTTACTAATGACTAGCTCTTTCATGCAGTGTGCTTAATGATTATTCTTTTATTGATTACTTTATTATATAACCAAGAGAATAACACTAGTTTGATACCTTTATTTTCAACCTATATGCAGCAATTATTTCTCAAGGGACTTGGAGGAGATTATGGCCATGCTTACTCTAGAGCAACTTCTTTGGCACGGGAAGCTATTGCCAACATACGCACTGTCGCTGCTTTCGGTGCAGAAGATCGAATCTCAATCCAGTTTGCCTCTGAATTGAACAAGCCTAACAAGCAAGCATTTATAAGAGGCCACATATCAGGTTTTGGTTATGGTGTAACACAGCTGTTTGCTTTCTGCTCCTATGCACTTGGCCTTTGGTATGCATCCATTTTAATCAAGCAGAAAGAGTCAAATTTTGGAGACGTCATGAAGTCCTTCATGGTCTTAATCGTCACTGCCCTGGCAATAGCAGAAACACTAGCTCTTACCCCGGACATTGTGAAGGGGTCACAAGCACTGGGATCAGTTTTCAGCATTCTCCAAAGGCGAACAGCCATCAGCCCCAGTGACCCCAACTCTAAGATGGTTTCCGATATCAAAGGAGAGATAGAGTTTAAAAATGTGTGCTTCAACTATCCAATGCGACCTGATATCGCCATATTTCAGAACTTAAACCTCAAAATCTCAGCAGGTAAGAGTCTGGCAGTAGTGGGACAAAGTGGCTCAGGGAAGAGTACTGTGATTGCTCTGGTGATGAGATTTTATGATCCCACTTCTGGGTCTGTTCTAATAGATGAATGTGATATCAGAAGCCTAAATTTGAGATCCTTAAGGCTGAGAATAGGATTGGTTCAGCAAGAACCTGCTTTGTTCTCTACCACAGTTTATGAAAACATCAAGTATGGGAAAGAGGAGGCATCAGAAATAGAGGTAATGAAGGCAGCCAGAGCAGCAAATGCTCATGAATTCATCAGTAGAATGCCGGAAGGGTACAGGACTCAAGTTGGTGAAAGAGGGGTGCAGTTATCAGGAGGACAAAAACAAAGGGTGGCCATTGCTAGAGCTATTCTAAAGGATCCATCCATTCTTCTATTGGATGAAGCAACAAGTGCACTGGACACTGTGTCAGAGAGGCTGGTCCAAGAGGCTCTTGATAAGCTTATGGAAGGCAGAACGACAATTTTGGTAGCTCACAGGTTGTCAACTGTTCGAGATGCCGACAGCATTGCAGTGCTGCAAAATGGGAGGGTTGCTGAAATGGGTAGCCATGAGAGGCTGATTTTGAAACCCGGAAGCATCTATAAGCAATTGGTTAGTCTGCAGCAAGAAGAGCATGGCCAAGAAGACCATTAATGAATTCATTTATATACTTTTTTAAAGTAAATATAGATTCAAAGCCTTGTGTTACTGCAGTTTGCAACTCAAATTGAGGCAGGGCCTAGCATATATATAATTGTAAGAGCATACCTGAGAGTAACCAAACTATGAAATATTGATACACACGAATTTTAAGATAAAATTCAAAGCCTATGATTGATTTTTGCTGCAGAGTGTTTCAATTTCTGTAATTTCATTCTCAGCTTTACAAGACCAATGGACCATCAAACTTTCTAGTTTCTCCCACTTCCATTCCTTCTTCTTTGCACTCAATCCTTATTGCTAATAATTTCAAATCTCAATACACTCTGATGAGCAATGCTCATTTTAACCAAAATAAATCTGCAAAATTAGGTAGATGCATAATCCTTGCTGGCTAAATCACAATATCTCAATTAATAGGATACAAATAAACATGCAGGTGAAAATTAAAGGAAATATAGGTCGGAGATGGATATGTGCTTTACACCTTTACAAAAAGCTTATCTTAGTCAAATCAGTTTGATAAAATACTACATTTGAAATCCAAAGTTTCAAGGGAGAGACTCTGATGGCTTATGATAAGATGGGTCAAGACCATCAAATTGCAAGATATAAGTGAAAGGATCTTCGGGCATGAATTAAAGATGTGGCGGGGAGTGGGTTTATGCAATTATCAGAAATAAGATTGTCAAGTGGGTAGGAAGAGATATGAAATATAGATTATAAGACCTCCCTGAATTTTGGGGTATGGTCACTTGAATTACAGATATTGATTTCGCAACTAAAACTTGAGCAGTCAAGCCCCACCACAAGGCCATAAACCAGTTGGATTCATGCGCATCCAGTTAGAACTTTGGACTGCAGCTGGCTGTGTCCCCTTCTTTATCCACAAATGGTTTTGTATGGGACATTAGGACAAAATAATTCCATTATATTTTTACTGTGAAGAATGAAGCAAACAAAACGGTAACATTAACTAGTTGCTTTGATTCACCCGTAGAAAGTCGAGGGGCTGTTTAAGGAGAAGTTAGAGTAGCTAAGAGCACTAGGAGCTTTTACCTCGCCCCTCCGGTGGACATGTGCCTTTAATATCTTCTGTTAGGACTAGGAATAGTTTTGGAACAGCATATTATCTTCATCTTCAAATAAAATTGTGAAATTAATTGAACAAATCAGCAGTATTTCACACATTCTTGCATAAAATTACCAAGTATACCATGGATATGTTTGTCGTACATCCTCAGTTATGATTGTGTTTGGAACGGCATATATATCTATAGCTTGAAGTAGTGGACATTATTCAGCAAATTACCATATTATACGCGCGCGCACAGCACCTAGCGTGAAATCACCAATTATACGCATTCCACACTGTGATTTGCTGAATATTAGAGCCTTTACGCTTTTTTTTCCCCGTCATGTGCTGGCCGTAAAGGCATTCTTTTGTTTTCGGGTGCAGAAACGGCATTCCATAGAATTAAGTATACTGGCTTACATAACCTTCACACGTTTTGTGGCCGCTGAATGTTAACCTTTTTCTATCGGTCATCACTGATAGTCAATATTCTATTTATTATTATTATTTTTTTTTTTTGGTTGTCAACACAACACACCCCTGACCCCCCGCCCAGTCTCTGACTGCTATGCGAGTAGAACTCACGCGCCAAGGGTGTGACTGCTTTAGCGAGGCAAGAGATTGCCAGTTGAGCTACGCCTCAGGCGACTGATAGTTAACATTTAAACGTTCTTCATTTTTTTTTTTGGTGGGGGGGGGGGGGGGGCGGCCTCAATCGTTCAATTTTTTCTTTTTTTCGGGGTCACCAAACGTTCAATAGTTGACAGGCATTGGGGGGCACTCATAACCATGACTGGGAATGATACAATATGAACTTTGAAGGATCGGAACACTACAACACTGGAAACTTACAGATTATATGGCTTTAATGAAACATAAAACTGCAAATGCCAATTTTGCTTTAAAATGACCTTGACACCCCTGCAAACAATTTACTCTTAATGCACAAGTGATGAACACTGTTTAAACTACATGCACGGTTTTTGGCATAACTTACACATTTGTGCATATTGGACACGTTGCTTCAGCGCAAAACTGGGATTCAGACCTTGATAGAGTCATATTTCTCCCCCAGTATACCGCCCTTCTGTTTTTGGAATTGGATGTACCGCAATGTGCTGGCAAAGAAGGTATCTGAAGTCGGAAGAGCAGATGCAGAGTCGGTCTGCATCTCAGTCATGATTAATTCTATCAGCCCCTGGATGGTAGCACTAGTGACCTGTGGGTTTCCTTTCTCAAAATAGTAAATGTACCTGGAAAATATTGATCAGTAAGTAAGAAAGTCATGAAAATAGTATACCAAGCATCGTAGTGTTATAGCTTAGGTGACCAACTTGTTCAGTATTTCAACAAATAGCGTTACTGGACCACTGCTACCCCTTGCTACATTGGCCATTTGCTGAGCGGCATTTGCAATCCTCAATGCACGTTTAAGGCAAAGCAATACTCTGTAATCAAACAGTCAACATCCCCACCCCATGAGAAAAAACAGAACAAGAAAGATGTCAATTTGAAGACTCTTCATGATACAATGAAGTTCTACTTCTATGCCCAAAAGAAAAGCAGTTCTAAAAGCGTGCACCAATTATTCAATGTATGATCAAAGTTCATTAAGCATTTGACACAAGTTTGCATAGGAATTGACGAATAAAAACAAATTAAATCAACCCAAGTAAACTTAGCTGAGCCTTTACCACCATACCTTTCTCCATCTTTAATACCATCTTGATCATCAACCCAAAAGAGATGTGAGCATGCATAAACTGCTCGGCACTGATCAGGTTTCTTCAAAAGCTTTGCAGAATACTGCAGAAAGATAGAACAGCATTCCTAGTTTTAGCATATAAATACATTAACAAGCTGAATAACAGTTGCAATGACCAATTTGTCTAATGGCCACCCTCTTGAGAAAACTCACCACATGCCTATTTTTACTAACCTTGGTGGAAGTTTTGGGGAGGAGGGGATCAAATAAAAGAGAAAGTGAAGAGATAAAATGGAAAAGAATTGCCTTTCCCATGTTTAGATGATTAGAAGGAGCCGTTTCCCAAGTGGCATGCTGGTTTGGAGCTTGTACTCCAACCTTGGTGTTCTGGGTTCGAATCAAAGATGACTAGAAGGAAGGGAAGGAAAGGGTTATAAGTGTAACATTACAATATTATCCTGATTAATTTTTTAAGTAGCTCAGTTTGAGGGGGAAGGAGTTTAATGGTTGCCCTTGCATTCCCTTTCCCTCCACAAAGTTTTAAACCCCCAAACAAGAGGAATTATTCCCTTCCCATCCTTTCCCCTCCATCTCCCTCATTATCCCTCATCCAAACAAACTCTAAAAAGGAAAAATAGAAGAAAAATGGAAAACAAGTCAACAGGAATATACCCCCGTGGCCTTGTGAGTTAATGTATCCCTGTTCTCAACTCCAAAGACGTTCATCCTCTGAAGCGTCCCAATAATAAGATGTATTGCAGTTACCTGGGCTTTAGAGTCCTAAACATTATTTAGAAATGGATTAGTAAAGGCCACTTCAATCAGACTAAGAAAATCTTAAAATGGATTGTCTTACTAAAACTTACCGCAATTTCTTCTTCATATAATACAAATGCCTGGGTGAAAAATTCATATGCAACAGGCTCGAGGTCACAGTCATTAGCTGCCTGAAACAAACCAAAAGAGGTAAAACAATTAGTCACTGAAACGGTTGGGCAAAATGAGAGACTTGTCATAATCAGAATAAAGGGTCATATTAATGTCAGGAAAAATTTTCATCGAAGAGTGATTATAGTCATGTCCTGTGCAATCAAAGCCCATAAAAATCATTTCCCACTCAGACTAAAGAGCCAAGCCATCAATCTGAAAAAAATTACACCCTATAAATAAGTCTCGGTGGCAGAGAATCAGTTTTCAAGCCCCAACTTCATCTGCAATCCCCTTTCCTGGATCTTCTAAGAGCTGTTTGGTGATAAAGGGAAAACAAATGAGAAATTAATTTGATCATTTAATATTGCAGGGTCAAGCATACCTCAGCACATTGCAGGTACAATCTCAGGGCCAGTTCAGGAGATGATACAGAAGAAAGAGCTTCAATGATCTGCAACCAAAAACCTGTTATTTGTCCATCACATAATGATAACAATATATGGTGAATGAAGTCTCGTATCAATATTGTAAGTGGCTTAGTACACGACAAAGTATTCAGATAAAACAATAGCTTATATCAAGAATAATTTAGAGTTACACACTTGTATGGGCATATAAAGGGAAACTAAATTATTATTCTACTCCAAGATTATACATTTAAAATCACCTCATTTAAAAGCTGAAATATTTTTTTTGGTGTTGTTGGAACTTCTTCGCCCACAACATCTCCGTCTTGCCCTTGCAATTGCCTGACCAACTGCAGCAAAACATGATTCAAATTGACAAAAGAAGACAAATAGGTGGATTTATTATGGACTTGACAAGAACTGGCAACTCCATTCAAATAATTCTCAACCCAACCCCAAATAGAATTCAACTCAAGAGGCATGTTAAATATATAGAGATTAAACGAAGTGAAAGAACAGTAGAATCAAGGCAGAAAGATACCCTAAGTGCAGAAAAAATAAGCGAAGGAACTGTAAAAGGTAGGCGCCTTGGTCCTCCACTCATAACGTGTTTCTTTACAGTACATATTATCTGAAGGCCAGTGCATCACGAGTTATATGAAGCAGATAACGAAAAACACCAGAGAAATTAAATTTTAGCTTGAACACATTATAGATTATAGTTACCTTAAACATTTCTTCCGGGTCATCATTATGATGCATGTGTATGAGGCGAGCAACAGAATTTTGTTCCTCGTTGAAATCCTCTTCATCAACCTTATGGATGAGATGAGAAAAGTATTTAAACTAGGCTGAGATTGAGCAAATATGATATTTATTTCGAAATAAGCACAGATATAATTACTAAGTTTGGTCATATAACATTTTTTAATAAATAATTCAAATTAAAGATTTCATACAGCAATTGTATCCTTATAAGCAAAAGGCCAAAAACAATAGTACTCTCGGGCACACCTCATCCACAGCTGTTCCATCCAAATCCATAATAAGCCCTTTAATTAATTCAAATAACACTTCAACCTACAAAAGCAAATTGAATACTGTTACGTAGAGCTAAACTTGTCATGTTGAACCAACAGCAAAACAACATACCTTATCAGCAGTAGATATGCAAGTGTTATTCTTCATAATACTTTGGATAATAACCATGGCCATGACTTTATTTGTTTGGTTATCAAGATGATCCATTACACGAGGATAATTTGAAAGTGTAAGGGCAGTCACAATATCATTGTATTTCTCCAGTGGAGCACTTAAAAGTGCAACAACTTGCTTTGTTGCTCTATTGTCATCAAGCTTTGGTTTTCCAGAAAGCTTCTTGACACATGATCCCTGCATAAATTTCCAGATAAGATGCAGCTTAGCTAAGATGAAAATGCATCCTGTCCACACAAGGCCTTATAAAAACAGGAGATCAATAAATGCTGTGATGTTTGAAAAGTAATATACCAGCACTTGGTCCACATAATCAAGGCGATCAGGATGAACATGGAGAGTAAATGTCAGAAGAGAGACATGCAAAGCTATTGCTCCCACAATAGGCATGTCAACCTGTGCTTCAATCACCTGCAGTAAAATGCAGGCTATAGTCATCCATACAATATAGAGCATAAATAGTAGACACGTAAGAGTGGCATCAGTTTCAACTTCAAGAGTTATACTGACTAATCTAGAACAACCATGAAGATCAACCTTTAATTAGAAACACTTTCAAAATTGCGCTGCTAAATCATAGAACTTCTAACCATGTGACTCCATAAATTATAAAAGGAGTCAGTTTGGTTTTATTTCAATGCTAAATTACAAAAGGAAAAAATTACCAAGGAACTCCGATAAAATATTTACCATGAAGTGGGAAAAAAACCAAATTTTTCAGACAAAATCACCACAATTTGTTCCCTCATTGTTCAGAGTTTTATGATTTTATCAGGAATCTATTTAGTTGTTCTCCCAAAACAAGATTTAATCAAAAGTTGCAAACTCCAGAAAAAGCCAGCTTACCCTGCCTATTGCAGTGCTTAGTTTGGTAAATGCTTCCACTTGCAGAAATTCGGGCAATACCTGAATCAGAAATGATATCAACAACATATGTAAGCTTAACATAGAGCCAAAGGTTCATAAGACTTACTTCAGTATTTGAGGCAGCATACTTTGCTAACCTGTCCATTAACTGAGATAACACTGTCTTGACATCTACTGTTGGCTGCAAATGCAATCAAGTCAGTCAAATAGGGGAGAGAAAAGGTTTTCAGCTTTATGAAAATGTGATAAAAAGAACAGAATTCATCTATTAAAAGCTTTCACATTGCTTCACTCTTCACTTCTAAGAAAATCCCCATATATATTCTAAAAGAAAGTCATATGGATGACCCACTGCCATCCAAGTCTTGATCATCCATCCATGCAAGGAAAACCACCACTAGTCAAATGTATAAGACAAAAAAAAAAAAAAGCCTAACCATGTACAAACATTATCATCTCAAATGCAATTTTTTTTTTTTTTTTTTGGATAGGGTTAATTCAGTGTGTCATCAAGATCTAATTCAGGGGGTCAGTAGTTACCATTCCAAATTGCCTACATTCATGACCAATCAAATGTATGATTAACCACTATTTATACATCATGGAGTTTCACATGCTATTTAACCTGGGTGGGCAGAGTCACAGTCTAAATATTACTAAGACTTCTATTACAAATCACTTAAGAGACATAATTTCATTAAGAAGGGACTCAGCATAATAACTACAAAGAGTTAAAATCTCAGCATCACAGATTGAGGAAAAATCTGCACAGCAGAACTATAAAATGGTAGAAACTAACCACTGTGTCAGCTTGTAAAACATATAAAGAAAATTCCTATGACTCTACGAAGTTGACCACTTGACCACTCACCACCAGTATTTTCTAAAAGAAAAAATCTCAAGCACATAAAAGGGTCATCTACTTCCAATTTCAACCATGTTACCCACCTGCAATTGCGGGCAGGCACCTAACAGTGTCTCAAGAGTCTGCAAGTGGTACTCATCTGGAAAAACCTGGATTATGCACTCCATGAGATAAAATTGGGCAAGCTCATCTTTACAGTTGACAACCTGCTCAAGCCAATTTAGACATTGAGAGACATTATAACATCAAAACTTTCAATAAGAGGAAAAATATTTTTTGGGGAGAAAAAGTACTTTATTAGACCTGCTCTAAGACACTTGGAAGGACACTGTTTTTGTACAATTCAAGGTCCACACCCTCTATCTGACTCAGAACGTGGAGATTCTTTCCTACCTAATAATCGAAAAAAGGAAATTACTAACTTATCTAATAAAATGTATAACACACTGCTTCTTCAGGTGTTAGCATGTTTTCATATTACAAGGTCACGAAGCTCGTTTCTTTCTTTCTCCCTCTTCTCTCTTATCCGACCGGGTCCCTGCAGACCAGAAAGCCCAATTGAAGGCCTCAGCTCAGGATCGCCAAAGATTAAGCATGATTCAGTAGCACCATAACACCTGCATTGCCAGAAATCATGTTCTCATGATTTATTTTTACCTCCATGGCTATGGCATGCAAGTACTGTGGTGCTATGCATCTCATAAGAGTTGACAAGAGTTAAATAAGTTCAACGAACCTGATGCTGCAATCGAACCCAAAGCTTATTCATTTCTGTGAAATTCTGTAGGACAAATTCAACTGTGTCCATGACACTTCCAGAATCCCTGCAGGTAAATAGCTGCACCTTTCAACCTCCACTTGTTTAATTCTTTCTTGTTCACCCGAATGTCATACCGAAATTTAATTTTCCAATTCATTATTTTCAAAACCAAAACCATAGAGATTTCACAGGTACAAATACCCAATAAAACGAACAAATGGAAAAAAAGTCATTTTCCTTTATTGACTAATTACTATCTAATATTAAATTAAAATGATTAAAAATAATTGTTGGTCACAAATCACAATATATCCAAAAGCTATGAATGCATTACCAACCAAGTAATGGCCTTACCCTTCTTCGTATTCAGAGCCGATATCAGGCAATTTATCTCTACTGACTTGAGCAAGGTAACTCCTCAAAAACAGACCGCGAATTGGATGCTGAACCCCGCGACACATTTCCACAAGATCCTTAAGAACATCCTTCACAGGAGCATCATTATATCTGAGGTAAACTGACCCTACCGTGCAAAGGAGATACCTGGCAGCAAATTAACACCAACATCTGATCTTCACATGCATACAAGTTCAAATTCTCACAATCATTCAAGTTCAAATTAGAACCACAACCACTGTCCGCAATAGAACATGTTTCAACTTTCAAATCACAATGATTCAATTAAAGCAACATAAGGCACATTCGAGTAGCAAAAGCACTTACAATCTAGGCAATATATTTCCCGCGTGCTGAACAAGCTCGTACAGATCAACAATGGAAACTCCATGTCTGCTCTCGTCTTTGAAAAACATCTCCAGTCTCCTCAGCTCATCGAACGCTCTCATATCTATGATATGAAATTCGAATAGAATCTAACCGTATCTATGATATGAACGATTAATTGAGTACGCATAATAAAGGAAGAGGAATTTACACAGTTCATAATATTTGTGAGGGGAAAGCCTCGAAGTTCGAAGCTCCGATAGCATTTGCGCCGAGTATTTTAAAGCGTCTCTGAGATTGTTCTCGTTCTGCAAAAAAAAAGCGATGCGTGAATAATAGTTGAGATATTGAATTGAATTGTAGGGTTGCGGAAAACGAAGGATCTGTTGAGTGAAGGAAGGAATTGTCGTTATTGGTAGTACCAGAGCGCGGTGCATGAAGAACGCGTGATGTTGGATGCCGGCGATGCCTTCAGCGAGCCACTTCTCTTCATCGTCGATTCCCTCTGCCACTATCATTTTCGATGATGATGAGTGAGATCTCTCGCTGGCGATGATTGGTGTTCGAGACGCTGGAGTTGAATCTCAGGCGAAGCTGATTGACGCCACCGTGGAGTTGATTTGGAATTGAAAATTATTTTAGTATGCACACGTAGCTGTGTGTTTTGTGTCATGTACTCATGTCGCGGTCATAAAAATGGGTTGAACCAGCGAAAGCTGAGCCCAGCCCAGGCGTATTGCCGTGATTTCTTAAAAGTTATTGAACTATTTCGATTGTTTATTTTTAAAAGATTATAATAATATTATTTAATAAAATAATATAAAAATTTATTTAAATAAATAAAAATTATAAAAATAATATTTGATAAAATTATTTTTAATATTTAAAATAATTTTAATAATTATAAATATTAAAAAATAATTTTTATTTTTAATATTATTAAATAGAGTAAAATTATATTAATTTTTTAAATTTTAAATAGTACAAATCAATCTTAAATAGCATCTTATAAGAGCTCCTGAGAGCATCTCCTCGCTTTTAAAAGCCAGATGAAAAAGTACATTAGCTTTTTGATTTATTAAATAAAAAAATTGATTTATATTTTTTATAAGACAGAGTATCTATATAGAAAGTGCTACCAAACTAATGATACATAATCCAAGCCAGATTAGATGAACTGTACTCAGATTTAGGAGATGAGAGAAAAAAAAAAAGAACAAAAAAAGGAAAGAGAAGAGGGAACTTCTGTCCCTTCTGCTGTAATATTTTTTCACCTTGTTTAATTTTGTGTGTGTGTTTTCCCACTCTCTCATTTGTATTAATTAAGTGCTTATGCAATTTCAATCAGAATAATGTTTGGTGAATGCATAAACACTGCGATGCATATGCTACACATACGAAAAAAGTGAGAAAAACGATAAAAATACTAGGATGATGAATCCTACATGATTATTGTTACTGTTATTCAATTTTTTTAAACTTACCAGCACTTGTGCTGTTTGCGTTGGTAAATTTCTGGATTAAAAAAAATTGAACAAAAATAACAATGATTATGTGAAACCTATCATCCAAGTATTTTTGTCATTTTCTTCACTTTTTAATGTACGTCACACCGTTTGTGCGTTCCCCTATTATTACTCTTTCAATAATGAAAGTGAAAATATAGATATTAGTAACTCCATTTTTTTAATGTTATTATGTGTCTTTTGGCAGTAAAATAATATTGATGTTATTATGAGATTAACTCTTTAGGTATGGATCTCTCATTCGCAACCCTCTCTTTCCTTGAGTATTTTTAATCTTGTTTTGCAAATAGTAGAGATATTCAAATCTAGTTTAAAAAGAAGCATAATACATTTTTAAGCTGCTACATTCTGCGTGTCAATGTGCGATGTAATAAATCTTAAACATCAGTGGACAATTACATTACTACATTACATAACGCCAAATTTTGGTTTCGATTTAAATTAACTGTATCATGTAAATAATTCATTTAAATTAACTGTATCATGTAAATAATCCATCTATTTATGTAACCTACCATTAACAATTACTTTTGAATTGGCCACTGATCCCCGTAATAAAACCATTTATTCTTTTGGTGTACCAAATTTTTTGGTAAATACCACTTCTTTTTCATCAACTAGTAACTACCACTCACTTTTAAATTACTTTTATACATGTCTGCCATGCCTGTAATAAAACAATTTATTCTTTTAGCAAGGATACCACCTTTTTTCGGTCAATTAGTAACTACACTCACTTTTATGTCTTAAGAAGGCAGTAGGCGAAAATTGGGAGTTGCAACTTCCCACGCCACAGCCCATTTCAGTGTAGTAAACAATTGAGTTTGTAGGACAGCCAATTGAACGTTTAGCTGTATGCTCGTGTTACAGAAGTTAATATGGCTATTACTATGTACACACTACTGCGATGACAAAATTACACCAGTTATTTTTGACAAAAGAATACTGCATGATCTTTTTGCCCACATATCATATAGGTGCTTTTCACTTTTCCGGAAAAAAAAAAAAAAATAATGTACCGGTTCTTTCAATTTGCAGAACACAGCACTCTACTTCAAACTATCTAATGACTACGAATTTCCAAAGAATCAAAATGGAACAGTGTATGGCAATGCATATATATCAACCTCAGGCATGTATTGAGCATGAGGCCACAATGATGATGTTGAACACCGGAAGGCATTAGAATCAGACTTGGCTTGAGGAACTGGCCTTGATTCAGACGGTTGGGACCTAAATAACCAATCTTGATCATCCTCTGAATTGAATACCTCACACGTTAAAGGAGTCTGAAATAGAGAGTTATACAGGTATGCCATCCTTCGAGTCTCGTCATCGGGTATTTTATTTGTGACCAGAGCATCTCCATGAACCAAATTCTGAGCTGCTTTGCAATGTCTAGAATGAGGTTTCACAGGGAATTTGGTCTCTGCTTTCTTGACACACACTTGTTGTAACTGATGATTGCCCCCTCTAGAATCTTGAGTGGAAGAATCTGCAATTCCCACTCTTCCAGAAGATCCCGCCAGATATTCTGGATTATATTCTTCAGCTTCTCTATGTTTGGATTCTTCAGGTTCTCTATGTTTCCTCAATGGAAGTCGAATTTTAATAGCAGGTCCTGATTCACAAAAAAGTGCAAATTAGATTTTGAAAATGGATGTCCAAACACTACAATAATTACTCAAATGATAAGCTTTTAAGCTTCTTCACCATGATCCTGACTAGAAGGCGAGTCACTCCTTTTCCTCTTGCCACTGGTTTGGGTACTGTCAGACAAACAGCAATGCTCGCGCGAAGAGACAGGTTGGTCATGTTCCTCTGTAATGCCACTCCTCTCAAACTGTTCATTCTCATAGTCTTCAGTCTTTTGCAGCTTCCCATCTGCTCTGATTTCCTTAGGTTTATCAATGAGCTTGAACTTCTTCCCATCACTGGCAAGAGAGGTTGTTCCTTCTTTGTGTTTCCTTTCTTTCTTCTCTTTCTTTCTCTCCTTCTTCTCCCTCTTCTCTTTCTTTCGGTCCTTCTTGGCCTTCTCAATCTCCCTCTGGAGCTTTACAGCACCAGAATAACATTTTCAAATAGAGGATAGGAAAGACCATGGAAGCAAAACACGCTATGCAAGCATTTTCAATCTTTTGCTTTTGGCCCACACAAAAATACAAGCAATCTTATCTTTCTCTAGTCAAGAACAATCGTTGCAGCAATTGCAAGAACTACATTACCTCTTACAGATCTATGACTGTAGTCATCATGCCACATAATTGCCAGAAATAAGCTCAAGAGATACTTGATCACAAATATCAATATCTATCTTTAGCTCATGAATGAGCACACCGAGCAAACCCAATCACCAACTAGAGCAGGACAATTAGGTTTCCTATGATCTCATATCTTTGTGATTTCACATCATAACCTAACCCAACACGGTCAATAAAATTTATATCCAAGAAAACTGACCCCCAAAATTGGGATCCATCATTTAAAACTTAAAAAAGAATTAAATGTAAGGAAAAACACATTTCAATCATTTTATCCAGAGATTGACTAAGATCATGTTAGAAAATCACACCCATAAAACAGTATTCCTTGAAATTTTAAGGAATTGCATGTATCTTGAAACCCTAAGATCCGTACCGCAGGTCCTCTCTTCTGACTAGATATTTATGTTTCAATTAATTTCATTTATCCCAAAAGAACCCTAAACAATTTACCAATTTAATAAACGACCCAGAAACCCAAGATCTCAGCTCAAGATAATCCCTAATCATGGTTCTTATTCGATCAAGAAGAACATAGCGCTTGTTCCCTATTCATCAGAGAAACCCTAATCAATCAAAAAAATAGGAACGGGTCGGCCGAAGAAACAAGATTCCTCGCATTTCAATAACAAGTTGTTTCCTTTTTTTTCGCATCAAGACATGCAGAGTTGAGCAAAAAAGGCGCGAAAATCGAAACTGCTCAACGAACCTTAATCGATTCGATCAAGGCCTCGCTACGTGCCCCATTCCTCATATACCCAGGAGGAGGGAAAGGGAAGCACCGAGACATCTTCGATTTACTGGAGAATATTAAAAAATCGGAATCGCCGAAACGCACTTTCTGCTACGGAAGCGAGAATCTGAGTGAGTGTGGGGCTTTTGAAGCTACGCGTGGGTTTCGATTTCAACAAAGGAACGAGAAGAACAAAACCAAGGTTTGAATCTTTCTCTCTCTCTGGCTGCTATCGGTGGCGTTCGCTGAAACCCTAAGATCTGGCACGCCAATGCCAAATAGAAAGAGAGGCGCAGAAGGGTTGTTTTTATAGGCAGAAAAACCGACTTCTAGGGCCACACGGTTTCGTGATTTATACGCGACCACGCGTATTGCTCGTGATTACGATATTACCCTCGTCTCAGCATCGAATTCTCTCTCGCACTCTCTCTCACGAATATTTTAACGAAAAATATCATATAATTAGAATTTTTTGCATAAATTAAATATCAAAATAATGTGATATAATTAAACACCCCTGAATGAATAAGAAAACTCTACCATCTAATTATTTTCGTCCATCTATCACCATAATTCTAGCTTTGTAGCTATTTGGGACAAGAGAGTTAGGATATCGGATTACCTGATTTTATGAATTCCTTCACGATGAATATAGATGGGGAGACATGAAATGGCTATGATTCTTATTTGCGATAAGCTCCTAGACTCCAAGCTTCACATGACGAGGGAGGAACTTGCAAGAATTTTAATGCTTAAGTAAACACATGTTCAAGAGATACTAGTAGTGTGTTGAATGATACTTACTTGAAACTCTAGCTCAGTATATGTTATATAGGTATAATTCAAAAGTGGAGATAGATGTGAGTCCCACCTTTCTTGAGATTGAGCCCCACTCCAAATGCTCATGCCTCAATCTTCAGAAGTCGCAAGGTAACGGCCAAATGGATAAGTGCAAATCCTTAGAAGTTCGCCTTTTTTAGTTATCGATTTAGAAGATTGTCATGGGCTTTCGACTTTCGGTCGTCCCCTTGGCTCCTTGAGCCCGCTAGATACCGGGCTCCTAAGGTCCCATACAGATTGGACCCCCAAGTAATAGATCATAATAATAGCATTGTTGTATTCCAATTAGTATTATTATAATTATAATTTAGTGAAGGTGTTTAAATTATAAAAATAAATTTTACAATATAACTTAAAAGAATATTTTTATTTTTATTTTTATTTTAAGAATTTAAAAATTAAAAACATTTAAGTAAATTAAGGATAAGAGATAAGAAAAAGAAAATGCATGACCAAATATATTTGACAATAAAATAATCCAAAATTTATTATGTAATCTAGATAGAAATTATTATGCACTTTAATTTTATATTTAGATTTAAATCTCATTAGCCTATTACAATAAACTTTTCAAACCTAGAAAGCCTCTCAATTGCTTCACATGATCAGGTCTAAGCCATTTTGGGATAGCCATTATTTTTGAACCCACTCTTACTCCAACGCATCTCGGATACTCAACCTTCTTCTAAAGAGGGAAAAAAGACACTTTGACATTTTAGCAAACAATGGTTGTTGTTGTAACACTCTCAAGGCAGTATCTAGATGTCAAATATGATCCTCCTCAATCATGCTATAGATGAGGTTATTAAAAAAACTGCAATAAATTTCTTTAAGTAAGGTTGAAAAACTTGAGTTATGGTAGATTGAAAGGTAAAAATGGTATTAATTAGCCCAATTGGCATCATTGTAAACTCATAATGCCCTAAACGAGTCCTAAAGACAATTTTGTGTATATCTTCTTTTCTTATCTGAATTTGGTAATAGTTCAAACATAAGTCTATGTAGAAAAATAGGTGGCTCATAGCAGCTCATCTAAAATTTTCTCAATAGTAGGGATAGAAAATTTGTTCTTAACTTACAATATTGTTTCTCACTTCCAATATTATTTCTTGTCCTCTCTTTTGCGGCACCACACACCCCTATTGTTGTATTCTCTATCTCTCACTCCCAACCAAATGTTGTTTAGCTTATCGAACGATTGGCACATTCAATGAAGAATTTTGCAATTGGTGAAGCTGCAAATGTTAATATGGTTTGGCACAATGCATATGCTTAGATTGACAAATGCTCTTAATGTGAGGGATGTTTGCAAAATGCTTCTTGCGTGTTGTGAAGAAAAAAAGAGTGCGAAAACTCAATTTGCATGATGTGATATTAAGTATGAACTATACCAATTTTACACTACTAGTGGGATATTAGCATCTCCACCAATTCCACCTTCCTCTCCTCGAGGTAATTTAGCTTAACCAATGGTATTATATTGGTAATTGCCTTGACGCATCTTTTATGCATAGAATTATACTTGTGTAGGATTATTCTTATGAAAGTGTTTTTGGTGATAGGTTATTTTCTTTTTGTGTTAAAGGGCCATTTTTTCAATCCTAAAATAACTGTATCTTATTTATAAATGTTGTTCTTTAAAAGTTAAAAGTCAAAACGAACCAAATCATTTAAATTCGATTTTGTTTGATTCAATTTTATTAGGGGAATAAATCAAATCCTTTGAGTATCATATAGGAACATAATTTTGTTTCAACTGATTTTTTTTTTTTAAAATAGAATCAAACTAAGCTATGGTAATTTTAGATGCAACATACTATATATTATTCCTTTTTCTATTGACAAATGAATAATACTTCACATTAGACACGGCTTACACTTACTGTACTCTCACCGGTTTATAATATCAATCACCCTAGGTAAATTTTTTTAGCTTAATATATCTATCATTCTTGCATTTTTATAAGGAATTTATTACAAAGTTTTTTATTATACCTTTCACATAATTCTATATATAATAAACAATAAAATATTAATATAAAAAATTAGTTATTAAATAAAAAATGTTTTGGTAAACATCTTTAAAATCAATTCTTTATTTAAGATTATTTAATATCAACGCAAATGGCTAAAATGAACTAGAAAGAGTATATTATTCTTTTATTTTAAGAATTAAGAATATTAATATAATAAATTAGTTATTAAATAAAGGTATTTTAGTAAACATCTTCAAAATGGATTCTTTATTTTGGATTGTTTAATACCAATATAAATTTATTCCTTTAGTTTAAGAATTAAGAATTAATGTACATTTTCTTAAAAAAAATGAATTAATGCACATTTAGCATAAAAAAGTAATTAATGTACAAAGAAGAATTATTAATTTGATTTTGAAAGTTTAAAATGCTTACAATTTAATTCCTAAAAGATATTATTTTCTTTTATAGTATTCCAATAATTAATATTTTGATAAATTAGTCTCTAAAATATTAATATATTGATAAATTAATATTAAAAAATTAATTTATTAAAAAATTAATTCCTAAAATATTTTTTATTAATATTAACAAAATTTATTAATAATAATGAAATTTATTATTAAAGTATTATAAATAAATAAAATATTTTTTAGAATTAAATTATTAATATTTTAATCTTTTATAAATCAAATTGGTGGTCGTCTCTTTGTTAGATAAAATAAAATAATTTCATTTTTTCCCCTTTTCTATCATTGCCTTGCACTGGAAGTTGGCGTGTGTGCGCCGTCAACCCACACAAGACTCGATTATTCCTTTTTCCAAGGCCACGAGGTTATCGCAGCTCAGTGATCGTCTTCTCCTCCCAAAACACCAAAACCAACACCAACACCAACACCAACCCGAAAGCCGTGCTGTGCTGATCTCTGCGTCCCATCGTCGAAAAGGCACGCACCTCAATTCAGCGATGCAGCAAGGAGATTACACCTCCGCTCCATACTATCAATTCCCTCACCTCCAAAACCCCAGCCCCAACCCCAACCCCAATCCCAATCCCAACCCTAACCCTTCCGATCCACACCCAATCCCTTACGCCTCCGCACCCCCCTTCTCCTCCGGTTACGCCCCCTCCGATTACACCCCTTACTACCCTCCCTATCCCCAAAATCCCGATCCTACCCCTCCCCCTCCCCCTGTCCCTGCCCCTCCTTCCCCCACTGCCCCTTCCTACACCGGTAATTTCCCCTCCTTCAATTCTTCACCTTTCGATTCTCACCTCTCATGCCAACAACAGCCACCGCCACATCAGAATCAACCACCACAACACCAAAACCAACCTTATTATCCACCGTACGATCAGCATCAAGCGGCTCCATCTCCAATCTACGCCCCTCCACCACCACCACCGTCCGTTAACCCACCGTATTCCGCACCGTATAGCCACGCTGGATCTACGGTCCCTCCAGCTCCCGCATACGATCCCCCATACGACAACAGCCCCGCGAAGTTTGATCCAGCTGGCGCTTACTTCGACGACGGTTACAACGGCTTTAACCGTAGCCGTTCCGATTCGTTCGGTAGCCGCCACGACGACGGTTACAGCGGATTTAACCGTAACCGTTCCGATTACGGACAGGACGAGGTTTACGGCGATGGAGTGTACGCTTATGAAGGCGGCAAGGTGGAACCGTATGGCGCGCGTGGTACCGCGCCGAAATCGTCGACTTGGTCCGGTTTCGATGATTACGGGAGGGCCATCAGTTTTCCACCGGCGGCGAAGGAACCTTCCGGTGGAAGCAAGATCGTGAAGGCGGTGCCGAAGGTGGAGGCGCGTGAGGATCCTGGGAGTGGAGTGCAGAAGTTTCGGGTGAAGCTTTTGGCGGAGAGTGGTGGCCAGAGCACCATGGATGTTCTGTGTCAGGTGTGAACGTGACGGCGTCGTTTTAACTCATTAGCTGCATTTTTGGCTTCAATTTCTGTTTCTGCTTATTTATTGGATGACAATAGTATTGTAATTGGACTTCCTTTGTTCGATAACTAGGAGCTAACTGACTTATTAAGTAGTAGCTAAATGTAACTAATCGTAACTAACTAACTTTCAGTTACAGATTGTTAGTGTTGAAATCTGGTGACAATAATAACTGTTGGGTTTTCCTCTTTGTACTTTGTTGTTGTAGTAATTTTGATAAACTTAATGAAGCTGGCGTGCTTCTTTTTGTAAAAGTAGGTGAAATGAAATTTTTTATGACCCTTAACCAAAGTAGAAGTAATTGAACTGCACTTGTTTGGTTAGATTAGTTGGGCACTTGTTTCCTTTAAGCAGTATTTCTTATTCGAGTATTCTGAATGGGAAAAACAATGTTGAAGAAATTTACCGCAAAATGACCCGGTTCGGACCAAAATAGTTAGGGTCTAGTAGAGTTCGGATACTGATGATTTAGATCCAAAAAAATAGAGTGATTTAAGCTTAGACGGGTTTGATGATATATACAAGTAATAATTACTGTCAACTTGATGGATACCTCTCCTTTTCTTATGAACTTGAGATATATATATATATATATATATATATATATATATATAGCATTTTGATTATTAGTGTTGATACATGCTTTTGCTTATTTGTCTTTCCATTTATTATGCTTCTGCGAAGTTTGTTAGAATCTTTTAGGCTTATGTAGAAGGTTATTATCTATCTTTTTTTTTTGGCATAATTTTTGTTGCTAATCACTCATAAACCGTTCTGTCTGTTTATCCTTACTGTGGCTGCTGAACTGAATTTGTGATTCTGTCTATGTTTTGTTTTTTCAGATTGGTTTGGATGGAATTCGAATGCTGGATCCAAATACCAGTCGAACATTGAGAATATATCCTCTTGAGAACATAACAAGATGTGAAGTGAGCTTGTTGATTCCCTTCATGAAATTTTGACTATGTTGTCAAAATTAATTTTTGTAGCTAATCTCAATATAATATTTTTCAAATTGAATTATGCAGAAATTTGATTCATCTACCCTTGCATTCTGGTCAAAAAGCTCAGTGGACATTGAACCAAGACGAATCAGATTGCAATCCAATAGTTATACTACCAACACACTTTTGGATACTGTGACTGCTGCTACCATACAGGTATCCAGAGAATTTCATCCTTTTGTCACGCAAGTAGTTATTTTGCTGATAAAGTGGGGTTTAAGACTGTAATTGTACATTACCGGGAGTTGGAAGACAGGATTTACTTTTAGTTGCTTGCCTTGTATGAGTTGCAATGCATAGTGTATTTTCAAGGCATCTTTTTATCCGTGACATGTTTAGTAATTAGTATTACCTGAAGATTCATTATCACTTGATGACCTTTGTGTGTTTGCTGCTACATACATGCCTCGACTTTTTTCTTGCTGGTCTTATTTACCTCATCATCTGTTCCTTTTCAAATTTAAAGATTCCAATACTGATTTATATGCCTTAAAATCTTACATTTTTTACCATGTCTTCATCATTTTGTTAACATTATTCCTGGCTAGTTCCTAATCTATTTTAAATCCCATGTGAAGATTTTCCTGTTTGAGAGCCTCTATCTTTGGGTCCTTGTTTACTTAATCAAGATCTCTGAAGTTGCTTTTTCAGTGTTGGGAATTGTTTATTAGATGTCATAATCGCTCCTTCTTTTCTTCATGCAGTTCAAGGAAATGGGTGGAAGCAAGAAGCCTGTTGAATCGGTGAGAACAAGTGAACTGCCTACAGATAAAAAGAAAGGATTTGGCGATTGGATGAATTTGATCAAACCTCCCAACGAAGAGAAGGATCATTGGGTAATATTAGATGCAAATTTAGAGTTCTTGCTCCTATTTTCCTGCCCCCTCATCCTTTCCTTGAAAAGGGGCTCCTAAGGCTTTATAGGAAATTTTTTCCTTTGAACTATTTTAATTATTACTAGGAATCTGTGTTTTGTATGCTGGTGGTTGGTTGTGATTGTTGATACAAGCATGTATTGTTACAATTAATTGTCAGTGTTAATTTTGAATTTTGATAATGCTGGTCCTTTTTTTCAAACAATTTAACTGATGGAAAAAGTGGAAGGCGTCTAATTATCACTTGATCACCAAGAGAATGAATTGGTCAGCTGTATTAATCTACATCTACTTTAACTAGGATCAGTTTTTTTTTTTTTTTTTTTTTTTTTTTTTTTTTTTTTTTTCAATTACTCAATTCGAGTTCTTATGAGGTACTATTTATGTATAGGTCCCAGACGAAGCAGTTTCAAAATGTACAGCATGCGGCACTGACTTTGGGGCTTTTGTTCGCAGGGTTGCTCTCTTGTTTCTTTTCTCAAGCTATGTTATATGTTTCTTGTGCTTGGCAGCTAATATTTAATCATTTATGCTTCTAACAGCATCACTGTAGGAACTGTGGAGATATTTTCTGTGATAAATGTACGCATGGTAGAATTGCCTTAACTGCCGATGAGAATGCTCAACCAGTACGAGTTTGCGACCGATGCATGGTATGTGTAATGTTTGTTGACTTTTCTCCTCATCCCGTCTCCACCTCATCGACCAATGGCTGAATGTGTTGGCTTTAGTAATTGTTGAATTGCTAATGCCACTCAATGGTACTTTGTGTGTGTGTGTGTGTATGTGTAATGTTTGTTGACTTTTCTCCTCATCCCGTCTCCACCTCATCGACCAATGGCTGAATGTGTTGGCTTTAGTAATTGTTGAATTGCTAATGCCTCCTCATCCCATCTCCACCTCATCGACCAATGGCTGAATGTGTTGGCTTTAGTAATTGTTGAATTGCTAATGCCACTCAATGGTACTTTTTGTGTGTGTGTGTGTGTGTGTGTGTGTGTGTGTGTTTTTTGGGGGGGGGGGGGGTCAATGGCCTTTCTTTCTGTGTTTCTCCCTCTTCATTTATCAATTGATTTAGTGTAGTCAATGCCTGAAAGTGTAGAAGCCATGTTGTTTTGCATTATATTTTTGGTTAAATTTTACATTATCTGTTTCAACTTTAGACTTCTGTTAAATTACTCCATGAAGTTTTAATTTTGGCAATTCTCCTACTTGGAAATTTAAACATTTAGCAATTCACTTTTTCTTGGCCCTAAATTTTGATTATAACTATAGTCATACTTTCATTGGACTTTACTTCTAAATGCTAGAAAGTGTTAATTTTTGGAGAAAAAATGAACATGATGTCATGTCATGGAGTTAATATTGTGAAGGAAGACGGATGAATTAGTGAATTGCTAAATGTTTAAAGTTCAGGTGGATAGTTTGATAAAACTAAAATTTCAGGGCTGTTTTGCTAAAGTCTTTAAAAGTTGAATCAGGTGATTTGCAATTTCACCTTTTATTTTTGTAGATATTATAGTGTTTAGGTAGGGAAAGGGGAAAAGAGAGAATAAAGACTCCAAAAAATGGGATACTTTTTTTTTTAATAAAACTGAATAATAGGATATTAGATTGATGAAAAATGCTATTCAGTATGGAAAGCATATGAATCCTTGAGGTGTTGTTACAATGGTAATTGCATTTTAACCATTTCCCCATAAATGGTTTATTCATTCCCATTTGCATTTCGTAACATTCATACTCGTACTAAACAGAGTTGCTGTAGATTGATATGGTGTGTAATAATAGTAGTACCTCCCCAGTTCCTATTTATATTTATTAGGTCAAGTACTAGTGTAGTACAATTAGCTATAAGACCAAGCTCACTCATATAATAAGACTACCAATAATTAAATACAACAAACAGCAACAAAGTATTTTCTCACTAGTTAGGGTCAGCTACATGGAAACAAAGCACAACACAGACAGAGTTAAATTAAATTAAATAAGGAAATAAATTAGGAAACATGACGGAGTCTGGAAACAAATCCAATGATTGCTTTCTCAATTAGATAACTAATTGATTCAACATAATGTTCTAAATATATTTAATCTAAAGATGTTCTAATATATTCTGACAATTTTTAAGCCATGTTTTATTTGCTTTGGAAAGACTGGGATCTTATAATCTGTTTGCTGTTTAGGCAGAAGTGACTCAGAGGCTGAGTAATGCTAAAGAGTCATCAAGCAAACCTGTGGTGCAAAGTCATGACGATCTTGCCAGGAAACTTCAGGTACATAGTAGAGGCATGCAGTAATGTTTATTTGTGTTGTTCTTATTGCCTATGGAAGGTTTTGATTCACATATTTGGTTACTTGGTTCTGTATACATGTGTTATTATGCATGAATTAGATGGTAATTTGTTTTGTTGGTGAATTTTTTGTAGGAGGAGCTGGAGAGGAATCGAAAGACGTCAGGTATTTAATGAGTTCAATTCAGTGAGCCTGGTTATAAAAATTGTTGGATAGTTTTGATTTATTAATTTTCAAACAAGGTAGCAGGTTTCAGTGAGAATCTGTTATGTGGGTAACTTAGTTGAAATTGCTTTTTGAATGATTCATAATTAATGTCTGTGGCTCATTTAAGTGCTCTGGTTCACAGGCTCCAAGTCTGATGGAGCTGGAAGACGGATGAAGGAAGTTGCATGTCCTATTTGCACTGTCCATCTGCAGGTTGGAAATCTATTAACTAATTTCTGAAGAATCTTTCCTCACTTCTCTCCTACATTTACGTTATCATCTTCATGGGGGGCTTTGTTGTGGGATTATTGCAGGTCCAGGTACCTAGCTCAGGTTCAGAGACCATCGAGTGTGGAGTTTGCCAGCACCCATTTCTTGTGAGTGCTCATTGAGTTCGGATGACATTGTTATCATTATGGTGTCCGTATGTGTCAAAATGTTTTAAATTCAATTATTTTTCTGAGCAATCTCTTGCACTTTAATAATTGGTGAACTTTTTTATGTCCTGCGGTTTTTCTTTTTTCCTCTTTTGGCCCTTTCAGCTCGGCGTGTATATGTTTACTTGTCTTTTTATCCTGCTGAAAAGATGCTCCAATTTGCTTGTCCTTTTGTATAAAATAGATGCTGAACATACATGTATGGCTGTGTCAATTTCATTGTAACTTGACCGGTTTGAAGCAATTGGTAGCTCTGTTAATATGTAGAGGTTCAGTAATTTTCACTGATTGGAATGTCAACTGAACTGCAACCTAGGTAGGTGATGACAACCGTATGCCTTTTGTGATGGATTCGCCGAATTTAAATAGTTATACTTCTAGGGATGTGTGGTTTTATTAATGTTCAACAAACAATATTGCGGAACATAAATCTGAAATTGCTACAACAAGTGGCTGAACTTTTTGGAAGCTTCACAAAAACAAAAAAGAAGGGTTGGTTCGTCCAAAATGAATGCCTTATTTTTTTTTTTTTTTTTGGCTCTGCGGATTTAAGACGATATTGATTTTTGATAGTGAAAGGACATCATTATGCATTTCTTTGTTGAAACAAATGGGAGGCAGTTGGGGAACTATCAGTCTGATTGCTTTACAACCAGTTCTTTGGTTACAAACCCAGCACTAAAATGCAAATCACTTATAGACTGTTGCTGATATCCATCCCAAATGCAGGTCTTTATAAATGATAAGCTTTTGTACATGATAACACTGTACAGAGATCTTAGTATTCGTAATAGTGTTTGGGTTGATAGGCTCATCAATGTTCATAGTAATATTTCGTATTAATATGTTCTATTAATATGTATTTATTTGTAGTGTTTTATCCAAAAAAGAAAAAGTATTTATCTAAAGTGTGTATGCCTTAACAATTTATTTATTTATTTTTATCGTAGCATCCATTAATTTTATATGAAATGAATAAATTTATATGCATGTATCCGATAAATTGTTAAGAGGCATCTTAAATTTAATTATATAGCTTAACTCAACATTTTAATTGTATATTATAAATACTTAATATTTTGAGTAAGCAACTCAAACTAGAAGTTATTCAAATTTAAAACCTTTAATGTACCCCAAAAAGAAAAATTAAAACCTTTTAAAAGTTAGTGCCTCTGATACACAGCATATTTTTCCTAAACTAATTGTAAAATAAATTAAGTATTACTTATCAGTCTTAGGCCCATTTATTTATTATTGAAGTTATAACTATCAAATAGACAAGATAAAAGAATTAAAAATATAATAATAGATCAATCTGTATTTTTTATTTTGAGTGTAGTCCACCATGCAATCAAATAATTCAACCATGCCAGTTGTAATGAGTTTAAAATGTATATTTATGAGGACGACCATCAACGTATTTGTTCTTTTTTAAATTTCTTTTTCTTTTTTGTTTTGATCTGTTTTGTTTTGATCTGGTCAACGTATGATTAGTTGAAGGTTGATCGTAATATTTACACATTTAGATTGCAAACATACATGTTTTTAATTTTGAAAAGTTTCGGCATCAATTTTGGAAGGAAAAATTGACAAGTGAAAAAATATACTTACAAAAATAGTAAAGCTCTGTAACAACGATGGCTTTAATTGGGAGCTCGGCAATCTGCAATATTGATAAAGGATCCTTATTTCATGCAATCCAATTATCTTCCTGCAAAATGATATTACTACCATAGGTAAACTACTTACTACATGATAAGAATTAGCACAAGCTATATCTCTTACCAAATAATGTAGTTTCTGAAAAAACATTTTGTAGACAATATTATATATTGGTTGCGTTAGATGATTTTTCTGTCGATTAAATTTATTTCTTCTTGGTATCATCAATTAAAATCTTTAAACCGTTCCTACCTCTAACTCTTGACTCTGTCACTTGTTAGCCATGACTACAAATTGATTTTAGTACTACGCGTGAAAGATAATTTGGTCGCAACTTTTATTAGTTGTCAAAGCACAGGGAATAAATAAAGAAAATTGTTTCTTTATAAAATCTAATTGACAAGCTGGAATCAGAAAGAACCAATGTCATCCAAGAAATCAAGACCATGTCACCAGAAATTATCCCACAAAGAATCTTGCATTGAATTATATGAGTGTCTTTATAGTATCATTATTTAGGATAAGACTCCTTGAAAACGAGTTTTTTTCCCCATAATTTTTAATGCTTTGGTTACATGATTGTCAAACTTCCTTTTTATTTGGTGTACCGCATGTCAAAATTTCCTTTAGTGCTTTGTTCTGTATCACTTCTATTTGAGAGTATTATACGCAATTTAAAAGCATGATATGTGAACTATATACTTATACAAGATGTTAGATAAATTTTAAACATTATCAGATAAACTTTAAATCAGTCACTGCTTAAAATATTTTTCTCATACTACATTAAAATTTCTAAAAGTTCAACCATTGTATACATGCAGTGGGTTTGTTATGGTTGTAAAATATGTTGTGAATTGGATATTGCGTTATATATATAGAACAAAATATAGAGGGAACAACCGTTAAATAGTGAAAAACACGGTGTATCATTTGCTTGCATATATATGCTTTTCTACACATTTTTAATTTCAAATACTTTTCAATTTGCTGTATTATTAAGTTACGACTGTAATTTTGATGCAAACCATTGCTATATATCAGCTAATTTTGTGTTAATACATTAGTTGATGAATTTAATTATGTTAATAACTGCATGAGACACAAAATTTATTAAATAAGATGACAATTATTATTGAATGAAAAGGTAAAACTTAATTTTAATACTTATAATACATCAAAATTAAATTATTAAACTAACACTGTACTTTTAATATATTATCAATGTAAAATTTTTATACTATTATCCAATCTTATATTAATATATCATTCAACAAAGTTAATTAGGTTAACAAATAGCAACTACATGATATGATCCCATAAAGAAAAACAAAACTACATATGTTAGTATAAAACCTCACCGCGAAATATAAACCATTAGACAAGAAATCTTGTGTTACGCACCATTAGAAATTTTTTCCCCCCTAAAGATACTCATCGTACATGATAAAATTTAAATTCTGAATTCATGATGAGACCCAAATCCAGTTCTTACAATTTACCTTGTTTAATCTTAAAACTCTAAAGAATCCACATATATAATTTTAGACGTATTGCCTTTTTGCATATAAAAATAAATAAATATGTACGATAACAAAATAAATTAAATATTTAATTAACCTAAAAAAAGGAAATAATTAACATTTTTTTTGTGTAAATTTTGCTTACATCATCCAATTAATATATATATATATATATATATATATATATATATATATATATATATATATATATATATATATAGTTAACTTTTAATTTTTGCTAATATCTTATTTTACTCTTGTCTGGGATACTGATAAACTAATTAAATGCCTGTTTTAAACTCTGCACTTTTTCTTTACTTGTGTTAATTTTCTTTCTAATATAGTGGAGTACTTGTATTATGCTACCACTCATATAAATGCATTTGTCTACTTTGTTTGATTTGCTTGTCCTTTGATGGTTGAGTTCAGGCTACATTATGAATTTATGAGAGCTGCTATCCACAATCTTTCAAAAATTATTGCTGGATATACTATAATACTGGTCCCTTAGCTGGTTTAACTAATTCGATGGCTATATATTTTTTTGAATTTTTTTATTATGATAACTTATTGAATTTAATTGTAATATATAGTAATTACCAGGATACATTTTTATACTTTTATTTAATTATGTATTATCATATCATTATGATAAGTGTTTAACCTTAAAATAATAACTTCAAAAGTCATAATCAATTGTCAGTGTAAGAAAATTAACATTGGCAGTATAAAAAAAAAACTCTAAATTACCTTATATTAATATGTACAAGTAATTATGTCTTAATATTTTAATAAAATTTATGAATACATTTATGATTATATGTTAATTTCATATACTAGTAATTTAGACAAAATATATACATACATACATACATACATATATATATATAGTTTTAATTATTTTAAAAAAAAATTCTCCTTTTTCCAAGTATGATTTTAAAAATTTTCAATTACAAACTATTTTATATTCAAAATAAATTTTTCCGAACACATAATTTAATACATAATAATAGATCTGAATCGTTCATCATATTGGTGCCAATTCATGGACAACTGGCTATAGACACTGACTTAACGAGATAAGATGAAGCTTCATTTATCAAATTACTTTGTATAATTTGTGGGAAGCTTCTGATCGAACCCACAATAGAAATAAAATCAACAAATTCCACTATTCGTGGATTGGTAGATAAGTAGCATCTACTTAATTAATGGGGTCTAACCGTCGGCTGAAAATCAGAGCTTTTCACATCGCATCGCATCGCATCTATCTAAATTAAATTTGATGGTTACGTTACAACTTTCACCTAACTCTGCTCGATCCAACATTCGAATTTAATGGATGCAACAGCTGAATCATCATCTAAGAACAATATAGCCTTGAGAACCCATGAGTTATAATGTTAAGGTATAAAATTATTTATGTATCTCTACTCAATAATTCATAATTTTAGGAGAAATAATTTATGATATAGTATCAGAACTTTTATGATAAAATGGTTTAGAATTTAATCTTTATTTATCTCATTCTTTTAAATAAAAATTGACTTTTAGCATAAGATAAGGTGATCTTATACATGATATACGTTTCAAACATAAAAGAGGCACTTATGTGAGAGAATATATTTAGATATAAAATCATTTTGACTATTCCGGTTAACATTTGCGGTTGCTGCATATAGTGCATTAAGCCTAACATAAGCGTGGTTGTATTTCTGTGAAGCAGGGGGCCGAATATGATAACAGTTTGTCAATTATGCAGATTTATGGCTATTATTCAGCTTGTATCACTTTTTGTCCTGCGGTCTTTTTTGCTGGTTGTATTTCTGTGTATTGCTAGTGCTGCCCTCGGTTCTTGAGGTCAAGCCTTTTCTATCAATCGAAAAAAAAGATACAAAATCATTTATATGTCTTTATTAACAATTTAAACTTGGAGAGATGATTAATGATAAAAATATAGAATGTAAATTAAATAAATAAGTTTTACATAAAAAATAGAGTAATCACTGAATAAAATGAATGAGAGAACCCACAAATCTAATATCATTTGAATGTGGTGCGGTATAGTTCTTCAATAATTTAATTGACATAAATTTCATTTGATACTTATAACTTCCCTCAGTGCCGTAAGAAATGAATATTCGGAACCAGCATGCATGAGGTCTGTCGGCCTATATTATCCTTTAGTGCACGTGGCATTTAGCCATCGGATTGGAACTGGAAGAAAATTGATCACTCTCTTTATTTAATAATAAAGATGAATAATGAGACAGTGATCATAACCAAAAATAAAATAAAAATTTTATACTCTGAATCATTCTATGCTTAATAGTCTGGTGATTGTTGTATCAAAGTATAACTAGAATAAAAGATGGAGCTGTTGCCAAACATGCTCCCAAGTGGTAACCGCCGCCCCGTGATATGGTTAAAAACTAAAAATAAATGTAGATGCTGCCCTTGACGTACTGGCACTGCAAGACTTGGCATGGTAATCCGGGACAAGGAGGGGAGCTTCTTGGCTGGAAAATCCCAATATAGGCTAAAGTCTAAACAAAGGCTCTGAAGACTATATTGAATATCGACCCTGACAATATACGGGTTTAAAAATTTATTAGTTCAACCAATTTAATTAGAGTTCAATCAATTTAATTGGGTTTAACTGTAATATTATAAAATATTTATTTTTATTTATATATAAATATGTATACATATAATTAATTATACATAATAAAATAAATAAAAATTATTACATAATACAAATAAAAATAAAATAATATTATAACATGATAGAATAATTTTAAAAAACAAAAGCACTATATCTATACATATAATATAATAAAGAGAATTTCTTTTAATAATTACATATTAGTCTTTTTTAATTAGATTAAAATAAATATTGAGTTCTATAAATATATCTAATTAATATCTATGTATAATCAATTAAATATAAATTAAAAAATAGATAAAATTGTAAAAAAAAAAATACTCATTAATTGATCAACTTCCATTATATATACATATATTTTAAAACTATTCATTAACTACTATAAATCACTAATATTTTTATTGTCTCTTAATTTTAATTTATTTTTTAAATAATTAAATAAAAATTTATTTTAAACTTTACCCTTAAAATAAAAATTTAATCTTTTCCATCAAGTCATCAACTCCAGTTTTATCTCTCCATTTTTATCTCTTCATTTTGAATTTCACATTGGAAAAAGACAAACAAGAATAAAAGAACGAGACTCTCACATTCATCCTGCAGCCTCTTGACAACTGTCTCTAGTCCTCCTGTTCACAATACCAGAAATTCCTAGCAAAGGCACAGCACCTTCATCTTCCCTCTCCTACTGGTCCTCTTTTTGGGAACAATTATCTATGGTCACATCCCTCCTTCACTGATCCTCTTTATTGGGCACAATTGTCCATGGCAGATATAATCTTCTTCCCTCCTATTGGAACCATCCATCGAAGGGCCCTGCTTTCTCTCCCCTGTCGCAAATAGTTGCCCTTTTTTTAAAAAAAAAATTTGAACACAAAACCACTCAACTATTGGAACTAAGCTGATTCAGCCGATTTACCGATTTTTGGCCGGTTTGATTGGTGACTTGGCCCGTTTCTGGTTCAATCAGTCCATTTGATCAGATTTTCAGAACTATGGTCTAAACTGTTCAGATCCCGCTCGTGCTGAACTTATTGCGGCTAGAAAAAGCTTGCTTCAGACTTGGGATTTTGGATTTAGAAGAGTTATTTTAGAGAAAGAACGTGTACTGCTCCATCAAAGATTCTAGAGAATACTTACAATGGATCTATTCTTAAATACATTTTTATGTATGCATCTTGGTTGGTTCAATTTTTCATTTTTTTTTTTTTTTTTGGGTTATTCTGGTTTGTTCAATTTAATTGCGGATATGTTCTAAGAAGTTGTAATTAAGTAGCTAACTGTTTGGCCCGTAGGGCTCTCTTAGGGGTTTTGTGAAACATGGCTAGATGCACCCCAAGATATCTTGTTACCTTTTTTTTTTTTCATCAAACAACGTATGAAATATGCAGACGAGAGTTGAGGCAAGTGATTTACATGTGTGACTTTTGCACCACAGGCTTGATTATGAGAATCGGAGCCCTTCCCCCTTGCCCCTTGGCCCATGGGGGTGTGTGTGTTATGATTAAAAAATAAAAATAAAGTTTAGATAAAGAAATATCTCGAAATATTTTGCTGCTAAAATTTTCTAGCTATAGTCGGTACTTTCGCCTACGTCGTCGGCTTATAAATACCGCGAGAAGCTTTTGTGACATGTGTGTGCTGTCAGGTGCAGCCAAGTTTGGCGCTGGCGTTTTTAAGTGAGCGCATGGAGTGTGGTGTGTATTAGTTCGAGTGACGTGAAGTGAGGTAATGTTTGAGTACCTTGTCGCAGCAAAAGTGTAAATATTAAGTATTTTACACATTTTAATCATTTCCATAAGAAAGAAAGTAGCCTTTGGAAGAAGACTTGCTTTTGCTTCTCTTTTCTGCAAAATACTGTCCTTAACCACATGGCTCGCGAGTATATGTAAGACCTACATGAGATCAATTGAAAAAAAATATTCATTTCTACTTAGTACTATATGACCTGAATCTTTCGCAATTCTAGAATTTTTTGAACTGCATAAGAACTAGTTTATGACATCACTTTTGATATTAATTAAATTATATTTGTTTTGCTATATTTACCAAAAAAAAAAATGTTTTTACTATTTTATCTCAAAAAACTTATTTTCTATGTCTCAGATCTTCTGTAGTTAAAGACAAAAATGAAACTACAGAAAATATAGTGACAGAATAAAAAATATTTGGCAATGATAACAGAAGCAATATATAAGCAATTAAGCATAAAAAGAATTTCAGGTAATTATATTTTTATACCTTATATATAAAGCATGTTAATACACAATAATGATAATGTAAAAGATAAGAGACATCTTTTATACTTTATTTTAACTAAGTTATGCGGAGTGCAAATGATAAATAAAATTTATGGATTTTAATTTCTTTCACTGTAAATTTAACCATTGATTCATTATGTAGAGATAAAATTAAAAAAATAAACGGTAAATTCGAATTATAAATAATAGGATTTTTTTTTTCAAAGCTAAATAAATTGAGTCTCCTCACCCTTCCAAATGAGTCCGAGCCTATATGGTCCCTATTTCCGATTAATTTCAGTAAGATGGAGACCAAACAAAAAGAGCGGATAAAGATATGACAATGTTAGATAAACCATGCAATCATGTTCATAACTACTTATGAGCACATTTAACCATACCTTTCCATTTTCTTCTTTGTTTTACCACATATATAAAGCGAAATATTAGTCCATACATAATAATCATTAAAAACCAAAGCCACGATGCTATGTTCCGTTTGCTTGAGCTTTTATAGAAGTGATGTTATTTATATGTCATTTTTTTATAATTATTTTTTATACTACTTATTTTTTAAATAATAAAAATAAATGAAACACATGTCTCAAATATATCTTCCCTTTTCGTAGGTATAAAATAGAGAATGTTAAAAAAATCATTTCCCCTTTTATAATTTTTGGTGTTTGAATTTACAAGTCAAACGTATGCATTATCTCTCATACAATCAGCTGTTAGATGCAATTAATGCTAGCTCCATCAATAAATGAGCTAAAACAAGAGAATACACCTGTTTGGTATACATAGCTCGATCGATGGTCCAAATTTTACAAATGAGATTGTAACATTGCTCATTGGTCATAATCTTCCATATTTCAGTTAAAGGGCAGAAACACAATCAAGAACTAAGGCACCTATATATGGTTATTTCTATGAAGCTCTCTTCTTCTGTTCTTCCTTCCTTAATGCTCCGTTTCATATTATTATTAATTGTTTTTGGCCAAACAAAGGCTGTGGTGAAATTGCCACCAAATGTTTCGGTTCCAGCAGTGTTGGTGTTTGGAGATTCGATCGTGGACACAGGCAACAACAACAACAACTTGTTAACAACGGCAAAGTGCAATTTCCCACCATATGGGAAAGATTTTAAGGGAGGGATCCCAACTGGCCGATTTAGTAACGGAAAGGTTCCATCAGATCTTATAGGTATATATAATATTTGCTCTCTTTCTTTCTCTCTTCTTTGCATGTGTCTTACCGTATAGGAAATATAATAATTATATTTGTGCCTGCCTAGCTAAAATCTACTTTGAATAGTATATATATCATGCCCAGTTGTGACTATAAGGAAGAAAATAATTTGGAAACGAAAACTATTGACTTCAAGATTTATAGTATAATATTTTGGAAAAACAATTTGGCTCTACATTTTTTTTATTGATAATACAGTAAATACAATTTGACTCTAAATTGACCGAGCCTTGATAGGCAGGACCCACCGTCCCAATATTTATTAACATAATGTCCGTCCTTCTTTCCATGTTGAGTCAATTTTTATTAGAATTTATTTATCAAAAAGATTTTACATACATGTTAATTTCTAAATGGATAAGTAAGTCGTATTTTTTCATTCTATTAAATAATTACTCTTGCTTCTTTATAAAAAATTCGACAATTTTTTCTAATTATATAATACTACTCTCAGTATATATCATCTCTAACAGGAAAAATCTCAGCATCTCCTCTTCTAATCAAAACAAATTAAAAAACACCAACTCATTCTCGATTTTTTTTTTTTAAATTTTAGAACAGGTGCAAATAAAAATAGATTCTAAACTAAGTGATGTAATTTATATTAATTGATGAAAGTGATGTATGCAATGCAATGTATAGTAGTTATCTCATCAATTAATATTTGTAGTTCCAACTACTATGAACAAAAAGTTGGAGGCGCGCGAAAGCTACATTAACTGGTTTTAAGGAAGTTAAAACGACCGGCAAAAATATTTCACCAGTTCAATAAAACTAATGTCTCCACAACTGAAGAGAAAGTAAAACAAAGTATTAATAATTGTATATGATAAAATGTTAAATTACACAATTCTTTTTTTTTTTTCAAATATCATCTCAAAAAAACTTATGACAAGCAAACCTATAACTTCACAGTTCTCTTTATTTTTTATTCATCTAAAAAATATTTTCTTAGTATTGTTTTCATTTTTCTATTTTTTATTTGAATATCTTATTTTGATTCTTTTTTTGAATTTTCGAAACTTATGTAGACATATTTCATCTAGTTCCACTTTATAATGGTTATTAATAATTAATTTTTAAGAAGTTGTATGTACTTGATCATTTATAGATTGCTTATCCAAAAAAAAAAAAAAAAAAACCGATAGGTTGCGGGGTATCTGTCTGCAACTTTTTTTGAAAGTAAAATAAAATAAAAATTGGCTCCCTTTAAAGATATTGTTAAAAAGAACTCAAGGGAGTTGACTTGTCGATTTGTTCAAATTTCATTATAATTTAGGTTATTCTTAAGTTTTTGTATTAATAGGTCATCTATAAATAACTTTATAAATATTAAATAAGTTATCTTAATCCTAAGTAAATGCAAGTCTTTCTTTCAACCTAAAAATAAAGTTGAATGATCATTGCAATTTTTTCTTAAAAAATGCAATCAAACAATTTCTTTATTGGAATTTATGTCTTTCTAATGTTTAAATGTCATTTTTTTGGGGGGTTACATGTGCAAATTTCTTTGTTTTTCTTTAATCTAGTGCAAATTTCTTTTTAAATACACATTTAGCTGCTTTTCTCCATTTTCTATTGATAATATATTTTTTATATTAAATTTTCACATTACTTTATCATATGTAATCTCTCACTATTTATTTAAATAATACAATCTAGATAAAATATATAATATATGAGAATTAATGATAAAAAATTACATATAATAAGATAATATAAAAATTAATATAAAAAGATCTATTCGTATTTACTTTGCCATTACTTTCAGTAAATCTTTGGGGTCTGAAAGCTAGTAATTAAACAGCTCTACATCTTTCATCTTAATAAAAAAATGGCTTTATATATGTCAGTTGAAGAATTAGGCATAAAAGAGCTTCTACCAGCATACTTGGATCCAAATCTCAAGCCTACTGAATTGGCCAGCGGTGTGTGCTTTGCATCCGGTGGCGCCGGATACGACCCTCTGACTTCACAAACAGCGGTATGCATATTAATTTTTCAGATCCAATTTCTCTCCAAAACATTGAGGGAAAGACCCAATACAAAGTTAATTTTTAAGACTATATATTAATATTCTTTTTTTCATATATACTTCCTCATAATTATTTTAAATTTTTATTTTTATTTACACTTCCTCATAATTATTTATACGTAATTAATGATATGCATATTTATATTGAGACTAAAAATTCATAAGAAAATATTCCTTACACGCTTATAGTTTAATATCAAGTAATTAACACAACTCTATTAAATTTTTTTATCAATAGATGTAAAATTATTTTAAAAACTTTTTTTTATAAGAAATAAAAATAAACCTATGATTTCATTAAAATTAAATACATTAATCATTTTCCATTGTACACATTAAGAAATAGTACTTATAAGATGTCATTTTATAATATAATAAAATTTTAAGATTATATTCTTTATAAACTATTAAATTATTTTTACCATTGATAATTACTTATATTTAAGTGGTCTGTCTATAAATATAGCTTATGAGAGGATGCAATAATGTTGTTTTGATCAACATAACCGACCCTATTTAGTTAAATAAGACTTTCTTGTTGTTTTTATTAATTAACCAGATTTCAATTATACTAAAATTATAGAAAAAATTTCACTATAATAACTAAAGAAATTTCAAAAACTATGAAGAATATAATATTTTCATGTTATTATAAAAATAGTAAATTGCAACTAATATTAAATATATAGATAATGATACATAAAGTATACATAATAATATGTTTAATTTTAAAATCACTAGATAATTTTTAAGGAAATAAAAATTAAAAATGATTATAAAGAAATATAAATAGAGAGAGAGAGAGAGAGAGAGAGAGAGAGAGAGAGAGAGAGAGAGAGAGAGAGATCAATATCTCCACCTTCATTTTTGTATTCCTTTCTTCTAACTTTCTTAGTTCTTACTCTATAACCAGTCTGCTATATCTTTATCCGGTCAGCTAGACTTGTTCAAAGAATACGTAGGAAAGTTAAAAGGACTCGTTGGAGAGAACAGAACAAACTTCATCCTAGCCAACAGTCTTTATCTTGTGGTATTTGGCAGCAATGACATTTCCAACACATACTTCTTATCTCGTATTAGACAGCTGCAATATGATGTACCCACTTACACTGATCTTTTGGTAAACTCAGCTTCTAATTTCTTAAAGGTATGCATAAGTTTAATCTCAGCAAAAATAGCTCAGGCCTGTATATATCACAAAAAATGGAAATTTCCGTTTTCTATATTACTAATGATTAATAATTGAGAGTTTACTAATTTTGATAGATGATCAATATACATAAAATATTTTATATTATCAACTATTTGAATATAAGTTTTTTTGTTTATAATTTATAATAAAATTATTGCAAGAATTAAATATTTTCGATAATTTGATAATACATTATTAGATAATTGTGTCAAAATTATTACCCTAATTATATAATTAAATTCAATAGTTAATTACGTAACAATGTGTACTTATTTCTCCTCTCTTAATACAATTGAAAGGAAATATATCAACTTGGTGCACGGAGGATTGGAATATTCAGTGTTCCACCAATTGGGTGTTTGCCATCTCAGAGAACTTTAGCTGGAGGAATAGCAAGAAAATGCGCGGAAAAGATCAACGATGCAGTGAAGATATTTAATAGCAAACTGTCAAAGGAGGTGGATTCCCTTAACCACAACTTTCCAGATAGCAGGAATGTTTACGTTGATGTCTACACCCCTCTCCTTGGTATCATTGTAAACTACCAACAATATGGTAATTCCAAATTACAATTTGTTGCGCTAATAGTGATTACCATTTATTCCGGAGCATTTGTCAAAAGATTACTTATCATTAAAGTTGCGAAAATGCTAGGAACTCAAAAATTTTACCAGAATTTAATTGTTAAATGTGACATGATTATTGATCAGTATTGGTTATTGAATGAATTGATTAGTGAGTGCGATTGGGATTAAATCACTGTTTCTAATACTTTCACTTGGTTCCAAGCATCTCAAAAATCTTTTAACGCTTTGCCATTTATCACTTCAACCTTATAACATATCAAATAAGATCATGATTTAAACTTCTGAAAAAACGTTTCCTTGCTCTAATGCATGCAGGTTATAAAGTCGCTGACAGAGGGTGCTGTGGCACAGGCACAATAGAGGTTGTGCTGTTATGCAACCGATTTGTTCCCACGTGCCCCAACGATATGGAGTATGTGTTTTGGGATAGCTTTCACCCTACTGAAAGCGTTTACAGAAAGCTCATAGCTCCTATAGTTTCAAAATATCTACCCCAATTCATGTGATGACCTTTTTTTTCCAAAAAAAAAAATAAAAAGGGAAGAAAAGATACAAGCACTAGTTTCTGAGGCATGCAATTTCGAGTTGGTTAATTTGTCAGTTTGTTATCAGGATCAAATTATTAATTACATATGAATAATAAAGCATTATAAATTATTTAAGTTTAACATGTTGATTATAATTATACCTGTTAAAAGAACAGGAAAACTATCCTATACTTTTCCTCCTATAGTATAGATCTTGGCACAATCAGTCCTCTCAATAATTTTCGTTCATACTAAACTCTCTTTAGTTTAAATGTCAGTATTTTTGTTGACTCAAACGAAGGGCGCAGGAATAGCTCATCTTTTGGGAGTTTAGTTGAACAAGGTTGAAACAACAAGTCCACAACGGATAAAGTGTATTCTCCCCAAAAAATCCTATAGAATTATAAAATGTGATTTGTTAATAAAAATAAAAATCTGTATTACGAATATAGCATTCGATGTGTTATTACATTATTCTTACAATAAAGCAAACCCCCAAGCCCTCGACTAATGGGAGTATTATTATTTTACAGAAGCATGCAGGACTTTCTTGCGATGGAGGCGCTTAAACTGGCTAGTCACAAATTTAGTTTCAGTTTTCTTTACAAAATTATGAAAATAGGAAATATAATAAAAATAAAATAGAAATTTTGTAATTAATATTAAAAAAAGAAATAAAAAGAAAAGATATTTCCTAAAACCAACATACCCTAAAATCCTCAGCTTAAAATGATCAAAATGCTTCAACTACAGCGACGATCACTGTTTGAGTGAAGACTAGAAGATTAAGATTACTACAGTGCTGAGCTCAACATGGATTTTCAATGTAAATTGAATGATATACAATGCAATGTGACGATAAGCATCAAAGTAGATTTGATTTAAACTAGAGGACTAGAGGATTAGACAATGGCTTGACAAAGATTGGGAAGTATCAATCAATCTACCATACATACAAGTCTTCTGTTATATTTTCGTCTTCGTCTCTATTTTTTTGGGTCAGAATATCAATTCATTGAAACGGCAAACAGCCCAATAAAGGACGTAGGCAATACAGATAGGCAATAAGATCTCAAGCCACATGAGGGCCAATCAACGACTAACTCGTAGAATCTTTAGATAAGATAATATTAAGTTCACGTGGATACAAATGACACCAACTAAGGATGTTCGCAATCGACTTTGGTTCAGTTTTGGATGAAAAACCAACTGAACTGAACTAATTGGTTCATAAAAAAATACCAACCGGTTGGTTCCCTATTTTATATACAAATCGAATCGAATCGAACCAAACCAAATTCAGTTTGGTTCGGCCGATTTTCGATTTTTTTATATCAACTCAAAAAGAAACTAAAATAAAATGTCATACACACACACCTCCTATGAATCGTTAGTCAACAACCAACTCAAATCAAAGTTAAAAATTATTAGCTCAAATAAAAGACTAAAATTGAAAAAAAAATACAAATCAATCTTTAAAATTTAAATAACCAACAAAAAAAAAAAAGCAAAATAGAAGCCACAGCAAAATAAAAAACCAAAAACTAAAGAGTGAGACCACCATATCCACATCCCTTGCATCCTAAAGACCCAAGACAAAAACCATCATTGATTGAAGTTTAAGCAAAATAAAAAACGAAAGCCACAACAAATCAATTATACCTCATACATTTTCCTCACGGCAGCTTCATGCAGAGGCATAGGAGGGAGAAGATCATCATGACGACACAGGAGGTGTAGCGATGAGTTGGTGACTTACCAATGAGGCTCCACATCGTTGTCACTAGTGGTGACGGACTGATGGCACGACTAGGGGGAAGGTCGTGTGGAACTGGATGACGTGAATGTGAGGGGGAAGACGGCATGTGCGGTGGTTGTGAATGGGCCAAGGATGTGGTTGTGCAATGGTTGTGGACGTTGATGAGAGATTGAGAGTGAGTTAATAAGAGGGAAGGAGGGATGAAGTGAATCTTCACTTTTAGAGTTTCAATCTTGACACTTGAGTAAGTGAGTGAGAGTGGTTGAGAGTGAGGGTGAGAGTGTGAGATCGTGTGAAAAAGTGAGAGTAAGTCACTAAATCAGTAGGGTAGTTTTGAGAACACATTGTATAAATAGGGGCAAATATGAAAACATAAGGCATATATATGCTATGCATATGATTCGGTCGATCTTCAATTTCTAGAACCAAAAATCGAACCGAATTGATCAATTTTTTCAAAAAAAAAAAAAAGAAGGCCAAAATTTTCTATTTTAAATTGATTTTCAATTTTTATTCGATTTTGTGGTAAATTTGGATTGATTCAGTAATAAACACCCCTAACACCAACCTAGAGCATTCTAGATAGCACTGCCTTGGCTACCCAATGAGGCAGCCACACTAGATTCTCCCTTCATCCATAGCAGCCCACAGTGATAGAAGGAGTTCTTGAGGGTGACAATATCTTCAACAAGCACTAAAATTTTGCGGAAAAGACATCTCAGCGACATGCTTCAACCAGCTTAAGTAGTCAGATTCTGCCAACAATGATTCATAAAACAACTTCAAGAGACAAGACTAGATGGGGTATGAATTTTCCTACCCTTTCTTTATGATGAACAAATACTTGAGTTTTGTTCACATATGCATATCGTATGCGTATATGCATCAAATACTGCTGCCTTAGACTTCTTTTATTTGAGACTAATTTTTTGGATTAAAAGATAAAAGTGTTCATTCTATCTATTATCCTATCTATTATTTGGGACAATATATCACATCTAAAATAATTATTAGGATAATTATTATAAATATTTAATTAAGATTATCATAAATATTCAATATCGTATTAAATATATATTTTCCTCTTAACATATATTGCCATATTTGTATTTTATATTTCTATAAAATTGTAATATTTACATATCGTATTGCGTTCAATACTTGTATCCGTACTCGTTGAACATAGCTTTCCTATTATCACTTTATTTCTGTTATCTCTAATGATAGCTAAAATAGCTCCTATCTTCTTTTCAGGCGGAAAAGTCGCATCCACATTGCATTTCAACAAGCCTATCGGTGAGGGACACCAACAGGAGGAGACAGGCACCTTCGATCTGCAATTTGCGAGATTGAAGCTATCCCCTAATGTCCAGATAAATTTAGAATTAAGCATATTGATGCCCTGCTCAAAGTTAAAGCAATCTCTAGTTTCTTCTGATTAAAGGTGCATTCATTTCCCACTTTCCAGATTTGCCATAGAATTGAAACCAATAAACCAATTCTTTGATAAGTGAAATCCAAATTCACCTTTAAAGCTTGAATAGTCCAACAAAAGTCTTCATCTCTTAACAGATGTCCCATGATGTTTAATTTTCCTTTTGGGCCTTAAGACCACCATATACCCCAAAAAAACAAAGATCTATCAGCTCATGAATACAACAATAATGAATATGTGCAAAATATACAGAAAAAGAACATGAAATAATAATGTAGAAAATTCTCTACTGTGAGAGTGTTTGATAAAGGATAAAAATAGGGAAAAAATTTTTATAGATGAGCTTTGTGTTTACCTCTCTTTCAGATGCATCCTCTACCAAAATTTTTCCTCCATTGTTTCCCCTCAACCAAATACACCTTATTAAAAAAAAAATTACATGACAAACTTTCCAAAATGTTTCATTATATTTGAGATAATTATATTATCTTTTTTACCCTCTCTTCATAAGAAGTATATATAGTGTTTCTTATTAACAACTCTTTTATTGAAATACTACAATATTTGTAATTGTATTATTTAAAGAAAATAGAGATGATATCTAACACTACAAAAAAAAAAAAAAATGCGGATTAGTGGCAAAAAATTTTTGGTGGACTCAATCCCTCAAAAATTTGTCACGGATATTATGATGTATGAATTTGCAATGGATTTTTTGGGTTTTAAAAAATAAAATAGCAAACAACTTTGCCAGAAATTTAAAAAAATGGGGTTAGTGGCGGCAAGGTTGCCTGAAAACCTTTACTACAAAAAGAAGGTTACAATTTTCCAATGGATCCATTTGTCAAAATTAAAAAAAAAAAGTAAAATAAAATTACTAGTAGTGCCCTAGCAACCAGAAGAAATAGGGCATAGTCAATATCTAACAAATCTATTATTATTTTAATATTCCAATGGCATTTCCGGTGGATTTGTCTGCCGGAAAATGTTTAATTTTTTTTTTTTTAACCCAAATAGATGTAAAAATTTATAACCCTGCCCCCTTTGTCACCACCATTTACTCTCCTCTCCCATTTTCCCGTCCTCCTTTCCACCATAACCACCACTTCTTCACTCTCACCATCCACTACCCAATCACCAACCACCAAGATCATTTGAACACCTAACCACCACCATCACACCCAATGGTTGGACGCCGTCAACCACCAGCTTGTCATCAGTCAGACGCCAACCTATCATTAGTAGCCTACCGCTGGCAGCAACCGTGGCCGCTACAGGTAAAATATCCCTTATTGCAAATTTTTTCTATTAACTAAAATTATTGTTATTTGATGACTAAAATCATTGTTGTAGGATATTCTATACAATAGTTTTAGAGTAATAATAATATATTTGATGAGTATCATGTTGTTGTATTATGGATGGCCATTGTGTAGGTAAATTTATGAGGTGGTGTTATTATGTTGAAAACTTATTGTGTTCTTGTGGTTGTGGTTAAGTATTATGCTAAGAGTTTATGATTTTAAAGGTTTGCGCATTGTTGAGTTTAGAGCTTTATTTGCCTGAAATTATATTTCTAGTGAATGTATTTCTGCCAGAAACTTGCGGCGGACATCATCCTGCCAGAAATTCACTTGCAGTAAGGCATTTTTTGGCAACCTCAAATTCATCGAAAATAGATTTCTGAGGGGTTTTTACCCATTTTTACCGAATTCGTCCGCTGGAAATTGACTGTTTTATCATTTCTCGTAGAATATTTTATGCAAGGTATATTTTTTAAAATTTACTCGGACGCTCTATTTTGCACTCACTCTCGGAGGCGATCTTCCTCTTTCTGCTTTCTTATCTCGACCCTCTGCTCTGCTTTTGAACGAACAAAACAACTTATATATATATATATATATATATATATATATATATATATATATATATATATCACATGCGGGATTCGGCCATTGACTAAAGTTTCCACCTCCTTTTCCGACCAGCTGATCCTCCATTTAGGCACAAGGAAATAGGTTCACCTGATTTGCTATTTGCTTTTAATGCGTCGTCTTCAACTTGTTTTCTTTCTTTGACTTCCCATATGGGGGAAATAAGCTTAGCAATCATCTTGAGTCAATATCAATTTACTCAACATGAAATTTCTCATGTGCCGCAACTTTCGGCACCAAATCAGCAAAGTTTCTATTAGTATGAATTTTCAGCTTAAACTATTGTTCATTTTGCATCTCTTTTCTCCAGCAAGACCAGGTAATCCTAGAAGAAAAATATATCCTCCATTTTTGGCTTCTAAATAGAGTAATTTGTAACTATCAATTTGTTCATGGTATCCATTTTATCTTCTATTTGACTTATACAACACGTCTTGAGCTCAAGCTGGAGCTTTGATAGCACTCGTTGGACTCAACTAAGGATTAATTTTCATTGTAAATTAAATGATATTGCGATATGACACCATGCATCTAATTAAGTGGGATTTGTCAATCCACACAGTATAACAGTAATAAATGTGTATAAAGTATATATAAGAAAAGCGCCAAATTTCAGCGTGAATATTAACTGCATACAAAATATTAAATATATTTATTTATTTTTATTTAAAATACTTTTTTAATAAACATTAAGAGCGAAAAAAAATATTAAGAGCATTATTAGAATCATGCTTTAAGAATATATCAGAAAACTCGTATTTTAAAATATCAAATAAATTTGGATTTTATACTTTTTTCATTAAATATTAGAATAATTATTAAGATAATATTTTACGAAGATATAAATACTCTTAAAAATAGTTACTAATAATCCTAACAGATACTAAAACTACCATAAGTGCCAAATGGGGAATTTCTGTTTCCTCAACAAAAATGTAGATAATATTTTACCAGAAATCACAAAATGGAAAATGAAGCTTTACAATCCATTTAACATCTGAAAGAAGAGAAAAAAAAAAAAAGCTCTTCGGGGTCAATGCTCACCGATCACAGCGTCGAGAATGCACATTGACGATTTCTTGACACAAGAATCGCAGAGATTGAAGAGTGCGAAACTTGACGCAACCAGGGGCCGAAGCAAAATTGCCAAGGTTTAGTTTCCGAGAGAAAGTGAAGCAAAAATGAACAATTGAACAATGAGTGAGAATAGCTTTTAAGAAAGGGTGTAGGAGGAGAATTCATTAGAAGTCTCTGGAGCATATTAAATATATTCTCTAGATTTCCACTAATATTTTTATTCTAAATAATCTAGGAATTTAAGTAAGTACTTTCATATTGTTAATTACTTTTTAAATAATATGATTAGATTCCAGAAAAAGTATGCAGTTGACAATGAGCTATTTTTAATTATAAACAACTTATTTAAACTAATTTATGTAATTATGCTTTTCAATTTAATTAATATAGTATACGTTTTCTTACTATGGATAATAACTATGAGAAGCCCTTCAGATTGCAATAAGTGACTTATACACTTGAAGGAGGAGGCACGGTGGAGGTATGATTTGACTGATTCAGATCCTTACATCCGCTTGCAAATATCATTGAGTCAACTGGCACCTTTTTTTTTTTTTTTCTTTTTTGCTTTTTTTTTGAGAGGGGGGGGGGTTTACAGTAATCGGCACGATAAAACTATCATATTCTAAACCCTTCTAATTACTATATAAAAAAATATTAGATACATTTTATATTCTCAAGATATTAAATATATTTATTTTTATTTAGTATTTTTTAAATAAATATTAAGAATATTATTAGAATGATGCTTTAGGAATATATAAGGAAGCTCATATTTGATATACTATTAATATAAAATATTTTTACACATACAATTATCTATAAACATGTAGTTAAAATTATTTAATTTTTATCATAATTACTTTAGAAGTCACATAAATAAAAAGATATAATTATTTGAGAATGTAAAATATTTTTTGCTTGTATTAAAATTAATCTCTTTTTAAAAATCAAACTCATTTATCCTTGTTTTTTATGCTTTCTTCATTAAATATGAGAATAATTATTAAGATATGTTTTAAGAAGATATAACCACTCCATTTGTGATGTTTTGATTTTATATCTCCTTTTGCTTGTTTGTGGTTGAACTTGCTCCTCACTTGTTGTGAGTCTGAGCTTTTTCTATATCGAAAAAAATCCTAACAGATAATGAAACTACCAGAAGTCGCAAATGGAGAATTTCCGTTTCCTCAACAAAATGGAGATCATAATTTAACAGAAATAATCACAAAATGGAAATCGAAGCTACAATCCATTTTACACCTGAAGGGGGGAAAAAACTTTTGGGTCGATGCCCACTCCGTAGCAGCGGCAATGCACATTCAGTATTTCTTGAGCCACACAATAATTGCAGAGATTGAAGAATGCCAAACTTAACTAACTGAAGCAAAATTGAACAATCGAATAATGAGTGACAATAGCATTGAAAGGGTTTGTAGGAAGATAAATTATCATAAGTATTGGAGCATATTAATTATATGCTTTAAAATAAAAGAAAAACATTATTGATTATAAACAAATATAAACAACATTAGGAGAAATTATCATAAGTACAATGGACTGGCTTGACTCCAGTTAAATTCATAGGATTTAAGTGGATATTAGATACTAATAGTTTGGACAAAAATAATAATGAATAACTCTTGTGCTATCAATTTAAATTCAATGATAGAAAGTTTTTTTAAAACATTTATTAATTATATACCAAGCATTTTTTTTTATTAATGTACACCAAGCATTTACTTGATATTAATTCATTCTGCAGAAAATGAATGAAAATGGTGCAATTCATAGTTTTAAATTGCAGTTCACAACTATAATTGCAGTGGTAGTATTATTGTTGCAGAGTACCTTTCACAACTGCATTACAATGACAATTACAGCCACTTCAAGTATATATTCTTACAATTTTTCATATTGCAACGCAACTATAATTACAATTTAAAATCATGGTGCAATTACTGACGGTCAGCAGAACCACCTAATAACTCGGTTCTTTGCTGTGTACAATCGGCTGTTAGATGTGCAATTTAATTCTCGCTCTTGCAATAAATACACAGTTGTATGGTATAGCTCGATCGATTATCAATGTTCAGTACAAATAGGATTGTAACTTGGCTCTTCGCTCACCACTCATCATAGTTGTCCTTAACAAAGGACCAATTAGAAGCACTAAGCACAGTCCACACAATGGTTCTTTCTATGAAGCTCCCTTCTCCTTCACCTTCTCTTCCGACTTCAATTTGTACCTCACTTCTACGTTTCATATTGTTATTATTATTAGCTTTTTCCTGCAAAACAAATGCTCTCGTGAGATTGCCACCAAATGTTTCGTTTCCAGCAGTGTTTGTGTTCGGAGATTCGATCATGGATACTGGCAACAACAACAACAACTTAAAGACATCAGCAAGGTGCAATTTCCCACCATATGGAGAAGATCTTGAAGGAGGGATCCCAACCGGCCGATTTAGCAATGGAAAAGTTCCATCAGACCTTATAGGTATGCCATATTTTTTGTTACATTAGGTGCGCTATTAATTGCTTCTTTGTATAAAGCTGTGTCCTACATGTCTGGGAGACATTTATATTTGCACCTGCCAACCTGAAACATACATGCAATAGACTTAGTCATACCTAGTCGTAACTATAAGACAATAAATGTTAGAAAACAAATAAAAGATAGTAACTTCAAAATGATTTAACAGCTAGCTTATGAGTAATTGTATTGAACTCCTTGAAGTTATCATTTATAATTATACCCAACACTACTGTTCTTGTTAAAAATTATAACTGCGTTTCTTATTTTAAGTGCTATTCTGGTTTTAATAACTTTTTTGTACTTGAGAAATTATACACTTTTTCATCTCCTCATATATGTATGATTTTTATATTATTACTTCTCTTAAAAAATAAAGCTAGAAAAACTTGTGTAATTTCTAGGTAAAAGGGGCGTCGGATGATAAGTGTTAATCATCATAGTTTTTTTTGGTAGCGGTTAATCATTATATTTTAACAATAGCTATCTTTTCTTTTCTTTTTTTTTTTTTTTTATATGAAATACTAGTACAAGATACAAGTCCTAATGGCTCTGAATAAATATTCACATACTGTACGTTTACCCTCCTTTCCGTGTTCAAAATTGGTACCGCGCCTAACTCATTTTCAATACTTTTTAGAAATAGCTTTTTCTTAGGAGAAAAGTTGTTTCTTGCATGTTTGAACATGCATTTAATATTACCTTTTTTTTTCTTGCAACAGATTCTCAAAATATCCAAATATAAATTGATTATCATATAAGTGATTGTATAAAAAATAATTATATAAATAAGTAAGTATTGAAATAATTTTAATTTTTTACTTTTTCTAAACACATACTAAGTTTTCTAATATACAAACACACTTTACCTATAATATAATATTTAGATATTTGAGTTTCAAAAAAAAAAAGAAGAACTTGTATAACTAGCTAGGGTTACGATATTAATGGCTTGAATGAGAAGTATATTTCCTCACCAATGTAAAAAAGCATGACGAAATCATATATATGAGAAATAAAATAGACAAAAATGATATATATATATATATTTTGATGGCCGTGAACTTAATATTATAGCAACATCATATGACGGTCATCTAGTAGCTTAGGCTATCTTTCTGAGCTCTACCTTTTTTCTCCCTTAAACTGTGTCAGCTGAAGAATTAGGCATAAAAGAGTTTCTTCCGGCATACTTGGATCCAAATCTCCATCCTAGTGAATTGCCAACAGGTGTGTGCTTTGCATCCGGCGGTGCTGGATACGATCCTTTGACATCAAAAATAGCGGTACGCATATTTTATGAGCTCCAATTTTCTCTCCGTTTGGAAAAAAAAAAAAAAAAAAGCATACTTATTAATTTGGTGTTTCACTATTCCTTTCTAACTTTGTTACTTATAATGTCCAGTCAGCTATACCGTTCTCCTCTCAAATAGACTTGTTCAAGGAATACATAGGGAAGCTAAGAGCACTCGTTGGAGAGGACAGAACAAACTTCATACTAGCCAACAGTCTTTTTCTTGTGGTGTTAGGCAGCAATGACATTTCCAACACCTACTTTTTGTCACATGTTAGAGAGTTGCAATATGATGTTCCTACTTACTCTAACCTTTTGGTCAGCTTAGCTTCTAATTCCTTAAAGGTATGCTCGTGTCTCGTCTTAGTAAAGATAGCTCAAACCCCTAGTAAAGCTCATCCATATAGATCACAAATTAAAAATGTAAATTCACATTTTCTCTAGTGCTAATGACTTACTCATTAATAATTGAGTAATGCTACATAGTTAAACATGTTTGCCAGAATTATTATCAAAATTTGTCGAGATTTAAGGAGGATAGTTAGATAAATCAAAGAAGTGAACGCTATTTATTCATGCCAAAGTTAAAACATATCATTCTGATAATCAAATCGAGAGTTTTTAGTATTTTGCTTAATAATTACCTTACCCCCTTTTTTTTTGGCCCTCAACGGGTACACTGAAAAGGTAATATATCAACTAGGTGCACGGAGGATTGGAGTGTTCAGCGCGCCTCCTATTGGATGTGTACCGTTTCATAGAACACTGGCAGGAGGAATAACTAGAAACTGCGTAGAAAAGTACAACGATGCAGTGAAGATATTTAACAGCAAACTGTCAAAGGAGCTGGATTCCCTTAACCGGGACTTGCCAAATAGCAACTTTGTTGGCATTGATGTTTACTACCCTTTACTTGATATTATTGTAAACTACCAAAAATATGGTAATTCCAAATCACACTCTTGGAATAATATGAACTTTCAATGAATTACTATTATATTTTCAATAAATTCACAATTCTAACTTTTGCAAAATGATGTCCAATTTCAGGCTATGAAGTTGGAGACCGAGGGTGCTGTGGCACAGGCAAAATAGAGGTTACGTTTTTATGCAACCGTTTGCAACCTACGTGTCCCAACGTTTTGGATTATGTTTTTTGGGACAGTTTTCACCCTACTGAATCTGTTTACAGAAAGCTTGTGGTTTCTGTTCTACAAGTATATGTAGACCAGCTCGCCTGAGCAATTTTGTTTTTTTTTTTTTAAATGAAACCTCCAATTTTTATAGCTTCAGGCTCGATTAAAATGCTGTTGCTTCAGCCGCAGGCCCAAACAGTAGTTTGTGCATAAAAATTGAAATGTATTACCATGTAATTTTATTTGTCAAATGTTAAACAACTGTACCTTGTAATCTTAGCATAATCTCTTGTATTAGTCCGTAAACTAAATGAATAGTGGAGTTGCATAGACTTGAATTTCTGTTCTACAAAAATATGTAGACCAGCTCCTGAGCACTTTTTTTTTTTCAAATGAAACCTCTAACTTTTATAGCTTCAGGCTTGATTAATATGCTGTTGCTTTAGCCGCAGGCCCAAACAGTAGTTTGTGCATAAAAATTGAAATGTATTGCCGTATAATTTTATTTGTGAAATGTTAAGCAACTATACCTTGTAATCTTAGCATAATCACTTGTATTAGTCCATAAACTAAATGAATAGTTGAGTTGCATCATAGACTTGAAAGATAACAAAATTGCTGATGTTTTATATACTTTTGTTTTTTTTTTTTTAAAAAAAAGGTATGCATAGAGCTAGATGTGATGTGGTAACCTATAATTAATGAAGCTAATTAAGATATAAAAAAATATTTCAATACGTGTATTTTGATAATAAAGTATGAGTTTAATTTGTATGTACTGACAGTGTAAAATTTTTTTACACTGTCATCTACTTATTTGCTGCCACATAAGCAAACATGCATGATGCTCACCCCCACTACTCTAAAAGTCATGTAAATAGAAGAATGTATGATAATATAAAATAGTTTTACATTATCAATATATATAAATTAAATCCATAAAATATATAGATAAAGTTTTTAATCTGTCAATGGTAGTCAGAAAAGGGACTGATGAAGGTAATTAAGATATGAAAAATTATAGTCATTAATTAAAGATTAATTTGAAGAAAAACCAAAATTCATATTTGGCCACCCGCGCGAGCCTAAAATTTATACCTTAACGCCTATTAATATATTGGATGCATTTTTTTCGCTTATTTTTTAAAATATTTTTTAAATAAAAAAATCATTTCTTACATTTTAGTAAATTGATTTTATAAGATTATTTAAAAATCATCATCATAAAATAATAAGTTTTCTTCCTTTTCTTATAAATATATAGGAATTGCTTATGATAAAGTGCTTTTGAAAAAAAATCAATCCTGAGTTTCGTCTTTAAATTAATATTTTAAAAGGGCTTATGCAAATGCACTGAATATCTACCCATAATCATTTTATGTTCGTGTAGAAAAAGGTAAACGATAATGAATCTTTTAAAATTTGTTTGACTTTTAGAATTGAGCATAAAATTAAAATTTGGATTCAAAATCATACCTCTTAATTAAAAATTTTAATTTTTATATTTGGAATAACATATATAATTGAAATTATGATTTTATAAGCCGATTCTGTGGAATTCGAAAATAATTAGAATGAACTTTTCTAAATTTTTCTATGAATTCTCAATTCTTAAACTTAAAAATTCAAAGTCTTTCTTTTAAAGTCTTAATGATTTTTCCTCTTTCTTATTTATAAATATCTTTAACAAAATAATTATAATAAAAATATTATTGTAGTATTCACAAATTTTTATTGTACGTAATAGTTTGTTAGTTTTAAATATTAAATCATTTCTTTAAATAAAAAAATTAGAATCAAAATTAAATTTATAATTCATATTTTAATTTCTTAAGAGATATAAACATAAAATTTAATATTCTAAATTAATTTCAATCCTTAAAAAATTGAGGTTGAATTTAAAATTCTACAGTCTAATTCTAATTTTATATAATTTAAATCTAATTTTGATATACTATTAGTGTATTTTTTTTCTTATAAATCATCAATCATATATTATCAAATTATTAACCAGAAGTATTTGACTTTTAATAATTTTTCTAAAAATTACTCATATAAGTGATTTACAATATTGACAATATAAAATATTTTACATTAACATTATATTAAAATTACTCTCTTCTAACTCTATTGAACCATTACGTTTATTGCATTCCATACATTCCTATCACATGATTCGTACTTAATTTGCATGTATATATTTTTAATTTTGCTTCACCTAGAGGGAAGTCTTATTACTCTGCGCCGTCGCCTACTGTGAGGGACGTTGCGCCAGGACTCTTCACTCTTTGATGTTCTTGCATACTGTTTGGCCATGACTGAAAACTAATTTGAGTAGGTATAGCCCCACATAAAACAGGCTTTGGTCTTAACTTTTACTATGGTGATAACCGAAAAGGAAAAATAAATTATCTTCTTTAAAATTTAATTGAGAAGCTGGAATTTAGAAGTAACCCATGCCATTTCAACGGTATATATCATTATTTATTGATTTTGTAACTTCTGCAAAATGTTCCTCGTCTAATTGCGCGCAGGGTATAAAATTGGAGACACATGATGCAGAGATTGATCTTGGATGTTATTTGATTATATGTCGTGTTGGCCATGTTGATTTTGAAGGATTGGCAGTGCTGAGGAAGATTCCATGGAAAATTGGCCGAGGTGGTTGTGGAGTACTTATCATCAATTGTGGTTCATTATATAGTTGGTTGTTTCTTTGAAGCATTGTTGATTATGCCTCCCATTGGCCTAAACTGATATATGGGTCTTTGATTGTGCATTTGGCGGATTCTATTTGTCTCCTGATTGGGATGTTTCTAGGGAGGCTTTGACATGGGTGTTAATTATATACACATTTTTGGATGCTGTGCTGGTGATGAAGGTGATATGTGAGTGGGGTTGAATTTTGTAGACTCATGTTGCCTGGAGAGGGTGGCTTGTGTGCAAGTTGGGTTGGAAGTCTTTGTTTCGACATCTAAATAATGCCTTGTACAGATTATGAAAGGGATCAGTTCAGGGAGTTCTCATTTTTGAAGCGGTGGAGTTGTGGGGTGCTACAAAATGTTCAGGGTGATTTCCTTTTTGAAGTGGTGGAGATGCGGTGTTTCTTTTTGGCTGCATTAGAGACTGGACTTTTGTGGAGTATGCCATGAGGTGTTGATCTAGATAGGGGTGTGTCTTGATATTATTGATACGTTGGTGTTTTATATTTTATTTCTTTTGCTATTTGTGGTTGTACTCTTGGCTCCTCTCCATTAATAGGGAGTTTCTTGAGCTCTGTTATTTAACTATCGAAAAAAAAACATGATGCAGTGTGGCACAGGCAGAGTAGAGGTTGCAGCCTTGCAGGTGCCATTTCAATCTACGCGTTCCAATTTTCCGGATTATGTAATTAATATGGCAGCGAGATTCGAGTCGAATGTGTGTTAAGCAAAAGAAATCTTAAATTGAAAACAAGTGAACAAAATGACGTCCATATAGAATGAAAGAACCTATAATCTCTATGTCTCAAAATATTTTATAAAGACGTGGTGTTCGGTCTTACTAGTATAATTCTTCAATAAGTCTATTAAAACAAATTTAATTTCCTTGACATTTGGGTTTCCCTCACCCTAAAAGTACGTTGAACATGTCTACCGATCTATACTATCTTTGGTGTGCCGACATTTCGCCACCAGCATAGATCTCTCATTATTTCTTAAATAAATTAATGATAACAAAGTGCAAGAGAAACCATGCGATTATATTTTAAAAAAATATATTAGAGTCGAAATTTTAATCGAAAAAGAATCCTTTCACGTAGAAATTGCAATCATGTGCACATTTTCACTATCCATTAATTACCCTTTAACATTTTATCTTTTAAGATAATTTAATCAATGGAATCATATGCAGGTTTTACATGAGGGAATTATCTCCTATTTAAGTAATTGTAACGTGATATATTTATTGATATTCAAGGAATAAGTGAATCATATTATTTTGTTCTATGTAATAATCACTCTTAATATCAAATTCTATTAATTTTATCATATATAGCATCGCTCATGTTATAAATAAAATTGTAATGCCGCTCCTTGGTCATTGTCATTGTTATCCATGTCAAAGGAAGAAGCACAAGCAAGAGCTAAGCAAACTACAGATGGTTCTTTCTGTGAAGCTCCGTTCTTCTTGTCCTCTTCATCTTATCCCTTCTTTACTGCTCTGTTTCATATCATTATTAGTTGTTTCCCGCAAAACGAAGGCTTTGGTGAAACTGCCACCAAATGTTTCGGTTCCAGCATTGTTTGTGTTTGGAGATTCAATCATGGATACAGGTAACAACAACAACAACAACGATTGAACAAATGCACGTTGCAATTACCGACCATATGGGAAAGATTTTGAGGGAGGGATCCCAACAGGCCGATTTAGCAACGGAAAGGTTCCATCAGACCTTCTAGGTATGCTTTCTCTTTTGTCTGTGTCTTTCCGCATATATGTCGTGGAAATACTTTCATTTGCGCCTGCATAGCCAAAACTTATGTCGAAATATGGTATCATGGATCAATACATGGAGTGTCCATCAATACTTGTTTTCGTTTTCTATTTTTTATTTGAATAAATTATATTCATTCCTTTTAAATGTGCAAAAGCTATGTAAATACCTTATCTAGTCTCACACCATAATATTTTTTAGTAAGAGTTTGTTTGGATAAACTTTTGAAAAAATGACTTTTTTCTCTTAACTTTTTTAATAGAGTTAATTTTTAGAAAAAATTATTTTGCATTTCGATAGACTATTTGAGAAGTACTTTTAATTATAAAAAATATTTATAAGTCTCTTTGGATACAAAATAATAAAAGTACTTCTTTTATAATCAAATTACAAAAAAACACATTTGAAAAGAGAAAAGAAAACTAGGGTTTGATAAGGGATAAAAAAAGAAATATATGTATTATAATTTTGAATAAAGATAAAAGATATTTTTAAAAGATAATTTTATTAAAAGTCACTTCTACTTCTATTTTTTTTAGAAGTTAAGTATTTTTAACTTTAAAAAAATAGTAAATTGACTTTTTTTAATTGAAACTTTTTTTAAAAAAATTGTATCAAAGCACCTATAAAAATTTATAAAAGTAATTTAAAAAAAAATTTCTTTAAAAAAGCCGCTCTAAACGGACTCTAAATAACTTTTCTGGTGTATGTGATACTTTACATGTTGCCTATCAAAATAAGACCCCACCCCAACCCAAAAAAAAGAATGCCGAGAGACTGAATCTGTATGCAAAAATTTAAGAAAGTCTGTATTTGAATTTAAATGAGTAAGCCATCAAATTCGTCCATGAAATTGAAAGCATCAATTAAAATAGTTTATGATATCAACAGATCACTATTTTAGTCTCTGGTATTATATATTATATTAGTCAAACCAATGTCTACGTTAATATTCATCGGTAAGAGTTAACTGAGATGTTTATGTGACACATTAAGTGCCAATTTCGATGCCTATGTGACACTACATCCATCCTCACCACCTAAACGACCATATTTTAACTTAACTCCCCCAAAATCCTTGAATTCTAACCTTCCAAATATCTCTTCCACTTCTTCTCCCCTTCACCTGCAAAATCCTTGAACATTGCATCAACTAGTAAATCAACTCCATCATTTTCTAGTATTAGTTTTGAATGCATGTATGATCATAGCCCCATATCAACTTCATGTACATCTGGATTATTGCTAGCTACCAACACTGTGATGGAGGAATCCAAAATTGGGGTTGGGTTTTCAACATTCAAATCACCCATCCTTGAATATCTCCTGCAATTTTTAGCAATGAAGGAGTCAAAACATCGTTTTTGCTTGTCATTTTGGGATGACTAGGGAAGTTGAAGGATGTCTTAGATCAAATTGACCGTACAACTTACCACTTCTCAAAAAATTATTTTTAGTTTTTTTGAAAAATTAAAATATCAAGTTTCTCAAAAAAGCCTCCTATAACTTTTTAGAAACAAACACTATAATTTTATGAAGTTAAAATAAACATTTTTATTATTGTATATTCAAACATAAAAGAATTTATTCATAAATTATTTTTTCATGCAAGACGTTTTGTTAGAAGCTTCTAGGTCGTGATTAAGCTATCTACCCCAATAGGACTAAATACAGAAAATTATAAGCTTCGGCTTGTAATTTTATACAAACAATTAATCTTTGTATATTTTATTTGCATATAGGTATAGTAGATACGATTTAATTTTTTTTTTTCCTTCAAACTTAAATTAAAGCCATATCATATATACTAGCTTTAATTCTGTATCTTAATCTTTTTTCGTTTTGTCAGTTGAAGAATTAGGCATTAAAAAACTTCTGCCAGCGCACTTCGATCCAAATCCAACCTAGTGACTTGGTCACTGGTGTGAACTTTGCATCTGGTGGCGCCGGGTATGACCCTTTGACATCACAAAAGCAGGTACCACATTTTCAGCTGCAATTTCCTTTCTGAGAAAAATGTTATTTGTGCATCGATCTTGAATAACTCTAGAGACGCCATTTGAGCGGGGTAAAAACCAATTTTAAAAAAATTAAATGTCAAAAAATAGGGGTATTCTCTAATTAATGTCCGTCGGGATTGTTCAAATAAGAGTCCTATTAAAAAGCGTGGTAAGAAAGAAGCAAAATATAAGAAGTTTTTTTTTTTTTGTGTTAATATAAGAAGGTTTATTTGAGTATTACTTTCTTCTAACTTTGTTATTGGATTATGACCAGCTGGCTATACCTATATCCGGTCAACTAGACATGTTCAAAGAATACAAATGGAAGTTAAAAGGACTCGTTGGAGAGGACAGATTAAATTTCATCCTAGCCAACAGTATGTTTATTGTGGCATTAGGCAGCTATGACATTGCCACCACGTACTTTGGGTCTCGTGACAGAAGGCAGCAATATGATTTTCCTACTTACAGTGATTTTCTGGTCAATTCAGGTTCTGATTTCTTAAAGGTATGCGCTTAATTAAGTTTCATCTCTGCAAAGATATAGCTCAATCCTTAAGTCAAGCACATCTATATAGAGATCACAAATACATGTAAATTCACATTTTCTATGGTGCTAGTGATTAATAATTAATTACCTCGCAATGTAATTTTTTTTGTCCAACTTTCAATGCAATTGAAAGGAATTATATCAACTTGGTGCACTGAGGATTGGAGTATTCAGTACGCCGACAATTGGGTGTGTTCCGTTTGAGAGAACAATAGCAGGGGGAATAGCTAGAAACTGCGTAGAAGAGTCCAATGATGCAGCGCGGTTATTTAACAGCAAACTGTCTAGGGAGCTGGATTCCCTTAACAAGAACCTTTCAAATAGCAGCATTGTTTACATTGATGTTTACAACCCTCTGCTCGATATCATTTTAAACTACCAAAAATATGGTAATTCCAAATTTCACTTTGTGTATTAATAGTATGAGCAATATCATTTGTAAATCAAACTGGGCATTAAGGGTAGACACTATGAAAAGAAAAAGCTACAAAGCATTTGGTGTCTTTCACTCTCTATGATGCATGTCCACCTATGATATCCACATGTATAAATAAGATTACTCTAATAGTAATTTCCATTCGCAATGGTTTGTTTAAGAAAATAAGCTCCGATGACAAAAAAAAATTAAAAAAAAAATCAGAATAAATTACTATTTCTAATACTTTTCATTTCCATTCGTTCCACTTGTATGTCAGAAATTGTTTAACACTTTGTTGTTTATATATTTAATTGTAACAATTTTCAATAAATTTGTGACTTTAACTTTGCAAAATGTTTCCTTGTCCAATTGTAGGCTTCAAAGTCGAAGACATAGGGTGCTCTGGCACAGGCCTCATAGAGGTAACGTTTTCATGCCGTTGGCATCCTACGTGTCTCAACGACTCGGATTGTGTGTTTTGGGACAGTTTTTACCCTACTGAAGCCGCTTACAAAAAGCTCGTAGTTCCTCTTTTACAAAACTATGTACACCGGTTCATATGAGCAATTATTTTTCAAATGCAAACTCTAGTTTCTGCATTTTCCGGTTTGATTAATACGCTGTCGCTTCGATCGCGGGTCCAATTGATAATTTGTGCTTGAAAAAATATTATTATATCATGCACTTTTTTCAAGTCTAAGATGTTAAATGTGTGTTGCAACATTTTATGTAGCACATATCAACGTCATATTTTATAAATGGTGCATTTATACGCACCATTTCGTAACAAATAGTGCATTATCCAATCTGGAAATTATAGTTAGGTTACGAATGGTGCATTATCTGTTGCTAGCAATTAAATTCTCAAGCATTAATATTTCTCCATACACTTACGATACATGAAATCATAGTTATATGAAATCATAAACCCTAATTATTATTATTTTTTAGCCTAAGTCACTACCATCGGGTGCGACTTCTAATTAAAAAAAATAAAAACAAACCAAAGTCAGTCACCCAAAAGTGTGATTTCTATTAAAAAAATGAAATAAAACATAAGTCATCATTTATATGGACAACTCTATTCTAAAAAAATTTAAAAAACCCTACCTAGGTCGTATTCAACAGTAATAACTTACCTCGATTCAGTAATTTTTTTTTTTTATTTTAAAGTTGCATCATATTGATAAATAACTAATCACCATTGTGATGAAAAAGTCTATCCTCTTCACAGGTACAGAATGCTTGTGATTCATTCAAAGCAGGCAATGTAGCCGATAGAGTAATTTAACGAAAGCCGTTCCACGAGGAAGGTTTGCCTACACTTTCCAGCTGGCGAGGACCCCGTGTTATACTCTATACTTGTTATAATAATAATATAATAATAATAATAAAAATGACGGCCCACACTACAGCCAGGCGTCAACCGCTAGAGAAAGAGTTGTATTATTTATATTTATGGTTGAGATTTATTTATGGGATTTATTTAGGTGTTTTTTAACTATTAATTAGAAGTGAAACATTTTTTTAATCAATAATTAATGAATCAGTAAGTTCCATAAAATAAGTTATAACTATGAGTACAAATAATATTTATACTAGAAAAAAGTGTAAGTGTAGAGTGCCCTCCTTAATTGCAGCAATTATGCTATGCTGTTTGCAAAACATTACTGTTATAACTACTCATTTGGTTAGAAATTATATTGCTAGGAAAGTTGGTGAATCTCATATTGATAATTAAATACTTCAGTTATAGTATGATGAATTTATTTACAATAAATTTATTTAAAAAATTTATATTTATTATGAGTTATTTTACTATATTCATTATATTAACCAATAATACAACTAAAGTTTAAGTTATTAAAACATTATTTCTATGCGTCCAAATAATGTCTAAAAAGTTTGGATACAAAATACATTTTTCTTTACGAAATGTAATGGAGAATTAGGAAGGAAAATGATTTTCATATGCCAATTTCCAAGACTTCTTTGGGAAAGAAAAAAGGAAAAAAGCGTATTGAAAAATGTATTGATCTCATTTATTATTTAAAAGGAAAATGCTATAAGAATAGTATGATAGAAATTGTATAAAAATATCATTCTCCATTTATACGTTATGCATGCAATTGTTTACTAAATGTATCATGTAATGTAAGGTATCATATACAAAATGATTTTCATATATCTTTTTTTTTTTTTTGGTTAAATTCACCAAGGATTTTAATTGCTTTCATGGTGAATCTGGATTTAGATTACCTGTGAAATAAAAGATTTCACTTAGCATATGGGTGAATCTGGTAACAAGGTTACAATACCAATAATATTAATAAATGGGAGATAACAGTCCTTATTAAGACAATCAAACCTCTAAACATCGATGCATAATTTCTTACAAACAGAAGAGCATCTCTAATGGTGATTCCATTGTATCCCATTTTTAGCCTTGCTCTTTATCATATTAGCCTCACTTAATCAATATGTTATAAAATGTAAAAGTGGATTAAAATTAAGAATTTTTTCTCCAATAAAAGAGACCAATTTTGGACCCACAAAAAAAATTGCTGCATAAAAAAATGCCATGGAAACATGTCTAATAATTATTCGGTGTGGACAAAGTGGTCATAGTCCCTCTAAAATAGAACTAATCCCACTTCCCAACTTTACTCCAATGGTTGTTTTAAAAGTGGGAGTCCCACTTAGTGGAACCCACAAGAAAATGGGACTCAAAATTTGTCCCATAGGGGACGCTCTTAAACTAAAATTCATTGATAAGATAATTAAAATTTTCAATATTTGACACATGATTCTTCATTTGTTTTATTTTTTGTTTGGAAGAATTCTTCATTTATTTTTCTTTTGATGTGCACTCTTCATGTATTTTAATGTATATGTAAAATGATATACAATATCATTATTGATAGGGCATCTATTTCTTCACGTTTATCAATGTCAACATGATAAAATATATCACTTTGAGGGGGAAAAACCTGTTAATGCGCGCTACGTACAACCCATGCGTTTCGGAGAAAAAACGAGAATATGATCGAAAACTCCTACTGCAAATTTAATAATGAGTTGGAATTTCAAGATAAACGCATGCTAGAGATCAGAAGTTCTCCATGAAAGTAAAAACAATAACTCAGGTACCTCGTTTTAATATTTATGAGCTAATATACGGTATGTAATATTTTTCTGCTTCTATGCAGATGTAGTGTTGGGCCGAACTAACCAATAAAGCGCTAAAGTTCCATTCTGAACTTGTAATTATTGAATTTCTGGCCATCAATTGGCGTATCAACGAGGTAGCCCACCCACTTACATCTTGTATCAATTAATCTATCATTTTACTCCACGAGAATAGTTTGCTTCAACCTCTTTGTTCTCCCTTTTTTACTTCCTTTGATGATTTGTGATTTAGTTCAAGGTTTGTTTTCTTGTGTTTGATGTATCGTTATATTTTCTACTTTATGCAAGATTTCGATCGACCTGCTATTCTCAATTTCAATGAATAACGTTTCTTAAAAGAAATAATACTTCATGTTAGCAATACGTGTGCCGTTCAGTCTACCTGTTTTAAATTATTTAATATATGAGCGTTGCTACATTAACGGAAAAATATAACCAAAATCTTTCACAGAAATTATAATAATTGTTGAATAACTATATATACACATACGCGATAGGGATATTATCATCATCGTTTTATTGGTATACAGTGAGTTCTATACGAGACCCCCACACAGCAACAATCACAACGATAAAGCCAATTATAATGTCGAAAACTTAAAAAAAAAAATTAAAAAATCACTAAACCCTATAGAAAAAGGGGTATGGGGAACTCTTTGCATGTCCATGACACGTTGGCTATGCTTCCTTTTCATCTGATTTACAAGAAGTTTGATGAATGCTCAATTACTGACCATTATTTTTTGGTCTTAATCTGTGCCTAAATTTTTGGACCTTCGTTTTCTAGACAACCTGTTTATAGAGTGGTCTGGGCAATTCACTATTCTTCCATTAACTTCCCACATAGTTCACTCCTATCAATTTGCTTAGGAACAAGAGGAGCTCAGCGCTCAGCAGTAACGCTCTCAATGATGGAATCTATAAAACCTAATTAAACAAAAAGGTTCATTTTTTATCACCAGGCCATGTATGTCACCACTCTCGTATTTATAAAATTAGGGATTACTCAAGTACTTGTTTTTCTCTCTCTCCAAAAGTATCGGAACTTAATTAGGACAAGTTAACCTATTGGCTTTTTGTCATATTTAATTAATCAAAATGTAAACGTTTATTGTAAAAATAGCAGTTAATAAATATTTAACAAAGAAAAGTATTTTTGACCATAATATGTATAAATATAATATAGAACATAATATATTCATATGAATGTAATGAATATTAAAATACATGTCTATCAAAATAATATACTATATATTGATATAAAAAGATATTATTATATTTTGATATCCTAATAAAATATTTAAATAATGTAACTCTAAACTTATTTATTCAGTGTAGTATTCATAATGATATAAATTATGATAGATAAAATTATTTTATATGGGATAATATATCGATTCACATCCTATTTATAGAATAAGATAAGATATAGAAAGGATAAGATATAAATTGATACAATATTTCCCATAAAATGAGTTAATCAAATATTTTTTTTTAACGATATATGCTATATCAATCCCATGTTAACAGTTTATAGAGGCAGAACCGAACAAATTACAAGAAGGTGAGCCACAACTTCAGAAAACGACTAATTAAAGATTAAATAGGAGTCTATGGATGAGGTAGACTTTCAAATTTTTCCTTGTATTTACTTAATTCAACTCCATTTGTCAGTTTCTCGCCTTTTCCTTTCTTATGGGGGTTTTGCCTACACTGGCATGAATGATGAAATAGCTAGCTTGCCTAGATCGATTATCGATATGGTTCAGACTTCAATAACCGGCAAAGTGAAAACAGCAAATGCAGTACTCAACACTATCCCTTCCTCATTATTTTCTCCACTTTTCCCTCATTGTGTGGCTGAATTAGAATGTACGGTAATGCTGCATTTCTCTTAATGTTTGTCAGTGCTCTTTTCAGTACTACAACTCGGTGCAGGAGTCACTCACTTGATTATGAAGTCTAAAAAGGGTCGATGCACCTATTATTTTCGTATTATAAGATAACAATTTTATTGTTACCACAAAATTCACCTCTTTCAGTACCACACGCTGTTAACATTTATGTCCACTGAAATCCAACGATTTCTTTACCAAAGAAAGAGAGAGGTCTAAAGGTTTGGGTAAATTAAGTAGGCCCGGTATATGACAAACCGTACAAATCATATTCATAACGACACGAGATGCGCCACCTAACATGATGATACTAATTTACTGCTCCAACACCGCGCATATATCTTGAATTTCATTTCGAAAGTCACCATCCTTATCTACATGCTTGGACATGTTTTAATTCGTAGCGACAGAGCGACGGTATATGAATATTACATATTAATATTAAATATAACGTCTTTTTATAAAAATATATAATATTAATTTTGATATATTATTATTGTAAAAATTTTATATTATTATCTAATTATATATTTTTATTTAAAATATTTTTAATATAATAAATAATTAAATTAAATATTTTTATTGATATGATAATATATAATTAAATATTTGTATAAAATTTTTTATTATGACAATACATCAAAATTAAATTCAAAATATATACTATACTTCTCTCACTTCATATATATATATATATATATATATATATATATCATTCATGCTTGTATTAATATTGTTTATATGATATTTATACAAGTTTAAGAGAAAAAAATATTTTATTCTCTGAATTATAGATCATATATATTTTACTCCTAACATTTTTAAAATATACAATCGATTATTAAATTTTTTAAATATGTAAATCGACTTTTTTATTAATTTCTTTATGTATTATTAATGAAAATAGCACACTTTCAAAAAAAAATTAGTGTATTATATTGCATATTATTTTTTAATTTAAAAATTAAAGTACATATGACCCAAAATTTAAAGAAATATAATACACTTATTTTTTGTTAATAATAAACTGAAATTTAACATAAAAACTGAAGTATATATTTAAAAAAATTTAATATCAACTTGTACAATTTTTAAATATTAAAATAAAATATATATAACTTATAATTTGGCAGTAAGTTTAAAAACATGTTCCTTTAATTTATTTTGTTTACCAAAAGTTCAGGAGTCTCTTTATAAGCAATCGTTGGATCCAGTTGATCCTTGCGTGCGCAATAAATGAATACATACAAACGCGCATATATATATATATAATAAGCTCGCTTAAGCATCAACATCACGAGATAATACCTTATTTGTTTTTTATGTGTCTTTTCCCTTGCTAGAGTCACCTGAGATAATTTGGGAAAAAAAGGTCCTTCCAGGAACACCTTAAGAAATGGCTCTGTTTATGCAGCTCCCTCATTCTACAGTTACATTAATGCTCCATTTTACATTACTATTAGCTTTGTGCTACGGAACGAAGGGTGCGGTGAAACTGCCACCAAATGTTTCAGTTCCAGCAGTGCTAGCCTTTGGAGACTCGATCATGGACACAGGGAACAACAACAACATAAAAACACTGGTCAAGTGCAACTTCCCTCCTTATGGAAAAGACTTTGAGGGAGGGATCCCAACGGGTCGGTTTTGCAATGGAAAAATTCCATCAGACCTATTAGGTACTCTCTCTTCTCTCTACAGTGGTGTCTTTCCTTTTTGAGAAGTTTGCCTTTGCCATGCTTACTAAAAAAAATTAATAATAATTGAGAAAAAAAATTGTGTAATAGCAAACAAAAGATGAGGTGCTAAATCTGGAATTTATATGGTCCTCTCACAAAGCGGTCAGAAAACAAACCTTAAAATGCTTATTTAAGCAGTGAATGAAACCATTGGGTCAGAAGATATACCATTCTCATTCTTAGTTCCAGCAAGAGGAGTAGAATGCATACCATTTTATTTTCTTCAGTTTGACTTCCCTTCCTATTTTTGACATCCTAATAAAGTTCAAAGCGACATATACTTTGAGCTAGAGCCAAATTTAATCAAGACGTTTGGGAATTTCCGTTTTTAATTTATTTTTTAAAAATCTCATTACATGGTCTTAACTTGTACTTTTGTCTTTTTCTTCCCAATCATATATTAGGTGTGGAGGGACAGTTGAAGAGTTTTAAATTGGGACATATTATTGTTCATGATAGCTGACTATATAATTAAGCACGCAGATTAAATTGGCCTTTAAACATCTCCAATGCAAGAACTAGGGTGTTGAATGGGTTAGATAGTTCATTTAAATCTATCCAACCCCTTTAACTCGTGAGTTAAAAGTTAATTTTTAGCTGTGTAAGACTGGGAAGCTTAAATGGATCAAACCATTTTCTTTTCTCTAAATCACAACTTGTACAATATTATACCTACAAATAATTAAATTCAAAATTTCGAATTTCAAATTTGACACAACAAGTTACATATAAATTCAAAACAAAATTTAAAGTTTCAAATTATATAATCAATCCAAATTATATAATAAATTTTGGTTTTATTTTGTTTTCAAATGAGTTGGATCATGCATTTTTCTCATGCCTGCTGTTTTTTGTATTAACTTAGATGTTAAGTTCACGTATTTAACTTTTAATTTTAAATGTAAAAATAACGAATAGGTAAAACAACTAGCCTGTTAACTCAAGGGGTTAGCTGATTTAACTCATGAATCAAACAGACTGAACCAAAAATAAATTGATCTGAATGGATTAGAACTTTTAGAAAACTCAACCTTTTAATGGATAAATGGTATAACTCGATAAATTTGATCCGTTTTAACTGCATTATTATAAAAACACCCAATATTTGCCTCCATCCTGATAGAGAATTATTATTTATATACCATTATAGAACACTATATACAATAAATCATAATGATATTTGGTACAAAAATGTGTGAATTAGTGTACGAATGGGTATAATATGATGCCTTATCTCTCTTAATTTATTTTGATTTTCCTCCATTTTTTCTCACCAATTCCCTTATTTCCACTCAAAATATGTTACGTTCATTTTATCTCAATATATGTGTATCAAAATACCCACACACTCTCACATTAATATACAATATTACAATTTTTGTACTTCAAGATATTAAATAAAAAAAACATTTCCCATCTTGATATAATGTCAAGTCAGCCCAAAGAAGGTAAGTTGCATTTGTATTTTTTTCTTTTTTTCTAACAACAAAAGTTCTACAACCTCAAATTAGTAAAAAAATTAGGATTTACATAATGCGAGAAAGACATAAACAAATGCACCTTTTCTTTTTACTATTAGAATATAAACAAAAGTTCTACAGCCTCAGGGCTGTAGAAAGTTAGCAAAGTATAGCTCTACAATGTTCCTTAAAATTCAGACGAATTCGTTAAAGTGAAATTGCAAAACTTAATTAGTGTAACAGAATCTACAAATTATGAAATATTACTCGTAAAATGATTTGTAAACAGATTGATTTTCTTAGATATTTCTTATATTAACATCGTTCTAAATGCAAGCTTGGTTTTGATTACCTTTGAAAGAAAAATCATTTTGTTCTGTTAAAAATAGTTTTAAATACAGGGTCAAAGTGTCCTCCTCCTATGCAATATGATATTTTGAATTCAGTCAGGATTATCATCAGCCCTTCAGTAATTTGTAATTGTTCTGTTTCTCATTGTAATTAATAACTTCGTTGAGTTGCAGTTGAAGAATTAGGTATTAAGGAGTTCTTGCCTGCTTATTTGGATCCAAATCTCAGATCCAATGATCTTGTTACCGGCGTCTGCTTTGCCTCCGGTGCTTCAGGATATGATCCTTTGACACCCAAAATAGCGGTAAATGCAACGATACGTTAGCTCCATTTTTAATTCCTAAAATCTATTGATGAGGCGAAGAACAATCCACACCACAAAGTTCTCTAATAATTTTTCAACATATGATGAATGATAGTGACTTAATGGATTAAAAGTAAATCATATAGTCTATTGTTATATATTCATTATTGTTCTCTAACTTGGTTGGACGTTGTAATCAGTCAGCTATACCATTATCGGCTCAACTAGATATGTTCAAAGAATACATAGGGAAGCTGAAAGGCATTGTTGGAGAGGACAGAACAAACTTCATCCTAGCCAACAGTCTTTTCGTTGTGGTGGCTGGCAGTGACGACATTGCCAACACCTATTTTGTTGCTCACGCGAGACAACTGCAGTATGATATTCCTGCTTACACTGACCTTATGTTGAACGCTGCCTCTAATTTCGTTAAGGTACGCTTAAGGATTTTGTCAGCTTAGCCAGGGTTTTTTCTTTTATAATTTGTAAATTATAATTAAGTTCAACTATATATATATAGCTTTCAAAATAAAAATAAGAGAAAAACTACAATTTTATCCTGAAAAAGTTTGAGTTATAACATATTCGTCCCTAAAGTAAAAAAACAACAATACCTTGGAGTTTGGTCTCTAATTTTAATCATTTTAGAATAAGTTAATTCCTCTGGAACACCAATTCTATTGTATTAAATTTGGGAACCATGTGGTTGAATATAGATCAAATTGTATGTATTTCCTGTTTTAGAGACGAATTTATTACACTTCAAAGTTTTTAGGGATGAAATTATAATTTTCTTCTAAAAATTATGTTAAAATAACTAAACACGATTTTATCAAACATGTTAAAATGAATTAAAATTCAATTTAAACCCATGTATGGTTTAGAATGTGTAAACTGAAATCTATACATGCTACTGTTATCAATTAGCTCAAAGGAAGATAATTGTGCCATAAACAAAACGGACTAAATTAAAAAAATCATTTATAATATGTTATATAATATCAATGTTTGTGCATTTAAAATCAAATATACCTCACCATATGAATTTTGTTTTTCCCCTTCAACAAAATGGGAAGGAACTATACGAACTTGGAGCTCGTAGAATTGCAATACTCAGTGCACCACCAATTGGATGCGTGCCATCCCAGAGAACCCTGGCTGGAGGGATAATAAGAGAGTGCGCAGAAAAGTACAATGACGCAGCGAAGTTGTTCAACTCCAAATTATCGAAGGAGTTGGATTCCCTCGATCGGAACTTACCCAATAGCAACATAGTCTACATTGATGTTTACAACCCTCTACTCGATATCATTGTGAACTACCAAAAATATGGTAATCGCCTAGCAACCTAATCATTGATCATTCATGTGAAATTATTTGCTTTTGCCAATAACTTTTTTTTTTTCATAAATTGATTTCATATGTTCACTTCTCCAATTGCAGGCTACAAAGTTGTGGACAGAGGTTGTTGTGGTACAGGCAAACTAGAGGTTGCAGTGTTATGCAACCCTTTGGATGCCACTTGCCCTGATGCTTCGGAATATGTTTTTTGGGATAGTTATCATCCGACCGAAGGAGTATACAGAAAGATCATAACTCAAGTCCTTCAGAAATATCTCCCACAATTGTTTACATGAGCTCTGATTAGGTTTGCTCATCATGGGCAGTTAACTAATAAATATATAATTTTTATCATCAAAGAAGATGAATATTTTGAGTTTATCTTGTTGTGGGGGTGTGATTGTTACTGCTTGTATCCTTCATATTACGGGGCATGCATCTAAGAGCCCCTGATTTTTCCTCTAGGTAATCTTTATTTCTTTTATTGATTGATAAAACTAAGAGTGTTGCTGGAGTTTATATGTTGTCTCTCATATTGTCAATAAAATAGAGAGTTATTTATGAAATGTAGTTATATATTTGTGCTACGTTGCATTTTTTTTTTTTCAAACATGACGCATTTGAATTCTTTTATGTTTATTTTGAATATGATCATGCAATATTAGGAGAGAAAAAAATATGAGCACTTTAAATAAGTGGAGCAATCTTAATGTATTTAGTACCCTCTTAACATTACATGATTATGTTCAAAATAAACATGAGAGGATCCTAATCTATAAGTAAAAATACTATTAATTGAACAAATTAAATATCACAAAAGTCTATATATTATCTTTTCTTGTTAAGAATTTGGCTCTTTTAATATTATCTTTTCTTATATAATCATAGTTGTTGATAAAAAAATTAATAGTTTAAACTTTTGTAAAGTACATATACATGCATGGCAGATCATTGTGCAATAATCATCTTCGATCCCCTGATTTTCTTATTAAATTGTTCACTTTATCATACAAGTGCAAGGTGCAGGCTCATGTTAAGACGTCGTGCTATCTTGTCGTTTGACTTAAGAGTAACAAATACAAATGGTTTCATATATACTAACCAGACATTAAAAGAAATTAAAAACAAAGAAACAATTTAAATTAGTTAAAAATTTACTTTGTAACTAAATTTTTAAATAGCTAAGTTAATCAATAATAAAAATAATAATGTATAAATAATGAAATAAACTGCTCATACACCAAAAAGTTTATTTGGCTTAAGGTTAATTTGACCTATTTGATTAAAAAGACATTATAAAATACATTAACCTGGCTTGATGATTAAATGAGTCAAGTCAAATTATGCTTAAAGCAAGTCAAGCTGCGAGTTCAGATTGGCGCTCCTAATCTATTTTCATCCTTATTTATTAAAAAGCTTCTTTTTTTTTTTTTTGGTATGTGACCAATAATTGGAAGATGTTATATGTCTTCTTTTTATTTTTTGAAAAAAAATAGGTTCACGAAAAGGTGTGTTCCCATTGCACTTAGAAGAATATTTACGTATGATTTATCAATGGAAATACTTTAAGATCAAACTTATATAAGTCACAACAAAATATGGATGGAAGAACAACCAAGTTAACCCTGGTTACCAGGTTGGAAATTTTTTTTTTTTCAAAGTGAATAATCTTTTTTTTTTTTTTTGATATACTTCAAAGTGAATAGTCTATAGCTTAAAACTAATCAATAGGTTTCAACCATAAAATAGGACATCTGAGCTTATAAGTTAAAAATAATTGTATCAAAAGATTATATTATTTACTGAATAATATGTACATAACTACATAAATGTATACAATAATAATATTAATAATAAAAATAATATTGTATAAATGATAAAATACGCTACTCACAGGCCAAATGGTTATTTTGGCTAAGCTTTGACCAGTTTGATTAAATAGACTTTATAAAGTACATTAACCCAAATTGATAATTAAATCAGTCAAGTCAAACTATATATGCCTAAAGCAAGTCAAGCTGTATAAGTTCATATTGGACTAATCTCTTCTTATCCTTATTTATTAAAAAGTTTCTCTTTTGGTATTTGACCAATAAAGTTGGAAGATGTTATATATATGTCTTCTCTCTATTAAAAAAAAAATTAGGAAAAGACGCGTTCCAATTGCACATATAGAAGAAGATTTATATATGATTTAGGCAATAGGTTTTTCGCTTTCTCATCTTTATTATTTTTTTAAATTTATTCTTTTATTTTTAATTTGATTTCTTATATTATGAACCATCTTTAATTTGATTCGTTGTAACTTTTTCATCACATATCTAATAAAAGAAAGTTAATATAAAACAGTTCACATCATATCCATGTGTATATCACATTAGCACTTTTTGTGCCATAACACGATTTTTTGTTAGTTATGTGACAATAAAGTAATTAGAGACCAAATTGATAATTATTTGTATAGGGGAATCAAATTTTAAAAAGAAAATAAAGATAAAAGATCATATTAAAAAATAAACAAAGATAAGGAACTAGAATGATTTAATACCGGAGAAACTTTAAAGTCACAAGCATGAATTGAGAACAACCAACTAAGCTAACTCTAGTTTCCAAGTTGAAAAAACCATTTTAAAACGAGCATACTTGTGTCAAAAGTGAAAAAATAAAGGTATATTCAGACTTAAATTATCAAATAAATATTAATACAATGTATTTAATTAATCCAAGGTGAATACACCCTTATTTTCCATAGCATTAAAGTTGCTTAACAACCAGTACGATGTGTTGTGAATAAATAAATAAACAATGATGTAAATTAATCAAATTTAAGTGGGATACTTAAATTAACAGTAGAAGAATAAGAGTGCATGTGATTTAGCATTTCTATTTTTTTAAAAAAAAGATTTTTTGACTAAAAAATTATTTTTTATAGAAATTATTCATTTTAATTTTTATTCAAAATCTAAAAATAGATATTTTTAATTTTTGAATAAAAGTTGAAATGAATATCTTTTATATAAGTGATTTATTTTCAATGGTTAAAAAATATTTTTTTATTGAAAAAATGAAACAAATGCAATCTAAAATTCAATGGATAAGTGCTTCATCACTCAAGTAATGTTTGAAGTGACTAAATTTTGAAATTGATTTTGATTTAAATTGAATTGATTTGATTTATAAATTAAATCTTCTGTTTAAAATGATTATGTAAAAATAGGATTTGAACTAATTTAGAAATCAATTTATATTTTAAAATATATTAGATTATGTTTGAAATGATTAAATATAAAATTGATTTAATTTGATTTGTGCTTGAATTTTAAAATTAAATCAATTTACATCAAATCTTTTCAATTTTGATAGAATTTTAAATACAAAAGAATCAAATCCCATAAAAATTAAAAATTAATTTATTTCTTATTTTTAAAATATTCAAACACAAATTTTAATTTCTAAATTAGGTCATTTTTCTATTTTCTTTTTTACATTTCAAACACACTCTCAAAGACTACATGAATGCATTGAATTTCTAGTTGACCATCTTCACTATTTAAGTTGACGATCTTCACTCTCAGTCTATCACTAATTAAGTTGCTGAAGAATCAAGAGTGAAAAGGAAAATGTATCACTTATTCTGTGAGAGATTAGTGACGGTTGTTTTGGTTTTCTTTGTCAGCAGAGTTGCAAAAGCAGCAGCAGCAGCTAACGGACAATTTCCGGCATTATTTGCATTTGGAGACTCTATCCTTGATACCGGGAATAACAACAACCTTGGAACGTTAACCAAGAGCAATTTTCCTCCGTATGGAAGGAATTTCGTTGGAGGAAGACCAACAGGAAGATTCTGTGATGGGAAGATCCCCTCAGATTTTATAGGTATATAAATGTAACTACCATATATATATATATATATATATATGCACACTCCTGTCCCTTCACTCTAAGACAACATTTACGAACATGCCTAGCTTTTTTGCTGTGAGAGGCAGCAAATTTTCTATCGAAATAAAGGGATGGATAAATTTAGGATTAATTTGTTTAAGGCCAAAAAAAGGTACTTCTATGATACATAGTTTTTTTAAAAAAATATTATTTTTCGTTGCCAAAAAAAAATTTTAACTTACAAAAAAAGTATTATATTAGCTTTTTATTTGCTATCGTTCTCGTTTTGTTTCCGATACGACAACTAACGAAATCATATCATTTGAATGTGAATATGTCCTATTTAGCGGGGTCTCTGGGAATCAAAGATACGTTACCAGCATATCTTGACCCAAACTTGCGCGAACAAGACCTTTCTACTGGGGTAAGCTTTGCTTCAGCAGGCACGGGGAATGACGATCTCACAGCTCAGATACAGGTAATATATATAGTAGTACATTTTTTTATGCGTAAATTACTAATTACTAATATCGAAAATGTGCTAAACTCCAATTATCTGGTTTATATATTTTAACTCTATGATATTTTATATTTATGTATTAATTCATTATGAATGGTACCCAATCGATCATTTCTAGTTATTGTATATAAATTGATGCGTGTATCAGGGAGTTTTATCACTATCCGCGCAACTGCGAAATTTCAGAGATTACATAGGAAGGCTGAAAGCAGTTGTTGGAGAACAACAAGCGACTAACATCATATCCAACAGCTTGTATCTGTTTTCATCAGGCAACAATGACATTGCCATTACTTATTCTGCGACCATAAGGAGATCCTTGTTATTCCCTCAATATGCCAATCAATTAGTTGGCTGGGCCTTAAATTTCCTCAAGGTTTGTGAGCCGCGCCAACATTAATTAATTTAATCATTGGTTTTAAGTTTTGTAATTTAATGTGGCAAGCATAAACATATATACTCTCTCTATATATAAGAATGACAGATAAAATTGACTTTTTTTTTTCAAGTGACAAATAAAGTAGGCTAAAAGTAATATATATATATATATATATATATATATATATATATATATATATATATATATATATATATATCAGATTTTTCTTTAGAAACAAAGAGTTAAATAAAATAAAATAGCATAACTTACGCATCTATCTAAAAATTTATAATTATCTCACATCATTATATATGACAAACAAATTATGATTAAAAAAAAAATCTAGCTGGGTAATATTTTTCTTAATTAATTATTAATTGCAACATGAAGGAGCTTTACACACTTGGAGCACGACGAGTTTGGGTTCTAAGTACACTGCCTCTGGGATGCTTGCCTGGAGGTAGAACTGCAGCGGGAGGACCTTTAAGGCTGTGTGCTGAGATTGTCAATGGACAAGCACGCATATTTAACAGCCAGTTAGCATCATCTCTTAATTCTATCAAAGGCACCATGCCCGACTATACCCTTCAGTTCGTTGATGTCTATACTCCACTTCTTAATATCATACAGAATCCTGCTAATTCAGGTCAGTATATGATTTTAATTTCCAATGCAAAGTTGCTAAATGTTAGTGCAAAATCTTGCGCAATTTGGTGGCAATGCAACTTGCTAATCATTATTAAATTAATTAATTTGTCCATTTTATAATAATTTCAGGGTTTGTGAATGTGGCAAACGGATGTTGTGGGAGTGGACTAGTTGAGATTGCAGAGTCATGTAATTCATTAATTGGCTCGTGTCCAAATCCTGCAGCATATGTTTTCTGGGACGCTGGCCATCCAACTCAAAGAGCTTATCAGATCGTAGTCTCTTCTATAGTACCAAAAATATACAATAATGCTTCAAGCTCTTTGGCTTCTTCTCCTTCAAATTAATTAATATTGTTTCACAATAATGAAGTGTACGCTATTTGATTGGTCAAATGGTTAATCAATATTATCATTTTTAATTTTCTAGATGTTTTTCCTCTTTTTCGTCTTCATCTTTACTTATTTTAACCTGCTCAAGAATTAGATGTATTTGTGAACAGTGTGATATCAAAAGGAGATATTTAAAGAAAAAGACAAAAGAAAGAAAAAAAAAATCTCAATATATGCCTACCACTACTTATGTCATAAACTGAGCGCTGGTATTTATATCTAAGTCTGCCGACTCATGCCCGACACACACAGACACAAGATCATGGAATCCACCTTCTTGCGGACAGGGAACTTCTCTCCCTTCCCTCTCTTATTATCTTTCAATTTGTGCATCAGATAGATGACTTGCGTATAATCATCATTTCCCTTATAAATTATAATGTTTTCATAGTTTTTTTTTTTTTTGACGTGACGGTATTTTCACAGTGATATATAAAAATTGGATAAAAAAAAATATTTGTAATTTGTGAATATGCTGGGTGGCATCAAGATAAAGTTCGAGAAACTAAATTCTCATATATACAAACAATAATCCCCTTTAAAAAAAAATATAGGGACAATAATAAAAGTAATCGATGATAGCATTTATTACTATTATTGAATGGTTATAATTTTTTTTTTGGTCGAAGAAAGGTTAAATTTTTAGGATGATATATGGTTTGGACCATTTTCTTGGGCTTCTAGCTTGGGCCATAAGCTAAGGAGGTTGGAGACATTGAGCACGTAGTGAACCCGGGATGTTGCAGAGGATCCTTGGAAAGTCTCGCTGACCAAGCACGACTACCATTTGAATGGAAGAATCGCATGATGAGCAGGTTTAATCGAGGATCTTAAAAGTGAGAAACTGACTGGAAACAACCCCTGAACTCTCAGGGCCTAGCTTCATTTTAAATAGGGAGCCTCGTTAGAGGTCAAGGTAAATAATTAATCTATTTTCACTTGCTCTCAAATGGATAAGTTCTGACTTGAGTGTCAAAATCTTGTAGGTCCCTCACTAGAGTCATAAAGAGCTCGTATTAGTGTGGAGAGAGGTCAAAAGCACATGTCGAAACAAATAGTATTATCAATTGCAAACATAAAGTCTGCATTTAATCTCTTACGTAATATGCATTTATTTTTTTGGCAAAAAATATAAAAAAACACCTTCAACTATAAATCATATATACTTTAATCCTTGAATTAAAAAAGTATGCAATATGATCTCCCAAACTTTACTAAATATGCACTTTAGTCTTTTTGATAGGGTTCCATCTATTGTAAATGAAAAATAAATGCACTTTACTCTCGGAACATTGGATTATATACACTTTAGTCCCTAAACTAAAAAACAAATGCAACCTTATCCCCTAAAGTTGTTTAAACATGTATTATTTTTGTTGATAATGGATATAAACTTAATAGAAGGACCAAAATCCACAAGTAGGAAAGTGTAAGGGAACACATTACACATTTTATTTTTTAGTTTAAATACTAGAAATACATATAACCTATAGTTAAGCAGAATAAAGTGAAGTTTTTCCTATTTTTTAAGACATGTCCTTGCATTTTTGAAAGTATAGTTTAACATGAAATATCATTTAAGAATTTAATTTTAGTAAAATCTTTAAATAAGTCCATAAACCTCTAAATTAAATTATAATTTATAATATTTTATAAATATATATTACCTAAAGTTTGACTATTTAATTAAATAAGTTTTGTAAAATACATTAGCAATATAACTTGTTAATTAAATGGGTCAAATTAAACCATGCTTAAATAATATTAAAAAAATAAAAAAAAGGAACAAAAACTTCAATTTCATTTATTTGAACATGTTACGTAAATTTTTAAGGAAAACGTACCTTTTTTACCCACTTGCATATATCCAAAAATAATATTATTTATAAAATAATTTATGTATATAATGATTATATAACAGCTAAATAATAATAAAACATAATATTGTCTAAATAATTAAAGAAGCTGCTCATAGAACAAAATGTTTTTTTTTGGCTTAACCTATTTAATTGAAAGGTTTTGCTAATTAGTGTCCTTAGACACTAGTTAAACTATCAAGAGTGAAATGTTTTTTAATTAAAAAGTAAATTTTGCAAATGTCCAAATGTATTAAATACTTGAAAAAATTTTCAGTTATAGTTTCTTGATGCAAAACTCTTAATTATATAGACATTACAAAATACATTAAGGTAACTTGACAATTAAATGAGTCAAGTCACACTATGCTTAAAGCAAGTCATGCTGTAAGTTCTCAATTGCTCTCCTAGTCTATTTTCGTCCTTATTTATTAAATATTTTTTTATATATAGATTTGACCTATGGTTGGAAGATGTTATATACGTCTTCGTTTCATTAAAAAGGCGCCTCCCAATTGCTATTAGATGAATATTTACATATGGTCTCTTATTGGAAAAACTTTCAAAATCGCACTTAAGTTACAAAGAAGCATAAATTGAAGAAGAACCAATTAAGCTATAACCTCGTTTACTAGGTAGGTTGGAAAAGTTTCTCTAAAATTTGTCTCCAAAGTAGAAGTAGTAATAATAATAATAATAATAATAATAAAGTTATATCTACACTTATATTATCTAATAAATTATGATTATTATGTATTTTATTAATTAAGTATTTGGCATCTCTAGAGTGACGAATACACTTTAGAGAATAAAATTTGCAAACGCGACTGTTGTTGAAAAAATCAATCATTTAGTTGTCTCATATGTATCATGAATCATGCTAGTATGTATATTTTATGAAATCATAAATTATTGATTTTTTATTAATGGTTGAGATCATGCACTTTATTCTCAAAAATACACCCCTCACTTTGAAGAAACTAGAATCCATTAAAATTTAAGGGTAAATTTACTCTTTTATCACTATAAGGACAAACTTACTTTAGAGGAGCAAGATCCTACAAGATTATATGCATTTAGCCTTATTCAAAGTATTATCATTAATAATAGTTATTTAATTCTAATCAATTCAGTTACGTCATGCAGTATAACCTTTAGCCTTATTCAAAACATCAATAATAACAATTATTTAATTCTAATCAATTTAGTAACGTCATCCGCTTTGAAATTTATGACACATTAAAACTGTATTTGACTAAACGGAGATGTAGCATGACAAATATATTTCAATGAAAACAACAAATATGTCTTTTAGTTTATTGGGTTTCAATTAATAGAATTCGAGTTAGATGGGCTTACTTTGAGACAAACCTTTTCAAATATTAGCTTTACTATTTATAAGACATGAACCGCAAACCTTATTTAAGCGAAATAATTATCAAATTACTTAAATTAATGTTAAAATGCAGGTTATTTAAAACTTCATTAAAAATATTTATTCATCTCATAAATTCACAATATTAAAATTATCAAATGATTTTGGATCTTATATATAATTATCATATTCAAATCACGAATGAGAGTGTTGAATATTTAAATAACTATAAAAAATATTAAATCCTTTTAAAATATCCTTCTAATTGTTAAATAAAAGAAGTATATATTAAATTTTTTATATATATATTCATAAAATATTAAATAAATTTATTTTTTTATTTGATATTTTTTTATTAAGTATTAGGAGAATGTTTTAGGGGAATATAGCAAAAATTAAATACTATAAATAACGATAGTCATTTGTCAACGAAAATAAATTACGAATTAAATGCATGCAATAAAGAAGACGGAGAAGGGTAAGGTAAGCAGAGGCTGACAGCGAGGGCATTCAAGCTTTGTATATCAGACCGATTTCAAAGTGTAAATAGTAAGTTGCTTAACAAAGGCTCGTTGTCCAATTAAACAAATAAATGAAGATATAAATCAATCAAATTTAATTGGGATACTTAAAATTAGTAGTAGAAGAATAAAATCCAAGGAGTAATTGCTTCATCCATGAGAGACTATAAGAATGCATTGAATATCTAGTAGACCATTTTCACTATTTAAGGTGAGAGAACCAAGCTAAAATCCATATACTATTACTTATTAAGTTGCTAGAGAATCAAACAAGGAAAGGTAAAATGTATCACTTATTCTGTAAGAGACTAGTGACGGTTTTTTTGGTTTTCTTGGCCAGCAGAGTTGCAATAGCAGCAACAGCTAATGGACAATTTCCGGCATTATTTGCATTTGGAGACTCGATCCTTGATACCGGAAATAACAACAACCTCGGAACGTTAACCAAGAGCAATTTTCCTCCGTATGGAAGGGAATTCTTTGGAGGGAGACCAACAGGAAGATTCTGTGATGGAAAAATACCCTCAGATTTTATAGGTATGAACGTAACTATACCAATATGCACATGCATATTCCTTTCCCTTAACTCAAAGACACAACATTTATGAACGGTAACATGCCTGATTTTTTGCTTTGAGAGTGTAGACATAAAAGGGTAGCAAATTGTCTATCGAAAGAAAAGGATATACAGAAAAGTTTGGGATTCATTGTTGAAGCCTAAAAAGAAAAAAAAAAAAAAAATACTTCTATGATATAATGTTTTAAATTATTATTGCATTTAACTAGCTTTAATTGTCCTTCTTCTTTTGTTTCTGATATAGTAATAAATAATGAAATCGTATAATTTGAATGTGAATATGTTCTATTTAGCGGGGTCTCTGGGAATTAAAGAAGTGTTACCAGCGTATCTTGACCCATACTTGCGGCCTCAAGACCTTCCCACTGGGGTAAGCTTTGCTTCAGCCGGCACAGGGAATGATGATCTCACAGCGCAGATACAAGTAAATATAGTACTTTAATTTATATCCTACCCTACAATTTCTTATATTTATTTATTTATATAACAATTGATATGTGTATCAGGGAGTTTTATCACTATCCGCCCAACTGCGAATGTTCCAAGATTACATAGGAAGGCTGAGGGCAGTTGTTGGAGAACAACAAGCGGCTTACATCATATCCAACAGCTTGTATCTGCTTTCATCAGGCAACAATGACATTGCCATTACTTATGCTATGACCTTTAGGAGATCGATGTTATTCCCTGCGTATGCCAATCTTTTAGTTGGCTGGGCTTCAAATTTCCTCAAGGTTTGTGAGCCGCAAATTTTTGAATTAATTTATCATTGGTCTTAAGTTTTTTAATTTAATGTGCTATCCATAAACATGCAATTAATTATGTTGACGGGTCTTAATTAATAAGCAATTTTACACAGTCAAATAAAAAAAATTATTAGATTTTTTATTTATAAAAAGGTTCATCTGACCATAAGGGTACTGGTTAAATGATTAAGAAATAGAAACATTTCATGTATTTAATGCATTGAAAGCTTCAAATCTTTCCATTTCTCAATTCTTTAACCAAGGTTATTAGAGCACTGATTAACAAAAAATAAAAGTGATTAGTAAATATGAGTTTGTTTATGGTGGACCCTCTGATAAGGATCCACTCACGGTCACGTTGATTTTAACCATGAAAAGTGCAATGACCATGACTGGATCTTGTCAAGACAATTTACATCTACTTATCTATCTAAGAATCAATAAATATATCACATTATCATTATAAATAAATTGTGATAAAAATTCTAGTTCGTTAATATTTTTCTTTATTAATTATTAATTTCAACGTGAAGGAGCTATATCAACTTGGTGCACGACGAGTGTGGGTACTAAGTACATTGCCACTAGGATGCTTGCCTGGAAGTAGAACTGCAGGGGGAGGACCTTTAAGGCTGTGTGCTGAAATTGTCAATGGACAAGCACGCATATTTAACTACCAGCTAGCATCAGCAGTTAATTTTATCAAAGGCACCATGCCCGGTTATAATCTTCAGTTCATTGATGTCTACACTCCGCTGCTTAATATCATACGGAACCCTTTTGGTTTAGGTCATTAATTTTAATTTCCATTACAAAGTTGCTGAATATTACTGCCAAATCCTGTGCAATTTGACACTGCGTCTTCCTAATCGTTATTAAGTTAATTAATTTTGTTTAGTTTATAATGATTGTCTATTTTATAATGATTTCAGGGTTTGTGAACGTGGCAAATGGATGTTGTGGGACCGGACTAGTTGAGCTTGGACGATCATGTAACTTAATTAGTGGCTCGTGTCCAAATCCTGCAGCATACGTTTTCTGGGACGCAGGCCATCCAAGTCAGAGAGCTTATCAGATCGTATTCTCTTCTATACTACAAAAATACAATAATGCTTCAAGCTATTTGGGTTCTTCTGCCTCAAATTAATTAATATTGTGTCACATAAATGAATCGCACATGCTACTTGATTCAAATGGGCAATATATTATTATAATTTTTTATTTTCGAGATGTTTTTCTTCTTTTTCCTCTTTATCTTTGATTACTTTATCCCAGGGAATTAGTACATTAGACTCAAGAATTGACTTGGATGTATTTGTAAACCATCTCGTCTAGTTCTAGAGGAAGCTAGGTTTTTTTTATGTTTCACTACATATTTATTCGTGGGGTAAACATATCAAATCATACAAACAGCAAATCTATACCATACAATTTGAAGATATAAAGAGTGAAATTTGATATAATATTCATATATCAATGACCTATAATATACAATAATAATTTCTAAAATTTATACATATAATCTGAAATAAAATAATTTTTGGACTATATTTTAGGATTACTCAAATGAATTTTAATTACTTCTAAAACATCTAAAACACACTGTAATAATTCTTAATTTTATTTGTGATCTTAAAATTAAATAAAATTTTATTTACATAATTTTAAAATTAAAAAGATATTTCTAAAATTATTTTAAAATCATACAAATAAATTTTGATTATTTTTTAAATATATTTAATCATAATTTTAAAGGCTAACTAAAATTAAAAATTTATTACAATACACTATAAACATTTGATGCATGCATAGACCTTTTAACCGCACCCATTCATCACATTATATCTTCACAAGGTGCATGATACCCCTTGCAAGTAAGGGGCACCATAGCATTCGCTACAAACATAATATGTAACGCCGGAGCAAACAACTCAGAACACCATAGCTAAAATCATCCAATAAGAGGAATTATCCACACATACCACCATAAATCATTAAAATAAAAAAAGAAAAGAATAAATCATCCACAGCAAATATAATCTATACAAAATCAATAACATTAAATCCGCCTCAATCACAATTCTAAAGTTTCTGTCATGTTTCATGATCTTCTCTCTTTTATCTTTAGACCGCAACAGTTGTGAATAATTCTTATTTGTTTCCACTACTTAGACTCAAAAATTACGATCAAAATCGAGCTCAGTGACTGTAGGAAGAATCAACTTCCACAGAGTCTCTTTTCCCATCAACTCCAAAAAAAAAGAAAAAAAAAGGGGGGGGGGGGAGGGAGTAAAGAAAAAAAGGACCAAAAATCATGGACCACGGGGCTGGATACTGGACACTAGACAAGGCTAAGAAATTTCGGGTGGGGTAGATTATGTAAGTACAGTTTTTAATTGCTGTTGACAGCAGCATCACCACCATTTGGGCGTTGGGGCAGGTTGGAAGACTCTGTTGGACCTTCATCTTTAGTTGCTTCTTCCAAGGTAATGGACTGAATATCAGCTGCAAGTTTATTCAACTTTGATCTGCCAGGAGATATTGAACCAGAATCAGCCCGAAGATGAGCAGCGGGCAGCCATCTCATCCACTCATTATGCCTCCTCAACTTGTCACCCTGCAGCAAAGTTGAGGGAGAGAAACAAGCTGTTAGAGAATATAATAAGTAGATTAACTTTCAAACTATTATTCTAACAAAAGGATCATTAGTTTATCTATCACTGCTTCAATACATGGCAATGAACAGAAGAGAGAGATATATATGAACAGACAGTGAATGCAATGCGTGATATAAGAGATTGACACGGAAAATATTATAAAATGAGAACTTACCTGCACTTCCACAACAGTTGAACTTCTCAACGAATCCAGTATCAACTTGATGTTGCTTGTTAGACTTTTAACCTGTCAAAAAGTTATTCCATAGAGCAAAACCACAACTAAGGTGCTTAGTATTTATGAAAATTAAGTCATATCGAAAGCACAAGCTGAAACTGACTCTTACAACTATTGTACCACAAGCATCAGCAGGAGATTAGATGATGATCAAAGGTAACGAATTTCTTCTAAGTGCATGCGCGCTGGGGGTGGGGGAAGTAAATAACTAATAATAAGACTCCATTCAAACACAGGTGTTCCTTAGGGACAATGGAATGTTGGTACCGATACCAAGCAGTATCGGTAGGAAAAAATGCAATATTCATTCTGTTCAAATATCCAACTGCATCCCATCCACTCCATACAGAAAAATCAAAAATACGCATCCCCTTTCTATCAAATTTTTTATTTTAAAAAAAAAAAGTAGAAGATCTCCGATCTTCCATTGCCATCTGTTTTGGTCAGGTTTAGCTTCTAACCTAAGTAAAGTGCCAGACAATTTTCATGCCAATTGCAGCCTGTATCCTTGCTCTCTTACATCTCTCTTGCAAAAGATACTGCGTACAAAACTAAAGTTCCCGAAAGAAGGGGGGGTTGGGGGATATTAGTTAACAGTATTAAACAGAAAAAGTGAACAAATATTCATTCACCAGATTTTGAAAGTTACAAGAGAGGAAGTGGAACATAATGACAATAGACAGGTGACATCTAGGAAATACCAATTTCATCACTCCCAACCCTTGATGATACACCATATAAGTGACCAATATCTTTTGTCATTTCAAGTTCAACCCCTCTAACACAAATCCATCCAGGTGAATTGAAGCAGTATATGGGGGACAAAGCTAAAAATACTAAAATAAATTATTTTTGACCCACAACACTTAGGGCTCAAAGAAGGGCAAAGGTTCAAGCCACCACTTGTCGTGAGGGCTTAACTATATTGCTTTGTACCCAAAGGGATTAGTCTTTCACCCAATGGGCAAGGGAAATAATTCCCTTGGAAATCCCCCAAAAAGATTACTCTTTCTCTCTCTCTCTCTCTCTCTCTATATATATATATATATGGATGTAGAACAAACTTAAACACCACATCTAAAGCTCACCGAAGCATAAAGCCGTTCCTGCATGGTTCCATCCATCATTCACACTAGTGAAATCATGTATGTTCAATACAGAGATTTTAGTGCAAATGATAATGAGAGAATTTAAACCTGAAGATTTTGCACAAGCAACATTTGAAAAGTATTGAAAGTAAAACAATTATAAACATCAAATATCAAACTTTAAGCATGGGACTTCAGACAATCAATCATGAAGTACAAAAGAATACAGTATGTTAAAATTCAAAACAAAAATCCTATTTGCTCATTTCTTCCAGCCAGCTGGAGCAGTATTACTTCAATAATGATGGAACACTTATTGTGTTAAATAAAAATAATACTAAATCTTGGAAGAGGGCAAGAGTACATCTTTATTAGTGAGATATAGAGCAAGACAGCCATCAAGGCATACAAAAGCACCAAAGCATAGATCCCAAAATATAGTACAGGCTTTCAACAGAAAAGACTAGGCCAATTGACAGAATAAAAACAGAATGTTATCCCATTTCCATGCATGCCGACTAAAATCTATTCAATCACTAAGACTTACTCAAGCATATAACCAAGAATTATAACAAAAGATACCAATATCTATAAATTCTAGCTACGTATTCTGACTCCAACATATGAGACACAAGAATATATTCAAAAGCTCTTCAGGAAAGATGCAGGAAGTTTGCCTAATCAGCCACAATCAACTTACTCGAGGGAAGTTTGCTATCAAGGTAATTGGAACCCAACCCTGTTCATCCATGTTGGACCTTAAAAACTCATCTTTCACTAAATTAGCATCACTGTCAAAAACAAATAAGCAATAAATAAAGAATTCAACTGTCAAGGATTTGCCGAAAATATAAACAATAGGCATCAGAATAAATTTACCTAAAGTAATATTCAATTTGGTTGACTATCATATTGGTCAGAGGAGATTCAGCAGCAGGGAAGAACATTGCAGGAGGAGGGCTGTGGCTAAAGAATGGCATGCCCCTAAAGTGTTCCAATGGTACTGTTGGAACATAATAGAACTCTGAAAAGGAAATCAAGGTGCATTAGTCATATTACATTTTGTATAAAAACACATTTGGTGAAAAGGAGGAATACACTCACCAGGAAAGCCCATGGGGTTGGCAAAGGGTCCAATGGGCTGGGGGCCAACAAATGCAGCAGTATTAGGTGGTGGTGGGTGCCTCAATAATCCCCTTGGAGGCATCCTTGGTTGGTGTACATGAGCATCTCTAGCATTCCCATAATTTGCACGATCCTGATCACGCCTGCTGCCATAATTATTATGATAGGAGCCATCTCCACGAGGATGGGGCCTGAAATTACCTCTGCGAGATGAACCCCGATGTTCATTTGTCGGAGTCACAAAACCCCCCACTGGTGGTCTTGCATCCCAGTTATTCTGCCGGTAATGATCTCTTGGAGAATGGTCTGGAACTCCGGGTACCACATTTCCATAACTAACAGCAGGGAGCTGATATATAGGAAAGGGTGGTGGCGGTGGAGGCGGGGGAGAGTTGGAAAAGCCGCTCTGTGCAGGACCAGACCCAATGTTGCTGCCACCTCCCCCCTTCATCGATCTTTGCCTATTAGGCATATTATAATTTGTTGCAGGATTAGGTTTTGCATGGCTAGCAGCTTGTCTCTGGGGAGTGTGTGAAGTTACAGGAGCCTACAACATAACGGCAATGTCAACACAACCAAATAAGACTCATCCGTTACCTCTATTAACGTAAATAGATAAAGCCCTTCCTTATGAAGAAAGACTTGTTTGATAACAGCAAAATGCTGGACAAAGGCATAAACAAAGTATTCTTGTTAGTTGTTATAAACCAGGGTTCATGGTGAGCCGTATACATCATGACATTATCCATAGACTGAATTCTTTTTAATCATGTCCATACTCTATAACATGTCATCACGTGTAGGGTTTACTAACTGAAGAGTCCATACAGAAAAAACAATTCACATTAACTGTCAACCACAATAAGTTTACTACATTAAGTGCATGTTTGGATTTGCTTGATATTTTAAGGAGGGGGAGGGGGGACACCATTTTTCCCCTTCAAATGCTCTCTCTCAGTAAGATTTTGATTATCAGATAAATCAAGCACAAAATAAGTTAATCTAAACTGACACCTACCTCTAAGCAACAAACGATCAAAGGGAATCTTCTTAGTTTCAATCAACAAAACATTCATAGAATTGGGGCATTCATTGGAATCTAACCTGAGATGTGGAGAGTGATCCATCGACAGCAGTCTTCGAATTCGATTCAGCGGCCAATTTACCAGTCGCCGCTTTGGTCGATGCAGACAAAGCAGGCCACGAGTCACCCATCACAGCCTCAGATACGACGCCGTTTGAAGGCTTGTTCCAAGCGGCCTTCTTAGACCGACCCGCATTGCCGTCACCGCCATCGGAGCTATCCAGAGGAGCGGTGACGATGCCGCAATTGTCCACTGGCGGCGAGGCAGGGACCGCCGCCTTGGGAGAGCAGGAGAAATCTGCCGACTGCGGCGGCTGGTCAGGCACTGAGGCGGCGAGAGAGGAGGAGGAAGAGGAGGACGACGGCGGCGGCGATTGGCGAGTCCCAGAGGTTGATTCCGGCTCGCCGCCGCCGCGGACAACCTGAGCCCACGGCGAAGGGAGATTTTTTCGCGGGAACTTGGGGCTGCCGGAGGAGTCAACCGACGGCGCCGCCGCAGATGACGGCGCACTAGTCGGCGAGTGGTGGTTAGAGGAAGATTCCGTTGTGGTAACCATTGCCAATTAGGGTTTCTAGTTTTTCTTTTTTTTTTCTTTTTTCTCTATTTTTTTTTTTTTTTACAGAGTGAAACAAGAAAACTGCAGAGATTGTGATTGTGTGATTGTGATCAGTATAATAGAACAAACGAACAAGAGCATGAAAAAAATAAACGAATCAGCAAATAAATAATAAATCAGAAAAGAAAAACCCAAGAGGAACAAAAATTTATAAAAATTAAATAATTAATTAGGGTTTGTGTCTGGGTGAGGAAAAACTTGGACGGATGACGATAGAATGTTAAAACACTGCGATCTCTCTCAAGTCTCAGCACAAAAATACTGCGATCTCTCTCTCTCTCTCTCTCTCTCTCTCTCTCTCTCTCTCTCTTCCCCTTTCTTTTTGTTTTGCGACTCAACAACACACACAAAACAAAGTGTTACTGTTATCAAAACCTATTTATCTCTCTTCCCTGCCCTTTTTACCACTCGAAACTACCCAAACCCAGAGTAATCCAACCTACTTATTATTTTTCCTCCATTTTGGATTTTTTTTTATATTTAAGGTTATAGACACCATTGTGATTTAGGATTTAAATTTGTATTTAATATATTTAATTAGCTGTTTTGACATGATTCTAAAAATTAATTGTGCGGGAATTAAACTCTTTAAGTGGCAGAAAAGTACATAATTAAAAGTTTTTACATGTGAATGATGGGCAGAGAGTTTATCACATAGAGATATTGGTTATAAAAAAAATTATTAGTAATAGAAAGATAAAAGATAAATCTATAAAAAAATAAAAAAATAAACTTACAAAAAGTGAAAAGATAAAAGATAAATCTAAAATTAAAGATAAGATAAGATAAACTAAAATTAAATCTTAAATTAAGATAGGCTGTTATGTTTGAAAATTTAGTTTTAATTTGTTTCATTTTATGCTTAGTTATAAATTTATCTTTAACCATTTTTCCTTTTATTTGGTCGACTACAGGCTATCAAGGCATAAAAAAAAAAAAAAACCCTAGTGATATGATCTATGAGCTCACACACTACTCATTTCAGCAAACAGTGGTAAGCAAATAATTGTTATCTTATTATTCAATAAATTATTCTTACAACCAGTTTTTGTATAATGAACCCTTGTTCTAGTATTATTCTACTTGAATTCAATATGCCTTTATTTGATACACCTCGTTAGAAGTCTCATATACACCTTAACGTAATAATTACAAGCATTATGTGTGTTCTATTAGTCTTGGTTATTCTCTCACAATTGTAATTTAGGACAACTTGCCTGATATTTAATGGATTTAATAGATTATGTAAATAACTACACGAATAAATAAAATGAAAATAAAACTAAATTGAGGGACTAAAATGCCTCTTTTTTTGCCATTTCTTTTTTTTTTTTTAAATCTTTTGTTTTCATAAATGAGTAAATGACTTTTCATGCAGATGTAGGAGAATATTTACATGGGCTTCATGGCGAAGCAATCAAAGCCCGTATTACCAAACTGGACTATTACACGAAACACTTCAAGGCCTCATACATAGTTTTGGCCAAAATAAAATCTGAACAATACAACAAGAGGAAAGGCCATTGAAGAGTGGACCAAGTTCAAAAGCCCAAAACTATTTTTGGGCCTTCTTAAGCTTCGCGTAATAGCTAGTGATGGTTTCACTACTGAAAAGGCTAGTGTTGGTTTGTTTTCATGTCGTTGGACCCATTCTTATGACCAAAAACGCCCTTCTTTAACAAGTCCCAAAAAGGTAGAGGTTAATGAGAAAGGGAAAAAAAGGTTTGGTGTTGCGTGCCATAATACTATAATAGGTTTCAACTTAAGAGGAAATTATGCCTTTTTTTTTCCCTATTCCATTGTACATATTTGTTCTTGGGGTAATCATATCCAACCATATATGGACAATACATAAAATGGTATTATTATTCAGATGGTTTATGATAATTGTATAAATATTAGCGTTGAATAGTTAAATGAAATCAAAATAACAATATATATTATTTTACCTATGCAATTCATAGGTTAGAAACTTAGTTCTTATGTGTTTATTTATTTGTATATTATACTTTAAAAATCTAATTCAAACACATGCTGAACAACATCGGAAGTTGTGACTTGTGAGGTGGCTACAAGAATTTTGTAGGGTACTTAATAATATATGTTAACATTTTTTTGTAACCAAAAATATTAATGGAGTTTGTTGGCAGAAGAATACTTCATTTAAAAAGGACTACGTTCGATTTCCTGCCCGTTGCATATCCTAGCTCCGAACGCAGTATAGTATCCTTCAAAATATCTCAACGCAACTAAAAATAGTTATGACAAAAACCAAATTATTTTCACATTTAAAGCCACGCTCGACATCACAATAAATAGTGTGGCAATGGCTACTTTTAAATTTCAACAACCACTGGCCCCAGGACGATGCAATCAGAGTGCGATATCATTGAGCTGGACACATATCATAAGGTTTCCCAAGTGATGGGCAATAACCAGTGTCCGGGCGTAGAAAATACAGAGCAAAACAACAAAAGGAAGAGGACCCGGTCGAGTGGTTAAATTGACCCAAAACCAGAAATAAAAGCAGGAAAGGCAATGAACAATCGGATATGACCTTGGCCCAGCGGGACCAACGTTCAACAACCCAAAAGCTGTCAGTAACCTGCAGGAAAGTCACGACCAAAAAAAAAAAAAAAAAAAAAAAGAAACGTGCAGGAAAGTTCCCGTTTGTTCTTCGTTTGAACGGGTTTTTGACTTCTTTCGCATTATCGCATTTGGTTGGTTAAATTTTTATTAATTATAGAAATAAGTCGCAGAGAATATTGTAAAAATTTCTATCAATCCATATTTTTTTATTATAAATCATAAATTTTATTTTTATTTATTTTTAAAAAATTAAATTAATATGAATAATTATTTTTTTGTGTTCAAAATTTTATTATTTTTAAAATATTTATAAAATTAGAAAAATTAAGAGAAATTAAAAAATGATAATAAAAAGTAAAATATAACCCAAAACAAAATTAAAATACCCCAATACCTTTATATAATAATAGCATAGATGTTGATCAGTACCACGCACACCAACCATGAGATTGTCGAGTACTCCTACAGCAATGGAAATTATGACTGTGATATCTGATTAATATTAATCATCAGTACCGCACCGCGTAGCTGCCACGAGTTATTGTCCTATAAGCTTGCGTGTTATAACAAAATAAATAAATTGATTAGCCTGTGACGAATCCACGTTTTGGATTTTGTGGCACATGCTCCAATATTGATTGTTTTCGTTAATATATAAATTTTGGTAACTTAAAGATTTAGGGTCAGGAGACTTGAGCTAAAGGCAACCCATTGAGTTATGCACCTTTGCAGCGGTATTTATAAAATAATAATATGCTAACAATGAAATCTAAGAATCAAATCACAATCATCACAAATATATGCTTATTAAAAAAAAAAATCATGACCATATATGCGCCGAAGATTGATCACAAAAGGCAACTCATGAATATATAATTTGTCGAGGCATAAGGGCAAAACTAAAAAATATATATATTTAATAAATTTCACTTTATTTAAAAATGTGAAAATCAAAATAATTAATGGAATGTCCAATAACCTCTGGTATTCATAATTAAAGTACCTACCTGCATCTAGCATTTTATATCTCTATTATTTAGTTATTTTGTTTGACTTTTAAAAAATATATTTCTCATAAAAAATGTATAAATATATTTAATAGGTGTCCTAATTAGTTTTTTTTTTTTTTATGAATAAAAGTTTAAGTGGCTTCAGTATCAATTATCATACCAAAGTTAGTGTACAGCCCCCAAGCTCAAAAAATATTTATAAGAGATTTACGGAATCGTTTACCCGATCCTCATATCTGCAATAGAAATCGAACTCAAATTCTTGTAGTATTTGAATCCGTTCCTTATCAGCTGTGTCGACTCTCATTAGCTCTAATTAGTCTATTTTATACTATAGAAAAATAACTAAAGTATTTCAAATAAAACTATTTAGTTAAAAATTTGAAGTGTGAAATAATTTAGTTTAAACATAGTAATAATCTGATAAAAAATAAATTTTGATATATTATTATTATAAAAATATTTTATATTCTCAATCAATCATTGAGTATCATATATATAATAATTATTATAAAAATTAAACACTTTTAATTACATGATAATATATAAATGGATTTATATAAAAAAAAATTACGCTTACATATGCATCAAAATCAAATCCATCTTATCAAGGAAAATGGGCTCATATATAAGTTCTATTAATTATTTTAATATCTAACGTTAAACATTATACCTATTAAGATGCTGCATATAAATTTTATAATTTTTAATCTCCACGGTTGATAGAAATTTGTCTTTGACTGCAACTTAAAAAAGATTAATTAATTTAATATATAATAATTAAAAATATTTTAAATTATCAATGAACATGTAATTAATTAGTAAGAGATTGTTTTATCTTAATCAAAGATCTTTCGGTTGAACCCTAAATACATAACTATTTTTAAAATGTTTGAAGATTTTGACAAAGTAAAGTCAGTCGTTATTATGAAAAACGGTGCGTATATATGACTACATATGAAGCAACTTAATTTTCTTATTATTTATTTTTATATATAAATACAGATGTTTAACATTTTTTGTTAGTTTCCAACGAACTACACTTTTCCTTACCCACCATTCAAAAATTTCTGGGTAGTTTCCGGTCAACTCTATGGTTTGGTCAGCTCTATAAAGTATAAATTAATCAATCAACTGCTATAATAAATAGAATAATATAATATAATTGTGCGGGATCTAAAGCAACCACAACTGTGAAGTTCAATGGGAAGATTCCTAAGTTGGTTGGTGAAAGTAATTTCTATATTTTTATTAGATTTTTTTAGATTAAATTATCAATATATGAAATTTATTGAACTTTAACCACTTTTACCGAACTGAATTGGTTTAATATGAAACTCAAATTAGATTTTATTTAAAAATAATAAATACTAAATCATGTAAACTAAACTAATTAAACATTGGTTCCTTTTTGTTATTAGATATATCTGAGTTATTATTTTAGTAAATTTAATATTATAATTCTATTGGTATGTGCTAAATATTTGTTCTATAATAGCATATATTTAAAAATTTAATTGTTAAATATGGATATAATAATATATAATTAAATATTTATATAAAATATTTTATACTAAAAATATATACAAAATTATAAATTAAATCTTATATTTAATAATATCTAAGAAGAGAAATATTATGATAGGAAAGTACATCATAATTTCTCCCAACAAAGATATAGGATCTACTATATTAATTTTCCTCTATATAATGCGAGTGCTCCCCCCAACTCTCAGCACATCAGTCCAACTTTCAGTGCTTGTTTGCCTCCAAAGTACCCCATCAAGTTTCTGGTAAGAGAGAGATTGTTCTTTCACCAACAACTCTTTGCTTCCGCCACTCACTATTATGGCTCAGACTACACCAAATCACACACAAACCGTATCTGGTTGGGCAGCTCATGATTCTTCTGGCAAGATTACCCCATACACCTTCAAAAGAAGGTACTTTCCGTGAATGTATATCATGTAGCTTTAATTTCTTCTTTGTGAACGTAGGAAAAAACACCTGTTTCTGAGTAGTAACCTTGTCTTCCATGAACTAATATGCAGGGAGAACGGCGTTACTGACGTGACCATACAGATCTTGTATTGTGGGATTTGCCACACTGACCTCCACCACGTTAAAAATGACTGGGGCATCACTATGTACCCTGTTGTACCCGGGTAACTATTAGCATCATTGATTTAGCTTTTGAAATTTAAAATTATACTTTGAGCAAGAAGTTATAATAGATTAACTTTTGTATAACCTATAGGTTTAAGACTTTCTCAGAGTTACCACAGTAGGTGTTCGCCGAGTGGAAGGGACTCAAATTTTTTTACCATGGGATTTTGGAGTCAGGGTGTCGATTTTGAGATATATATATATATATATATATATATATATATATATATACCGATGGGAAGGTTCTTAGGCGTTTTATAATATTCAAAAGATTAATTTCTCATATATTATATGAGGGAATACTCTTAAAAAAAAAAAAAACACTTGCTCTATATAGAAATTAAATTCTCCCATTTCTTCTTTGTAATTCTATCACAAATTCATTGTCACAGATATACTAATATATAGAAATTGACGTCCAATAGCATGTTTATATGTTGATGTTGTTTAATTTGTGTGAAATGTGAATGTAGGCACGAGATCACTGGGGTGGTAACCAAGGTGGGGAGCGAGGTGAAGGGTTTCAAAGAAGGAGACAGAGTAGGGGTGGGGTGTTTGGCAGCAACATGCTTGGATTGTGAGCATTGCAAGAACGACCAGGAGAACTACTGCGAACAGCTGCAGTTTACATACAATGGAATTTTCTGGGATGGCAGCATCACCTATGGTGGCTACTCCAAAATGCTGGTCGCAGATTACAGGTTGAAGATCATAGTCCACCTTCCCCTTAGTTCACTTTTTATTGTTCTTCTGTCTTTAGTCTTATAGATTATGCTATAGGTCTGCTCAAGATTCTTGTGTTTGAAATTCGCATAAACCCATCTCTCAAAAATACTTGCATTGATATTTTTCAAAACTAATTTTTTTTTCTTTTAATTCTATGTGAATATGGAAAATTTAGAAATTATTAATTATTTTTTATTCTTACTTTGGTAGGTTTATTTTTTTATTCTATCCTTATTAAATAAGGACTATAATTGAGTGGGATAGATATTAAAGAAGAGAGAAAATTAAATGATAAGAAATAATTTTATAAAATACGATGCTATAATTTTTTGAACACTTACTTGAAAACTGAAATAATACTTTTTTATTTTACAATAATAATTGTTTGAAATAATAGTATAAAGATTAATAAAATAATTTAATAACTTTTTTAAATTAATATAAAAAATTAAATTATTTTTTTACTTTTTAAATAATTATAATAGGTCAATGAAATAAGAGATGAGAAAGAAATAAGCGGTTACCATTAATGAACATAAGAATAAAATTAATGTAAAATAACTATTTATAATAAAATTTTAAAACAACAAGTAATGTTAAATAATTTTTTCAGAAGAAATAAAATTTTAAAAGAATATGTAAAGCGATTATAATATCACTTTAAAGTCATCCCGATGGTCGTTGGGGTAAATTAATTGAGGCGTATGTTGGGGACGGTCTATTTATGTCGTTGGTGGTTGGAGTAATCAACTAGGGCATGCTATTTAATGTGTATTCTTTACATTATCGGTCATGTGAAAAAATACATATAAAAATATATTTAAGAATTGTAAGAACATTGTTACCACAAATTCATATTTAAGTGGAAGTCTATTAATAATTTCATCTCAAAATTTATAAAGTTCTATTTAGTATTTGTGTATATAATTTTGTTGTATAATAAAAAGAGCCTAAACATTCTAACGAAGATGCTGATTAATTAGCTTCTTTAGTCAGATTTTCAAATTCTAAGATTTGGATTGGGAAATGTTCCAATTGTACTAAAAACCTTGTTAATTTAAAGTGTTTAGTTGAATAAATTCAGTGCTTAGCTAAAATAAATAAATAAATAAAAACATATTTTCTGATCAAGTTTTAGCGTATCACAAGAAGCAAAAGAGTTTAATTTTTTTTAACACATTGAAAACATTAAAAATTTTATAAACTCAACTTTCGATTAGAATTTCGTGGAAATGAAGATCTTCAGAAATCGGAAAGATTATGACTTGACCGGCCCTTTTTTAAAGATATTTTTTATCTGATGGGTATCGGGAGGAACAGGGTACTAGGGACTCGTACAGAGTGAAAAGACACAGAGAGACCTAAGAACCATAAACATGGATCGTTATGCCTGCTTTGGAATGGGAAAAAAGAGAAGGAAAGAGAGGGAGAGGAGAGAATGCTATCATCGAGATATTTTCTTTTATTTGGATTAGAACAAAAAATAGGAAAGAAGGAAAACTCTAGCAATGGAGCTCTCACAAAAATTTTCTCGCTTCGAAGGCGAAGAAAATTGCTTGTTTGTGGGATTTTACACTTTTTTCTTGGTGTTAATCTATAAAAGTATAAATAAAAAGTATTGCAATAGTGAATATTATTTTATAATAAATAATTTATAAATTTAATTTTAATATATTATTAATATAAAAAATTTGTATTTATATATAACATAATTGAATAATTTTTATCATTATATTATTTATTTATATAATTTTTAAAAATTATTTAAAAATTAAATAAAAATAATATTTATTATTTTATTACACAAAAAAAATATTTATATTATTTTATATATATCTTTTTTTTTCTATTTTCTCTGAATCCAAATAATAAAAAAAAAAAAAAATTTTTATTTTCTTTCTTCTTATTTGCTTTTCACTTCCTTTTCACATCCAAACAAACCATAAAGTCGGTGGGGACAGGTAGGACTCATATGAGTCAATTGTCCTCATTATTGCCAGAAATTATCAGGCGTTCGTGAGGTGGCAAGTAAAATTATGACCTGACTGAGTGTAAAGAGATGTTTTATATATTTTTAAGTAATAGTTAATAATAAATCTTTCGGTTATATAAAGTTAAAATACCACTCTAAAAATTGCCATAGCATAATCATATTTCACGCTTTATAAGCACGTAATAATTTTTTACAGTAACGCATACAGCATGTTATTATCAGTTTATCACAGTTTTCTTAATTTATGAGCGTGCCTCACACAATCATAACTAACTTCTCCCTATTCTTTAACTCATATAGTAGATTGGAAAAGCTTTTAGATTTCAATCCGTAAATGATATGCATTTGAGGAGATAAAAAAAGGTGAAAGCGGGATTGTCCTCGGTGCTTATACTTACTTTGCAACTGAAGCAAGCTAGCTAGTGCCTTGTCTTATTTCTCTTTCTTAAAGCTGATTTTCCTAACAAGATTAATTAATTTTCACCTTTTAATATGCTAATAAAAGCGAAGAAAGAAATAAAATCAACTAATTATAATCGAATCTTTTAGTCAAATCATTACTTTTAAATAACTTGTGTTATCTAGCGTTTACACACCTAGATGAACTCCGCCACACTTCTGAGCTCCATTTGCTGTAGTCAAACTAGTTTGAAGTATATTAAACTAAAGTTATTAAATTTTGACTAGTTCAACTAATAGTGTTGTTTTAAACCAGCTTCTTTTATGCACTTCTAATTATATTTTCATTAAGAAAGTATGTCTGAATTGAAAGTCGGCTAACTTATATGACAAGTTTACAAAAGAACAAAAGAAATGTTCAAGGCAACTCAGTTGTTATAGAAATAGTGTGAATTACATTAATTTCTCTTTTGGGTGCTTTGATGATAATTTCTTTCTGAAGACTAAGCTATGTACTTTGATGTGAAGATACGTGGTACATATTCCGGCAAACCTACCGATGGACGCAGCGGCACCTCTGCTGTGTGCTGGAGTAACAGTGTTCACTCCGTTGAAAGACCATGATTTGGTAGCATCACCAGGGAAGAGAATTGGGGTTGTAGGCTTGGGGGGCCTTGGACATATGGCCGTCAAATTTGGCAAGGCATTTGGGCACCATGTCACTGTCATAAGCACTTCTCCCTCAAAAGAAGCTGAGGCGAAGCAGCGTTTGGGAGCTGATGATTTCATAATCAGCACCAACCCCAAGCAAATGCAGGTTTGATACCTTATTTTCACATTAAAACCTATAATATGTGTTGATATCTTTCAGGTCAATGTTGATATGTTGCTTTTAATATACATATGTATTGATGAAAATGTTGGATTGTGAGCCGCAAACTTTATCAAAATTTAGTTGACAGGATAATATTATTATTAATTTTTAAATAAATAAATAGATCATACCACTTTATTTCATTAAATAACTTTCCTAATTTCTATTAAAAATTCTATCTATGTATATTTTTTGTGTCATCACACACTAGGGGAGGGGGGATGGTTGATCCCGAGGATCAAACCCGGATATGACTATTTCAAGGCTGAAAGATTTGTCACTTGAGTGACTATATTTTCTTAAATGTGTAAATTGCTGTAGATTAATATTTGGTTTACGTTTGAGTTTATTTCAATAGTAATATCGGGTCCAAATATGAGCCTTTTTTTCTTTGGGTTTTGGCGAGTGGGCCAGGGCCCATGTTGATGCCGAGATTATTTGAGCAAAACCCACTTTCTAATGATGACAGGCTGGGAGGAGAAGCCTGGATTTCATTTTGGACACTGTATCAGCTGGGCACTCTCTATTGCCCATCCTGGAATTGCTCAAAGTAAATGGCACTTTGTTTCTCTCGGGTGCACCCGACAAGCCTCTCCAATTGCCTGCTTTCCCATTGATATTTGGTAACATTAACATTTGCTAATTAATTAATCGTGGTTGTGTTTATATTTTATAAGATTCAGAATAAAACTTTTGATCATGGTTGATTAACAACATTTGTGACAGGCAAGAGATCAGTAAAAGGTGGCATCATAGGAGGAATAAAAGAAACGCAGGAAATGTTGGATGTTTGTGGGAAGCACAATATCACATGCGACATTGAGTTAATCTCACCAGACACAATCAACGAGGGTCTGGAGCGCCTTGCTAAGAATGATGTCCGCTACCGTTTCGTCATTGACATTGCCGGCGGCTCAGATAACTAAACTTTAATTAGAATTGAAATCTTAAGATTAATTGTTCGGTATTTAATGTTTCTGAGCTGTAATACTAATAATAAGAATCAACTAATAGATGAAATGAACAAATTCAGAGTATCTAGTATTCTCAATCTTACGTCTCCAATCAGTCTTCTCTCATTTCTTAGTTTAGTACAATGAATCCTATTTATATAAATTGATTAGCATAAACTAATCAACCAGCTAATTAACCAGTAATACTTATTAATTGATACTAACTATTTGCTTTGCTTATCAACCAATCACTAATAAATATATGACAATTAATTGAAGGCGTGAAAAAGAAAAAAGTTTAGTATGATCCGGAATCCCCCATGAAATAATTTATTTGCAAGTTTGCTTTCTTTTTCAATTACTTCGTTTAAAGACCAAGGTTTTAAGTCTCCGCTATAGACATGAGTTATGATTTTTATTTTTTATTTTTTGAGATCACTAAATGTTTTTTTTTAATTTGATTCATTTTATATAATTGCTTATAAAATTAATTTTCGTTTAATGGCATGAAGTTATGTAATCTTTTTATAAGAGTTTCTTCTAAAAAAATAAATTTTGAACTCACATTTTTTATATCTCCCTAAGGTTGCAAATCATTTTCTCTCATATTTTCTGGGTCATTCTGAATATTGATTGCATGTTATTAAAAAACAAAAAAAAAAAAAAAGAAATGTTAGTTTGATCATCAATTCATCATAACCAATCCTCGGTTATCTGGACTCTCTATATCATTAGATATTTTTCTTTGGGAAATTTAAAAAACATTCAGCCCGTCCTAATCTGAAGGTTTGCTTGGCGTGCAGACTGAAGTAACTTAGGGCTGACGGAAACATTAAAATTGTGACTAAGCCAAAGTTGTTTTTGTTTTGATAGTTGTAATCGTTTCATAAGCGACGTCATTGAAATAACGAATAATAGCATGTGTTGAGATCTATGCTTTTCAGTATAATTTAACTTAATAGGAAATTACTATTATTACCTTTTTACTTTCTTTCAAACAATGAAATGAGAAAATCACTTCTATGTCAAATTTTTACTCTAAGTAGAGTGCTCCATGAAGGGTGAGGACACAACCCATCCCATGCACATCCTGGATGAAATGAAGCCAAAACCACATTGTCAAGGAAAAATGTTTTATTTTTATTTTTATTTTTACATAAAATGTAGTAAACAGCAAATAAGATACTTCAAAAGAATTCAAAATTTTTTTGTAGATCTCATATCATTAAATTGGATCCTATACTATTAAATTTTATACTATATATCTTTTAGAATAATAAAAATATGAGTTCAAACAATGAGACTCTTATTGCAAAATTGGACGTTAATAACTTTGAAACAATTCCTTGTCCTTGTGCCCTGATTTTCAAACCGTGTCAGAAGCAATTGGACAAAATGTCCAAAGGGTGCTGCAAAATGAATTTTCGGTGCAGCCAATAATAAATGAAGATTGGAAATTTCAAATGCTATGGCATAAAGGGCTCTGAATGCATTTAAAGCTTTAGGTTGAAAATTTGCATTAGGAGCTCTATAAACAGAGCTGTTGCTTTGAGTTCTAAAGGCAACACACAGTTCAAAAATCCAACTCTCTCATTTCTTGTTCTATTTATAATAGAGTTATTTGTTCCCTTTAAACTCTCTTTTGGCTGTTAAGAATATATATTGGTGAGAAAATATTGTGAGATATTTTAGGTATATTTGAGATTTGAATTTTAAGTAGAGTGTGATTTTTATTTGTATTTTTCATTATATTTTCTTAGTAAAATATTTGATCGTCGCCTTTGTCCGTAAACATAACATATAAACCGAATCATATTAAATCCTTGTGCCCTATTTTTTTTATACTTTTACATATTTATTTCATGCTACTTTATTTGTGCCTAATTTTTTATGTCACCTTCACATTTTATAACAAATTGGTATCAAATCCCAATTAGGGTTCTAGACAAATTTGCTCAAAGATGTTTATTGTAAAGTTCGATATTCAACAGTTTGATGGTTACATCAACTTTAGAATGTGAAAGGTTCGTATGTTAGTTGTTTTGATACAGCAAGGCGTAAAAGTAGCACTCAACGTCAAAGATAAGAAGTCTGCGGCAATGAAAAGATTCCAAATGGGAAGATGTAGATCAAAAAGCTCTTTTCACTATTCAATTATGCATTACAAATAATGTATTGCAAGAGGTCCTTTCAGAGAAAATAGCAGAATTACTGTGGACCAAGTTAGAGTCATTATATATGACTAAGATGATAGCCAAATATCTCGATATTTTGCAATGTCTGTATATGCTTTATATGATAGAAGAGACGTCGATCAAATCTCATATAACTGAGTTCATCTCACTTGTTACAGATTTGAAAAATATAAACAAGATATTTTCAAATGAACAACAACCAACGATGTTGCTTTATCTTTTATCTCTTTTCTACAAGCATTTATGTGAAATGTTCATTTATGGCCGTAAAAGCCTTAAAATTAATGATGTTAAATCATCACTTTTGAGTCTCAAAAAGATGAAGCATGATAGCGGTGATCGTAAAGATGTTGTATCTGGCTTGGTTGCTAGAGATAATTGAAAAGATGTTGGTTTGAGTAGTAACAAAGGAAAGTCTAAATCTAAGTCTAGATACCGTGAAGGCAGATGTAGATATTGCAAAAAAGAAGGGCATTGAAAATTAAAATGTCCAAAACTCAAAAACAAGAAAGAGAAAGATTTAAGTGATGAAGCAAGTGTTGCTGAAGATGTCAAAAATATTCTCTCAGTATCAACCACTTATGTTGGTGATGCTTGGAATCTTGATTTAGGCTGCGCTTATCACATTTGTCCAAACCGAGATTGGTTTACTATTTATCGGTCAATTAGTGGTGGTATTGTTCTTATGGAAAATAATGCATCCTGTAAGGTTGTTGGCATTGGAGCAGTTCGAATCAAGTTAGTTGATGGAATTGTGAGAACTTTGTCTAATGTTCGATATATTCTAGACTTAAAAAAAAATCTCATTTCTTTGGATACTTTTGATACTAAAGGGTACAAGTGTTCTACTAAAGGTAAAATTCTAAAATTCTCTAAAGATGCTCTTGTTATAATTAAGGGTAGATTGATTAATGGTCTTTATGTACTTCAAGGTAACACAATTAATACCATATCAATATCGTCTTTATTTGATTTGGATACTACTTATTTGTGTCATATGAGCAAGGCGGAGATGCCTATGTTAAGCAAGCAAGGCTTGCCAAATAATCGAAAATCTGTGATGCGTCATTTTCGCAAACATTGGGTTTGTGGAAAGTAAATTAGAGCCAAGTTTAACACCACCATTCATAGGTCTAAAGGCAATATTGATTCTGATTCGTAAAACCTGGTGCCTGTTCCATCAATAGATAGTATTCGTAATATGTGAGATTTGTCGCATGATTGGTGGCTTGATTTTCAAGCCTTGTCAGAAGCAATTGGACAAAATGTCCAAAAGGTGCTGCAAAATGAATTTTCGGTGCAGCCAATAATAAATGAAGAAGGGAAATTTCAAATGCTATGGCATAAAGGGCTCTGAATACATTTAAAGCTTTTGGCTGAAAATTTAAAGCGCTCTATAAATAGAGCTGTTGCTGCTCCGACTCTAAAGGCAACGCACAGTCCAAAAATCCAATTCTCTCATTTCTTGTTCATTTGTTCTTTTTAAACTTTTTTTTTTGAGTGTTGAGAATATAAATCAATAAAAAAATATTATGAGACATTTTAGATGTATTTGAGATTTAAATTTTGAGTAAAGTATGATTTTTATTTATACTTTTTATCATATCTTTTTAGTGAAATATTTAATCATTGCCTTTATTCATATGTAAGTTTAATCCAAATCATATTAAATTCTTATATTTTATTTTTTTATATTTTTACATATTTATTTTGTACTATTTTATTTGTGTCTAATTTTTTAAGCCACCTCCATAGTTTATAACAGTCCTCAATTCCAAAGGAGCTGCTACTCAGAGTACAACACATTCTGCACTCACAGTTCAAACAACCCACAAATTTCTATGGCCATGTTTTCATATATAATGTTATGTAGTGGAAGTGGAACAGCTTGCATCCGCACATGTATAGGTCCTAGTTTCTCGCACACTTTCCTCAAAATACTTGCACCCAAGGATCTTGCAGCCTGATCCTCCAACACAATTTCATTAGAAAAGCATCATTTGCGCCAAATTTGGACCCGAAAGTCCAGGCCACCAATCACTCAACGAGTGAAAAACTTTACATATTATCACTCGAACATGTATTTTACATATTGCTGTAATTTTTTATTATGATAACAATTATTTTAAAATATGATTGTAACAAAGTTATAAAGATAAAACTCAAAGAGCTTCTGGCTAAAGGAATGGGCACGTTACTCTTCAGGCATTTGTTTGGAGAAGCATTTGCCTGTGCAGATGTTTTAGCTCAATGTGGTTACAATTGGCTTATGGGTTGTCACCTTTGTAATTCTTTATCTCCTTTTTTGTCTGTTGTCTTCATGTTTAGTGGTATTAAGTTTCACTGATTTGTAGCATTTTTAGTTGGACTTTTAATTAAACTTTTTCCTTTTTTAGGTTTGGTGTCGTAAACTCGCCGTTATTAAAAAAAAAAAGGGTTAAAAATGAAATTTCCAACGTCATGCCGAAATCCTAGAAGTTTATATCGGTGTCAATTGAATAACAACTTCCTTGCCCTATGCTTTTAGTTTTTCAATCACATAATCAAGTAGAATTGAATGGTTCTGATTAAATTTGCGTCAAGTATATATCAATACATAGATAGGACTCAGGCCAGAGTGATGCATAAGAGTATGCGTTTTATCTACATGTTAATTTTAATTAGAAGATTGTTCTTCATGAATTCATGGTCGGGGTTTAATGAAGAGGAATCTCTTACATCAACTCAATTGGCTACGAAACATTTGTAATCATTGCGGAGTATTACGTGGCAAACAGATATCGATTGAATGAGAATTGTAGGACCCCACGTTAACATCTTCCCTTAACGCCAAGTGTACTTCATATTTTACACACAAACGCGTTCGTTACTAACTACTTAGGCTGCGTTTGGTTATGCTTATGGAGGACTTAGAAAATTTTTTTTATTGAAATAAAGATAAAAATTATTCTCCTAAATTTATTTTTGATATATTTAAATTAAATAAAAATTATTTTTTAAAAATAACTCTTATAAAAAGATTTTTTTTAAAATATTTTCTTTCAAAAAACTTCCCCGTAGAAATTAAACCAAACACAACCTTAACATCTCCGGTTAGAACTTAAAAGAGTCGCTTAACAAACATGATACTTCGAGGCTTATCCGCAACCTAGGGAAGCTGACGTCTCCATCTTCACTTCTCCACCGCGCCCACATGGAATATTGGAACACTAAGCATTTTATTTTACATGTCTTTTTTTTTTTTTCATTCTTTGTTTTTTTTTTGGGGGGGGATGATAGCGAATTAATAAATGTCAATATATATAAACAAAAAAGATTATATATGTTAATATATATTAGGAGTAATTTATTTTTCTTAAATCCATATATATAACAACGATACACATACATGCCATTGCCTCAATTTTCTTCGGGGTGGCTCTCAAACATTGAAATTTATAAGATAAAATCTCTAATTTGTCTCTAATAAAAAAATGTCAGATACATTAATGTTTAAGAAATAAAAATATTCAACATAGTCACTAAACATGAAAAATATTAGTCATATTAATACTTTTAGTCCGTAATTACAGACACATTCATTTCTAGAAAAGACAAATGTAACTAATATTTTTAATTTTAAAAATTTATATTAAGAGTTTTTATTTCTAAAAGACTAATGTGTTTGATGTTATTTCATTTAAATAAATTTGCGGGTTTACTCAATTCTGTAAAAATTTAGGCTTTAGGTAAAAATGTTAACAAAAATTTGCCTAGAGTACTATATGATGCCACGATGTTGTCAGAATTTAATTTGAAAACGTATGATAAAGCGTGAATCAAAGGGGAAAAAATGGCCAGTGTTGATTGTAACGCAGTAGAATAATGGAAACAGATACTTGGATAGATTGAGCTTGTAGGAGGAGCTAGCGGCCTGGTGTTTACGTGGGAGAACACTACGTGTCAGGTACGCTAACGTGAGAAAAAAGTCATTAACCATTTGTGGTATTGCTAACTGCCAACTGGATTTCTTCTCTTTTTCCTCTTAACTTCTCCCCAAGCCTGAAGAAAATCACACAACACCCTTCTCCCTATATATACTTTGGTTTCATGATTTCTTCATCCATTTAATTAGCGTCCAGTTCCAAGATTGAAATAAGATCTTCTCATAGATGACATGACACACGCTTCGTGGCTTTGTTGTCTGCGAAGAAAAGCGGGTGAGAATGATAATAATATCTGCAATTCTTCTCTTCTTTCATGTACTTAATTCTAGTTCCATATAATATGTAAAATACATATCTTGCTTGTTTTATGTTTCAGCTTTTCTTTCCCGTCTTGATCAATTCCATCAGTTAAAGGGTTGCTTAGATTTCGCAAAGAAACATATTTGAGGAATGTTGGAACTTGGAAGCATCAATTAATCAATTCAAGCTTCTTGCCATGAGCCTTAGCTTTTGCTTTTTCTTAGTTAGATTTAGATATGCTTCTTTTTGGTTAATCTCACAAACCATAGAGGATTGACGATAATGATGATGATAAGCAAGTACTATATTTTATTCATTATTTGACATCTATTTTATTAAGAATATTGTGAAAATAAAAAATAATAATGATTTATGAGGCTGCAATATCAAATAGTAAATAGAATATAATAAGACTCTTTTTTTGCTTAGAAACACTGAAAAAATTTCTCCAATGAGTAAAGTAGTATAATTCCCACATAATTTGCACCAATAATTAGCTAATAATGAAGTTCATGCTATGCAAATTACCAGGTAGATCACGGAAAGAATGTGACCAAGATAGCTTGTACACTAAGCCAAACGTGAATGAAGAATACTTGGAAGCATTCAGAACAAAGTCTTATATCGAAATATGCAACAAAGCACAAGGGCAGCTTGGAAGGACAATTAGCACCAGAAGATCACTCTTGTCCTCAAATAATTCCCCAACACCTTCTTCTTCTCCCCTTCCATTCTGCAAGAACCTCACCGAGTACTTGCTTGAGCCAAGGCAAGAGATCATAGCACACATGGCTGAGAGCGTGAAGGTGCACCATCTCCTTGTGGACTACTTCGAAGCAAGCTTAGAAGCATGCCATTGTTGTGACACAATCCTTGAAGGTGTCTATTCAATGAGACTCTCCTATCGAAGAATCACAAGGGTTGTTAAGCTAAGCAAAAGGGTGCTTGATTGTGGAGACCAAAATTGCAATGACCAACAACAAAACCAAAAGGATATGATCTGTAGGGAGCTTGCTTCTTTTGCATTGCAAAACAAACCTTTGTCCATCATTAGCACTGTTCAGTTCCGTGACATTCATGAAAGATACATGGAACTTCTCCATAGGCTGAGATCAAAGAGAGGGAAGATTCGAAGGAAATTAACATGGAAGAGTGTTTGCAAGAAGGTTGCAGGAATTGCTCTTGTCACTGCACAAAGTGCTATTCTTATTGCTTTATTAGTCTTTTCTTTTCATAGCATTGTTGGGTTGGTGGCTGCACCAAGCATTGTCGGTGGCTTGGTTGGTTTGTTCATGAGGAGACTCAAAAATAGTGCTCGTGGGAGGTTTAGAACAAGATCTTATTCTGAGAGGCTGTGTGAGCAACTTGATGTGGCTGCGAAAGTGGTTTATATACTCATCAATGACTTGGACACTATGAGTAGGATGGTGAAGAGGTTACATGATGAGGTGGAGCATAGGAGAGTGATTGCTGATGTGTGTGTGAGGAATGGGAAATGTGAGATATTGAGGCAGGTTATGAGGGAGTTTCATGATCATGAGTCTAGCTTTTTGGATCAGCTGGAAGAGCTTGAGGAGCATATTTACTTGTGCTTTCTCACCATAAATCGATCAAGGAGACTAGTTGTGCAAGAAATTACGGAGAAAGAATATTGAAAATTAAAGGAAATTGGCACCTCTCTCTCTTCCTTTTGAGAAAATTTTTTACATGTGGCTTTTCCTTCTCAATGAGCGGGTGGATTTGATGAGCTCTCGTTATTTCAAATCGTTTTTGTTTCTTTAATTAGTTTTCTTAGACCAGACATATGCATGTAAAAGTCACATAAAATAAAAATCCAAGTCAAGAAGAAATGTATTTTTTATTCTAATTTCTAGTTCGCTGTGATTTTTTATTTTACATATTGATTTATAGGCTTTAGTAGTTGGCTTGGAATTCAAATTTGGTGCTCTGTATCTTCTCTTCCCAATCATAGAAGCAAAATATTTTTTTTTTTTGAATATCTGATGTACGAATATCATATAGGACACCATATACAATGATTAATGGAACAATTGGTGGGGTATATGAACAAAAGTGTATAGAAATGAAATAGATATACTATATTATATTCTTATATAACAAAGATATTATATTTGATGTAAATTTTTTATATACAAATAATAAAACTCATCATAAAATTTCTATGAAAAAATAACTATGGAAGAATGCTGTGATGACACTACTACATCCCATTTTTAATAGTAAAAAATGAAAATTAATTAAGAAAGAAATTGACTTGGCAAAATGTCATGCACAATGAACAAAAATTACATATAATTGCCACAAGGATAAAGTATTATTTTAGTCCTTTTAAAGATTATGGTGACAATATTTTAGTTTTCAAAAAAATAAGTAATAATAATTTAATTCCACAACTACAAAAAATGACATCAAAATCATTTTTCTATATACAAAACATGAGAGTGAGGGACAAAATTGATATCATTTCCTATTAAGGGTTAAATGATGTCAATCTTATGTAATTAAAAGACTGATTTAATTTCATTTTTTTCATCTTTGTGAGCTAAAATTGATGTCAATTTTTTTTTAAAACTAAATTTTCGTACTCTCCCCTTTTCAAGAACTAGATTAATATTACTTATCTTTAAAGGATTAAATTGATGTTACCCAAATTTTTCAAAAACCAAAATAATGATTTATTCTTGTCACAAGGATAAAAATTAATATCTTTTTTACTAATAAAAATTGCCTTCGTGATGTCAGTTAGGAGATGATGATTATTTAGGTAAAGCCCCCAAATGACAATTTTATGATTCGAATCCTTGATATTGTAGCAAAATTTGTCTGAATCACAGTGCATTTCCATTGCAACAACCATTGAGTAACAAATTTTTTTTCTTGTGCTTAATCTTTAAAGAACCAATATTGTTTAAATGAAAAAGAACAGATATTATTAAGAAAAGTTATTAGCAAAATGATTTAAAATTATTATAATTTTGTAGTTGTAAGTTTTGCAAAAAATTGTCAGCAAAAATATTAGATGTGAGATTTGAACTCATAAATTGCCCATATAAGGTTATATTTGTCAACCTATATATATTAGTTATTTTTATAGACTATCTATCAAATGTATAATAATTTAAATCATTTATTAATATACAATAACTTTTATAAATTAACCAACACTTGATCGGATCAAGTAGTTTGCTATTTATTTCTTACAAACAAGGCCTCCAGTTGGAATAAAGTTTGTTTTTCTTTTTGTCTCATCAATTATATTTTTTCACTTAAAATATAATATACACGTAATATGAAAAGGAACCGAGTTTGGGGATTAAAAATTTTATCCGTATTTAATTTTGTCACCTGTTAGACATGGTAGAAATGTAGAATTATTCTTCAGGATTTTTTTTAAAAAATTTTTATTTTCCATTTTGACTGAAAATATTCTTTTTTGGGTCTCTACTCTCCAATGCCAAGGATATCATAGCAGGATCAAGACCTGAATTTCTTTCCATGGATGATTTAATTGGATCATAGACAAATGGCACTCGACGACATTTACAGGCCACGCCAATTTAATTACAACAAACAAATACGCACAAACTTCAACTCCACCACCTTTCAGTTCAATGTACAGCTGCTAGAAAAGCTGCAAGAAACTCTGGTTACAAGTCACAACCAACAAGCTTATCCGTCATTCATTTTTTAAGAACGTATTGAGGGTGGAATGGAGATGCTCCTTTTCCTTCTCTTCCTTTTATTGTGTCTCCTTTGTTTCCTCCATCCATTATGAAACCATAACACATAGGAATATGATCATAATGCATACACTTTCTATGTAGACATACATATCATCTAACGTGTTTACAATCGAGCCTGATCTCTTGTCCACCGCTGGTGATGCTGCTCATCTTGATCATGGACTTGACAAAGGCACTTTCAAACTCCTTTTGGGAATTAGCAAACTGGGAAACCAATGCTTTACTGTTGGGATGAGTGAGGAGCGCTTGATCAGAAGAGAATACGCTCTTTCCTTGGAGGATCATCTTGTAATAGGCATTGTCAAAGCTGGTGGTGCTAGAATCCAATGGGGTACCTGCATTTTTTGCCTTGTTATGAGAGGGACATTTGCCTCGGAGGCTGTTGGCAAATAATGGGTTCATGGACGGGTCAATGTCTTGGTTGGGGCTAAAGTTGTGGATTCGGTTCTGGAATGATGAACAATGAGCGAACCCGAGGGTGTGACCACCTGCATATAACATAACATCATAGCATTTCATGTATAAAATTGAGGGAAATATTTTTTAAACCACATAAATGTTATATTAATGTGAAAGCGTATGAGTATCAATATATACGTGTATCAAAATAGGACAGATTTATTGTATATTTATGTGAAAGTAATATTGTTTTTGGTGTCCCATCATGCCACCTCTAAAATTATCACTGATTGCATGACTCTTTTATCTTTTGTGGGTAATTATTAATGTTTAGTTAAAATAAACTTGATTGCTTTGATACAATTTTTGGTTGCTGGTCTAAGAAATAGGAATTACACAGTAATGTTTGATTAAATTAATCTGCAATCATTATGGTAACACGATGTGATTCTTTGGTCATAGCTGTAAAGGCAGAGTTAATGCAGTTAGTATTATATATTCCTAATTATTAGATGGTTTTGGATTCAGTTTCTATTTTGAATAGTACCTGAGAGGGCTACCAGATCTTCCAAGGAAAGGCCTCTCTGAGAGAAGCTTTGTTGCAATTGGGAGATATTGAAGGTGGGAGCTGGCAATTGTCTGGTTTCGGTGGCCTTTGAAATTCTACCATCTTTTCTTCCTTTAGGCACATCCCAAGTTGGTCCTCCAGACTGAAGCCACTCAAAGGCCAAAAAAAAAAAATAATAATAATTCAAATAACTAATTAATTTGCAATAAGCGTTTTCCCTCAATTGTACAGCCGCAATTAGTTAAGAGTTTGACCAAAAATTATCTCAATTTAATAACTCAAAATAGAAAATGGTCATCACTATATATACTGTATAATCATATGTTATTGTTTGACTCTGACCAGATGAACAGCATCCCTAGCAGCAAGAGCCAAAATATCAGCACAAGATGCGATCCCGGGACAAACGGCTTCCACTGCTTTCTTAGCGTTATCAATAACATAGAATGCATGCAAAGAAATGTTAGGAGGCCCATCCTTTTCTGCTTTGTTATTTCCCTTTGATTCCAGCAGAACAGAAGCATCACAACCCTTCAAAAAAGAGCACACATGATAATTTACACAAGTATACACTTTACTATGATGTAATGCAGGTTAACTTCAGTAGGAGAAATTTGTGCATGGATATAAATCTGACAGTTCACATAGTCATATTTAGTCACATTCACAAAAAAATTTTAGCCGTCACATTTTTTAAAATACATTGATTTGTTTCTGGATTTCATCAATTTTGTGAATGTACTTGAATATAAAGTGTTAAATTTTTATCTATACGAGAATTTTTCATTAAATCGAGGTTAATTAGGACAAACAAAAGTTGCATACCCTTATGAAGCAATCATGAAAATGCATCCGAAGCAGTGCAGCTGGGACAGTTTTGTCATTCATGGTTGCCTTATGTACAGCACCAGCAACGATAGACTCTACCTGAGGGCACGTATGGTCATAGTAATTCACACTTAATGCACTTGCTAGAGAAGTGAAGGAGACCATTATCATCATCACTGCGGCAATAGCTGCCATATTTCTAATCATAAATTAAACCTTTGTTTATGACTTGTTAAGGGAATGTTATTTATAGGGAAGGCAATGAAACAGTGGACATGGAGTTGTTAAGGGGATGTGGTTGTTATACGTATTTGGTGATCCATGACCCTGTTAGTGGAGCAGTGATTTTTAAGTATCTTCTGTTTGGAAGTTGCATTTGGTGCTTTATGCTTAAACGAACATCAGTACAAAAGCAAGCCCAAAATATATATGGTTCTCGACTTCTTGTTATATATTAGTTGCCTTCTTTTGTTTTCTATTCATTTTGTTTGGTGAAAATTGAAGATATATTCTTGACATTACTTGTCACCGATTCCCTCAGAACTATAAATATATATAAATATATTGTAAGGGGTCTTTGGTAGGAGCTGGGCTAGCCTATTGACCCCACAATGAATGGTTAGGTGGTTTTGGCTTCAACCAATACCGGCATCTTTGCTATACTTCAATATTATTGTATCAAGTGATTATCGATACGGCAAAAGTTGTAATTATTAGTTAGAGGAAGAGGAGTGTTATTTTAACATGTATTTGGTGCATAAAACTCTTATAGTACTCAAGTTGTTTTTTTTTTCAAATTTATTTTTCTTTTATCTCACCAAGAATGATATCCCAAAAATCATTTCTCCATTAGTTAAGGGATTTTTTTTTTTTAACCAACATTTGCCCACAAATATGATAGTTTAATCTGATTTTGACTTCACTCGAAACTTTGTTTAAGGTAGAACGTTGCATGCAACTAGCAAATATTCCATTTTTAAAGAATTAAATTACCAACACGGAAACTTAGTAATGAGCTTCACGAGGAAGGGTAGAAAAAATATTTACGTAGTACGGCCAACACCATTATCAACAATTCTACTTGTAGTGAAATTGAACCTCCACAAGTCATTGTACACATCTAAATCTAATGAAGAACTGTGCAGAAGGCCACATTATGATGCAGCGTAGCAAAATATCTCATTCTCACCGTTATCAACAGTGAAATTTGCTGGGAAGAAGGCACATTATGAGTTATGACATTAACATGACGTTTCAATTACTATAGCAAAGAGCTGATATTGATATAGGCAATTCAGACAATTTATCAAGCCTTTTAGAAAGTTTATAGAGATTTCCATGAAAGTAGATAGAGTCAGGTGATGTTGCTATGTAACTTCTTCTGATGTAGCCTACAAGTTTCAGTTCATCCGAATGGGCCAACATGTGTCAGTGTCTATATACGGCTCATGTGAGACATCAATTTGGATGGTGCCAGCAAATGTCGTGACTCTCATGTCAACTCATGTCATGTGCTTTTAATAATCAAACAAAAAACATAGATTCCATACAGCATTCCGCAAGCTGTAAGAGCATCTGAATCATCAAACAAGTTTTGTTCCATTTTGTAACCACACGAAATTTTCATAGTTTCAACAGCTTGCTGGAATTAAATAATACACAACACTGACAACAACACTATATTGAAAATTCTAGGGAATCAACAATTTTGCAATCCCCCCAATACAACTACAACAGCAGTATTCATATTACAACAATTTATAGTATAAATTTAAACTTAAAAGATGCTTATTTCTACATGATGATTCTTCTTATTGATAACAATCCATGCAAGCCATGTGCCGCCTTGATCTTCTTTACCAAGGGCTTGGAGTTGATGAGTTTTGTCCACCGAATTATCAAAACCAGAAGAGAGGTGGCGGGCTGCTCCAATAAAATAATTAAGCACGCCTCAGCCATTCTGGTTATGGGAAAAATCTAAAATCCAAAACCCAAAACTCAGAACTTTAGAAGCCCCTTTTTTGTGGTGATCTTAGAATTGGACAGGGCTAGAGAAAGTTTGGCCAAATGCCCAATTTGCTGGAACAATATCTTGGAAAACTCTTGTTTCTCCATCAGTGGTTGTGACCCTGAAGGACAAAGACTGGCCGTTCAAATAAGCATTGGATTGCCAATTAGCACCCCAGTTTCTTGACATAGCCATCCAACCAGTTTTGGAGCCTTTGATAGACGCAGATTGGATGGATCCAGCCCCAGCCACATTGCTGATCAACACAAGCTCAAAGTAGTCTCTCCCATTGATAGTGAACCGAACCCCTCCATGCTTTTTGCATGGGACCCTGCAACATTAATTTGTCACAAAAAAATTTAATATGACATTCAAGATAAGGTTAATCATTAATGACATTAGAGCAATGTTACACATCTAGACAAATATAGTAAGAATCTTGCTACGAATCATAGCGATCATTGAATGAAATGAAAATGATATAACTCACTTATTCATTTAAGAATTAATAATTACGTCATATCATTTTGTTGAATAAATCTTAGCAAAGTTACTGACTCTCTAACATTTTTTCATGATATTAACATTAGACCAAGGTAGAGAAGCAATCTATACCTTTGGAATAACACAGGCACGATCCCTCCTCTGTAGATACCAATCTTTTCCCATGCGGGTTGTGCCATATCAAAATGCTTCAGAGGTGGGTTGCACCAGCCTCCATTGTTGTTTGGAAGAGCAAAATTAGGGGGACAAAAGTTTGTGGCGGTTATGGTTACAGATGTTCCTTTTATGCACCATTTGGAATCTGCTTGATAGTCACACATGATTTTGTAGCACTCCCCACATGAAGCTCCATCATTGAATAAGGCAGTACTTAAAGCCGCAGTTCTAGTTCCATACCCCGTTGCATACAGATTCCCATACCCACAAGCTCCTCCTGCAATCATAAATAAATATACATGCATCTTTGCTTAGTAGGGTAGGAAGGAAAAAAAGACTACTTATATAATGTTGAAGAAAGGTTTTCTGAACATATATTTTAGGCACAGGTAGATTCATCGGTGATGTTACTAAAATCTCCAGTTGTTTATACACGAGTTCTCATATATCTAATCAGGTGTCTACAAAAATTATTTTCAAATAACACTAGTGAATGTCAGGAAGGAAGTGTCACAATTGCTTACCCATAGTTCCTGAGGCATCACTATCCCCATAAAATGTAGCATGGGCATTGGTCCATCCAGAAGGTGAGAAAGCATATGTATTGATTGTGAAACAGCATAATCCAATGAGGATGGCCAAAACAAGCATAACTTTGGCCATTATAAAGCCTTGCTGAAAAGTGAGGGACTGCAAATCCAAGTGAAGGTGATGAAGGTTGAAGGATAGGATACAAGAATTGAACTTTTATGTACAGTTATTGTCATTTCCAAGCAGAAAAGCTCTGTCCTTAAATAAGGGACCAGACTCACTAAGGCAACCATTGCACAAGTGAGCCCTGCCAGGGTAGAGAACTCAAGAAAACAATTTTTATTATTTATTAAATTAAATTTATCTGTACAAGCCTGCAGACTTCTGAACGTCATTCAATTATTCTCACGTTCTCATCTCTTACACTTCCCTTAGCACCCACATGCACACCCCAACATTAGAGCCGTGAATGGATCAAAACCCCACAACCCCATTTGGTAGTTCTATTTTTTTAAGAATAGTTCTTCCTAAATCTCAATGTTTAGGCCCTTGATCTCTTATGGATCTCTTGGTTTGTAGCTGTTTGTGTATAAAATGACAGAGAATAGTTTTAGGAAATGAAACAAAAGGTTTAGATCATAACATACAAGGTCACATGCAAATGCTTGGCAGTGTCTTTATAATTGAGCTACATCCACATGTCCCATTTTGGTTATATAGATTGTAAATTGTCTGTTAGCAAGCAACAATATGATAATCACCGTTGGTTGAATCAGAGAACACATGGGGATATTTCACATCTAAATTTTCCGAGTAAAGAAATCAACCAATTGGGCATTTGACATCCATTTGTCTCATTACTCATAGCCTATATAAGCCTGATCTAAACGAGCCATGCCATATGTTATGACAGCACCGTCAAGCATACTCAAAGCTGACAGGAAGTTCACGATGGGGCCTACAACAAACACGAAACAACTGCAAATAGCATTCTATCATTTAGGGTGTATTTGAAATGTTAAAAAAAATGAAAATAATTTGATTTAAAGATCAAATTTTGTGTTTGGGTATTTTAAAAATAAGAAATGAAATGATTTTTAATTTCTATAGGATTTGACTTTTTGGTATTTGAAATCCTTTCAAAATTGAAAGGACTTAATGAAAATTGATTTGATTTTAAAATTTAAGTACAAATCAAATCAATTCTATTTTTAGTTATTTCAAACACAATCTAATATATTATAAACATAAAAATTGATTTTAAATTAATTCAAATACTATTTTTATATAATCATTCCAAACATAAAATTTAATTTAGAAATCAAATCAATTCAAGTTAATTCAATTTAAATCAAATCAATTCCAAAATATAATCATTCTAGACACTCCCTTAAGGATCAACAACTGCTAATTGCATATCAAATAACTATGGCTATTAATTATGTAAATGTCAATTGCGATGTTAATTAAAAATGTATCTATACTATTAATGAAAGCAAGAAAGCAAATTATTAATTCTATATTTACATAATTGAAATTAACACATATTTAAATTACGATAAGTGTCATTTAATAAGTATAAATAGATATATACCAAAATGGAAAAAAAAAAGAGAAAAAAGTATTGTCAAGGATTTTTTTTTCTCAAAAAATAAAGGAGTATTACATTTAAAGGCAACTGGCTTATTTACCTTTCTTCTTCCACTGCTTCCTCCCGGGATTTCTTTTTACTTCTGCTGCTTATTTCTGCCCCTTTCCGTTAATTCATTTACTTCATTTTTTTCATGTATAAGATATTAGATAGATGTGATTAGAATACACTATCATTTTAAGAACTGTATGTTTCGTTATTGCATACAATTTGTTTCAAACAGTTTCTCAAATACTTACTTTCAAGAGTAAGCCCAGATTAAAGAAAAATAGTTTTTCTATACCTCATTTCATTAAAAAAAGCTCGATTAGAATAGAAATAAAACAATCATTCTTCATAAAAGAGTAGCATACTTTCAGTGTGATATTATATTCAGAGGAGTGGTTATTCAAATGACAGTTGAAAAATGACCAGTCAAATGATGCCCGATACTGAAATGCATTTCGAGGGCAGAGAAACAGAAATATTTACGCTCAAGAAGCAATAGATATTGATTTTAATAACTCAAGTAGTCCTTCAGAATAAAACTTATCTTTATTATTTGGTCAATGAGTAAATACTTTTTCAATATGCAGACCTTGGAACTGAATCACTAACATGGTCCTAAATAATTGATTAGTTTTCCATCCATAGCTGTCACCATGGATGGAAAGGAGGAGTGAACATTTCAATATAGTGAGGGACTTGCAGAGATCTTCCATGTAGAAAGTAAAATTCCGCGTTTCTAAAAGGAAATGTTAATGGAAGTTCTATAAATGAGAAATATAAGCAAATGTAGGAAATAAAGAGATCCTGACAGCAATTGTTGGCAAGATAAAAGAGCAGAATCACTGTCAGAAGTCATCATCTTCCTCTGCGATATGCTTAGCCGGTTCTTGCTCTTCTTGTTGCCTTTCTCTCATCTTCTCAGCACTTTCCTTTCCCTTGTGTGTATGAGGCGGAAATCGCAGTGTTCGAACAGCCTCATTGTGCATGCTAAGACAGAAGGCAATCCGAGAATTAAAGGCCGACTGAGCCTCATTTGTAGAGTAAATATCTCCAGTTTCCTTTGACACCATCCAACCATTAGCATGATCCAATGTAGCATCAATTGCCCCATCACGGATAGCCTTTGCCACAATGCTCTCGGCGTCAGCAACGGGACTTGCAGAGTTCAACCTCAACTTTTGAGCTACACCAGCTAGCGAGATGTGAGAATACGATATGCTAATGTTGCGTAAACCAGTCCTGATGACATTATGACGCAGACGAACAATCAAATTATGAGTTCTGTCTGCATTGAAAGTGGTAGCAAACTTCTCTGCAACATTCCTAAACAGCTCCAGGTCACCAATCTGGACAGCCTGAAATTCCACAACGTTAGTGAAATTGTTAAGAGGTTACAAAAAAAAAAATTCATTGGATTTGAAAGAGACCTCATAATTATATGAAAATCACCAGATTATGATTTAGAAACTCATGAAATAACTTCCAACAAAGCATGTGAGATTGAACAAAGGCCCATGTAAATGCATAAAATTGAGTTCTGATAAAGAATTTCAACAACAGTAAATTTGTTTTAGGTGTTTCATAGTTGTAACTCCCAAAACAACTTCCAGTTCCACCAGTCCCGAAGGTCCTTTTCAAAACACTGGATGAAGCACAATGAAATTCTTTTACCTAGCACAAATATGCGAGACTTCTGCTGTCAAAAAACAGCACGAATAAACCGACAGCAGTCCAAACCACGACCAAAGTCTGCTTCTTTTTTTTTGGGCGGGGGGGGGGGGGTGGCAAGGTAAAAAGAGCATGCACAAATATTTATAAGAATATGGCTCCACAAATGGAGTCAGAGGTGCTCAATGACTAAACAACAGAAAAATTGGCTTTTTAAGTGGTTTTTTAGATTGAAGCTGTATTTATCAAGGAAATTATGATTGTCACAAATCATAATCATTCTCTCATTTTTTATAATAAATCATTCATATTTTCTCATTATAAAGTTTATTCACAAAGTTTGATACAACTCTTAAATAAAGTTTTTTAACTGCAATGTAGAGAGCAATTCAAATTTCTGTATATATTTGTCACTACACAACATTCATATGTTAAACAAAATTATCATGAGAAAAATCCTCACAAGAGGTCTTACTTTGAGTAGTATTACAGATTCACCTACGTACTTGAAAATGTTGAAAGAGTAAATTGGGTGAATTAACTGACTGGGGGGGAAAAAAGCACGGCAATAAAGAAGAAAGAGACCAAATGATGCAACTGATGCAAAGGAAATGTGGATTAACGAACATAACAGTGTAAAAGACAAGGACTGTTGTGTTGCTATCCCAGACTTAATTTTTTATTCCAAAGTTTAATGCGCTTTTCATTATAAAGATTAGTTTGAATTATATATTTAGCCCCTATAGTTTCACCTTTTTAATTGGGTACTTCCCATCAACAAATGTTAATCATAATGACCCATTCAGCTGCCTAAAAGTTTTCCCACATCACCTATCAAGAGGTGAGAAATCTGACTCTGGAGTCCCATCACCAAAAAATGATAAGAAAGAAGAGAGAAAGAGTGAATAGGGTGGAATGACGTAGCACTGGCAGTAAAAATTAGTGGGATGCTTGAGTGAAAATATTGGCCACAGGAACAGTCATGTGACAGGCATGTCTCGGACACCATAACTGTGGAAGTGTTGTCACATAGGGTGACAGCAGTGGAGTAATTGAAAGAAGAGAAAATAAATTATAACTCTAAGGCCAATTGCCAATAAGACCTATTTCAAAACAAGATGAATTGCTATAGGAACTAAATACATAATTAGACTAAAAGTTCAAAGTTCAACTGTAGACTGGACCTTATCATGACTAACTCAACCTGATAATAAACTTACATTTGTGAGCTCAAATTAAGGCCTCAAAGCTTTCTCCATTCCTCTCTGCATAAAGACAGTCCTCTCAGGTATTTCTCCCAACAATAAACGCACTATCGCAGCCCACTTGTTACATTGAATTCGAAATCCCCGTGCTGCAACTGGAGCTTTACGAGCAGCCTACAGAAAGACTCCTTTGCATCGGTATACTCCAGCTAAATTGTCCGAATTTTCCCAAGGTAGAAGAGATAACGCAGAACTAAGAAAACACAACAAATGTGGGCAACATCAACATGTCAAGTAGAAATGAATGAGAAAAAGAAATTTAAATTACACTAGCTGAACAAATAACAGTCAGGATCATTGAGAAGGTTAAACACGAGCATTATCTCTCAAAACAGTCCTCAGACCAGGTACAAAAGGCAGAGATTGTATTCACCATTGGAAACAAATCCCATTGACACCAAGAATAACAGAACCACCATACCTGTTGGTTTGAATGAGCCTCAAAACGTGGAGCCTTAGACCGTAACTTCTCTGCCTGATCATATAGGTTGTAGTGGAGGTAGTTATGAAGTAACAGATTAAGAAGCGTTTCCTGCATTGCATCATCAGGTTAGTACAAGATCTGTAACCGCTATGAATGAAACCACCAAGCAAGTTGAAACAAACCTGACCCAGCTCATCATGGCGCAGGGTAGCAATCCGGTGCAACGCAAGGAGGTTGCTTAAATACAAATGCCATTTAGTTTGGAATAAGAAAATTTTGATTCAGTTATACATCTCCTTAACTGTTATGTGCCAAGCATGTATAAACATCTTCCTCCCAATTTATTTTTGAATTGCATAGATAAGGACCTAACTCACCCTCGGATTTCAGCAAGATTTCCTGTGAGCTCATAGCTATATGAGTAATAGAAGTACAGTCTCGATGCAATAACATCAACGTTCCTTCTGTTCAGGCTCTTCAGCCAATCAATGCTTGCCGAGGAACAAGCTTTGGCCTAAGATGAAAAATTGAAGCATCAACAGCATATAATAAGTCATGACTCGGACTAGTTGATAAAATTGTAAGCATACAGTATCCAACCTCATTGTATCTTTTCTGATTAATCAGAAAAAGTAGCACAAGGAGGTAATAGTAGATTTCAAGCTAAGGCAACAATTGCTTAGCCGGGGATTGAATAGCAGATGTTGCACTGTCGACTTCCATGTCCTGATCGTCCTCCTATACACCCAGTGGCAAAAATACGGACTTAAATTGAAAGCCATTGCATCCATTAAATCACCAGAAGTAAACAACGCAATATTTCCACAGAGAGAGAAACAGCACTACAATCGCATTTATTTATGCTTCTTTTACAAGAAAAGTACGTATTGTGAATTTTTTTTTTTTTTAAAGTACTTCTCAAAAAATTAGAACACAACCAGTTTTATGCTTTTCTTGAGAAACAGGTTAGAAGTTACTTCTCCTTCTGCTGCTGCTTCTTCTACTTTTGTCTTAAAAGTACGTTTTCTAAAAGCATATCTAAACGCTGAACCCAATAATGTGCTTATGTATTCATACAGTCCTCACTCTTCAATCTTTAAACAAAAGCAAAACCATGTGAAATTTTACTTATGTATATTGCGATAATTCATCAGAGTAAATCTTAACTAAATGATGAAAGTGCCCCCATTACAAGTTACAGGGCAAAGGCAGGGCACATGTAATCAACTTGGATAAGGCAACAGAATCAATTACAGTAATAATAATATAATAAGCTAAAAACTAAAAACCAAAGCTAGAACTGAAACCTTTTGAATAAGAACTATCGTTCAATCTCCAAACCAGTGAAAATTACCTTCGGAAGATAGGAAGATAACTTAGTGTGAGGCTCCGAGCCGGGGGTAAGAACGTAATTGATGAAGGATGAGAGAACCGGCGCCGTGAGTTTCCGCTTTAGTGCGATTGTAAGGCGCACGGCACGAGCTATTCTGCGAATTTCCTCTGCGTGAGAACCGCTTTCGATAATTGACGCTATCTCCTTCAAATCTGCGAGTTCCAATACCAACACCAAATAATCAAATCAAATAACAATCGCAATGACGATAATAATAATAATAATAATAATAATAATAATAATAATAATCGTAATAATAATAATTGAAAATTCTTGAATGAAATGTTTCGTTTGAGGAAGAGAGTTTAGTTACGGTGCAATGTGGATGGAACAGCTGAAGAAACGGAGTGGGAAGGTGCTGTGTGATCTTTCATCTCAACTTCTTGTGTCATCTTCAACTTCAACTATGAATTCTACCAAACGGAGTATCAAATGAGAGATCACATTCAGAAAGACAATCACTAAATTGAATTCAATTGGAGAAGGAAAAAGAATTGTGGTGAGTGAAACTCACGAATCATCGGGATCGAGTTAGGGTTGCAAAATTAAAATGATACAATGTCATAAACACTATTAAAAGCGCGGGGATGGATGACTTGGGAAGTAAGAAAACTCAGAGCTTGACACCCTTTTTTATCTTTTCGTAATTAGTTATTATTATTTTCAACAAGGGTTATCTTTCTATGTTATTATAGGGAACAAGAAACATTTCAATATTTATTACAAAAAAAAAATATGATTCATTCAGGAATTTCTCAGTATTCTCTATTCTGATGAATCATGTAAAATTATGTAATTGTATGATGGCATGGAGATATTTATAGACTGTTTGAAAACCCATTTGCAGACTTTAAAATCAATTCTGATCTCCTAAAATTGATTAGAATTGATTCTTTCAAATTTTTATAATATTTAATTTTTATTGCTCAAAATTAATTCTAGCTTCTAAAATTAATTTTGGAAAAAATAATTTTTTTTATTTTTTATCAAAATTACTTTTAAAAAAATTACCAAACATAAATCACTTTATCTTAAAATTAATTCTACCTAAAACCAATTTTATAAATCAAAATCAAACGCGCACTTTAATTTTGGGCACTATCCTTCCATCTTTTCCTTCTTCTTTTATGGATTATTTTACCCTCAGACCTCAGTCAAAATTTTTTGACATCCCTTAATATTAGAATGATAGCCATAGGCTTAAAGATGAGCCATAAAGTATAAGAGAAAATCTTAGGAAGAGCGAAAATAGGCACGGCAAAGAATATCGAGTTCATCTCAAATAAAATATAACTTCTTGTGTTTTTTATATGCCTAGCTTAATGTAAAAGATCACTTCTTCATCAATATATTATTTTAATATTATTATATGAGGTAAGATGTTCACAAATCAATTGAAGGTCTCTAAACTAGGTTTTACAGAGTACAACTTTCCTTTTTTTAATTTCAAAACTTTATGCTCACTAGCCAACACATAAGGAAATGAACAGCACAGATTTCTCTAGCGGAAGTTCTCGAATGAATAAATATGAGCAAAAGTGCAAATTCCAGAGATCATGACTACAAAAGTTAATGGAAAGAAAAAGATCATTATCAGGAGCCTTCATCATTTTTCCCCTGCGATATGCTTAGCCAGTTATTGCTCTTGATTTTGCCTCTCCCCCCTTCTCAGGCCTCAGCACTTTCCTTGTCCTTGTGTTTGGCGGAAAACACAGTGCTCTAAAGTGCCTCATCGTGTATGTTCAGACAGAAGGCAATCCAATAACTAAAGTCCAACCGAGGCTCATTTGTAGAGTACATATATCCAGTTTCTAAGGAAATAACATAGTAAATTACCTTATAAGAAACTAATAAAAATGATGGCAATAAAATTCAGGTAGACATATTGAAATTTCTTTGAACACAACATATACAATTTTATACCACTACATATTTACCTAGTTTCGAAAATTGAACCATCTCTGCCAAAGGAAAACAGTATCTTACTAATGCAATGGACCAGGTAGATTATGCTGCAGTAAATCATGCACTCTACTGCAGCATAATCTTTTTTTATTACTCCAAATTAAAAATAAAATAAAAGATGCTGGCAGATAAAAAAGAAAATGGGGAAAAAAAAAAAAGCTTCAGCCTAAACACATCCCTAGCAAATATAAATTAAAGAATGAGATTCAGGGCCAAAACAGAAGTACAACTTTTCAAGCACCTAAACCTAGGTCTAAACATGAAGGGCTGCCTCGTGGCAGCAGTCTTAAACTAGGTCTACAGAAACTGTAAGAAGAAAATGCCCTACAGTTTGTTGGGTCCCAGGGAAAAAGAAAGGGGAAATGGGGAAAATTGAAGAAATAAGTCAAAATGAAAACATAAAATTGGACAAGGCATTCTTCTACTCAAGTCATGTGCATTGCACTCAAGGCGGCCCACCGGTTGCCTCAAGCAGCTGCCTGGATCGGCCCATTGGATCTAAAGCCACGACCCCTTCCACGGTATCCACCCCTGCCACGGCCACGACCTACAGCATAATTTAATCTGACATTTATCAAATAAGATACAAAAACAGCTTATTATTATCTCCCACAATCTTCTTTTCTCCATCATTTGTTTCTAGTTTGAGTACAAAATCATTAAACATGAATCCGCCTAACAACTTACAATAAAGAAACTTCAATGAAGTAAAATTCCCAAGGTCAGGCAGTGGTCACTTTGCTGTAACTTAATAACTTATAGATTATGTCACAGAATCAATCATAAGTACACAACTTCAGTTCATACATAAATAAAGTACGGGGAAAAAATGATTATATAGCTCATCTCAATGGCAATTGGTTTGAAAAATACCGCCAGTAGCAAGCTAAAACATAGCACTAAGTATTTGGTGAAAAATCTCAAAATGGTGAATGGCTCAAGGCAATATAATGTCTTACCTCTCCTCTCAAAGCTCTACAAAGCCATTTAAATCAGAAGACATCTTGCAGTCTTTAAGGGTAGTATAAAACGATGGATATGAAGCAGAATATAGATGATAAAGTCTCATACATGGAACTGGCCCACACACAGTTAAAATGAAAAAGAAAACAATAGGGATTAAGTACCACGGCCTTGAGGGGGTACATCTTGGTTGTATACACCATCTTGCTGCATATCAACTTGGGGCCCATTGTATCCTCCCCTTCCACGACCACGGTAACCGCGTCCTCTTCCTCTACCCCTTCCACCCCTAACATTTCCCCTATTGCGATCCCAGCCTCCATCCTCATATTCAGCTGAAATAAAACCATTACCTGAAAGAAAATACAAGAACCATGTCAAACATGTATATATAGCATCAACATTCTGTCCACCTTTTCCTTAGGGTTCAGATACCTTAATAACTAACTATTATCTTTTAAAAATTAGGATAAGATGCCATGTTAACATCAGTCATGGACATATTACATGAAAGCCTATTAAAACACGCATCTAACAATTGATGATCTGCATGTACTCATGTATCTGGAAAAATAAAACCCTATGCCTAAACTTTCTCAAATGAGATACATAACATCCAAGGCATTAACTTCACATCAAATATGCAAAACAGATATAAGGAAATTATATAATAGACTAAGTTAAAGGACTTCATCTATATAACAGAGATATGGTTTATAGGAATAAAAGCAAGAATACAATACAGACCTCTAGCCCTTCCCCTGCCTCGGCCACCACGTCCCCGCACACGGCCATTAGGTGAACCCTCTGCAGAACATAAAGGTTATAGATTAGGGGGGGGGGGAATCATTTTTTTACAGCACCACTTACTGTATGTACCTACCTCCTTCATATTCAAAATCTGCAAAAGCCTTCACCAGATCAGCTGGTAAAGGAGACTGATACCTAAAAAGACACAACAAAATAAAGATTGTAACATAGTTCACAATGATAACATTAATTTGATACCTAAAATCTGAAAACCAGCTAAAGAAATGCATAAGTCAGTTCATATATCCTCTAACTTTTGAACAAGTCAGTAAACATAAGATATTGAATATTCATTTTAACAGTTGAAACCTCTCTGAATGTCTGCGAAACAAAAGTACAGAACTAGGTACCATCACAGGAAGAAACTTCCAAGATTTTTTTTTTGGGGTTTTTTTTTTGGGGGGGGGGGGGGGCACATTCCACCCCTAACTTCATCTTACGAGTCAAAATGTTCTAATATTTTGTCTGATGACATCAAAAAGGAAGGGGGGGGAAAAACCAACTTACCCCACAGATGATGTATCAAGTTCCTTCTTGGAAAGGGTTATTGTTATCATTGACACATGCCTTGTTGTCTCCAAACTGCAGGAAGAACAAAGTAGGAAAAAAAATAATAAACAAAATATAAAAAGAAGTGTTAGCATCAGGCAGACAGGCACCAACTTCCACCTGATTGGAATGTTGAACACTTTAATCATTCAAGTTTAAAATACTATTCAGATACAGCACTTACGGAAGGAGGCCTTCCTCTAGGGGCTCCCAAGTATCAGTGATGTCAGTGGATCCAACTGCTGTATTCTGGTGGAGACCCACAATTCTCCTCTGCATTATTACCCCAAAGATAAATGCACATAAGATAAAAAATCCTCATCAGAATAAAACCAAGGACCAACTACAAAGGTTATATGGCCAGCCCAGCCAATCACAAAAGCAAGAGAACCTTGATCAACTCCACAATCGTCACAGTTTTGTTGATAGCTCTTCCCATTGCTTTGAAAACAATTTCATTTGAACCTTTTTCCTGGGAAGAAGTAAACAAGATAAAATAATGAGCTCGAAAGTCAACAATCCATATCTTGAGGTGGGTGTACATCTAAGAAGCACAGATACTTCAAAGTAGTCCCCACATCCATACTGGATACGCATCACAGTGGAATCTTTCACATACTCTCATATTTTACAAGCTTGTACTCTTTTTTTTTTTTTTTTAATAACTATGTAAATGGGAGTTCCATAATAGTCAAATAAATAAGTGTATTTTATTATGTTTACAATAATCTATGGTAACATTTGAATCATTGTTTCTCATTTTCAAATTAAGAGTTATGTTTTTGTAATAATTTTTTTCTAATTCTATATGTTATACTATATTTGGATGGCATCTTATAATTTTAAAAAATTACCATATATCTGTATCCTTGTATTGTATCTGTGTCCCGTATCGTTATGTGATTCACAGGTTTAGATAAACTTATTTTAGGTTCAAAATGAGTTCCCATAGCCAGTGAGGTGTAGTTCAAGTGGCGCCTCCCCTGGTCCTGTGACAAGGGGGTGTTGGCTTTGGGTCAGGGGTTCGATTCCCGTTTGCCCATCCCGCATTTCCCCTCGTTGCTCCATGGTAACCACAGTAAAAAGAAGAAAAAAGAAAAAAAGAAAGTTCCGTGCATCCTTTGAAAATAAATGCAATTATTTCACAAAATTAAGCTATTACCAAACATGCAATTCAGTTTCAAAAATTAAAACCCACTCAAACTTTCTACTGCTTCAAACAGATGCAATGTTCGGAGTTATATCATCGAAATAGAATAATTATCACACCAGCAAGAAAAGAAAACTACATCAAAACACGTGAGCTTATAGCCTTCTAAATGCTGCTAATCCACCATAAATAGGGCTATTAGAAGCAAAGCAGAGAAACAAACAAATAAATAAAATAAAATTTGAAAATATAAAAAGAAATGAAAAAGGGAAGGGAACCTGAAGCAAGGTCATGGCGTAAGTAATGTAGTTGCGCATCCTGCCCTGACTAGTAATACGGATCTCGTTTTCATCAATTGGCGTTTCTGCCCTTGGCTTCTCCACCTTCTGGTACCGATCCATCTATTCAATTCAATGCCACCAAACAAAGCAATAACACAACAAGCTTCAGCAACAACAATCATCGCACAAACACCAAAGAAATCCACACTCATACTGCATGGAAGGTTCTAGAATAGCACCAAAAAGTGGAAGCTAACAAACAAACAAACAAACCAAAAAACAACAAAAAAAAAATACGGAAAGACAGGTTTTGATTTGATAAGAAGATTCATTCGATCTGAAAGTTACCGCGAATCCTTCCTAAGGATAGAGTTTTCCTTTCCCCAAACACGAAGCGCGAGCGAGCCCTCTTCTACGGCTTGTATTTTCTATTACGCCCTAGTCTCGTTACTGCCCTGTCTTTCACTTTATATACTACCCCTTCTCCAAATTGCCCTAACCAACTACTCAACTGGGCCTGGGCTGGCATGGGATGGGCCCAATCCCTACATCTGCCAACTTACATTTCAAAGTTGACCCAATAAACAAGACCCAAACAAAACAAAAGTAGGTCCAAAAAACCATTACTTGTTACTTATTTTAAAACATTTAAAAGTTCTTGATCCCAAAAAATAAAAATTAAGTTAAACAAAGTACATATATTTAAAAGAGACCATTCGTGGCGGAAGCGGCCTGAGGTGAGCTGGTTGCACGCTACCTCTTTAAACACCGCCTCATGGGTTCGATTCTGTCCTCCGTCCCCCTCCCACACCCTCTTGACAAAGAAGGAACTATTCGCGCTTTTTCATGAAATAACAAGGGGAGACCCATTGGTTTCAACGGGTTTTCTAATCCTTCTAAGAAGGCCCATTTCAGTTGTAATAAATTATAAGAGCATATGCTTGTTGTAGTACATGATATTGTAAGCTCAGTCATAATAGCATTTAAATTTTAAGAATCCAGCTTTTAAATATCTAATAAAGACTGATTTGACTAATAAGAATACATCATTAAAAGCTAATGTGACTTACAAGAATATAATATCATGACTTTTAAGTTTATTCTAAATTATAGGGTTCAATTGTTCATGTTCATAGTCGGTTTCGTCAGTCATATGATTTTCAGGATTGGACAATGGCTTTTGCAATTAGACAGCATGCCTTGGGCAGAGTAGGAAACTCCAGCGGCAGAATATTTAAAAGGCTTGCAAGTTGAGAATGAACTGAAAAAACAAAGGCATCTACGCTGATATTCGAAACAAAAAACAAGTCATTTACAATATATGCACAATGCATGTTTATTGGAAATTATTGCATGACTAGAAGTGGTCAGCAGACACATTCAAAAGACTGGCATCAACAGTAGGATTACACAATACATGGACATACAACTGAACTCCATATGGCCACATTATTCACATTATCGAGTGGAGGGGCTCTTCAATTTTCATGTTTTTTGCAATAATCAATGGGTCAATGACCCTTCTCCAGGTGAAGTAGTCAATAGCAGCTCCACTATCGCGCAACAAGAATCCATTGACATAGAAAAAAGGAGCTCCATACACCCCTCTTGATGCAGCATACTGCATTTTCAAACAAACGTGGTGGTGTTAATCAAGCATGAAAAATGTATTTGATTGAAATGTGAACTTTATTTGTATTTTTTTTTTTTTAAGTCTTAATTCAATGAATCAACATATAAAATAGTTCATTTTATTATTCAAGTCTCAAATGCAAATAGCTTATACTAAACTGTTTTAATCCGAACACAAACTAAAAAGATAAAATATGTTGGCTTACCGTAAAGGAAATTGTGGTGAGAGTATTAGTTTTCCTGTCACTGAAGCCATTCTTAATGGAATTATAATAGGAGCTCCCAACTACTTCAGTTGCTGACTTTATTATCTCCTCTTCAACTGAAGCCCTAGATAAGTACTGTGTTCGAGCACCATTGAATTTATCCTGTTAAATGGTATGCACCAGATACGTCAGCAAAAAACTTGAATGCCTTTGCCCACATTTTTCTTCGGAAAATGTTTATTACATAGCACTCTCTCTCACACACACATCTCTCACACTTTTATAGGTGACATAATCAAAGTGTGAGTCTGCAGAAAACAAGGCAGGGCCAGCTGTAATCATACGGCGAAAATTGTGCAGATGTGAGGTGATTCATGTGTAAGTGCATGTAGCATTGTTCTTTTTCTTCTAAGTACAATTGAGATAAATCACAATGCCATCAATGAAAAACAATTTCAAATCAGAGAATTACGCATTTACAAGTCGTGATATGGCTTTCCTTAAATATTTATTCATATCAAATAGGTGTCAAGTATGGATTATATTAATTAAAGCATACTTCTGCTTTTAAAATGGAAAGAAATCCTAAAAACCATGCCATATAAAGAATGAAAAGGAAACCTCAACTATTCATTCATTCATAACAAACTTTTAAGATAGCACGATTTTGATATATTTATGATTCAATCAGATTTCTAGCATGATATACTTTAGCTAAAGAGATCAGCTTTCAACAATAGCTTAATCTCATAAGACAAACAGAAAAATTGTATATTTTATCACCAACAAATTTAATCATTCAACCAACAGCTTCTTAATTATGAAACTCCTGGTTCAGCATGGTAACTTCCCTTCATGGGAGACTGCATACTAATTTTCCCACAGATCAGACGCAAAACTCAACCATCATATGATGGTTAATAAGGGTAAAATTGTGATGAAATGAGAAAATAAAGAAAACCATGGGAATGAGAAACAAGAGGAAAAAAAAACCGGCTCTCTTGCTTGGATTCAATACAACCAGGAAAAGTAAAACCGTGAAAATGCCCTTTCTATTATTTGGGAACAATCCAAAATGTACTGATGAAAATTATAAATATTATCATGAAACACTGATGGAAATAATTGTGCAATGTGTTGTGAGTAACAAGCTCAAAATCTTCTCCTTAATCTGTGTGTCCACTTTTTGAGGAGACTACGTTTAGTATACCCAATGTAAAATTATTACTTCCATGTGTATTCTTTTCATATGCACAATAATTTTTCAATAAACTATATAGCTCTGACATCTAATTTTAATTGCTCCCTCAAGAATTCTCATTCCATGGACTCTTTCAAGGCAAAACCTTAATGATTCAATCATGTCCATGGTCCACCAAATAAGTCAACCATAGCTGACTTCAGAACAAGGTTACAACTTGCCAAAGTGAAAAAGCACCATTAACAAAGGCATCCTACAATGAAAGCACTGAGAACAACTAAAAGCTCAATACAGCAGGAAAGTTCAATTTGATTTTTAAGAAACATGAAAATGAAAAAGAATATTTAATGAATCAATCAAAAGAAGATCCAACACAAGTGCAATGGCTAAAGCTTAAAATAAATGTCTACCATTTTGAATCAGTACACCAAATGCATAATCCATTTTTTCAGGAAGGAACACTAACTTGATGCTCGAAGAACCACTCAAGCATGGGGAACGTTGTAGACGTATTCAGTGCATTCACAACGTGCAAAGCACGAGATGCAACAAAAGCATTGTCATGATAACTGCAAATTTCCAGAACATAGAGAAATTATTTCGATTCACCACACAACTGAAATGGCAAGTGATTGTGAGGTATTCAGACAATGATGTTTAAAACTGTAATCTTGCACACTATTTTTCACAACATGATTACATGATAGTTTCATATTCAAATAACAAAACTATCCAAAAAATAAAAATGCAAAAGTAATTTTAAAACATTACTAAGATATTAGAAATGAGGGAAATGTAACAAAATGCATTCTTCCCGTTACTCCTACCTCACAGCAGATTATAAGATGCCACACAATATATATACCATGTTTGTTCTCTTGTTCAAAGTTTTTGCTCAGAACATGGTTTTCGAGCAAGCTAATAGAAAGTTTGGCTTATAGTTTCCAAACTATACTTTGGTCTAACAAAAAGTAATTTTATTCAGCTTTGCACAAATTATAGTTAAGGACTATAAATTATGTCGAATTGTAACTCAGCATAATTTTGCCAAACATGTTAAAAGATTAATTGTAACTGAAATCCAGACATGCTATAATAGTCTATTCCTACAAAACAACGTTATATCATTCTTGAAAACAATACACTTAACAAAGATGAAGTTAAGGAGTAGTGTGTGTGACTAACGGTAAAGGGAAGAGGTGAAGGATGAGGGAAACCCGAGAACCGTAGTAGCGTAGAGCCTGTTTGAGTGGGGGCCATGACTCCCTGCTATCCGGGCACAACGGATCATAAAACGCTTCGATCAAAATGGCATCCAAATAACACGGCCCATTACTCTCATACACGAACCCATCTAGTTTCGGTGGTGGAATGATACCCGCACCAGCACCACCCTTCAAAACCGAACACAACAACAACCAAACCAACAATAACAACATAGCTGGTTGCTGCGTCACCCACACACTCGCTTGATTTGATGATCGCATCTTTCTTAGTTTCAGCTCACTCACCTTCTCAATCTCGGAGATAAGGCTTCCATTTTTATTTTTTTTTTTCCCACTCTTACCCTACTAACATCGAATGAACCGCGCTGCACTACGAGACAAAATAAGTGGGGTAAGTGAACAGTTGCAGTATCAGCCAAAAAATTAGTTGGAGACCATAAATAATAGTTCAAGTAACAATTATTACTTTTGACCCAAAACAAAACGTAACAATAAACTTTGTTTTTATTTTTAATGAAGAATTAACTTTGTTTCCTTAAAATACAGAGACGAGGTCTAATATTAGGAAAGTAGGAACTAATTTTAGTATGAGAATTACATAATTGTCATGTATAAATTGATCTTATAAATAATTTAAATGAATTGAGCATATAAACATGATTATTGACTCGTGACTTTGAGGAAAAAACAAAAGCTTATTAGTCATTAATATATATGTGCTTAGGTCCCACAATTTTAATATATATATATATATATTAAAAAAAAAAAAAACTCTTTGCTCGATCAGTTAGATGTGAAAGGAGTATGAAGTGGTAGGTTATTCGAAAAATTTGAGTTTTCATTAATTGAAATGGATTTTTAAGAAATCTTCGTTCAATTATCGGTTAAAATCAATGAAAAATAATATCAAGTAGTTTTTATCATGAGGAAACTTAGGTCTTAATTATTAAGAGTGTTTTTGTGTACATCAAATTATAAATATATTTTATTTTTTTTGACAACAAAATTATTTTTATACTTATATTGTCAATAATAAAATTTAAATTTGTGAACTCATACAATTTATCCAAATCTTTTGCCATATACATAGTGGCTTTGGACAACAAAATTTTAAATATCCTAAGTATTGACTTTAACAAAAAAAACTTACCAAAAACAGTGTTTTCTTAGAAAAGTTATGGGCCCTTTTTGGTCAACGAACAGAATGTCAAAGGCCCAAGGAGCAGGGTAAAGCCTAAGAATAAACGAGACAGGATCAAATTTTTTTTTTTTTTTGGACTGAGAGTCAGTAACAAATCTAACACCCTCAACAAAGATCACACTGCACAAGCTGAAGCACCTCAGGTATCTGGAGCAAAAGCAGCAACACTCAAGGTTCGTATGGCTCAACCGGACCAGAGCCATACTCAAAGCCCACGATAAGTGATAGAACTCAGAGAGGAAGATAAGCCACCGTTGTGGTTGAGGCTTAAGGTGGAACGGCAAGTATGCAAGCCTCTAAAGAATGACATCCGGGTAGTCAAGTGGTCGAATCCCTCCCCCGCCCCCACTCTTCTTCTCGCTCTTCCCAAAAAAAGCGACCAAAAAGAAATAAAAAATCCAGCATTTATCAATAAAAATTACTGTCCGAAAAATAAAATAAGAATAATAAACATGATAAAAGAATAAAGACAGAAAAAGATCCAGCAACCACCAGTCCAAATTTAAAAAAAAAATCCAAATTTATGTTATTATTTACAATTTGTTCTCTTTTATTTTAACTGATGCGATTTATGTCTATCATATATAATGAAAATAACGAAATAATAAAAATATTGCCGAATATATAAATTTATTCCATTAATTATTATTTATATTATCAAAATTATTCATATTGCTTTCAACGTGTAAAGTATATACTCGAATAAATTATAGAGTTGATGTATTAATTAACTACGAAAATATATTGCATTGATATTAATTTTGCAAATAAATTGCACATACAGTAATCGTTTTAAAAAACTCTATCCAGAATACTAAAAGGAAATAGAAGTGATAGAGAGGGATGAAAGCCACCTCACTTCCCTAAAATATCTCGATCTACAATATTCATTCTACACCACTGCCACATAAATATTCAATGTAGATTTCATTTAAGAAGGTCAAGTTGTTATTGAAAGCGATGGTCCTACATAGATCAAGAATCATTCGTGTGCTTTCTTTTCATGCTCTCTATACATGTGGATTAAAATTTTTTTTTTCATTTCATTTAGGTGATGTTCAGGGTCAAATTATATACACCGCATGCCAACATCACATTATTTTTTTTTTTATCAAACACGATGAATTTTATTTGAGTTATTAGTTTTTTAACTATAATTCTTACTATCTTATATCTCAAACTCTTTTAATTATATAACAGTACTGTTAATTAAATTATACTCAAAATAATTTTGCAAATTTAATGTTTATATGTGTCAATCAATCATTAAAAGAGATTTTTTTTTCAAAAAAAAAAGTTGTCAGAGTCAATAATGTCAATAGTGTTATAATATATGCAGCCATAGTATAGTATAAATACTTTTACACTTATATATAACTTAAATCTTGTAACCCGAAAAAAAAAAGTACTAAATCCATTGAAATATGCCTTATTGCTAAAAGTATAATTTTATTATCAGAATTTGTTTTAAAGATAAGGTAATGCTACACACACTTAAGGTTACATTTATTTTGTATTTGTAGATAACATATTGCTGGACTAAATACTTACTATTAGGTCTCAAGTTACCGCTGTTAATCAATGCACATAATTTCTTACTTAAATTTATTTGGCCATTACCAAGCACGATAATTTAATTTGACTCCGACCGCATCGGATCTTACCAAGGCAAGGTGTTGACCTACGCATGGCCAACATATATAAATTTTGAGTTAGTAACATCTATTTTTTTCATTGACAAGCTAATCAATAATTTTACTTCATAAAATTTGATAAGTGGTTCATTAATACAAAAAGCCCACTCTATTATTTTAAAATTAGAAAATATCATTAATCAATATAAAAGAAGTGAAAAAATCAGATGTGAATGAAATAGTTTCGTTAAAAACATTATTTGATGTTGTATATGCTTTAGATTTGCGCCACTCTTTTTTTCAATTCAACGCAGCTAAATCTTTTCAAAGTGTGTCAAATGTTTATTGCCAGTTTAAGGAATACCGTTGGCGAAAAAGCTTTCTAGTTTCAAATTTCCAATCCAATTTGATTATTGTTAGTCAAATCAAAGAGTCAAACTTAAACCACCAACCCACAGTTTACACAGTTTTATTGAAAATCCTCGGCACTCTCCATGCGACAATTGATGGATTAAAATGGCCCTTATTCCGTTCAATGGCTAGTGGAGCTAGCATATGGCTAAAAAGGAATCCACTAACATAGAAAGGTAACGTATGTGATAAAATGCCCCCGATAAAGCAACGTACTTCAATTCATGTGACATTTGATTGGTTTCAAAGGGCAGCAAGGAATTACCACACGAGTACAAAGTAAACGAGTTGGATGCATGCATGGTTGCAACTTGCAAGTCATAGAACTCATGTTCAACAAAAAGAAACCTAATGCAAAGAACAAGGAAAATATCTGCCTACGATTGTTGATTTGCTTTATGCTAAGCACCATAAATTTCGGCACTTGTCTTTTAAGGTATTTGATTGTAATTGGTAGAAAAACAACATGTGAATCTAGAAAAAGTAAAGGGAGCTCCCAAATGACTGAATAACTTTTTTTAGTACGTCAAGTAGTGACTGAATATTTTGAGATAATGGGCTGTTTCCTATGCATAATTCGTGATAAATTTTATTTATTTAAATTAGTTTATTTTAGTTTACTATAGTTAATAACTACAAATTTATTAAAAAGTCCAAAATCACCCCCCCAAAAAAAAAACTAAACATTTATTTAATCATGTTTCAGTCTAGCTCTAGAATAATTAAAGCACGATGGAAGTTGATGGATAAAAGTTAATGAAAGATAATTTTGTGGCTGGAGAAGAATATGCCATAAACATATTAGGAATGGCATCCCAGTGCTTCAAGAATCACTAAGGAACAAGAAGTCGAGAATTGTAATGCATTTCTATATCCACGATGTGCTATGAGTGGGATTAAAGTTAAAACAAAGTCATTGCTTTTTTGTTATTAGTCATCGTCTATGCGCCCAAAGGTGATATGGTACCATGATGTTGGGAACTATCTAAAACAAATTTTAAATTATTTATTTATTTTTTAATTAGTTATGTTTTGTTTTTGTTAATTACATGTTTTGACTAATTCTTATTTAACATGCTAATATTATCAATTAATCTTAATATCTTTACTTCGGAAGTTCTCAGATTCTTAATCGTTGCACAATTTTATGTAATAATTTAAAAGTTCATATTTAAAAATAAAAATAAAAACTTGTTCTTTTAAAAGAATATGAGTTTAATTGGTATGCACTGACAATGTAAAACTATTTTACACTGCCAACTAATAGAAATAGGGGAAAATGAGAAATCATGATGGATCCCTCATTATAATAGATAGTTATTTGTGTAAATTAGCATTTTTTACTATTTTTATTAATTAATAATATAAAATTATTTTATACTATCAATATATTTAAATTAAATTCAAAGAATATAGTGTTTTCTTTTAATTTTTCCTCTTTATAATAGCCCTTCCTCGTGATCAATTTGTGTGATGTATCATACTATATCTTGTAGTGCATCATATGGTCAATAGAAAATTCTGATATACTCCTGGAAGAACAATGTTTCTTCCTTTGCAATAAATTATGACCACAAAAAATTTATATAGGATCCATTTGCTAGTACAAAATTAAGAAGTTGTGTGGTGAAAATAATTATAATGGAGAAGAAAATTCTTCCTCCAAATGTGCAGCTGAATGACTCTTGTAGATAAGAATCATAAGATTAACTACTGAAAGGAAGGGAATAATAGAATATAGGCATCTCACTTCTTATTTCTACATCAAACTAAAAACTAGAAGAATTTTTATCATATCCATCCAATCACATCTAATTTTAAAACCTGAACATCTAAGAATACATCTTAACCAAATAATTAAAGTTATGATTCGACCCTTTATCTCATATTTTTTTGTCTCATATAATTACTGAGATAATGAAACTTCTTCTTATTCTGTATGCTAATTTGGTGTCACTTAAAAATATCCTATGTACAATATAAAATTCATATAATGATTATAGAATGGAAGAAATCAAGACGAAAGCTTCTGTCCCCACGCAACAAAAATCAAATCAAAACACCTAATAATTACCATTCGAGAAAGCATTGCTGAAAGAGAAACGTCACTCGAACCTGACCATCCTCCGTTGTCCTTTCACAATGTTTGGCGATCGTTTCGTAAGTATGGAGAATGAAAGCACGATGTTATTATATAATACTATCAAAAAAGTGGGACTTCAAAGTCAAAAACTGACACGACTCTGACTCATACCGCATAACTTAAGGTTCGAAAATAATAAAATAAAATGTTAGATAATAAAATGTATAAAAAAGTAATTTTAATAAGATGCATTCTTCTGTGCTGGCGGCAAGTGCAGGCATCAATGCGCGATTCAGGTAGGCGGGTGAAGTTATTTCATGTTACTTATCAATGGTAAAATTATTATGGTGAAAAAAAAATTAATTTTAAAAGAAACAGGCAAATAGGCATGAATAGATATGGACTTAAGAATATTTCCTCTAACAACATCTTTTTTAGAATATTAAGTTGTTGGGTCCTCCTATATATATCATTATGTTTTAGTTCATATGCTTTTTTGTTTGAGCTACTTATTTATTAAATTATTTGTCTTTTAAATGGTAATATAAAATATTACTCTTCTATTATTAATTTGATGTGAAATATCAAGAATAATAACTGAATAAGTAATTTTTTAGAGAAAAACAACAAAAATGACCAATAATACATCAAGTAACTTTTTTTTTTGTATTTTTAATTCATCCTACACCATCTTCATTTTATCAAGTAAAATGAAATAGGTGATCGTTAAAATAGAATAAAATAATTTGAGCCACAACTAGGAATTCCTAATTTGGAGAAAAATAATATAAGAAGATGATATGATAGAAAACTTGATATTATTTACCCATTATTTTTAATTTTTTTTTTCACCACCATATTTTACTGTTGGTAAATAATAACAAATAGAGCAACTTTGCTCGTTCACGTGAGCCGAGTGTTGGTGCCCGTCCTTAGCTGACCAATACAGTAGAATTGCCCTGTTAATAAACATAACTTATATTTATGTATTTATGATATAACATTGAAATTTTAATTTTTAAAGTTTATCCTAATTTCTACAGTTGAAAATAGCTTGATGTGTCTGTGCTTCTTTTATGGTCTGGGATCCTGCGCTTGCGCTTGATCCAACACATTGCATCTGTTTCTAATTACTACTAATTCAATAAAAAAGCGATTTTTTTTTTCAATTTACGTCTTTGAAAAAACGATGTTCTCATTGGGTTGCTTTGTCAGTTTCTGCAGTTAGCCTTCGTTTAAGCTTGTTTGTAGGGAACCACGAATGCCTGTTTCCAACTGTATATCTTTCTTTTTGTTTGGTACATTCCAGTTATTATATCTTTCTAAGAAGAAAATAGAACGTTCTACTATTGTCCGTATTATTTGGGGTAATTACTACACAATTATAAAATTCTCATTGAATTAAGGTAGATATTAATTCTTAATCAAATAAAATAGATCAGCATTTTTTCGTCCAATAGTCGACAAAACATCAATTTATTATACAGAAAAATTCTTTTAAAAAAAATTGACTATTTATTATTTTTTATTAATTCCTTTTTTCATTAACAAACAAACAAAATCAAAATCAAACTTTCCTTTTCTTATAGACCAAGGTTCTAACCCTAAAAAACAAAAATTGATAAAACTTAAAAGCACCTCTTAGTGGGAATACTATATGCGGGTAGATATACCTTAGAAATCCAAAAAAAAAAAAAAAAACTTTTCTCTCCTTGCTTACTTTATAGGGAAAATATAAACTATATTCGATAAATAATTTCACAATTTTACTGCTAATAACTGACTCACTAATAATTCCATTTTTATGTGGACTCACTTAAAATTTTAACCTAATGAAAAAGAAAATATTCCATTTAAAATCGTAGTAGAAGAAGCATAAAATAGAAAGTTTACGATATTAGAAATATGTATTTCAGATTAAGTTGATCAAAAGCACATGATGAAATAAATTCCTTAAAAAATGTGCAGTGAAACTCGGTCACGTTGTAACATTCGATATCTAGAGCATACCTTTTTATTTTAGGTTATAATTTTTCTTCCACAAATTATAACTTTTGAAAAAATGTTATAATGTACTACCTTTTTCTAAAAGTAGTATCGAGATAGCGGCTTCTAATCTCAGTAGTTACTTACTTACTTAATGAGTTTGATTTTAATGTATCATTATTAATAGAAATTTTTTGATATAATTTGAAAATTAATTATGTATAATTATTTTGGAGAAAACATATAATATTTATAATAAATGTGTTTTTCAAACCACTTATGAAATTAATTCATCCTCATTTGACAAGAACAACATGAGAATTATGTAATATTTTCATAGCAATATTTTTCATGATATTTGAACCTGTGTTTTCTTTTCATAAAAAAAAAAGGCGGCTATGATCTTAAATTATGGTGATGTCAATTTTATGCACCACTTTTTACCTACTTAACCTTTAATCATTTGTGTTTTAAAAAGATTTAATCAAGGCCTGTCATTGATTTTTTTTTATAAGCAAACTCTATCATTGATCATTATAATCAAACCCATTCAATAATGTAGTCATACACCTACTAGATAAGAGTATTAACTATTTTTCAAAAACAAAAGAGAATACAAAGAGGAATTGTGAGTTGCTAAAGTCGAAGTGCCCCAAGCCAAGACTTACCACAACCCAAAGAGAAATTAATTAATATATGGAGAAGGTGGCTGATCCGTAGCACGGCTCCGGAGGAAATACAAACAAAAGGGCCCTTTGGCCTGTGCCTTTCAGGCGGGACGAAACAAACAAACACCTTTGGTGGCCCCCACACCTTAGTCTTGTTCCTTCAATTTTATTTTATAAATCCCAAAGAAATATCAGGATCAGATGTAGATATTCCCCTTCCCTTGTGTGTACCACTGAATAAACACCCTTACCGGCAGGGAAAAACAGACATCATTGCCTTATTGCCCGTAGGGGCCCAGTGGCGCTCTCTTGATGCGTGGGCTATCCTGTGTCTTAGATCACAACCGCAAAAACATTTAGAGAATTATAATTTATATATTAAAAAAATATAGTATATTTGTCCATTATTTAATGAATGAATATTTACATGATCTATAATATTTTTTTTACTTAATAGTTATTTTATTTTTATTTTTAACAAAAAACTATTGTAGCACTAAATAACAAATTTTTTATTTAATATAAATATTAAAGTCCATACTTAAAAAGATGCATAAGTTAAAAATTATATTTTTATTTTATTAAAAACAAAAGCTGGTCCGATAAAAAAATCAAGTACTATATAATAACTAATTTTTATTTTTACATCACTTTACAATAATAAAATAAAAAATATATTCTAATACATATTTTTTGACCTTTTTTGTAATCAACCAAAGTATATGAGTAACGTAATTTTTTCACATATATATCATTTTAATTAATTTATTTTCTTTTCCCAAAATATATATATATATATATATATATATATATATATATTTTAATAAAGGGGATTTCCTCGAAATTACTATTTTTTGGTCTCTCCTCATTATATTTAAATATTTTTTAAGTCCATATATATTTTTCTATAGTATTTATGAAACAAAATAAATTATTTATGAAAATAAACATGTAAATAATTAAAAAAAAGATATAACAGTCAATCCCATTATTAACCCTACTCTACCCCACTTCTTTTATTGTAATTTTTTCAACAAAACTTTTGGATAATTAAGCAGAGCATATTCTGAGTATTTATACCTAAAAAAATATTCTTTTAATATGAGATGATAATATAAATTATTTTATCTTATTAATATACACAATTAATATTTAATTATATTAATATAAAAAATAAAAAATATGGCCTAACAGGCACTACTAGTATCAGTAATTTTTATTAAAGAAATAACAGTGCAATTACCTAAAAAACTACTTTTAAATTTATTATTTGAGTTTAATTGGTATGTATTGATAGTATAAAACTATTTTACATTATCAACTAATAGAAATAAGGAAAAATTAGAAATTATGATGGATCCCTCATTATAATAGGTAATTATTTATATGAGTTGACACTTTTCATTATTTTTATTAACTAACAATGTAAAATTATTTTATACCGTTAATACATTTAACTTAAATTCCCATCATTTATGTTTAAAGATTAATGATATGTTTGTTTAAACCTTAAAAAAATAATTTTAAAATTTAGATTTTATATATAGTTAAAAATTAATTTTTTTATAAATTATTTTTTTAATTTCTAAAAAATTAAAAATAAATTATTTTAAATTATAATTATTTTTTAAAAAATTATCTAAATATATAAAAAATTAATTATTTAATTAAAAGAATTTAAAAAAATTTCCAAACAAATATACCCTAAATATGCAAAACTGCAATGAACCAGCTCGTGAGCGGCGGCAGCTAAAGTACTAGTTGGTGTGAGAAGAGAACCGCTTGGCTGCCACGGTTATTTCCTTGTCAGACACGAAAACCTGATTTGGCCAGAAATTTAAATGCACGCCGTTCACTTACACCGATTTGACAAAAAAATAAAATTTTTATGTGAAACTTTTACATAATATTTTACATAACGTTTATATAAAAAAAAAAAACATTTTACGTAACGATACCGTATATAAATTTCTGAGATTAATTTTAATGTATCATGAATGTAATTTTTTTATATTATTATTTAATTACATATTTTTATTTATGAAAATTTTAAAATAATATTGATTAAATTAAATATTTTATTAATATAATAATACAAAGAAATTAATCCTAAATTTTTTTAAAAGAAATATAAATTTATGTTATTAATTAACAAGATATGACCTAATTTAGAGCTCACAAAAAATCTAACTAACAGTAGAAACAACACAAAATGATATGATATAAAATTCTCACATAGAAAAGGATCGATTTGCCGTTACAAATGCACATAAAGCTAAGGCGAAAGCCAAAGCCCAAAAGCATTTCTATTTCTATTTCTATTTCTATTCCCATTCCCAGAGTCACAGCCTCATTACCTCACACCTTCCCCTGTTCTCTTCTTCGCTTCTCTTCACTCAAATTCAGGTCACACTCACATGGTCCCAAAGGACCACACACACACACCAGGATCTCTCATCCCCCCCCTCTCTCTCTCTCTCTCTCTCTCTCTCTCTTATTCTGATCTGATAATAGCAGACATGCTCTGCATCTGCCACTCATCGTCCCCTTCACTCTTCCTTCTCTACCAACGACCACCCCCACATTGATTTGATTCCCTTCCCTTCCCTTCCCTTCCATTCCATTCCGTTCATTCATTTTCACCAAATAAATCCAATCCCACACACACACTGGACATGCTGGACTCTGTTCTTCTGGCGCTCTTCCTGCCCTGCCTCGGCATGAGCGCCGTCTTCATTGTCTACATCTGCCTTCTCTGGTACGCCACCACCCACCACCCCAACCTCCCCCCTCCACCGCCGGCTAAGCCCCTATCCGGTATGGGCCTCTCCCCCTCGGAGCTCCAGAAGCTTCCCAAGATAACCGGCAAGGACCTCGTCCTGGATACCGATTGCGCCGTCTGCCTCGACGAGATCGACGGGGAGCAACCGGTTCGGCTGGTTCCCGGTTGCAACCACGGATTCCACCTGGAATGCGCCGACACGTGGCTCTCTAAGCACCCGCTCTGCCCGGTTTGTAGAGCCAAACTCGACCCTCAGATTTTCAATTCCTCTGAGAATGAAAATAACCCCTGCTGATGAAGAAAGAAAGATACAACTACTCAATAAGAATAGAAAGAAAGAAAGAAAGAATGAATGAATGGAAAAATTGTTGTGGCGGAGAAGAGAGTTAACATTGTTGTGATGTAAACATTGTGTTTAGTAGGGTGTACAGTTCTTAATTACGTTTGGTTATGTGTCGTATGGGCGTAGACGAGACATTTGGTTTTTCCGAGACAGGAATGGCGGGAGGAGCGGCGGAGCCTACGGTGGCGAGGGGCCACTCAATACTTTTTCTTTTTTTAAATGTTGGTGAGTGTAGTTATTAATTTGTTTGGTGATTTGAATTTCGGTGACAGACATTATTGTTTGTTCTGAAGCTTTCTGGAATTTTCCTTTTTATTTTTCGTTCTTATTTTTTAATGATTTTAAACTTTTAAGGTAAGCCACCGTACTAGTTAAACGAAATCCTTTATAAATGAAGACCTAAGCATAGGTTATGGGAATTAAAAATGTTGCTCAAATTAATTTCTTTACATATGTACGGAAAAGTATCTTTTAGAAAATAATTTTTTAAAAAAGCAATTTAATTGTCATTCGGTGTCAGTACACAAAAAGTAACAAACTATTTGATTCAATAATTTATCATTTATATATAGAAGCATGTAATAAGTTAGTTGTATAAATTTTTTTTATATTAACAATATATTAAAATTAATTTATTTAAAAAATTAATACAATTGTATATTCGTTATTTTTAGAGATTATTATTTATTTTAAATATGAATTTATTCATTAACATTTTTGATTGAATTAGTATAGGGTTAACTTTAATTTTAATATAGTATTAATATAAAGGTATTATATAATTATATTTGATTATACATTAATGAGTTATTAAAAATATTTAATTTATATATTAATTGTTTAAAAAATCATAAAAACATTAATGTAAATAATTAATATTAATTTTATATGAATAATATGTTAAAATTAAATTCTATAAGATTCAGTCTTAAATTCTTAATTGAATATGAATGAGAGAGAATGCGGGTGCGTGTGAAGAGGGAAGGGGAGGCAATGACTGAAAAGAGGAGCGGGTTATTCACGCAAACAAGTACATCCACGGGCCACGATACGTCTTTCATGGGTTCGTCAAAGCAAGTGGGGGATGGGTCGTGTTAAATTGAACGGTTCATGTGAGACGTGCTTTCCTATTCTTACTCTTCGTTGTTTACCAGGCAGCACGCATAGAGAGAAAAAAGAGTCACACAAAGTGATTTTGATTCTACCTGGCAACAACTAGATGCCAGCTGCTTCTCATTTTTAGTAACTCAATTTACTTGTATCTGAATCTGTGTGAAAGAAAAGGTGTATGTTTTAATGGAATACGAAAATAGAACCTCGCTAAAGTATAAGCTGAAGGGAGCTGCTATGGTAATGTCGATAGGCCAAAAAAAGCGGTTAATATATGTTAATAGAAACAACAGTAATTAATTACACCCATAATAATTTTTTTTTTGTTTTTTGGGCGGGCGGGGGTTGGTGTGTCATTGTGATGGTTGATTAAGCCAATGTTCATTCATTGCGTGGGATGGTCATGCCATGTCACTGTGTGAACAGTTGTCAGCTTTTGCGAAATGACCAAATTAGTGGGTCCTCAATGTGCATCTCTGGCAGCGGATGGTTCATTCAGCGTTTTATGCTTTCTTAACACTTACTTATTAAAAATTCCGTCCACTAGTCATGGATATCCTTTAAAATACTATCTTTAGTTACCTTACTAGCGTAAAGTATATTGGTTTGGAACTCATGGGAAGTATTAGTTATCAACGGTGTATGCTATGCACCCAGTTAATTATGGTGTTTGATACATCTTAAAATTTGAAAGGTCAAAATTTATTAATTTATGATAAATTATAATTAAGCATAATATTATAAAATTTTCATTCCTTTCCCTCCCCCATCCCACCCAGCCCTCTCGTTTATCTTTGCATATACCAACATTGAACCCCAACTCCACCATCATTGCTGCAAGCTCCACCAAGTTACACTCCACTTAGTGCCAACGAGCTTAGATTGCCACCGCCACACCACCATTGTGTGAGCTCCACCATGTGAGCCACAACCACTGTCACCCAAGCACTGCCAATTTGATGCTCATTTTAGATCTTTTTGCTGAAAAATTGATGCTTGCAACTTTCTTTATCTATTGGGGATGGATAAAAATGGAAGTAAATAAAAAGAATTGAAAATATAGCTGGAATAGGTAGTGTGGAAGCGGTCGATAAGGGAACGGAAGATAGAGAGGGCACGAGAGAGGAAGGATTTGAGGTGTGAGATGAGAACTGATGAGCTGCTAGAGTGTACCACTAAGATGTAAGTGCACATATAATCTATCAATATGGTACCATTAGATGACATGGTGTATCAAGCACCAATCTTAATAGGGAGCATTACAGACATCCCCTTAGTTACCAACTCAATCTAATGCATTACAATACGAATCTAAGATTTTTTTTTCCTTTGGATACATTTGGTTAAATAAAGCAGCATGACTCCATACCTATCATAACTATAATAATCAATTTAATAAAGGGCCATTTATAAATATCTCACATTCATAATGAGGGCTCCTTTCTTAAAAGTTAAAAGCTTTTATTTTGTCCCCAATAAATTTGTTCCATGTATATTATGTATATTTTATGTGGATAGAATGAGTAAGAAAATATTTTCTTTTCACATGAAAAAAAAGAAAATGTTGCCTTTCGTCCTACCTATTCAACAAAATTACCCATAGCCTCATTAAGCCATCTATGGTATGCCGAGAAACGGGGAAGTAAGCAAATATAAAATGCCTATGACATTCTTATCAAAATCGATCGTCTAACTGTATATATACTGCCTCCTAAAAGTGGTCCATTCTATTATGAAAAATTCATAAATGAAAGTAAGTTAAATGAGTAGGATGGGATATTATTCACAAACTATTTTAGATTTCATTCATATATGCAATTTTGTATTGACATTTCATTGAGTATGCCTTTGGCAAAAACAGCTTCACTCTTTTTTTCTGTCTTTTTCTTCTGTTCAACTTCGCTTTTAGTAAACCTTTTAATATGAAAAACAAATATAAAGAATCCTCATGGTGCTTCAAAAAGCCAGAACAATAATGACCTTTAGATATTATGATAAATTAAATCTGAAAATATAAATTAATATGTTTCTTAACCTTATCCAAAGATACAACATTTATTTATTCATGACTAATTTGATTAAATTAATCTATTTTGAACTTTTAAAATACATGACAGCGGGTTACGTTAATAGAAGTAAAACCCTAATTTCTTTTATATCTCACCTCTAGGGAAAGTATAATTTGATCCCTAATCATTATAAATTTATAACTACTATAATAAAATCTTAATAATTCAGTCAACTATTGGTATAGCAATATTGTCCACAAAATAATTATTATAGCAATATTGTTAATGATTATCAATGCTACAACCTTTTCTAGTAGCACCTTGTAATGTTAGTATGATGTTGCACTGATGAAAGAAAATCTTGTGACCCCACTTGGGAAGCATATAAACATGATTCCATTCTAGAGTAGACATATAATACCGGAATTGGCCAAACATACCGAGCCTCCACATCTCAACCTTAAAATGCCACAGTATCAATCCAGCTATAACCATAAACACTTAAACGAAATTATCACCACTCAATATGGAACACAATTTAAAATAACCACAGCAAGGAATATAATTCCATGGTGAAATTTTATGTATTAGCCTAAATAATAGAACCAAGATACAAGCAATAGCTAACAACAACAACAAAGAGAATTCCACGTTTTATTCAACCTGCCAAAACAAATTATGCTATAACAATTCGCAACGGCATTGAAATTTTTAGAAAATTAAAGACAATAATGCCTTCCTCTCTTTTTTCTTTTGTCTTTTTTTTTTTCCTTTTCTTCTCTCTCTTTATTTTCTCATTCACACTTTCCTTATTGCCTTTCCTTTTTTCTCTCTAATCTTTTGATTTTCTTTGCTTTTCCCATTCTTCTTTTTCTTTCCCCTCTTATTCTATCTCTCTCAAGACATTCACTTGCTTATTCTGTTTGTACTCAAAAACCTTTCTTGCACCAATATCTCTCTCACTTGTCCTCATCAATGTTTCCTTTTGATATGTTATTTTCACACTTTGACTCCCCCCCTTTTTTCCATTTTTTCTCTCAATTTTTATTTTTATTTTTTCCCTCTCTGTTATCTCTTTGGTATTTTTTCCTTGTCTTTTCTCCACACCCATATTTACAAAGTGTATCATATGAGTTCCAACTCAAATAATGCTATACCAATTGAGATTCATCCATAACTATACTTTACTATTGAAGCCAACAAAATATCCGTTACACCTACAAACCATATTCTAATTCCTCACATCAACTAAAAATAATTGTAACCCACCACATAAAAATCAACACTGGATTAGAGCATCATACATTAATCACCAGATAACATTCATACCAAACAAAGCCCACCAGCATATACACCTAGGAAAGCAAGAAAAAGAAAACTCAACTCTAATCAAACTACCAACACCCATCCCCAACTATTCACCATAAACTTAAATCTATCCCACCACCCATATCCTATACTTTCATCTTATGCATTCTCTCCACCCAAACATGTCCCTGCCATGTAGCAACATGGCCATTAATTCCCATGAATGACCAATCACCTATACAAACAAATTGCAAAACCTTACAATGCTAACTTGTTGTTGCTTTACATGAAAAACCAATATTTCTTTTTTGGCTCTCATATATTTTTTTTTCTTTTTCTTCTGTTTCTTTTCCTTTTTCTTTGTTTCTTCTGACCCTCTTTTTTATTTTAATCCTCTTTTCTCGTTTTTTTTTCATTTTTCTTTCTTTTCACCTATTTTGTTTCTTTTCCACCCTTCCAGTATTTTCACTTGTATTTCTTATCCCTTCTCTCTCTTTCTTTCTCTCTTTTTCCTTTCCTTTTCCTTTTTTATTCATAGCTCACTCTTATCCTTTCAGACCCTTTTATTTTCGTTTCCTTCTTCTCTTGATAATAATTTTATCGTTATCAAGTGCACACATATAAAACACTGAGGTCTTCACTTCACCTAAAAGCCTCTTGACTTGCAATGTGTTTAGACCATGTTGGGGATACATTGAACCTGAAATCAGATAGCCCTTCATACGTGCGTTGTGTCAGCATAGTAAGTGATATATGTCTACTAAAATAAAATAACAATGAGATCAATCATCTATTTGACATAACCCTATAGGTTATAGCACCATTTTATTCAACCATAAACACCACCTACCTTACAAACTTAAATAATGACAACATCACACCATTGTCTAAACTAGAATTTTACCATATTGAGAGCTTCCTTTCTTGAAATATTTATCTTTTAAAAAATGATTAAATTCCTACCTTTCCATAAGGTCTATAATACCATAAAAAATGCAACCCGCCAGCCGTTCTTTATTGATCCCCTTATTTTAATTTCTATCCATGATTCAAAATAACTTTTCTGGTCCAATGGGAAAACTCAGCACACATTCCATTTCTCCAGCCAGAAACACCACAAAAACCATGCATACTCATAATTATAGAATAAATGCTTCTGATTTTCAACATGATTATTACAAAAAGTGCATTTTATCTGATCTTGAGAAAGAATACCTAATCTATGCAACCTATCCTTGGTGTTGACTCTCCCAAGCAACAAAAACCAAGTTAGAATTTCTACTTTCGAGAGGACCAAGCCCTTCCAAATTGACCTTGTAAAATTGAATGCGTTGAAACCAACAACTTGTGTCCTCTTCTCCATTAGTAGCTATGAAATAGATTTCATAGAGAATTCTCCCTTTTTGTCAAAATTTCAAATTAGCCTGTCATTAGCAAAACTATTAAGATGCACATCAGCCAATATTTGATGCATTTTCTCCAATAACTCCAACTTCCATTGGAAAAGATTTTGTCTCTATTGGAAACTCTAAATCCATTGTAGCCTATCCCAAAACCTACATTCTCTAACATGACAATCTTTTTTATTCGACAATGAAAATAATCTTGGGAACATGTCCTTTAATATACCACCTTCTAGCCATGTATCCCACCAAAATTGTGCTTTTGTTCCATCACCCAATTCCAACCTTATACCTTTGTTCATAGACTTAAACAATTCATTGTTATCAAAATTCACACTGCATATATCTGCCCATTCCCTGCCATTTTGCTTTGTTTGTTGTTCATAAAGTGGTTTTCCATATGAATATCATTCCATGAGCACACCACTTTCTTCCATAATGGGCATTCCTCCCTTGAAAACCTCCACCACTATTTAAACAATAATGTAGAATTTTTAACCACCAAGTTCCCAACCCCTTAGATCGCCCTCTCTTTTTGATTTTTCAATAATCTCTTAGCTTACCAATGGAATTCCTGATTCTCCACCAAATTTACCCCAAAAAAAATCCTATGTAATGAAGCTATCTTCTTGACTATCTCACTAGGTATTTTAAATAGGCCAAGATATTACAAAGATAGACTATTCAACACTGACTTAATTAAAACAAGTCTTCTAACATTAGATAGATTTTTCACCTTCCATATACTTAACTTTTTCCTAATTCTATCTTTGATTGGCTTCCAAGTTTTAATACTCTTCGAATTTGCTCTAAGAGGAATTCTAAGATACTTCATTAGAAGCCTACCACTGCTGCAACCAAGAATGTCACACATTCTATTTGTCCAACCACCATCGCAGTTCAATGGTATTATAGAGAATTTATCAAAATTAATACTTAACTTGGACATAACCTCAAAACGCTGTAGTAGTATCCTCCTGTAATTCCTGATTGAGAACTCACTTTATGGACAAAAAATGATAGTATCATCTACAAACTGCAAATCAGATAAATCAATATTCAACTTGCTCACGTTCAAAGTCTCAATAAAAATCCTTTGTCAATGTTGTAACTACCAATCTATTCAACACCTCAGCTAATAGGACAAAAAGAAATGGACAATGTATCACCTTGCTTAAGCTCTCTTTCCATCTTGAAAGGCTTTGTAGGTGTACCATTAATCAATATAGACATAATTGCCGTGTTCAAACATGCTTTCTTCCATAATCTCCACTTATCATTAAAACCCATTCTTTGGAGCACCAAATCCGCAAAATTTCATCTAACCCAGTTGTAAACCTTCTGAAAATCTTGTTTAATGATGATAACTCGATCATAACCTGATTATCCACAAGAAGATTATTAAAATATTTATAAGGTTAAAATAAAATTTTTACTATTTATAAAGGCTAAACATATGTTTCAAAATTTTTTTGAGCTAAAATTTAAAGCGATAAGGACTAAAAATATAATATTAAAAAAAAGGGATCAAAAGTGAAATTTTTTTTATAGAGATTAAAATCAAAATAAACTATATTTATAAGGACTAAACAAATATTTAACACTTTAGACTTTTAGTCCAAATTCAACCGGTTTAATCTATTAGTTCGAATAGTCGAACTTGTGGATGTTATATTTATGTAATTAATTTATTTAATATTTACTTCTTTTAATAGTAAAAAGTATTTATTAAAGATAATTAAATATATCTAACTATTTACTTTTACGATACTCAGTGGTGGAAGGGACTTCTAAAAGTATGTCGCCTTTTTAATTGAACATATATTTTGTGTTTTCAAATTAATTTTTCAAAATTATAAAATAGTTACTATATATTTGAAAGACTTACTTTATGAAAATTATCTGAATGACTAATGTACGTAATCGTATCTGAACAGAACCACTCTGGCAGCTTATTCAATAAAAGTTAATACTTTCTCTTTCTTAATTTTATCTTTTTCTGTCAGGTCATGATACTTTCAAACACCAGTCACATGATGAATCATATTAAAAAATAATTATGTCCTGCTACATTCAAAAAGTTTTCAACAAATCCACTATTCGCTGATCCTCCCCACCATAGACTGAGATAATTAGTAGTTAATTGATGTGGATAAAGATGATGACATCCAGCTATGCACACAAAAGCAAATAGAACATGAAAAAGGCTCAACTCGCGGTGTTAAGTTCCCTTGTTGTAGTACTAAGTAATAGGTACTAGATATTAGTCCACACGAAATTGTTATAAAAAATGTCCTTACATGTAAAAGAACTTGTGGCATAGTATTTTTTTCATTTGAAAATTAAATATAGATCATTTCAAAATCAATAATCTATTGTCTGAAAATGGTAAATAGAACATAAAAATCTCAATTTATTTTTGGTTTTAATCTAGGACAATTTTTTTTGTCGGCTATTGAAATTGCTCACAATAAGAGCATCCTGAACTGACTAACTAATTTTTTAATAACTTAAATAAATAAATAACTTTGGAAGGAACGAGATGAGACTGAGCTAAGCAACTATTCTCGGCAGCTTGAGAGTTCGGAGACATTCTTGGAGTAGTATGTACTATTTGTAGCTTAATTATTTGGTTGTCTTTTGAGAATTTTTTATTTTATTTTATTTTATTTTTTTCGGTGTTGAGAAGACTCTTTTGTGACTTTTCGAGATAATATTTTTACAAAGTATGGACACCTTCCTTATGTTCAACGCGCGTTAGCATTGGATACAATATAAAACAAAAAGGGTATTATGTATTATATTGTATCCAAGGCCAACACAGATATTTCATCGAGAGTGAATTTCGAGTGTGTTTAGTTTGGCATTTTTACGCCCAAATTCACGTCTATTTTTATTGAATTCTGCGACTTTTTGTTTGGGTGGCTTTTGGCATGGGCAACTTGATCAGATTTTAACCTTTCAACTCACGTTTAAGCTGGAACAATAAATTATTACTTTTTGATTGCATTTTGGTTGGTGCAAATCCCAAAGTTAAAAATTAATGCTCATCTATTATATTTATCCTCTACTAATATTAAGAATTATTCAAGTATTTTAAAAATAATTTAATTTAAAATGTTTATATAATTTATTTAAATATCTAAAAAATAAAAATAAAACAAAAGGGCAATATTAAAAATATAATATAAAATTTATATTCTTATTAATAAATGTATATACAAAAGTAATTTTTATTAATATTATTCAAATAATATTCATTTTATTATAATCATATCTAAAATAAAGTTTTTAAATATAAATTATGTTAATACCAATTTATTTTTTATCAAAATTAATTTTATAAAATTAAATTAGTATAAACTCCAATTTATAAACTCTAATCCAAATACATTCAATGATCCAAAGCCCTTTTTGCTTTAATTTAAATGTTAAATTTTAAATTAAAAATCTCATCCATTAATTTAGAACTTATGGATAATTTATGATGATTTCTGTCTAAGTAGCGGTGCTGAATAAATAACTGTAGGATAAAGCGATAAGATGCTTGCAGCCGAAAAAATAACTAGTCGTTATGAGATCAGTTTCATAATTAATTCGAAAGTTCATAATTTTTTAACAAAAAGTTTTGAGCTGCCTTGGCGGTAGGAGCCGGGAATCTGGCCACAGGCAAGCGGGCTTCCAGGTGCGATTCCTGTTTATTGGCCTCTCAAACTTATCTGTTCCTCTGGGTCAGTCCCTTCAAGTAGTGGATGGATCCAAATCATGGTCATGTTTTGATGTGATTATGGCTTTAATGTCACCTGCTCTTCTCGAATGGAGAAAAAGAAAGAAATGAAGTGAGAGAATCGGGTATTCAGTCTCTTGTCAATTTGTCCCATCGTTGCCGCTAGGGCCAATATAACAATGAGATGTTGTTATTTGCAAATAATGATTTACAGGTATAATATAAGGATATGTGAGCAAATGTTATATGCAAATACCGGTTTTTTTTATATTCTGTTTAAGTCTTGTATAATTAATCAATTGTCCTTTTTTTCGGTCAAACCTCATGCACATACCAGTTAGATAAAATTCCATTTTCAAAGGGTAAAAACGAACTAGGAAAGCACTTAAGTGAAGTAATTCAATTTTTTTTTAAGTTGGAATTAGATGGTCTTTAAATCCAATTTGCACATATGTTGTTTAGTCTAGAGTTTATTTGATTAAAATAGATGCAAACTGGTTTAACTTAAAAAATCTCAAGAAAATTGTTTTTAATTAAAACGATTGTAAACTATTTTGAATAAAACAATTAATTCAAACGCATACTAAGTGAGTTCAAAAAAGTTTTTTGTTTTTGTTTTTGATAGAATTATAAGATGTATACACATATGTGAGACTAATTTCAGCATTTCTTTTCTTTTTTGGTCATGACCAAATTTCAGCTTAAATAAAAAATAATGATATTATAATATCCAAGCCCGAGTGAGCCAGGGAAGAATCGCTTTTCTAACTACATAGCCGGGCCTAAATTGGGACGTATTCATTGTTTATAGTTTTGGGCCATCAATATTGTAATTTGGCCCAACTAACTTACTAAAGCTTAACTTACGTGGATGCATTGCATTAGGTAGATTACTATATATTATATATTATACTATAAAGGTGGCAATGGCGAATTTCATTTTGACCAAACTCCGTGTCTTTTGGTATTCTTTTTCTTCTGCTTCTATATTTGTTTGTTTCTTTCCCCTGCACTCTATAATCACAGAAAGGGAAGAACAGAGAAGAGAAGGCATAAATGGCTTCTGCATCTTATTCTGTTGCTCAGGCATGTGCCAACTCTGGTATCTGGAGCTCAAGGTCGGGTCGTTGCGGTGTTAGAATGCAAGTGTCAGTCAACGCCAACACAACTAAGAATTTCTCTCTTACCAAGTCCCAAGACGCTTTCACTGCTGCCTTGGTATATATATGCTCATTCAATTGCCACTTCTTTTCTTATTCACATTACCGCATAATAGTACTATGTATTTACTGTGAGAACGTGGTTTTTTCAATCTCAACTTGGTAAGGTGCAATTGATCTTGTGTTAATATTGTAGAGTTTGCCTGCGAGTCATGAGATTTGTGATCAACGTTGTTGCTTCCTTCATATGACGATTAGTTTGGCCAAGCCAATGAATTAAAAATATTTGAAATTTTTTTCTGAACCTATCATCTATACACCATTTTGAACACCTAGCTACATTTAACTAGTGATTTCAGTAATGTTTTTGGTGAATGTGGTGGATATGTTAAAGATAACTATAGATGTGATATCTTTTCGTTAGAGTCGTTGGTAAGATAACTGAAATCTTAGTTATACAACTGAAATATTCAATTATTTGTATTTGATTCCTCCTGTATCTGAATGGGGTGTACAAAATCAACGTCCAAATAACATTACTGTAAAAATATGGCTAGTTCCGGGCATTATATTCTCCTGTCGAATCATGATTTTTCAAGTGGCAAGGCTTGAACAATTCGGTTTATGATTTTGACCAAGTCAGTTTTCTTCCTCTTAGATTGTGGATCTGCCACTAGGTCCTGCACCTGAAAGTTGAATGTGATTGCAAGCAGTTTGTGGTATTGTAGGCTAGAGAAAGTGACAATGAATATGTATGTTTGTGGCTACTCCAGTGGGTAATGGCTTCTAAAATCACCACTTTTACATGAACACTTCTCTCTTTGGCTGATGTTGAAGATGAAGAGACATCTAGAATGAGGCATTTGACATTAAGCTGTTGGAGAAAGCCAGCTTACTCATTTAATGTCCGATATTTCTCTTAACTAGTTTTGTGATCTGGAATCTGCACATAATTATAAGTACCAGAGTACCAGCTTATTATGGCTTAATAAGAATTTGATGCACTTAATTTAAGTCCTTGTTTAAGTCAGTGTATATATTATTTTTATACTAGGAATACTCTCACGACCTCATTGAATAGGTATCTATAGATTAGACGTCTGTAAGATTTCAGGAAATTTTACATAATGCTATTCATGTAAGCTCAGCTGATTATCCCATGTTTCCATTTTTTCATTTTGGTTTGAAGAGAAAGTGAAAGGGATGTTGCTGGAAAATAGTTGCTTTCATAACTTGACCTTTTCTCTTGGCCAACTTATTGTTTTGCTTAAAACTGTTATGCTATAATTCCAATTTATTTTCTTTCTTGACAGGAAAATTTTAATTTGTGAAAATATTTTCATTCTTTTATTCAGGATTTGATGCCTGGAGGTGTCAATTCCCCCGTTCGTGCCTTTAAATCAGTCGGTGGACAACCAATTGTGATTGATTCAGTTAAGGGATCTCGCATGTGGGACATCGATGGCAATGAATATATTGATTATGTGGGCTCTTGGGGCCCGGCAATAGTTGGTCATGCCCATGATAAGGTTATTTATATTCCTTTTAAATGAAGTGCTGTGGTTACTTCTTTATGGTTTACACACTATCTTCTGTTATTCTGAGATCTTAGATCAGTTGTTGTGTTATTTGTGGTTCTGCTCTCGACTTTTATTGTCTCCAATGGATATTTGTAGCTTAGCTTGAGTCTGCAGTCCTTATTTTCACTTATGTTGGTTTAGACTTCAGTGAGATTCTTCCATATCAGCATCATAGTGGTAATGCATAAGAAAAGAAGCGGAAAAGTCCATTATAGAACTACTTGTTATTTGTCAAAACAAGATCCTATAACTAGAAATGGATGATACTCCTTTTCATCTCTTTTAATTTTTAGGAAATATTGGTATGGTTGCTTATTTTTACTTTTCAGCAAACTCTTGTTTGATTTACATTTCTTCAGGTACTTGCAGCCCTGGCTGAGACAATGAAAAAAGGAACCAGCTTTGGGGCACCTTGTCTGCTTGAAAATACTTTAGCTGAAATGGTGATCTCTGCAGTTCCCAGCATTGAAATGGTTCGATTTGTTAATTCAGGCACAGAAGCATGCATGGGGGCGCTCCGCCTGGCCCGTGCTTTCACAGGGAAGCAGATGATTATCAAGTTTGAGGGCTGTTACCATGGCCATGCCGATGCCTTGCTCGTCAAGGCAGGTAGTGGAGTTGCCACTTTAGGACTTCCAGACTCCCCTGGAGTTCCTAAAGCAGCCACTTCTAACACCCTTACTGCCCCCTACAACGACTTATCTGCTATTGAGAAACTTTTTGAGAATCACAAAGGCGAGATTGCAGCAGTTATCCTTGAACCTGTTGTAGGAAACTCTGGTTTCATTGTTCCTAAGCCCGAGTTTCTCAATGCCATCCGCAAAATCACCAGGGAGAACAATGCTCTTCTCATATTTGATGAAGTTATGACCGGATTCCGATTGGCATATGGTGGAGCTCAAGAGTATTTTGGCATAGTTCCTGACTTAACAACTCTAGGAAAAATAATTGGTGGTGGTCTGCCAGTTGGTGCATATGGGGGTAGGAGGAATATCATGGAGATTGTGGCACCAGCAGGACCTATGTACCAGGCTGGTACATTGAGTGGGAACCCCTTGGCTATGGCTGCAGGTATAGAGACTCTGAAGCTTATTAAGGAGCCAGGAACTTATGAGTATTTGGATAAAATCACAGGGGAACTTGTTCATGGTATTCTTGAAGTTGGTAAGAGGTCAGGGCATGCAGTGTGTGGTGGGCATATTAAGGGGATGTTTGGTTTCTTCTTCACAGAAGGACCTGTCAACAATTTTGCAGATGCTAAGAAGAGTGATGCAGCCAAGTTTGCTAGGTTCTACTGGGGTATGTTGGAGGAAGGTGTGTATTTTGCACCTTCACAATTTGAGGCCGGGTTCACTAGCTTGGCACATACTTTTGATGACATTGAAATGACAATAGCAGCTGCTGATAAGGTTTTGGGGAAGATATGAGTGATCTATACTATTTAACTTTTTCAAATGCAATTTTTGCTTTCATTAGCACTTGTTTGCAGATCAATATATACAGCAGTGTTTCGATTCTGCTTTATTTACAATCTGTAAGTAATACATTTTTATTGTTCTCTGCGTGTTTATGAAAGACAAATAATCCAGATCCAAAAAAAAATAAATAAATAAATAGGGAAAGAAAAAAAGACAAATAATGTGCGGGTATCATAGTCCTTGCTGCCTAAAATGGCTTATTGACCTCAGGTAAGTCTTTATCTGTTCCCTTCTGTTTTGGATCAAGTCTTCATCTGTTACCATGTTCAATCAAAACATCCATTACCTTAGGCCCTGGCTTCATTTATTTACTAAAGAAAAAGTAATGTCCCTAACCTTTATCCACACCCTTACTCATTTTAACCACGTGGTGTTTTGACTCTATTGGAAACATCTTTTACTACTAGGTGAAGAAAACCTCATATAATTAGCAGAATCATAATCTCTCACATAAGAATCTTGGCGGAGCTAACCAATTCTTGTATTGGTATTAATTATTATATAAATGTATCTTATGATTTGAGGAGGCCATTAAAAAAAAAATGTTTACCGTTTAAAAGGCTTAAATGTTTCTTGAGCAATGTTACATGTCAATAATTTTTGCCAGAAAACAATAGTGATTAATCCGTAGACGGAATCAAACAATATAACATATTTATCGGCTTAAAGATAAATATACATATCAAATGATTCTGCTAAATAAATTGTGTCACAAACAATGATCTAACCTTTTTTTTTTTTTTTTCTCATTTTTGAGGGCCCTGCCCTGCACAAATAAATGCTCAAGAACCCACATAGATGCGAAGCGTTCATGGCATTCCAAACCCATTATACGTTTTTAATCGGACTCAATTCTCTCTGTCCCCTTCTTGCACCAAGAGTCCGATACCAAGGAAAGAGTAATGGAATCAGTTCTCTTCCAGAGCGTAAAGCTGCACAAATACAACCTTAGGGGCTTATCATATTCTTAACACTAATCCAAGGGGAGAAGAAAAGCACCCCAAAAAAAGTGCAAAAAGCCAAAAACATTAAACCCAGACGACTTAATCATATATATATATATATATATAAGGTCCCAAAGATGTTAACATCATGCAAATAAAAAACAACCAAGTTTAAATTTCCCACCGAAAAAACAAATCAAACCTCACCTGTTAGAATGGGACTGGGGCTCTTCAAGGCGTTTTGCTGCATCACCCGTGAAGTTCCCATTGTCACCTCAGATTCCTCCCCTAGGCACACCCATAAACAACCTAGTAGTAAAACCAAACAACAACAACAAATATCAATTCCAACCCCACAATCTCCTCGTCCAAAAGCTCCTCACTCATCACACATAGGACAAATCCTAGGGAAACCCTACGTGGACATAAACAAGATGTACGAGATGAAGAAAGAACTTGGAAGAGGCCAATCCGGTGTCACCTACCTATGTGTAGAAAGGGCCACAGGAAGAGAATATGCATGCAAATCAATAGCTAGAGGGAAGTTATTGAGCAAGCAAGCGATAGAGGATGTTAGAAGAGAGATAATGATTCTTCAGCACCTTTCTGGGCAACCAAACATTGTGGAGTTCAGAGGTGCTTATGAGGACAGGGAAAACGTGCACCTGGTGATGGAGCTGTGCACTGGTGGTGAACTGTTTGATAGGATCATTGAGAAAGGGAGCTACTCGGAGCGTGAGGCGGCGAAGATGATGAGGCAGATCGTGAACGTAGTGCATGTTTGTCATTTCATGGGTGTGATGCATAGAGACCTCAAGCCTGAGAACTTCTTGCTGACCAGCAAGGACCCCAATGCAGCCATAAAAGCCACTGATTTTGGGCTCTCCGTTTTCATTGAGGAAGGTTAGTTGAATAGTGCTTGCTCAATGTGTTTCCATTCCTTTCTATGTTTTTGTTTTAGTAACCTTAATTACTTGCCTAATCACTTTTTAATAAATTTTTAAGTGGTCAAATAATAAGAAAAATTAGCCACACTTGATAAGTTCAAGTAAATCGGTTTTCCCTTAAACAAAGTTAGTGCCAAGAGATCTTTATTATGTTTAGATGGGATTAGTTAGAGTTCAGTAAATTTTGAATACCGATAATTAATAAAAAAAGGTTGCTAATTTGTATAAAAATAACCTTATATTAAATATGTAATTAAAGTGCAGGACAAAAATTACATTTAACATTGAATTGATTTGTTAAACATTATTGGATATAATATTTTTTTTTGTAAGAATTATTGGATATAATAGTTAAAAGTTACAAGTGCTTCTATCTTTTGCTCTATCCTTGTTCACCTTGACACGTTGCACGTTAGGCCAAAATGGGTTATGTCAATTAAGCCTAATTTTAACTTGATTGTCGAGCGTGGTATCTATGTCACTAGTCTTAGTGTTTTCTTCTTTCTTTTTTTTTTTTCAAGCTTCTTAGTTCATTGTTTGGTATATGTCTTATTTAAGCAAGGCCTGTAACAATTTTTTGAGAAAATGTTGGTGTGTGATTGTGAAGTATCTAAAAGGTAGAAATTTATTTTAAAGACTGTTTTTGTGCTTGCCAACTTATACAAAGATCTTTCTGAACCCAACAATGGGGAAAAAAAAAACCTTATTTAATAATGTCCATGCGGTGACCAATTAAAAGTGAAAAGGTATAGGAGCTTCCTAAGCCGAATGCAAAGTGCTAAGCCATATATATTCACATTCTTAGTAGGTCATGAAGAACAAGGGACTCGAGTCCTAATTACATTAGAGCTTCAAATTGAAGCCAAGGCCTGTAAAGCTGGACTTTTAACTGAATATTAAATGTCAAGTTTGAAAAAATGAAATATGCTGAATCTTTTTGTGCAATACTTTTTTCTTTTCAAAGTTACGGTTTACATTATTAAATTTTTATAATAAAATACGAATATTTCAAAAATAAAAGATAAAAATATTAACAGAATATTTGTTTAAATAATACAATAATCACATACCTTAAACATTTGGAAAACGGTGACATATTGAATATAGTTAATGATTTTCTTAAAAGCATTCTTTGCGAGAAATCTATATGCTTTTCTATTTGTTCCAATAATACTTTAAAAACTAATTCTTATTCGAATATTTCTAGAATCAAGTTAAGTCACTATTTTGTTTGCGAAACGAGTAGAATATATTGATAAACAGGAGTGTGTCGTGTCACTTACGTGTTTGTAATTGACTAGCCATGACAAAAATTATCAACCGCGTTGATTCATAATTAGCTTTTCGTTCATGTTTTTGTCACACATTGAATTTTTTTATTAATGGATTACTTATAAATAGTATCGTGTGTGTTTATATTATTCCTACATTAAAGTGACTATTTCTCCCATCTAAAATTTAGGATCTTATTTCACTTAAACAAAATTTAGAAATTTGAGTCTTATAAATTAAAAAAAAAAGTATTAAGAGAGTTTATTTTTATAATAGGTTGAGTTAACTCAATTTATTTTAAATAGAAATTTTGTTCATTCAAATGATTTAGTATTTATTTTCTTTAAATAAGGTATTAGATTTAATTTTTGTGAATGGAAAAAATCTTAATATCAAAGTTTAAGAGAAATTTATCTCTATAGTAAATTGACTCATTGGATCAAATTAAAGTTTAATAGATTTTAAATATTAATTATTTAGATAAAAAAATATCTAATAAATTTTGAATACCTGAAATTTTTGCTTTAAAAAAAGATTTAGAATACCTTCATGTGCTGATCATGAAAACACGTCATAACCCTGTGGGTCTAGGGCCTGGGCCTGGAGTGGGATTCACGGAAACGGCCAATAAAATTGAGACAAAACGTCCACATGAAACGCATAGATGCACATCATCATAACATTTAACATATCGAGAATCTTTACTACCACTGACAGCACGAAACCGGTTCGCTCTCTCTCTCTCTCTCTCTCCAGCAAAGCGTTGAGCGTAAAGATGCAAAAAGTGAGGAATGATGCTTTTTTTGTCTGAGTGAAGGGTGAAGGACCATCCCAGCCCAATGCAAAAGCAAAGCATAAGTTGAAAGTAGCGCCACAGTTACCATATGTAGTGCGTAACATATAACATATAGGTAAAGTTTCCTGTTGTTAGTTTTTTTTTCATCTCATAATCTCCACCCAAACAAGCCATCCAAATGGGACACTGCTTCAGCAAACACCACAGCAACAACAGAGTCCCAATCTCCATTGAACCTGATTCACCACCCCATCATTACCAGCAACTTCCAAACAGGACCCAACACCCATACCAACCACAACCTCAACAAAAACCTCATCACTACCCATACCATGCTGCAAATTCAGATCCTACTCCATCATCGTCATCATCATCATCATCAACTAATCCTCTAGCTGGATCAATCTTAGGCAAGCCTTTTGTTGACATAAATGCCCTTTACATCCTTGAGAAGGAATTGGGTAGGGGCCAATTTGGTATCACTTATCTTTGCACTGAGAAGGCCACGGGGAGAAAATATGCTTGCAAGTCCATTGCACGGAGGAAGCTAACAAGAAAGAAGGAAATCGAGGATGCTAGGAGGGAGATCATGATCCTTCAGCACCTCACGGGACAACCAAACATCGTGGAGTTCAAGGGTGCTTATGAGGACAAGCAGCACGTGCATTTGGTGATGGAGTTGTGTAGGGGTGGTGAGCTTTTTGATAGGATCATTGCTAAGGGGAGTTACTCCGAGCGTGAGGCTGCTTGTATATTCAGGCAAATTGTTAATGTGGTTCATGTTTGTCACTTCATGGGGGTGATGCATAGGGACCTCAAGCCAGAGAATTTCTTGATGGTAAGCAAGGATGAGAAGGCACCCTTGAAAGCCACCGATTTTGGATTGTCTGTCTTCATTGAAGAAGGTTAGTTTGGGGAAGTGTTCCCTCCAATATGTGCGCGCTTTTGCATAATTTGCTTGTCTTCTCATCTTTGTTTCTGCATTTAGTTTCTCTTTTTCCTTTTTTACATTTGCAATAAAAAGATTCAAAGCTTGCAGCCATTTTGTCGCGTGTGTTGGTGTATTAAAAAGCAAGAACGAAAATTGAGTTAGGTAGCTTCAGCAATCAGCACATGATAACTTAATTAGCATTGCCAAGTGTTAATTAGTTGAAATTTTTTGGTGTCCTTGGAACACGTCAACTCTTTGATGTGATATATAGTGAATGGATTAGAATAAGAGAAATTTATTATTCTAATAACACCTAAAAATTTCTCAATTATTTAGTTTGTTTAAGAAGCTTTGGTGAAAAGACTTAAAGGATCAGTGTGACCAAGTCAATTATAATTATGGAAACGTGGAGTCAACCAAGTAAACGATTTGTTACATGATAATGACAAGTCAACCGAGTAAACGGTTTCCCATTACAATAAAAGAGCAACAGAAGAAAAGCAGATAAAAGAAACCAAGTCACGTGTGTGTACAGGGTGATGGATTTGAAACCTACAGTTTAGTGGACCATCACGTGATTCAAATTCCACTAAAAGAAGATATTGTAAACTTTTGGGACGTGGTTAGCAAAATACTAATCTCGCTGCTAAAACAAAACTTGGCCTGAAATTTTTGTCCACACTAGCTGCAACAGGCATATGCTTATGGCTTATAACCTAGAAAACCGTGTTACACATGCAAACATTGTTATGTGCTGACAGTGACAAATTCTGGTTGATAACGTATGCAACAATTTCCCCCTCGACCAAAAGCAAATTATTGCTATTAATTTACTTTTTATAGTTTTAGGTCAATATGTTCATTGTATTGTGCTAAATAATAAGCATTTCAACAGATAAAGTGTATAAAGAAATTGTTGGAAGTGCATACTATGTGGCTCCAGAGGTGCTAAACCGCAATTATGGAAAGGAGATAGATATGTGGAGTGCAGGAGTCATTTTATACATTCTTCTAAGCGGGGTGCCTCCATTTTGGGGTGGTAAGTACCATATATGACTCTGTTTCAGTTCACACTGCTGCCAAAAAGAATTTAAAAAATCATTTAATGCTCAACAGTCACCAGTACGTATTTGTGCTAGTTTTTGATGAATATATTGCAAAACTGTGCTAGCAGCCTATTGATTTCTAAAGCATGATAGATCATAGACTATTTGTGATTCAAAAACTAAAGGAAAGTGAGTCATTTATTTGTTTTATATCTTTACTCACTTGAACAATTGAGGAGTGTCTAACGTGACTGTTTAGCACTTAATAGCTTATACATTATGTCAATTACTTGCTCCCTTCACGTGTTATGTTTCAGGTCATGATAGATATATTTTCAGTCATATTTTTATTGGTTTAATGACGTTGTGTGTCGGACAATTTTAGAAACCGAGAGGAGCATATTTGATGCTATTTTGGGAGGTAAGTTAGATCTGGAGAGCGCACCATGGCCTTCTATTTCAGCTGCTGCAAAAGATTTGATCAGGAAAATGTTGGCTTATGACCCTAAGAAACGGATCACAGCTTCTGGTGCCCTTGGTAAGCATGTCACATTCTGATTTTTCTACTATAGTTTGTAATCCAAACTCTAAAAATAGTTGATCCTGTCATAACCCCATTTCTCAAATGAAAAATCATTTGCAGCCACCTATGGAATTTTTTCATTTTTTTAAAAGAAAAATTGTAATGTTAATCTCTCAATAAATACAAGTGTTGTCAAACAGGGTTTGGACATTACTACAGTTCAGACCCAATGAACTAGAATTGATACAATGCTTATGCTTAGTATGAAGCTCTGTTTTTATGCACACTAGCTTCAATTATTAAGGTTATTCACATTATGAACTTGAACCAGAACACCCATGGATGAAGGAAGGGGGGGAAGCATCTGACAAGCCTATAGATAATGCGGTTTTAAGTAGGATGAAACAATTCAGAGCAATGAACAAGATGAAGAAACTTGCTTTAAAGGTACCTATAATGTTCAGTTGTACATAAAATTTGAACCATATATATATATATATATATTTCAAATTCCACGCAAAATGTAATTAGTCTTAGGTGTGCTTGGTTGAGTAGGTGGAAAGTGGGAGGTGAAAGTTTTAGAGTACAAATCACCTTACTCTTGCTTGCCATCAATAATAAAATGTACTATGCTGACTTTGTAGTAATAGAATTTTATATTTTTGGATATGGAAGGTCATAGCACAAAACCTTTCAGAGGAAGAAATCAAGGGCTTGAAACAAATGTTCAACAACATGGATACTGATCGCAGCGGCACAATCACATTTGAAGAACTCAAATCTGGATTGTCCAGGTTGGGATCCAAGCTTACTGAAACTGAAATAAGGCAGCTAATGGATGCTGTAAGTTCAGTGTCATGCGGCATCTATAACATAAATATTTATAGCCCTCTCTCTTCATCAAGCAAGAATACATAAACTGTGGTACATAATTTTTCCTTTTTCGCTTGTTTTGTCAGGCTGATGTTGACAAGAGTGGGACTATCGACTATTATGAATTCATTACTGCCACCATGCATCGGCATAAACTTGAGAAGGAAGAGAATTTGTTTAAGGCTTTTCAATACTTTGACAAGGATAACAGCAAGTCAGTATGCAGTTCATTACATTAATTTAATCCTTACACATAATATTATTATTCCTAATACATATAAGTCATATATTATCGTAAAAGAGTGTTGGTCTTGTGTAATTTTCATCTGTCTTAACTTTCTGTTTCCGTGACTTTGTTCAGTTACATAACAAGAGATGAGCTTAGACAAGCTTTGACTGAACATCAAATGGGAGATGAAGCAACTATTGATGAAGTCATCGATGACGTTGACATTGACAGAGTATGTTAAATTATATAGTTAGGCTCTTATAATGGCTTCCCAATCTTCTTTACTATTGTTATAATTCCATAGTTCTGCTGTCTATGTGCATTGTGACTTATGGTTTGGGCTTCATTTTGCAGGATGGGAAAATAAATTACGAGGAGTTTGTGACTATGATGAGGAAGGGGACGCTGGATAAATGATGGCAAAGAAAGACCACAATAAGTTGTTGAGTTCTTTGTCATTAATTAATTGTATGATGCATTAAAATGAAAAAACCGAGCGGTTTGTAGATTTTGCTTGCTGCCGGAGAATGTGTCACTCTTGAATTAATCAGCATGTGTACTTCGTTAAATTTTATGGCACTCGACTTGTAAAACGTTGTAAAGCTGTTCTCGTGAATGAACTACAGGATGTACCAAAAATAAATAAAACTGCAATAAAACTATTCCGATGCAACTTATGCTACAAATTTACTGTTCTTTTTGCTTTTTAACGGATTGGGTTGTTTCCATTCTTTTTAGAGTAAATTACATTAACCTCTCTTGAGATTTAGTATAATTACACTTGACACTCCTCTATTTATAGATAGTACACTAACCAAAGTAAATTAGAAGGGTACCGAATATAATTACACTAAACCTAAAGGGAGTTCAGTGTAATTCATCCTTTTTTTTATTAAATGCTGCAGTTATTTCTCGTTGGTTTACATTGTATCTTTTGTTGGTCTAAGATCTTAGATCTGGTTATTGAAAGAAAGATTGAAAACCTTGCATGCTTATGAATTAGTCATAATCTACAACATTGATTTAACTTGTGCAAAGATATGTTTAAATGTTTATAAATACCAATATTCGATTAGTTTAAGTTGTTCGATATTTGTTCTATCTAAGCAAGATCTTTTAGATGAGACTCATGAATAAAAAAAAAAAATAGAAATAACTCTATGCAAAAGCTTTACTTTTAGAATAAGCTGATTTGGCTCTAAAAAGATTATGAATATTGATGGTTTAGACAAAAGTAATAATAATAATAAATGTAATAAATTTCACAATCTTACACATATTATAGAATAATTTAAGCACCTCGGAGAAATCATATTTAACTAAGAATTACTTATCACAACATGGAAAAATGAAAAAAACACCATGGCTTGAGTGGGGATCCTGGGATCATCTACTACTGGATAAAATCCTAACAAATTATCAATTTCATTTTATTCTGGAAAGAAAGACTGCAAAACAAAGAAAGAACCAATAGAACAAACATTAGTTTCCATCCGGTGTCGTCCTTCTGTCCAACCTTTCTGATTGCTTTGGCAGAGTAGTTCAGCTTTCATGTACTTCTCTGTTCATATTTTCAACTCATAATTCTTCAGGCCAAGGGAATTCAGGTCACCATGAAATAATGGTAAATAAAACCGGTTAGACTTAGAAGTAGAAGCAGTAGCCAGAATAAAGCACCACATACAATCACAGAAAGGGGGAATAAAATTACAATGCAAAACGAAGACAAAATATGGACACCTAACATTGGCATAGAAACCAGGAAACAAACCCTTCTACAAGTAATTTTTCCCTTTCTTTCCCTTTTTTTTTTTTTTTTTTTTCTTTTCCCTACATCACTTGGAACTGCTAATTCCTAGTTAATATACATTAAAGCATATTCTTATAAAAGTTCTGGAAGGTGGAGAGTATTTTATTACATACCTGTGCATATTCACTCCATCAGTGACCTTGCATATCAAGCATTTCATCCAGTCGTTTCAATCTATCCAATCCTTCACTAATCAGGTAACGGATCCTTTGGCTGTCTTTACAGTTTCGATTATTTTCCATCTCTTGTCTAATTGTCTGTCTCAGTTCAGCTGTTACAGTCCATTGGATCTCAAACATGGTCATAAAACTTATATACATGTGTCAAGGGACTGGAAAACTTTTAATATACACTCCTAACACCATCACATGAGTTTCACTGAAAATGAAACAAAGTTAGGCCAAACCATTCTCACTCACCAACATGGAAATTCCATGACGAGACTAATTCGTACAAAGGATCCACATTCATAAAATTAATCATGTCCACATGTAAAATTATCTCAAGCACATGCATTCACAAATGCTTTTTCGAACAACATTAGAACACTCTTGGTACTAATTCTTCATATCACATAGTCCGAAAAACGGAATGCCGCAACCTCAAGGGTCATTGCTTAAGCATGAGTTCCTGACCAGGCATCCTAAATCATAGTACACTTACTCATGGAAAGTGTCACCGAAATTACGAAAAATGCGAAGCGAAATTATCCTTTCAATTTTGTCAGCTTCAATTAATGGTTCAGAAATATAACCTCATGAATCACGATTAACTTCCACTATGAAACTCAATATATAATGTCACAACAATGATGATTTGGATAAAAGAAGAAAAAAAAGGGCCCAAACAAGAATATTCACCTCTAGCAGAAGTAGGGGATCGACCAGCAATCCTCAATGCTTGCCTGTAAAGCTTCAAGACTCGAGCGCGGAGAAGGAAGTCCTGCAGATCCATGGAGAAGAAACTATCCAACACCTCTCTTCCTAAACACCTGATAACGAAGTCCAAATGAATCCATGGAGCCATCTCAATTTCACAGAATAGAAGAAACGGCAGCAAAAGCAATACAATAATGAAAACTAGAACATACAGAAACTTAATTAGCCAGGCATAGATAGCTGTACTACAATAAGCATATAATAACCTCGATGAACAATTTTCAATTTAAAATCAGAATCCAACAAAGCATAAATGCAGTTCATTTGCATCATTTCGCAAACACGTGCTGTGCTTCAGAGTTTCAAGCGTCCACAACAGTCCACAATAGTTAATCATACATGCAGACATGCCGAAATGGAACAGTGTCAAATAAAGTATGAAAGAGGAAAAAGGGTGATTTGAGTCACAGCCCGAAATCGCCGCAAGAAACTGGTAGAGTGGGAAGGAAGATAACTCACAAAATTTGGAGACAAGAGAGAGAGAGATACAGCCGTAAATTATTTGATTGGTTTGGTGATTCTTAAATCAGGGAAGAGTGTTTACTGTTTACCCTACTCTTCAATGTTGACACCCCACCCCAAAATATTCAGCTTAGCTTTACTCAGCTGAGATGCTGACACGACACTCACAGAACTGCAGACATCACGTGAAGCAAACATGAACAACGAAGGCAGAACCGCTGCTCTTATTCATTTGTTTTGTTATACAGGTGTAAAATAAAACAATCACTGCTTTTGTTTTTTAATATTTATATTAACCGGGGCGTGACTCTTTACTTATTTTTATATTTTAAGTTTAAAAAATATAATTTTTTTTTATAATTTAAAAATATAAATATTAATTTTAAGCAATTTATCCGGTTAGGTGTTGTTTCTTTTCTAGTAATGCTCTATGATAGTGAATGATGGTGTGGACTCTCTTCGTTGATGGTCTCCCCGCCGAGATGAACTGGGAATGGCTAACACAAATTTTCCGAGGATAAGGAGAGGTAGTAGATGCTTATGTTTCGCAATGGTGGAGACAAAACAATAACAGACATTTTGGCTTTGCGTGTTTCAAGAATCTGGAGGAGGCCAAGAATGGAATAAGGAATCTTAATGGGATTATGATAAAAAGGATGAGCTTATGCATTTCATTTGCAAAATATGGCAAGAATGGAAGGTCATTGAATGAATTTGCTCTTAGGAAAGACTATAAGGTTAGAGAAGCAAATTGGAGAGATAGCAACCATAGTGTAACCACAGAAGGAGGGAGGAGTTTTAAAGATTTGGTGATGGGAGCGGCACAACATAAGAGTGAAGATGTTAGGGAGGCAAAACATGTAAAGAGAGTGGGAAATATCAATGTGGGTAGAAATGATAATCTTAAGCACCTCAACCAGTTAGTGGTACATTTGAGAGAAGAGCTCTGTAAATCAATCAATTTAGAGAAAAATAAACGAAACCTTGGGTTTTTTGTCGCTAGAGGTGATGGATGAGCTTCTCAGGAGTGAAGATTGTTCGACTAATGCGGAAGAGCAGCAGCCGGAAGAGATGGAGAAGAAGGCAAAGGTTTTCTTGGAAGAAGATCTCATACCATCAATGCAACACAAATCCCAACGAGCAACAGGTGTTCCCATTAGCCCGTTTGAAAAGTCTCTGACGTTAGAAGGTTCTAGGGGCAGATGGTGTGAGATAAGGTCTGTTCTGGAGTGTGCTACTAGAGATGGTGTCCACGATGAGGTAGTAGCTTGGGTCCAATCCTGCTTGGTCCAAAACACAGAAATGGGCCATAATGCAGAAGGAGTAGAATTAGGCCGAGAGGATAGTTGGTGTGAGATGGGTTCTGCTCTAAAGGGTGTTGCTAGCGATGGCAAACTCCTTGGGTTAGCAGATTGGGCCCAATTTCGCATGGCTCAAAACACTGAAATGGGCCACAGCACAGAAAGGAAAGAAATGGGACGATAGAAATCTATGACTAGTGACCCATGTTGTCCACCAGGCTTTGAAGCAGGTTTTGAATCAAATAGACCATCCAAACTGAGTAGTAACCTAGGTGTAGGTTCTGATACAGAGCAGAATCTTGGGAGATCTGAATGTTTTACTACGATTCCAAATGAGAATGCTCCACAAACTCCAATTTATGATTCAATTCAAGTGGGTAAAAAAAAAAATATGATGAAGATGCAATTCTAAGTGAGGAGGAGCTAATGGAAACACAGATTACATGGGATTTAGGAAAGATGTTGGGGCTTCAGGCGAGCAACGAAAATGCGGTGATAGCTGCATCATCCAAGGTGCATGAAGTTCAAGATTTTGTGTTATCTAGGAAAAGAGACCGTCTAAGGAAGAAATCTGGTGTTGCTAAAAAATGACTCTAGTTTTTCTAGTGAGGTTTGTGGTGTTCGCTTTTTGGTATTTGGGTGTTTTTGTGTTTGTTTTGGTGCTTTGGCCCCTAGTTCGGTTTGGGGTGGTGTTGTTTTGGTGTTTGGGTGCTTTCTTTTTCTTCGTGACTGGTTCTTTTGGTTTGTTCTTTAGTTCTTTTTGGGTGGCTGTTGGTGCCGTGCTTGTGTAGTGTTGCTGGTGTTGCTATTTCTCTGGTGTTGGTTTCTTCTTGGGGTGTTTTCTTCTGTGTGCTTTTGTTGATTGTTTAGGTGTTTTACGGTTTGGTTGTTACCCTTTCGTTTTGCCTTTTTTTTGCTTTGTTCCTTGATTCTGTTGTTGCTCTACTCCTCTCCCTCATGGAGAGTTTTGAACGTTTTTTTAATTATCGAAAAAAAATACTTAAATCAATTTATACTATTTTTTTTCATTTGTTTTTGTACCAAAAAATTATATTCAATAATTAAATTATTTTACTTGAAAAAATTAAATAATTTTTTGTGCAAAATTTAAATTAATTGCTATTAAAAATAATTGATATTTATTTTATAATAAATTTAAATAATCTTAGACACATGCAAGCAATAACTATTTTTAATTTTTAATTTTTTTTAGAATTTAATTTAAATACACTGACAGTGTAAAATAGTTTTACACTGTCAACCAATAGAAATGGTGGAAAGTGCCAACATATCAAAATAACCACCCATTATAATGAGGGACCCACCATGAATTCTCACTTTCCTCTATTTCTATTTGGCCGACAAACAGAAACTATTTTACAAGCCAAGATACCAATTAAACTCTTTTTTTTTAAACAAATCGTCTTTCATACAACCACCAAAGTCTCCGGCTGTTGGAGGAATCGAGAATATGACTCCACTGGTACGCACTCCTGCAGAGGCACGCATACACCGCCGAGCTACTGTTTCGCGTGCGTCACAAATCACTTTTGTAAATAAGAATTAATGTTTCAAGCATGTGGACCAGGCCAAGCCATTTTCATTTTTTTTGAAACCGAGCTAAATTTCATATGGACCAGTATTGTATTAGTATTTGTTATTGGACTATTGAGGTTGGCCCATAAAGTGTAACCATTAAAAGGCCTAATTATCTGCTGTTAGTTTCATTATTATGGACAGGTACAAAATGGTCGTTTGATGCTATATATATATATATATGCAAAAAATTGACATAATTAGTATCCACAAACAATAAATATTCAGTGCCTAATGAATTTCACATTGTCGATCATACTCCACTCGAGTTACATTTTACTAGTTACGCCATCTTTAGTCTTACAGTGTACGAGAAAATTAAGGCGTAAATTTCTCTTATACTGGATGATGATGCAATGCAAGCCGCAGGATTTTACATTTGGTGCCGTGTTCCTTCTAAGATATTTTTCTTCACCTTTAATTTAGTCTTATTTTTCTTGAATCCTTAGAGAGCACATTATCTTATACATTGACAATATATATAGCATAAATGTTAGATAAAAAGAAAAACGGAGATTAAACTATTAGAATTAAACAAATATAAAATAATAGTATTGTATAAATGTACGCAGATAGATGTAAGTATTGCAAAGGTGGTCGTCAAATTACGGAGTGCCTCTCATTGACAGAAAAACTATTCACACTATCAATTCAAGCTTTCAACTTCCAAGTTGCAACCGCTACGTGGAGATCCATCATCTACTTCCTCCTCGGATAAGAATTTGAAATTCAACTTACACGACATAAATATGACGTGATGTGATTTCCCAGGCGATGCACGTCCACGTGCTCAATTACCCCCTTTCTAATCCTGTTGCTGGTATAACAACAAAGAACCACGAAATATAATAATGTGAGAATGGATGGATAATTACGCATTAATTACAATCTCGTACCGCGAGTCCGCGGCGCCTAACAATGAAACGGGTTTGGCTTGGGCATGTTAATTACTATTATTTTTTCTCATCTGACCCAATGATTGCACTAAGTAAAGTTACCCCCAGAAAAAATCTCATCAGGGAAAAGAAAAAGCCTAAAAAAATGTGTTCCTTCCTCTATAATTTTTTTTCCACATTTAAAATGTTTTTCAAGATATCCCCCCCACAATTAAAAAGTATATTAGCTAACAACATGCCACAAGTAATAGAATAGTCGTTTGACCAAATTAAATATAATTAAGGTGATGGCTAAAAAGAAGACTAGCTTTGAGAGTACACTGTACCAAAAGAATTAAGAGTAGACGTACGTACCTAACAAATTTAATTTATTCGTACAATATATCAATTTAATTACTTTGTCCCAATAAACAATATTTTAATCAATTTTGATATATTACTGATATAAAAATTTTATACTATTATTTAAATTATATATTTCTATTTGTTATTGCAAAATTTTTATGAAGGATGAATTAACGGTGATAAATTTAAACAATTTGAAGATTTTAGATTCACACATTTGTCAAAATTTTCATGTTCATAAACCATGATTGGAAGCAAATCTTTTCTTCTATATTTTGGGCTTTTAAATCGATTCTACAATTATCGCACAAAAAGAAGAAAAAGTAATCTCTTTTATATAATAAAATATTGGACCACTTGCAATTGTCACAACCCTCAATGACAACAGCAAAATTACACATGTAAACTGTCCAATAAGGTGAAGTCTCATTTCACACTTTTTCTTTTAAAATATTCAAATTTATGAAGTGATTTCCAAGCTTGTCTTATTTTTACCAAAACGTTTTGTTCGTCGCTGTGTTAATATCTTTTTTGATTTTTTGGGAACATACGTATGATGTTTAATGATTAGATCAAGGCTTAACAATTCAGAAGGCTGACGAAATCAGGTGCAGAAACGGCACATTAAATTACTCAGTATTAAAAAATAAGAAAATCTTCAACATTCAAAGAATTCTAAAATAGCTCACCCCAAAAAAAATCATCCAAAATAACATGCTTGCGCAGCAACAAAGAAGAAAACTAGCTATAGCCGTTCACAAACGAAAGAAAGCAAGAAAAAGAAGAAAAATCAGAAACTATTGCCTGCATCAACCGCAACCCATTTTCTATTTGTTACCAAACGAAAGCCGCTAGATGTTTCATGTGTGTGACTTATCGTTTTGTAGTTTATGTCTATTGTGCTAAGCAAAGAGATTTTATTTGACCAAACCCTCTCTTTGTCTCCCACCTTTATTGACAAAGTCAAATATTATGCAAACGTCAATATCATGCATTTATATAACCCTCTGTTCATATGTTACATAGATTAAACCTTTCTTCAACAACAGCATAATGATAGAGCATATATAAACAATATCCTCCCCCTGATGAGAACATAGAGAGGAAATCACATTCCAACAACATCATGGAGAATAACAACAAACAATCTTCTAAGCTGAGGAGCAAGATCTTGAAGATAATACCAAAAGCAGCTGCAGCAGTCACCGTGACATTTCAGAACCCTCCATTCAGCCCTGGCAGGGATCATCATCACAAAGTGAGATCGGAGAACGGAGTCTCAGCAAGTAGGCTTAAACCACATGGCAACAAGGGATTCTCTGGCCCTATAATGATCCCAGATGAAGCCAGAAGAAAGCCAAAGGATGGTGGCATCGAAACACAAGAACCCACCTCACCAAAAGTCTCGTGCATAGGACAGATCAAGCACAAGAAGAAGCAGATTAAGAAGCAAAACGCCAAGGCCATGTCGCTGCCTACACGCAACACCACCGCCACCATACCCGCTACTCCCAAAGACGCAACAGAAGAAAAGAAGAAGCAGGCTTATAGAAAGTTTCAAAGGATGTTCTTCCACGCAGGGAAACCCAAAACTGGTACAAGGAAATCCAGTCCTGCTGCTTCTACTTCATTGGTCGGTAACAATGGGGGGGTTTCAGATAATGCACCACCGATTGGTCACATGAGGCGGTTTGCAAGTGGGCGTGAAACGTTTGCTAATTTTGATTGGAAGGCTCAGATTGCGCCTGAGGAAATGAACCATAGAGATTGCTATTCAGAGGATGATAGAGCGGAGAGTGATGTTGAGGAAGAAGAAGGAGAGGAAGAAGAGGAGAGAGAGGTTATAATTCCTTTCTCTGCACCTTTGGCAGGTCGTGGAGGTGGAGGTGGAGGTGGTGGTGGTGATGGAAGTGTGGCTAATTTGCAGCCACGGAAAGAGATTAATCTGTGGAAGAGAAGAACCATGGCACCCCCTAGGCCTCTTCAGTTGAATCCAGTGCTTACGGCAAAATGATTATTCTTTTTTTCTTTTTTTTTTTTTTTGGGGTTAAAGGTGGGGGTGTTAAAATTGTAGATTTGTTCTTTTGTTCTTGTTTGTTTATTTTTTGTTTTAGATCTGAAAGAACTGTAGACAATACGTTTAGCTACAAACGAATACTGTTGTTCTTGGCGGCTTGGGGTCGATAGGCATGCACACCTAACGCTAATAGTGATCTATTATTTTATCCAATGAGGCAATGGCTCGGGAAATTTTCAAAACATTCAACTAATAATAAAAAAATTTGTGTTTTCCTCGTTCGAAGTACTTAAGATCACTGGGACTGGCCCGTGGTTGCTTAAAAAGAAGTGCTTAATTGGTTCATGGATCCAAGATGCCATCAACGGTAGCAAAATTGATCAAAGAAAAATATTAATCTCATGTCACCGTCACGCAGACGGATTTGATTCATCTAAATTGGTGGGGGTATTTAATAGGTAAATGCATAATTTCCAATCATTGATTAAAAAAAAATCAATTATTAAGACGGTTGAACATATATAATTCATCTTTTATAAAATTATAAATAATTTTAATTTCCATTAAAAATTTAGATTGTACATTTTATTTTTTAAAGCATGCCTCGTACTTTAGATAGTTAAGGCCTAAATCTTACATATACATGTTTAGACCATTTAAAACAAAAACATATACCGGCTTCGCCTATTTTTATGTGGCAAAATTAAATCATAAATAGTGAAAGATTAAGATAAATTTATTATAATTAAATGATAAAAATTATAAGAGCTATACTTGCTGATACGAATCACAATAATACGAAAATTTACGAAACATCAACTAATCGATCAGGTTTCGCAAAAAATCAAAGATGAATTGAAAGTTACAATCCAATGGCTAATATCATTTGTAAAGTTATTTGTCCTGAAACAATTCGCACCATCCATTATTTCGCAAATTATAAATAATATAATCTAAGTGTAGTATTGTTTGTCAAATTTGTACGCTAATTTGAAAGCAACAAGGGCTGGTGAGGCGTAGATAAATTTTTGGCGGTTTATTACGACCCTTCGTAGTACAATTCAGCCGCTATAAGGACATTTTTCATTAAAATCCATTGTGTTAAGAGTTATGTTTAATTTGATCAAGAATATTGAATCGTTCAAATGAGAAAACCCAGGATTTTAATTCAAGAGTATAGAATTGATACAAAAATGAAAAATAACAAAACTGTTATATTTTTTTCGCACATTTTTAAATCCTATCTGTTTCGGAGGGCAACGAAATACTGTCCTGATTGGAACATTAAATCATTTCGATTTCTCTTCCATCGAAAAAAAAGATCAATTTGGTTATATTCGGCTTTTAACCAACGCATAAATAGCATCTACGATTAGAATAACATTAATGATTGCAATTATCAGTTAACAAAGTCGCATACATACCAATTATCATGGACAATATATGTAATGTAGGAGCCTGATGACCCGACCCGACTCAATTCAATAAATAACTCGGCTTTGGCCAAAATTATTTTGGTCCTGTTAGACTCTCTAAAATTAGACTTGATATATTTTTTAGTTAAGTTTGAGCCATTCTTTGACTTGTTCAAGTCACTCCGATATTGCAAAATATTTTGTACAAACGTACCGAAAACTTATTAGTTCTTATTTTCATAATAATATTTAATAATTTATTAAATATAACCAACAGAAAACAAATAATTAAAAATTCATCCTATGATTTAGTTGACCGTGTAAAATGTTTATGCTAAAAATATATTAAAGTTAAATAAAAAATTATTAATTCATTCATATGTTAGAAGCATGACACATTCAACCGCAATGGGCAATGAGCAACCGAACAGGACAACCAGGCACCAGCAAATACGGCTTAATGCTACAGACTGTACTAGGGCATTAGGAAGAAAAATCCAAGATCTACTATCTTCTACATTTATGAAAATCACATGCTTGAAGTGTCAACTTTTATTCGTCAGTGGCCAAGTTCAACAAGTGGATATAGTTGTCAATTTTAATACGGGCCTTGCTTCAAATTCTAAGCGATACAAAAAAAATCCCAGTCCCGCCAATGCACCTGAGAATTACCTACGAAGTAGGGGGTGTTTGATATAATAGGGATATTGATGTGTATCGAATTCCAATATAACATGTAGTCTTATTTAAAACATATTATTTTTTGACTTGAATATGATCATAACATATTTTAATATTTTTTCCAATTATTTGATAAATTAAAAAAATTTAAAAATCTAAATTCCTTTAAATTTTTTTTGGAGATATCAATAAAAATAATAATTTATATTTTTTGGAAGCAATATAAAAATAAAAAATATACATAACATATATTAAGAATACTTTATATTTTTTGAGAAGAATTTAAAAAATAATAAAAAATAATAATTTAATATTTATAAATATCTAAAAATATTATAAATTTTAAATCTTGCTTAAATTTTTAATTTTATAATTCTATAAATTTATTGTGTCTCCCTATTTATGTGGTGTCATGTCAAATGCCCTAGTCACTCTCCACTCTTCCTAGGTAATTACGCATACGGATCCAATCCAAGTTGGCAGTTTTACTTTTCTGTTTTATAAAATTACCTTTAAATTTAGAATTAAATTTATATCTGGGAAGCTACTGGACAAATTTAGAAGCTGCAGTAGCAATCCGGCTTAACCCAACTATGTCTTAATCTATACTTTGATTACTCTCAGGCCGAACGAAAAAGCGCTCAAGAAATGACCCTCGAAAAGGCCCAAAAAATACAAAGCCCAACGTAGGTATCCTAACTAGAACATTGGCAAAGAAATTAACACGTCAAAATCCTCTACAAGTGAGTTTTTCATACGACTAAAATCATGAAAACCAACATTTTAAAAAGATTATCGCAAAATTTGACATGACCTCACTTGTTTATAATGGCAGTTTGTGTTTATTTCTATCTTAGCTCACATAGGAGTATCCATTTCACTTTCGGATTAAGTTCCGCTGAGCATGTCTTACTAGATGCATGATTTGTTTTCTTAATGTTAAGGTTTGGGAGGAGGAGAAATGAATAGGTCATCCCTCAGTCCCACAGCCAAAATTTTCCCAGTATTTATTATTAAACTGTCTGTTACTCACCTTAATTATATTATTATTTGAAATATAACATAGAATCATTGATTGACTTAGCACACAACTTGTGTGCAGTATGTGTGCACAAGAAATTCACATTAATATTAATAAGTGACACGCACCCCTTGGTACCTAAGAATTTCTCCAATGAGTTCTCCTTTCCCTGAACCCACGTACCTTCCACGAATCTGGCCATCCCTGATGAAGAGAAACGTAGGCACCTCCACCACGTCCATGTCCCTCAAGAACTGCATGCAGCTGTCATTCTCGTCCCCATTCATCCGCGCAAACACCACCGAATCTGCCATTTGCCTCGATAGCTTAATCACCGTTGGATAAACCTTAACGCACGGCCCACAGTGCTTCAGCCCTACATCAAGCACGATAAGCTTGTGGTCAGCCTTGTGCTCTTCTATCAGCTTCTCCACATCCTCCCCGCTATGCAGCTGCACCACACCAGAATGGCTGTCCCCATAGTATAACACATCCCCAACAAGCTGATCAGGACCAATACCTATTAAGATATAAAATAATTAATGAGTCTCTCCCTAATAACTTCAAGTTTTGAAAAAGATAATTCATGATATAAGACTATATGATCTACAACTAAATGATTTAGAGTTTTGGGTCAGATCAATACTTGGTTATTGGACAATTGGACTGGTCCAAATCCCATCGAGGTCAAGCAGGCCCAAAACCAATTAATGAATCTTTAGAAATCCTTACACTATTTGATTGTCCGATTTTAATGGCCAAAATTGTCATATAAAGCATGACAAATTATTTTAAAAAAAATACCATCATATAAAGACCTATAAGAGAACTCCTAGTTCAATTACAAGAATTGTTTCACTCTAACTTTTAGCACTTATAACATCAAAGCCTCTTGGTTTGTCATCCGCTCAATTGGTCCTCACTAGTCACTCAAATTCCATAAGCTTTGAGAAACAAGTTAAATCTTTATTATACTATTTTTCTAAATAAAGTATGTCGAATTTAATTAGATAGGCCTATGCATTTTCTCACTTCAAGCCAAAAAACTCTTATGTGAAGACATGTCAAGATATAATGTAAGAGTGTTAATATATCCTCTTCTAAAAATTCTCCTAACTTAAAATTTCACTTACAATGACATAAGTTACAATTTATATAATATTCAATATTCATTCAATAAATATAAGAAAGATTTTAAATTAAGAGGATTTTTAGACATACCAATTAGAATGATGCATCAAACACTCATAATATAAAGTTGTTAATGCACCTATACCTGCTAGCTTAATCTTTTTGAGAAAGATGGTGTGTGACAATACCTTCCTCTTCGTGGATTTTCTCCATGCTCTTGTAGAAGCTGAAATGAGGCACCTTCTCCACTTTCTCTCTTTTGCACAGTTCCTTTGTCTTCTCTGATTCGTCACCCATCACCAGAAGGAACTCCACGTCGCTGCATGTCCTGCTAAGGTCCACCATAAAAGGGTATATTTTGCTGCTCTCGAAACTGTCCCTGGAAGCGTATTCTACCACTACTAGTCTGTTTTTGGCTGCTCGAAGCGCCTCGTCGAACTCTTCAATGCTATGAACCTTTTGAACCCTCTCGTCGCTTTGTACTTTGTTGGCACCAGAGGCCGCTGTGGCTTTTGTGATCAGCCGGGTCTGGTGAGAAGCTCCAAGTGCTATTGATGGAGAAGAATATTGTGTGGTAAGAAAAGGTAGGGAATAACAATGGGAACCAAGAGGAAGGAGTTTATGGTGGGTGGAAAGAGAGATAGAAGTAGGGGATTTGAATTTGAAATTGTTGGTGATAGTAGCCATATGCATGGATCAGAAAGTGTGGAGGGGTTGCTGAGGAAGAAAGAGAGAGCTGAGCAGCTAGTAGTTGGCTCGCAACGGATAACAGATTAGGAAAGAGCAGTGGAAAGTAGGAAGGGGGTCATGACATTGATGAAAAATCATATCCCCTCGCTTCAAATGTGGTACATATTGTCCACACGTTCCGTTCCTATAAGTCTATTTGTTTTTGTTTTGTTTGTTTTTCATTTCATTTTCGTTTCGATAGGCATTAATGATTAGGAATATAAGGTGTGTGGGAAGGTAAAGTGAAGTTTAAACCTTGAATAGAAGTTTAAATCAATCATAACCTTGTTTTGTCTGATATTTTTAATTATATATTGTACATGTGTGTGTGTGTGTGTGTGTGGAACTAGTTTCAGACAAATAAAAACCAATCACGTAGCGAGTATAAGTGGCTAAAAATAATAATAATTGCATTGATTTTTTGTAACTTGCTTTATTTCTGAACACATCTGTAGATAATTTTTTCGGGTCAACTTCATGGGAGAAAGATCTTTGTGTTTGTAAGTCGATTTTTTTTTTTTTTCGTGGTTCAAAGAACAATTTCCTAATTTCTCTCTTTGTATCATTTCCTACAGTATTCGTTCCTCCAGATTATTGTGAAGAAACACCGGCAAAAGAAAGGGGGTTTTGAAAGAGGGGGAAAACAGGATATATAAAATTATTTTCCCTTGTCTACGAGTATCGACCATGTTGGTCTTACCAGGCAGCTATCCCCATATACGAATAATTGTATCCGTTTCCCTTTAAAAGCCCGAGGAAAGAATATCGGGCCAAGCCTAAAAGAGATAACAAATGTCTTCCAACTTCAAATATTTGGGTTAATGCCTCGGCCCTCCAATGTACGAATGTATATCTGGGCTTATGAAATTATTACTGACAGTGGTTGAGGCAGTGGATCAAATGGCAATTATGCCGGCCCCTAAAGAACCACAACTGGAGGGACGGGCCTTCGAGCCATGGGGCAGAGCCCCAGTCCCCAAAATTCCCAACCCCCCCCCCCCGGGGGCGCCCAAACGACCAAAAAAAAAATATTACTGACATATGCGGATGCATTTGATATAAGAAAGGATTCGTAGCCCATGTACCATAGGGCATTATTCCGTTTTGCTTCAATTGTCCACAGAGAAAGAGAGAGAGAGAGAGAGAGAGAGATCAAATACGTAGTCACCGTGATTATCTGGCCATTTTCAAACATAATTGAATTTTAGGATATGCTTGTTGCAACTTTTAAAAAAGATATTTTTGAAGTTTATAATTAAAAAAATTAAAAATTATTTTTAAAAAAATTTAATTATTTTAAAAAAATTATCCAATTATACAAAAATTAATTGTGAAAAAAGTGATTCTTTATTAAAAAAATTCCAAACAAACACATCTTTATTGTCGATTATTATTTGGTCTTAACCCTCAACCATGATCAATATACTATAAAATCCCTACATTTTCTACTTTGTAATCAGGGCATTAGCTTTTTGTCGTGGTTTTTTATTTGTTGTTGGGGGGATTAACGAGGCTTCGCTAGCGTCATGAGAAGCACGACAGTGGGGACTAAAACATTGGTAGATCCAGAGCAATTGTGGGGTAGACGTGGTGGCATGTGTGGCCCCTCGGACTTCAGAAGCAAAAAATCCACGCACAACGTGACAAAAGCAACGCTTCGGAAAGCAACTCACATCAGGGCGAGAGGTTCTGGCTCTGAAAGCCCTGAATGCTCAAAAATAGACAACACCACGTTACACTACCATAGCGCTCCCCAGTGTATAGGCAACTAGACACCGTAAGTCCACACTCAACCAGTATTCACTGTCTTCTAACTCAGAGATATTTTCTTCCTGCACTTTCGATGGTCTGCCACGTTATTGGAGGACGAGATTCTTCATGGAAATATTAAATTAAGAAAGAAAGAAATTGATAACAACTTAAGTTCACTGATTCCACGAGGTTTGACAATGAATTCGGCAAAGACAAAGGAGCCGCCTTTCCTTTTTCCACTAACAAAATTCGCAATTCCCCACTACAGCAAATCTAGTATTTTTTTTTTTTTTTTTTATAACACAACAAATTTAATCTATACCAACATAGATGCGAATAAATTACCAATATGGAAAACCATATTACAATAAGTTCACATTAACAATAGATTAAGTCCATTACAGCCCAAAAAGAAGAAAGTTAAATCCAAAGTAGAACAGAAGGGAAATTATTAAGTTGCAAAAAGAAAAGAGGCGGATGAGAGAGATATAAGGTTTGAAGCCAATATTTGGGTACTACATGGTAGCGTAGCGAGCGTGTCTCTTGGAATTGTACTATGAAGAGGACAAAGGGTTTTCCTCAGAGGATCATGTGCATGGGAGAGATGATTCCGGTGTCCGCTCCGCTGGTCAAATAGTGAGCGGCCTTGAGCATCATCTCATGTACATCGACGGTTCCCTTGGGCGTGATCCCGAACGCGGCGAGCACAGAGATCACAACGTGGTTCCGCCAGTACGCGATCCTACCCATCTTCAGCCTGCTCCACCACGGCTGAGCCTGCGGCAGAGCAGGGTCCCTCTCCTTCACCACCTCGAACCCAACTCCACGAGCCGCCGCAGCAATATCGGCGTAAATCCTGAGCCCCCGCAATGTGTCCGCCCTCTCGATGCAGTGAATGATTTCGACGTGTTCGGGGTTGTCGCCTATGTACTTGTCGGTGGTGACCCACTCGTAGGACACGAAGAGGGGCACCGGCCTTCAGGACGCGGAAGACTTCGGGGTAGACTTCTTCGAGGTTGGGCGCGTGACACGTGGCCTCGACAGAGTACGCGCCGTCGAAGCTGTTGTCGGGGAATAGCATGTGGAGGAAGTTGCCGCACACCACCTCGCACAGAGACTCCAGCCCGGCCTTCTCGTTGTGGAGCCTGGCCGGCTTCACCTAATATTATATCACCATTCGCAATAAAAAGTCAATTTTATTTGAATTTGTAAGTGTGTGTTTATTTTTGTGTTTGGAAATTTTATCTTTGATGACTTTGGTTTTGTTAATTTCAATTTTAATAAAAGTAATTGTAAAGTCAAGTCATTTATATATATTTGGTATGCTTTTATAAAAAGTGATTTGATAGAATTAAGTGAATTAACTGCAAAAGCGACTTTAAAGATTGCTTCTAGCAAGAATCAATTCTAAAGTAGAATTGCGTTTGAGAAAAATGGTCAAAACCAAATGCAAAAACAACCAACCTTGTAAAATGAGCGATCTTAATTTTGTTATTGCAAATCCCACACGCAGAAACAAACGCATTATAAGCAGGGGAAATTAATTATAAAGCTTAAAGTCTCAAACTATGATTTGAAGTATATAAATTTAATTTTTGATGACTTTAATTTTGTTTGATTTGATTTTACTAAAAGCGATTTTAGATTAAAATGATTCATATTTGACATTTTTTTAAAAAGGTAATTTAATAAAATTTAGTGAATTAAATCAATTAATAGCAAATACTGCTTCTAGTCAATCAATTCTCTGATCTGTTCTGGTGAATCAATTCTTAAGCTAAGATTTTGAACCAAATGTAAAAATAAACAAATTTGCAAAATGAGTGGTCTTGAATAAGTGATTGCAAACTCTACTTTTAATCATATAACCAAATACACTTTTATCTAAGATGATTTACAAACAAAAAGCTCAAACTATGATTTGTAGTATGTAAACTGAATTTTAACTTATTCTAATATATTCTGTAAAACTACATTGACTTACACCTCAACATAAATTTTAGTTTCAATTATTTTAAAGCCATAATTTGAGCTAAAGAGTTACAAAAATTTCAGCTATACCAAACTATATATGGTTTTTAAACTATATAACCGAACACACCCCAATTAACATGGTTATATTTGATTGTAATACCTGATACTCATTAATGGTGATGCCGACCACGTGGGCCTGTGAGTGGGCCGCGATGGTACGCATGGGCCCGCCAACGCCGCATCCGACGTCGAGGATGCGGTGGCCGGGGCGGGCCTGGATGAGGTCGACGGCCATCTTCTCGTGGAGGCGAGTGGTGTCGCGGTGTGACTTTCCTGGTATGGAAGGTGAGAAATGGAATGACTGGCCCCATCCCCACTCGAAAATGTGTCCTTTACGAGGTTGTAGAAGGTGTCCACGACATCGGGGACCTTCTCGGGGGTTTCGATCTCCTTCGGGCGGCGGAAGAACGACCAGTACTGCTTGCAGTTGTCTCGGACTTTCTCCGCCGAGATGGAGCCGCAGGAGAGGGCGGTGTCGCGTTTGCCTTCTGCTCGGCGGGGCCGAGGACGCAGACGAACCAGTAGAGGCCGCCCACGAGGAGGGCGCCGGTGAAGAAGAGGGAGAGAGACTCCATTGTTTGAGAGACACAGAGGGAGGGAGAGATATTTGGCGTGTGTGTGCTATGTAAATCTACTTATCTATCATTCTCTGCTGATTATGTTTGGATCGGTGTTACCGTTATCTTTTTGAGAGTTGTCCAACAATTTAGGGCCTTTAAAAATTATTCTAAAAAGTTTATAGTCATATTATTTAATAAAATAATATAAAAATTATTTTTAAAATTTAAAATAAATATAATTGATATAAATATTTTAAAAAAATATTTTTAATATTATTAAAAAAATGCCTTTTTTTTCTAGTGCAACCACTAATGAGCAAAGATCTCTACCTAAGGGATGCGGTCATATTCTCCCTTGCTGTTCGTGAGATACAGGATGCCAGTTTGAAATCCACTGTTGCCCCTCCTTTCATTGTTCTGTCGATGACATTACTCACTAGAATATTTTGCCTCGACCTTGACCTACCCCCTCGTCATGGCTACTGCTAGCAAAAGTGCTTCTTGATTTGGCAAAAGGATGCGATGGTGGAGGACCATATTGATCCATAACTTATCAATGACCATATTAAAATTTATTCTGATTCAGATAGATACTAATATTGCCACCTCACCAGACTATGTTTTGATTAAGAAGAAAGTGCGGCCCATAATTCGAACCCATTCAACCTTGACTTTTGGCATTGTAAAACCACCTACTTGATAACCATTTATCTTATCGATGAGCAAAATCCTTATGAATCATAATTAGTGATGGTAAAGTGGGCCGGCATACCCCAACTAGCCAAAAGCGAGGTGGGGGGCAGGTCGAATTAAGAAAGTGGACTCAATATTCTAGCATACCCCGTTTAAGGGCGGGTTGGTAAGTTGGTCTGCAAAAAAAAAAAATATAAAAATAAATTTATTTTAATATTTTTTATGAGTTAAATTACTTTAAAAATTAGAAAAATATATTGAATAAAAAATCTATTTAAATAAAATAGAATAAAATAATTAAACTAAATAATTCGTATCCAAATTTAATTCAAATACAAATATAATAAACTAATTAAAATATATAAATAAGTTTATAAATAATAATTAAATATAAATTTATAACATAAAGTCTATAGTATAAAGTTTATTAATTAATAAAAGTATAATAATAACATAATTTATAATAAAAATCTAATTTTTTTTAAAAAAGTACTCTTGCACAAAAAAAAGAGATAAGTTTGACCCAGTGGGCCAATCCACTCTGGCCCACCAAAGCCTGTGAGTTTGACAGGTCAAAAATATTTGGCAAGCTAAATATATTAATCCAACCCATTATCTTTGACATGTTTGGTAGGCCAACCCAATAAATTAAGCCCATTTTGTTATTTTTAACCATAATTCCCAAGCAAATTGGACTACTCCCGTAGGCCATGAACTCTACACGAAGACTGAGCTGTAACTACAACCTCATTATCAGTACAACCAAAATCCTCAAAAGCAAATTGAACATATTCCTCTAAAGCCAAAACTTGAGCTTCACATTCTGATCAACACTGAAATGAAATCACACAAAGAGGCACGCTCGACCTGACCCCTTCATTGTTGGATATCTACCAAATGTATATTGATTTCTGATAGGCCAAAATTTCATAAAAAACCATCTAACACCCTTCAACACCAACACCCAGATGCAAAAAACCCCACCACCAATAATGACACCAATCGCTTCCCTGACAAAAATCAAACAAAATCCCATATCCTCCTAACTATACTTTCAATCAGGTTTGCCGCTTTAGATTCAACCATACCAAAGCAGAGAACATTGTGTCTTCGTATTATGTAGTACATGTAGTATATCCAGCTCTTCTTCTTCTGACTTTTGGTTCTGATTTACAAAACGTTTCTGACCAAAGCGAACAGAGAACAGGAGAAGTTTTCATGAAGCGTGTTGTCCACCATGTCCCATCATTTCAAAACAAACCACGTTGCAAGTACCAAAACATTTCAATTGGACAGTGGTCCTGATAATGACAAGTACGTTTAACCCGTGCAATGTCTTCTAATGTAATATTTTCTCGATACATATTCTGTTAATTAGCTTGACTGGGCATTTTCTTCTCCCATTAATAAATTAGAAAACACAATAAAAAGTAATTATTTTATCTTATTTTCTAAACCCCCTATGGAATTGAATGCTATTCTCTTTTGTGACGGGAAAATTCTCACATGATCCGGAAGCACTACGTGATTGTGCTTTTGGCCAATTATGCGAATATATTTTTATGGAATTGTGTATTAGTGGTGGATCCTATATAAAATACACTTACATGATTGATCCGGGAGTACAGCCACGTGATGCTATCAGATCATGTAAATATTTCTCCTAGTGTTGTGACCACTTAGTGGTTGTGTCTATTTTGTTTTCTTATCTTTCTTTACCAAAAAAAAAAAAAATCTTATTTCTTTCCTACTTTTATAGAAGAGGAAATTTGTGGAACTGTTTTATATGATAAGATGAAGTAAATGTCTTAAGAGATGACTTATAATGACTAAGTTTGGTTTGGTTTATGTTATGACGCTTTGTTTAGTGGTACAAATTTATGATATGATACTTCAAGAATGTATCGTATTTCAAGTCAAGCAACGATTTTGGCAAATATCGTTACTTGGTAGTATAGAACTTGTTGAAACAATGTCTTGGCCCATATTGACATGCCCTTAAGCTGAGGTGAAAATGATAATTTCCTGATTGGGAATTGGGAGACGTCCTTGTGACCTAGTGTACATGGCCCCTTTAAATTGGGACGATAATAGAGCTAGTTACCATATTCATAAGAAACTCGTTGGCTAACTTCAGAATGGGCGTAGTGAAATGCAAAAGCCTATGAAATTGTTATGAGTTTCTTCTTCTTCTTTCTTTTTTTTTTTTTTTAAATATTGTTAATTAAGGCATACCTATATAGCTTTATAGTTTATATTAACGTATAACTGAGTTATCAACTATTTTAGTAATACTATAATGACTATAAATAAATTCTAAAGATGAAGGTCGTGTGACAACTAGAGTAATGAAGCTCATAGAGTACCAGCGAAAGGTTGAAGATAGAGACGAGAGTTTGTTTACGTGAGGTTCGTTGTGTAGACAATGATGCCAGCAATTGCACCTTCCTGCCATGCATAACCAACCTTCATCCTTCTCCCTCATAACGAATTAACAGTCCATAACAACATGCTACAATTCAACATTCAAAAATATTATAATAACAATAATACTGAAATAGATGTTGCTTCGCATCTCATTCTTCGAATCTTCGCAGCATAACAAGAAGTTCTTCTTCCTCAATTTCAATGGTGGTGGCTGTAGCTGACAAATCCGAAACCGTCTTCTACCTCCACGGAGACCTCGAGTTGCGGATCCTCGAGGCTCAACATTTGCCATACCGCGAGCGCCTCCGTGAATTCTTCTTCCCAGTCAACGCCTGCGGTTCCTCATTCACCGGCAACAAGCGTGGGAACCACCACGACAGCAAGAACAGAAGCAGCAACCCCTACATCACCGTTTGCGTCGCCGGTGCCACCGTGGCGTGCACCCATGTCATCCGCAGCTCCCCGACACCTAACTGGACCGAGCACTTCAACATTCCCCTGGTTCATCCAGCTTCTAAGGTCGAGTTCTGCGTGGAAGACAACGAGCTTTTCGGAGCCTACGTGATCGGCACAGCCGCCGTCTCCACCGAAAGAATCTTCTCCGGCGAAGCCATCCCCGATTGGTTCCCAGTGACTGCTCCCTCCGGGAAACTGTCAGGACCCGATTGCACCCCAAGGATCGAAATGAAATTCACGAGGTGCGAGGATAATTCGCTGTACCACCCCGGCATCACGGTTGATGCTGACGCGGACGGGGACGATTTCTTCGACGTGAGGAATTCGTATTTGACGCTGTACCAGGACGCGCACGTGCCTGAATCGACGGTGGCGGGGATTGAGCTGGAGGATGGGAAGGTGTTTGAGCACGCGAAGTGTTAGGAAGATATATGCCATGCGACCTTGAAAGCGTGTCATTTGGTTTACGCTGCGGGTTGGTCAGTGTACCACAAGTTGAAGCTTGTGAGGAAGCCCACGAAGCCGTTACCAAGCGGTGGGGATTTGAGCTTGGGGGATTTGCTCAAGTACAAGTCACAAGAGGGTGCGAGAGTTTTGTTCTTGAGAAATGTTTTTTGCAACAGTAGATTCTCTTGAACACTTGAAAAGAGAAAAGAAAAAAAAAATGTAAAAAAAAAATGAAATAAATAAAATAATTAATAAAAAAAAGATATTAAGATATCTATCTTTTTATATACAAATAATATATCTCTTTATTATTGGTTTGGGATGATAAGACTTCGCATAGCAACTTTTTCATTAACACCGTAGAATTTCTTTGTTAATTAGCTCTTCCTGTGGTGATCAAACAGTGATAAAAGAAAGTTGTAAATTGATGCTTTTTCCAATTCATAGTTCATTGTTAAATTATGAACTTAAGTGCATAACATTTTTCTTCCCCTTGGAACACTTAAAATTTTTTAATGTTTACAATGATATCTCTTAATTAAATTTTTGATAAAATCACTGATTGCGTGTAAAAACTATTAATTGATCTTCTAGCTCTATGTATAGCTCTTAATGATCTATCTTGATTAATCAAGGGAAACATGTTTTGAATATGATATATATAGACATAATATGAGATATAATATAGTTATGTGAACATAAATGAGTATTGAGATATGTGTGTATGAAAATATAGCATATTACAATATTTATGTGAGAGAGGGTATTATATTTTTGTGTCTCAAGTATGATGTCCAAATAATGGAACTCATTAATTAAAATTGAGTTTCAGTTTCCAACTTTCATCGAAATACCTTCGCTCCGGCATTCTATCATTCTCCATATTTATGGTGTATGTAGAGCTTTCTACAACCTTACATATTATAGTTGTGATTTGTTTTTGTTTGCAGGCTGGGGTAGTGGGAACTCATGATGAAGATACTCGCAAGTTTTTCAAGCACTCTTCAGTACTTTCATGTGTGCTGTCTTCTCCATATGCCAGCAGTAAACTTAGCTTTATCAAGCAGCAGGCATGCCTTGTTTCTTTTAAATGTTCTTCGATATTTCATCATGCTTTCTATCATTCTCTTTTCTTTGTAATACAACATGTGCAGCGCAAATTAACTACCTCCTTCAATCTTTACTACGATGTATTTCTGAATAAGTGGGCATCCTCTTAGTTGTGCGGTGCAAATTACATAACTGCATCTGTCTTGCGTTAATTGTTTCTTTGAAAGGCAATAATAAGATCTTTTTTTTTTTTTTTTTGGTATCCCAACAGGGATCTTACAAGACAACATATTTTATATAGTTTATTTTCAGAAGATGTTTTTATAACCCAGTTCTTAGAAATCACTATAGTGATACGGACACCACACAAGCAGCAGTAGTAAGTGTACATTGCTGTCAGATTTAGTTATTCCCTTGCTTTTGTCTCTCTTTTTTAAGTGTTCCCATTTGATGTCCTGGTTTGGTGTACCTCAGGGCTGTTTTACTTTTTGAAAATTGGAAAGCTTGTTGACTATATTTGTAACACCCAGCTTCACACATCATCAAAAATGTGTGACTGTGGAAACTGAAGCGCATGGCAATAAACGGAAGATAACTGCATTTATAGGTGCTCTAGACCTTTGTGATGGCCAGTATGATACACCCGAGCGTCCACTTTTCCATGATCTTGACGGTATCTATCCAGGCGATTTTCATAATCCCACATTTTCTGTAAGTCGTCCCTCAGGATACATTACTCAAAAGTTGTTAATTTAACACACCAAACTCTTCATGAATATGATCTTTTATCAGTAAATTTCCAGTTCTTGTTTCCTCTTGTAATAAGCTAAGGTAAAACTGTGTTGTTGCGTGAGGTTAATTAGTAACCAATATGTTTTTCTCTTGGTTTATAAGCGTACAACAGCATAGTATCATTAAGTGTTTATTTTAGGCATCTGTTCAGCCACTATCACGTTAAAGTTATGACATAGAAAATTTTCATGCCATCCTTCCACTTAATCAGCAATTGTTGCCTGTTAGAAATCCAGCATACTGTCATTAACCATGCAGAAACTTTCTTTTATATCAACTGTTTAGGGTTGTCCAGAGTCTGGACAATAAGATTGAGAGAGCCAGTGCACTCCTATTAAGTGAAAATTTCCATTCTAATAACAGGCAGGAATCGAGTGTCCAAGGGAACCGTGGCATGATTTACATTGCAAAATTGAAGGCCCAGCTGCATATGATATACTCACGAATTTTGAGCAGCACTGGAGAAAAGCCGCCAACAGTAAGTAAGTCGTCAGCAGAAGCTGAAGACAGATCCCTTTCTGCTGTTTCAAGTGAATTGACGTGGTTGAACTCGATTTTGGAGGAGTTCCACGCAGATGTTGTTCCTGCTATGGTGTTCTGTGACAACCAGGCTGCCATACATTTATCTACCAACCCCACCTTCCATGAGAGATCAAAGCATATCGAAATTGATTGCCACTTTATCAGGGAAAAGGTAAATTCGGGTATTCTCAAACTCATTCATGTCAAGACACATAACCAGTTGGCAGACTTACTCACCAAGCCTTTATCTCCCTCAAGATTTCAGCACCTGTTGTCCAAGTTGGGAGTCCTCGATATATACCTCCCAACTTGAGGGGGGTATTAGGATTAGTTAGTTGATTTAATGGTCACATGTAAATAAGTCAGTTATAATGGACACTGTTATATTAATTCAGTTAGTTAGTTAGTTAGTCTCTTGTAACTACCTGTTAGCTACCCTTTCTTCTTTTCTCTGCTGTATAAATACCAGACAATCCAATGAATGCATTGAGTTTGATGATTGATTCATTTACCTGAGTAATAAGAGTAACTCGCTGGCATGATGATTCTTCGATTTAGTTAGACGCGTTCCGCGGCTTCTTAGTTCTGTACCAACTCGAATGTATGATCCTAAATTACTGCTTTCAAAGGAAGATGATCCTAAAAGCCGGCATGTTCAGGTTGCCGGTTCACAGTCTTAAAAGTGTAGCTTCTGTTTGCTTCATTTTCTTTCAACAGGGAGTTTATTTGAATTTTATTCGTATGTTTCACAGGTTTTTCGATCCATCGATTCAGGCTGATTGAAAGGATTTCCCAGTAATGTATATAAAGCTGAGGCTCAGATTACTTAGACAGGTTGACATTATCCAACGTCAAGATGGTGTATGGATAAATATTATAGATAACCTTCTGGGTTTCCCTGTCTCACTATTTGTCTATTTTACTGCTGTTGACTGCAGAACCTTGTTTGTGTGAAAAACTTGGTCATAGGCAAGAGTATTCAAACGGTATACATACAGGCGATCAGATCTACTCAAGCAATTCAACTTCTGATCCCGACGACACATCGGTAATCATTTTTCTTCTATTTTAGTACTTGTGTGTATTATTAATGGAAATAATCAATGTCCCACCAAATGGGAAATGAGACCGATAAAGTCTTGATTTAATACATACTGTATTGGTAAGCCGTGCAGCACTCGGACAAAGCAAATGATTTAATTTTGATCTACTGATAATGTAGAAGTATACTTTAAAGGCGAACCAAGCCAAAATAAAACTGGATTGTAAACCTATTTAAGCAATTGGGTCCAATTTAATCGATTGAATCCATTCAGTTTGGTTATTGCACTCCCTATTGTTGATTTGTTATACGTGGGAAACATTATTTGTCGTATCTTCTGCAAGAAAATAAATTATTCTGTTTCTGAAGTTTGAAGTTCAAGATCTTATTTGGTTTAGTGTAAGATCCTTCTGTAATGATCCTCAGGTTTCTGCCTCTCAAATGTACCAACGGTTTATGATTTATGTACACTCTAAGGGAATGATAGTGGATGATGAGTACGTGATATTTGGGTCTGCTAACACCAGTGAACGATCTATGGCTGGCTCAAGAGATATTGAGATTGCAATGGGTGCATATCAGCCCGATCATATATGGGGAATGAAAAAGGGACATCCACGTGGTCGCGTTTGTACCATAATTCATTAACTATATTTGCAAACTATAACTGCACGGTTTGTTTATGTTCTATGTAATTAATTGCGGCTTTTGCAGGAATGTGGGTACAGAATGTCCTTGTGGGCTGAACACTTGGCTGCTCGGCTTCCTTGCTTTAAAGAGCCTGAAACTTTGGAGTGCGTAAGGAGTGTAAACAAGGTTGCGGAAGACAATTGGAAGAAGTACACAGTTGATGAATTTTCCCCACTGCAGGGGCACCTCTTGAAATATCCTGTCCATGTAGATGCCAATGGGAAGGTAAGTCCCTTACCTGGGTCTGAGACTTTCCCAGGTGTCGGTGGCAAGGTACTTGGCTCCATGACTAACCTTCCTGATGCACTAACTACGTAGCCCCTTAATTTCTTCTATGTGAAGATCACAATATCAGATTCTCAAAGGAGGTGGACATGTAGCCATGTATCGCTGCACATTATTGTGATTAGTGGTTTGTGTGCATTGCAGTGGCTCCATTATTTAATTCTTTCTGCATAGATGTGGGACGCGTAAGTCATTAGTTCTAATTTTACTTTCTTAATTTATTCCCGGGGAAATAGAAATTATTGGATGCTCAATGCAATGCCTAAGTTCCCAGGATATGTTCAGTTGAATGTCAATTAATGCAGAGACAGGAATGGCAATGCATTGCAGAAAATGACTTAGTAACAAAAAGTAGGAGTAAATGAATAGTACACCAGGGCATTGTATTGGTTTATCTCATACAGTATCCCGTGTCAACAACAACGTTAATTAAACTCTGCTAAAATAACAAAAAAAACTAGAAACATTTGACAAAGGCATGGTCCTTTTTTAGATATCTAATTAACAGTGACTTTTCCCACCATACCAGCTCCCTGGTGTGGGGCACAGTAGAAAGAGTAGGCTCCCTTCTCATTCAAGGTAACGCTGTAGGTCTCACCAGGTGCATTGAGAAGGTCTTCCTCAGCCATGGAAATCTTCGATGCATCAACGCCGCCGGGAAGTGTGGGAAACTAGCATTGTTCTTGAACACGATCTTCTCTCCGGCGCTCACAGAGAAATCACTGGGAACAAAAGCAAGAGATCCATCGCTTCCTCCAAGCAAGACCTCGATGGCCATGGCATTGCCAGCTAGCACTGCGCTGGCAGCAGTGGCCACAACAGCTACTCCAACGTCTTTGAGTGAGGCCTAGACGCTGAGCCTTGGTAATGGGGTAGCTGACACCTTAGCTGTGGCACCAACTTTGGTTGCGTTTGTGCCAGTTGCCTTCAAGCCAGTGAATGATGTAATGGCAACAGCAGCAGAAGTAACGGTGGCCGTGTTTTATTATTGAAGATCGTAATCTCTACCTACTCCTCTAAAGATCTTTGTTTGTGCTGTGTTGGAAGGGGGTCAAGGGGGGAAGACACAAGGGATGATTTTTTATAGCTCGAATTGGTTAGGCTATGGGTTAGTTTTTCTGCGGCTCAGAAGGGTGGAGGAATGTGTGGTTCGGATAATAGAATGAGGATAGTGCCTTGCAGTGGAAGCGAGTTATCTAGTGAGGATTGTTGCTATTGGTCGGTTTGGATGTTATTCTATGATATGGCTTAGATATTTATTTGGTTTGTGAGGTAGATATGAAAGCTGAGAGAGTATGCCAAAATTGTGGCAGAAGAAGCAACCAATTAAACCTTTGGTAGTTTTCCAATTTTGAAGTCATTGTCGAGCGTAAGCCAAATGATTGACTAGTTCCAAGCTTTGCTCACAAAAATTTTAAAAAAATTCTGCACAACTTCTTTTGTTACAATTTAACACAACTTAACCAGTAAATATTGTCTGTACTCGAGCAATACAATTCTTTTCGGCCACAATAGCTTTTATTTTTCCAATCCAAACCCCTTATAAAAAATCACAGATAGAAGATTTGAATAGTAACAAGTGACAACAACTGCAATTTGCAAGTTAAAAATACAAGACTAAATGTAAATATTATACAAAAATATTTCAAAAATTTCATTATTATTCCGTTTTCGCGGGCGAAGAACGAAGAAAGAAACCTATACACAAGCAGACATACACGATATACAATTAATTCCCGCAAACATGAGCAGAGAACGTAACATGTTTTTCCCATCACCAATTCATTATCTAACTCATGCTCAGGCCCCGAACACTCTGGAAAGATACGTAGTAAAACCTCTGGAGTTTGCACGTGATGGATGCATGGTTATGCTGCATAACTTATGCAATCAGTTCAGGGATCAGTAATCCAGATCCAATACTCCCAGTCTCACACCTGGCCTCTTACCCGTACAATGTGGGCTTCCCTGGGTTGAGCCTTGGAATGCCTCAGCAACCACAGAACACAGAAGGCATTATGGTCCTGCCTTTGCAGCAAGGTGAAGAAGGACGACGACGATATTGACCCAAAAAATGAAAAGGACTACGAAAATAACTATAGATATCACCATGCTTACAAGCTATAGACACTAGTTGTTCCCTCCGCTAGACGCACGAGGCATTTCATCTCTTACCCTTAGTTTGGATTATGAAATTATTATTTGAGTAATGTTATTTATATATGATTATATATTAAACTAACCAAACTTACCACACTTTTACTTTCATTATCCAGATTATCTAATGGATCGTCACCAATTTCAACATAACTGAAAATTTGCCAAAAACTAACATTTAACAGGTGGTACTGGCAGAAATAAAAGCGATGAAGACAACACTGAACATGAACACATCACAAAAAGGAAAAAAAAAGCCGAACGTGTGTGATCAAGCACTCTTCTGCATATCAACGACCTTCTTCCAGGAATCTCGGTTGGATATGTCATTCCACCATCTGGACACATTCTTCCTCTCAGCGAAGAGGTGAGCAGCTCTGTCGGTGGCGGTGACCAAGTAGTGCGTGTTCGGAAGGTGAGAGAGATCAGCGAGGGAGAACTCATCACCGGCCAAGAAACGAGTCTCACCAAGCCTCTTCTCGTACACATCCAGCACCTTGGAAAGCTTCTCTTCGTTCTGCTTGATGACCCCTTCGTCTTGCTTGAGCTTCATCCTTGGAGCGAATGCCAGCTGGAACACCAGTGCTGAGCTGGATGGGTTGAAGCTTTGCCCTTCAGCCTCCACCCACTGATCTATGGAGGCCTTCGCCAAGGGGTTTGTCCCGTACAATCCCTTGTTCCCTCTGTCCCCGCATTTCTCACAAACGTACCGGCATATTGCTCTCGATTCTGAATTGAATTTTGCAACCCAACCATACCAAATTTATGGAAATTGATGAGGAAGTTTTGGAATTAAGAATCAAATAGAGAGTTTATTATGATTCATGCATTGCATATATAGTAGTTAAGAAAGAATAATGTTTCTGTTGGTATGAACTAGTCGAAGTTCGCTTAACTATGAGTAAGCTGACTCTGAGTCAAGCCAAGCATCCAGTTCAAGTTCTTTCAGTACGACATTTTTATATTGACAGTACTTGAGTATTAGGCACGTATGAAAAAGATAAATAACTTGAATTAATTAAGTGTTCATAATAAAGATAATTTATTACGCACCAAAATTATACGACTGAATTTGAAAGATAAATAATTTTTTCATATTATAAAATTATTAAAAAAAAAAACAAGGTATGAAAGTATGGAAAGGTAATAGAAAAGAAAGGAAATTAATTAACTGATAAAATAATTGTGTAAAATATATTTTAATATTCTTAAAAAAAAATTAAGGTCTTAATTCGTAGGAAAATTTAAAAAGTAACACTTATTTTAAAGTGAAGAAACAGGACTTGTTTTCTCCGGCCAAAAGAAAAAGAAAGGACTTGTATTCTGATTTTGCTTGAGGAGTTGGATGGTGGAACTTACCAAAGAGGGAGATGTTGTCGTCCTGAAATGCAGGTACTTGGCCAAAGGGCTGTGACATGAAATGAGGAGGTTTGTGTTAGAGAAACATAAAGCATATATACGTAAGAAGAAAATGTTGGAATTGAATTAGTGATGTATGTATATATATATATAAGACCTGAAGGGAGAGGAACTCAGGCTTCTTATGTTCGCCTTTGGACATGTCGACAGGAATGAGCTGGAACTGCACATCTTTCTCTATGAGACAGGCCAACACCCTCGACACCGCCGTGGACAAGGTTGGTCCGTACACTTTCACTGGTGGCGTCGCCATATTTTCAGCCCCTCTACTCTGCTCTGCTAGATAGGTTTGGCTTCTTTGTTCTTTTCTTTTCTGTTCTATGCTTTTTCTTTCTTAATATCTGTATCTGTTCTGCTGCTTTATCCCGATCCCTATCCCGTTATTATTTATCAAAGACGGAAAAAAGGAAAAGTCACGGTTCATTGGGCCCTACTCTGTCTACCAAGATCACTCATTAATAATATTTAATTGCTCTTTATTTCTTTGGAGCTTTACCTTTCAAGACTGAGGTGTAGAGTAAAAATGTATAATTTTAACCGTTGTGAAAAAAATTAATTGTATACGTATGTATAATTTATGGTACTAATATCTATATTTTATAAAATTTTGAATAATTAATTTTCTCATAAAAATTAAGATTATGCTTTTTACCCTATAAAGGGCATTTCATACTTTAAGATAGCTTCTTTTGAGACTAATACAAAACACTATTTTCTTTGGTGTTTTATTCTATAAATTATCAGTTATTACCTAATAATTAATAATTCATGCTACATGTGCTCTTTTCCTTTCTAAAAATTTGTACAATACGTAAACAGTTGTCACCTGAATTAGTTTTATTTTTTTCCTTAAAAAAAAATATGCCTATAAACTTATTCAAATAATGCAAAACTTATTAAATCATAAATTAATAAACTCAAACCAATTCTATCAAAAAAAAAAAAAAAAACTAAAACCGATTTCTTTCATAAGTAGAGGGATAACGTGCAAAAGAAAATGGCCGCAACTCTTAAGAAAGTAAGGTTGAGAACGTCATATATCCGAACTTGGGCAGAAAAAAGCATATCTTGTAAATTATCTGCTGACAAAAATGTCTTATTAAAACTTTGTATGATTTTACATATCATCAAAGCGCCTTTGGCTGCGAGCATCCCAGTAATACTCGTGGAGCAGAATCGTTCCCGTTTCATTTTTTATGATCTTATAGCGATCAAAATAAGAAAGTCTTGACAATATTGGCTATGGACCTAAGTGAGCCTTGCATAAGTGGATTCACAATTATGATGAGACCAACATAGAGAGGTGCCACGAGTTGTCCTAGTTGAAGGAAGCCTATCAATTTCAATGCATAGGGAACAGATTTAGGACATTGACATCAAGAGGGAGCAAACGGTACTCAACATCGAGTTCCTTGAACACTTTGATCATCTCTTCAATCAATTGCGTTCTCCTGATCCATCTCTCTTGGATCTCCTGGTAGTTCATTTTGTGTGTAAGCCACACTGACATGTTTAGTTTGTTCAAGTCCTCCACATCCCTTATGACCACCATTGGCTCTGGATGCCAGTGCTCTTTCTTCCTTTCAATATACCTACAAATTTCAGCAGCTGTAAATGCCCGCTCCATAATACTACAATGTATACTCTAATTAGCATGTGGAATGGCTGGTCTTATATAAGAGTGACATTATTTGAATATTAAATAGGGCCATCAAAATGAGATACTTGAAAAAAAAAAAGATAAAAATAAGCAAAAAATTGATTTCTATAACAATGTATAATGTTATAAATCATGGTGTCTCTATAATGATATCGAACAAATAGATATAAAAAATATTTCTAATTATTAACATGGATAAACATACACTTGAGTCTCTAGTAATCAGGCAATTAATCAATAAATTAATAGATGCAGGATAAGTGAAAAAATTCACCACCCATGTACTTACTCTATGATTCTTCTTTTCATTGTGGCAACTTTATCTAGTGGAGTGGAGATATGGATACAGAAATTGACTTCATCTCCCATGTGTGGACTACGTTGATAATTACTGATGGGCTTGGTAGCTAGAACACTGTTTGGGTATGTAACCTTTTGGTTATCATACTTCAAAAATACTGTGGTTAGTATGTTCATCTCTTCAACCACCATCTGAGAGTCAAAGAAGTAAAGTTAGAAAAAATACTTAGAAAAGCATATGATACATAAAAATTAAACTTCCAATTGAAATTCTCATTCTTTTTTTACCTGAACTCCATCCACTTCACAACGATCACCAACATCAAAAGGGTGCATTAACAATAAGAAGATGTTGCTTCAAATACCGTCCTGCATGTATTCCCGAACATAAACACTGCCAACAGAAGCTGGGAGCTTGCCAAGGCAACCAAGTGTAGGATTGGAGTTCCAAGAATGACAAGCCAGACTAACAAAATAATAATTGCAACAAGGAATCTCAATATATGATGGAGTTCATCTACAGCAGTTTTTGTGTCCTTGAGAGATAATGCTAGTGTCCTCCTCTCTCTGAATGCATTCACCTAATAGATAAAAGAACAAAAAAGAAAAATATCTGAGGACCAAAGAACAAAGTTATTTATTCAAATGTTCCATTTTTTTTTTTTTTTTGTTATTATTAGCAGGTGTCTCCACAATTGAAACAAAAAACTAAGTTAAAATTCAAATGTATATTGAACAAACATGTGAAAACAACAAAGTCCCAAGTCGGAGGAGCACATTACCACCCACTTTCCAAGAGAGGACATGCTAATTCTTTGCTCAGCAGATGCTTCTCGCAACCGATCCATTGTCCTCAAAGCTTCATCTTTACGCATGAACTGCATCAGGTCTTGTAGGTAAATGTATCTGTTGTAGAGGTGCAGTTGTAATAACAATATGGAATCAGCATAGTAGAAAAGAAGATGAAGCAGATAATTAAGCAGTCTAATTGGGAGAAACAATAGTACTGTCATAATCATTAGAGTTTCTGAATTAGGATGGAAAAAGAAAATACTGGGATCCAGGTTGTGCAACATTCTGAAATATTTTCTGGGCAGCCTGTTTTGCTTGGCATTTACTTCTAATTTGGAGCAAAGATTCATCCTCAATATCAGAATTCAGTATCTTCTCATCAAGATTAGTAAAGGCACCATGCATGATGATGTTAATCATCCTTCTCATATTACAAGGAGATATGTTCCTCCTCTTCAACTTGTGCAATTGGTCCAGTGGGATTTCCTCACCTTGCTTCTTATCATTAGACGATGACCTTGAGGACTCACAACTCTTCCCAACAGTGGAGCCCTTGTGCAGTGGCGCTTTCCTCCGTCTCCAGCTTCTCATTGAACCCCCAAGATCAGAACAAGATGTCTTTTCTGCTTCTTGTTCCACCAAACGAGGACTAGAGAGAGTTTCAATGACATAGTGATTGAACAAGGCCTCTTGTATGCGTTTGAAGAATGTTTTCTCGTGGAAGGATAAGGCAAAGACCTTAACAAGGATGGTTTTCAGAAGCCATATAAGAGTGCCCACAAAAAGACATGCCAAAATCTTGGTGACATAGGACAATATTTTATTGTTGACCTTCTTCTTCACAGTGTTGCTCAAAATAAAGTGCCACACAAGTAAAACCAAGCCCAACCACATGCTGTTCTTCACAGAACTCTTCAATCCATACACAAAATACGGCACCCTTTTACGCAATATGAAATTGCGTTCCACAAGACACACAACTCCCTTGGTTGCCAAGCTAGAGAGTAAACGCCCACAAATCAGCACTAACATCATGATCTCCCATTCCCACAGGGCTAGGTCCCATAGTTTAAGCCTCTTTAGGTGTGAAACCCAAAGGTTACAAGCCAAGGCTGCTACTATTGAAGCAAGACACACCCATTGAAGTGCTGTGAATGCACTATGCATCATCCTCTTGTACACTTGTGGCATGTCCTCACCATCTTCCACCTTGTGACCATCATCATCATCATCATCATTCTCTGGCGGACTCATCCACTCTGAAGAACCTCCACATGATTCCTCTGGTGGGTCTATCAGCCTGGACCTTGTTCTACTCATCTGTGTTTTCCATGTGTGTCGTTGAAATGATGCATTAGAAGGGCATCTGATAAAATTGTCTCCTGAACGTGGGGATTGTTGGTGGTTTTCCTGGTTCTGCAGAACTTGCTTCCTCTTCTGTGCAACAGTGAATGCAGAAGCTTCCTCTTTGCTATTGCTACTGCCATCATGATTGTCTTCAAAATCAACCACTACTTCTTCTCTTTGAGCCATTTGAATTTCGATTTTGTTTCTCCAAGCAACAGATCTCCCACTTTTACTCTTTTTTACGTTGTTGTTTACGTTTAGTAAGGAAACACTGGTGAACTCTAAAGCTATTTCCAAAGCGCCATATATAAGTGAAAAAAAGTAAGATTGTTTATTGGTAAAAGTATAGCTCACGTGCAAGCAAAAGTGGAGTGGTGAATGAGGGAATCTATAACCATGACATGATCACTCCTTGGATGCGAACTATAGAACTCCGTAGAAAGTGCGAAGTGTCTGTTTTGGTTGAAGAATATATACTTTGTTACGTTGTTTTGTGCTCGTGCATTATGGTTATGTAATATTCGGCTTCTCTGTTCCACAGTGGTGACAGCATAGACAATATATGAGACATCCTCTATTAACGAAAGTGCGGATAGATATTAAGATAAGATTAGATATTTTATATGCTTATACAAGAAAAGTGTTGATGTCAAATATTCTGAGGTTCAAATAACATAACGAAAAAGAAAACGTATTAAAAGCATAAAATTATCATGACTCTAAATCATCTTAAATATTAAATATATCTGATGAGCAGAAAAGAAAATGATGCTAGATTTATGTGAGTTTCTTCCTTTTCTTATTTTTTTGGCAAAAGGAGGATAAAATGGTCGGAGTAGAAAAGTATACCAAGGAAGAAATGAATGCAGAAACAGTGATAGTCATTTCAGGTTGAGGGGCACTCCTGTTTTGTGTTTCAATGCCTAACGAATATTGCAAAGCTGTACAAAGGAACCCTGCAACGGGGATTTACCAAGAATAAAGAATAAACAGATGTCCAAAGACGAGTTTTCTTCGCCTTTACCTTCCTTGCAACCTGTTCATAGATCATTAAGGGGAAACCAAAAGAAAAAGAAAAAGGAAAATGGTAACTAGAAGTAAGCCTAGACTCCTCCCCATACCGTCTCGGCAATATGCTGGAGAAATTTCAAAACTTCTGAGAAATCAGGTCTACAATATGGATCTTGGTGCCAGCACCGGTGAAGCAATTCCACTACCTTTGCATGAGCGTCTCTCGGAATTTCAGGCCTTAAACCCTGCAATTCATATGCACTAATCTTATTCTTTTTCGCTGAATTTTTTTTTTTTTAATGGCTTAGTAGCTTAAGCTACTATAGAGATTTCAAAACAGTAATATTCTCTTATCTTGCAAATCTCGTGATAGCGCTATGTCATCCTTGAATTCTCTTTACCAAACTCTCATTTCTACTCATGGCATGTAAAATAAGTTTGACCAATCCCACCCAATCATGCACACGAAGGGAAGAGTTGGAGATATGATAACTGATAAGTGCATGGTATAATTTCTTAGCGAATACCTTCTGCACCACTCCAACTGCTGCTTGCAATAGGGACAAATGCTCATAAGGAAGCTGGGATTCAATCGAAAAAACATATATGATAGGATGAAGTCAGATCAACCAAAATATTAGTTCAGTGAAAAACAACACAGAAACAAATATCTGAAATAGTGAAATATATCTTTTTCATCCGTTATTTCCTATTCTAAGTTAAATTTGTAGTTACTTTAAAACGACTGAAACTCTCATTTTTCACTCTTCCCTTCTTCCCTATGCCGAAGCCAGTATTTTACTAATTAACCCTCTCTTGATTGTTGCAACTACAATTTGAAGATGGAATTGAATCTAGCTGAATTTGAAGGCGTGAGAGATATGGACTTAATAGTATCAAAGGACATATATATAAACTAGTGCATGTCAAAACCAAAGCTCTATTAATTCTATCAGAATCGTATATGATAGGCCATAGCTGGCCAAAAATTAGAGAGTTGACAGTTTCAATGAAGAATTTAGAGAAAAAGACTAAAAGTGTTTTCTCTTGGCTCTTTGGATGTGAGTTAGAGAAAACTAAATAGGGCAGACAGTATTACCTTTCCTGTAAGCAACTCCCAAAGAATAATCCCAAAGCTGAAAACATCGGCTTTGTGATTATATGGCTTATGTTCAATAACCTTCCATGTGTCAAGAGAATCACAGGTTATAACCAATTACACTTCGTGGCAAATTGAGGCAGTTCAAAAATTTGAACAGAAGTAATCAAGGCTATGGATATACTGACCTCTGGAGCCATCCACCGATAAGTTCCAGTTTCTGCTGTCATGATACCAGACTGATCTTGCAATCTGGCTACTCCAAAATCAGCAACCTTAACTACCTGTAGTTTTTGAAAATAGAAGAGAAAACCATAAGATAATATATGCCTAAAAACTTTGTGAAGCCATATTAAGTAAAGATGAAAACATATGTGCCATTCCAAAAACCAAAAATATAAAAAAGAAGAAAACACAGCAGAAAAGAGCACGTTAAAATTTCAGAAGTTTGTTATGAGCATTTCGGTGGTCAGTACCCTTCATTTACAAGAGAAGATACTTGAAGCAGCACCTTGTGGTAACAAACCTGAGACTTCGTACTATGTTTTCACCTTAAAGATTATCACTTTACTTCTTCACATTGTTCAAGGGGTAACTAATTAACAAAAGTTCTCGAATTCTATCAACCTCAGCTATATATATTTGGGCAAGGGGCGACCTGAGGATGCTTCATTGACTATGCTGTACTATAGTGTATCAATGTCTAAGAACTAAAGCAAATATATATTTTTCTGGTTCAATCAATCTCAATTTGTCTTAAGACTTCTAATTGATGTGAATAACCAATCAATTTGAACTTCCATGTACAATAAGATGGAAACGTGCAATAATTTACCCAATTCAAACTACAAAGTGGTTAATAGTTACCATTGCTGTAGTAACTAAGGAGCTATAGCCAGTAATCAATGTAATTAACAAAAGTAATCATTACTTACCCCTTTCCCATTCATCAAAAGATTAGCAGCTTTGAGGTCTCGATGTATAATGCCATTCTGATGTAAATAATTCATTCCTTCGGAAACATCAATTGCTACTTTGAGCAAAGATGGAAGAGTAAGGATAGCCTTCTGTACATGAAGAAAGTCATACACACTTCCACCAGTCATATATTCTGAGGAGAAAACAAATTTTGCATTGAAATTGACAACACTATGCCTATTGCCTTGATCTTGCAATCAGTGAACAAAATATAAAACATAGCATCAACTGCATCCTAAAAGACATTTTTACCTGTGACAACATAAAGGTTTAGGGGTTGTGTACGGGCACCAATAAATTCAATAACATTCATGTGTTGAATTTTACTGCAAGAATTCAATTTAAAAAAGCCATGAATAAGATGCAGATCGTAATAATCTATATAATATTTCATTTTTATATTTATATATTTGAGTAGATGGAATGATTAAACTAGTCTTCTTATCCAGTCAAATATCATCTCTCTTGAAATATTGCTGTAATTCAAAGCAAATGACATTTTGTGGGGGTGATTGGTTTGTTGATGAATAGGTGTTGTGCTAGAACAAACCTCAGGATATAGACTTCTTGAGCGAACTCCCTCTGTTTATTTTCATTCAGATGACCATCCTTAAGGATTTTGATAGCAACATCTTGATTACAGTAAGTACCTTTATACCTGTGTCAAGCAATCAGCAACTTAACAAATAATGACTCAAACATATCAAATAGATGAAGTGACAATACTCACAAATCACTGAAAGATCCAGATGCAATTTTCTCTTTGTATCTCAAACAGCTTGCATCAATTTCCCAAACATCATTTCCACTAATGGGAAAGTTTACATGATTAGAGATAAAGTTGATCCCAGTTTGCTCTTGTTTCTCTGTAGGGAGACTGCCACTGTGTTTCAACCAAGGTTGCTTCTGGAGTTCCACCTAAAACACAACTTATAAATGATGCTCTACTGAAAAGATGGAAGAAAGTATCCGAACAGCACTTAATTAGTTATTTACTTCTAATTATGTACATATAGATAATATTAATCAACAACCTTTTAAACTTCATGCAGACATGTATATATATATTACTCCACTAATTTCAAGTAAGCTACATGAAAGTAAGAACTATTAAACTCCAATATGCTAAAATATCGAACATTGACCATTTTTTCATTCTTAGCAAGGGCAATTGAACTACTACCATATACAAGAAGTGTAATAATGGGGTCAAACAGAAAGATGGATGCCTTACGGGAGTAGGGGTGCATGGGGAACTACTGTTATTCTTGATGATAAGTAAAATCAAATCTTAAAGCATAATCAGCAAATGAGCAACAAGTGGCATATAAAGGGCCTACCTCGAGTTTCTGAATTTTCTTTGTTAGTTCATGTTTTAGCTTCTCAGTATCCTATAAATTTCAAACACAGAAATTAATCAAGTAGCTTGTTAGAAAGAAATGAGAGACAAAAATAGAGTTCAATAATACATCCCCTTTGTGATTAAAAAATTTCTTTAGTACATCCTGTTGAAATCTAGGAACTAATAGGTCGCCAAACTTAGAAAAGGTTTATATATGCAATTTTTTTAAGAAAAAGTTCTTAAGTTGTTAACAGTAAACAAACACTTTTATCAGTTACATACCATAAGCTAATTCTCTTCCCATTCAATTTTAAATTAAACGAGCTATTGTTTTACATTTAAAGAAGAAAATAAAAAATACCTCAACCGTCCAACCACTAACAACAAAAACATCCAATGAGTATCCATCCAATTTGGAAAAAGCATGCGCTTCTTGAATGTTCAGCCCAGTCGCAGACAGTAAGGAAGTCAACTGTAGTTCCGACACAAAAGGTTAAATTATAAGAACATTAATTTCTGCACTTATTGAATATTTAAGGCATAAAAAATCCATCAGATTTATGGATGGTGTAAAGGAAATGAGAGAGAGGGAAAAAAAAAAAAAAGGAGTAGAAACAACCACATAGATCAATCAAATTTCACAATTGAAGAGAACAACTATATTACTAATACAGCTATGCTTACATCTTTATGCCTGTTATAAAATAATGTGCCTTGCATTAACTTACAATAATAACATTAGCATCTACTGGTAGCCTGATGCTCTAATGACTGAACATCAAAACGTCTGTAGTGAGAGATTGAAAAGAAAATTCATAAGTTCGACAGCATCAAGAAGTGTCTAAGACCAAGAGATCAATAAAATGAAAAGAGAGACTAGGGGAGCAATACTTTGGACCACTTGGAGAACTACCAGATAACAATTGCATTACATATAATTACTACAAACACTAAGCAATGAAATCCAAAGATATAATTCCTGATTATCATAAGGTTTACGTTTCTGCCATTTACTTGTATATTCTATGTGTTTTTTGTAGCATGCCTTCAATAACTGACAATTGGTATGTTTATTAGTGAGAAAAGACAATAAATAGAAAAATATTGAACACACGCTGCTAAAATGGAGTCCATGCACGTTAGCCAGAAATACGCACAACAACAATTAAGATCAGCTCACCTGACTGAAAAGTTTTGGTTTATCGTTTGTTGAAATTGTGATTTCATGCATTGGCCTGCCATTTTATAAGTAACAAAAGGTGATAAACAGGAATAATAGTTTAAAGCAATCAAATAGCTCTTTAAAATGACTACTTGAGCAAGACGTAGAATCGATGATAAAAGGACAGATATCTTGTACTAGGAAGAGAAAAAAAAAAAAAAAAACAGATATGATGTTTACTGACACAATAAAAAAGAAGGGGAAAGCAAGGGTTTTATTTCTTTTTTTTGAACAAAATAACTGTGGACAAATAAATGGTAGATTAAGAGAAAGAATGGGCTTGAGGAACAACTAAAGAAGACAAAAAGATGATATTTGAAGTTTTACTAGGAAAAGTGTGAATAAAAATTCAGATTGTTATGTATCAAAATAACAATAATAATTGCAATCCCTATCTTGAACTTGTAATTGGCTGGCGCCATGATCGAGTGCAAGGTTATCTGATGGACCAAAGGGCCGGGGAGAGTGAATACTGAGGAGAGGAGCATGAAAGAGAAAAGGCAACAATAATGTTATTTGAACGTATATTTCGGACGTATTTCCAACACGCTACCAATCCTTTTTTTTTCAGTTATCAACTTTTTGAACTAAAGTTACCAATTTTTCGACTGAGTTACCAATTAGTTGCAGCGTACAAATACCAATTTTTTTTCCTCAATTACCAATTTTTTAAACTAAAATTACCAACTTATTTGACTGAGTTACCAACTAGTTGAATGCAAAATGTCCTATAATGTTATGCTGCAACTAGTTGGTAGCTTAATCTAATAAGTTGGTAACTGAAAAAAAAAAGTTGATAATGCGTCGAATACGTCCATTTTTGTGCGTCCAAATAACACAACTCAAAAGACAACAGTTGGCAAAATTTAATACATACATCTTTAAGCATTACATTAAGAATGAAGAATGGATAATAATGTAAACAGACAAAAAGACAAGTGCAAGTAAATTTTCACATAATCATGCCTCACGTTGCCTGCAATATCAGAATCTTGAGGACTGATTTCAATTTCTGTGTTTGAATGAAGGGATTTGCTAAAATGCACACCAAAAGTAGGACGAACCAGCATAAAAGATATATTGCCAAGATCTAGCAAATCAATTGGCTAATTCAAGAAAATTTCCCATAGTAAAATGAAGAAACTAGCGTTATAGATACGAATGAAATGAGATGATAGCAATTTTCTCAAAATGGAACATGAAATGTTTAGTAAACAATAAAATATAGAAGAAGGGGCGGCGAAGGCTTTCTGAGCCATCCACCCAACAAGATTGCAGGTATTTCCTTTTTTTCCTTTTCTCCTTTTCTTTTATTACATTTTTGTTTAGTCCTCTTCTTTTCAGGCCTAATCAAGTGCATAATACATATTTTGAGAAAATGACTGGTGAAGGAGAGTGGTAAGCATGTAGTAGTCAAAATTTTATCTGCTACCGCTATTCTTGTGATTGGTTCACTTATATATCACCTGCACAAGACGAACTTCAACTGCAGTTGTACCATCAATGGCGAGGGCTTGTGCCATATGCAGTAACCTTTTATGCATGAGAACATCTTGCGCCTTCTCCACCTTCATATCCAACGCATACCTTACACATGCAGATCGGATTGACGAACACCAGCAACAATTAGAAGCCTTCACGCAATATCAACCCCGTGAATAACAATTCATAAAACCATTGGTAAAAGAGTAATACTAACTAGCCAGAATTATTTGCCAGAATTGTTAAAAGCCAAGATTCAAAGAAGTGAAAGCTACCCCTTCATCATTCTGGCACAAATTCTAGCAACAGAGTTCAGGCTGCTTAGTATTTTCCTTAGTAGAACACATTTAAAAGAATCAAATCAAAATTTTGAGTTGAAGCAGAATTGTTTAACTAAAAACAGGAAACAACACCCCTGATCAAACAAACAGCAGCTCTTTTTCCCAGTTCTCTTCTCTAAAACAAAACAGATGAAGAGAAACAGAACCAGTGCTATAGAGTACCTAGTGGGAAGGAGATAGAAGTGCAACCAAAGCTCATCTTCAAAACCAGGAAGGGCAACCTCTGGGACATTCAGTTCCCTGAGTCGACCAAGAATCTCTTTGTAGACTTCAAACTTCAGACTATCATTTTGGCCATGATTCCATCTAGAATCCAAAGCTCTGCTACTGCAACTCTCTGCATCTCCCATCTATCATCTATCATCTATGTATACAAAGAACTTCTAGTAAAACCAAAAGTACCACTTTGTTCAAAATTTGAATATAAGCAATGAACAGTGATCCTTCACTGGCACAGTACTAGCTCAGGTTCAGAAACAGCCAGAACACATAAATTCTCTGCATGAAAGAAACATCAGTAGTGAATTGGAAAAATGAGTTTAAATTATTCAGTGCACGCCCCTAGCTACCCATGTAGAGGTGGATTCTAACAACGTAACTTAGCTTTGCTTGAACCACACTATCACCCTTTTTAACTAAGTGGTTATTGATAAAATGAACAAGTTATAAGAATTTCTCCTTTATTAATCCTTGGATAGCATCAGCCACAAATCAAACTCCAAAACCAACTATGGGCGTCCCTAGTTTGAATGGCTTCCCACAGAAACCTACGCATAAACATCACAGTTAGATTACTCAGATACAACTAAATAACTTTATATTTTTAAAGTTAATGTTAATAAACTTGGTCCTAAATTAGTTGAGGAGTGAGGTTATAACTTATGGACCTATGATCCAAAATTGTCTATCCACTTATTATCAAAAAAGGAAAAAAAAATGTTTATCCACTTATCACGAGGTCACTGAACCTTTTTTTTTTTTTTCGTGATGTCCTTTTCTTCTTTATCTTTTCTAAATTTTAATCTCGTTTTATTGAGATTAATTTAAGAGTTTAATTTAACATAATATTATTCTCACATAAATATATAATACATTTATTTTGCTTTAATATATATATGGATGTTTACGCACACTTATATTAATATATAATGTTGATACTATGTCTATATTTTATGATTAAAAAATTTCTTTAATTTAATTAGGAGCCGATTATTAGAGGAATGTTAACGCGGTCTTTGCGTATTCCATTCCTCCAGTGCCATTAAAAAATATAGTTATATTTAGTATCATTATAATGCTGAAAATAATCATTATTGAAAGGGAAAAAGGATGAAAGTAGTTAGAAGTTAGTTAATGGTTAGTCAGAGTTAGTTGAAGTCTGTTATGTTAGTTACATTCTGAAGCTTGCAGCACAAGCAAGGCAGGGCAGTATATAAGTGAAGCATGTATCAGTGTAATGATCAAGAAATTAAATTCATAATCAAATCATCATTCTCAAACTCATCTCTCTCTCTCTCTCTCTCTCTCTCTCTCTCTCTTTTCTCAACCATTTTGGCCCTGATACCTTTCAATTATTGGCCATTATTGGTCGTTCGGGCTCATGCCTATAACTGCAGCCAAATTCCATCTCCATGATATATACATAAGTTAATTTGATACTGAAAATACAAGTCGTTATTTAGGCGTTAAGCAACGCATATCTCTCAAGTCAATTACTCAAAGAAAGTCAAAGGCAAACACTCTCATCTTGCACGGTTGGATCTTCGATCTCACACCAACTAAAGACAATGCTTATTACAGGATTCACAATTTGTCTCTATGCGTAATGAATATGTTAAAAAGTTTCCTACATGTAACTCTGTTATTTTGCATCATGGTGTTGTGGGACATTTTACCCTATAATTCTATGAGCCGTTCACTAATTATATTTTTAAAAATATGTTATAAAAATTTAATAAACATGTCGGTTAATGACACTTGCAAGCACAACGTTAGAATAACGATTTAAATATATCTAAGTTTAAAAAGTGTTTAAAATTATCATACATTTTATTTTAAAATTAGATAATAGATAATGGGCTATGGCATGTCTATTTACTTTTGCCATTCCAAATTTAGTGAAGAAAACTTTTTTTTTGGGGGGGCGTCAAATTAGTGAAAAAGCCATTAACGAAGTTTTCCTTCACCAATAGGCGCAAAGGCGGCAAAGCGCACCAGAAGAGCCCTAGAAAGTGGGCCATTTTGACAAATTGTGGGATAGAAGACTCAAATCCATTAATGACCTGTTTAGCTCCAGCATCCAAAATGCATTTATGACCATGACAAAAACACCATTTCTGACAAAAAAATTAAAGACTCAGATCCATTCACATGTATACCTTCCTATCCAAAAGGTAAAGAAGATAAGTTAGTTTGACATTCAAATATGATTGAAAATATGACCCAAAAAAAGGATCGCAATTGACCAAAAATAAAAAAGGATTGAAGAAAATGTATCTATTTGATTCGATAGAGATGTCGAAATTGGACACCATTAAAGGGTTTTTGCTTAGACTCCTAACTGTATATTGAAAAATTAGTCTCTCACTTGTTGAATAAGCGAATATTATGAAAAATAAAAAAAGATATGTCGAAATTGGTCAAGCATGGGTTAGCTTGGGCTGATCATTTTAATACACAAAGTCAAAATTTTGGCAACTCTTAACCAAAACTCATAGCCTCCAGGTTGCCCCATTTGTTCTCTATTTAACACAAATGGTCTAATACATGTAGGGAATGTTTAAACTAGAAATTTGTATTATCACTTGAGAAGTTTTTTCTTTTTTTGTGTGTTTTGGTCCATAGCATGGTATTGTTTTGGGCACCAAAATGGAGCCCAAAAAAGGCAAAATTGGGCTGGTTTATATGTCGGAGGATAGAGAGAGGAGGGTTGAAGAGAGTTGACGACGTCCTTTTCGGTATTTCACTCTCGGGAATGTGAACATCGAACAAGCGCGCTCATTTCAATGGCGATCATTCATACGCTGTTCTGTTGGCTTACTTCCCAAGCTTTTGAAGCCGTTATCGTGTGAGGCCAATGAAAACGAAGCAGAGAAGACAAAACAAGTGTGAAGGAACCATTACATTACAACTTCTAGAAAAGTGGGATTGCGTACGTGGAGTGCCAAGAATTCAGAATTGAGAAATTTGAAGGAGGTCGTCGACCATCATATCTGGAATTCTTCTGCCACTGCCACCACCACCCACCACCCTCTTTACCTTATTTATTCCTAAGTTGATTGATATATATGGATATTGATATCGATATTCAATAAGAATTTCAATTGTGTGTCTTTCTCATCTTAAATAGAGAGAAAGGAAAAGCTGATTATTCGGCTTTACCCTCTCTGCTCCTCCATATCATATTCGATATTCCCTCACGTAATGGACGCAATTATCTGATACTGATTCCACCCATCAACTCATACCGATACTGATGCTGATGCCACACACCAGATCTATTCTCTCTTTCGGCTAATACTATATAAACGCCTCCAACTCCAAACGCTCTTTCCCAAACCACCCATCGCTGCAAAGTGTAAGCCTCAACTCAACTTACTCTGCTCCTTGGATCGTATCGTATTCATGCTTCCCATTCTTATTATTTCATAGCAAAATTATTCCGACTTTTTGTTCCTTTTTTTCACATTTTGTTATTGTTGATGCAGGTTTGCTGCGTTGGTGATCAGCTGCTGCATCCAGTAATACTCATAATCTTTGAGCTAATTGCATGGGCTTCATGAGCAGTGTACGCTTTCCTTGCTTTCTCTCTCTCAACCTTCCTTTTTTCTTGTTCTCAATATTTGTCAGTCTCATTAGTTCCTGGTTGTTGTTTGACTCTCAGGGACGTGATCAAACCAATCAACAAAATGATCTCGGTATGTTTCTTAAACTTCTAACCGGTTATTGTCAAATGTAGAAAACCCGATTATTATGATATCACAACTGAGAATTTCAGTGGTTAAACAGATCACTTTATGTGACAAATGCACTGTATGTGCATATAGTTTTAGTTCAGACCGTGACATTAGTTAATAAATTAACTCTGATTATTAGCTAGAATTTTCAACGTATGAATGTTGAATACCTTATTCGAATTAGGGGACTTGTTTTCTACACGTTATGCTTTTCAAAACCATGAATAGTTGCTCTGTTACTCTGTAATACATATTTTGTCAGGGGACTTAGCTGTTGTATTTGATATGATATTTCAACTACTCAATAGTGGGTCTTGTCATGATCTAACGAGCCCTTCTTGACGCACATGACCAGGTACGATTTTGAAAGATGGAAAGGAAATACTTATTCAGGTAAATTTTTATGACTATAGGCTTATAGCATGTTTAGTTTCTGTTCAAAATCTCCTAAACTATGGTTTTGACAAAAATTTCTCCCTGGTAGCTTTTGTCCGAATTATGATTTGAGATTTCCAAGCGGGAAACAAATATGAGTTGCATACTCATACCATACTTTTTCTAAGATAATGTTGTGGTATTGTTAAACAACCAAATCAGAATGAGTTTCATTTTTTTGTTGCTTTATTTACTGAAGTATTTAATTGGAAAGATGTGATGATCTTGGAAAACTAATTCGATTAGTTATTTGCATGCATACATGCATAATATTCTTATTTTTTCTTAAATCAATCTTCTCAGTTTTTGTTGACTCGGTGCTCTCGATTTGTTTATTTTAGGAATATATTTATCTGTATATGGATTAGTTAATATTAATGCTTTATTACACTATCTTTTTTTGAACCTTTTTATGAGATAACCAAAAGACCTTTACAACTCTTTTTTTTTTTGGGGGGGGAGGCCAAGAACTCCAGAAAGGTTAGAATTAACATTTAAAAAAAAAAAAATTGTTTTGCAGGGATTCAACTGGGAGTCTCACAAACACAATTGGTGGGCAAATTTAGATAGCAAAGTTCCAGACATAGCTAAAGCTGGATTTACTTCAGTATGGTTGCCACCACCAACTCATTCCTTCTCACCTGAAGGTTACACTCTTTGAGGAATTAGTGATCTTTTGTCTTTGTCTTCCACCCTGAGGAAGACAATGCGATAAGTTCTTGTCTTTTTCCTCTTTTACAGGTTACACTCCACAGAACCTTTACTCACTTAACAGCAAATATGGCTCTGAGCATCAGTTAAAAGCTTTGCTTTCAAAGATGAAGCAACACAAAGTCAGATCAATGGCTGACATAGTTATCAATCACCGTGTTGGCACCACCCAAGGACGTGGAGGGATGTATAACCGTTTTGATGGAATTCCATTATCTTGGGATGAACGTGCTGTGACATCTGATACTGGTGGACTGGTAACATATTTGTTACATCGCTGTAATTTTTCATTGATGCAAATGTGCATCCTGCATAATATGTTGTTTATTTCAGGGTAATAAAAGCACAGGGGCCATCTTCCATGGGTTTCCCAATATTGACCATACCCAAGATTTTGTGAGGAAGGATATCATAGGATGGCTACGATGGCTACGCCACAATGTAGGCTTTCAGGATTTTCGTTTTGATTTTGCAAAGGGGTAAAACTTTTTATGCCTTTTGACTGTCAGGTTTTTCCTTTTTTTTTTTGCTTTCATTATGTATTATGCATATGTTTGTGATTTATACCTTTTAATTCTTTCATTTATAGCTTTTCACCAAAATATGTGAAAGAATATATTGAAGGAGCAAAGCCATTGTTCTGTGTCGGGGAGTACTGGGATTCTTGCAACTACAACGGCTCTACTTTGGACTATAACCAAGGTACAGTGCTTATGTATGTATTTTTTTCATTCGTCAAATATATTGATAAACAGTTAAAATCTTTGAGCATTTTGAAACGTTAATATGTTGTGCATTGGGATTGATGGGGCAAAAAATCTCTATATACCATATTAGACTGGAAGTTCAAGTTTAGAGTTTATTTATTTAAATTAAAAACAACATTTCTTTTTTTAAAAAAAAAAATGTAAAACAGTTGAGAAGGAGAATTGCAACTTGCACGGGTTCTCCATATGGTACAAGAGACAAACTGTTGACCTGTTTGGAAATTATTTTCATGTCATATAGTAGATTTTGGCAGTGTTTACCTGTTATCAGTTATTTTTATTTTTTAAAGATGCATTCCGATCATCGTGTGGAGGATTAGTTTTGTCCATTTAACTTTGAATTCAATATTTCCATTTTATTTTACACTTTGTGCTTTTATCATTTAGCCTTTAGGATTTAGCTTACCTATTTTCCACTCTGTGCAGATAGCCACAGGCAGCGAATAATCAATTGGATTGATGGCACTGGGCAGCTTTCAACTGCGTTTGACTTCACATCAAAGGGGATTCTCCAGGTCATAAGTGAACTTTGAAAAAAATGAATAATGTGACTTTTGTTTGTCCTCACTTCCTCCCCCCCCTCTTTCTCTCTCCTCTGTCTCTCTTTCCCCTTCTCTTTATTTTTACATAGAGGATTTCATTATTTTTTTCCTTCTTTACCATTCAATGAATTAGTTTAGTTAGTTTCTAGTAGGTATCAAGTCTACAAACTCTGATACTCAGGTACTCAGGTTTATAGAATTGGCTATTGGTTTCAATTAAAATTACATTTCTCACCACAAACCGCTTTTCTCATGTATGCTGATGGACTTCTCTGTAGGAAGCTGTCAAGGGAGATTTTTGGCGTCTGCGTGATCCTCAAGGGAAGCCACCAGGTGTGATGGGATGGTGGCCTTCAAGATCAGTCACATTTATAGATAATCATGATACAGGCTCAACTCAGGTACTGAGTTTACCTTTTGCTAAAATGATACACTAAGATGAGATGCTTCTTGAAATATTGGGAAGATACTCTTCTTGTTTCTAGTGCACAAAATGCATGCTGGGGAGTGGGGAGGGGTGTGTTTACCGCATGCTGAAGTCTAAAGGTTATTGATTAATGAAAAAGGCTGCCTGAAAGTTGCATGTGATTGAAATGCCTTTTAATAATTAAATTCTACTGCCTTTTTAATTCCGCTAAGAATTTTGGCGCCAGCATGCAAAGATGCTCTTTCCTTTGACATCATATTGCTTTTTAATCTTTTTTTGGCAATAACATATTGCTTTTTCTTAATACTAAATACAGAATTTATGCTTTATTTCACTCTGTGCAGGCTCATTGGCCCTTCCCCTCGGACCATATTATGGAGGTACTTCTTTTTCGGCATTTGTGACTATTTAGAGTAATGCTTTCCAGTTCGGTGGTACTAACTACCTACGGTATCATGTTCATAAAACGTTTTGGTGGCTTGATGGGGCATAATATAATAGGGTTTTGTCAGCAAAACCCTATTAAATCTTGCCATCATACATGTAATTTACCCATTATTAGTTTGGTAATATATATATATATATCATAAAACTTAACTATTGTTTCCTCCCATCAATTTTCTTTTTTTTTTCTCCCCGTCAGAGAAGGGCAAATTTCAACCATGTCTTCCATTGTCATTTAAAGAGAATATCTTTTGTTGTTGTTGTTTTTTTTTTTTTTTTTAAAGACTACATATCGTATAAGCAATTTAAAACTTCTTGATGGAAAACGTTTGTGCAGATAAGCAGCAAGAAAGCAGGTCTGTTCTTTTTAAGTAAGCTGATAAAATATGATTGAACATGCATATCATACCTGAACAAAATTTCTTATGGCCTTTAATGTTTCTTTCACTGATGAATTGCCATGGGTCTAAATAAGTTGTTGAGTCTTTCCCCCTACTGTCATCCTCCAAAATAGTTAAACTCAATGTTACACGGAGTTTACTGATGTTTATAAAAAGTTTTATCTACTATTGACTTTGGGGCTACTGCAGGGTTATGCATACATATTGACTCATCCTGGGATACCAACAGTTTTCTATGACCACTTCTATGACTGGGGCAACTCCATTCGTGAGCAGATAGTGAAGCTGGTATGTAACAGAATTAGTAATCTAATAAATCATTTTCGTTTCAGACAAAATTAAGTAACCAACTTATATTCAACTACAGATTGACGTTCGCAAGCGTCAAGGTATTCAGAGTAGATCATCTGTCAGGATTCTGGAGGCCAAGCAAAACCTTTACTCTGCAATGATTGGGGAGAAACTATGCATGAAGATTGGAAATGGCTCATGGTGTCCATCTGGGAGGGAATGGGCACTAGCAACCTGTGGCCACAATTATGCTGTATGGCAGAAGTAGAGCTCCTTTGCCTTAACCCTTCCTCTCCATTGGGTGCACACGGAAATGAGAAGGGAATTTTGTGCTCCTTAAATGCTTGTATTACATGGTAAAATTGAAGCTTCTCTTTCGGCTAGTAGGCTTTGGAAGCCACTGTCTTAGAAACTTATGCATTACGTACTCGTCTAGCTTCTCTTTGTATCTGTAACCAACAACAATAAGCTGCTCTCTATCTGTAATGTATACATAATAAATAACAATATGATGCTCTTTGCTTCGGTAATATAATCAATAGTTGAACCATACTATGTAAGGACATTGTTACGGATTTGTAATTTTGCAGTTTCTCATTCGTGTCTTGTGTGAAAGGGCTTTGCTTCAGGTTTCGAATCCGTAGGAATCACCGAACGACATGGGTGTTGATCGAACTGGACCATGTGAAGCAATAAGGAGGTTTGGAATTAGTAAGTTAGGAGTTGCCGAAAACTTAGGGAGAATTTATTAATTTCTGGATGAGGCACCGTACCATTGGTGGAAAATAATGCTAAAGACACTAGTTATTTAAAGTGATGTGATTTACTCAACTGCTGAACCTTCTTATGGGCTACAACTACGTTCCCAAAGATGGAGCTTTGCAAGAGTAGAGCTGGATCCTTCGGGATAAATGGACAACGCCTAATTCAAGGTTCATTGTCATGAGAAAAATTAACAGGCCAGAATTAGATGACTGCATTTCTTTTTTCTTTTTCTTTTCTTTTTTTCTTTTTTTTTTTTTTTTTTGAGAGGGGAAGATTCTAACAAAAGTAATAAATAATAAATGGAATGTACAAATCACAACCCCGAATTCACTTGTCTGGGAATCCTTTTGAAGAAAAACTTGGTGGATTCTGTTGTTTAGGGTAATAAGTATTGGAAACATAACTACTATTATTTGTATATAGTGACAGTGGATATTCTTGTTGACATATGTGGATTCATAATTAAATAAGTGGGAATTTTAATTGTATAAGTAATGAATTTGACTGTAAAAAAAATAAAGAATTATGTATTAATAATCATGAATTTTAATTATGTAAGTAAAGAATTTGGTGAAAGAATTTCTCGTAAATTATCGATTATCTTGCTATATTTATCATATTCACCCATATTTATATATCCATTCCCAAACAAGTTCCTAAAACATATGTGGAAATAACACATTTCTTGTAAATATAGATATGCAATGATGAGCATCGCTTGGCACATATGCTGGAGAGGTTTTTGGTTGCCAACAGTTTCGATCTGTTTCTTTTTCCTAATATGGCCTTAGATAGCAAAGGAGAGATGGAGAGAGACAGCCAGACAGGGAAAAAGAGGGTCACATGGCGTTCGAGCTGGAAAGAGACTCACCCCACAACATCATATGCATAGTCATAGACTTCATCATTTATTTTTTGAAACCTAGGTCTTCAAAGCTCAGAGCCGCGAACATCGTTCGCCACATGATGCCCCTATCCTTCACTAGAGAACCAAACATGGCTGTTTCAACTTTCTTATTTTGGTTATCTGTGCCAAGGAGCTTGTGCTTTTCTCGTAGATAGTCACATGAGATACACGATGTCAATATCAAATTAATTATCAGTCATATATCGAGGCCTTTTTTTATATATCCATTGAATCATTCTTCTGATCTCACTCAATACCATGGCAACTTTTTGATACTTCCTGCGTTATCCACAATTCTCTCTATGTTTTCATATCCAATTTATTATTATTACCCAGATCGTAAGAATTTGTTAATATCAAATGACTTTTTAATGCAAAACTTCGAGATTCTGACCATTAAATACGACATATTTATATTATATACAAAGTTACGTGTAGCTGTCCATTGTAACATCAAAGTAATCAACAAACCCCGATTATAATTCCCCCAACTTGCATGAGATGTGGCTCGCCTGCATTTGAAATATATATGGCTGCATGAAATATTGAGCTTCCCATTAAAAAAAAAATACAGAGCCTTTATCCCATAAAAAAAGGTGTTGGGCTTTAATATTTTATAAGAGATTATATTAGGGTAAAGTAATATAACTTTTGAGTTTACTATAATAAAAATCAAATAATTTTAATATGTGACTGTATATATAAAAATATTTTATACTAACATTATGTCAAAACCAAATATTTTATAACCGTGTAGTTATAGCCTTAGGAAGATGGAAAAATTTAAGAATGAGTTGATGATCTAATGCAAGCTCGTACATTCATGTATGTGTGATCGCTTTTTAAATTTTATCAATATTAAGGAGTTTGTTATTGTTATTACTTCAATCTCAATCTATTAAGGATGCATTTGTTTATGATTATTTAGGTAAAAAATTATTTTTTTATTGAAAAATTATTATTATATATTTGAATAATCTTTTAAAAATAATCAAAATCTCAAAAATATATGTTTTCAATTTTTTTATAGAAGCCAAAAAATGTAGTTTCCAAAAAAAAATTAACTTTTAATTTTTTTAGTTATATATAAAATTTAAGTTTCATAATTATTTTTTTAAAGATGAAATAAACACGCCTTAAAATACAATGCTTTCATTAATAAAGATAATTAGATGTGGTAACCAACGAATTGTACTTTCACTAGACTTATGGTGGATTTGGATGTTCGTTTGGGCTATAAGAGTTGATTTTGGGACAAAATCAATTCTATTCTTTTTTATTCTTGTTTAACTTTTCGTGTCAGAATTAATTATAGTCTTAAAATTAATTTTAGATAAAAAAATAAAAAAATTTCACTTTTCAATTCTACTATAATTGATTTTGGACATTTTTTTATAAATTATATATCTAAAAATAATTTTGATCAATATTATTTAAACATAAATTATTTTTCAGATCAAATTATCAAATATAAATTATTTTATCTCAAAATGAATTTTAACCAAATCAATTTCAATAAAATCAATTCTATTTATAATCATCAATTCTACAAAAGTAGAACTAAATACACTATTAGAGAAGTTAATTGTCTTTTTTCTTTTAACTTTTGCTTTTTAAGAATTCTAATTAATAAAATAACGAAAAGAATGGGTACGTAATACATAATACAGTTATAAATTATTTTTTAGAGATATTGATATTCTTAAAAAATTGTTATCATATTATTTATTTAATATAAATTAATTGATAACTAATAAAACCTTAAAAGAAATCTATTAGTTAATTATTCGATAATTTGTTAATAAAAATTTAAAACAGTTTTTTAAATAATTATTTTTTATTCTTTGAATCATCATTATTATAGTCCAGCTCTTTTAACCATATAACAATTTATGATGATTGAGAGATAATAAGAGGTGAATACGTGATCGAACTCCGTGACTATGGTTATTCATAACATCCAAACTAATTATATTAAGAAAGTTAGCCATCTATTACTTAAAATTATAACAAGTGCCATTTGGGCAAATTTTTATTGCCTATGTGTTACCTTTTCAATGGAACTGCTGCCTATTTGTACCCCTTTGAATATTACTGATCCTCCGTTCATCATTTGAAATTTTTTTTCACTAATGAATATAGATATTTGAGGAAAAAATTTGAAATAAGAACCAATCTGAATGATTATTTGCACATAAAAATCAAATAATTGCTTAATGTATTTGTTATTCAGGTTGTTATTGAATTAGCTTTCTCATTAGGTAAGATTGAGCTCCTCCTCGAACCGTCAGTTTAGTGCGTATTTTGAAGTTTAATTAAGTGCTACGATATATAATGTTCAAACTTCAAACCCAACAAATCAATGTACGTAATTAAGAGAGAGAAAGGGAAATATCCATTTTTGTACCTTTTTCTTTGGTGTCTCTCTATCAGTTAGCCAAATAGAAATCTAGTCCCCACCAATTCACCGCAGTATTGCACCATTTGAAAAGCTTTTCAATAGAGGAAACAAGGCGAGTTCTTAAATGCACCTTGAGTGCACCGCAGTCTCTGATTGGGGATGGGAGATATGTTGACCCAATAGCTAGTTTATCCTCAAATAAAAATTTATTCTCTTCCTTAAGTTCAAAATTTGGGAATTTCGGAGGAAATGAAAAGGAAATGAACTCTTTCTCTCTCTCTCTTATGTTGACGGAAATGAACTCTTTCTTTCTCTCTCTCTCTCTCTCTCTCTCTCTCTCTCTCTCTTATGTTGACAGACACGCTAAACTCAACTCAATGTGCACCGTATCTATTGGCTATTGTTGACCTTATATCTATCATATACTCAGAGTGCATCTCACACCTTACTTTGCAAAGTATATAACAGGACTTGAAACTCAAAATTTGACCAGCTTTTTCTTCATAAAAAACTCTTATTTGCAAAACATGCTGCACATATTCCCTTTCGCAATCCCAAATGTCAATTAGTGTTTACCGCATCCGTAAACTATTGTTGACCCTATAACTATCATGCACTTAAAGTGTATTATATACCTTACTTTGTAAGGTGTATGACAGACCTTACCCAAAAACAAAAAGAAGAGAAAGTTGACGCTTACTTTGCATGGAGGGGAGGGAACAAACCAAACGAACTTTATGAAAGGGTTAAATAGAAAAGGGCATAAAAAAGTTAAGTCAAAAATTTAAAAGAGCAACTTTTGGACAGGCCTTTCGTTTCTTATTCCTCTTAACGAAATCTTACCTTTGATGATAAGTTATTTGAATATGGAAATGAATTTTTTCAATTAAAAATTTTATATAATTTTATTATATATTAATTTTTTTATTTTTGATTAAGAAAGTAAGATTAAGAATAAAGTTTATAAAAATATTTAATCAATAATAAAAATTAATATATAATAAAATTATATGAGATTTTTAATTAAAAAAATTTATTTTTTTAATTAAAAAAAGAGAACTTCTAAAACTTATATTAAGGTCCATTTGGTTTAATTTTTAGGAGAAGATCTTTTTAAAATAAAATTTTTTAGAGAAATTATTTTTAAAAAATAATTTTTGTTTGATTTAAATATCAAAAGTAAATTTAAGAGAATGAGTTTAATTTGGATAGGATAAAGTAAAATTACTTTTGATTATTGATATGAAAGTAATAATAAGATTTCATTTTAAAAGGTCTTTTTCTAGAATAAAAAGTAACTTCAAAGATACTTTTTCAGAAGACCTTTTAAAAGAGGTTAAACTAAATACTACTATTTATTATACAAAATTATTTTTGCACTTAATCCATCAGTTAGCCTACTTTCCGTAACATTCGGTAGCTGCTGTGTAGCAACTAGCAACCTAGCTACGCACTTTATTTCTGGTTTTTTTTTTTGTTTTGTTGAATTCAACGTCTTTATTGCTCCTTAGTTCTGTTTGATACGAAGACAAGAAATTAGTTCAATAGTTACTCGTTTTTATTTATTGCGGTGGTGAAAAAAACAAAAGGACTATATATTGCTTAGGGTTTAGGTCACTGGCTTGTACTTTTTTTTTGGAGAAAAATCTATCTCTAGTTTTCACTTTGTCACAGCTGTTTGTATTACAATGCGTTGGATATATGGTGGATTTACAGTGCATTAGTGTTTAGGTCACTTGCTAGCTAGTACATTTTAGTATGAAAGTAATATTACATTTTGATGTTTAATAGATGTTCAAATAATACCAATCAATTACTTTAAATTTAATGTTATCCAGAATAATAAGTAATGGGAATAAATTCTCCCAATTAAAAATTTTATATAATTTTATTATATATTAATTTTTATAGATGGTTATTCCAATAAGTAATACTTTGCATAGCGTACGCAAGAAATACTACTTTCTTGTAATACTTTGTGTTTTTTTTGGGTTCCATTCTCCCAATGAGTTAATCATGGCTCTGACATAGTTCAGCAGGCCAACTGGTCTGTACCTCGCAGACTAATAAAACGGAGGGGAGAGACACCTTAGACCAAGAAAAAGTATTCCTCATCGCTTGCAGACTTGCAGTCTCTGTATTTGTTGTTTGTGGGGTCAACTTCCGGAAATCTTCAGCGTTACATTTAGTTTAATTTTTGGAAAAAAATGTTTTAAAAGAAGATTTTTCAGAAAAATTATGTTTGAAAAAATAATTTTTATTTGATTTAAATATATTAAAAATAAATTTAAAAAAATAAATTTTATTTAGATAAGATAGAATAAAATTATTTTTGATTATTGATATAATAATAATAGTAAATTTTTTTAAAAATATTTTTTAAAAATAAAAAAAAAACTTTAAGAATGTTTTTTTAAAAATTTTAAAAGATCTTTTAAAAAAATTTTATATATTAAATATATTAATTATTATATATTTTTATTTTTATTCTAATAAAAAGCTTCCTAAAATCAGCCATAAATATAATCAAACAGGCAGTATATATATCTATCTTTCTATTGTTTGATGCTTGAAAATTGCGAAAGAAAGAAAAAGTAAAAAATATAAAATATATGGGGGTGTAGAGCATAGTGGGAGGGTTAGATGTGAAGCCATAAATAAACCAAGGAAAATGGGTTGGCCTCATAAATGCGCATAAAGAAGAAACATACGGTAATTATTTGTTGTGTGGGAGTTTGTTCTAGCTAATCAATATATACACCAGGGTTTGTAGGAGGAGCCGGTGACTATTGCATTGCTAAGGGCGTGTGGCTTTTATGCTCGTGGGCGTGATGAGTGCGACGTATCGGAGGACAAAAGGGAAGGTTACATATATCTTTGCCCGTGTCGCTGAGAATGCATTCAATGGAAAAAGGACGTGAGGATTGAGGTGTGCAATTAACCATAATTGATGAGACTGACCAATGCTTGGTTTACCTTAGCATAGCACTAGAGCTTCTCCCCGTTTAATATTGGATTTTTTTTTTGTTTTTGTTTTGGGAAATGTATTTTTAAAAATAAAAAAAAAGTTATCTTATATATAAATATAATTATAAAAATATTTTTATTAGAATTAAAAATTATTAAATTATTTAAATATAATAAATATAAAATTATTTTTTAGTATAAAATTATAATTTAATAGATAAAAATAATTTTTTTTAAAAAAATTAATAATAAAATAATATAAAAAATAATAAATTTAAAATTTGATATTATTCCCTTTCTTCTACTATTTTTATAGTTAGAAAAAATAATTCTTTATCTACTTTTTAACAAATAAAAAAATATATTTATTTTATACTTTGACTTTTTGAAACAATACATATAAATAATTCCAGAAGTGTTTTTTTCAAAATCTACTTTAGAAAAGCTCATCCAAATGCATCCATTATTATGTTATTTTAAAGTTTACACACAGATTCAAAAAATTACCAATAAATTGTTTTTTAATAATAATAATAATAATAAAATGACAAATTAATTTTATAAAATTAGCTTTACGTCATAATTATACAATTTTATTTATATGTTTCACTCACTTTATTAATAAGCGTAATTTATACAAGAATAAAATTAGAAAAAAATATTAATAGTTTCTTGATATTTAAAATTCACAAAAATTTAAGATTAAAATTTTTTAAATAAACACTTATTACAAAATAGATGGAATACAACTCATGCAATTGACAATTGTGATCTATCTTTAATAAATAAAGTACACGTTAATCTAATCTGTAAAAAATATTCTCCCATTTTTAATCTCATATCGAAACTACTCTAAGGAGATAATTTTCTCAGGAGTAATATTACTCTCTTAGTCATCTTTTAATACTAACTAAAGAAAAAATTACACGGAAAAGGAAATACATTTAATAATTTGATTATAATAATAATTTAATTTATACTTAAGGTGTGTCTTCAAATTTATTAATAGCTTATTTGTAATCTCTTTCTTCCTTCTTCCCTCTTTAATCCTGCATCAAACAAAGTCTAGGTTTTTAATATTTTAAAAAAAAACTTATTTATAACTCACCGACATAAAATTCCTGAATAAAACTCGGATACATTTGAACTGCCTACACCGCCTGTTAGCAAAATCATTTACTTTTTACGAGAGAATCCAAGTTTCTTCTGTCGAAGCAGGATGATACCTTGGATTCTAATTAGTGAGGCGGTAGGTCCCGTTAATGTCTTAATGAAATTAATGGTGGGTTTGGGTCATTGGGCATGATTATGTACTTATCTTTGATGGGATGGTATGAAATAAAATAATACCTTGGCTTAATTATTCACCGAACAGGTTTACCGTTTTATCAATTTTAACCCTTGAAAAAATGAAGCGCTCCTTTATAGAAAATTAGAAATGATAAAATTTGTATCATTCATTATATCTTTTTTCCTCAGTTCTTAAATTAAAGAAAGAATATGTAGATATATATATATATATATATTTTTGTAAAATAAATAATTTAAAAGTTAAATGTATACATTCATTTTAATGAAAATATTCATATATTATTATTTAATTGAAAAATTAGATAAAATAAATATAAAAAACTTCATCTAAGATTTTTTTTTTAAAAAAAAAGAAAAAATAGAAACCACCAATATATGTACAGCATAAACAACACATGACTAATGAAGCTCCGCATCAATGCATATTGACCTTTGAAACATCGGACAAAATTTTCAACTGCCATTACTCCATTTTAGATTCAAGGTTGAGATCCACATCTGTCCTTTTTGGGTGGGCTGTGACCAGAAGTATTTGAATGGGCTTACGCTGTCGATTTTAAGGTAAATATTTCAGCGCACCTCATTTTATAAGATGTAGTATATATTTTATAATTTAAAGATTAAAATATGATAGTGTATTAATTTTTTGCATACTTGTGATATATATTAAAAGAATTTGAAAACTTTGATCAAGGTGGATTGTTGAACTTAGAATTTGAAATTCTAAAATTTGAATAAGGAAAAAGGGAATTCTATTGAACTTGAAACTCCGAAATTAGAAAAAATTAACACCTACGATTAGTGATGTATTGAACTCAGAACTTGAAATTTGAAAATTTGGGATACGGAAAAAGAAAACTCTATTAATTTCAAAAATAAAAAATTAGAGAAGTGAACACTTTTACGAATAGTGATATGTTTAACTCAGAATTCGAAATTTAAAAACAAAAGTTAGTGAGTTAGAGACACATAAAAATAATTTTATAATATGACATAAATGGGATACACTACAAAATCATTGGATAACAAAATATATTATACAGCTTATGAAATAAGGTGCATTGGATCAGTTTCCTTAATTTAAATCAGAGCTCTTTCGGTATGAATTAACATAGTAAGTAGTATTTTATATTAATACATATTTTATACATATAATATTAATTATTAAAACTTATGATAAAAAAATACTTCTGAAATAGCTTTAAGAAAACAATTATTGTAGAAAAATATTAAATCCAAACTTCCACTGACCCTCTCTTCTTGCGATGCTGGGATGAGTTTTTAGGCAAACAAGCAACAACAGGTACACGCTATTGGGGGCCTAGAAGAAAAATCCTTTTGTCCTTTTGTAGTAAAATTTTTTTCCTCTATATTAGGAGTATTAAAAAGTGGTAGAATTCATTGGAGTGAACGATAATATGTTTGTGTTTGTCTGGTTCACATTTCGTGTACCACAAAAAAGAGAAATTATGTTTTTCATGTACTTGTATGTAAAATAAAAATATAATTACTTTTATATAAAGCACTTTTAGCATCTCTTAAAAGCTAAAATAAACAAGCTAAATGTTGTTAGAAAGAAAGTTTTTTACTTTCTTATAAGAAGAGAATAAAATTTTAAACCGACATAGAACACATAAAAAGATATTACTAATAGTAAAATATTACGTAATAATTGTGAAATGAAATAAAATAATAAATAATTATTAAATAAAATAAAATGATAAAAAATATTTATTTAAAAGTTAATAATCATGAAATATTATTTTAATAATTAAACTCTGATAAAATGTTGATTTTCTAACTATATATATATATATATAGACACTTCCTATAAAGACAAGGAGCCAAAAATTAGAAAACACAGCAAGATCTAAACCACAAAACCATAAGAGGGCGTAAGTAAACTAACAAAAACTTAGGCCTCATACCTCCACCATATGAGAGCATCTTAAAATTTATATATTTCCGAATAATATAAAATTGGGTTTTGAGCACTTACTAATGAATTAAGAATGAAAAGTAACTATTTATTTGGTTTTTGTTTTTATTTTTATTTTAAGAATTTTGTGAAAAAAATAATGAAAATTGGAGAGAATTTCCTTTACAAAATTAAAAATAAAAAATAAAAAGCAAGCTAAATAAACTTTAAATTTTTAAATTTCTAATTTATTAAATACGTTAAAACATCCAAAATAGAAAAATTCTTTCTTAATAAATAGATAGGAGTGAAAATAAGTCAATGGTTTGTTGTGGACCTTCGACTAACTCATATTAAGTTTAATTTAACCTAATTTATTTAATAATAAGCTAGGCAAAAAATTTTTAAAAAATCTTTTCAACTAAAAAAGGGTATAAAAAAGGCCTATTGAGCTCGATAAATTGATCTATTTATACTATATTATTATTATAATTATTATTTCGAAAACTCTAATATTAATATAAGTCTTTTATTTCATTTAAAAATAGATTTTTTAAGTTTATCTAAGAAGTCTTTTAACTTATTTAAAAATATTTTATTTAACAATTTAGAAGATTTTTTGGGCTATTTAAGAGTTATTTTTTTTCTTTTTGTCTTTAAGTCTTATTATCCAATAAACTTATAAATAGGTTTTTCAATCAAAGATTTTTTTTAAGCTCATACTAAACCTAAAAAAAGCCTATTAGATAATAGGTCTAAATTTGAGCAATACAGACTAGACATATCTAAGCCAAAGTCTACTATATTTTCACCTAATTTTTATTAAAAAATTTAATCGGATTTGACATCCATCATTCCATCATGATAAAAGCAACAAAATTTAAAAAATACTTATATATAACTTATAAAATTACCTACTAAAATGAATGTTCATATGGCGAATGAGAATCAGGCAAAAAAATTATTTTTTTGTTAAAAAATTATTTTTAATATATTTAAATAAATTTTTAAAAATAATTATAATTTAAAAAATTTATTCTTAACTTTTGAATAAAAATTAAAAAACTATTTTAAATATTTTTAATTACACAAAAATTTATTTTTATAATTATTTATTTTAAAAATTAAAACAAACAAATTGTCGATAGAGCTCAACAAAATTCAGTAAAATTTTAACGTCAGGGAACCATTCCTCCCGCCTATAGTCAGCCAACCCCAGCACAGCAAGCTGAGAGGCGTGTGCATGTGGGCATCAGAATCGAGGGTGTCAAAAGGGATTAAGAAGCTAAGGTAAGAGAGAAAAGATTGATGGAGAGAAGTGGAGAGTGCGTCTTCTTTGTCAAGAACGAGGGAAGCGGGGGAAGAATAACTATGATGATCCTTTGATCCTTCTAAATATGCTTTCCCAGGATTGAACCATCCAATCTCATTACCTTTTGAGCCTGCAAGTTACGTCTCCTCCTCTTATTAGAAAAATATATATATTACTATAATAATTAAGGGTTTTATCAACCAGTGTTTTTGGGTGAAAAACTTTTGAATTTTTCAAAAAAAAATATTTTTCAATAATAAATTTCCGACCTTTAATTCTTTAAATAATAATAAATTAATTAGTCAAATAAACAATAATTAATCACACCCACCCCATCTTTTCTTCCTTCTCTCTCTTTATTTACTATCAAGCTCTGTCTCATCTTAAATAAGGCACTCTCTCGTGTCCACCTGCCCCTCTTTCTTCCTTGCCAACTCCCAGCCCTCCGCACGACGCTGTCTATCTACTGAAGATCCAAGGGGTGTTTCATCATGCTTGATGAACAGTGACCAGTGACTATCACGGCTTTAATTTGTCTTCATGTGGGTTTAGCAAAGTGTTGCTTACAGAGTTTATTGGCATTCTGTCCACCTCCTCTATTCCTCCTAGCCATCAATGGATCTCTCTCTCTCTCTCTCTCTCTCTCTCTCTCTGGTCACGAAATATGCGGAGGTGGGCATACTGCCAACTGAGCTCTGTTGGCTTCTCTTTGTAAAGCTCTCGTGATATGATATCTCTCGATTGCTTTTGCACCTTTCTTCTCTCATACTTCCAAAAGGTAAAAAGAGCTATATGGCGCAGCCTCTTTCTTATATAGCATGTTTGGTTATCGGTTTAAATACGTCTAAGCTATGGTTCAGGCAAAAGTTTTTTTTTTTTTTTCTTCCTTGTAGTTTTTGCTGAAACTGTGATTTTGGAGTTTTAAATGAAAATCTGAACTTCTTGTTAACTTCTTTATTTTTTGGCCACATCATATTTGATTTTAATTTCAGTCTGTACCTTTGATATACTAACTTGGTGTCAGTGTGATGAATGCTTATAGAATAGTGTGTTATGTTGTCTGCTTTGTGAAGATCGACCATTGCTTTACCGTTGTTTTCTCCTACGGAGTAATAACATGGTACCATTGTTTTACTATATTGTTTTTTCCCCGCTTCATATTTGTGTTTTTGCAGGATCATGTTGTCTGCTTATGGCAAAAGTTGCTACGGAGTCGGGGATAAAGGGAAGGGTTTAATTCACTTTTTTGGTATTAGGGTTTGTTTGTCCTCACTCAGGATCTTATTATTGGCTGCCGCTGGTGTTGGAAAATGGAAACCCTATTTCGTGGTTTCCGTGCTTTCTTTTCTTCCTCGGTTTATCTCTTCCTTTCTTTAGTGTAGTTAGAGTTGTTGATCGTGAAAGTTTTCATTTTTCCCCTCTGCGATATTGTGTAGACTTACAGCACCAGATTTGGTGTCTAGGGTTTCATGAGAAGCTCCTCTCTTTCATCGCTTTGTGATGGGATAATGGGAATTCGATTTTTTCTATTCCCTCTAATTGTGACCAGAGTTAAGTATTTTGCAGGCAAAAATTGTGTTCTTGTACAAAGGTGCAGAAATTATGTTCCCTTTTAACTTGCTTATCTAATTTCAAAGGTGATATAATATTCCATCTGCTGCGATAATCTTTCTCTTGTTGATCATTAGATTGGATTACCAACTGACAAAGGAGATTTGAGTACGCTTCGTGCATGCCTGCCACACTGGATTGCCTTATCGCCTTTTTGATTGTACACAGAAAGTTGCTTTGGTATTCGTATGCTTTATATATATATATATATATATATATATATATATATATATATATATATATATCAGCCTTAGGCATATATACGGGACTTAGCATTACAAATTTATTGCTGAGACCCTTCCCTATTGCAGAGTACGTTTGTAAGCTCCAATAGCTCTCTCTGAACGTCAGTGTAGGGGTCATGATTGAAGATTGACATTAACCACTTACTCTACTTATTCAATGCAAGCAACACCGAGCACCATCTTCCGTGGCGCGTGAGGTAATACCAAGTCCATAAAAAAAAATTTAGTCAGAACGCTTATCCATATGTTCTCTTGGTTCCTTCTCCATACTCTCTCCGCCTATTTTATATTTTTGTTTGGGATATATCAGGGATTTGGAAGAGGTTATGGTTTGTCAAAATAGATTAGAGAAATGGTATTTGGATGTTAAAATGTAGACATTACGTGAATGTCGTATGGACAGACAAATTTTGTTATTTAATTTCTTTTTTTTTTTAATACCCATCAATCTACCACCACCTAAAGCTTTGTCTCCTCCTAATATGATATAGATGTAATGGCTACTTTGTAATGTATAAATTATATTTCTATTAGATAAATAAGTTGTGGATATGATAATTATGACTTGGATAGGAAATGTGGTTGGGTTGTGTAAATATGGGACAGTAGGGTCACTTTGTGCTCGCATTTGTTGCTACATATGTGGGTGGCCCCTCAAACTTCTGGTGTGTGCTGGAGTTTGTACTCGTTAGCTCACAGCTAACGGCAAATGCATTTTGAATTTGGATCAAGTGTAGGATTCCACGTTGTGCTAGGAATTTACCCTAATTATGGGGACCATTTCATTATTATAGTATGGATTTTGTGCCTTCCGTTGTGACTGATCACAACAGCAGTGAGGGATATTAGATCAGAATTTTTTCTTTTCTTTTCTTTTTTAAATTCAAATCCTTTCGGGTACAAATAGATCAGAAGCCTTTGGTTCCTTTTTTGTTCTGAACTGAAGCCCATTTAGAGGTACACTTAATTAACAATGGAGTGTATTGAGGTAGCATGACAGGCGTAAATCTAACACGGTGGACCAAGGTCTCTTCAATTCAGGGAGTTGGTAAAAGTAACTACAGAAAAGGGATGAATATATAAAAGTATGCGTCCATGTCGTTAAAACTGTTAGTGTGGGCATTTTTTTTTTTTTTTTCCACCATGATGTTATTATTAGTTACTGCCTTTTTCTTGAGGATGCGGGGTTGGAACTTTGAAGGCAATGATGAATCTTCAAGACTATAACACTTTGTAAACAGCCTTTTCACGCAGACCTATATGAGCTGTGGCATGATCATGGATGGAGGGGGCATGTAAGGATGAGTGCATGTTTTATTGATTCAGATTTTCTTTTTGTTTTTTTTTTTTTTTTGAGTTTTGAAGGAAAGTTTTGAAATTTTCAATGCATTCAGAGGATTAGAAACTTATTTATCTTTTCATTAAGAGCATTGTTTGGATAGTAACTTTAACATAAAATGTGAACATTAAATGAGACATCTATGATGAATTAAGTGTTTTATGGACATAAAATATAATAAAGTCTATATTTTACACTTGCTTGGATTATTTAATATCTTTATTTGGGGTACAAATATTTGGATTTTTATTGATTAGAAATATATATATTTTCCTCATATAACGGGTAGACTTCAAATAAAGATTAGAGAATCAATTAGGTATTTGAAAATCTCATATATATTGTTGAATAGGAAAATGTCGTACTATTTTTCATAGTATGGTATATTTTTGTCCCAAAATGTAGATTTAAATAACGAGACTCTGATTATTACCATTTTTTTTCAAGGTCCTCTATTTCGATATTATCTGTAATAATTCGTCCTCTTCATTTGAAGATTAATGATTGATTCTGGATCATTTGAAGGTTAATGTTTCTGGATTTTAAAAGTCAGAGAATGTCTATGGAGGACGAGAGCAAAGTTGCACATTTGCACTGCAGCAGCCTGCAGAAGTTGAGGAGAACTTCTTCCCAATTTAATGAATGATAGCTTTTATCTGGCTTGTTTTTGATCTTTTTTTCTCGCTTTCCCCATTAATTGTTTTAATTGTGCTATCATTTGGAGATAATTGAAGGTCGCAGATTGGCAATTGGGTATATCAATATTTGTTTTTTGACCAAAACAAATTGGAATGAGTAATGATAGATGCATCGCTATAGGGTGCACTACTTTGCAATCCACATTTGCCCGTCGCAAGATGAGTAATTACTTTCTAAATTAATAAGCTGTGTAAGGCACAGTTGTGAATTCATGTCATTCTTTGATTCAATCATTACTCTTTTGTCATCTTAACAGTTTGTGGGAACTAGGAATAGAAAAGGGGGATCTTATTCAGATTTGCATTATTATGGTTGCTACTACTACCTTGCCGATTGTAACATAACGTGCCAACTCATATTTTCAATTTTTTAATTTTAATTACAGTTTAGTTGAAAAATAAGTAATTATAATAATAGTGTTTTTTGCCAACAAAGCATGGCATAGGTGATAAAAGCTCGGGACGTATTGCAAAAAGGCGCGGGTTCGAGTTCTCCCTACTGCTGTGAGGTTTTCGTTGGTGGGTAATCACATAAGAATCTCTATAAGCGCTCAATGAGCCAGGGGGTCGTGCTTTGGCCCTGGTGGGATGTTTGGTGCTTAATCGATCTAAACTTTTTGTTTATCAAAAAAAAAAATAATGTCTTTTTTTGGTAGAGAATTATGATAATAGTCTAAATCTTTTTTTATTTATTCTTAAATATTAAAATAATTAATTAGATGTATTTGAAGTATTATATTTTTATGTTTTAAAAATTTTAAATTAGCGGTCAAATATAAATTATTATTATTTTATTTATAGTCATATTCTTATATTAATAGTTTATAGTAGTAGTTTAGTAGGTAATCACTTTTATGGTACTAATATCTAATTGTTACCAGTTTATCGAAATTTTGTTTGGACATCAAGGACAGAAGTTCACATGTATTTTTTTTATGTCACTTTATGGAACTGAAAAAACTGTAAATAAAAAATAAACAGGCGTATTGATAAAGTAGGGATTACATCTGATGTCAATTTTATTGGCCGGTATTATATCTCATATCTGTGCGAGTGCACTTGCTATAATTCCATGAAGGGCCATGCAAATTGTGTTGGTAAACATGCTCATACCAATATTTTTTTTTTTTTTCCCTCCCTTTTGGTCATGAATATTCTCGTAGTCCCTTTTTCAGTCGGAGAGTCTGCTCGTAGTCTCGTACTTTGCAAATGGCCCCTTAGACCCAATCTTATCCGGCCCATTAACAGCCCAATGCCCAAATAGTAATGACAACTCGGTAGTGAAACTAAGTGATGGGCCGCCACCAAAAAGTGTGATGGGGAGATGGCTCATCTAGATCTTATCAAGGATAAGATCGGAAAAAAAAGGATGTAATCAAGGATACAAGTTTGTGACGCAATTACGCCTTTTGTGGAGTGGGATGCGAGGGGGAAAAGCGAAAAGCATGAAGAGAAACTGAGGGGGTAAATAGAACAATAAAATAGTATACCAGAGTTACATGCATCCCGGCGAAAAGCTTTCTTTCGTAATACACTAATCCAACAAAAAGGTGATAGCACGTGTCATAGTATAAATGCACGTCATTCTTATTAGTTTAAACTTATTATAATATTAATAATATAGTCAAATTTTGAATAAGTACAGGGAAATAATCTGATTTTGGGAAGGTTGATCCTGAACATAATTCCAAGGGCAAAACAGAAAAAGGACAAATGATTCTCCTCAATAACTGATTGTGCAAACAGACTTTCCATACAAATATTTATTATTGCTCCCATAAATTTCCATTGGCTAATCACTTAAGTCCAGGTCAGATAGAGAGACATTTTTACCCAAACAGACTGAGACAACAAAACATGGAGTGTCTATGTGATTTACTTGATTTTGACTTGACATTTCGACGTTGGTTGAATAGAAGCCACATTTGAGGACACACTAGACTCAGAATGGCGACATCCATTGTGACAGTATCCGCGTAGAACGAGAATTCCGGGAAGAGTAGTGTTATTTGTACCATTTTAAAGTGGGACATCTATCAACATCCACTCATAATGTGAGTAAAAAAATATTATAAAAGAAAGTGAAAAAGTGAAAAAATAAAAGGGGAGAAGAGAGAGATAGGAAGAGAGTGTCAACTATGTAAGAGAAAATGGGTGTACAAAAAAACATTTCTATTCCAGGAACATCCGCTCAAGACTTGGAGTGACTAGGCAGCTATAAAGTGGGTGTAACGATGTTGTCATTATGGTTACCACCCTGTCGACATTCTGACTATTCACGTCTAAGTCTAACACTAACCTCCCTCGCCCCGCAGAATCAATGCCACTCTCAAAATCTCTGTCCCTTAAGAACAGGAACAGGAGCAAGCCTTTGCCGCTGTCATTCTTTGACATCACGCAAACGCTTCACCGAACCACGTTTCTCATTATTCAAATCAAATCTCATTCTCCATTTCAATCTCTCACAGCATAATGGGGTCGCTCCCTGCACTCCACGAACCTGTCCAATATCCCACTGCTCGCAGAGACGACTCCGTCGTTGACCACTTCCACGGCATTAACATTTCCGACCCTTATAGATGGTACTCCAATCCAATCAAATTTAATTCACTATTTGTGTAGTGTTTGGTTATAATAATATGATTTTACCAAAATTGATTTGAGTTATAAGTGATTTATGTTTGGGGACTGATCACAAAAGCAGCTCAAAGTTACTTATTCTAGATGCAGAATCGGTTTGAATTTGATAACAAACTAAATGTTAAAGCAACCGAGTTTATGAGACGAGCAAACTTGATTTGTGACTGTAAATCCTGTTTGAGCTGAACAAATGCAGAGCCGAACGCACTAGGACTTTCTTTAAGTTAGGATGAGATTTGTTTTTATTGTTGCGAATTTGTTGAATGTGCTTCTTGTTGTTTTGGTTTAGGCTTGAGAATCCTGATGCGGAAGAAGTGAAAGAGTTCGTGCAGAAGCAGGTGAAGGTGACGGATTCGGTGCTTGAGAAGTGCGGTGCACGTGCCAAGCTCCATGAGAAACTCACCAAGCTCTTCGACCATCCTCGCTACGACGCTCCTTTCAGGCGAGCCAATAAGTACTTCTACTTCCACAACACTGGACTTCAGCCACAGAGAGTGCTTTATGTGCAGGTTTTCGCTTTGGTTAACTGTTGCTAGCTACTTAGTTATTTCCGATTGAGTTGTTGAATTGAATGCTTTCGTTGGTCTTGAGTTTTGAGGCTTTTCGGGTTCAATTGAGTTTGCATGCCATTTCAGGATGGATTGGAGGGTGAAGCGGAGGTTTTGCTTGATCCTAATGCACTCAGTGAAGATGGAACTGTCTCACTCAACACGCTGTCGGTAAGCAAAGATGCTAAGTTCTTGGCTTATGGCCTTAGTTCCAGCGGTAGTGATTGGGTCACTATCAAGGTAATGCGTATTGAGGACAAGCATGTTGAGCCTGATACTTTATCCTGGGTAAGTGTCACATAGTGTGTCTTAGTCTTAATTGAAACAAATTCTTTTATCCTCAATTTCTTTTAATAGAGATTAACCATTTGTGAATGTTGTGTTTCAGGTGAAGTTTTCGTCTATTAGTTGGACGCATGATAGCAAAGGTTTCTTCTATAGCCGCTATCCAGCACCCAAGTAAGTGATCTCTTATGCTCATATTTTTTTTCATTTGTTTGAAATTTCGAACTATTATTCTGATTTGCAATGTTTATTTGGTATCATTTCTTTGGAGATTCTGTAAATAAGTTATTTGTAGTGGTGATGGTGGGAAAAGTTTAATGTTTCCTTGATTTGAAAAATTTAACTGCTGACTTTTCATTGTAGGGAGGGAGAAGCAGTAGATGCCGGGACTGAGACAAACGCTAACCTTTATCATGAGCTCCATTATCATTTCTTGGGTACAGATCAATCAGAAGATATTCTGTGCTGGAGAGATCCCGAGAACCCTAAATATATGTTTGGAGCAAGTGTTACAGATGATGGGAAGGTACCTTATTATTGTCATTGCTTTAGAACTAACTGAATCTTAATTTTGGTAGGGAACTGTGATTAAATTCATGGCTTTGAAATCAGACATGGTGGTGGCATAATTTGATTTTCCTTTGTCAAGAGGCATTAGTGTAACAAGGCATGCAAATAATTATATGTATACGATTACAATGATCCTATGAAACTGACTGTTTTTCTTTTCATTGTGCAGTATGTTCTTCTCTATATTGAAGAAGGGTGTGATCCAGTTAACAAACTTTACTACTGTGACATGTCTGAATTTCCTAATGTGCTGGAAGGTGCTCGGAATGAAAATGCCCTTCTCCCATTTGTGAAGCTTATTGATAATTTTGATGCACAGTATCAAGCCATTGCTAATGATGACACTGTATTTACATTCTTAACAAATAAAGATGCTCCAAGATATAAACTAGTCCGAGTAGATTTGAAAGAACCAAATTCTTGGGCTGATGTCATCCAAGAGTCTGGAAAGGATGTACTTGAGTCAGCATGTGCTGTAAACGGTAACCAACTGATTGTGAGCTACTTGAGCGACGTCAAGTTTGTTCTGCAAGTAAGAGATTTAGAAACAGGTTCCTTGCTGCATCAATTACCAATTGACATTGGCACAGTTAATGGAATTTCTGCACGGCGTGAAGATAGTGTGATTTTCATTGGCTTTACGAGCTTTTTGACTCCTGGTATCATATATCAGTGCGACCTGGGAACACAAATTCCTGATATGAAGATATTTCGTGAAATTGTTGTTCCTGGTTTTGATCGCTCTGAGTTTCATGTCAATCAGGCAAAATAACTTGCTCACTTTGCTGATGAATTTTTATCTTATTTTAAAGGCTGCATGATTAATTAGGCTCTTTCGCATTTCATTACTATGTACGATTTTGGGCATTGCTGTGTCTTGGAATTTTTGTTCTTATTGTTTCACCTGTTTGTTTTATTCTTTGATGTAACTTACATATTTCAGGTATTTGTGCCTAGTGAAGATGGTGCCAAGATCCCAATGTTCATTGTTGCCAGAAAGGACATTGTTTTGGATGGTTCACATCCTTGTTTGTTATATGGATATGGTGGTTTTAACGTTAGTCTTACACCATATTTCAGTGTCAGCCGCATTGTACTCGCAAGACATTTAGGTGCTGTTTTCTGCATAGCAAATATTCGTGGTGGTGGAGAGTATGGGGAGGAATGGCATAAAGCAGGTGCCCTTGCAAAAAAGCAAAATTGCTTTGATGACTTCATTTCTGCAGCTGAATACCTTGTATCTGCTGGTTATACGCAACCAAGAAAGTTATGCATTGAAGGTGGAAGCAATGGTGGACTTCTTATTGGCGCTTGCATAAATCAGGTCTGATTTATTTGCTTTATCTTCCCATTTTGTATCTGCACTATACCATTCAATTGGGAGTTGCTGGTGTTTTTGATGTATCAACCTCTGCAATGTGCCCCTGTATTGAGCTTGCCGTATTTACTATTTTCGCCCCATTTCTTCATACAGAGACCTGATCTTTTTGGTTGTGCACTGGCTCATGTTGGTGTTATGGACATGCTACGGTTCCACAAATTTACCATAGGTTTGTTTACATCTGTTGTTTTTTTTTAGCATACGTTTGTTTATAGTAGTATCATATATTGATTTAGGATTGTTATTCAGGTCATGCTTGGACCTCAGAGTTTGGTTGTTCGGACAAGGAGGAAGAGTTTCATTGGCTAATCAAGTGAGTGAGGTTTACCCTATTGTGAAACATTAATGATGGATTTCTATGTTTTGTGCAAAATAAATATATGTAACATTTGTTAGTAGTAAAGTATCTTATTTTGTTTCATTCATGGTATTGCCCTTCAATAATGTTTTTTTTTTAAACCAGATTTCTCTTTTTATAATATGGTGCTGTAGGTACTCACCATTGCACAATGTCCGGCGACCTTGGGAACAGTATCCTGAGCGATCAATTCAGTACCCATCAACGATGCTGTTAACGGCTGATCATGATGATCGCGTTGTGCCACTGCACTCGTTGAAGCTATTGGCGGTTTGTTTGCTTCTCATAACTGAAATTATCGTTTGGTGAAACTGCAACTTTTTTTATATATTGTATTATTTTGTTAAAAGCCACAGAACAAGTGGTAAAATACTAAACTAACAAATTGCTTCTTGCATGATGAGAATTTTGGGTGTCGCTGTATTTAACACGTATTATTGTATTTCAATATTGTTATTCCTTTTTTTTTTTTTTTCCATCAGACCATGCAGTATGTGCTCAGTACTAGACTGGAGCAAAGTCCCCAAACAAACCCAATAATTGGTCGCATCGAACGCAAGGCGGGACATGGATGTGGGCGTCCCATGCAGAAAATAGTAAGAAAATTCGGATTATTATTATTATATTTGCTTTTCTTCCGTGTTTCGATTGTCCTAAGTTGAAAATGTTTGTTGTTGCCATCAGATCGATGAAGCTGCTGACCGTTACGGTTTTATGGCTAAAACGTTAGACGCCCATTGGATTGAATAGAGCCTACTCAGGCATAAGGTTTCTCAGGTGAGAATGGAATGACTTCTCAGGGAGTGCCCGTGAATAAACTATTTCATCACTAATGACGATAAAGGAACCCGCATTTATCTGTGGCAGTCCGGTGGCGGCGAGGTTCGCGCCATTTTCAGGTGTAAATATTTTGCCAAACTACGAAAGGGGACAAAGTTCTATAGAAAATTAGATTAGTACTACTGCATTATGTTATGTTGCAAAATGATATTGCGTTGCCCTTTGTGTTATTGGGATGGACAACTTCCCCTTCCCTAAACTTTAAAGGAAAAAATAAGAAATAGTTTTAATGCTTTGTTAGACTATGTATGTATGAACTAGAACACAAGCATTGAACTTTCATCTGTGGTTATTATTAGTATGCTAGAAATTACCACTAGTGTCCATTGTGAGGTATGAGTCAAGCCGAGAGCCGAATCCAGAGAAGCCAAGCCAAAAACTCACTTTGACCGACGCTTTCAGATTCCCAACGGGTGCACCTCCCCCCCCCCCCCCTCTCTTCTCTTCCTCCTCCTCCTCCTCTTCTCTCTCTCTCTCTCTCTCTCTTCCACCAGAAACCCGACAATATATTTTGGTTAATGGGAAGACCATTTAAAGCAACAAATAGATAACCCTCGAATTACTGTAAAATCATGATACACAAGGATAAAATGCAAAAAAATAAAAATACAAATAATAAGTTTAAAATTGAATAAATTTACAAAGTCCATGACTAATAAAGTTTCCATATTGACTAACATACCTATCTCAAACGGGTGCTGGCTTTCCTGTTTGGACTTCAAAGTCCACAAACTCTCCACTATGTTTCTCAACTGGGGATACAGTTGAAAAGCTAGTTTGCTCAGGAGAGGAGAAACTCTAGACAGCCAACCCGGGATGCTGTCAAATGCAATATCTAAATCTCAAGCACCTGACAAAAGCTACAACAGCCCTTGGACTTTCTTTCAGAATGTTAAGTGCACTAAGGGACCGAAATGCCCGTATGAAAAAGGTACAGCTGAGGATCCTCTAGTTACTACAAATATTAGCTCGTGTTGAGGATTCTGTAGTGTCTTCCATCAACGCACTGTTCGCTCCAAAGTCAGTCAAATGAGATTTAGAGCTGGATTATTAGATAACCTTATCATGTTAGCATTCCATTTTGATGTCTGTAACATCAAGTTGCAAAATTTCAGCTCTACAGCCCAAAATTGATCCGATGCTGCAAAACCAATAATTATAAATAAAGCACATCCCAATGTGGCAAAACATGTACGCAGTAGCATTATCTTCTGAAGACAGACATGGACGGAGGGGATACATCTTTTACCCTTTTCCACAAGGTGAAAGTTTTGTTTTTCATACCTAGGATCGGTGCGCCCAAGATCCCCATGAACAAATTCCTTGATGTAGGTCCCAGCCTGCACAATAATATTCGATCTTTCACTAATTACACATATTTCAATGTACCTATCGACTGATAATTATTTGATGGGGTTGGGTGGGGTGTGAGGGGAATAGAGCTCATGCTAGGTCATTCTCTAGTTTAAGACACTCAAAGCTTAAGACGTTTGATGGGAGTCAATGAGTATATTGTCCTATGTGGTTAATGTTTTAACCCAAATAAAGTACTTATCTTAAACCAGCTTGACATATATTTCCTGCCAATTTTTAACCATTCATTGCCAATCAAATGTAAAAAGCCTAGCTGAGAAGTTAATGGTGTTAAAACCATAACTTATGTCTAGCTCTAATTTAAAACCAACTCAGTCATTGTGAAACTTATCTTGTAAGAGAGAATTTAAAACAATACCTGCGTACAAAGATGCAAAAGAAAATATTGGGAACTTCCAGCAATTTTCTCTATTTTCATCCTAAAATTTGAGAAACAGAAGGGAAGGCAAAATTTCAGTTACTAGCCTGAGTGTTGCCTCGATATTGAACATGGCATATAATTATCAATATATGGAAGGACCTTACCAATGAATAATCTTTTCACGTTCTAGAGGACTGCGACGATGCAGCACCCTTATTGGGGTTTTCTGCAAAATTTTCTGCGCAAAACAAAACAAAATTTTGCAGTTTCCAAAGTTATAAATTAATAAAAAAGAAATACTGATTATATGCAGAAATTCTAGTAGAAATTATCCCAATGTTTTATGAGCATGAGCCAAGGTGAGATAAACAGTGCTCAAGCTACAGCAAGTCTTAAAAGGAGTCAAGAATATGTAATCAAATATCATGCTTCCATTTCTCATTTGCTAGTCAGTCTCTGCGACTTTTGCTTGACAGTGGATTTCAATCTAATATTTGTAGTTTATACATGGGTCTTATTATTCCATTAGCAATTTGGATGAACACAACTACGATACCAAGGGCTTAAATGACAAAGAATTGCAACCAGGATGTGTTGTGAAAATAATGGACACATCTTTGAGCACCACTCCATCTAAATCAACGATGTGAGACTTTAGACAATGTAAGTTTTGCTTGTTTATGTTAATCTTTTCTTACAAAAACCATATTTGATAACAATTAGTACTCAGCATAAAAACTCACCAAGTCCTTTAGAGAAGATACATGTTGCAAATCTTCATCCTTCAGAGGACGAGAAATCCACACTAAAGCAGCATATTGCTTCTGCAAAATTTTATGATTGTAATAATAAGGATGATTCAGATAAAATACATTAAGCAAAGCTGTAAACCTTGAACTATGAAATGAAACTATCCAATTAAGAAGCAAAATGCAATACCTGCTTCTCTGCTTCACCTTCACGCATAAGATTCCAGCCATTACTACCAACGAGTTTCAGATTTTTCACCCTAACCTACATGAACATACAATACAGTTACTCATAATGAAATAAATAACTGACATATAAACATCACCAATTCAGCTACATTACCAATTTGTTTTCCACGTTATTTATCATTTTCTCTATATTGTTTGCAAACTGTTCAGTTGGGATATGCCGTGTGTTTTGCACCTCAACAATAAATGGCCTGCCCGGGCCCAACATCCGGACCTAAAAGAATAGATCTACCTCAGATAAGTTCAATCAGCAATAAACTTTCAAAAGACATAAGAACCACAAATCTTTAGTACATCAATATCTTCTCTGCCAGCAGCATGAAACTTAAAGTTATCGCCATGGCATGCTTGAAGGATCATACCACCAATTATTTCCTACAACGTGAGTAACATTATAGTCACCTTCCACAATCAACATTAAAAGGAAAGACAGAATGAAAACAGCTATTTGCCAGTATAGACAGTACCTCAACCGATGCTTCCCCCATTCTTTCATCATCGATGATCCAGCGTGTTTGACTCACATTCCGTGAATACTGCCATGAAAGAAACAGCATAAATTTGAAGTTGCACCAGCCAAGCTCAACCTTAGCAATCATCACTTTGCAAGTCATAGTTATATGCTTATATCTAGACCAACTAAAGGAAATTATCTTCTACATAAAAAGGATCTCTTGTGTCAATTAGACAATCACAATCTACACTTCATTGCTATATATATTTCAAAATACAGAAAGCAAACTTACAGTTCTCATCAAGTACCACAGAGAAGCATCTCAACACTTGAGAATGTAAAACTATAGAGAGCTGCTTTTAGTTACAGAAATGAAAGGTTTATCATATTTTAGAACATAGCTACAGGGAAAAAACATCTATGCTAATGCCATCAGAGAGGCTCAAAAGATGCAGGGACTTAACATGTGGAAGAAAGTTTCTTTGATGGCATTGTTTCAGAATAGGCCAATGATATCACTAGAAATTTTCCTGCCCTCTTAAAAATGTAAAGATAAGGCCATCCCAAAGAAATTGATATAACTAAGAGCTGCAGTATGTTAAACGAAAAAGGGAGGGACAGGAATGACAAATCCGTTACTTTCAAGTATCTTCCACCAAAATAGAAAGGTGTCCTGGAGCAGTAGTAACTAAAATGGCAAGGTTCATTTGCCTAAATAGCAAGAAAGGAAACCAAGTTAGCAATAGAATCATATATGAAACATTTTGACAAACATGAAATTGTCATGAAACACTGCAATTTAAATTCACAAGACATTTATTCATATACAAAGAGAAGCAAGAGTTACCATTTCTCGTAAGAATTTAGAGCAGTCAAAGGATTCATTTTCTACCGAACTGCTAAAAGGCCTTTCTCCCACTAAATTGGATTCACCTGGAAAAACAAAATCCAAATGGTCAATTCAATGAGCCGTGAAATCATTGGTAGTGCCTACACCATTGTCAGACATACAGACAATCTTAGTATATGTTGGAGGCTTGAAGCAGAAAAATAATTAAACGGAAACAAAAAGACATGCCTGTTTTTCTTCTCTTGAAACTCCCATCATTATCTGAACATTTCTCAGACCCTTCTGATGCTTTAGTGTGACTGTATGTCAAACGAATGCGAAAAGAGCACATACTTGATTTACAGTCCTGCAAAGCAAAACGTGATATCCATAAAGGATTACTGAAAAAACCCATCAATTGAGAGATAAAGCATCTTCTATTCTTATGAGTGATGAATAGTGGCAAAAATAAAGATATTGCCATAAAAGATACAAAATCTAAGTCTGCCACTAGATTTTACGAAACAGGTCTGGCAAAAAACTCACTCACCAGAAGATTTTCAAGAGGATACACTAGAGAAAATTTCAAGGCATCCTTTGTAGAGATGGGTCCAGTATGCAGCTTCTCCTGGAACCAAGGTTCAGATCCATATTTCATTTTCATATATGACCTAGAAAATTTTAACAAGAGGACATGTCCCTATCAGTACTAAACACATTGGAAAGACACAAGTTTACTTTAACCAAATAAAGAGTAGCACAAAGAAAAGAATACTGTAATGGTAATCATGAAACATTTAGAAACACAACAAGAACAAATTCTCACCAAACAGAGTTTTCATTTTGATTTTGAAGGATAACAGGAGGGATGGAGACTTCAAGGGAGAAGCTATCAAACTGGTATCCCTCTTGTTTAACCATGTCAGCAATGAGAAGAGCTACGTCATCAGCGCTATCCTTTTCCACCACCAATTTTTCTCGGTCATCGTAAAACCTGAACTGCAGAATCCCTAAGCAGAGGCTGCAAAGTTTAGTTTCCTTGGAAGTGGTCATTGAGTTTTCGGAGTTTTTGAAAGCGTTATTGTTGTGATTATCCACCAAATCTGGTGGCCCTCCAAGAACGGAGGCATAGATGCGGCCTTTGACCCCAAACAGACGAAGGACGCAGCGGACGCACACCTGTATGTAGCAACAAAATGAACGATGATAGTAACTAACACAAAAGAGATCAAATAATTAATTAAGAATAAGATAGATAATATTCCAGTTCAGTTAGTAGCATCATCTATCTATATAATATTAATTACATTCGGAGACAAATATTAGTAATTGAAATGAACATGCATAGCATATGATATGAATATGATATAGCGACAGAAGTGAATGAATATGAAAAGGTGGAAGTGGAATTGAACTGACGCCAAGGGAGAACAAGTCGTTGACGGCGTTGGGAGGCAGAGAGTGGAGCACGCCTTTGAAATCGGAGGAGGCATCATTTTGATTTTGGAGTTCGGTAATGGTATTCGCGGCCTCTTCTTCCTTCTGCTGCTGCTGCTCCATCACTGCACTTTCTACCTCGCACTCGCCCGTTTCTTTCCAATACGTAGCTTCTTTCTCTCTCGCGACAGACAGTTTCATTCCGTAAGGAAGGCCCGACCCGAAATTAATTTGACGAATTTGGGTCTCAAGTGGTGTCAACAGTTTCACTCCTATCAGATGGGCGGGGTTTAGAGTAGAATGGTTTGGATAAGATTTGAGTCAAAAATAAATTTGAATTTATTAAATTTAATTAGGTTGGTTTGATTTAATTTTTAATTTTTTTAATAAATTTGAACCAAATTAAACTGATTTAATTAATATCAATTTGATTTAGTTTGGGTTATTGGGTTGAATTAGAAAATAAAAAATTATATATTTTTGTCATATATTTTGTTTTTATAATCACTAATAATAATATAAAATTTAATTATGATATATTTATTAATGGTATAAATAGAAAATTTTCTTAACAAATATTAATAAAGAATATAAAAAATGACTCTATCACTATAAACTTAAATACAAAACTTTGAAAGATTAGAGATAAATAAAAGAAATTAGTTGATCAAGTGATCGGATTGAGTATTTAAATGATCAGGTTAAAAAATCATAAATTCAGAACTGAATCAATAATAATTAGTTTGATTTGATTTCACTTTAAAATAAATCAGTTATTCGAATTAATCCAAATAAAATCCATTGATTTAGTTTAGATCTTCAGATTCATTAGAGTAATTTGATTTGCTTATACTCCTAATCAGGGGTAGGGTAGGCTTAGGTTGTCATTCCATTGAGAGTCTACTCCAACCTTATCTATGTTACATAATATTCATACATACATGTTTTTAGAGAGAAAAAAAATAGTGATGTATTATAAGATTTATTTCTATAAATGAATAAATTTTATATAATGATATATAATATTTTAATATCAATATTATTTATTTAAAATATATTATAAAATATTTTTGGTATTAATTTTAAAATTTAATTATTATGCATTGAGACTATCATTTAATCAAATACTTGTATTTGTAAGGCTTTTAATATAGTGGATAGTTGAATCAAATATTTTTACTGATATGACAATACATGATTGAATGTCTGTATAAAACTTTTTTATATTGACAGTATATACAAATTAAATTCTTAATTTTTCTTATTTATATAAATTAGTTACACATACTTTTTAAATTTATATTTTATTTGAATATTAAGTCGGCCTAATTATTTGTTAGATCATAACTTAATTACGTGAAAGTCCAGTTTTAAAAGAATGGCCCATTAAAATATCAAGCTAAGTCCTAGTCAAATTAAACTTGACTCATGAGCATGACTAGCCTTGCCAAAGAAAGTGTTGCAATTATACTGTTATTCTTTGTTTTCGTTTTTAAAGAGAAATGTACGAAGATTTAAAACTATTGCACCATGTAACAAGTGTGTGGTACGAAAGTAAAAATAAGGGATAAAATTTTATTGATGATATTTTTATATAAAATTATATATAAATTTTATGTATAAAATTTTATTCTTATTTTTATTTTTTATATTAAACATGACTTTACAAAGTAGAAATGAGGTGAAAATTTTTATAGATGAACTCCAACTAAGCACACCCTAGGCGTTAATCTATTCCTTAATTTGTAATTTGACTAAATTCACGTCTTCCAATACGCAAAGGAAAATGAAAACTAGCATTAAAGACATTTTTCAATTTTAGGAGTTTCCCATCCAAGTTTAAAGTTCTACAATTTGAATTAACAAACATACAGTCGCATAGTAAATATAAGATGATCTTCTAAAAAGATACTATAGGATAGTCCGTGCTAAATGAATGACACACCCTACTCTGCCTAGTGCCAATTGCCAAATGCAAACTTCCTCATGACCAGACTCTGTAATAATCAATACTAAATGAATGGCACACCCTACTCTGCCAATTGCCAAATGCAAACTTCCACATGACCATACTCTGTAATAATATTTAAAATTTGGGAAATTACAAAGGGGGTAAAATATAGAATATTGTTTCTCTAATTCTCTTTCTTTTCTCCCCTTTTTTTTTTCCCATGGAAAAGAATGAGACCCCGAGCTGGGGTCATTTTGAAATCATACATGTTCATCAGACCACGACGGCATAGCATAAATTACCGACAGCACCAAACAATAAAATCAAAATCAGAAGCAGATAAGTTAACTACTTTTCATATTCTCTAAGGCTAAAATGCCGTTCCTGCCAAAGTGTGGGATCCTTGAAGCGCATGCTAGCTCAAAGGGGTCGCGTGTGTCTCCCAGTTGCCTTGCCACATAGAAGTGCATTCTTGGGAATAGGATACTCATCTCTGAGTGAGGTTGATGCTGTATACACTCGCATATAGAACTGTTGGCCAAGGTACTGCCGTGCCCAAAATTCAGACCTCAAGTTCCACATTCCTACATTGTCTAGCGCAACATATATAGCAGTCCATGACTTGGGATATACCTGCACGAATCAAAGCTTTGAATCAGTTCTAACTTCTAATCACACTAGCAACATATACTTTACATTGATGTATTAATTTTATTTATTTGTCTTTTCTTCTTATAACCATAGCTTTCCCGTTAGGCCCCGAGACAATGCCAATGAGTAATGAAAATAGCTTTGTTCTCGCCTGAGTGGTGCAACGCGAAACTGCATCTCTAAGATTGTACGAGTTCCTGCTAGCAGCTGTCCATTGTCCTCCATCCATGCTACATATATAATAGAAATATTTCACAGCCTTAACAAAAGTAGAGAGATAAACTCCAAACACCAACCATACATTATGATTGATGACTCACCCGGTCTTAAACTATGTTAAGCATGCAAAATGGTATGTGCTTACCCAACAACAAAGAAAGAGTAGCCATCAAGATGATAGCTCTGAATGATGTCCTCGTCGTTTTGGAAGACGATCTCCACAAATGCTCTGTAGTCAGTTTGCATCACAGATGTGTCAAGGTATATGCCACCGCCAGTGGGCCTGTCGGATATGCTTCCCACACGGAAAACGCCAGGGATTTTGAAGTAGTCTGCGAGCTTGAGAGGGGTGTCTGGGGCAACGTAGGACACACTGTTGATTGCGTATCGTTGCTTGCCGTTCACTTGTCCTGCTGAACTCGACAGTATGATTGTCCTGGTTAGGTTTATGAGACCATAGTGGTACGAGCCTTGCGGGTTTGGCCTTGGTCCGCTTGCTGTCAGGTTAGTCCTGAAATCATGCAATATTGAAATTATATTATATATAACCTCGGGTTCACTTTATGTTTGTACTATGTACTATCCTATCCTTCACTGGTCCCTCAATTTAATTATGTATATCTGAATTTCTCTTCAAATTTATAAAGCTCGAATCAACTTAATTTTTTTATTTTCTCACTTTAATCAGTATAAAAAGACTACCTTGATACAAGTGCTATAAATTTTGTTGGTGCAGCAAACTTTATAAGTTCAAAAACTAACTTAAACACATAATTAAATTCAAAGGATAAATTAAAGTGAAAAATAACTTCGGGAATTAAGTTGTCAAGTTTGTTTTTCTTTTCTTTTTTTTTTTTTTCTTGCCTCTTTTACTAAACTTAGATTAAAGCAATCAAATTCATAAAATACCTGATGGAGCGGGCCTGGTTCAAGGACCAGTCAATTTGGGTGGTAGGTCCACCAGGGGGTGGGCCTGATACTGGGCCTGCAGAGTTGCTATAGCGAAGAACTCCGGTGGTGGTGAGAACCGTGGATGTGAATCGGGAGGAAACCACGATGTAGTAGTCGCGAGCAGGTTGATCCGCGGTTACCAGAACCGAATAAGATTGTCCCACGTGAACATCAAGAGAGGAGTAGGTAGTTTGAAGGGTGTGTGTTCCTTCCACTTCCACCAGCGTCATTTTGTGGTTCTGGATGCGGAAGTTGAGGGAATTTTCCAACCCCACATTTGATATTCTAAGCCTGTAAGTCTTTCCTGCAGTGGAAATGACAAGGGTGAAAAAACGATCACCTCATGTCAGTTACTCTTGGTTGTTATATATACAACTTTGATTTTTCATTTAATGCTTGAAAAAATGACGATCCTAGCCAAGAATAAGCAAAAAAAGCTCATGTAAATATCAACATTGACGAATTCTAAATAGATACGTGAGTCTTATTTTTATTTTTATTTTTTGGAAAATATACGTGAGTCTTATTCAAGTGCATGTATTTATCCCCATTTTTGAGGCTAAGTGGCCCTGAGCTGCTAGCATTTAAGGTCAAAGAGAAATAACAAGAAGAGGTTTTCTTTTTTTTTTTTTGGTCCAGAAAAGAAGAGTTGGTTGGGTACAACTACGTGAATTTCATATTTGATAGGCGACGCGTACCTTGCTCCACATTGAAAGAGGCTCCGTTAGGCCCACGACCATTGATGAGGATCCCATCAGGGAAAGGTAACTTCCTACCGCTCTCAAGTTGGGCCTTCAAATCCTATAGCATAATACAAACAGATCCTCTAAGAATTTTCGAATATGAAATTTCATTGAAAAAAAAAATCAGTGCATATAATTAATCTCAAAAATTTTTTTATGTGAATAAATCTCAATCAAGGAATCTAGGAGAGGTTGTATAGAAAGATATTTATGCTAAATAAAAAAAAGGCTTTTCATCCTGATTTCCTTTTTCTTATCCCAGTCTTCATTTTCTGCTAGCTCCATACAAGGTGTGCTAGGCGTTACACAAAAAAATAAATAAATAAATAAGCAAGTATGTTTAAATATAAAAAATATATTTTAAATAAAAAATCAATTCAAGCAAAACTCCTAGAAGGCCTGTTTTTTTTTTTTTTTTTGAGTTGAAATATAATTTATTTCAAAAACATAATTATATAATTTTAACATATGGTGGCTTCAATTTTCAAATATAAATACACTTAAGTAGAATTATTGGGCTCAAGAGAGACATCATTTACAAACTCTCTAAGCAAACTCTAGTTAAATGTCCAAAATATAAAGTTTAAATTAAAAACATAAACCTAAGAAAATAATCACTTAATACTTTGACAACTTAATAAATATTTAATATTTTAACTCCTCAAAAAAAATATTTTTTACTTAAAAGATTAAAAAATTTAATATGTTATTAATGAAAGCACCAATTTAATGCAACCGCCAACCAAGTTAGAAAATGTATACCGCTTTTCTTGAAAATCATGCTCTGAGAAGATTAAGAAAAGGGGAAAAGAATTAGTTCTTTGTTTTTTTCTGGGGTTCCAAAAGTTGGTTCTTGATCGGGATAATTCCTTTCTCCCTCACGAATGTGGATGGGTCTAGGGGAATTGCTTGGGATTCGGACAGCTTGGCCGACTCGTAACCCAGACCCAGCTGTCCCAAGGCAGCCAAATTGTAACTGTGGCATGTAACAGGTCATATGGTAGTTGTTAATAATAGACCCCATTTCGCTAAAGCAAGACAGCACACAAAAACTGGGGAATAGTAAACATAAGTGCGAGGGCAGCCTTATTTTGGGAAAAATCATTTTTCGTTTTAAATAACTTTAAATTATGAGTTAATTTAAATTTAAAATAAGTTTGTTCGATCGGATCTGAAACCTCTAAATAAATATTTTTATAAAATGAAAAAGTGATAGACTAAAAATTCTTAGATTATTTAATAAAATTTATACACAAAAAAAATTATTAATCTAAAGTCGATTAACTTTTTGCTTCCTTATTTTACAATAAAGCTCATTTTAATAATCCAAATCCTATTCGGACATATGTAACGAAGGAAATAAATGATTACCGTGTGGTTGGCCTTGTACCAATCTCCAATGAGGACAGTGTAATCACCGGCGGGATCAGCGAAGGGGACGGGAATCCTTGGCCTGCTGAGGATCCTAATGCCTCCAAAGCCACCAGCAGCTTTGTGGAATGCAAGAGATGGGAAGTAGTAAAAGCTCCCTATCTGATCCTTCACTTGAAGTATGTATGTGAAGTTCTTCCCGGGTGGGATGGGGCATGTTGTTCCAAAAACACCATCCTCGTATGAATTCCTTCTCTGCTGGACCCCGTTCCTGTGTTTTACGTAAATACCAAAATGGGATAATGTTCAGATGTTTGCTGAATTTTGAAAATGTAAAAACTGGTTTCCATGTTGTCTTCTTTTTTCTTGGTAAAACATAAAAATACTACTGCTTCAAGCCTTCAACTATACATTATGAGTTATCATAACAAGTATATGATATGAAATTGGACTGAGGCATTTTCTCTTTTTCCGCTAACGTAATTTGAGGAAATTAAAATGAAAAGCGAGAGATGTCATGTATCATCCAATAGCCAGAGCCCATAGTTCTACTACATAGTTCTACTATGATTGCGCATTGATTTACTCTTGGGATCTATTTTGCAGAAATTAAAGACCTATTGTCAACCCTCACTCCGAATAATTTAAGGTGCGCCTCTTCATTCACGAACTCAACCTTAGAATCAGAGAAATTCTCCTTTCATTTCAACTCAATCAATGGGAAGGTTCTGTGTCTCACTATTATAATAATTTTTCAAAAAGGCAAATCGCAAAAGCATAAAAGTCGTTATATCTCTATCACCAAACCAAGGTGATAAACCATCCATGCATCCAGCAGAGAACAGCCTAGCATAAATAAAGTAAATGGGCCCCAATCATAGATGATTTCCTCTTGCACTTTTTCCCTATCTTTTATCTTCTACAAGCAATTTGATCTAGTTGCTTTGTCACTTCCCCCATGTAGAAAGCCAAAATGCATGCACTGCTGGCCAATTATCTAGTCCGAACAATGATTTTTGAGGCCTCTTATATTAACGGTTTCCACCTCCAAATATTATATACCACTTATAATCTAATATAAATACTAAATTCATCAATTATCACGTATCTTTGACCTTTCGGTGTGTCTATTTTTCTTTTTCTTTTTCCAAAAAATCGTATTTCTAACAAATGAAATTGAAAATAGAGTATAGATTGATTTAATGATAATATATTAAGACAAGGCAGCCAGATCTGGATCCATGCTTGCACAATTGTCCGGTTAATTACCCACGCCCAGCAAATGAGATATGGATATAATTTGATAATTGATAGTTTCCACTAGGCGGATACAAGTCATGTGACTTAACAAACATCCAAAATGCGCTTGCGAATGTGCTACCAACGGCAACATCCATCAGATATACTCATCTCAAGTTATCTTCACGGAAACGAAAAGTTTAATTAAGCAAAAATCATATTCAAATAACAAATTAAAAATTAAAATAGTCTACAATTACATACTTGCGTTTTACTTACTACTTAGGTTATTATACATATAAATTAGAAAGTAATGATGATCTCGTAAAAAATAAAAATAAAAATAAAAATAAAAAAAGAAAAGAAATGATGATTGAAGGATAAAGTAAGGGAAGTGAAGAAAGAGAAGAGTAAAGAAGTACCAGGAGAGAAGAAATGGCTGGTCCAAGCTGTTGAAGACATCGATGATGAGGTTGTCGTTGGTAACAGAATGAATGTCTGGACCTGGGAATTGGCCATTGATAAGTATTCCCTGCGTCACAAAACAAAACAAAACAAAACAAAACAGGACAAACAGAACAAAGTTTAGTTTCGTAATTTTCGTTCAGTTTAGTTTATAAATGAGTGACACTCACACTGATTCAGATCCGGTAATTAACGATGAAAGTGAAAGTGAGATTGAGACATATACATAAGTACCTGTTGGCGAACACCAAGCGGGTAAATGTCGCCGTAGGTAATATTCCAGTTGAAGAACCTGTACGGATCTTCAGCAAAACTAATGGCAACAGTACTAAGACAGAACACCAGGGCGCCAACAACCCCCAAGTTGAGCGCCATTTTTTTCTGGTGTGTTAATATTGCCTCACTCTATTCTATTGGTTGGGGTGAAGTGAAAGGGGGGAGAGAGAGAGAGAGAGAGAGAGTTAAAAGGGACCGGAAGAGGAAGACGTAAGAAATGGTTAGGGGTGGGCACACATATATGCGCGATACAGAGGAGGGAGCAGGAAGGGGTGAATATAGCCGTGACTCCTGAGGGGTAAAATGAAAAAGAGAGGGAAAGTTGAGCGAATTTGGAAGGAAGGAAATGCGAACGGCGTTCCCATTTTAGGTCTCTCGTTATGTTAAGGAATTAAAGTTTGAAAAAAGGAAAATTCTAAAGTTCCAAAATCAATTAATAATTCTTATTTAAATAACTACGAGAATTTGATAATTAATTTTAATATATTATCAGTAATAAAAAAATGTATATAAATATTTAATTATATATTATCATCAATATATCAAAATTAACTTTTTGAAATGTTTATAAATGCATATGATTGTTTAATAAGGTAAATTATTTCAGCAACACTATATAAAATGTTAAAAAAAAAGGGATGTGCAAAACTGTCACGAAATATAGATAACCAATTAGGGACGAGTGTTTGTTATAGAGTTGGAAAGAAAAAATTAAACTCCCATAAAAGTCGCAACTTTTTCGATCTATTTTACTCTTCATACGTGATGGATGAATTTCTATTTGTACTATTAAGCAGTTTTCAAATTATTTATACTATCAATCTATCAAAATTAACTTCTTAAAATGTTTATAAATGCATATGAATGTTTGATGTTTGATAAGGTAAATTTTTTACGTTCGATCTTTCAAAATTAACCTCCTAGAATGTTTTACTAAATACACTTATTACAACATTTTTTTTTAATAGAAGGGCAGAAATGAAAAGGGTGTCGGTGGCGGGGCCCTCCAAATGAGCTGAGCTTGAGAATTTTGAACTGTGCGTGATTGTCTCCCACATGGGTTCGTTTTCGTTTTTGTGCTTACAACTGTGGGTGGTGATGGTGGTTTTGTTTTGACGCTAAAGGCAATGCGCTACGCAGGCTCACATGTGACGAATTTAAGCGCCAAGGTCCCTCTTCCAATTATTCTTTATTAATCTCACTATGCAGATGCAGTCACTCTCACGCACAACTTTTTCTCCTCTTATTTGCGGCTCTTGGATAATTTCATTTTACTTGTTTTTCAGCTCCAGACAAAGTTACAAGTGCCAATCTGTTAGTGAAGATTAAAGAAATTCATGTACTACCATTGGCAAGCTGAGTCTTGGAATAAACTACTCTTCGCTATTTAAACCATATATAATACTAGTACCGGATGGGCATACCCCGTTTTTGTGCTAGACTAGATTTAATTACTCTTCCTTAGCAAGAATTTAATATGCGTACCCATTAATTAAAGTCAAAGAGACCTATTTCCCATGCATGTACTGTACTTGGCATCTTCCAGCATATTTAGATACACGTTTTGAGGGATTATAATCTCCCAAAATTGATTTTGTCAATTTTTTATATTATTTAATTTGTAAAAATCAAAATTAAAATTAATTTTTATTTTTAAAATTAATTTTAAGAGAAATAAAAATTTTTTACTTTCTGTCAGAATTAATTTTAAATAAATTACCAAATATAAATTATTTATCTCAAAATCATTTCCAACTAAATCTATTTCAATAAAATAAATCCTACAAAAAGTAAAATCAAACGCGCTATGCATCCAACAACGTGATGTGTTGTCTGGTGTCTCGCTAACATAAATAACTAGTGAATGGCTAATTGGCTAGTAGCATTTTTCCTGCCCCTTTTACCCTAAGATGGTTGCAGTCTTACAGGGTTTGTGAGGCGTAACATTGACTATTCACGGACATTAAAAGGAAAAACGGAAAATTTAATTTGTGTAATAAGTTACTTCTTATCCTTTCCCAGACAGACGGCTGGGCGATGTGCGTTGAAGTTTTGAATGCACATGTCTAGTTTGTCTGAACCAAGTATTACAGCAAGTGGTACATAGTATCAGGAATTATTCTATTCTGTAGGTCAATCTGTCTTTTTGTGAGTCGGTCATGCACTGGGAAATAAGCAGAGGGCAGCAAAGGTTCACGTGGCGGTACAAATCTAGTTGAAAGACTAGTACTGCTAAGAACTAATTAACCAGGAGAGGAATATTAGTTGTACGTTTTACATATCTCACCAATGTTAAGATAAAAATTTTGTAAGCTTATTACTTCAATAATTATGTATTTTATTGTCTCATCAATAATTTTTTTATCTTGATATATGTGAGGCCTGTAAAAAATGTTACACTCGCCACTAACATATCTTTCACTGGAGTGGTCGCTTTCGCAGAAATTGCTGTGTCTGGGTGGATCTCTTCGAGCAAAATTTTTTCTTCCCTAAGCACATGGATTATATGGACAACGGTTTTGTAAGTCGGGACTGTGGATTTGTGTAATTATTATCTTATTCATTTTGTACCATTGATTGATGGCCAAAGCTGTGGTACACCAGATAAAATAAAGTGCATCATACACTAGTTAATCCAAAGTGGCATATGTGGGATTGTATAGAAGCACCAAAAATAATTTGTTCATCATAAAACTCTTTCACTCTCTCTTCCTTTCTCAATCCCCCACAAGCTCCTTTTCTCCTCCACACCTGCCACCTTCGTCACAAGCACACTAACAAACCATCACTCACAATCAGTAAATTTAGCCTCTAAGAAAACAGTTGAGGAAGGGGATCTGAATATTACAATCATAGTAAAAGGAAATCAATTAATATTTGATAACAATGTTTAAGCTATTGAATCTCAGGGACAAGACAACAAATGCAAATTCTAAATCAAAATGGTGTACCTATAGAAGACGCCAGGTCAACGAATGGGATCTGCAACCTGGATAAAAGATATGGTTCCCATAAACCAACTGATCCTAGGAGAATCCTCAGTTTCAAAGAGCATCTTGATCCTTACCCCAAAACACTACTTTACTTTCATTGCATCCCTCACAAGGGAGGCCTTAACACAATACTCAGGTGTGCTAGCCCTTGTGGAGGAGAAAATGAGCTCATAGAAGGTAGGTGAAGCGGGAGAGTCAGAAAGGGAAAGAGAGTGAAAGAATTTTACGATGAATAAATTGTTTTTGGTGTATCTATATAACCCCACATCTGAACCGTTGGATTTACTGGTGTGTGGTGAATCATGTTTTTTTTTTTGATGCACCACAATCTTGGCCTTGATTAGATTGAAACTCAGTGCATGAGTTGGAGAAAATTAACCAATCTCTAGCAGAACTTATACTGATGCATATTTATTTTGCAAAAATCGATCAAATAACAATTATTCATATTATACAAAGGAAATGAATATTAAAGCCAAATAACATCTACACACACATAAAAATGGCTAACTAGAACACAAATCGATATTACAATGAAGCAATGGTCGCTATGTCGAAAAAGCAGTCATAAGGTCGTCCTCGTTCGATAAAATAAAATAAAGTTATTCTAAAAAAAATTAAATTTATCAAATAGATCATTTCAGTAAAAGTTAGCCGTCTATAGTTGAAAGAGAAAATTGGCCACTAAAATATGAATTAATTTGTTTATTTATTTTCATGAATGAGATAGAATATATTATTCATAAATAATTTCTTAATGATACTAAAAAAAAATTTTTTAACTTAAGTGAAATATTAAATCTTAAAGGCGCTTTGGTATTAGATTAGTATTATCTAAGGCACATCTTGCCGTTTATCGGGTATAACACATACCGTCGTATTTAATACATGAAAAAACAGTAGTATGAGCCCTTCTTGCATTCAAATATTCCATGTATCAAATATGGCGATTCCCATTGGAGCATACCTAAGAGGATAGTGTATAAAGCTTCATAATAGCGCCGGTAGTACTAGAATCTTCCACCTTTTCTTTTCGAGCCTGATGGCCGATAATTTCGGTGTCTCATTGAATACAAGTTCTGCCTTCTTTCAATCCTTTATGTTCAACAATTTTAATTTAGTTAAAAGGAACAATAAACGGGGGAAAGGGATGTGGGGGAACAAAAGAAGACAAAACTATTCACAAGGCAATAGGAAAAGAGAACCACCAGTCGCTGAACATGAGACAATTTGAATGATTTATTCTTTTCGAAAAAGTGCATAATAGATCAACATGTTGAATCCTTTTAATTATTGCAGTTAAATACTAAAAGATAATGAAATAAAATAATTGTTCTTTTTTTTCTCCCACAGATCTTTAATAAATTGAATATTCTTTTTGTGATAAATTGAGTCTATCATTAACTGGAAATAAATACCACGCATCTACTAGTTTTGAGAATGCTTCACACTTTCCAATTCGTGCAACGCAACAACTTGTAACGGAGGCGTTCTGTACAAATGGTCTTAAGCCTCAGTACACGAGAAATACTCAATCCTATATAAAATATACTTACATAATTGGCCAAAAATACAGTCACATGATGCTCACAGATCATGTAAGGATTTCTCCAGTACAAAGTAGCCATAGTTGTGGTTGTATCCAGAAACTAAAATAGTCACCGGTGTGGAGACTGGTGTCCCCGGATCAAATGACTTCGTCTCATTTGCATGTGACATTATTGAACCTGTTATATAATTGACAGAGCTCCGAAACTATGAAGGTTTGAATGCCCAAAACACATTTTATAATGGACAAGCATATGGTTAGGTAGATTTGCTGGATAGGAGGAAGTAGGAACATTCCAATCCATCGCATTCAGTGGGCATATTACGCTCAAATGATTGAAGCAGTAAAATAACATTTTGAAACAGCAAATATCATGGATAATGGGTCCAATTTCAACTGATGCACATGCAAAAGTCAACAACATCACCCATCTACCACGGATTAATCATCACATGCATTTGCTTGTTCCAAATCCTGGCAAACCACAGGCATATAACCAGATGGTATCTCATTAGTTCGCATTGTACACCATAGAAGATCAAGGCTATAGCTAATAGAAACAAAAGCAAAACAAGGATAAATATAGAAGCAAAACCATGATATAGGAGAAAATCAATACAAGAGCAAAACCATGATAAACACTGAAGCAAATTCAAAAATAGGGAGACTTAGAGGGAGCCAAGAAATATTGAAGCACCAAGCACATACAACAACAGCAACTATCAAGCCTTATCCCACTAGATGAGATAGGCTATATGGATTGTACAGTGTCATCGTCCAATGGTCAAATCATAAAATCAAAGTATATATATAAGAAATGATTGAGGTCATGGAGAAGGACGCTTGAGTCCTGATTTATCTTTGATTCAACTTCATATGATTCTCATCCAAGGCCAGATCCACCGAATGTTACCAATACCATTAATCAAAGTAAACTGGTCACAGAGGTCGATGAGAGTGGATTCAACCTATTCATAGATGTCTAATAAACTCTGAAACTCCTAAATTACATAGCGTGTTACCTAGCACAAAGTCAACAAACCGGGGGAACCATAGAATATTACAATCATTCTTTACCCTTCATAGTTGCTATGTCCTTGGAAGGAAACCCGCCAAAGGAATATTGACAAGGAGGCCTACCGAAAATGCAATGAAGATGTCAAACCATATCAAAATGGATCCACAAACATCAGTCAACCATGTCTCCTTCTTATCTGCGGAAGATCCATCTTAAAATCAAGCCCAAAATCCAGCTTGGTATTCTTAATAGCAGGAAAGTGAATCAGGTCTATCGTTGAAGGGCATAAGTATATCTGTTAGCATATTCTTTTCAGCTGAAATCAGCTCTCCCCTTCTGGACAAAGCTTGAGATAGTGTAATAGTGTGAAGGGCACGAATGAAATAAACAAGACTAATGGAGTTGGTAATAAATGTCTTCATCTGGATCACAAAACTTACTGCGGCAGGTAAATTTAACAAAGGCTCTTCATTTTGAGGAGCATAGCAGAAAGCCCGAAAGCACCAATTTCATTCATTCTCACTGGACATATAATGCAAAATTTTAAGGCATGACTTTATATGCATTCATTTAACAGGCCTCTCAGTTCTAACGTACAACAAAGGACTAGAGCTGTAAAAAAAAAGTTGAGCTATTTGTGAACTATTCAAGCTTGACTCCTTAAATGCTCAATCAAGCTCCGTTTGTTTAGTTGTTTGCTTAACTAAACAAACTAGCTCAAGCTTTAGTTTAAGCGCTTTTGATATATAAATAAATGAACCAAGCACAAACATTATAGACCTGACATTAAAAGCTTACAAATAGCTCTTACGTGTATATATATATATATATATATATATAATCACAATACTACAATTTTTCATAAGAAAATGCGCAGATAATAATAATTTATACATTGCTATTAATAAATTGTAAATTTAGCTAAGGAATAGTAATCTTATTTATTGGCATCTACTACTTACCGAACTCCAAATTTCTAAGTCTTTTACTCTCATCTTAGCAACAAAATTCTACAGCGCCATCCTATATTACATCAAAGTTTTGATATTCATACATTTCAAGCAACCTAAATCTATCAGCTGAAAGGACAAATATTGCAAGTATAAAAAACTAGACATCAGATCAGAGAACACAAACACACCGGAGGGGAAAAAAAAACCAATATATTAATTGAAATTAAAAAAAGTGTAAAAATTGTGACCAATTTCTGGCTCAACAAAGACCAATAGCATAAGCAGACCAGCGTATTCGAGCAATTAGGAAGCAACAAACATCCTCAGAGACAAATACAATTCATCATTCTATGTTTCATTATCGCATTCGCTATTGATTGAAAAACATTAAACCCGAAAAAAAAAAAAAAAGCTCACAGGGGGAAGGGAGGGTTATTGGGATCAATGTTGTCGTGGGTAGAAGAGAGAGTGAAGGCGAGAAGCGGAGAGACCGGTGGAGTCGAGAGAAGCTTCGCGAAGCAGAGCACGCTTTGTGCGTTTCATGCGGCGCGTGAGGGACGCTTGCTTCATTTTGAGGGCACATGTTTCCTCTTCGAGGTCGCGGATTCGGTACTTGTGCCCCAAACATCTTACGCTCAGACCAAGGATTCCCGTCATGACCAGCAATTGAACAAAGCTCTCCTTTTGCTCCATCGCGTTCGCTATTAGCCCTAACGACTTCTTGGGATTCATCGCCGTTGGCTGGATTGCGCAGCACAACCAAGTCACTGCTTTCTCCCTCCGACTCTTGTCTATTTAACACGATGCACGTTGCATGATCGTATTTTACCTAAACTCTTTTTAGCTCGAATTTCCATATCTCAGTCATATATATATATATTAAAAAATAAGATATTGTAAATGTTGTCAAATAACAATTAAATTACAGTATTCAGTTTCAACAAAGGAGAAGATTTATTGTATTAACTTAAGCTCAGGATGTATTAGCAATCCATTAAAAGAGATAAAACTTCTCCATAGTATTAATATCTGTTTTATCAAAATTCTGAAATCAAATAACAGCATGTCGACAACTTTTTTAGAATGATAATTTACAAATTAAAAATACACTCTTATTTTAAGAGAAATATTCATGACTTTATTTAATTTGAAAATTAAATAGAATGAATATAAGAGAAACTTGATATGGGTTTTCTCTCTGGAACAAAAAAGGTAGATTAAAATCAAAATTCCCCCCCTCCCCCCCAACCCCCGGGGGCCAATTCGAAGATTCGTGATTGATGTAAACCTCCACCAGCCTGCGTAAGTGCAAATGAAAAAGACATGGCTAGTAAGACAAAATGAAAATGAACTGGCTGGTCACCATTAGTAAACTTTTTACATCTCTAAACATGGCGAGATAAAATTGCAAAATCATTTTAGGTGGTTCTTATTACGAACATATTTGTCATGCCGCGGAGTAGTTTGTTTTTACTTGCTCTTCAAAACACAAAGGATATTATTTGCCGGTGACCTACGGTCGGATCCAGGGTCCAATTCGATAATCCCGCAATACAATAGTTCTTCCTTCGTAGAGTCCGTTTGTGCTGGACACTTACACAGTCATCGCAGACCCCAACCACACAGAACAGAACCAAACTAATGTGATTGCACCATGAGGTCAGCTTATCATACTATCGACTTCAATGGCCAAATAGTAAAGTCCTTAAAGATATATTTTTGATGAAGCACAAGATGTACAAGACTATTTTTTATGAAGGCCTCCTGAGTCTGAATTCAGCCCAAAATATGATACAGTCAAAAAGACATAAATGTTTAATAGTGGGGCTATTAAACGCCTCAATCTTATAATTGAAAAAACAGTCAGGCATGTGGTGTAAATAAAATTTTTTCACACAATGATCTGGAAGTCTGTCAAAATGAATCTGTTCAAATGATCCAGACCAATTAATTTTAGAGAGCACAACGATACCCAAACTCATTTTCTAGAAAGACTTTAAGGAAGGTTAAGAGTTGTGACACGAAATAGAGGCAATGAAGCAGAAAATACATGTCCACAGAAGCTGGAATTAGGGCTTATCCAACTCAGAATGTCCATTGAGCCGCTGTCTCACATCATGTCGCAATAGCTCCAAATATTCCTGCACAACCAATCACGTCAAATTTTGAAGAGTTCATGCACAACACTATAAGCAAAAGCTTAAAAGAAGTGGTTTGCTTCAATATTAAGGCTCTGCAAGAAGCAGCTTCAGTACATAATGGACATATAACACAAATGACTACTTACACTAGCAAGACTTTCATTACTGCATAACTCATCCAGAAGATCATTGGAAGCACTTCCACCACCAGATACTTGGACAGCATTTTCAGCTACAGCACGGAAAACATCTGTAGGTGGACTCGAGCGCTCAATTCTATCAGCCACTTGCTGAAGGTTGAGCTGGAATATATAGAAGATAAGGATACATTCATAATATATAATATAACCACTATTACGGCATCTCAGCTTAGGAAAGAAGTGGATAATAATACTTAAGAATTAGCAGGAAAAACAAAAAACCCAGAAGTGATGATTCTTGTCTGTGGTCTATTTTCAGTAACAAAAAGCAAAAATCTTGTTCTTCATAGTAAAAAATATTCCTAAACATCATTTAAATGGATTTCACCAAAAAAAAAAAAAAACAATAGAAGGGCTTGGGTGTAAAATACAAGCCATGCCATGCAACATTAAGGGTCAAAAATACAAGCCATGCAACCCAACATGAACATGGCAACATTGAATGACTCTAGCCGAGTCCTAAAGGGAAGATGGATTAAACAGGCCACAGAGGTGCAACATGTTAATGATACTCAACTATTTTCATTCTAAATTGCTGCCAGACCGAAAAGTGAAAGCTCATCCCATTAATGAACATTGGAAAAAACAAAAAGCTATATTACATCCTCCAGAAGACCAAAGGAAGGTGAAGAGGACTTTAATTTAAACCAAAATAGGTAGCCCGAAGGTAATCTATTTTCTCCATAGCACAAAGAAACTATAAAACATGGAAGCCCAGTAATACAGCCAATGCCTTTCTGTTAGAAAATGTATACAAACCTGTAAACTCGTACTAGAATTTTCATCTCTGTAGAGTGCCTGGGTCTCGGGTTCCGCAGCAGAGAATAGTGGCGAAGTTTCCCCACCAAGTGCTCGAGATACAATGGGCATCATTTGTTGAAACATCCTTGACAAGTCAATACCACCCCCTTGCCCCCTTTCCATTCCAGCAAACATATTTCCCATATCCTGACTGCCAACCTGTTGCACAATTTGATTGACAGTGTTCATCATCTGTGGGCTCTGCGTGAACTGCTGCAACATATTCCTCAGGCCATCAGGAGAGTCAACCCTGGTTTGCTGTGAAACCCCTTCCAGCAAACCATTCAAAGCAGGGCTATGCAAAACCTGAGACATCAAACCAGACACATCAATCTGCCTATCACTAGAGGGCAAGGGCTGCACGGATGGCCCATTAGCATTTCTCGAATTCACAGAAGATCCATGACTTGCAAGAGTTTGCAATATATGTTGACCATCTGTTTTGGTTTGCTGACTTTGGTTGACAGAAGAACTGGATGATCCATCAGCACCTTTACTCACAGGAGGTTGAAGTCGAGTCCGCCTCTGTTTTTCCAAATAAATTTGTTTAGGAATTATTGAAGCAAATATATGAAGGATGATAGTGAAGAATAATCTTGTGATGTATTATTTGAATTCATTGCTCAAATTCAGACTGACACATCAAAGTATATCTTCTAAGTTCTAATCAATAAGGTACCTGTCCAACCAGCATCACCTGTGCTGAATTTTAAAGGCTCTTTATTTTGATAATGCGATTACTTAAATAGCATTTCATACCAAATGATAAAATATGTTCAAATAGATTACAGTATAGGGCGGAACTGCTGCAGCAATTATAATAGGATATAACTTCAAATAAATCAAATATATGAATAAAAAGTCAAAGGGACAACGGAGAAGATACATACAGCAGCCTTTTAAACACTATGTAAATACCATTTCAACATCACAGCAAACACATTTACATAGCATGCCACATCAATTGGGAAATTCACGGCATCTTTTCACAAAAAGAAAACCAATAAGCTTACCTTACGCTCCAAACCACTCATGCCCAATCCAAGAGGAGCAGCTTTGGTAGGTTCAGTTACACCTTGTCTTTCACTTACAGATGGAGCGTCTTCTACGTGTTCTGATTTTACTGTTGTTTGTCCACCAGAAGAACCTTGTAAACCTTGACCGCAAGAGCTTGAAACACATTTGTCATCCAAAACATATCTCTCATCATTACTACAGGTTTGCACTGCCTCAGTTTGGGGCTGGTTGTGATTGAGAGGTTAATATTAGTCAATTAAAATCTATGCTAGTTGGGAACAGATATATCACCAGCTATGGGCAGAAGTACTACCTTCTGTATTCCACTTACAGAGGCACAGCCAACTGAGGATCCACTCACAGCCCTGAAGCCATTCATCTCCATGGTATCTACCTGCTCATTTCCCTGTGCAGGCCTTGATTCAGAACCAGCAGACAAGTCCCGACCAGTTGATTCCATTTGACCTGATTGGATGCAAAACAGTTTTGAAAATTAAATGTCAGTGAGACATGTATTTTAAACAATAAATTGGTAACCACCTGATGGAACTGGGTTATCTCCTTGCATGTTACGAACTAAGTTTCTAATTAGAGAACTGGTTTCAGCTACAACAGACGACCATGGAGCTGAATCAGAAGGTGGCTGTGAAGTAGGAACACCTAACCCAGTCTGTGTGCTACTGGCAACTCCAACACCAGGAGGGTGAGATGGGAGAGCTGTTGCTATGACATTTCTAACAGGTAACACCCGTGCAGAACCTGAATCACCAGAGCCAGGCTCATTACGGTGTTCACTTCTTGTCCCTTCTCCGTTATTTGCCCTAGAACTAATTGCTGAAACAATGGGTGCAAGTGCGGTACCTGGTAGAAAGCAGAGTTACTAAAGGTTGTATAGTTCATAAGAATAAGCAGAACTAATTTTACTTACCAGCATGTATATGAATGTTTACATTCCGAGGAGCACTTCCAATACCGGTGGCACCGAATGGTGCAGGAGTTGAAGGAACAGGACCACCAAAGAGTGAGTTTGTCTGAAGAGGAAAGGGCTGCAAATAGCACAACACCAGCAGGATCAGAAACTACAATGTAAACACTATTCAACTTCAACCAATCCACATGGATAAGAACAAGGTTCAGTAAAGCTATCATCAAATATGCAAGGGGCAAAAGGACTAGAGAAGATGTGAAATAAGCAATGGCATATGCAGAATTCCAGTTTCCAGTTTGTATTAATTAATTCCATGTTAATCAACTTGATAGGAGCATCAGCTAATGCTTAAATAATTGGTCTGGCATCACCATTTATGAAACAATATAGATGTAAAAAATGACAAACCTGCACCATTATAGGATTTGGTCCTGATGGAGAAATATAAACTGCAGGTCCAGCATTTACAGCAGATTCTGCCTGAAATTTGAATATTATCCTGAATAATACGTTGACAGAATAAAGCAAACCAAATCACTTAAGAAAAGGGATGAAAACATACAGGAGACTGTCCCATACGCAGTGTCAACATTGTTCGGCCAAGCTCAAGTAGGAATGCGCCCAAATGCTGCATAGCAAGTCCTATTTGCGCTGACTCTGACTGTATTTGACCCCTTATATTTAAATCAGAGGACGTTCCCTCTCGCTCCAAGCGTCCTGCAATATGCTAGAGTAACAAATTACAAGTAAAACATAATCAGATAAGGTCAAGAATAAAGATGGCAAGGCTAGCTCATACATACAAATCCTACATTTAGATATGTACTTCATCATGATAACAATATTGTGTTAAACAGAAGTAATTTAAGACTCAGATTCTGTTAGTGATCTATGCCCAATTACATCAACATATATGCATCTCAAATACTACGTTGCCTTCCAGTCCAATCTTAATGGGATTTAACCTACCATCTAAGATATATTAACAAGATCTAACCGGCACAACAGATTAAGATGTGTTTGGGTGTCCCCCAATTGATCAGCTGACATGATTGATAACACTGCAGGTCATATTATAGTCAATTGATGCCCAAGCCCTGCTAAAAGGAGCAGATTTCGTATTCCTTGACATCAAGGTAAAGGTTTACTTAGATGCAATGTTTATTGCAAATAATGAACCCAATATAGGAACTAGGAAGACTCCCAATTATCTCAAGTTCACATAATCAAATTTTATTTTCATCTACTCTAAAATAAACATACTCAAAATGCTAGTTATGTTGATGCCATTTTGTTGCCTCCAAATATAAATATATTCCACATTCATGCCTCTAAAATGCCACTGATCAAAAAAGTGATGCTGTCTCTTTTAAGTTCACATAAACAAATTTTATTTTCATCTACCTCTAAAATAAACATACTCAAAATGCCAGTCATGTTGACGCCATTTTGTTACCTCCAAATACAAATTTATTCCACATTCATGCCTCTAAGATGCCACTGATCAAAGAAGTGATGCTGTCTTATTTTGCCCTAAATTTAGACTTCGTTAGAACTACTCTACACAATATATATCCATCCTTGTTTTTTTAAAAATAAATCTTTAATGCACACGACATGCCTAGGAAAACTTATGCTATGACAACAAATACCCTAAAATTGCAAATAGTAGAAAAATATTTATATCATTAAGGGAAAAGGATGAATATTTGTAAATGAGATGCGTTAATTACAGATAGTGCAGCAACAGCTTGACGACTAAGCAACTGTTCCGCACAACGCAAGATGGTGCTTAATGCTTCAACTGTTGGCAACCCTTGTGCATTGGAAGGCAATTCAACTTGTTGATCTCCAGGGTTAGTTGAAGAGAAATTTGGCCGATAACCTGCATAGACAAATCTAAATAATTCCACGTCCTTTGAATTTACAATAAAAGATCAATGGTTTCAGCATCATCACCATTTTGTGATAGTGTCTGTTCCATGCGATTTATAAATTCAGAGAGCGTGTTCAATGAATCAGGAATTGGCTGAAATGAAGAAAATGAAAGGGGAAAATGTTATTTGTTATCAACAATGCATTAAATTTCAAGACTATGAGGGCAATGCAGAAGAGAGACTATGTTCCTACAGCATTGAGAGAAGGGATGGGAATGGCTCCTGCAGCCACAGGAATCTGAACAACTTGAGGCAGAGATTGGAATGCCTGACCAGGAAATGTCTGGCCAGAGTGTGCTTGATTTCCAGCTACATTTTGATCCCCAGCATGCATTCCCTCAGCTTCATTCCCTGATGGAGCCTGATCAGATAGATTGGGCCCCAGTTCCAATACAAACTTACTTAGTTCAAAGGACATATATTGCAGGATGCATGTAGCCCCAAATAAATAAATAAATAAAAATAAAAAATAAAAAAAAAATTTACAAACTTCACTTTCACAAATTAAGCTGATGATAGCAAATAAGAGGATTAATGACCATGGTAGTATCATAAGGAAAAATAGAGATCTACCAAATTAAACACCCCCGCCCCCAAACCAAAAAAAAAAAAGGGAAAAATAAAGATTCCAAAATTAGATAGGCAATTACTCATAAGACACGATTTAGCAATATTAGGAAAAATAAATGAAAAGTTTGTACACTAAGAAATACAAGCCACCTGAAATAGATACCAAAACATGTAGTTGTCTCATGATCTATGCAGTTGAAATTGAAATGGATATGACAAGGAGGAACCTAAACAGCTTAGCAATGTTGCAAGAAAAATCATATAAAAAAGGGAAATTAAAAACCCAGGCAACAAAAAGGTTGTGAACTTGATTCAAAGTCATTTGTGGAAAAGAAAATTAAATATGAGTGAACAACAAACCAGTAAATCACACAAATGATAGAAAACATGGCAATGCAAGGCAATCCTTTCAAGCAAAAAGTGATACTAACTGCAGTAGTTTGGGTAGCATTAGGAATGCTACTTGTGTTCTGGCCACCAATTCCAATAGAATTCAAAACTGCCCCAATAACCTGAAAACATGACAAAGCTATATTTCTCAGGCAATACCAAAGCAAACCTATCTGAAAACTGAATAGAATAAAACCCATGAATATGAACTACTCAAGATAGATGTAAAGGACACACCCGAGTAAGGTCAGGAACAATGCCTTCACCTTGCTCCCCCACATTAAAAGTTCCAAGAACAACACTGTGTGAAATTTGCCCAACACGATTACGAGAAGCTCCTGAGCCTCCATCATTTCCTTCAAAAACAATAAAATTTATTACTACTAGCATAGTGCAAACAAAACCTTGATCTACAAAAATGGTAAAAACCTTGAGGAAGGAAAAAAAAAAATCAACATGAATGCAACAAAAAAAAATCAACATGAATGCAACCTTAAGTTATACCTTGGGTACCATTAGTACCAGCTGGTTCACCAGTACTCGTACCAGAAGCCTGTGATTGATTTGGTTGCCTTTCGACTAAATGCAAGGTATGCCCATTCTCGACATCTTAAATGGTTAAGGATTATGTTATAAAACAAATAGATAAGCACCACAATTTTCAATACTAACCATTTAACCATCTGCTTCAAGCCATATCACTTCCGTTTGCCATGCAATGCAATCCATTTTTTTCAAAGCCAGACTAATAAGGGTGTTGAATAAAGAGAAGATCCTAATTGTTAATACTGCGCTTTACTTACAAAATAAAGCAATTAACCAAAAACTACGGAACAATCACGTCCACTAGACATGATTCTGATGAAAAATAAAAATCACAATCAGAAGGATACGATATTCAGATAGAACGTGCTCATCCTTTAAGACTTTTCCTCTAAAAATCAGCCGTTGCTGACCAACTGGAACACCAACTTCATTTGCAATTTTCTCTTTTAACAATGAAACGGACATCTGAAATCATTTTGAAGACCACTTCTAGAGTCATGATCTGATGGTCTAATCTACAGATATTAGCACAAAAAAGGACTTGAAAAACCCAAGAATTGACAGGAATGAAAATAATTCCTCACATTTTTGTCCACTTGAAAACTGTAGACACTGGAATTTAGAGTCTTGATATTAAGCTGAACAGTTGAATCTGAACACTCGGCTGATATATTGCCAGAACTGGAGCCTCCGTTGGAGCCCTGACCCGCCATGCTATTTGCTCAGCCGCAAAGTCTTGGACCAATGAATTTTACAGAACTAACCCCTGCCAAGAAAATACCAAAGCAACTGCAACACAATGTAGATATAGGGCCACATTAATCAAAAGATATTTCTCAATGATGTAGCAATATATAGTATTCTACATTGATCATACACAGTTCCATACAGAAAAAACTCACTAGACAACCCCATACTTGTTTGAACAGTGGCATCACATATCAGTGTACTGTGTGCATATGATATACAATGTAAGCTCAGTAAATCTTCATTTTCAGATACTAAATTACAAAGTCCAGTAAATAAGAAACCACACTGCTAATGCAAATACAAAATATGATTATTTTAAGCATCCCCTTACTTGTCTATACAACTCATCATTTTCATAAAGAGGCTTCGTTATTGCCGTCACCTTTATTCAATATATCAACTTGGAGAATACGCATCCAAACATTTGGCAAGCAACAAATGCCTATATGCGAACACAACAACATCTAGCAACCACCATAACATAATAATTGTCTCCTATTGGACAAGCAATCAAGACACGAAACGAAGGCACAGAAATGGACAAGTATATATCCGGCATAAATAAACGCAACGCAAGGGTGCAAAATATATTTGGAAATTCGTTAAAATCATTAATATGCGTACAAATAAAATGCCTGAAAGGTTGGACAGATTTTGATATCACAGATGACATGGTAACATCATAGACGCACTAAAAATAATATCATATATCAGAACAAATTTGAAATATGAATCAGGGTAAAAAGAAAGTAGCACCCATAATTACATCAGAAACAAAATAATAATTAAAACTCGTTATACAATCCGACTCAAGGTTGAGAGATATGTGAGCAGAGTGAATAGGGGAAGTTACCCTCGCTACTGTTTCAGGGGAAACAGAAAACAAGTAAGGGGAAAAAGGAGAGGAAAAGAGGTGGTAAGATCTGAGCTAATGGAAGATTCTAGAGAGTAATTAATGACAATGAATAAAGAATAGGAGCAACCGAAACGGCGGAAAAAAGGGCTCACCGTTGTCACCGGAGATGGAGGCGATAATCTTTCTTTGTTTCGAGGACGAAGGAAACACGGAGAAGAGAAGAAAGGGGTCTCTGCGGTGCCTATATGCCTAATTGTAATTGATATATGCTATGCCTATGCAATACATTCATTCACCTTTTGGACTTTCTTTTCATAGGAAAACATAGAATGCGTGTTGTCGGGGGGAGCATCAAAGTCGTCTCGAGTCGTTGTGGGCTCTCTTCGGCCCATTCCATTGCCGTAGTGTATAATTACTCTACTACCCTTTCCCGTGTTTTCACTGGACTCTACCAGTTTGGACTATTGGGCTCGATCCAAATTTGGGTTTGTGTCTTCATGGACGAGCATCGCCGATCCAAAAGCCGAAAGAATATACATGATTGTGGCAGACACTTTTAAAAAAGGATTTAATTTGAATATAGTGTAAAATTTTTTTAATATAAATATTTAATTATAAATTATTATATTAATAAAATTTTTTAATATAATTATTTATTATTTAAATTATTATATAAATAAAAAATTTTGATTAGATAATAATATAAAAAAATTTTATATTATTATTATATCTAAATTAAACTCTTAAAAAATTTTTATTAATAATTATATCAATTAAATTTTATATATATATATTGTTTGATGGCCAAAAAGGGATTATAAATGAGTTTAATTAGTATATATATGATTAATCAATAAAAAAATTTAAAAAATAAAAATTTATAATAAATCTTTTATTATTATAAATAATTATTTATATAAATTAATAATTTTTATTATTTCTGTGTTAATTGACAGCGGAAAAACTATTTTATGATTTCGTTGTATTTAAATTAAATTCGTTATAAATTGAAGTGTTGAAAATAATAGATAATTAAGATACTAATTGCGGATTGCGTGAAGGCACGATTACACAAAAATGAAGGAATTATAGTTGAGGGGAGGAGGGTCCATGAAGAAAGACAAAACCAACGCTAATAGGATGCTGCTTCGTCGTCGTTCCTCCTCTCTCTGATCGAATTTGTGGCTCTGTTAAGAAGAGGTTTCCCAATACACAAACATATTCGACGTCAGAGAGAGAGAGAGAGAGAACAAGACACAGAGAGAATTTATGGTTTAGGGGGGAGAGAGAGAGAGAAGGAGGAGGAGGAGGAGGTAGAAATTAAATAAATAAATAAGAGAATGATAACGCGATCGAATCTGGTGGAGCAGCTGCGAGAGTATCAGATTCGATCGAAGCATGAGTGGACCTCCGTCTCCTTCTTCTTCTCCGCTCCTTCTAATTTCACCTCTTCCAGGTATGTATGTATCTATGTATGTTTTTGTTGGCTTTTATTAATTAAGAAAAATAATTATTTTAAATTATGAATATTTCTCATGCTATTGAATAAATCTTGTTCTTCTTTTCTCTCCTTGCTTGTGTCTCGCTATAACCGCCCATCTAATTTTTAATTTATTAATGCGTGAAAATGCGATCGAAGTTGTCAAATACGTAATTGACTCAGAAATTGGATTAATTGCTTTCAATTGTCCATGTTTTCGGCATAACATAATATGATGATTTCAACGCCTTTTATTTACTCTTTCTCTCCGTACAGGGTTGATGTTGTGGTATTTGTAATATGGGAACTGGTCGTCTTAGCTTTCCTGGTTTTTTCAGCAGTCTCTTTGTACTTTAGACACATCCGGCTTGCTTTTATATTGGTCTGCATCACAGTGTTATTGCTTTTATGCATGAAAATTACAAAGAAAGTAAGGCTGGCCAGGAAAAAGAAACGAAGGATGCTTCTTCCATTGTCAATGTAAACTGGTATCAAGTCTTAGTATTTGGCTTATTTCCACTTTACATCAACACAGGCTTATATATAGTATTATATTTGAAATTTCAAGTATTATGAGATGGATTCTCATGTAATGACAAGGTCCTTAAATGACAGTTGCAAAGGTATCGAGCTCTGCAAGTATATATTTGAATCTAATTCCTGAGATATGAACATGCATGAAGAATATACCTTGTTAACCTAACTTTGGACATTGATGAGCGAAAATATGTATTAAGTCTTGCGACCTGCTGATTTGTGAGGTTGTAATGGGTGGAATATTTGTTGGGCAGTTCTACATATTAACTTGCTTTTCATTTCATGCATTTTACATGAAGTTGACCAATTATTTATTACTCATAGAAAATTAGTATGGTAGTGGTGGCTGCAAGTTTAGCATTCTCTCAGTCTCATGTCCAATGGATCATTGGTAATATCCTTGATGTTGACTTTGCTCTCCTCTCCATTAGACTCTCACTAATGATAGCAAATTAATTTTCACGGCTGTAATTGGAAAGAAGTATGGTTTCATGTTCTTGCCACTATGGGTCTAAAGAAGTGTATGTTTATGCCGTGTGCGACTATGCCCCAAATAGCGCCCATGACAACCAGTACACTAAGAACCATTCCAACGACTCCTAGTATCCAATTTAGGTACCAATTTGTGCTATATTTTTCTGGTTTCTTAATCCTTAGCCACATGAAACAAGGATAAGCTAAAGTTATTGGAAGGGCAATTCCTCCAATAAGACCTGCCAAACTTGGCAAGAATGGTAGTGCCACGGAAATGAAAAATGCCAGGCATCCAAAAAATCCCCTGAAGCCCATTCGTAGCCACCTCGGACATGGTCTGTTCTTCTTGCTCGTATACCTGCACTCTAGATTGTCAAACACTGGCATTGCATAGATTTGGAAGGAGCTGAGGCTGTTAATCACAACTAGCAAGCTTGTTAAAGCGAGGACAAACTTTGATGTGTCATGTTCGTGATACTTGTGCAGAGCTCCAAACATCCCTCTGTTGGAAGGTATCTGGTGGCAAAAAGAGCAAGCAATTAGCTTCTATCAACTAGGTCTAGAATAATAAAAGCATTAACAACTGGAGATTGCACTTACTGAATTTCCATAGGCCCAATAACCTACAATGGTTATGGGGAACAAACAGAGGGCAATGAGAAGATACGCACACTTAACGCCTTTCCACATGACGATGCGTGAGGGCTGCTTTGCATCTGAAGGCATAGTTCCCTACAAACAAAGACATTTGAATTGATGGAGATAATTCAACAATAGTAAATGGTTGTGACTGCTGAGAACATAAAGTGTTTCTTGATGAACAAAGACATTTTGTTTTATGGTGTTTGGTACCTGTATTTCCAGCACAAGATTGTGACCTCTGAAGGCAAAGGCAATAATGCCAAGTGCATTCCAGACGCTGAAAATCCTTGTGGCCTCGGATTCTCCACCTGGTGGCTGGTAGGACACGTGAGTGTATCTGCCTTTGACTAGGGATATCACCCATATTAGCACGCAATAACTGACGGCAGTGATGGCTCCAACAAGAGAAACTCCTGCTATTGAATTCAGGTTCGGAAGCTGAGCCAACAAAATAGCTATGCCTGTGAACACCAAATAACACTCTATGGTTGTGGGAGGGTTTACGGTGCAAGTCTCCTTGCACACAAGCTGAAAGAATATCTTCGCGGTGCCACCTCCGATCATGATAAGGGTCACACACGTCCCACCCGAAAGATACATGATTGGGAAGAGTGCCATTAATTTTCCTAGCTTCTCTCCTGCAATTTCATTTCGCTTTAGAAAAATTAATTGACTGATTTTGTTAACTGCGAAAAACTGAAAAAATTAATGGACGTATTGAAGTTCTACGCCAGGTTTGAAGTCTTGAACTATAATAAACGTAGTTTTTCTTAATTGAAATGATATTAATGAAATAATTAAAAAAAACGATAGATAGAAAGAAGTCAACGTGGAGTATGCTTTTACATATATATATCAAACCACAAACATTTTTATACTTTATAAATATGAGACAAATCTATTTAGATCGCCATTAATTTTTCATAAGAAGAGCTCCAAACTGTGTTAACAACATACTTCTATTTTTAATAGATTTAGATATATGACCGGATTCAGTTATATTGTTTCTCGTAACATGTGCTAAGTTGCTATGCATGTGTTCTAACTTCTAACGATGAATACTTTAGGTTAGTTAATTTTTAAATCCATAGTCAACCAAGTTCTTCACCAGTTCAAGGATATAATTCTCCCTTTCAAAAATGTTAGGGCTTCAATGAGAATGTTATAGGCCCCAAAATTAGGAAATATGCATTGTCAGTCGTCACACCCCCTCTATTTTCGCATGCCATATATATAGCTACTTAAGCAAACAAATAAATAAATGCAGGAAAAAACAAAAAACCTGAAATTCGTGTCTTCAGTAAAGTAAGCAAATTACATAATACGCGCAAAGAATGGAGAACACCAATTATGCTTACCAAATGCTGCCATAGCAAGTCTGAGGTAGCGGCTGTAGCGCACTCCGGAGTCTGATTCGTGAAGCTGGATCATTAGCCACAAGGTGTACAATTGCCATGTGAAAGCCATACAAAGACATAGGATTCCCCAAGTCCTGCACCAATTAAACACCTATTTAAAATTAAGTGTTTTACTTATAGGCATTCATTTTAGCTAGTCAAGTTATATATTGGCCGAACCGGATGCCCCTAACTAAAGGTATAATTGGATTGATGAAAAAAGATGGAATGTACTAGAATGATATGGAATGATATTAGATCTTATTATTTTGATAATTTTAAATAGGATGGAATAAAATGGTATGGGATGGAACTCAGTCCTTTCTATTCCATTTAATATCCTTATTTTCTTCTTCTCCAATTAGTTATAATAAGATTGAATAAAATGGATTGAGAAGATATAACTTAAAAACCTAATAATTTCATCCTTTAAATTGTATTTTCAAATAATGGAATAGAAATTTATCTCCATTCCATCCTTTGATATCCAAACAATAGAATAATAGAACATATCTTCAATTTTATTCCATCCTACTAACCATAAATTATCCAAACATAGAAGGCTGTTTATATGTCAAAACTCAAAACTCACCAACCAAGACTTGTGAAGGCCAAGGGGAGAACAAGGGCTTGAACTCCAATCCCTGAGCAAAGGGTGTGAAACGCGGCATAGTAAGCATTTCCCTTCCTGGACTCGGTGATTGGAAGCCAAGCGTCTTGCGGGTCATGAAGCTTAGTGAAGCGCCCAACTTCTTCGAGGTAGCCATGCATGTTTTCAACGGCCTTCTTCATGGGGGTGGCCAGAGGAGTGCTCATAAATGCAAAAGGGCTTTTGGGAGTTTTAGGGACCGAATCGGCTAAGCTCATTGAAGAAGACTGAACTTGAAGCGGAGGAGTAGAGATGGGTTCCCCCATAATTATTGCTCAAGTTCTTGCTTTGTGTCTCACTAGAAACCACTGCTCTCAAGTCACGACTCACAAGTCACAAGTTGTGTTGGTCGTCTTGCTTATATAGGATTTATCATTAGAAACTAAGTGGTTAGGGACAAGGGAGTGATCACCACATGCATGCTCCTTTTATGCCATTCATCCAAACTTCACCATTGATGACAATATAGGGATGACGTCAATCACAAAAATTATTAACTACTCATACAGCAAGAAAAAAAGAATTATTATATTCTATTTTAACGCTTTTAACTTTATGGACCATTAATGTTTTTCACCTGACTATTTTAAATGATATAAGTGAAGTGTTAAATTATAAATAGATTAAAGCAATTTTTTTTTATATAAGAATACTTAAAGAATTTCCCAATCAATAATTGCTAATTCTTTGGTTGTTGAACCTCTTTGGCAGACCCCACTGGCAGATGAAAGTCTGGAAGTGGCGGCTGTCTTTCTTCTCTTGCTTCCCAAAAAAGAAGTTCGATAAATCTGATCACAATTAACAAGACGATAACGACAGTAGCTTTGATGAAAATTAATTGATGCTTATAGATAAATCTATCCATATATTCATAATTAATATAATGAAACTAATTTGATTACTGGCTTCAGTAATTAAATATATTATCGGCTGCCGTGATTGTCTAAGAGAATTTAGTAATACTCTTTCATCCCTCGGCAATGCCAAATATGTACAATGATGCAGATGAAAACAGATGACGACAGCAGAATAAGATGACTTTTGCATCAGCAGCGCAACGTTGTGGCACCACCTAGATCTTTCATTACCAATTTTCTTCACTGGCCCACCAACTTAGCTTGTTCCATGTTGCTTCTCTTTCAATATTTGTCCCATTGTTCAAATTGCCTTTGTTTGAATTATATCTCCTTTTTGGTCATTCGCTTTTATGTGCATAAAACATATGTGTCTGTTTTCGTTTTTCTCGACAGTCAACGAAGACTCTAGGAACCCACGAAAACAGAAACTTTAGTATGTCCATTTCAGATAGGAGCACGCCCAGCTATTGTTCAATGGATTGCCACCACTACGCCAACCTTTTGACTCCATGAATTTGGTTCAGTCTATTTGCATGTGTCTGAATTGCCACCATCTTTTGTGCAAAATAAAGTTGCTTTGGCTCTTTCTTTCTTTTTTTCTCCCTTTTAATTCCTTGAAAATTTCTTGTCATATCACTTTTGTTTTCTTATCTCTTGCTCAAGATAAAGACGATTTTCATAAGATAAGGAACTAAGTCGAAATAATAGTAATATAAGTTTTCAAAGAAGAGGCAAAGGACAAGTAATTATATCATCAAGTTCATCAACGTGATTCATAAGTTGAATGAAGGCGTCTCTTTAATTTCACTCATTTGGATTTGATAGGGTGAATCACGGCCATGCGTGCTTATCTAAGTATTCTAGAATTGATTTTATGCGGTTAGTATTGCACATTTGCAATAATATTAGCAACATTAACAGTACAAACACATATATGGCATAATTGATGTAAACTTCTGGATCAAAATAGCGAGTGGTCCGAAGTCTGATTACTAACCTTTACTAGTCTAATATCTGAACGTGCTACTTGTTTAGTGACACCTGTCCCTGACTCTTAACAGTAAGAAGATAGATTACGCTTCTCTTTCAAATTAGGAATAGTCTAAATGAAAGTCATGGAAGACAGTTTACACTTCTCTTTCAAATTAGGAATATAGTGTGAATGAAAGTCATCTCATATTAAAAAATGGAAAAAGTAAAGGACATATATAAAATGAAAGGAAAGCCCGCTATTGTAGTTTTCACTTATCTAATAATGGAAGGAAATCTTTTCAAGCATTTGAAGCTTTCCTAACTCAATAGATAGTATAGAGCAGTTCAGCTCTTAGAATGAAAGAAAAAGTAATGAACCATCAAAGCCCAAATCAGCTGTGATTCTTGAAAATTGGGCTAGCTGAAAAACATCACTCTCGATGATTTTTGTTTAAATACTCAAGATAAAAATAAAAAGAAAGAATTTCATATGGAGGACTTAATCTTGAGGGAGAGAATATATCGTTATGAATCAATTTGTGATGAATTAAAAATATACTATATTGAGAAGAAATAGAAAATGTGAGAATCATATAGCTCCATAAACTTAATTATATCATAAGATCTTAGGTCAAAATATAATGAAAAACTCACTATTATAATTTTTTGCTCGACATATGAAGGAATTAGTTAAAGCCCATGACCAGGATCTCCTTAATTATTTCGGGATCTCCTAAAATGGCCGCAAAATATATATATATATACTCTACCAAAAAAGGGGTAATATTACCCGGATTTTAGTAACAAACTGTCACGCAAGACTTTAAAATAAGAGTGAAAGTTTCAAATGTATCATTCTTAATGACTTTCAGCTAAAAAACAATGTGGTCTATGAACATCAAATTTAATCAATTTAATTCCTGAATAAAAGTTCACATTAAATAAATTAATTTGATATTTTATTGCATGAATTTATTTAAATGCATAATAACTTTCGAAAAATAAAAGTAAATATTGAATATTAAATTACATATTCATAAATGTTGGATTTACCTAAGACTTAATTCACGAATTGGCAAAACATTTCATTGCAACACATATGCTCGCTAAATGAATCTGTTTATCTGAGAACAACTTGGACTATTTCTTTCCAAAAAGAGATGGTGTTCAGAAAGTAAAGACTTTCTATTTTCAATTGTAATCCTTTGATTTCCACTAGCTCCCAGCCTCCTGGCCTACTTTAAAAGAACAACTATAGTTTATATTTTTCTTGTCTAAAAATTAAGTTATATATATTTTTTGGTAGTAAAAAATTAAGTGTATATTTAACTTAACCTATTTTATATTTAGATTTATTTATATTCAAAAATATATTTAAAAATTAAATATTATTCTCATAAAAAAAAAAAAATCAAATTCATGTCTTCCCAAATTTTGGAGAGTGATTAGCAGCTTCCGGGTCAAAGATTGCGACCCGAGTGTTTAGCGGCCTCCCAAAATTTGCAGACTCCTTATCCTTGTTTTTTTGGTTTTTTTTTTTGGGTATTTAAGACTCCTTTTTTTAATATTACTGACAAAAACATTAAAGAAATTTTTTTTAACGAAAATAATGAGACTAAAAATTACTCCTAGTAAAACAAGGAATTATCGCATAATCCAGCATGATTTATCATTTTTGTTAGCACATATTACGTATCATTTCTTCTATCTTTGACCAATTTATCCACTCATGTATAGCATCATCTTTGGCATTATTATGATTAGATACCCTCCAAATAATTATTTTATCAAGAGTTTGTACTTTAGTTATCTTTCTATTAGTGTGAATACCCATCGATACACACACACACACACACACACACACACACATATATATATATTTTGGTAGGTATAAAATAATATCACCACCAAAAAGGGGTAATATATATTACCCGGATTTTATTAACAAACTGTCACGTAAGAATTAAAAATAAGAGTAAAAGTTTCAAATGTATCATTCTTAATTACTTTCAACTAAAAAAAATGTGGTCTATGAACATCAAATTTAATCAATTTAATTGCTCAATAAAAGTTCACATTAAATAAATTAATTTGATATTTCAGTGCATGAATTTATTTCAATGCATAATAACTTTTGAAAAATACTAAGTAAATATTGAATATTAAATTACATATTCATAAATGTTGGATTTACCTAAGACTTAATATGCTTTTCTATGTGTGTGTCGCTTACAAAAAGGGCGTGTCATGACTTACGAATTGGCAAAACATTTCATTGCAACACGTATGCTCATCAAATGAATCTGTTTATCTGATAACAACTTGGACTATTTCTTTCCAAAAAGAGATGGTGTTCAGAAACTAAAGACTTTCTATTTTCAGTTATAATCCTTTGATTTCCACTACCTCCCAGCCTCCTGGCCTACTTTAAAAGAACAACTTTAGTTTATATTGTTTTGGTCTAAAAATTAAGTGTTATATATATGTATATATTTTGGTAGTAAAAAATTAAGTGTATAGTTAAATTAACTTATTTTATATTTAGATTTATTTATATTCAAAAATATATTTAAAAAATAAATATTATTATCATTAAAAAAAATCATATTTATGTGTTCCCAAAATTTGGAGAGGTGCTTAGTCGCTTCCGGTCAAAGATTGCGACCCAAGTGCTTAGCGGCTTCCCAAAATTTGCAGATTCCTTCTTAACCCTTTTTTATTTTTTGGTTGTTAAGACTCCTTTTTTCTCTTTAAATTACTTACAAAAAAATTAAAGAATTTTTTTTAATGAAAGTAGTGAAGCTAAGAATTATTTCTAGGGGATTTTTTTTTTTTTTTTTAGTGGGTGAGAGTTAAACACTGGACATTCCAAATTCAAATGAGATATACAAGAGATAATCATTATACTAGGGGTTCAACCGCAAAAAAATTAAAGAATTAATGAGCTTAAAACAAATAATGAAATAAACTAAAACCTTCTTTTTAATAAAATTATGATCTCGAATGTTCAATTTTTTTTTAATCAAAATTTTGTGTCAAAACTTCACCTTAAGCTGTGTAAGAGTTATTATAAGAACAAATTTGCTAATATATACATTTTTAAGTATTTTTCAACAAGAAGTAAGGCAATATAAGTAATGATCTTCAAATCATACTTTAGCAGATATAATAGAAACGGCCTAAAAGTCAATAATAATTGAAGCTTCAATAGAAGGATAGGCTTATAAGCACTCCGCCTCAGGTTTTTAACAGTAAAGCATCCTTGCCTCATTCAATCAATTCTTAACCAAATGAAATGCCGACTGCGTCGTCTGTCCAGTAACAAATGTTAACTATGTGTCCGGTCCTAAACATGGTCCCCGATTCTTTATGTTTTTGTTTTTTTTCAACACACGGTACACTTTTCCAGAAAAGGGGGAAGATTTATATATCACAAATAAGATTTTACTTGGTATCGAATATTAGTGTAGTTAGTGAGAGGTGGATAAATTCACCACTAAGCCAACACGTCAACTACACATGGTCCTATTTTAAAAGTTGTCCATTGTCTTGATGAATTTCAAAAAATTTGGAAAGCTTTGTAATATGGTCCTGTTTATATAAAGTAAAAACTAGTTGTTGTGTTAAATTATGTTGAAGGTATAAAATTAATTTTACACAACATCAAATTTCCCAATTCAAATCTAAACACCCTATATTATCTTCGTACACGGGTATCATGCTCTGTCAAGAATTTTGGGCAAGTACACGGAGAAGGTTGGCAGTAGGATGTTCAGAAAAGAAAGAGAAGATCTGATGTAAGACATGCTCACCAATTGAAAGGCAACCCTTGCGGTTGTGTGCTCGAGGGCTGGGCGTTAGGATTTGTTCCTTTTACCATAAGTATTCGGTTTAGAACCTGAACCTTGTGTTAATAAAAGGATACATTCTCTTAAGTACATCAACACAAAATGGGACATTGGCTATAAAATGGCATAGTAACGGATTTTAGTTTCAATTGATAAAAAAGCTCACATAAAAACATCCTTCCTGTTAAACAGAAATCTAATTGTGAAAGGCCCTTCTTGAATTTCTGACCTTGAGCTTCCAAATAATAATTTAACTTCAACTAATAAAATCAACTGACAGATTAATTTAAGTAAACTAATCAAACTAAACTTCACAAGATGATTATCTTCTCAATATAAAAAAATTTAACAGCGAATTGTTCATTTTTTTTTTGGTCAACGCTAATTGTTCGACGTTCAATAAGTTAAACAATCAAATTTGGACAAAAATAGTAGTATTAGATTACAAGTAAGTGAAGTGACATTTACGATCCACCACCAGCGGTAATTGGACAGGAAGCGAGACCCTGAGCCACAGACTGAGATACAAGACACTGCGAATCAGATCCAAAGCCAAAAGACGATGCTGCAAGCTGCTGCTAGCCGTAAATGGGTTGAATTGAATTAGATATGGGTAAAAAGTAAATTTGATTTAATCAAATTTAATTAGATTAGTTTGATTTATATTTTAAGTTTTTTTTTAAATAAATTTGAACTAAACAAATGCGAACGAAACTGATCCGATTAAGATCGGGTTAGTTTAATTCAAGTCATCGGATTAAAGTAAAAAAATAAAGAATTATATTTTTTTTAAAAAAATAATTTTACAACAATTAACAATTTTATTGATTTAATTTAAATTTTCAGATTTATTATATCAATCTGATCCGCTTACGTTCATAGCTACGCATTCTCAAGCTCCAAAGACACTCGCTCCCGAGCCAACGACAGGACATATTCCATGAAGGCTTTGCCAGAGGGCAATGTTATTGGGCCATCGGTTGGGAGCCCAAACTGCTCCTCAGACTTCCTAAGCAGCTCTCTGAATATCTTGCTCTGCAGATAACCCCGTGGTATCAAAAAGCGTCCCTACACTACAAAATGACCTCTTACTGCTACCTTATTGTGGCTCATCCTAGGCAGCGAGATCGCTCTTCTCTTGATTCCAGCCACTTACTTGCCATGGCAAGTAATCTTTTGAAGCTGATCATATTGGGGGTGCTCTTCACTATTTGGTAGTATTTGAGTGGGTGTGTGTTAGAAAGTGATGTATGCATGTATGAGCGTTTTATTTAGAAAGAGGATTATGGTTGGGAAGAAAAACCATGTGCTGATTGGATGAGATACATGGTTTAGGACGTGGGCTAGTTTTGGATTTAAATGAGAATCCACAATCGCACAGATGGTGGGGCTAAGTCTTCCATGTTGCTGTTAATTATTTTTTAGCATCAGTGCAATAATTTGGGCGGTAGAATACTTGCGATCGGAGGATGTTGCGTACTATTATAAAATCTGGTTAATTAGCAGATAACTTCCCGTGCTTGACACTGACTTATAGGAAAGGAGCTCCAAAGGCACAAATACAGTATGTTGTCTTGATTTGTAACTCAGCTATGCTGTATTTATTAGTTTAAGGGATGGACTTGCACAGCAGCGCATGGAGCAAACACCAACATGCATGGAGTTAATAGGGTTTTCTCAAAGATATTGGTTAAAAAATCCTTTATTTCTAATAAAACGTTGAAGCAGAATTATTCTTTTTATTTTTCTTTTATAATCGTTGAAGTAGAATCTTGAGCTTAGTAACGTTAGGGCTCATAATTGACTAATTACCATTCCAATTCAATGACGTTATTCAGGGATTGAAATTTTAGTTTAAAGATCGCGTTGCAAATGAGTTATTAAATCAACACTTAAGATTAGCATAACAGCTCCTCCTATAGTAGTCTGCAAGAAGCCACGGATTGATGAACTAATGATCGATTTTTCATGCGTCCGACTGTGACGAGAAGCACGTGCTATGCTACATAACTAAGCTAAACGATATGGATTGGAATGTGCTCTGCTACACTTAAAAAAACAGCTCTATTCGAAATTTCTGATGCTAGGTAATGAGCTAGGTCATAAAACAGCCTTTGCCGTTGCCTCTTTTAACCTAGCAACTTCTTGGCCTCTGACCTCCATGCCACAACGTTTATCGCTCAAATAAAAGATGTTGGGCCTAGCATTTTCGGCTGGACTAAAACAATTCATTTTCAACAGAAAAAAGGGAAATAATTCATCATTGACCAAAAAAGGGAAACAATTCATTGCAGACAGACATAACATATTCAAAATATTCAAACACAATCAATTGACGTTTTAATACAATGGTGAAAACTGTATTTAATCTATTTTAAAGATTGGTGTACAAATATCATCACAAACCGATATTATGGATGAAATTTCTGAAAAGGGCATTAGATATGTCCACTCAAACTATAGTTTCCCTTCGAAAAACAAAATTAGGAACATACATTTTTATTAAGTGCATGAGGGAGCACTCAGCACTTGCTGCTCTTTACGAATAGACTGATGAAAAAAGAAGAGATAAAAACTGTATTTAATGTCAGATCAGCAAAACTAAACAAGCCATATAACTGCAGCCCAAAAGGAACAAATTAAAGATTCACCATCTCGCCAATATAAATCTAGCATAAGAAATTTGTAATAACTCCTCAGAGTTTAGACGTTGCGAGCTTGATGAGATCCTTCCTGAGAATTTTACCAGATGGATTTTTGGGTATGGAAGATATAAACGCCACTCTTCGAATTCTTTTGTATGGAGCTACCTGTATATACAACCCAAAGCATGATAAGCCAGTAGGATTAAAAGTACCACCATAAAACGAAGAAATTTTTAGATGCCAATTAGAGTATGTCTATTTAACAGTAGAGACTGCTTTAAGATGTACACTGCAGACATTTCAATATAATTTCAGCCGTTAAAACTCCAGGAATCATTATCAAGCATTTGATTAGAAAAAGTTTACCATTGTTGAAATTTCAGCCGTTATAATTTCAGACTAACCTGTTTTGCAACAAAATCCATTACTTCGTTTTCTGATATGCCACTTCCGGCCTTCCTTACTACATATGCCATTGGAAACTGCCCAGCCTCCTTGTCCGGAAACCTGATATACAAAACATGAACAGGTCTCACGAGTCAAGAATGGTCTTCCCCTTCTTTACTTTATTAAAATTACTAAATCAGGTAAACTGAAATCACAACATTTATTTATTTATTGATTGTTGTTTTAAAGCCTGTTTTGGCAGATGAAAGACTTACGGTATGACAGCAGCATCTGCAACAGCAGGATGAGTCAGCAACAAGGCCTCTAGTTCTGCTGGAGGGACCTAAAGTATCAAGAATCAAGAAAATAAAATTAAGACACCATCGTTAAAGTTGACCAATATTCGTGTACAAAATATGTGTACAAATGTTCCGATTGTTTCGTTGAATAAGCAGGTAGCTACTATCTGTAAGTTGTAAACTTGCAATCACAAATCCGTTCCAGTTGTTATACAGTAAATGCGTTTGATATCCCTTTAAACAACAATGGATTAACGAGCAAGAATTCAGAATCTGGTTACCTGATATCCCTTGTATTTAATGAGCTCTTTCAACCTATCGACAATAAATATGAATCCATCATTATCAATGTAGCAAACATCCCCTGTTCTTAACCATCCCTCTGAATCAAGGGTTGATGTGGTTGCTTCCTCGTTACTGAAATAACCTGCGCCATCACCATGCCTTCAACATTAAACCCAAAAGCATATATACTAAATTAAAACAACGACTATGCCGTGGCATACATAGAAGGAATATATACCAAATTACAGTTTCATCTACTATTCTATTGTATTATGGACAGCTTAGTCAGTCCTTCACCGTTTAATATATTGTTATAATACAGCACCTCTACTAAAAATTTTGCTTTAGCATTTTCAGTAGATGAAAAAGAAAAGTGTATAGAAGGATTGGTAGGTATTTCGTTGAAAAGAAACACTACACATGGTTTTCTGAATAGTATGTTTCATCATCCTAGAGCTGACTAAAGTCAAATGAAATGACTCAACTGACTTCGGACTTAGGGTGTTTTTATTTTAATTTCTTAAAAAAAGTAATTTTTAAATTTAAATTTTATATATAGTTAAAAAATTTAAAAATTATTTTTTTAAAAATCATTTTTTAACTTTTAAAAAAATTAAAAATAAATTAATATTCTGATTATTTTAAAAAAATATTTTGGTAAATTTAATAGTGAAGATTGAGAGTAAATGTTTAGATTTAAGTCGGAGTCAACAAATCTCCACCCTTGATTAAAATATATAAAAACTGATTTTTTTCCGTTAAAAATGTAATTTTTGGTCTAAAGAATCCCAAATAAACATACCTAAATCATTTAAACCTCTCATTACAATATTAGACCTTTCATCCTGAATGACCTTAACAAATACCGGTCGCAACCATTCCAAAATAATACAGTTTAAAGACGCAACTACTGAATTCGTAATTGACTCAAAAGGAAGAATTATTCGCTTATCACTCCGGATTAAGCCAAACTACCGAAACTAGTAAATAATACAGTTTAAATATCTACATGCTGACTCTCTGATCTCTAAACATATATATTACCAGAAATAAAACTCTAAATATATGATAATTGGAGAGTAAAAACATCTTGTCAACATTTAATTAATTAAATAACAAATTGCCAATCAAGAAATATTCGAGGATATGAAAAATTAATATATCTGTACCAAACAAAATAATACTGTATGGAACTATATATTTCCAGAATAATACCACGTGATAATTAAACAAATCACTTTGCGGTAGGCCTGGGAATCCGCCAGAAAATCAATCAAAGATCAAAGCCTATTCCAAATTTCCAAATGTACCCCCAAAAAGTAAAAATTCCAAATTCCAAAAGAGCGAAAAACACTAAAATAATAAGAACAAAAAAGTTGACCACGAGGACTACTAACCTTTCATGATGGTGGGACCCCTGAGCCATAACTCACCGGTCCGGTTAACCGGAAGCGACTCGCCAGACTCAGGGTCAACAATCTTAGCCTCCGTTCCCGGCGAGAGCAGCCCTGCCGTGCCGTACCTCCGACTCTCCTCCAACGAATCCGTTGACGCCCCAACTCCGGTGGACTCCGTCAAGCCATAACCCTGAAGAATCGTCACATTCGGATACTTCTCCACAAACCCCTCTATCACCTCTTTACTCAACGGAGCCCCACCCGAAAGCACCGAATGAAGCGAGCTCAAATCGTACTTCCCCTTTATCGCTTCGGCGTTGTTCGACATCGCCACCAGAATAGGCGGCACCAGCGGCAGGTACGTGGCGCGGTACCTCTCGATCGCCGACAACATATCATGCATCTCGAACTTTGACAAAACCACGATCGTCGACCCCGACGCCAGAAGCCCCGTCGCGAACGCCGCCAGCCCTATCACAGTTACATAGCCGTTAAATTAGTTACAGAAGTTGTTGCACAGTTAACACACGAGCTAGTTAGTGTAGTTATTGGTAAAACTCCAGTACATGTGAGTTCATGTTAATACCGTATATGTGGAACATTGGCACCGTGCAAATGAAGGTCTGCTCCTCCTCGATGTTGAATCGACCGAGGACGATTTGTACCATCGCCATCAGGTTACGGTGAGAGGACACCACGCCCTTGCTGGGGCCCGTGGTGCCGGAGGAGTAGAGCAGTGTGGCCGTGTCGTCCTGGTTGACTCGGTTCCTGACTCGGGTCGAGCCGGGTTCTTTTTCCATCATGCGGGTGAGGGTGGTGAGGGTTTTGGGGGGGGAAGGGTTGTTGTTGGCGTGGTTTTCGGGTTCCACGAGGATGATTGGGAGGGAGGGCGATGCGGCGGCGATTTTGGCGGCGAGGGGAGGGGTGGTGAAGGCGATGACGGGTTTGGAGTCATTGATTTGCTTGCGGATTTCGGTGGTGGTGTTGAGGGGGTTGGTGGTGGTGATGATGGCGCCAAGGGACATGACGGCGAGGCAGACGACGGGGAAATAGATGGAGTTTGGGGAGAGGAGGAGGACCACGTTGCCTTTCCGGATGCCGATGTCGGAGGAGAGGGAGGCGGCGACGGCGTCCACGGCTCGCCAGAGGCTGTCGAAGGTGAAGTGGTTGCCGGTGGCGGCGTCGATGAAGGCGATTTTGCCGTGGTGGGCGTGGGAGGAGATGAAGGTGGTGACGTCTAAAGAGTGGTTCTGTGGGAGTGGGAGGGGCTTGCGCTTGCTGTAGTACACTGAATTGGTGCTGCAGAAGCCGCTCCTTGCGTCGATTTCATAACCATTCTTGTTACCTCTTCTGTGCTCCATGGCTGATGATGATATATCGGTTTGGTGCGCTTGCTCCTACTCTGTTACCCTGCCTCTTCCTCTGCCTTTCTGTTTTGTCACCTTTCCGGTTGCATAAAAGTAAAGAGACCAAACTGTGATGGACATATATAAGTCAGATTCTTCCTTGTGTGATAGTATTGTCAGTGATCCATTTTGTTTGTACCACGTTACTCAGCTGGTTCATTATTCTAGTATTTTACGCATGAAATTAATTTAGGTCTTTTAATATTAATTATTACTTATTACTTATTAGTGTGTGAATAATAAACTAGATTAGATGACTATCAAAATTCAAGGCCAGTAGTAATAGACGGATGTAATAGATAATTGCAGCATAAACAGACGACAGTGGTAGCTGTGATTATTGAAACGTTGACTCATCCAGGTGAGGCTGAGGGCGTAGCTGTATGCACATTGGAGCGGTCCAATTTAGACGGCCATCACGCGAAAATAATATTTTACCACTTGTGCGGCGGACGGTGGAGAGCTCCGTCGCCTTTTTATTTATTTATTTTAAAGATTTAGAAGCCAGCCTGACCCTGGGAAAGGCACGATGTTCACATGTTTTTGTATTTTGGACTACGGTAGGAAGTGCCCACGTTTATCTTGTTGCACTCCTTTGTCTTGCATCACCAAAAAAAATTTAATAATAATAATGATAATAATAATAATTATTAGCTTTCGTTAAATATTTAGTTATTGCCATACGAACTTTTATTATTTGATTTTCTTTTTTTTTTTTGGGTCATTTATAATTATTTAATTTTTTTTTTCTATTTCATGACGTTGGACCCATGGTCCCAGGAAAGATGAGAGAGCCAATCAAGGTTTAGCCTCGGTTTGTTTTTGGCAAAGTGTCAATCAAGGTTTAGCCTATGGTAAACGAAGAGGCACGCTGGGCTGAGTGAGGAACTAGAAGAGGATTTGGGCCTCCTCTGTGGTGTGGACTAGTTGAAACTGTTGTCCACTTAACAGAGTGGGATAGTTGGGTTGTATTGATGTCAGATAACAGTATTGGAAGCCCAGCCTAGATCAGCAGCATGCACGAACTTGTGGAGTTGCCTGCTCTCTGACAAAATAAGAGTAGCTTATCTTTTTGGAACTCCTTAAGATATTTTCCTTTTTCATTTTTTTTTCCTTGTCAGAGAAATTGCGGGAGCTAAATAATCGGATGCAGTATCGGCCACGTGTACTAAACAAGATCACAACCCAAAATTATGGCGTAGGTTCAAGTTCAAGCAGCTAGCTTCTTCCTGTACATCGGACTACTATCACCGAATATATATCAGTTCAATTCACCGTTCGCTCTCCTGCTTGCTTCACGGCACGCTGTCTCTGTGGTTCAATTCTGGATAGGAGGGTGCTTTTAATTTGGAGCTCACAGTAGATTAGATTAGATTAGATTAGAGAAGATAGAGGAGAGAGAGAATTATATACCCGAAGAGAAGAGCGACCTTTTCCTCAATCAATCATTCATTCATAGGAAGCTGGCAAATAACATGGCCTTCAACGCTTTGCTTTCATCAACTTCAAACTTCCTCGGAACCAAAGTCCTGGTATCTCCCCCGACCCCTGAGACAACGAAATCATCATCACTTCCGCCACCACTACTCTTCAAGAGAAGATTCTTAAACGCTCAAAAGAACAGGTCCAACAACCGAAGCCCCCACCCCAATCCACAACAATGGAAGAAATCCCTCCCTTCCCAAGCAGCTCTATCCGCCCTACTCTTCTCCTCCCTCACCCCTCAAGCCCAAGCCCAAGCCCTAGCCCTAGACAACGCCACACCCCCATCCTCCCCTCCTGTCAATGTCATTGAAGCTCAGCAACAAAACCCTTCCAATCAAAATCCCTCACCTTTCTCTCAGAACCTTCTCATGACCGCCCCCAAGCCCCAGGCACAGGCCTCCTCGGACCTCCCCGAAGGCACCCAATGGCGCTACAGCGAGTTCCTCAACGCCGTGAAGAAGGGGAAGGTCGAGAGGGTCAGGTTCAGCAAGGACGGCTCCGCGCTCCAGCTCACCGCCGTTGACGGCCGCCGCGCCACCGTCATCGTCCCCAACGACCCCGACCTCATCGACATCCTCGCCATGAACGGCGTCGACATCTCCGTCTCCGAGGGCGACTCCGGCAACGGCCTCTTCAACTTCATCGGAAACCTCCTCTTCCCCTTCCTCGCGTTCGCCGGCCTCTTCCTCCTCTTCCGCAGGGCCCAGGGCGGGCCTGGCGGCCCCGGTGGTCTCGGAGGGCCCATGGACTTCGGGAGGTCCAAGTCCAAGTTCCAGGAGGTGCCTGAAACCGGTGTCACCTTCGCTGACGTGGCAGGTGCTGACCAGGCGAAGCTAGAGCTGCAGGAAGTAGTTGATTTCCTGAAGAACCCTGATAAGTACACTGCTTTGGGTGCTAAGATCCCAAAAGGGTGTCTTCTGGTGGGGCCACCGGGAACCGGGAAGACCCTTCTGGCTCGGGCGGTTGCCGGTGAGGCTGGCGTGCCGTTCTTCTCGTGTGCGGCTTCGGAGTTCGTGGAGCTGTTTGTTGGGGTTGGTGCTTCCCGTGTGAGGGACTTGTTTGAGAAGGCCAAGTCCAAGGCGCCCTGCATTGTGTTCATTGATGAGATTGATGCTGTGGGGAGGCAGAGAGGGGCGGGTCTCGGAGGCGGGAATGATGAGAGGGAGCAGACCATTAACCAGCTCTTGACGGAGATGGATGGCTTCTCTGGTAATTCGGGTGTCATTGTTTTGGCTGCGACTAACAGGCCTGATGTTCTTGACTCTGCGTTGCTGAGGCCTGGCAGGTTCGATAGGCAGGTGACTGTTGACAGGCCTGATGTTGCGGGTAGAGTTAAGATCCTTCAGGTGAGCAGCCCCTTTGATCAATCTGTTTCTTCTCATTATGTCTCAATTTTCAATTCAATGGATGGATGGATGGATGAACTTGTGACTTGTTGCAAATACTACATGAATATAAAGTACTTATTATGATATACATCCAAATGCATGTTTTAGTATTGTCTGTCATGATGTAGTTCAGTCGATCCATTTTTGTGGTGCCAGTCATTGTTGATTATTATATTCTGCAACCAAATCCATTCTGGAGTGCCTCATATAGGGAATATGCCATGTCGATATTGATACTCCTCTCTTGTTTTGGAATGATATAGTACATTCTTGGATAATTGGTATTACTATAATGCATACTTTGATTAAATGGATTGATGAATTTGGGACTTACTGCTAATACTTCATGAAATTAAGTACTTGTGATACACACCCAAAAGCAGGATTTAGTATTGTGATAACGTATGTACTTCAATCTACAAGATTAGTTAATCGCTTCCTATTTATTTATGGAGGTTTTAACTCCATTTTTGTGGTGCCCATTGCTACTGATTATTAGATTGTGCAGCCAAATTCATTCAGGGGCAGCTCAAAAAGGGAATGCCCTATTGATATTGATTATTGATACTCTTGTCTTGTTTTCGAATGACACAGTGCAGTCTTTGATTAATTATATTACTATAATACATGCTTCGAATAAATCCACATTTGATTGCTGGTGTCTAAAATAGGTATGTCCCCGTCTCATGCATGTCTGTATCTAAATTTATGAATTTTTCATCTCTGTCAGGTGCATTCCAGAGGAAAGGCACTTGCAAAGGATGTTGACTTTGAGAAAATTGCAAGAAGAACCCCGGGATTCACTGGGGCTGACCTGCAGAATTTGATGAATGAAGCAGCTATTCTTGCAGCCAGACGTGACCTTAAGGAAATAAGTAAAGATGAGATATCTGATGCCCTTGAAAGGATCATTGCTGGACCAGAAAAGAAAAATGCTGTTGTCTCAGATGAGAAAAAGAAATTAGTAGCCTATCATGGTATGTAATTATTATGTGTTACGTAACTAAGTTTTGCTGGTGTTCATTTTTGGGTCGTTAACAAATTTTCCCTCATTAATTTCAGAGGCTGGCCATGCCCTAGTAGGTGCTTTGATGCCTGAATATGACCCTGTAGCCAAGATATCTATCATTCCTCGTGGCCAAGCTGGCGGTCTCACATTTTTTGCTCCCAGCGAAGAGAGGCTTGAGTCTGGACTGTACAGTAGAAGCTACTTGGAAAATCAGATGGCAGTTGCTCTAGGTGGAAGGTCAGTGGAGCATTGCGTATGCCTTATCTGATTATTATTTTTTATCATGAAACATCATAATTACACCACCTCTTAAAGTAATTTGTTTTTTTTTTTTTTGGTTAAATCTTTCTACCGTACTTTATTCACAATAAATCAATGGTTCAAGAGTGATGGAGATTGGTCTACAGCAGAGGATAGTTGGGGATGGGGGTTGCAGTTCTGCACTGCTGCGGAGGGATCCATATAACTTCATTAGAAATGTTTGTCATTGGCTGCTGCTGTGTAATTTTATGGGAGTAGCTGTAGATGTCAAATGCATAAGTTTGAACTTTGAATCGTTTGTTACAAATTCCTTTTCTCTCTTTCACATCGCAGAGTTGCCGAAGAGGTAATTTTTGGGGAGGAAAATGTCACTACCGGAGCATCAAATGACTTTATGCAAGTTTCACGGGTGGCAAGGCAGATGGTTGAGAGATTTGGTTTCAGCAAAAAGATTGGACAAGTTGCGATTGGCGGACCTGGTGGAAATCCATTCTTGGGCCAACAGGTAGGGTGTAACTGACGCTGAACCAATATACGTTGATGTCCTTACATGACATGCAACAGTTCACATTTTCATGCGCAGTGCACAGAAGGCATTTATTCTTGGACATGGTTTGATTTCTCACCATTGCATATAATTTTAACTGCAGATGTCAACGCAAAAAGATTACTCCATGGCAACTGCTGATGTTGTGGATTCAGAGGTAAGGGAGCTGGTTGAGACAGCCTATTCTAGGGCAAAACAAATCATAACAACCCACATTGACATCCTTCACAAGCTTGCGCAACTTCTCATAGAGAAAGAAACCGTGGATGGTGAAGAGTTCATGAGCCTATTCATTGACGGGCAAGCTGAATTATATGTTGCGTAAGATTATTGCTGTACTTAATCAATAGAATCATGTTTGTACTATAAGAAAAGCAGAGACAATTACAATGTAAGAATTGATTAAATATACTTCGTCAAAGTAAAATTTAAAATTAGCGGAACAGCTCATGCAAAATAAAATATGGTTCTTCCTCAATGTCACACCTTTAAATGAAATCCACATCCAAATTCTCGTACACGCAGGTCTCGTTGTTAGCAAGTGGTTCTGGACCTTTGGTCCTTTGGCTCCTCGTTGCCTTTTCTCTTCTTAAGCTGCTGCTTCATTCAACATATCGGTTGCATCCATGTGTGTGTATAATTTGGAAAGAGCAACCGCCTCACGCACCGAGTTTTAAGGGATGAATGTCACTGAAAAAGCTCTTAGTAGGCATTGTCTGCCGTGGACACCCAAACCAAGATATCGTGGACTATCCATTTTAAGGTTTCCATTCCTTGAGATAAAAGTAAAACAATATAAGAGTTTTGCTATATTATTTTTAAAATATTATCTCGTAGTCTTTGCTTTTTGTCTCCTTTGACAAGTTATATCTTTCTTCTTCGTTTTTTTATTATGCCCACACGTAAAATATCTCAAGAACTTTCTAAGCATATGTAAGTAGAGCAACGTTAAATAAGCCAACGAAATCTGCCACTTCCGCTGTCGGAAAATACCATGCAGTCTTGAATTTTCAAATATCTAATGAGACAGTATGGTGATAGCCAGATGACTTTGCTTTACCATAAGGATCAACCATCCATATAGTGTATCCTAGGACAGTTCAACATTTAAATGCGTTATTTGTAAATTTAAATTAACAATCATTATCTTCGAAGAAGGTTTGACATATCTGTATACATAGTTATGAAAAATATATGTATAAAACTTTCAACACCACAAGAATCAATGAATCATCCAATCTAAATGGTAGAAAAAAAAGCTAATGAACGCTGTCGATCTCTCCCGAGACATGGTTGTCTTGCTCAATCTGTTGGCATATTTCTTCATACGCGCGAGCAATGGTGGCAGTGAACCTCTCCATGGCAGCAAAGACATGTTGAAGACCTGATTGCAAGCCAATAGTACCAACAACTTCACCATGATGCACAGCATCCCCTCTTAACAATGCATCTGTGCCTTCTCTGGCAATTGGACCCATCTTTTTCTCTCGAGCCTGAACCACTTTGTGCATCTTTTGCTCCTGCCTCTCCAAGATTTTCACTTGTCTCTCCAATTCCTTGTCCAATGTTAACTTTTGCTGAAGGTCTGAAATATGCTTTTCCAAGAGCTCATTCACTCTGAGGATAAATCCATTCACGGCTTCAATGACATCCTTTTCTGAGAGATTATCCATTGCCCGTGACCATTTGGTGCAGATCACAAACACAGGTGGTGCACCAATCCTGCCAGGCGGGAAGGGTGCTGAACCATCAGCTATTTCTTCAGGATCATGCATTAGACATCTTACTAGCCAACCATTCAAGGCTTTAACATGGGACTTTTGGGCGTAGATCCAATCTGAGAAGCTTAGATTCCAGTTTTGTATCTCAGATTTGAGCTTTATAGCTGCATCAAGATGAGAATTACTGAGCTTTCTGTTGAACGAAGAGGCATCTGAACTCTTGGCTTCGGCAATTTCCTTATACTGGCATCTGTAACATTCTAGCATATCTTTCCACATTCGAAGAAACCTTTTGCACAAATGAATAAGTAACTATTAGCAAGTACAAGGGGAAAAAGAGGTGCAAAGTCCAAAGAAAGACAATAACATTCTCTTGGATGTCTTCAAGTAAGAAATTATAGACGAATTACTGAGTGCAGTTCAGCCTTAATAGTAAGTTATTATATACCTAAATAAACTGGAAAATAAAGAAGCCACTTAAGATTTTCACTCGATGATTTAGCTGGCGAAGGTACATACCCTTGTGCTTTATTCACTTATAATTCTCCTTATCATTTTTATAGCATCTAAATTCTCCATTTTTTAATTTAGTTCTGTAAGAGTTGAGTTTGAAACAGCAACAAGAATAACGCTGAATCATTGGTCCACTTCCGCGTAATTTTTGTTACTTTCCCTTTCAACAGAACGAAATTTCTTTTTTCACTCTTGCTTACTGTTCCTATATCTTCAAGGATCCGATCAGATTAATTATCTGTGTCACTGGTTGTTGGCACAGTATAAGCAACTCATGCTTTGAAAAAACAGATTACGTCGTCAAAAGTTAAAAAAATGCTTATTCTTAGGACAACTTTCAACTCATGTATTTAATCACAGCATGTTACCGACACATTTAAGATTTAAAAGAATTAAAATAGGGGTCCGTACCTACTAACTACCAACTACAGAGGCTTCAAAGAATTAAGGAATAGTTTAGTGACCGCTGACAAGAAACTTGAGCTATGGCATACATACCTGAAAATGAAGCTGTTGATCTGGGGCCATAGCTCCTCTTCCCTCAACTCACATATCGTGTTGGATATCTTGTCAACTACTTGGAAAGAAATTTTCATTTTTGTAGCTAGAACCCCAATGATAGTCTCCACAGAATCAATTTTTTGAGCATCAGCACCCTTTTTATTCATTCGTCTCAACTGCTTACACTTCTTCTCATGAAGTATGCGCAATTTCTCCTCAGCCTGAATAAACAATACACACCTATATGTTCAGCTCAATTGCAAAATCAACTACTTGAATTGTATTTGCTGCATGAAATAACAACGATAGATGATAAATTTGCTCCTAAAGCTAGAAAGATTGCGCAATTTAATTTAAATTGTTTGTGGTCAGTAATCATGAAATAAAGCTCACATTAAGTTCTACATATTGAAAATCGTTAGTAATGGATTACTATTATGATTCTCCTTTACTATTATTATTGTTATTTGTTACTATTACGATTATTATTATTTGATAGTACTACTATTAATATTATTATAATTATAATTATTATTATTGCGTGGTTGGGAAAGAAGAGATGAAGGAAGAGAGCAGCAACATGGTGAATCAGATATACCTTGACTTCATCATAGAGCTTCTTCTCCCACATACATAGCTTGTGGAGAGTAGAGCAAAGATTCCCATAAGTGAGGCCCTTGTACATGTCAACTCCTTGATTCCCGGATCCCGTTCTCCGACCAACCAAGGACGATTCCATGCAGTTAACCGTGCGGGGCTTTGAAGGATTAAACACGTGCATCAACTTGCAAGGAACTGAACCCAAAATAAAATTAAATCTCAATTTTGTCTCAATGAGCTAGTTTGATTAAAATGAAATCTGTGAAATTCAAAAACAGTGATGAAGAGAACAGTGGCCAGGCAAACACAAACACATGACATGCGATGACACGTGCGTGCGTACCTGGATTAACGGCTATATTCCGATGGTAACGGAGTTTGCCAACGTCCAACATTTCCAAAATTGGGTTGCCCGAATCTGATGCTCTCTCAAACAGAATCTGAATCTCTTTCATTGCCTCCGACAAATCTTTCCCCGACAATGACTCCAGCGGCTGTTTCTGCGAACCTGAATTCTTTACATCCTTCGAATCAGCACCATCCTTCTTCTTCTTCTTCTTCTTCTTCGCTTCTCCATTTCCATCATCACCTTTGTGATTGTGATTGTGATTGTGATTGTGATGATGAGTACAACTATTGCGAGTAGTCCTTTCCTTTTTCTTTTCTTTCTCTTTCTTCTTCTCCTTCTCCTTGGGCTTGACGTCGTTAACGTTGGTGTCACGGTTAGGACTGTACGGTAGCTGGAATTTGTCAAAAGTTTCAAACAAGTTCAAGAAATCCCATGCTGATGAGCTGGCCGGAGGAGGCGGTGACGGCACCGTGTATAGAGGCTGCGAGTAATTCACGAAACCATCATTATGATGATCAGACGAATGAGGAGGAGGTGAGGAATCGTAACGAGTTTGGTTGAAAAACTGGGATTCCTTATCTGTATCTGTATCTGTATCTGTATCCTCGGCTTCTGATTCAGAATGAACAAGAGTGTGTGAAGAAGAATCTGAGTCGGAGTGAAGGGATGACTGCAACCGTGAATGTGATGATTTGGTGGTGGCGGCATCATCGGAATCTAATTCAAACTGGTGGAAGAAATGGTGGAGAGCTGGGCCAAGAGTTTTGAGGGACTCCATGTGTGCCACGTGTGCATCCGCCATGGCGTAGCTTTGTCGGAGTGCTTCGTCGAGGAAGTTGCAACGGTCACGGCACAGAGCCACCGCCGGGAGGCCATCCAGTCTGGAGGCGTTGCATCCCATGACTCCTGCTGCCGTGTTTCTTTGGAAATGAAAAAACTTAAAAAGTAGTGTATAGTATTATTATGGAGGAAGGGGTTACACTTTGTGATTTGTGAAATTTGAATTGGAAGGAAGTATGCGGTTACATGGAATTTAATTAGGGAAGGTTGATATTAGGCTGCGGGTGATTAATGGCATTGAAGGAACACTATTTGGGTGCCTAGGATGTGAGCGGACCGCTATATTAACCATTAGGTGGCAAAAGTGGCGGGTACTGCCAATCTAACGTCTCTCTTCATGGTAATTTTTTGCAATGGTGGTCCTTGTTTGTTTCCTTATTATCTTTTGTACTTTAATTAGCTTAGTATGGTAACTCACAAGTCACCGCTCCCTGTAAATTCACTTTAATTTCAATATTTTAATTATCATCTACATTATAATATTTTGAATAAAGTAATATATAGTACGATGTACACAATGTTCAACTAGCTAGACAAATAGCCAAGTGAAATTTATAGAGTCATTAGATCGAATGTACACTATTGTATAATTGTTTTAAGAGTTTAATTGGTATGCACTGACAGTGTAAAATAGTTTTACACTGTCAACCAATAGAAATAGGGGAAAGTGAGAATTCATGGTGGATCCCTCATTATAATGAGTGGTTATTTGAATGAATTGGCACTTTCCACCATTTTTATTGGTTGACAGTGTAAAACTATTTTACACTGTCAGTGTATTTAAATTAAATCCTTGTTTTAATGTGACATTGCTTAATTTCATAATAATCTATTTTTATACCTAAAAATGTTCACGTCTAACTTTACTAATTTTTTAATAAAAATATTCTTACATGGAAATAAAAGGTTTTACCTATGCATATAGCTCATCTGAGAGATCGTATGAATTTTATTTGACAGCTTGCCAAAATAAAGAATTAACCTGATAAAATAAAGGTGAAATTAACGCAATTCGTAATCTAATTAACTTTTTCTCGGTGCTGTAATTTAAGTAACTTAAATCTAAAACATATGCTATCCTAAAACTTAAGCACGTTGTCAATGTCCAAACGTTATGCTTATATCCATGTAACTGATAGTAATGATTTTTTATGTTCAATCGTTGACACGACGAAAACCATAGCAGCAATTTGTTGGATACTGCAACTGGAGTACAATTCCGTTAATTTTCTCTAATTTTCAAATTAGCCATGAATACTAATCATTATTCTACAAAGCATATAGCAAAGAGTATCTTAACTTTTTGATTGATCGTACGGAAGCTGAATGAATGGATCCAAATGTTATAATTTGGTTTCGGTAAGTTCAAAGTGATTTACTTATAATGACAAATAGTGGGTTCTAAAGTTACTATGAAGGTATTATGATCTATGATGTTGAGTTAGACAGGAGGGTGGGAATGGGAACAAATCTATAATGCATCAATAGGATTGAAGCGCACGTCCTTTGTCCTGGTTGGAAATCAAATCTGTCTCTTCCTCAAAAGAAGATTTTGGGTGGAATTCCAACTCACTGCATTTTGTTCGCATGCTATTGCTTGTTAGTTGGGAGACGTACTCAGAACTAAATACAGAAACATACACAAATTTATCATAATTCCACGAAAGCCAAGGTCTTCTTTCCCCCGTTCAAGAATCAAACGACAAAGCCTATAAAATAGGTACAAAGAGGCGGAGGTAGATCATCAATCGATCTAGTACAAAGAATGTCAAATTACAATCCCCCCTCCCCCACCCCAAAAAAAAAAAAAAAAAAAACAACATAGCAAGGTCTAGGACTAAATATAGTAAAAGTAATATCTACCTAGAATTCTATGATAAACGGCATTAATGTGTTTTCGGAAGCTGAATTTTTTTTTTTTTTTTTTACAGGAGGAGGAAGAGACATTTTGCCTTTTTTGTGGGTCGTTGGTAATAGGCTAAAGTCGTTAAAGTTTATTTTTCGTTTATGTAATCATGGTGGGGAACGAGGCGTTTTTACAGACATCGATAACTTTGCACCATAATGTCATAATTTTGTTTCAAAACAAAATTGTACCTCTCATCGATCTTTCATACTTCAAAGTTCACTGGCGCATCGAGCTCATCTATATTCCTTTTGACTTTGTTCACCTTTTAACGATTGTTTCTTTCAGCTCAAAATTGAGCAATTTCAAACAGAATGCTCAATTTGGTAATGTTAATTGGTGTGACGAAGAGCGGATAGCGTGTCGGTGCGATTCAAAATGGACACTGAATGTGTTATGTCATTATATTTAAGCTCTCAAATAATACTTTTTCCATTTCAATTTATTTATCTATTTGAACAACTTGATTTATTCTTAAATAAATAAAAATAAACCAAATTGTTTAAATAAATAGATAAATTGAAACGGAAGAAATAATTTTTTTTTTAAAAAATAATATACTTAATAGTACACATCGTAATTTCACAAACTGTATGAACAATTTAAATAGAAATAATTAATTTTCAAATTTTAAACTTTAATCATGATTTTCACCTCTCTTTACTTCTAATTGGACTATGTGTGTGAAGTTTCGTTATTTCTTCTTCGTATTACACAGCAGCACCCTTTTTGAAAATGTACTAAAAGAAAGAAGGAATCCGAATCCCAAACTTAAGTAAACCAAACTGAAGTATCTGATTGTAATTTACTATGCCATGTTTAAAATAACTATCTAATTTTAAATGCACATATGAATTAAGGAAATAATTGAAAAATTTTAATATTAAAAAAATTTAGATGCATTTTACAAAATTATACTTATTTAATTCTCTATCTTTTTTAATTATATCTTTTTACTTACTCTTTTTTCTATATTTAATAAGGATATAATTAAAAAAAATAATTAACATTGTCTAAATTTTCTAAATGAATAATTATTTATCAACAAATGAAATTTTAAAAGTGAACAGTTATTTCGAGATGGAGATAGCAAGAGATTATGTTTATATAAGAGCTCCTAATCCACTTATTATCAGTCACTTTTAATTTGAAACTTCTAAATTATCCAATATGAAATTTTGTGAAATATATAGTATAAATAATCTAATCCTAGTAAAAAATAAAGTTTCCCGAAATCTCCTTTGAATTTGGTTGATGAAATGTTGGTGTAAACTTTACTATACCTCCTGTTGTTTATCAATTTTTTTTCACTTGGATATTTCAGAAGAACCTAACTGAATGGAGTTGGAGTCATAAAATGTGACGCCAATTTATTTTCTTTTGTGGAATGTGATAACAAAATGTTAAATTCAATTGACGCTAATATAATATGGATCTGTGTCTCGTACGTAGCGGCCTAGTATGATGAATTGATAACTTGATTGATTGTAATGGGCCCAAAAAGAAAACCTGTGGACCCAAGAATGACAGGATTCTTTATATTCCATTGACCCAAAATTAGGGGTGTAGATGGTTCATGTTGATTCAATGAATTCTAAGATTTAAATTTGGAATTGATTTGAATCAATTGAGACAATCAATTTATTTTAAGGTAGAATTAAATTAATTTAATTATTATTGATTCAATTTTAGATTTATAATTTTTTAACATGATTATTCAAATATCAAATTCGATTACTCAATCAGCCTTTTTTATTTATTTATTTATAATTTTTCAAAGTTTTATACTTAAGTTTTTAATAATAAAGTCACTTTTTATTTTCTTTGTTAATATTTATTTAAGAAATTTATCTATATACACCATTATTAGGTATATCATAGTTAAACTTTACTTTATTGTTAGTTGTTATAAGAATAAAAATATTTTAAACAAAAAGTTTAATTTGGATGCACTAATAATATAAAAGATTTTATATAATCAATTATTCATATCCTTTCATTTGCATGACCGTTCAAGTAGTAGATATGAAACTTAACCATATTTGCTAATATGACAAACTATGATTACATGACAGTGTACTAAAATTTTACACTATCAGTATATCTAAATTAAATCCTTAAACAAATATAATTCTTTATGTTTAACTTCAACCAAATGACCAAAACCAAATCAACTTGATCTTGATCAGTTCAGTTTGGTTAGAATTTATTGAAAAGAAAATTTAAAAACCAAATAAAACTAATCCATTTAAATTTGATCTATTTGAATTTATTTTTCATTCAAACACAAACCAAACCAACCCGTTTACACCCCTACCCAAAATAATAATTAAAAAACTGTGACATGTTTGATGAATAGGGGTGGAAATATACTAAATTAGGCTAGACTATGCTTTAACTTAAAGGGGTCTAACTTATATTATAAATATGCAACCCGAGTTTAGGTCTATTACCTGATATAGATTTTTTTTAGGGTTTTAACCTGACTTTTTGAAAGTTTGGCTAGATTTGAAAGCTTATTTAGAGGCCTATTTGATCATAAAATTTTTGAATAAATAAAAAATTTTACTCTTAAAAATATACCAAAAAATATATTTCTAAATCGGACAGAAAGCTTCCTAGATAGGTCAAAAAATCTATTCAAAATAGATTATAAGACTTCAATTATTATTAGAATTTGTGAAATAATAATAATAATAATAATAATAATAATAGTATAGATAGGGCAACCTATTGGGCCTAATAAATTTTTTCTATAACCTGTAACCTAACCTATTTAGTTAAAACAACTTTTTGAAAAGTCTAGATCTAACTTATTTATTAAAAATACTAGGCCAAATTAGTCCGAATATGAGATAGGCCGAAGGCCACGGATGAGTTGCCTAGTCTACTTCCACCCGTAATGATGAATATCAAAAGGAAATAGCGACCAAAAAAATAAGTTTGAAAGTAACTATATATAGTGAGTGATATTTTTCAAATACATAAAAAGTTTAATACTATTAATTCTTTAAAATTTATTTCATTATTTTTAACATAATCTTTTTACTAAATATTTGATTCGTGTGCAGGAGGCACAAACATATATTCGAGTTGTTGTGCATGAAATTATAGCAATCTCTATTTAGAAATTAGAAACTTTCATATATAAAATACGTCACCAGCAATCAATTTCTTCATACAGTCTGACTCACACCTAAACAGGGTAAACTAAGAGATATTTAAAGTATGTCCACTACATTTATACATTTGCAAATTGCAACCAACATAACGGGGACCACCAGTTTGTGAGTGGGGACTCGGCAATGGAAGAAGTAGCTAGCTAGCTCATGCATGAGCGAGGATCGGCTGTCCGCGCAGGTCGAGAATTGGATTTCCTTACAAGAGTTGAGCAATAGGAGGAAACCGAACCACTGATTGGAAGCATTATACACATGATTCTCGTAATGAAGGAATGATCAGCAGAACCTATCTTTAAAATAATAATAACTTTAATAATAATGAGTTCAACGAACTAAGTAACCTCAAATGTGTTCAATTATGCTCAACAAATCATGTGCTAAAATTATTTCAGTTGTTAATGTTTGGGCTAGCTAGTATAAGTACTTGCTATCTTTTATACTTTTCTGACTCAACCTTTTTTGCTAACGATATTGCATAGTTGTCATCATGATCATGTTCATGTTCATCGAGTTACCTGAGAACTGCTAAACGGGTATGTGCATCACTTCCGAAAAGAGAAATTGCCCTTTAGTTTGTTCCATTCTTGCAGGCATCATCCAGGTCAGTTAAAGGAGAAAGTAATGTGTAAACTGAGTAAAGGTAGAAAAGAAATCTATAAAGAGCATACTTATTAGCACATGACCATAATTAAAATAATATTTCAAAAATTATAAAAGTATAAAAAGATAAAATTTTACATCACATATCACAATTTGTCTAAAAATTTAATCACTTGCAAAATAAAAATATCACGAATAACACATCAATTTCAATTATTTAATCAATATAAATAATTATTATTTGAATGGTATACATTCTTTTAGATAATTCTGATCACTTTGGGCTCATTTCCTTAGAAGAGTTTTATTGCAAAATCATAAGAAAATATAGATTTCTATCTTAAGTAAGAGAAAATATATATATATATATATATATATATATATATATAGAAAATAAAAAATCTTGCGAGAATAACGTGAAATGTTTGTTTGAATCAGAAATAATTCTTTCTATTTTATTTTATTTAGCAATTATACTTTATTCCGCTAAAAATCTAAATATAATATTTAGACCGTGACGTTATTCAAAAAACAATATAATATACGCAAATTTTTTTAATAAAAAAAAAAGAAAAGGAAAATGTATTTTGTAGGTACTCATAGAATGGGTATTATGATCACTAGTCGCGTCCAGTTTATTGAATGAGTATCTATTCCACTTGAAAGTTCCATGTGCTACTCTTTGCACTTTAATTTAGTCCTCCATATTATTATTGACAAATGTGAGCTATATTGACGAGAAGAAAGAACACCTAAACAGCTGGTAGGTAGAGGTTTGTCCATCTTATTATGCATACCCATGGCATCAATTCAAAAGTTTATTCAACTTTTCAATCCTTACAAAATCCAGCCATATATATATAAAATTATGAAAAATAAATAAATGAGAATAGAAAGTGGGAATTTTATTTACGTTCAAGAAACTAATAGTTTTTAAAGTGAATTGTGAATTATAGGGATGAATTTTACATCAAACCAATGTTATAGAGGGGAAAAAACTTCACAATATTCAATTGATTCTATGCTCTGTTAAAAAACATGAGAAAATTATTGATATAAACAAACAAAAAATGTACAGTAGTTTTCTTTTTCTTCTTCTTCTTTTTTTTTTTTTGGCGTTAGCGCGTAAGAGAGTTGAGCAGTGCAACCCTGGAACTGATCAAAGCTCTAAAGAGTTTATCACTTAAACTTTGGATGCCACAAATACAGCTCTCCAGATCCCTCATCCTCTTCGAAACCGATCTCATCTCTTCCAATCCCTTCTTCTTCAAATTACTCATGTTTTCTTCCACCCCATCACCATCCTCCTCAAGTTCCTTAATGCCAACCTTCTCTTTCTTCACTCTTTTACTCTTTCTTGTCACCATTTGTGTCCACATCACCTCCCTTGGCGCAAACGACACTACCATCCCCTTGAATAGCGCAACTGAAATGGACACTGTGATGCCTATAACATCATTGATTACTCCTAAAAGTTTAGCATCTCCTATGGATGCAAATGTTGTATTAGAAATCGACACCATGACGCCTAGGACTAGACATATGAAGCGTGAAGTTTGCAAGATTGGACATATGCAGATGGCCCAATAATAATTATAGGACAGCCTCTGATATCATATCTAACTCAACCCCAAAAGTTAGCTCATAGCGAGAGGGTTGCCCAAGTGCTTATAAAAGCTATCTATGTTATATTGTTAAGCGATGACACATTGGAAGCTGCTGCACCATACCATCACCTCCATGTTGAGTGACACATCAAATGTGAGAGACGAGCTTGTCCATTTCCTTCCCTGGTGTAGAGGACCAGCTTGGAGTCATCTCGCTGCCTTATGGCCATCTGTGCGGCGAAAAACCCTTCTCTGAGGGCCATGACGAATTGCTAGAACATTCTGTAGACGTCAATGAAGCGGAAGGAATCTTCTAAAAGGTTCTCGACCATGAGAAGGTGGCGGTTGAGGGTGTGAGCATGAGGGAGGAGGTGGAGGATGTGCTCGAGGGCATGGTGTATGTCTATGATATAGGTCAAGGCGTTAGAAAAGTCATTGAAATATGTTTGTGTGGAATTGGAAGTGGTGGAGGCCAAGATGGTGGTGAGGCGGTTGATATCATCATTAATGTGTGAGGCAAGAGGGTGAGATCTGCAAGGAAGACTTATGGACCTGATGTGGTGGGATATTTGGGGTTTCTATGACTGTGGTAATGGATGATTAGGGTTCTTGTTCAGGAAAAAAACACATCGCCTGAATACACCTAACATTCTTGTGCGTCTTGATCTCTTGTGTTTCTTTTCTTTTTCTAGTTATAACTAGTGCATAGGGTGGATATGTATATATAGGGAGAGATAGAAGTTTGCTTCTACATAAGATATATGTATATCTATATGAGATTGATATAGTGTATATATTTATATAATGTCTCATAATAGTGTAAAAATAACATGTATATACATATGCACACACAAATAGCTGATCAGAACATGGGCAAGTAACAAGTTGCACAACCTTTAAAAAAATGAAAACTAAAAAGCATGACAGGGTTCAATTAGATTTAAGTGTAGTTGTCATATGGAATAAAATGATATAATTATATATTCATATGCCAAATTATTCTATAAAAGCTTTTGATAAAAGGTTTTAACCATCTATTGTTTTTCTTCTATTTAAGAACATATATAAAGGGAAATCATTTCATTAAAATTTCTAAACATTACATTACATTAAAATTTCTATCGCAAGTAGTGTATTATACCACTAGTTATCAACGTTTTTTTTTTAAATGTAATTGATCAGATGGAAAAAGAAAATTGGAGAGAGATAGAAATAAAGGGTGAGACTTGAGAGTTGAGTGATTAATTGGGGAAAGGGAAGGGAAATGGATCCTAGAATAAATTAATCAAACCCTGAACAATATTGTGGATAATGGAGGAACTCCTAGTTCCAGTTCTGTGGAAGGGCGACACCACGTGGGTTTGACACCCCTGGTTTTTCTTAAACTTTGTTCCTTAAGATTCAACTCCACTTGTCTGCTCTACAAGCTTTATAAATTGACAAAAATTATAGCGTGGAAATGGTGGGCTGCATGGACTTTGCTTGCAACCTCTGTGGGCACCACAATCAAGTTGCTATGAGATCTTAAATCTTACTAATATTTATTACTAGCAGTCTTAGATCGTAATAACATACAATGAAATTCATAATTCAAATACTTTTAGTTAAACCTTGTGTGTAAAGTTAATTTATTAGCTTTCGCTTTCAATCAACCTCTTCATTTTAAAAATATTCAACATGAATAATTTTAATGAAATCGATGTTTATTGAAATGAGGAAGGAAACTAAACAAGTAATAATCACCCTCAACCTCATTATATTAACTATACTATGATTTGGAATATAGTTTGTGTCATTTGAGCAGTATAAGTCAATTGGCTTAGCTAATTATGGTAATTCTACTAACATATATATTAATTAATTAGTTACACGAACGATGGACGATATCAAAAACATTCGCCTCATCAAAATCAAGGCTTCTCTCCTTGTGATAAATTATGGCTTTGTGACTTAACTCTCAAATCAACTTAATGATACGGTTCTCAAACAACAGATAAATTATACTTATAGCAGCAGAGAAGGACATGAGAGTAAGGGATGTGAGTGGGAGCGCTTTACAAGACCACCTGCGGATGCACATGTATTGTAATAAGTTTTTACGTTAACCTTGTTTTCTTATCACCTAACTAAGAGAGATTCTTTAGTATTGTCAGAGGAATATAAAAAGGTATTGCGCCACAAATATCACCTCACCTTTGTGAGTTATATCTATCTCTCATTTTCACTATCCTTTTAATACAATAGTTATCATGTTGAATTATAAATGTTAATAGGAGTAATACTTTTTTCTTGATCTGAAAGCAGCTAAGAATATCTCCCCACTAGTAATACAACATGGCTCTTTTAGCTAGCTATATGGTGAGCTCTATGTAGGATCAAGAGAAAACAACCTCATGCATCTGTGTAGCATTAAGTTAATCTCCTGCCATGCCTTAATTTCTTCAAAGCTTTCCCCTCCATTTAATTTCTTTAGTTTTCTAGATTAACTATTAACGTGTGTGGGTTGTAGTGACATGTATATTGCCATCTCTTGGAACTTGAAACAAAGAATATGATATCCAAAATTGGATGATTTTACTAATGAAGAATAATGAAATATATACAGCTTTTATAGTCTCTAATACGCCTAACAATCAGCTATACATAATCAATTACAATCACATAATTACAATCACACACTATATTATCCTTATAATTGCTGATAATAGAATAAGTCAATGATATATTATAAATGGAAACAAAATATTCTCCAATACTCCCCCTCAAATTGGAGCATGAAGTGTAGAAATGCCCAACTTGCCCAACAGTTTGTGAAACTTGTCACGCCCAAGCGCCATGGTGAAGATGTCAACCAACTGATTCTGTGAAGTGATGGATCGGGGCACAAGTGTTTGAGATTGAATATGTTGGCAAATGAAATGACAATATATTTCAATGTGCTTTGTTCACTCATGGAAAATTAGATTGGCTGCTATATAGAGTACAGCTTGGTTGTCACAAAATAAAGGAATGGGTGCAGTATGAGTTACTTGAAGATCCTGCAAGAGGCGTATAAGCCAGATGATTTCACTAGTGGTGGTACCCATGGCGCGATACTTAGCCTCTGCGGAAGAACGAGATACTATAGTTTGTTTCTTTGATCTCCAAGAGATAGGAGACGATCCAAGGAAGATAATGTATCCAGTGGTGGATTGATGTGTCGTTGGGCATCCTGCAAAATCTGCATCATAGTATGCCTGTAAGGACAAAGAGTTATCTATAGGAAGCAAGATACTTTGACCGGGGGTGCCTTTGAGGTAACGTAACATCCTATAAGCTACATCAAGATGTGGTTTTCTTGGTGTATGCATGAATTGGTTGAGAATATGAACTACATGACTAATGTTAGGACAGGTGACGGGAGGTAAAGTAGTTTCCCAATCAAACATCTATATTCCCCAAGATCAGTGCAAACATCCCCAGAATCAAGTGAACGCTTATGTTGTTGTTCCATAGGAAAAGATACAAGTTTGCAACCTATAAGACTACACTCAACAAGGATGTCAAGCACATATTTCCGCTGGCTTAGAGCAATGCCAACGGGCGATTGTGCTACCTCAATTCCAAGAAAATATTTGAGCTTCCCTAGATCTTTGATGTGAAATTATGCATCCAAGTATTGTTTCAACTTATCAATCTTAGTTGAATCATTGCTAGTGATAATAACATCATCAACATATATGAGAATAGAAACAAAATATTCTTCACTAGAGGAAAGAAATAGGGAGTGCTCTGTAAAGGACTATTGAAACCTAATGGAGAGAAAAGAAGTGATGAACTTCTGGTACCAATTCCTAGAGGCTTGACGAAGACCGTATAGGGATTTTAATAAGCGGCAAACACAGTGTTCCCCTTACTTTGCAAACCCTTGTGGAATCTTCATGTATACCTCTTCCTCCAAATCACCATGGAGAAAGCATTGTTGACATCCAATTGATGTAGTTCCTAGTTTCGCGCTGAGCAATAGCTAATACACAGCATACTGCAACTAATTTAGCAACAGCAGCAAAGGTTTCATAGAAATCAACACCTTTAATCTGAGTGTAACTTTTGGCAACAAGACACGCTTTGTATCGCTCAATGCTTCCATCGGGGTGGTATTTGACTTTATAAACCCACTTGGAGTCAATAGCATGCTTCCCAGGAGGCAAGGGTTGCAAAGTCCAAGTATTATTGGCCTCCAATGCAAAGATTTCCTTTGCCATAGCATCTTGCCAGTGTGCATGTTGATGGCTTGAGAAAAGGATTTTGGCTCATCAGTGGTGGAAATGGCTGCTAAAAAAGCATTGTGAGCACGAGAAAACTTATTATAAGAAATAGAGTGAGATAAAGGATATACCGTCGAGTGGGCCGATGGCATAGGAGATGACGGAGCGGTCTCAGTAGGAGTTAGAAAAGGAGGTAATACATAATCATATACGATAGACATCACTATATTTTGTTAGGAGGTGCAAGAGTTGTTGGTGTGATTTTGGTTAGTGAATGTGACTAGTTGGTGCTGGCCCAAGCAAAACGAATAGTGCGACATCATCAGGGAGAGGAAGCTCACCCCTAAGAAATGTTAGCTGCACTATATGGTCAGGGATCCTTAGCCCACATGGGGCAATTTGAGTGATGAGTGGCATGGAATCATTAGGCCTAGTTGTACAGATGCTGGGCACAATGGGTTCTGCAAAGAGGACCTGTTCAAATTGAGGCAATGACCCATTGAAGTTGCTACTTGACTCAGATTGAGATCAATTGTTGCCTGATATTAGGTGGCTAACAAATGGAAAAACATCTTCAAGGAAATAAACATCACAGGAAACATAAATTACCTTCTCTTTAATGTCATATACTCGGTACCATTTTTCTCCAATAGGGTATCCAACAAAGATCCCAGGTTTGGCATGAGGCCCAAATTTGTCTTGAGGCCTTTTATTCACTTGTCCATAGCAAAGACAGCCAAAGCTTCTTAGATGATCATATGTTGGGGTCTTCCCAAATAAAAACTCATATGGAGTTTTGTTTTATTGGACTAAGAGAGGCATGCAGTTGATCAAATATGCGGCAGTTAGAACACATTCTCCCCGAAATGACACAGGCAAATGTGCTTGGAAACAAAGTGCACATGCCACTTCAAGAAGATGTCTATGCTTTCGCACTACCACTCCATTTTATTATGGTGTGTATGTGCAACTGGTTTGGTGCTCCATGCCATGATGAAGGTAGTATGTCAACAAATCACCATGGCTGAACTCTAGACCGTTGTCTGTTCTTATGATCTTAATCTGTGTATTGAACTGAGTGTGAACCTAATTGAAAAATTGCAACAAGTAAGTCCTTGTTTCTGACTTATATTTCATAATGCCTATGTTGCTTGATTGAAATCATCAACGATAGTGAGAAAATAATGAGAATCAAAAAATGATGCAGGCTCATAGGACCCCAAATATCACAATGTGTCAATGCAAAAGGTTTGGTGCTTTTATTCATACTAATAGAAAAAGGCATCCGCGTCTACTTTGTCTTACAGTAAGCATCACAGACTAAGCTACTTTTATTATCCAAAGTAACAACTAAATTTGGAATTAAAGAAATGTGATTTGTAACACTCTCTATCATATAAGCCGCGTTCGAGTCATGGCGTTATATTAAGAGGTTGTTGCTATGCTAAGAGATTATTAAAATACAGAAAATATAATATATGACCCTTCAACTGCATACTTTATTACTGAATAATGATTCATAAATTTTGTCGTTTCTGATACATATAGAATAAAATAATTACAATTTGAGAAAAAATTTTGTAGCTAACATTATATACAAAAATTTCTTTAGCACTGCGGCGATTGCACTCATCGAACTTTAGCCTAGGCACTAGAATATTTACGGAAAAGAAAAATATACAGGCAAGCAGTGAGAACCCAAGGTTCTCAATAGGTAAAGTCGAGCTATCACTCATACAATGTCATCATAAGCATTTCAGCTACTTCGGTTTCTTATGAAAATATAAGTATGTATACATAAGCAGTGGCTCAATTTTAAGTTGAAACAATTTTTTCTAAGCGGGTTATACTTTAACAACCACTTGGCATATTATAAAACAGACATAGAAACAAGGATAGTGTAATATACTTCAATAAGAATTATAATGACATTATGGCATGATGAGATAATTAGAGATGCACATGTAGATGCTTGTACTTGATTGTATGCAAGTGCACTTGACTTAATTCATCTCTTTATTTAACTTGTAACTTGATCTTATTCTTTTATACTTGGTCCCCTAGAGGTGAATAGTCTCTCTCGCCTCTAGATAATAGCCTGCTTTTTAGGATTGAGCTTGTTCCTATACAAGATTGTCGGGTTTACTTTCCCCGACACTCCTATCTACTTGTTCCCCTTAAATCTGTTCAGGGGCTGACCCAAGTCTTAGATAGTATCGTTCTGACCCATGCTAGCTGGGTCTTTGCCATGCCTCACGGGGTAGCTCGGTGCGTCTTTCTTGCAAGTTCTTATAATTTTTATCCTTCTTTAGACATGATCATGCATGCATATGCTATATGCATTCATTCATATACTTTATATCATACTTAAATCATTCTTGCATACATGAATCTTGTGAACATAACATGTATATGTTCATAACATTCACATAATTCACATGTTTCTGCCAGAATTTCGGCAGCATAACGGATCAGGTCCGCTTCCCCGTGAATAGTGACAGCTCTCACAGACAAATCAGTCACAACAGTATAATCACTATGATATATCAATCCCTTAGTATCAATGTAAATTTTGCAACCTTCAATCCAAGCCTTATATGTATGCTAATACTTGTGAAACCATCAATTTAGTCAATTCTGCCAACTCTATTCAATTTTGCCCGAATTTATAATTTATGCTATAATTTCTACTTAATTTATTTATATCTAAATTTTGTTGAAGTATTATTTATTTAGTTTCTAACCTCTTTGGTCCCATTAAATTTTAATATATATAACTCAAGTTATTGAGGATTTATCTAGGCTTGTCCTATATTAGACAAATTTGAGTCTTGGAAAGTAAAAATTCACTAAAAATATAAAACTAGCTGAAACTATACGAAACTTATATAGTTTTAAAGCTAATTGAACATCATTTCCAACAAGTTTCATTCCTTTTGAATAAGCATAACTCAAGTTATGAGTTCTTCAAGTTGAATAACTTAAACTGCCCTATTTTAGCCCGATTAAGACTTATGGTAACTTTCATGAATTATTGGGAATAACATGGATCGAATTTGGTTCTGAAATTTTTATGGCATATTATCCTATATCTTAACTTTCTAACAAAATTGGTTGCACTCTATTTGAAGGTGTGTAGGGTGAGTTATGTCCCTTGAATTCCAGTCTACTCGGAATTAGGGACAAAATCCTAGGGCTAATTTCAAAAAAATCATATCTTTCTCAATACTAAACCAATGGTCTTATAATTAAATGGTTGAAAAGCTCTAGATGTTTAGTTTCACACAAAAATAGCATCAAGTTTCGGTGGCTGTAGGCTGAGCTATACACTCCACTAATACAGACGTCGTAAGGTTTCCAAGTTTCAACTTCTGTTTTGCATCTTTTTTTTTATTCTCACCTAAGTTTTCACCCAAACTCAACAATTATACATTAATCCAACCATAAAAATTCATATAAATACCATACATCATCAATCTAATAGAAAGAACAAAAATTCTACTCAGCCATAATAGCACCAATAATAGAAGAAATTAAAGAATTCTACCTTAGATCTGAGGTATAAGCTAACAAAACCCAAGTGGCTAGTGCAAGAAGCTTGATGAAGGTTGAAGATAGAAGAAGAAGGTGGTGAAATGGAGAAAGAAATAGAGGGAAGCCCTCGGTTGAAGGGGTCGAATGTATTTTAAGGAGCTAAGGGGAAATATTGAATTTAAGACATAATGATGATGACTTGAGGTGGTTGGATTAAGTGATGGAGATCAAATCAAATCTCCCTCATTTTAGTGGCTGTCCAATATGCCACTTTGTGGTGTGATGGTGGCCAAATTCTAGCAACCCAAATTAGGTTTTAACTGTATAAAGTTCTACTGATTTAGTTCTTGCATTATGCAACACCAAAACTAAACTGATTTCTCTTAAACTAATAAAACCTAGCTAATTGTCTAAATGAAAATTTTCTACAAGAAAATTCTAATTAGGTTAACTCTAATAAGGCATCTCAAAATTGATTTCTAAAAATTCCATAATGTATCTAAAATTTTAATTATTTGATAGTGCTAGGTATATTAAAAATTCAGAACATTACATTCTTAACTTTTCGTAAATCTTTTAGTGTTTCTTGTTTGTTTTCTCTAACTAATGGCACAGTCGTAATTTTAAGTAAGTCCAAAGACACCCTATGTCATTTCACACTTAAATATTTCTTTGACTCAATCGACTAAGATTTAAACTTCTACGATTCCACCATGTGATTCTACTTCGTTTAAAGCCCTCTTCCGCTAACTCTCCATATGTAGGGACATAAATGTTATTTTTTAAAAAGTTATGGAGTTATTATGGGAATAATTTTATAGGGGGTCAAAGTGAAATTTCTAAAAATTCTGGGTAACACTACAAATAACAAAAGTTTACAAGGACACTTTTATCATTTTCTTTTTTCTTTTTCTTTTTCTACAAATGGCAGTACCATACTTTCAACAGCAGTGTTACACTATCCTATAGTTTTGAGTGTGAGGATTATCATGACGTAGCGTTGTCCGTTAAATTCTCACATTACCTAGAGGAAAGAATTTAAAGTTCCCATTATGCTATTTATTTTTTTTTTAAGAATATGGGAATGTTACATGATTGTCCCAAACGGTGATGCCATAAATCTGCACAAACAACATTGCTTGTTATGAGTGCCTTTCCTTCTCTAATAGGCTCCAGATAGTAAAGACCATTCCGCTCTCTACCCATTTCAATTAGCTTCCTCGAGTGTAAGTCCTGTATCACACAAAATTTCGAATAAAAGGTTAGTGCATAATTTAAGTCACGCGTCAACTTATTAACTGACAACAAATTGAAAGAAAATTCAGGAACTCCAAGGGCTTGTTCAAGAATTAACGGTTTTCCAAGATCAACTTGGCCCAAGGCATGGACCGCAATTGTGTCCCCATTAGGAATTTGAACAGGTGCTGCATGAGAGGAAGAAACAACATTGGATAATGAGTCAAGGTTGTGGGTTATGTGATTTGTAGCTCCAGTATCAATAACCCATTCATCCTCCACTTTACCCGAGAAATTGGAGGCTGTATGTTTGCGGAAGGTGCATCTAGTTCTGTGCAGTCATGAGTTTCTGAAGTTGCGCTGAGTCAATGCAAGGATTGTTGCTCTGTTGGTGTCATCAGTGGTTGCAGCAAGTGCTGCTCCTGAATTTGGACGCCGACTTCCGCGAGTTCGCACCTGATCATTCTCACAGTATCCCGAAATTACGTGCTTGTTCTGTGCTTCGATTTCCAGGCTTGCGTCAGTGGGGAGGGTGTCGAATCACTTCATAGCAATGCTCCTTACTGTGGTTAGTTTTTCTGCAATGTGTGCATGCCGGTCGTTGCTCGTGGTTGCGATCTCTGTCTCCACCACGTCGACTACCCGATCCGAATCCTTTGGATAATAGTGCGGCAGCTTCAATGGAAGGAGCACATCTTGCGGTGACTGCTCTCTATTTTTCTTCTTGTGTAGCAATACCATATACTCTTCCAAGCTTCGTCAAGCCCCATAAAAAAATCAAAACACCTTCTCTTCTTCTCGCATGGTCTACATCTTCTTTGCTGCACCACAGGTACAGCCGCACATACATGTCGGTACTAGATTGAGTCCCTGCATTTCTCCCCAAGCAGTCTTCAACTTACCGTAATAGGAAGAGATTGGAGACTTCTCTTGCTGTAGGAGTGCTATCGTGTGCTTCAACTCATACACCCTTGATGCTATATGCCTTGAGTGAAACGCTCTTCCAGATCTTGCCAAATTTCTTTGGCGAATTTCTGCATGAGCTGCACTTCCCTGGATCTCTTTAGTGAGTGCATTTGTAAGCCATGAAAGAACCATTGCACTGCACTATATCCATGGCTGATAATCTGGAGAATTGACATCTGGTTTTTCTATTGTTCCATCCACGAAACTAGATTTGTTTTTTGGAATGGAGCGCATTCAAGAAAGTCTGCTTCCAAGTGAAATAGTTTTCTCCATTTTCACTGAGGGGATGCGTGACAAATATCAGGCCTGGGTGATCCGATGGGTGCATGTGGTATGGAGAATTGGTATCGACTGCCTTGTTTTGAGTCGCAGAAGCACTCGTGACCAATTTCCCATTATCGACATTGACGTCGTCATCACTTACTTCTCCTGCCATGCCCGTGTTTGCTCTACCTTAGTTTTCTGTAACCTAGCTCTTGATACCATAAAGCATATGATACCCAAAATTGGATGATTTTACTAATGGAGAATAACGAAATATATATAGCTTTACAGTCTCCAATACGCCTAACAATCAGCTGCACATAATCAATGACAATCACATAATTACAATTACACACTATATTATCCCTATAATTGCTGATAATAGAATAAGTCAATGAGATATTATAAATGGAAACAAAATATTCTCCAATACGAAACTTGGATAATGTGATGGGAAGTTGAAGAAGATTACAGATTACAGAGATTGATTGATGATTACGCGGGGTATATAATTTTCAAGATGATTGTATGAAGATAGGATCCCACAAAATATCGTGACCAAATTATCTAAAAGTGAAAGTTAAACACAACCATTACAATTTGGAAGTCAACTAAGGACAATGGTTAAGGACTTAAGAAAGAAAACTATGCATTGAAAGTTCAAAAAATTTCTTTTTTTGATTTTTTAACCGATGTTTAAGACACTGGCTAGCAAAACTCTTACAATTTTGATTGAATAAACACAGTCAGCGAGCATTAATCGTTTTGTGCGTTCTACGTGTGGGCATGGTCTCTCCAGCAAATTGGCTTATTGGAGCTAAAAAGAACAACTACCTTACGCATGTTGCATATATATCCTTGCATTATATTGTACTTTTTATATGGATGAATTTTGGGCTTTTCTTAAAAATAAAAAACCAAAATCTAAATGTGTTCTTTATACCTATTACGAGTAGCAAAGCCTGTAGCATTACTATGCTAGTCCTAACCGTTAATTGAAAAATATAGGCACCAGCTGGTTTGGCGAAAAACAAATTAATAGACTCGAGGCAATGCCTATCAAGTACCAATCATTCAACAAAGGGACGTATATTAACAATGTGCGTGCAACTAGCCCCTGAAGGGCAAGAATGTAAACGGAATTCCAACGAGTCAAATTGTCATGTATCACCCCATGTGTATCAGAGATATATCCATATTTTAATCTTGTATTCATTCGCCTCTGAAACATGATTAGTGATGCGTCTGCGGACCTTCAATTATGACTCAAGACTCACGAAGAATAGCAAGTAAAAGAATTCCCTTGGTTTTAGTATTCAAGAATTACATAGTGGATGCGTTGCAACTAACATGACAGATAGGGATGTTTAGCATGTTGGTTTTCAAGACTAAGCTATTAGATTAGTCTTAGAAAAACTAGCAATTCAAACTTGACGCACTCGAGATTCTATTATAATATCAACGGTGGTAGCAAGAATTAGCATCTACCAAGTAGAAACAATAATTAATTTCTAGTCATTTTGCATTCCGTTGTATATCTGAAACTCACTTTTTTTTTCCTTTTTTTTTTTTTTTGTTCGCGCTGAAACTCAGGAGGTTCGCATTTTGGACGATAGGCTGTGTTTCATGGTGTAATAATAGACTGGCACCAAATCAGCCCACGTGCAAATGATAAGACGGCACCGTTCACTAATAACTACTATATGAATAATTAAGACACACAGGATAACCATGAACAATAACCACGTTTATAATCGCATTTAAAAAAAAATAAAAAACCACGTTTATAAAATGTAACTGAATCTCTCCGTTTTTAATCTGACTTCAAAGTTCGTGTGTCTCTTCTCTCACTACCCGGTTATTGAATCAAATATGATTCGAGGTTAATATCTTTGAACTATGGCCAGTTGGTACTTGTTCAGAGTTTCGCTTCTCCCCTTTGTTAGTGTATGAGAAGTCAATTTTTTACGTAATATAAGGAGCTAAGTATGTTATTTCCTTTGTTTTTAGAGCAGCTTCAGATTACTAGTAAGTTTTAAGCATTCATAATACGCGTTTGGGGGCAGTACATGATTATTGTTCTGCCCAAAAGTTATTTAAGATTTTCAAGCCTACTTTTGGATGCTTGCCCAAGCATGTTAGTAAATTTAGCATAGCTCTAGAGATCTATTGATTTTGACAATACTACTGCAAATACACAGTTGGTTTATTTATGATTTGTCTATATAAAAATGTAACGCTTCATATGGCATGCTCCCATATTTGAGGTCCAGTTTCTGTTGCTATAGTCCCCCGCCCTGTTTTCATTATTTGTAGTTGAATTGGAAGTAGTTGAAATCAGTATATTTAGTGGTCTATGCACTCTGAAATGTCCCGATTCCTGATTATATGCAATTTTTAAACATACATAAAATCTTCGAAATCTTCTATTTAATCCATTTGCTGAGGCAACGGTGGAGATGGTTACTGATCCCTCTCATTATATCAAGTGCTCCTGTGATCGTCCATTGTTTTTATAGCTATCATATCAGAATCAAGGTCAAAATATCACGCAGCAATAAACAAAACATAAGGGTAAAAAGGGTCAACGCGCGCGCGCGCACACACTGTTTGTGGAATAGCATAATTTATTTACCATCATCACTGCTCGGAGAAAAGAATTAATCGACGGTTTTAAAAGCAGATTACTATACCTATCGCTATTGCTGCGAAAAGTATTAAAAAAAACTTTTGTCGGCACCCTGCTCTAAGCGAAAACCGGTTGACTAAATGAGCCTCAACGATCGATAATAACAAAGATGTACAGAGTCTATCACCTACAATGAATTTCCTCAATGAAGATATACACCGCCTATCAACTGTATTGATTTTCCTACTTCTATAAAGGACAACCAAGCTCAATTTTTGTATGCAGCTATACGTCGGCTAGATATCCTCCAATTCCACTCCTATTGACTATTGCTCACATCTGATCTTGGACCTCTTCACAGATTCAAACAGTCGTCCAAGAACTCTTTTCACCATGAAAATGAGGCAATTATGTCCTTAAAAATGCACAAAATGTTCCTGTAAGTAAATATTCGAGATGTCTACCACTCTTCAGCCAGACACGAGCACCACATGCGAGTTTTCTTTTCTTTTCCTTTATATTCTCTTTATTTTGTTTCCAGTGTTTGGATTTTTATATGGAACTTTTCGCTCAAGCAGCATCTGCTAAAGGGAACATGAGAAGGCAAAGAATCACAACCGAAGAGTCAAAAAGTACCCCACTCCTGAATCAGGTCGTTTCACTAGTCTGAAAGAATTTCCTCCAACTCAGGGTCATCGGAGTTCAGAGTGTCATAGTCTGAAATTGTTTCATTGAACATGCCCTTCTCATCACTCTGATCTTCATCATCATCCATGTCAGGCCATTCAGACTCATCATCAACATCCTGGTCATCATTTGCTACATTTTTCTTGGTCACGTTGTCCCTCGCATATTTTCGAGGTCCAGAATTTTTCTCCACTTTGGCCACAGAATCTTCACATATGCAGGTAGATGGATTCTCATGAAACCCACCTCTACCTGGCCTAACCTCCTTTGGCTCCCCCATGAAGCCTTTCTGGAAAGTACGTACACTTGAAGCAAAAACTTCCCAGGTCAAATTGTTTCTGTTCGAGAACAATCGGTAGAGTTTTTTGGCATTTGGCCTAATGGTTGGTTTGTGCCCAAAGTATCTCCTACAAGGAAGTGCTCAGAAAGTTAACCAGGAGGTACAGGTAATAGTGATCAACAGAATAGAGAAGAGAGACACAGATGAAATATAACATACCTTCGCCCAGCTAATATTTTAGCCATGTTACCATTGTTATTTGTCACAAATACATCACTTTCATCACAAACAACGAAGTCAAGTGCAGCCATGCGAGAAGAAAATGAAGAAAATGGCTCTAATTCTTCTTTGGTAGCAATGGTATCTTTTGAATGGAAGTTAGGAAACAATGCCTTGAGAGGTGCCAGTGTTTCTTCCCCTCCATATACTTCCCCCGAAGCAACATATATATGAACATCAGAACCATACCCCAATGCTCTTAGCATGAGACCAACTTCTTCTGGGGTTAACGGGCATTTCCCCTGTCTCCTTTGCCTATCAGGATTGCTTCTCTGCATTTCAATATTGCTCAACATTATTCACTAGTCCATACCTGTATTTAGAATCAGCTTTCATATGCAAACATAGGAAAATTCATTATTCACAACATTATGTCTATTTTCATTGCATTTTGCTACTAACAGGGTGGAAGATTTTTCAGATGTTAAAGCCAGTGCCGAAAGTCTTTCTATGAAAAACATCAAGTTAAGGTCTAGTGTCCGGTGTAAGCAGAAATTAATATCAAGTACCACTACCATGTGGTTACATACATATAAATAAATGATTAAATAAATAATTCAATAAGACATGATGACATTTCCAAAAATTTCCTAATAAATGAGGTTTGTAATAAGATTAAACATGTGAGCCTTACATGCAGTGTCTTCCACCTCCTCCTTATAGCGCCCAGTTCCTTTTGCTCCTTCTCTCCACCACCATAATCACATCCAGAAAACGCAAGCATATCAGGTTCAAATCTGTAAAGGAAAATCCAGTAAGATTAAGAAACTATCTCAATATTTATTCCACCTAGCTAACTGTGTCTTAAATGTAAAAGCCATTGCTTTTTGTCAAAAATGCAATATAACAAAATCTTCATGCAGTGCAGTCGTGTCAATCAAATTGAACTTGAGATATGGACCCAATATAATATCTCTGAGTGTGTCTGTGTTCCGTAGTTGCTCCAAGAAGCTGTTTTATTTATTTTCCACCCAATGGAGTTATGTCACATTCGAATTTTCATCCTTAACTTGGTTGTTTCCCAGTTGAAGCTTACAGCTTAATAAGAGTTACAGGAAAACAGAAAAGAGGAGTGTAATGTCGAAATCCTACTATCCACTGAAGAAGACGGTAAATAGACTCAATCAAACCAAGAAGAAACTCCAGTACCAAAGCTTCACTATCATGAGATTTTGAAAATAAAAATGGAAATTCCAAGAATCAGAAGAATATTGGATAAAATAGAAAATGATAACGAGATAACAATGCATGGAGTACAAACAATAAAGGCAGGGGACCAGTGGTAACCAAAGTTAAATAATTATAAAATTATATAAATAATATGATTATTTGGTTCATAAGTTTGTTAGAATTATCCCTTGTAATGCACATATGCCAGTTTTAGAAAATCACAGTACATAAAAAGGGCCTGCAACTTTGCAGTGACTATTGACTAGTTCAACTCTAATTCATCCCCATTTCCAAGAAAAGCCTCTTTCTGTGCTTATATCGTACAATGGTTTGTATATTTGTAGAATACTATAATTATTGTAACTATCCAGAATGTTGGCACCTTTGTTGATATATACATTGTCACAAATTGTAAAATGCCTATCCATAGAAATGTTGAATTTGAGAACAGAGTTTGCAACAGTGATAGGAAAATATCTAAAGTAGCCAGCCTAGGTTCAATAACTGATTCCATCAACACGAAATTTAAATTGCCCTTCCTGAATGAATCATTCAATTCAAGTGCAGTAGCTCGTGTAACCACTAACAGCAGAGAGAAAGGAACAGCCAAGTATATGTCTCAGTTTCTAAAAGCAAGCCCCACAAATATGTCAAGCTTCTGCTAGCCCAATCATTTTTTCCTTCCCCATATTTGCCAAGTAAAACAAAGAACCCCAAAAGAAATATCTATTTAACAAATTCCTGTCATAAAACCAATTTTGAAATTATCATACTTGACTACTTGTGAATGCCACAGTTTAGTTAGAACCGCAATCCTTCGTGACATTGATCATTCTTTTGTTTCAAAATTGTACAAATGAATTGGATATTATAAGGTTATGTTTAGAAAGCACATTTAATAAAGATGCCTGCAGAAATATTTACAATAGAAAATGTTTGCTGAGAACATGGACCCACACATTTGTGTGACACTATACTCCAGAGTTTTAGTGATGATCACATAGATGAATCTAATTAATAAATATGTGAATTGAATTGGACATATAAACAGGTTATAAAGGACCAAATGTCAATACTACCTTAGGTGCAATGCAATATAATGCTTGCTCCTCATCCTCATTCGATGGACCAATTTTTCACCCGTTACACGTATCGGATTAGTAAATCTTAAAGCATGGTAATTAACTCTACATCTCAACTTCTGATACTCTGTATCCAACCTGTTTGCAAGCCTGTAGTCAAACTTGCTGAGCTGAACAGCCTGCAACAAAATGAAGCAAACTAAATACTTTTCAGGGGTAATAAAATATCCAAACAACTATCCATATATTATGCTGATAAAAAAAGCTTATTAGAACTTATAGTATTAATTAGATCTTTAGTGCAAAGAAATTTGACTTGGCTTACAGAAAATATAAATTGTCAAACTCAAAAGATTCAGCTAATTATGATATGGCAAAGAAATACAAAATGATATCTAAAAGAGCAGGGATTATTTTTATAACGATAAAAGCAGCAGCGGGTGCTGACCACTGCTCTCATGCATTCACAAACTTCCTCAAATTTCTTGAGGTTTCAAGCACACAATACACCCTATTTTGCTTAGCCAAAAATCACTATAAAAAAATTAAAAAAGAATAATACACACATTTTCAGAATTTGGTCTAATTTGTTTAAGATAGGGAAACTGTTCAAATAAAATTCAGAATGGAACCAAAGCAACTAAGATTTTAAGGAGGCTACAATTTATGAACTTTGGGGTTTGAAGATCTTATTTGTGTATCATAGGCTTCTCTATACATGAATGCGCAAAGGATGAATCTTGGGCTGTTCAGGTAAAACTGAACAATATCTTCCTAGTCTGAAATGACTGAACCAAATTCAAGGGTAAAGAAGGATCTGGATCTTGCAAATAGTGTTAACAGTCTGACTGATAGAAAAGATGTCGCTTCAAATTGAAATGATGGAACAAGAGAGATAGCCTAGCTTGACTCACGGGGTACTTTAGGCATGACAGACCTGGGGTCTAAAATCAATAGACAACCAAGAGACAGCAAGCGGCTGAAGAACATCAAAAACCTACATTTCAGTAAAATCATTTAGAGCAAGGTCTTTTTAGTGCTTTATCAAATGTTTCTTAGGTCTTCCTCTGCCCCTTTTAATCGGACTGTCTTCCATTTGATCCACCCTTCTCATTGGAGTCTTTATTGGTCTTCTTCAAATGTATTATTATCCATGTCATATGAAAGATTCAAGTTTTACATCAATTACTAATAAAACCCTCACCCTTTTCAGACTGGCTATGTATTTGTAAAGTTTGACAAGAATGTAAGACAAAGGCAGAGTTTCATGATACAACTGGAACCAAAAATGAAGGGAGCCAAACTAGAGTAGCATTGCAACTTCCCAACACAAGTAAGGCCTAGTTAGCTCCCAAGAAGGCAACCTACATCAAAATCAGACCACAATGATCATTGAGTCCTTAGTCTGATTTTTTATTGAGAATTTCTGAAATTCCACGACACAGAATTTTCGCATTTTGCTATGAAGAAGTCACCTAGATGGATGAGACCAGGGGGTGACACAAGCTAAACAAGCTTTTGTGTTTTTTTTTTTGGGGGGGGGGGGGGGGGGATGTAGATTTGGGCATATGACATCTTCTAGTCAACAAATAACAAACAACCTAAGGGGTGAAGATGACTTGTTCCAGTTAAGAAAGAGATTTTAATAAGTTGCACAATATATCGGTACCGGAAGTAGTTTCAGACAGGACATAAAATACTTACATGTTTTTTCAGAAGTGCAGGTAATATACGATTGATATAACATCTTTCATTACACTTCCTTGGAACACGCATGTTGTACGGAGATAATGTCTTCCCACCCCTTCTCGGGAGTTGCTTGATGATTTTGACATCTTTTGACAAGTATGAGATGAACCAATCAACATCAAAGATCTCTGAGAAGTTACTGCAAAAGGCAAAGCATGACATCATTTCACAATGGCAGAACACTTCAATACTTTATATGTGGATGGCCCAGTCAAATTACAATAGCATAACAGCACACACAGGCATAACAAATATTCCTTCCATAACTGACCTAGAATCTTTCCAGAAAGATTTTTGATCCAACTTCGGAACAACAAGAGTAGCATTCAAGATACGCGCAGCAACAACAGCATCTGTAATCTGGCAGTTGCAGATATGAAAAAGTTGTCATTAACAGCTGAGTATGTTGATACCTTGCAAGCAATAAGCACCAAAAACGGCTATCATATTGCAGTAAATTATGCTGGCTTCCACAATCACTTCTAAACAGAGGCATATGCAGATTTTGTTTCTTTTGAGTTCATTCCACATCTTTTTTTTTTCTCAAAAAAAAAAAAAACTATTAGGCGTATAGCTAAGATAATACAAATAAAAAGGTGAGAAACAGATTTTGGAATGTAAACAAAAGCCAAACATCAAATACTTGCTGTACTATTAAAAAAGAAGCATAGAAAGATACCCCAGTTCTCTGTTGATTCAAGCCTCCACTTGTTGCAATCATCAAATACCGATTAGGTTGTGTAGTCACTTGAGCTTCTGCAACAAGAAAAGCATAGTTATCTGTAATGGCTACATATATACATATAGGGAGAGAATCAAATCGAATCAAAGTAGCACTTATTAGTAGCTCAGAACACAGAAGATAAGGAAATGTCATATGTCTTCCAAATTTAGACTAGTATGTGACACCACTTGATTACTGAAGTGATATCTATTAATATTGCAATGAAATACGCACTTGAAAACTTGTTGCTGGCATCGCTGCAGCCATGGAAGTGCTCGGAATTTCTAGAACTCCAGACATGGCGATCCATCTTTCCTCCACCTCTCTGCTCATTAAATCAGAGGGAAAAAAGCTACGGAATTAAGATCCAATAAACACGAACAGAAGCTAGTTAGCGAAACAAAAGATAAGAAGAAAAACCCTAACCGGAACGCGGAACACGGGAGTGCCAATTGGCTCATCCGGCGGAGCGTTAATCTAGACAAGAACAATCCATTCCAGAGAATAGAAAACAGGTGAGCAATTCGCATCGCACAGTATTCAATCATGAAATATCAATTTGATTAGTAGCGAAAGAATACTGACCGAGGAGAAGGTGCGGGAGTGAAGACGCGCGTGGTGCAGGTGATCGGTGTCGTTGGGGGAAGGAGCTAGAATGGAAAGGAGAGAGAACAGAACCAGAAGAGCAGCTGCGACGCCAGAAATGAGCGGAATCATGAGGCGGATGCGTTGGTAATAGTGGTGGCGCCGCCGCTGAAGCGCCATCAGCCACTATCTCTTGCTCTGCCCACTGCTTTGCTTCCTAAATTAATTGCTCTTTGTTTTGGCCTTAGCTTAGGAGTGGAGAAGAGCAATTTGATAGATAATTAAAATATATAACGATTAATAAATTATATATTTTGGCAGTTGTAATTTATAGTAAATTAGTTGGTAACAGCACCGGTGCCAGCCAGGAAGAGGAAGGAAGGAATGACTTCAGCATTGAGCTCCCTCTCCCTCAATAACGAATAGTGAACAATGATAGTGATACATACAGATATATTTTAGAAAATAAAATATAGAATAAATGAAAAAAGCAAGAGCAGGAAAAGAGCGGAGGAGTGGTTGGCTGCAGAAGCGGAATGAGTGTAGATCTATCTTTCAGGAAAAGAAACAAAAATGAGGGTGCACCACGTCAAAAACAAAAAAAATGATGGTGTACAGGCACAGGCACAACAGTTACGAAAGTGAAAAATTGAAAGGCCGCCAGTGTGAGTGCTGTGGGCTGCCTCACTCACCCACGCAGTGCCCTGTAGACAGTTTTCTTGGTATTCACACCAAATATTATGCTTTGCTTTGCTTCCCCCTTCCTCTTCACCCCACCAGTCACCAGGGTATCTTTCCCGTGCACGTGTACTGTCTCACACACACACACACACACTCATACTTTCTCTAACAAACAAACACACGCTGACTGTGCTCTCTCTCTCTCTGTTATCAACAGAGCATATTTGTTCGGCTACATAACTTTATGCACCCCTAAGGTAAGGTAATTAATGTAACTCCGTTAATTTGCAGACTGGCTTCTCTTCCTTTGGAATAAATCATCTATGATACAGACAACTAGACACGTCTATCATCTAACACTCCCCAGTCCTTTTCTTTTGTTGGGTTTTTGATGTGTACGCTCCACAGTGCTTTGATCCCTGATAATGTATTTATTTTATTAATTATTTTTGGCTGTGGTTTCTAGAATTAGTTTAAATTTATTAATATTAATTTTTATTTAAATCAAGTATTGCGTACTGGCGAAGGTTTATATTTGAGACAGGCACGTCTTACACTCCCGGATGCTTTGTTTCATGCTGTTGGATAATAGAAAAGAAACTTGCACTGAATTTTTATACTGAAGAATCAACTAGTTACAAATATCGGGTCTTTTTTTTAATGCTATCCAGATTTGGTTGATTCTTCACGCTGAAGATCAACTAGTTACAAATATTGGGCCATTTTTAAAAATGCTATCCAATTTTAAATGATTCATTAGCTTACTGACGATGATCTTTTTTATACATAAATCACTTCCAACTGTCATAGAAATAGAAAAATCAAACAGATCTAGTTTGATCTTGTAAATTTCTTACTTTTCATAGATTATGATCAAAGTGAAGGAGGGTGACTAATAATTAATTACCAAGCAGGTTTGATCATCTAAAGAAGTTATTTAAATTAATCTGAAATGCACTAGACTGATGTGAAAGGTGCATTAAGATCATTTGAGAGAAAAAAAAAAAATATAGTCTTAATTGACATAAAATATGGCATAAAATTATCATCAAATCATATAATAATAACAATATTTGGAGAAACAACCAAAATATTTTTATTTGAAAGGTCAAAAAAACTTTGTATTGATCTAATATGATCTAATATCTTAATCACCTCAAAATTGTATGTTAACATTAGCGTTTACGATTCTCTATTAGGGACGTATATTGAAATTCACTCGTTTGTAATAGTTTTTCAACTATTTATAGTAATATAGCTACTCCGTAGATGCATAGAAGTCAGTTGAGTAACCTGAGTTGTGTATGAAGCATGCAGAATAGGCAGCTAACCTAATTCAAATGTATGAACTGGGAAGCGACTCCGGGTCACTAATAAAGCTCGATTCAGACTTGGAACCACGGATGTACTCTTTCCCAACAACTCTCAGTTTTAGACTTACAATGATATTACCAAAGAGGCGGTTGACTGCTAGTTGGACCGTTGGAGTGGATAGCCGAAGCCCTGTTTCTTGTTGGAGTTGGGCCAGGTCATTTCTTTATGGGCCGACTTGAGCTTAAAACGATTAGAAATAAAGCTTTCCAATTCACCCTCCGCCAGTCTGCCTTGACCCAAAAGAAAAAAATTTGCAATGATGGGAGAAGCAGAAACAGCATAATAATAACAATAATAATAATAATAGAGATTAAACATTTTCGTGATTGAGTTATTTACCCAAAATAAAGTATATTAACTATTTTTATATTTGCTTTAAAATTTAAAAGAGAACCATACTATTCTTCTTCGTTAAAAAGACCGTTTGAATTCATTCTTGATCATTATTTGTCTTCTTTACTGATAAAATTAGTTAATCTTAAAATATTTTCAATACATATTTCAATTTGATTACTGACCTAGTAATTCAACTTATAACCCAATCCCCTCAATGAGTTGTACAACCCCTCTTAACCGTTTAGAATAGAACTCCGGTTCTCTCTTCCCCTTTTAATTAGAAGCAGACTAAACTCAATGGCCCAATATTAAAAATCGTCAAGGATAATGTAATGGACAAACGCCGCATTCAATCCGGATTTCATAACGTATAACTCAGATTCCATAATGAGCACAGAGCCATTAAGGAATCCAAGACCCTTATGCTAGGATCTCAAAACTCCATTGAGCCAACCATTATTACCAAACCTGGTCTATAAGTAAGAAGGAGAATTCCCAAAATCAGGTATGCACACATTTTCTTAACATCTTGTATCTCTTACATTCTTTGACTTGGACGTCGAAATTCTTACAGGTACATCTCCACTGTCCTGGAATTCAATTCATCACCTAATTACAACCATAAAAATAGCTTCAAAATCCCAGTTTTGTTTGAAGTATCTAACTTCCAAAACCTAGTGACCACCTCTGAATAAAAAGTTAACATTTATATATTTACATAACATTATTCATATATATTTTTTTCTTAAATTCATTTTTTTAAATTATCTAAAGTTTTAGATATAATAACTCTTGACGAGAAGGAGACAATCGGACAATGGAAGGAGGACAGAGGAGTTGAATCTTAATATACCACCCCTACAATTTATATAGAGAAATATTTTTGTATCACTTGGTAGTTAAATATTCTTGGACATCTAGAGAGAGAAGAGAGAAAAAAAATTATAAAAAAAAAGTAAAATAAGTAAAATGATTGATACAGATAAAAAAAGTAGAGAGAAAGTATTGAAATGTCTACCGCCGTACTCATGCACAAGATACATGCCTGTTTAGCTGTAGAGGATTTGGTTCTAAGGTGGCCAAAGCCAGGAGCTCCTTGTCTTGTACCAATGCGGTCATGCCGTTTCATTTAAATAAATCTAAGCGTCTATTCCATTGTCTGGTGGTGTATCCATAAGGAGAATCGAGTTTACATACACGTTCTCTTCGTTGGGTAACTTAGGGTTGATTTGGTATTGATATGATATTTTAAAAGCTACTGAATTTTTTAAATATTTTAAAAATTATTTTTAAAAAGTTATAATAATATTATTTAATAAAATAATATAAAAAATTATTTTTAATAAGCAGAAATTATAAATGTAGTATTTAGTAAAATTATTCTTAAAATCTAAAATAACGATAATAGACATAAATACTAAAACAAATAATTTTTATTTTTAATATTATTAAAGAAAATAGGATTATATTAATTTTTTAAATTTTAGGGAATATAAGTCAATTCTAAAAAATACATTATAAGGACTCTAAAAACAAAAATATCTCAACTTTTTGATTTATTAAATAAAAAAAATTTACTTATACTTTTCATAAGTTATAACACTTCTAAATAGCACTACCAAATTAAGCCTTAATAGCACAAGACACCCAAGTTGGCTTTCCGCATCCATAATCAACACGATAAAGATCGAAGTTACACCAACTCGTGCAATTCACAAAATTCACTCCACTTGAGACTGCACCATTCGGGGTTGTTTCAACCATATCTTTTAAAATTTCACCATATCTTACATACCCTCATTCTCTTTCGAAGCCTTTTACAAACTCTGAGTTAACAGCTCTGATTGCTTCCCTCGTTTTAATCACCAAGTCGGGTAACTCAAGTACCTTTTACTTTGCCATCATTGGAGCGGTAGCTACCCGAACAAAATTGCCCATACTAGAGTCTGGAAAAGTAGGAGATGCCCGTCGGCGCATATTTACTGCATAGGTTACCAAAGTGGGCCTATCCAAACCAGACTTTGAATTTGCCTTGAAGGCTTTTGTAGCACATTTTGCATATGAGGGATGATACTGCCCCCACTCGACTAGGATTTTGCACAGCTAAACTAGACCCTTGTGCCTTGAGTTTGGAAATAGCTTCAGCACCAAACAAAAGCCTCCTCGTAGCAATCCTACCCTTGTTCAGGAATTGGCCTAAAAAGGCCATAAGGTCTGCATCTTTAGGGCCTGCATCGTTCTGGGGGAAACTAGAGGGAGCATCTGAGTCAGGAAATAATTCAGAGTGAAATGCCCCTTGAGAGGTAGCACCCCAACTGTTCAGAAAGAAGCTTACTGCAGCTCCATCTGCTATCATATGAGACACCAACGTGCCAATGACTATGTCACCACATGGGAAGCAAGTCGCTTGGATCATAGCCACGTGTCCTTCAGCTGCTTCTTCCTAGCTTATTAGCTGGCTTGGAAGGAGTTTATGGATATGTGATGAGAAATCATTATTAGATTGATTTAAAAACTAAAACACAGTGCAGCTTGCTTTGGCCTCCATGTAATGAACCCCTTCATCATTGCAGTCTATGGAAAGCTTGTCTTTAATCCTTCCAGCCAATGGGTTAAAGTGAGTCAAAACCTCTGACAATGATTGCTTTAACAGTTTTAATCTCTGCTGAGTGATATCACTAACAGTAGTGGCTTCTGCAGTGTAGAAAAGTACCATGGGTATATGAATAGGAGGCATAAACTGGTTTAAGAGATTGTGAGTTCTGAGGTGTTTCGGCGTTGGGCAAGAGGGCTTGATGCAATCGGTGGATATTATTTCAGCTTCCATTTTGTGGTTTGATAGAGGGAGAATGAAGGTAATTAATGAGAATATATAGTTGAATGGAAAAGCATCTCCAAGAAGAAAGTGAGCGGTCAATTGTGTCTATTCGCACCTTTGACGTTAAGTTTGACACCTAAAAAAAGCTCAAATCCTGATCAAGCAAGCTATGATAACAAGTAAAAATGAATTTCTTGTAAATTTTGTTACAAAGCACCCTCATTGTCTTGTTGAAATAACTATGTACTTGATTAAGACTTGGTCAAAATCAATTTTGTTCAAAGAGATTGGTATTCTATGATGTATATACAAATGTCCAGAAGTAATCAAATGCCAGTTTTTCTGCCAGTTTTTCTCAGTGCAATGATAAGGTATTGGTAGCAATATCAACTTGTCTTCTAGCAATATGTGATGCCTTTATACGTTGGCTGTCTTCATTATTTGTCACATAGTTCTAAGGTGTTACTGGGTCCGTTTATTTCAATTTTTTTTAAAAATAATTTTAAAGTTTAAATTTTATATATTATTAAAATAATAAAAAAATAATTTTTTATAAGCAATTCTTTTAACTTTTATAAAAAAATTGAAAAATAATTTTTTTTGAAATTTTAATTATTTTAAAAAAATTATATAAATATACAAAAGCTATTTTTTAATAAAAAATAACTTTTTACCAAAAAAATCTCAAACAAACACATCCATTATCTTAATTAATTAATTGGTCAGTCATAACAACTCTAAGATTATATAATTAGAAAAGCTTTTCCCTGTGGCAAAGATTCACTTAATTGACCTCATTAGGGTGTGTTTGGAATATTGTATTAGGCATAATAGGATAAGGTAATATAATACGTTATAACCCGATCCATTGTTTTGTACAGTCAACTTGTTATATAATTTTATCCATCAAACCTTCCTTATATATCAAAATGATAGATAATTTAATCTAGTCTAGAGAAATCATATTAGGCTTGATTAACTTTTAATATATAAGGGCTCTTTCACTTTTTATTTTTTAATATATTTTATTAAAATAAAATAAATTATTAAATAAATAATAAAAATCATGTAAACAAAAAAATATTATTTAATAAAATATTAATAATAACTAAATATTTTTAAAAAATAATAATTGTAAAATAACTATTCAAACTAATATAAAAATATGATAATAAAAATTTATTAATAAGATATATAAATAATATTTAATATAAATTTAATTATATGTAATAAAAAATACAACAAAATATAGGAATATAATGTTAGGCTTGCTTGAATTTTGATGTGTAAAAACTCTCTCTCTATTTTTTTCTCTCACTCACTCATATTTTTTATATTATGAAAAAATATTAAAAATAAATAAATAATTTCTAATATAAAATTATATTTATATATAATAAAAAATAGCTAAAAAAATTATATTAAATTTTAAATTTTAAATTTAATATTCAAAAATTGTATTTATTATAATATCTTTTTTGGGTTATATTGTATATAATACAAGATCTTATATAATAATATATCAACCACTGCATAATATTAAATTTTTATCAAGTCTTATATAATTAGATTTTATATTATCAGCTATTATCCTATCAGACCTTATACTATTATGCATGCCAAACAAACCCTTAAGGCATGGGGCATGGCGGCAAATTATACTCTTTCTTATTCTTCAGAAGAATCATGTTAAGTTTATACTAGACAAAAATAAGTAAAAATATTAAATTATTTAAAATTTTATTTAAAATAACGTGATTTCACATTAATTTTAAATATAAATAAATACAAAGAAATGCAGTACAGTTATAATTTTGAGGATGATTTTATCAGTTCTTTCAGTTTGTTTTGTTTGGCTTTTAAATAATTACACAATCCCGAAAACAAACAGAATTACAGAAAGCCCGTGCATTATGTTATTTGAATTTCATATTCGGAAGTAATTTTACTTAATTTGATTAAAAAATTTCGGAATATCATAAGATAAACATTCTCAAACAAGTAATTATTTTACAATAAATTCTTCTACAAGTATATTCTAAAGTATTCTATGCAAAACTAATCGACCACAATAAAACCAATTAAATCTTAACTCTCCAATCCTTATGTCATAAAATAATTAAGTTTATCTTTTTTTTTTTTTGGATATATTGATGATAACAAAGTTTAAATCTAAAATCTCATATAAATTATCTTCTCTTATCATTAGACCAATATAAAGTAGCGTTTGGTACATTACCTATTAAGATTACCAGTAACGTAGATTATCACTTAGAAAGATTGTCAACTTTTAAATTGCTAGTAATTTAAATACAGTATTTGGTATGCATAGGTAATCCAAGTGACAATTCAAATTATCCTATTTTATATATAAAAAAGATTATTAAGTAATATATGTATTAAATTAATATAATAATAAATAGTTAATTATTATTATTATTAATTAATTATTAGTTATAATATATATTATTATAATATTAATAATTAATCATGATAATAATAATAATAATAATAATAATAATAATAATAATAGGAGAATTGCCATATTGGTGGTAATTTATATTACCACCTTTCAAGGAAGCAATCCACATTATCATATTGGTATTAATTTATATTATCTTAAAAATTTAGATTATCAATAATATTGCTCAATCAAATAAGATAATATTATGAATTTAAGTAATTTAATCAAATATTGATAATAATTTAGATGGATTATCCCATACCATATCTAATAACTTGAAGTTTATCTGTTTTTGTTCAACAAATTTATCTTATTTTTTTATTTTTTATTTTTTGGTTTTCAAGACTCAAGAGAGGGAATGGGGGACGGGGTGCAGGGGCCCTCGGGGATCGATGGGGATCGAACTTATCTCCTGCTCCGACAAGGCTGCACGACCGTGCCATCAAGTCAATTCCCCTTGCCCGCAATTACTTGCTCCTGTGATGATTTGATGACGCTCAAAAATCGAATTTTTGTTGTGGGCCCAATTCAGGCTTATGGCTCAGTATACCTTTGGCCCATACATACACAGTACCGTTTTCCTGCTTCGCAAATGGTAACAAACTCCTGAGCACACCCTCCTAAGATATCGAGACAACGAGGTACTTTTCTGGTCCCGGCACACGTTACAAGGACTTTTAGACGTGTCACGTTCCTGATAACCCACGCCATCATGTTCAATTCGAGGCATCCTTATATTTTAGAAAAAAATTAAAGTATTGGAAAAATATTACTTGCAATCATAATTAATTTAGAGTTGATTGTATAATATTTTAAATTGATTTTAATAACATGTATAATTACATTATATATGTGTGTCATACTATTTATATTTAAAATATTTTACGTGTCATGTTTTTAGTAAAATGAGTGTATTGTCAAAAAAGTGCATAAAAATGTCTTGTATCGGGTGGTATGTTGAGCCACACCTACACGCTTAAAAAAGGATGTTGCTGGGTCAAATGCCGGAACGTTTGAGCTCGTCGAGAATGAGCATAACACGCATTGAACTATCAGATAAAACCAAAAACAAGATACGGAACCACGAATGCATAACGTTCTCATATATTTTAACAATTTCCCAACGCAATCTCACTGCCGTACAATATTAACTAATATAAGAATTGTGGATCCTACATTTTAGCCATCTAATATCGGGGAGCCAGAGGCTACTTATACTTGAGCCCATGAGCTTGTGATTGCCAAACATATTGGTTACTTATTCATCTCTATCTCCTCTTGCTCTGCTCTGCACGAACCATGGATCCCTACAAGGTACACACACTTGTTTGTCTTCTTTCCAGATCATATTTCCTAAATTTCACTCATCCCTGTACAATTGTACCCCTGATTTTGATTATATAGCAATACTGTATCGCTTCTCGCTGGATTAAACCATTTTAGCGAAACACTTTTATCAATGTGCTGTAGACTTAACAATTGATTTATAAATCAATTCAAATCCCATTTCATTTTATATAATTGTTTACAAAGATGAGAATTAATTTATAAATTAAATCAATTCAAATCTAATTGGTTCTCATTGTTAATCATTTCAAATACTGTCAAAATGAAAGAAGCCGTTGGCAAGATTAAAATTTTATCAGAGTGGTGTGGATTATTGAAACCATGATGCTGATGCTCTCATGCACATGCAGCACCGACCGTCAAGCGCCTTCAATTCCCCATTCTGGACCACAAATTCTGGTGCTCCTGTTTGGAACAATAACTCATCCCTCACCGTTGGATCCAGAGGTATCAATTCCTTCAAATTAGAAACAAATTGTTCTTGTTTGCTCGTTAGGTGCAGTTTTGATAATATAGTGAATATTGGCATGGCAGGTCCAATTCTTCTGGAGGACTATCATCTGGTGGAGAAGCTTGCAAACTTTGATAGGGAACGGATCCCAGAGCGTGTTGTCCATGCCAGGGGAGCCAGTGCAAAGGGCTTCTTTGAAGTCACTCATGACATTTCTCACCTCACTTGCGCTGATTTCCTTCGAGCTCCTGGTGTTCAGACACCTATCATTGTCCGCTTCTCAACTGTTATCCATGAGCGTGCTAGCCCAGAAACCTTGAGGGATCCTCGAGGTTTTGCTGTCAAATTTTACACCAGAGAGGTCAGCATTTATTTACTTTAAACTATTAAATCATTACTTGAAATTAGAAAGGTCGATCAAAACTAGTTACTGATGTTTAAAAATTATCATTTAGTTGTTGGACTTATTCAATTGACGGATCACAATACCAGGACTAAAACCATTTAATCATATTTCTTAAATAGTAGGCCTATTTTGATCGGCTCGTACAAGTTAGGGACTAATTTCAGGCTTTCTTCTTTATTTATTTATCCCTCAAGTTCAGATTATCTTCAATTGAACTGGAGCTTCTTGTTGTTTGGTTTCTGATTCTGACATGTTGAGAATTTCTCTCTCTCTCTTTTTTTTTTTCAAAAAGTATTTTAAGAGACTGTTCCTGTTGTTATTATTCTTACCTTGTCAAGTGTGAATTCACTCAGGGTAACTTCGACCTTGTGGGAAACAACTTTCCCGTCTTCTTCGTCCGCGATGGGATGAAGTTTCCAGATATGGTCCATGCTCTCAAACCCAATCCCAAGTCCCACATCCAGGAGAATTGGAGGATCGTTGATTTCTTCTCCCACCATCCAGAAAGCCTTCACATGTTCGCCTTCTTATTTGATGATGTAGGTGTCCCTCAAGATTACAGGCATATGGATGGTTTCGGTGTTAACACATACACCCTTATCAACAAGGCTGGCAAAGTACACTATGTCAAATTTCACTGGAAAACCACCTGTGGCGTGAAATGGCTTTTGGAGGAAGAGGCCATTAAGGTCGGAGGATCCAACCACAGCCATGCAACCCAAGATCTTTACGATTCAATTGCCGCTGGAAACTATCCTGAGTGGAAACTTTACATCCAAACGATAGACCCTGATCATGAGGACAGATTTGACTTTGATCCACTTGATGTAACTAAGACTTGGCCTGAGGACATTTTGCCCCTGCAGCCAGTTGGCCGCATGGTCTTGAACAAGAACATCGATAATTTCTTTGCTGAGAATGAACAACTCGCATTTTGCCCTGCCATTGTGGTCCCTGGTGTATATTACTCAGATGATAAGATGCTTCAAACTCGGATATTCTCCTATGCTGATGCTCAGAGACACAGACTTGGACCAAACTATCTGCAGCTTCCGGTTAATGCTCCCAAGTGTGCCCATCACAACAATCACCATGATGGTTTCATGAATTTCATGCACAGGGATGAAGAGGTAAATTATTTTTTTTTTATTCTTACTGTGGATAAGAAGCTGGTGAACTGGGAACTACCTAGTGGCATTGCTTTATTTCATGTGCATGCTTGTTGGGCCTTAATTCTTACCATGATATTACATATGCTTTAGTTGTATTAATTTTTTTTCCCCTAATGATGAGTGCTGCTGATTTATAGGTCAATTACTTCCCTTCAAGGTTTGATCCTGCTCGTCATGCAGAAAGGTCCCCCATTCCTCCTGCTATCTTAAATGGGAGTCGTGAAAAGGTTAGTTTTCGTGAAATGCTTATTGGTGAAGACGTGAACATCTATATATTAGGGAATGAATCCGCCAGCCGTGGGTTTCAATTTAGATTACATTAGTTCATTTCAGCGTTTCCTTTTTGCAAGGACACAATTTTAGAATTCTAACTAAACTATCTGATAAATTGAAAGAGACTTAAACAAAATATTTCCTTCTTGGAAACACTTTTTTGTTTAATTTGTGATGAAATACAGTTGAAAAATTGATTTGCCAGGGAACCAAAAGTAGAAGTGTAGTACTTTGGTAAGTTAAATGGCTCTTAATTGATGATAATGTCAGGTCTAAATTAAGGGAAAGGTTAAGATGATGTTTTTTTTTCTTCGTATTACCATTGGATAGAATAGATTAAGATGCTTTTATTAGGGCAAGAATGCTTGAACAATATTGTTTAATGCAGTGCATGATTGAGAAGGAGAACAACTTCAAGCAACCTGGAGAGAGATACCGATCCTGGGCACCTGACAGGTTCCTGTTATAAACGACTGATATGATCAATATGAAATATGTTTGGCAATCTCGAACATTAATTGCTGTTTTGTGACTTGTTTGCAGGCAAGAAAGATTTGTGCGCCGGTGGGTCGATGCTTTATCTGACAAACGTGTCACGGATGAAATCCGCAGCATTTGGATATCATACTGGACTCAGGTGAGATTTTCACGTGCACTAATTTGTTTGTGTAAGCTAATGTAAAGTCTATCGCGTCAAGAGTGTCAAATGAACCTGCACTTCATTGGTGTGCTTATCTGATGTCCTTTGATGGTATTGTTGCGCAGGCCGACCGTTCTCTTGGTCAAAAGATAGCATCTCAGCTGAACATGAGGCCAAGCATCTAACACTGGGGCCAACCCCAGCTTGTTTGTTAGAGTGGCAGATGTGCCAAGAGTGTAATGAGTCTGGATCAGGATCATTTGAAAGCATGAGTCCTTTCTATTACAATAATATATTGAGTATTGATTACTTAATTAGTTGATTTATGCAACTCCGTGACCTGCCTCGACTAAATATATTGTCGTTTGCATATGGTAGTTCTTTATTTGGCATCTTAGCTGCTCGTCCTGGGAATATTCAATATTGTGATGTTAATCATTTTCTTTTTATACATGTGAGTACACACATCAATTTTACTTAACACTGTTCGCCATCTACTAGGCCTCCGGAAACGGCTCTTATGCACCGTATTTCACGAGGTACACAATACACTTTGTTATCCGACGGTTAGGATATAATAGTGTATTTCATCAATAGTATACTATAAACTTATCTCTGTTAGCGCATGTTTTCGATTTCCAAGTTTTAAGTTAAATATTTCTAGTTTCCGAGTTTATCTTTTTTAATTTTTGAGTTCCAAGTTCACTTATTCCTTGTTCCAAGTTTTCGAGTTTTAAGTTCCGAGTTTAACATTCCATCTTGTCCAAAGTTTTCCAAATTTCGAATTCAACATGAGTTTTAGACTCTATTACAAGTATGCAAAACTAGATACACTATCACATCTTAGTCTTTAGATTATAAGATGTATAATGCACCTTGTAAAGTGAGGTGTATTATAGCCTTCCCCCTGGGCCTCCGCGTCCTCATCATTTTTTCTTTAGGATTACTTCATTGATGTTTAGATTAGAAGCCCAATGGATATTCAAATGATTTAAGCCAAACCAAGCAAGCTTCACACTGGTGATCGGTGAAGCTTTGGTTGTGCCTGTTCAAAATGAGGTGCCAATGATACATCGCTTCTAGATTAGAACTCAATCAAAAATAGGGTTTGACTAGTTGCACCCATCCCCCTCCCCTCAATTATGACAAAAAAAGAAAAATCAAAGATAGGTTTTTCATTTTGAACTCTATTTCAAAATGAGATTATTTTATCAATTTTGCTTGCACTTTTAAAACCCTAATCTCTCACTCAAAAAAAAAAAAAAAAGATTAGAACTCAATCTTCTTATAGTATGTTTGGATTTTTGTTTGTAGTTTCAAAATCATATTGTCAGTAAGTTATAAAAGAAAAGTTGAGCTAGAGAACAAAATTGAAAAAAGGGGTGGATTTTTACATTAATAATACATTAAGATTGTATTATACTAGCATTTTGAGCCTGTGCAATGCACGGGAAATAAAAAATTTTGGTATGTTATATTTAGATCATTAAAAAATAATAAATAAAAAATAAAAGTATAATTTATTTTAAAAGATTTTTTTATTTGATTATCAAATGAGGATTAAAATGATGAAGAAAAAATATTTATTTGTTTCCATTATCCATCCCAACTATTAAAAAAATCATACTATTTCTCTCTTCTTCTTCTTCTTCTTTTGGCTTTCTAATAACATTTTTTTAAAATTATATTGAAAAATATATATTAACCATAAAAAATAAAATTTAATTTATGATATATTTTTGCAATATTTAAGTAGAAATATAATAATTAAAAGAAAAAAAAATCTTTGTGGTTTCCTAACTCAGCCACTTTCTTTAGTATTCCAATAACAAATTCTTAAAAGCAAATTAAGCATAGTGATAATATCCATTTATAAATTCTTTTGTAGGGATTAAAAAGAACCTCATCCCCATAATATTTACTTAAAAAATTAATTTTTTTTTGCTTAACATCATACTTTTTTTTAATTTGATTATATTTTATATAAAACTTTCAATCTCATATATAATAACAAAAATATTTTTCTATTTGGATAATCAAATAATTATGAATATTATATAATATAGTGAATATCTTTAAAAAACATTATATAATACACCTCTATGTATATTATTAACTTTCGATGAAATAATTATAGAAATAAAAGGTATGATTATGAAATTATTATTGAAGAAAGTAAGTTATTTTTTAAAATATATATATAAATTCATTCCACATAACAACTTATTACTAAAAGTATAATTCATTTTATAGTTTTTTTTTTCTAACATTTTAAGCAAGGATCCAACTACTAAAAAAAATTATGTTATTATTCTATCCCTTTCTTTATAAAAAAATTCATTCCATCCCTTTCATCCTCTTTATTCAGCTTTTTAATATAAATTTAGTAAAGACAAAGGCAATACATATTTATAATAGAATTGTTAGCATTAATTATCCACGGGAAAAATAAAGATATAAATTATAATGATTGAGGATCATACATCAAAAAAATAATGAATCAGGAACAGAATAAATTTAAATTAATAAATAAAGAATTATAGTAATTAAGCTTTTCAAAAATAGTAAATTTTTTAAATTTGAATTTGAAAAATATTGATTTAGTAACATTTGGAAAAAAAAACTTGCCGAAAAATGTTCTAGATATGTATAGATGCTCTTAAAAGTTATACAAAATGAAAAATAGCATATATGTGAAGAATTTTATCTTACCACAAAACATTGTATTGGAATATCTTGAGTCAAATATTTTAATTATTTTATTTAAAATAATATAAAATTTAAACATCAAATTATTTTTATAATACAATAAAATGGAAATTTATCGGATTACTCCTATGTATATAAGATTTTGTCCCATACTCCTATATGTATTATTATGATGATAGTTATATTACATATGAAGGTAGAAAGGAATTGAATTTGAATATATAAATATAATACTCACAGTAAGATGAACTAACAGGGAAATTACATATTTTGGAAACAATATATGTTTTACAAATGAAACTTGTGCTAAACTGAAAGTAAATAGGCATATTTAGAATGATGGTGGTTAAAAAAATAAATTAGAATTAAAATTAATAAAAATAAATCAAGTAATTTAGTTAATATCATTAATGATAAAAATTAATAACAATAAATTTAAATATTAATAATTATATTAATATTATGTAATATATTATTATATGATGTTTGATAGAAATTTATGCCACCAAAATTTTTTTTGCGAAATATTATTTCATAAAAAATATGATTTAATATCATTTATTTAAATAATAACTAATTTAATAATTGACTAATTAATGAATGTATTAAAATGAATATTTTAAACAAATAGTAATTTAAATTAGTAGATGAGTGTATTAGGAAGATGAGTGGTAATCAAATGACTTTTGGATATTTTAACCAATAGAATATTTAAATTAATGGATCAGTGTACTGGGAAGATGAGTTGCAATTAAATGACTTGTAGGTATTTTAACCAATAGAATTAATTCAATCATTTTATTTTATTTTATTTTTAGAGAGAGAATATATGCTTGAATCATTTTCTTAAATCGAAATAATTTTTAATTTCAAAATGAAGTAAAAGCATAGAAAGCTGCCACTTGGCAGAACTTTCCAAGTAACGCATCTAAAATATTATACTAGTAGAAGTAGATTTAATAAAGAATACAAATTTTATGAATATAATATTACATTGTAAATCATATTATCATATAAAGAAAAATTATTGTCTTATACAATGATTACGAAGAACATAATAACTCCTTCACTAATGACATTCCCGCTCTAAGCAGGGTTGGTACAAAAATTTAATCCTGGGAAAACCAGTCATGCGCCTTAAACTAAGGTGGGGCTAAACCACCAACATTGTTCAGTAATTCATCTCATTTGTTTTCACAAGCAAATCAAATCGGTACTTCAACATGAACTCAACAAGTAATTGAAAAAATCCGCCCCTTCCCCCAGCATTTTCATTTAGTTAAAATGACATGAAACATGTTATATTCGGCTCATGAATGTTTAAACCTAAAATCCATGCTCATTGCAATTAATCAATTCTTTTATTTTCACTCCCTTTGACAATAGGTTATTTTCACTATGCTATGGCAATAAATTTATCTAAAGCAACGCCGATTAAATTCCGAAGTTCGCAAGTTGGTACGTTACACTGATTATACGTATAACGAAACCTGTACCCAAAATCACAGACAGAAGTTGAACTCAATAACCTGATTCCATTGAAAATTAGTTTGTGTCAATTTCTGATTGTGGTGGGCTGCGCACCCCATGCCTATGGATTTCAAGGATACTCTGAGAAACTATATACTCGAGTGCAACAACAATATCGCCAACGAGTGGACGGAAACTCGGTTGCTCCCGGAGACACATTGCAGTAATAGCAATTGCATGATGCAAACACCGTACGGGGTAGCTTCCTTTCAAACGAGGGTCAACCATTTGCCTAAACATTTTCCTGTCACTTAACAATGGTCGAGCCTGCAAACCACAAACAACAGTGTAATCAGAAAATACAATGAAGAAGCTGAATTTAAAAACTGTAATCTAGAAAGCTAAATACGTATTGGCATGCCAAAAAACATCCCGGATGAGGCAAGCATTGTTGTGGGTTTATGGAGAAGGCAGGAAACATCCAATTATCACAAAGCAGCACTTTTGCCAGGAAACATACTCTAGCCTTTTCACACTTTGCTCAATAAAACAATATATGGGGATTGAGAAGTATAATATACTGGAATTTACAAGGAAGCATTCAAGTGCAAAAGCCAAATTATGAATGACAAGGGGTATATAGTTAAGAAAGGGGAACTTTGTTGTAATAAGAAAATAAACAATATTTACCCATGAAACTAAGTTTTGGTCTCCAGGTCTTCTGGTGAAATCCATTGCCTTACGACCAGTGATCAACTCGAGCAAGACCACACCAAAGCTATAGATATCAGATTTAAGAGTTAATTTGCCACTCATGGCATACTCTGGGGCGCAGTAGCCATATGTTCCCATCACTCTGGTAGAAACGTGGGTATTGTCTCCAACAGGTCCGAGTTTAGCAAGCCCAAAATCTGAGAGCTTTGGGTTGAAATCATTGTCTAATAAGATATTGGCAGATTTCAAGTCACGATAGATAACAGGTGGATTTGCTTTACAATGGAGATACTCGAGGCCCCGAGCAGCTCCAGCAGCAATCTTCATCCGAGTAATCCAACTCAGTGGTCCTTTCTCTGGCTCAGGATCTGGAAACAGAAATAAGGCCAACTAACGTCATCAATTTTGGCTAGGGAGAGAATAGGAGATAGAGAAAGAGATAAATATATTTTGATGCTGAAGGAATGAATTCCTAGTCCTAATAATGCATCGCAACCTAGCCACCCACTCATATCAATATCATAATCATAATCAAGGACAAGGAGAAGGAATAATATAATGTGTTATGATTACCAAAAAGATGATGTTCGAGGCTTCCCATAGGCATGTATTCATAAACCAAAAGCCTCTGCTCGCCATCGGTGCAATAACCAATTAAGTTAACAAGATTAGAATGGTGAAGGAGGCTTAGCATAAGAACCTCGGTGACGAATTCCTGAAAACCTTGATGGCCATCGTGATTCAATTGTTTTACAGCAACCACCTGTAGAATTGAAATAAACAACACAACACAATCCTGTCAATGTGATGAACATGATTGAAAAAAATAAGAATAATGTGTTGATTGAATTTTTAACATAGCATGAACATGGTACAATACATGCCTGGCCCGTGGAGAGACGACCCTTGTAAACCCTTCCAAAACCTCCTTCCCCAATCAAGTTGACTTCCTTGAAGCCTCTGGTTGCCCATGCAAGCTCCCGAAAACTGAATCTGATGGCGGCTGCCCTGCTTTCACCCTTATTATTTTTCTTCCATCCTGCAGACCCTACATTAACATTAACATTATCAACTTCCACCACTCTGCTGATCTCCGCATCATTCCCACGATAAGCAAGGCAAAAGAAGCAGCTCATCTCGTCTCATTTCATCTCATCTCATACACATTTCTTAATTCAGTCAACCATAATGCAATGTCAATCATCCAACGCCACAAATTGCAGTTTGCGAATAATAATAATAATAATGATAATAATGGGACACAAACAAACCAAACCAAACCAAACGGGCCAATGTCCTCGATAAAACTAATTAAATAGAAATAGAAATTACGCGTTGCAGCATTTGTCTTATATATGTATCATTCACGCCAAATTTGGAAAAACCAACAGCACTAATTTAGCCACATGCCAAGCGCAACAGACTAACTATCCCCATATTAGCACATTTATAACAGCTTTTTCCTTTCTTTCTTTTAACTAACCCGTAAATAAATAAATGAATTTTATTGTCGTATCTTCATTTCATTTTTATATACTATTTATTCGATTTCCACTATGGTTGGCATTAATGGTTGTTGCCCTGCAAGTCGCTCTCCATCTATCTTTCTTCTCGGCATTTAGAAAGGTTACGGTACCACCAAGCATATTCTATATATGTCTCATTTTACTCTCTTTTCCCCTTCTCTTTCTCCAGCATAATCCCAATCCACACTTCACAAACATCAAATTTAAAGGGTTGTGCTATATAGCATGAACTAATTTTGTGCGAAATTTGACAAATTGGGTGTATTATTGGATACTCAGTCCGGGTTTGACGGAAATCAGACTGGTAAAAGTGTAAAAAATTGAGGCCAAATCATTTGTCAGATTTTTTGCACGATAATTTTCGTACCAAGAAGTATTTATGAAAATAAAATGATCGGTGTCTATCATTAGCCTGCATCTTTCTAAACTTAAATATATAAGCTACGTACCTAGTTCCAGTTAAAAAGTAAATAAAATTATTCGTCACTGTAAATACTTCATATTATTTTATTTTTGTTCTAATGATAACTCTCTAATTCGTGCAAAGCAAGCATTCGTTTAAAATGCTAAGCATTAATGAAGGTTCATAATCTGAACTGAAGCTAGTAGGAATCTTTGATGTTGTTAGTGAAATGTTTGAAATAATTTATTTTACATGAAAACGTAACTTACAATAAAATAATTTATTAAATATTTTAAGTTAAGTGATGTTTTCTTAAAAATTAATATAATATAAACATGCTATAAGTTTTTTTGTCGGGAAATTTTAAGATTTACAATGACCTAAGTTGGTTGTATAATAATTCAATTAAGACTAATTTTTTTAATATAATTTGACTCATTAGTTCACAAGTTATATGCATTTTATTCACTTAAAAATTTATTTTTGTATTTTTTTTTGTTTGAATTTGTATCTTTGGCGTTTGGATTCATGATTGATTTATATATTTCCTTAGATAGTTAAATTATGAGCTGTTCTTGTCTGAAGAGCTAGGAGGTCGGGCAAGTCTAAATCCAACCTTGCACGACACCGGTAGGGACTGGCAAAAAGACTTCCATGCTTAAATTAGTAAATGAGAGAGGAAATAGAACTGAAAGTGGGTGATACGTACCTGATAGGGAGGGTCTGTAATTTAAAAATAGAGGGAAATAGTCATTCTTCGAGTTTCCTTAGTACCTGAGGGATCTTTTGGATGAGACAATATTCAAGTTCAAATATAAGACACTCCCCAACCATTCGTAGTGGAATCTCAACGTGCAGATGATAAAATGATCACTTACCACTACAATCCATCTCATTTTCCATTAATCAACGTGAAATCCTTGCTATTAATATATGTTATAAGTTATACATTGAGGAGTTATACCATCAAAATATGATACCTAAGTTTATAGGTTCTCCCATTTAATAAGCTAGTCTTTCAGATTATATTATTCTTTGGACTTGAGTTAATAATATTAGTGTTTTTGTTAAAAGGTCAACATACGGCAGAGACGGCTTAGGAAATAAGCGACCTGAGAAAAGACTACTTGAAAAGAGTGAAGTCACTTGAAGGGAGTCGCCATAGTTATCGATCTTTAAATGGGATAATAATATTACAAGTCTCACATCAAAGAGCGAAGTCATTCAAATATGGTACTTAAGTTTAGGGGTCCTCTTATCTAATAGACTAGTCTTTTGAATTAAATTCTCTTTTGAATTTGAATCCATAATAATATATGCACTCCCCTATGTCAACATATTCATCGAGTATGTCCAAATAGAATATATATATATATATTTCATGTCTCGTATATCACATTATCTTCGTAGAAATGAGTAAAATGGGATACATGGTATGCGTGGGTGAAGGCAATAGTGTTATTAGTTCGAGCATATAAATGATGGCAATGCAAGATAGGCGAATATACAAATAGCTAAGCTTGGGCAATTGCTTTTCTTTCTTTCTAGCTAGTATTTTGAAGAAATGGATAATCCGTATATCCAACCACCGGGTCATGTGTATAAAAGGTAGCTGTGTCAGGCTGGTTTAACTCCGCATCCAGCTCAAACCTTGTAGGGAGATCGGGATTGGCCAAAAATAGGCGTCCATAAGCCACCAAATCTGCTGCATGGGATGCTATAACATGGTTTCCTTCACTCCGATTGTAACCGCCAGCAACAATAAAGGTGCCATTGAAGACCTTCCTAATTGGCAACAGGGACCACTTGGTGTCAAACTTCTGGAATTGTGTGACCATCCTGGGCTCAATCATATGACAATAGAGGATCCCCAGTTCGTTCAATGATTGAGCCATGTGAATCCCCAATGCCTGAGGGTCAGAGTCCCCACAATCATTGTAGTCAGCGAAAGGGGACAGCCTCACGCCAACCTTGTCAGCCCCGATCTCATCAGCTACTGCCTTCACCACTTCCAGTGGGAACCGGCAGCGATTTCCTAAGTTGCCTCCATACTCATCATCTCTGTCGTTCACTTTGTCCTTTAGGAACTGATCCGGCAAGTACCCGTTCGCTGCGTGTATCTCTACTCCATCAAAACCTGTGACAATCAAGTTGACACTCTAATGTTCCTTTGGGAGAAGTGTTTTTTTTTGGTACTCATTTGTTATAGAGCTACCTTATTTATATATGCTAAAAATTCTAACACTCCAATATTCTCTCTCTATCAATTATTTTTCTCTTTTCACCTTTTTTTTATTTTTTTTTCTTTCTATTTCCAAATATCCAATTTTTTTTCTCTTTTTTATCTCTGAATATTCAAGATATCTACCTATCCCAATAATATAAATAATATTTCTCTTAGTTATATATCATTATATCACATAAACATTTATATGTGTATTACATGACAGGGGAGATCCGGTTTTTCTTTTATTTTTGTCTCTTTCTTTTTAGGTGTGTCGTTCTGACGTCGTTTCAATTTCATATTCATATAACGAGACATAGCGTACTTTCACTAGTAATAGAATGGGATGAAATAAATTATAAAATTAATTAATCATATACCGGCTTCCATGGCATTTTTGGCTGCAATTCTGAAGTCGTTGACAACCTTGGGAATTTCATCGGTTCTTAGCCTGCGAGGAGGTGGGTATTTATCAGCGGTAGCAGCGTTGTTGCTGATGTCTCTCCGAATGCGCTTGTCTGTGCAAGATATCGGGGGTTGACCATCTGGCTGGTAACCTGCAGTTATATAAATTAAATATTCCTCAATTCAGTGGAAAATTTGATTCTGTAGTACTATTACTATACATAGCTAAAAAGGCACAGAGATTCATGTAGATACCATAGTTGGAGACTCTTCCCGCGTGCCAAAGTTGACAGAAGAATATGCGCCCTTTTTCGTGAACAGCGTTCACAATTAGTTTCCACGCTTGCACCTGTTCTCTTGTCCAAATGCCAGGTGTATTGGGGTACCTTGATTGGTCCATCCAGACAAAGACAAAAACAATCATAAAAGAAAAAAGGGGTATATCAGGTAATTGCTGCTATGAGATTACGTTTTTCTGCGGCCAAAATCCACTCCAACTTTCCAAGATCTTGAAACTTCTGGTGGGCAATGAATTTTGATAAATTTTTAGATGATAAATAAGAAGAAAGTTTTATTCTATATCATTTATTAGTTAATAAATTAATTTTGTAGTTTATTATTATTATTATTTATTTTTTCTATATTTTTAATGTAAGTTAATATTTGAAATAAAAATTAAAAATTAATTTGATTTGTAAATTAAATCTTGTATTTAAATATTTTAAAAATAAAAAATAATTTTATTTATTGAATTTAATTAAAATTGATTTAATTTTAAAATATAAATATAAATTAAGTTAAATCAATTTCTATTTTTAATTATTTAAATACTACATAATATATAGTTAATATGTCAAATGACAATCATTATTGATAGGAGATGTAAGCAAATTAAATTGATCCAATGAACCTAAATATCAAAATCAAATCAACGGAAGTTATTCAGATTGGTTTGGGCAATCAATTTATTTTAAAATGAAATTAAACCAAACTTATTATTTTTTATTTGATTTCGGATTTATAATTTTTTAACTTGATCACTTAAATACCAAACTCAATCACCTGATCAACTATACTTTTTTATTTATTTCTAATTTTTTAAAGTTTTGCACTTTAACTTTTAATAACAGAATTACTTTTTATCATCTTTGTTAATATCTATTTAAAAAATTTATCTATTTACACTATTATTAAGTATATTATAATTAAGTTTCATATTATTATTAGTTATTATAAGAATAATACTTTTTTAAAATACAATTCTTTATTATTTAATTCAACCTAATGACCAAAAGCAAACTAACTCAATTTTGATAGAATCGGTTTAGTTTGGAATTATTGAAAAAATTTAACAATAAAATCAATCTAACTAATCATTTAAATTTGATTGATTTGAATTTATTCTTCATTTAAATTTAGATCAAACCAATATAAGAATTTTTCAAGAATTTTCCTCTTTTATATAAAGTTCAAGCTGATTAATAAATAAATTGGATAAAATTAAGATTACCCCTGTGCTGTGTCAGACACTCCAGAGGCTTCCCCAATCAAGAGGCCACCTTTGGTTGTTCTCTGAGAATAATACAGAGCAGCATGGGGCTGAGAGATGAAGTTGTAAGACCTCGATCTTGTCAACGGTGCCAATACCATCCTGTGAATCAAACATAATACATAAACAATAGTGGCAAAGATAAATTTGCAAGCCAAAAGTGATCGGCAGAACAGGAAAAAGAAGCAGAAAACGCAACTTCAAGGGCATAACTTAAATTATCTATGGGATAGACTAAAGTTTCCCATCTTGTATGGGGTGAGGAGGGGTATCGCCTCTCTTCCCTCCACTGCTTTGTTGCTTTCTTCTTCTGTCATCGTGTTCATGTTGGTCCTCCTCTCGCTTACTTCGCAACCAATGGTGTCTTGATTATGTTTATAAATAATTTCACCGAGCTCAGCCTACCTTAATTTATGTGTCTCATGTTTTAGAATCTTGACTAACAACAGTTATTGGACGCTTGGCTGATATTTATTTGGTAACGGCTGAAAGTCAGGAGGACGTGGGTACTCAGTTCTAATCGCCTGTACTACTAATTATTATTATTATGCCTTAAAATTTTCAAAACAATAGTTTAGACGTTAGCACTTCAACTTTATAAAATGGGAGTAAAGCTTATATGCTGCCCATGGTTAATTAATATGAGTGGTTCCACATTTATTCCTTTCAAATAAAATTTTAGGTTTAAATTTTATAAATAAAGAAAATTAATGAGAGAAAACTTTACTTTATAATAAATCGATTCATCAAATCAAATTAACCGAAATTTAACAGATTTTGAATGTTAATGGATTGTCCAAAAAACAAAAGACAAGCTTATATGCTTTAGATGAGCAAATACACTCCATACCCATCTTGCTCAAAACATATTGAAATTGCTTTATATTCTAAAAACAAGACTTGATATATTTTCAAGTCATGTTCAAGTTTGATGTCACATAATATTTTAAAATTATTTTTAAAAAATTATTGATAATGTAATTTTTCTATGACTTACAATAATATTATAATATCAAATAGTATTTATGTATTGAAATAATTTATTTTAAATTATATATTGTAAAAACGATTTCTTAATTATAATTTAGTGCTTTAAAAATCTTATAATTAGTTGTTGCGGATAATGTGTAAATTTATGCATTTTTTTTAAAGATCAAAGCAACCCAATCATGATCTAGGTTAAGTTAAACTAAATTATAAGAAAAATATTATTTATACATTTGTACCATATGCATGCAAACATGGCATTAAATAACATTTGACTTTGATGTCATTTCTGCCAAATTTGGCATTGTAGCTGAGCCACTGAATCCATAGAACCCGGTCCAAAATGATATTCTACCTCCGTTGACAAATGGCAGTCGATTATTACGAGCAGCACACACAGCCACAGCTAAAGAAGATAAGTGGCAGCTGCGGCACGCAGCTAATATGCGATTGTGTTTATTTGGAATTTTTTTTGGTAAAACATTATTTTTTTATTAAAAATAGTTAAGAGGTGTTTGATTTACTTATTTTCTGTTTCCATTTTCAAAAAAAAAAAAAAAAAAAAAACAGCTAATGCCATGAAAACATATGTTTAGCTAAGTATTCTCATTTTCAGTTTAGAAAATAAGTTCCAAATTTTAGGAAATATTGAAAATAAAAAAAAAAAAAAACGTTTTCAATTGTTTTCAATATTGGAACAGTGGCATTTTTATGTCTTTAAAGATATTCCTTTCCTTTTTCTTTCTTAATTCACCCATCACCCTTCTTTTGTTTAGTCATCCACCACCTCCAAACTCAACCCACGTCACCCACATCAAAGCCAATTGCTCCCTCAACGTCGCGCACGCCTCCGACTTCTCCGCCCTCCAGTTCTAAACCTCCGACCTCCAATCAGACCTCGACCATCGCCTCCACAACCTCAACGAAGCACGATCTCAAAACCACCAAATGCACCTCAAATTGGTATTCGAAAATCAAAGCTGGTCCACCTCTGTCACTGTGTTGTTGGCGCTGTCAGAAACCAACCCAATACCTCCACTAGTATGTCCCCCATCTGAAACTAACTGGTGCACCTTTATCGCTGTGTTGTTGGCGCTGCTGTAAACGTTGGCTTCATACGGTTCGAGGTTCTACAAAGCACCTGCTATGGAGTTTGGATCCAAATGGGTCTTGATATTAATGGTTGCTGGGAGGAAATGTCCTCGTTTTGAAAAGAAGCCCTACTACATCGGATTAGCATCCTCGAAATGTATTCTTGAGTTCTTTGGCGAGGGAAAAGCCAAAAAAATGAAAATAAACAAAATAAACACATTTTTAAAAATTAAAAAAGCAAAAATAAAAATAAATTTTAAAAAATAAAAATAGAGAATGAAAATAAAAAAATATTTTCACAAATCAAATATATATTTAATTTTTATATATTTAAATAAAATTTTTAAAATAATTAAAAAAATATTTTTTATTTTTAATTATATATATAATTTAATTTTTAAAATTACTTTTTTAAAAAACTGAAATAAATACATCCTTAATGATAAAAATCGCGGCAATTCTATTGGATAGATAGAGAGTTTTAATTTTTTCTCTCAAAACGCATAACTGCCTAAACTGTCTTTATATTTTTCCAAATGGTTATAAGATAGCTAATTTCAAATGCAAATGACGTATTTTAATTATAATCGAGCCATGATTGAAAGAGGACGAAGTCTGGAAAACCAACCCAATCAAAATTTTAAGTCATAAGCTAAGTTAAACCTAGTACAACGTACAACCTGTCCATGAACAATACTACAAATACATGTCCCTACCTCATTAGTAACGATATAGCACTACTGGGAGGGACCACGGTAAAATAGCATCGCCACTATGTACCTAGTTATTTGAGGGAGTGGTCATTGTCAATTTGATGTCTATCAAAGTTAATTAGATTTTATTTACTTTCTCCAAAATATTACTTTTCCTCTTTGTTAATAAACATGATAGTTTAATAATAATTTTTTTATTATCAATTATATTTTTGTCTAAACTTATTATTTTTAAATTTATTTTTTTAAAAAAAAAGAGTCTCATTTACTAATTTTTATATAATTACTAAATATATAAGTATTTATAATTTATCCATTCAATATAATTGTCTAGATTTAAATATTAAATTATTTTTGAAAGTTTTCTTAATATAATAATTATTATTTAAACAATATAATAGTGAACATCTTAGAAAAAATAATGAGTCAAAATGAATAATAATAAAAGAGAACTAATAAATCATGATATACAATATACATGCCCATATTTTGCCATCTTGTGTTTTTATACTTTTAAAAAATACATCAAATAGACATGCCAAAATTAGTTGATATCAATCCGTAATTTTTATTATATACATTAAATTAGTTACTTACACATATCAGAAAGAGTTCAAAAAGTTAAAAACTTTTTTAGTTTCAAACAATAGTTTCTATTTTATTTCTTGCTTTTAATTGACTAGCATGGTGCCGCATGCGATGCACGGTTTACTATTATACTATTGAAATTATAAATTAATTTAAATTGTAATTATAAACTTAATTTAAATAAAATAACTAAAATATAACAATTTAAAAAATACTTTAATAAAAATATATTGCTTATAACATCTTAAAATAAAACACTAACATAAATCTCTAATATGGATAAAGAGAAAATATTTTTACCTCAAAATTTAAATTAAAGAAATATATATTGATTTAAAAAAATAATTTGAATATATTACAACGAAAAATTATAACAAATCAAAAATTGATAATTAGTTAATTTTCTTTAAGGTTCATAAGAAAAAAAAATAGTGAGAAACGTTGACCAAAATATCAATTTTAAATTAAAAAGAAATTATAAATCTATAGTTGATATTCACTTTATTCGAATATATATTATTAATTTTCATGTTGTGATTTAACAATTCAAAAAAATTCTTACTTTTTTTCTTATGTCTTGTACATCGTTATATTGTATGCAAAGCTTATAATATCATAAAATGTAACATAGGAGGCTCAAATTTTACGAAACAAAACATATATATTTATAGAAATAATTATGAAAAAATATTTAGTATAATAATTTAATTTTGTAATAATAATTTTGTAGATATAAATGTTGTTTTCATGAAAATTTTCTAAAATATGCAAAAGATTCAAGCATTTAATTTTAAAATAGTAAAATTATTAATTTTCATTCTACCATATCACCAAAAAAAATTATTTGACATGTTATTTTTTAAATCACTAAACCCTATATTTACAAAAAATGACTATTTTAAAATAACTACTTTTAAAATTTATATATAAATTGATGAAATTAAAATATTATTATCTTCAACAGATTCATAAATAAATATATTAATAGAACGTTTAACTCTCACATGATATAATATATTAATCAACTTATCATTATGATAGTTAATTAACAGGAAACCTAAAAAGAATATTTATAAAAAAATATTTACTTATAATTTATAAAAAATATCTATAACTATTAGATCAAAACTAACCTCTTAATAAATAAAATAATATTATAGAAAGTAATTAGAAGACAACTGGAGTAGAAAAAAAAAGAATAAATTAAACCCTAATAGCAATAATAGTAAGTAAAAATTAAAGAATTATTTCTCTAATAATTATTTTTAATAATTCATAGCAATCCTGAAATTATTAATTAGATAGTGAAAAGAGAAATCTCTGCCTATCAATTTTTTATTTGATAAATTTTAAGTTTTTTAAATTTAAGTGACTTCTTGTAAAAAATTATTAAAAAATAAAATCAATTAATAGCTTTTATGAAACGCTGGTATACCAAATAATGACCATTTAATTTTTCAAGAAAGCTATTTCAAAGTAAAATATATAAGATCTATTTAAAATATGACAAATATCAAAACACTTTTTTAAATGATAAAGTCAAAATCCACCTGACAAAGTCAACTCAAAATTCTGCTTTTATATATCATATTAGATTAGATTAAAAAAATATCAACCTCATCCATTTTTTGTTTTTAAGACTACAAAGAAAATATTGGAAACAAGAAATAAGTTGAAAACAAAGTGATATTATTATAATTAATCTTTAGAATGAAAAAAAAAAAACAAACAATTTCAAAATATATTAGATAAATTATACTTTACATTAAAATAAATTATCATAAAATGAATCAAGACCTATCCACTAATAATTATAAAGCATACCAATCACATATATAACATAGTGTATATTTGATTTTACTTTTATAGAATTGATTTTGTTAGAATATATTTGATTAAAATTGATTTTTAAATAAAATAATTTATATTTGATAATTTCTAAAATTAATTTTAAGAAAAAATAAAAAATTTTCACTTTTCTTATATTCAATTTTTAAAACAAGAATTGATTTTAATAGTCAACTAAACATCATTAAAAATTGATAAAATCAATTCTAAGGGACCAAAATTGATTCTACAAGCAACATACTCTCAAACACACTATTATTATATCAAATTGAATTTAATTTATATATACTATTAATATTAAAAAAAATTATATAAATATTTAATTTTGTATTATCATATCAACAAAATTGAATCAATCACTTACTATTTTAAAAATTTTATAAATAAAAATATTTAATTAAATAATAATATAAAATTATTTTACACTCTAAATATATCAAAACTAATCCCTATCAAATTATCTTATGTTTTTGACGTGCATTATCTTGATATTTAAATCTATATAATTATATTAAATTAATTATTTGTTAATATTTATAATATTTCGTGACTATATAAAAATCAGTCAATATAAAGTATTAATATTGGATTATTATATGTTAATTAACAAAGAAAAAAACGGGTGTTTAGAAAAAAAATTGATAAAACTTAATTAAATTGAAACAATAGAAATATAGGAGTTTGAACATAGTTCCAGTAGTACAGGATGGAAAGCACTACTGTAAAACTTGCTGTACTATAATGGGTCAGGCTGCGTTCCTAGCTATTCGATTTGTGTTCCCAAAAAAAATGCGCCAAGTACCATCTTGCTGTACAAAAGCTTCAAACCGATACAGGTCATTCGGTCGTCTTGGTGGTAACGTGGACATCCTCTTGGACCACCATCACACAGGTTCATATGTGGTGTCCATGTATTGCTCGCAGTGAGACGTGGCGGCAGATCAAGGTCAGGAAATGATGTTCCAAAAGGAAATATTTTTTTAAATACTGTAAAATTCAATACCCCTAAAGATATTTTATTAGAATTTTAAAAAAATTAAAATAAAAAATTTAAAATTTAAAATTAAATAAATTGAATAATTGATTATGAAAGGAGTTGATAGAACATCATTTTGAATATTCAAAAAACACATCTCGTTCCAAAATTATCCCCAAATTCAATAAACACTATTTCGTACGTGACACAGCTTGCAAAATTTAAATGTCTTAGAGCCAAAATAATAAAATCATTAATCATCAACAGAAGCATTTCGTGCATATTATAATTAGATGGACGGTTTGGCTCGATCAGGAGCAGTCAATTGCAGTACACTAACATAGGACTAGGTCAGTACTTCCTCAAAGGGCTGAAGGAAAAAAATTAATGCTGCTGGGGATCAATTAAGCGTCAGATTCAAAAACGTTAAATTATGATTAAGAAATATGAGAAACTACAATTTCTCAACTTTTGCAATCTACTCAAAGGCAATAGAGTAAAGAAATATCTGAAAATGCAATTCATATATAAAATTTAAATTTAATTAAACCAGATGTGATTGATGTCAAACAAAAAATCATTCAAGTCGATTTACGAGAAACTAGCACCCCTACCTTAATTTGAGTTCACAACATCGCTGCCAAAACTGGACCAAGATTCCTGTCTTATTAGCTTCAATTCTGGCTTTCTGCATACGGCAAGCCTCTTAGTCTTTGCTGCATCATTTACAAACAAAATGTCAACTCTAAAACATGAATGCCTGTCGACAAAAATGCTTGAAACATTACTTAAATTCTGACCTTTGATTTTCTAATCTTCCAGACTTCTGATTTCTCCGGCTGGGGAAGATAAGAATACTTGTCAATGGAATTTAAGACAGCAATGTCATCCATGCCAGAGTCATTAACCGGCTTCAAATCCTATAGCAATGGCAAACTAGTTATTGTATATTGTCGAAAGAGTATCTTGCTCATTTATAATTAATAACTCAGCAGTTCAGCACACAATGATTTCCGAAGTACAGATAAAACTTCCCTTCATTCAAAGTGACAACTCCAGAAAAATCACTATAATAACTTTCTTAAATTCAATAAAAAAATTCAAGGTCAATATCAATTAATAAAAAATAGAGATACTGTTTTGTGAAGTCTATCTTCTGTTCCAATTATGAACTGCTCAAGTTCATCTTTCTTTTTTTGGGTTTGCAAAGCTTTAAACTAATTTCGTTTTGACCATTGTCATTCAGAGAAATAGCATTATGAAGAAGACTAACTAGCCATATGATTCAATCTTACCACTTCCTTGGAAGCACCACTACCTGACTCCTCATGGTTCTTCACCTCCAAGGAATCGAAGTAAAACAATATCTGGGGAAGAAATGTAAGTAAGCAACGCACTTAAAAGAACAGTAATGGTAAAAGTTGACATAGCTGCAGCTGAACTAGCGGCAACAGAGAAGAACCAAGCAGAAAGGGACGTTAAGATTCAAGGACAAGAGAAAAAAGGCTGCCTGAAACAGTGATTGTAAAAGGTTACCTTGTCAAGTAACTGAATATTTGATGAATTGGTTGCCATGATCTGAACTCCTAGCAAATTGTTGGTATTACTGCAGAAGGGACAAAAAATAGAGCTGAAGACACACCCATCCTCTACGCACCAAATACCATGTTCCGGTGCACTGCTAGGTATTCTATTGCAAATACGTTGATCGACAAATGAAGAATCGGTAAGAATAACTGGTACACTCTTTAATGTGTCGCTAGTGTAAGTTTTCAGTTTCTGTTTCAAAAGGGTTCTTAAGTGAACTTTTGATGATAGAATCAAAGAGCATGTAAGTGACAGATGGTTTTCCGGTCGGCCCAATGGGTTTTTGCAGAGTGAACAAAATATCTGCAACCTTTTGTCCAGTAGAGGGAAAGTTAAGGAACATGAACCCGGTAGATTGCTTGTTGGTAACCGAGGAGTATTTGACTTCACATTTCTCTCAAAACCATATTCAATTCCATAAGCTGCCTCTCTAAAATCCAGTGAGCTTTTTGTGTACGTCGTAAGAGTACTGGCACAAGGTGCAATATAATTTAAATTTTCTTCTTCTATGAGGTTTATAAATGGTGAGAACATGGGCTTCCTCCTTTTCTGGCAGTGAGAATTAACACTCATATCCATAGATGATTCCATTTCAGGAATATTATTTGGGGTAACATTCTTTTCAGGAGTAACAGTTATTGAAGACTGAACCCGTGAGGAATATTTACTTCCATTAGTTAAAGACACCAGAAGGCTTGATGAGTGATTTGAAAATTGGGCAGAGGCCTCAATTATGGTGGAACCAGAGTTGTCATCCTTAGAGTAACCAGGGCTACCAGGATCACAGTCAACATCTATACAAGGGGTTTCCTTGACGATGGAGATTTCTTCATGTGAAGTTGCCACCAATAATTCCCCGTTAAACCTGTAAGAAATAAATCTTTCAACTAGTAACGGCATTGCCAGTATCCAATGATGTAGACATGGTTGCTAGTTCGTTAAAATTCGGATTATGCTATGTGCTGGTTATAAAAAAATGAAATTTTGTACGCATGCAGCGGAGAATAAAGATATTAAGATTGATCTTGTATTACAAATTTGAAAACCCTGAACACACCCCACTGAAAACATGAAAGAAAGATGCACAACCATACGGGCAAATCCCACCTTAATCACCTACGTTTAATATTAAAGTTTCATCAGAGTCTAGACTAAGATCAATTGGTGTCCTATTTACTTATTAGTGTTATGGTAAAGAAGAAAATCTGCTTAAAACAAAAGCAGTTACTGATCCTTAAAAGATAGATCCAATTTTGTTAGACTAGCGGTATGCCCACATGCTGGACAAACATTTAGAAAGAGAATCAAGAGCACGGAGAAGCATTTTTCAGAGAACATAAAATCTTATTTATTCACCCGAATGAGAACAAGCTACATTACCATCATACATATGCTTTAAGATCAGCTAACATGATGAAAAGCAATTGTTATTTGCTAGTCAATCACAAAATTGGCTTGGTGGTCTGGACCCAAAGTTGTACTGATTCTACCTAACAGAAAATTAATATGTCTTGCATATTTTTGAAATTTGAAATGAGGTCACGTAAACAAACTTGGTGATACGGCCAAAGAAAGATTCCACTTAACACAGATGGACGATTCCTCAAATCAGATATATGTTCATTACTAGGCTTAGTTATCAACAATCATACTTATAGCATAAAAAGGTGGCAACACAAAAACAATTACCTTGTCTCTGTCAGATTACAGCATCGCTGGTTTATATGGTCGTCGCAATCGTATTTGTCACTATTCCCGTGAGCTGATGGCTGACTGTCAGCAAGATCTTGACAGCTTAGTATAGGAAAAGAGCCACTATCTTCAATCACCGATGTTTCTTTCTCACGTATATTACAAGAGTTGTTCAGTTTCTGATTTTTCTTCCTTGTGAGCCTCTTATTCTGATCCTTGATTTGTACACCATCACCATGTAAGCCCAGATTCTGTTTGACATCCACTGTATTCATTGCATACCGTTCCTGCAGCAAGTTGACCATATATTAATAATAATTCTTTTCCACTAAGCCCTGTAGGGGAACAGGGGAGAGTATAATAAGTTCAAATTAAGCCACATGCCTTGTACCTTGGCATTCTCGAAGAATGATTTTAGTCCCTCTAGTGACAATTCAAAGCTGTCACAAACCCTCAAGTTTCTTCTTATCCACTTCGAAATGAATGCTTTATTTCTTTCTTCCCGAAAACGTTCATCTAATTCCAGAAGATTAGTTAAACCAATAATGATAGAAAAGCTGGTTGAAAGTTAGAGGTGAGGGTAATACAAAAAATAATGTCAAATAATCTCTAGTTCAAGAAAAAATTGCCCTACAAAGACAGAGGAAAAGACAATAAGGGGAAGAAAATCACTTCATTCTAAACCAGAAAGGTGGTTTTGCTGATAGAACTGCCTGCTATCACGGTTGCGCCATGGCAAGAACTGTCATGAATTTTTGTATGTTCCATTGGAGAACATTTCCTAATGATATGGCGTCTATGAAAATTAAAAATATGCTAAAAAGAATAAACTCCAAACAAGCTAACGGAAAGGACAACAGCATTAAATGTCTCTGATGCCACCGTATTAACTGGACATCCTCCACTTGACCTCTACCCTCACATTGCTACCACTTGTTTAGTATTGCATGCTCTGGAAAACCTAGTCAATTGCAGCTTCTTCCCTTCCAAATATAAACAAAAACAAGAAATATAAAGACGAGACAGAGACTTCCCTAAATCAGTTCCTAAATTCTGAACCCAAAAAGGAGAGAAACAAGATAGAAAGTGGAAGAGATCTGAAATGATAAGCATTTCAGCACCATTACCCAATAGGATGATTGCTCCATAATCAAGTTTATGCCGTATACAACGCCCTACAGAATGTAAATGCAATCAATATTAAAAAAAATAAAATAAAATTGGGTTAGGTTAGAATATGGAAAACAAAACCAGAACCAGGCTTTACCTGCTGCTTGATTTAAAGCCCGGAATGCTTGGTGACAGTACCATTCACTTCCGCTCAAAAGATTTTTGGACAATTTGTATGTGTCATTATATTTTTTCTTCAGTGCAACTTGAATATCATTTCTGCAAAGAAGTTACAATAAATCAGGGAATCAGAGAAAAATATTGCCAAAGTAGGATGCTTCCTTCAAGAAAAAATAGAAGAGAAAAGAAAGGATTCTTACATGTTGGGAAATGGAATACCGACAATAATCTGAGATTGTCAAGAACATACATTCTATAGCTAATATTCACAATGATTATTAAAAATTGGAACGTCTGTAATCAAACCCAATATAGGCAAGTTACAATCTGAACCTTCTCTCAATAATAATAGTTAACCCTTATTTCAATAATCTTGGAATATACCATCTTTCAATCATCACAAAAGAGAAAAAAACGAAAAAAAGAAGAAGCAAATAATAAGTTTATATGTAGAAACAAGGATACAACTACTCTGGCATTATCATCAGAGAAATCGATTCCTTCAGAAACCTGCAAGCATTATATAATGATCACTGCATAAACACAATCGTATAATGGGGTCATATGCACAAACAACTATGCTAAAGGAAAAATGAAGTCATACATCTTAAAGAGGTCATATCATTAACTCATATCAAAAGGACATTTTAAACGAGGGAAATGCTATTGGCACTACCAATTGTTCATTTACAGTCCCTACAAAAAGCTTCTAATTGCCATTTCCTAAATCAACCTATGCCAAAACATGTTTGTTCTGGCCACTTGAAGTGATGACAGTAGCATTACTATAAGACATGCTTCACTGCCATTTTATAGAAGCATCTACTTGTAAAGAGGAAAAATGTAAAATCAGTGGCTACATTATTGAATACTAAATGACCTGAATCAACTTAAACATTCCAATTGATGTAAGTTTTCTTGCAAACTGGGTAAGCAGAAAATTCAATTCTTCTGCTATAATAAATAAAGTCTTCAAATGTATAATTTTTTTATAAATAATTTCAATAATGGTTTATTTCAATTAAATGAAACACAAAATTACATCAATTATATGAATTTATATTTACACACCAAAGTAGGACTGACATACATGAAGAAAGTAATGAAATGAAAATAGATCCACAAGCAAGCACTGTTCTCTCCAGAAAAAAAAAATATAAGCCCATCTGCTCTGATATAACTGTAGCACCACTGTAGTATACAAGAACCGAATTGCCATTGTATCATTTTAACCTGATAACAGCAGCATCCAAAATATGGGATAAGTAAAACTGTGATGCACCTTTCCACGGCAAACACCAAGTAAAGCAGCTCCTCCTTTCGTAGATCTGTCTTGGGAATCAACTGGATGGAAGTGATTTGAATCAGTTTTCTTAATCCTTCTTTTCCTTCCCAAAGCAGGTATTTTGCCATGATGAATCGAGTTATAATACCCTTTTAATGCAATTTCAAAATCATCTTGGCTTCCCCCTCGCGGTTCTGCATGCCAAGTACCAACAAAATACATATTATTAATGCAACCTAAAGAATTGGCAAGAGACAACAACATCAACTTCAGATATTAATACCAAAAGCCATCTCAACTTTAAAGATGCAGAAAAAAAGGATGAGGAAAAGAAAAGGCCAATAAATTAACAGAAACTAACAGATCTCAGACCTATTCTGAAAGTACTTGGAAGAAAATAGGTATCTCACCAACAAAAAGGGGCTTCTCTGCATTTAGTCGAGACCATTGACCTGTTTCAGACCAACGGTTGCATAATTTTTCCATCAATTTATAACTTGGGAAGAACACAAGACATCCGCCTGGGACAATCTTGAACATTTCTTCTAAAGATCTTCCAACCGCATCCTAAACCATGACTTATAATAATCAGATGTACTCATAGAGGCAAGAATAGTATAAAGAATGAAAAATATATATCGAGCATACCTGGAAGGCATATCCATCTGCTGTTTTGTAACTTGCATTCAAAGGGTAATTACCGGGACCAGTGGAGATTATAGCAGGCCACACCTGTATTCAAGATGTTATAACTTGTTGAACTAGCACTTACAGGACTAAAAGGATTAATGAACCTTAAGATATGAGAGAAGTAGCTAAGACCTGTGAGTCAACATCAATCACATGTGGAGCTTCGAGATTGGTCTCAAACTGAACTCCAAGCTCTGAAGAAAAGGAAGTCATCGGTGACAGTGTCCTAAAATACCCAAATCAATATATTAGTGATACTAGGATGCTAGGATGCAGAGATTCAGTGCAGAACTGAACTAACACCTCTGCAACTTTTGGCTGTCATATGTTGGGTGTTGTATCGATTAAAAATACAAATAGCAGAGTTCCCCTCATTTTAGCAAAGCATGATGTTTACATTAACATATCAAATATATCAATTATTTTATATGGTGAAAGTTTACCGTAATCACGTATATTTGAGGTAGAAATAACTTGCTGGAACTTATGGAATGCAGACATTCATTTGGGCATAAGTACTATGTATGCGTGTGTGTGTGTGTGTGTGTGTGGCCACTCAGAACAAGAAAAAAATCTCGAATACAATATTATTGACATCTTATATGCCACTTATGTCAATTTGGGAGATTTTAACATCAATAAATTACTGGAATACTGGCCAATTGGCAATGCAGTGTGACAGGATTATGTCCTAAATGCGGGCAAAGTGATTTATTTGTATGCGGGTATGCTTATGAATGTAAAAAAAGAAATAAAAGAAGAGTGTGTGTGTTTATGCTGTGAAACAAATGACAGAATTGAAAGGAGCAAAGATACAACAGAAGGAGGCTAGAGAAGAAATTCGAAACCAAGCCTATGATGGGCCAGTGGAAGCCTGCGAAGGTTTTAATGCATTGCTTCGCTTCATGCTAAGCTCTCCAATAACTATGCAGAAACGCATGTCAAAAAGGTAGCAAGGAATGATTAAAAAGATAGAGAGAGAATTTGTTTAAACATTTTAATAACTGGTTATGGATGGGTTTGAAAGTGAGTGTGTTTGCACTGAGATTTGATTAGTAAAGATTTGATTGTGTTGAGATAGGCAAATTGCTAAACCGTGCCTAAATTTTCTGTTTGTTTGTTGTTTTCATTTACCTTATTTTGTAAAATTACCCGACAAGTAGCATTATATAGATACCCAACACAACCTGTATAAAGTATAAACTTTGCCCTTGTGTGCCGATGCACTATTCTTACCCAGAAGTCAAGATGACTGATAAAGAAAGATCAGCAACATCTCTAAACACAACTGCTGGATTCAAACACCACAAACTGAAAGTGTGCGTCCAGTTTCCAAAAGCTCTTCCTGACATAGAACCAATGAACAGTAATATAATAATGCACTTACAGCATTAATATCTCTGGCAGAAGTGGCAGAAATATGAACACTATAAGAATTTATGGAGCAATTAGTCAATTTAACATGTAGCTGGTTGCCCAGTCAAAATAAAAGGTTACCATTTGTCTTCACAAGCTAATTACACCATTTTATAAATAAAGGTTATGATAACAGTGTAATAAAAGAAGTTGTGAATTGTGACAACAGAGTAAATAAACGTTGTGGAGTACTTTAAGACCATCTATTTTGGCATCACTAGAAGTGTCCAAAGACTGTAAGCAATTTAATCATTGATGATTAACATTAAACAAATCTTTTTCAAATGTTCTCTCCATATAAATGTTTCCAGTTTGTTGATTTGGATTCTATTATGTTTGCAATTAGATACCGCAAAAAATTCATTCATAAACCTAATAGATTTCCTAACCATTTACCAGTCAGTTACGTCAGGATAAAAACAATGTCAATTAGGGTTCTGCAACTTATTATTGATGGTTTGCAACTACCTACCAGCATCTTTTCTAACACATCGCTGCAGAGCAAGTTGGTAATCCAACATGTGAAATCCATTTCTTGAGAAGAAATAAGTTAGTGATGAGAATAAGCCTGAAATATGATTGAGTAAGAACATCATTGACAATACCAAATATTCTTTGGTCAACAACTGAATACAGAAACACATATTTCAAATGACACAATCCCAGACCTTCCAATGTTATCACTGACATGCCACTTAAATGTGGTTTATCCGTCTCCAAGTCTGTAGCAACTTTGATTGCCTTGAATAAATGATCAAGTTGATAAATCATAAGTGTCAATCACAATATAATAATAATATAAATATAAATTATCATACAAATGAGATACCTTGGTAGCACATTCTAGCAAGATAGGGAAGCATTGTTTTGAAATATTTGCTTCTTCAAGCTCTCTTAATGCCTTATCACCAGTCCAACTATACATACAAAAGGCTTATGTTAAATCCCAGATATAATTTGCAAGCTGTGACTTTTATTTTAGGACGAAGTTCTTAAGGATATATAGGTAAATAACTTCTCAAAATATCAATTCAATTGCAACAGAGGACAAACAAAACCACAAGCATTTAAAGCTTAAAGCAACCATTCAATTCTTACACAGTAAATGTCACAAGTGAAAGTAGGCACTCAAAAGAAATCTCATAGTCAACAAATAAGATCAAAAGGAACACTACCTAAAACATAAAATGGCTTCAATGAAATGATAAAAATTCCAATAGTTAGTTTCCCACACAGATCAAATAAACACAGATTACTTGGAAGAAAAAGTGAACTAAGTGTTCCTATTAAAGACTAGAAATGATATAACATGCAAGAAGATTACAGTTAACAATATCATTCCAGGATAGAAAGCACATCAAATATGTGAAAAAGAATATCATATGGTGGAAGAACACAACAAATAAAGTTTCCTTTCCCCAGTACCTTAGCATATTAATTTGAATGTATCTGATTATTTGAACTTCCAACCAACTTAAAGTTATATTATAATGTTCTCTACAAAGTATGTTTATATCTAATCTACATCATCACACCAAGTTCTACAAAGCTTGGGACTTTTTCTCAGGATACAAAATGAACATATGCAATACCAGAGGTCCAGAATAATAACAAAGAGAGGCATGTAGAATGATAAACCCCTTAACTTACCACGACACATAGTGCTGAAAATCACGTTTGTCTAGTTTATTTTTCTTCCGTTCTATCCAACTAGTAAGGCCCTACACAACGGTATCACTCATTTAGGATATACAATTACTAAGGATATACTTATAAATCAAACATTTCAAACCCAATATCTAACCTACTGCAGGATCCTGACACCTACCTGTGCCATTTCATACAGTGGTTGGTATATTGCAGCGTTTACAGAACATAGTTGCTGGAGCTCCATTTGCAATTCTTTCAAAGGTATGACCAACTGGTTAGCATCATTATTAGTAAGAATGGAAACAAAAGCTATAAGGTTCATAACATACTATCAAAAACATCCTCTTCAATATCCACACTGCCAGCATCCCGAGTGATGTCCTCTATATTGCTACAAAGTGCAAACACATAAGGCCAGTTATTTAGAGAAATCTGACATAAACTACTACCGAAGTACAAATATTCGTCATTCATCTCTAGATTGGTCAACATACAACTGGTGGTATGAAAATGACATCTTGAATCCATACACAGTCTTAAAAAATCAAAATAAAGCCAGCCCAATTTAAATGTACTCCGAGAACAATTTTGTAGATTTTGCAACTAAACAGAAAGATATAAATGGCTTACTGAGCTTCATCAAGAATCACAATAGCTCCTTTAATATCGACATCCATTGCACCCCGAATGACTGGATTAATGATGTAGCTATATGGACAAAATACCAGCTGTGCATCATCTGACATAGAACGCGCAGCATAATAGGAGCAACCTGAAAGTGGAGACAATATAAGGCTTGTACTAAAAAAGCTTAGCAGAAACTTAATAAATAATAAATAATAAATAAATAAAGGACAACAACAAGCCAAACCTTTCACTGACTGTCCAACTTTCATAAGATCTTCTATGTCATGCACCTCATTGCATCCTCCTTTCTGAAGAGATGGATGACCTTTGACTTTATGTGCATTTCTGTTTAGATTGTAAGTTTCTGATTTATGTTACTTCAAGACATATAAAAAACAGAATGGAAGCAAGTGTGGATAAGCATAAACTTACTTGAATTCTGGACACCCTATTGCCTGATCTTTCAAAAGTAGTTTACTGAGAGCATTTAATGAAATATGTCAGTATGAAGATCAGAAAGAAATTCTTACAAAGTAAAAATTGTTGGGGTGAAAGCAACCATTCTTCATCGATATTCTCTTTGCCAAGTATATTTTTATTGGTGCAATAATGTTTCCGTGATGCCTGGTAAAGTAAGAGAGGAAAAAATACTCAGCCAAATCCATCTCACTTTAAAACCATGATGCTAAAAGTAACATATCTATATGCATATGCAAGGATAACTAATAATTTGGTATACTAAACAATCCTGGTTAAAAAACATTTTCGCAAAAATCTTTTGTTAAATCAGAATCATCATCGTATATAAATTGGATGTCAACTGGTATCTCATCAACATTACTTTAGCATAAAAATATGATATGTTTCACAAACAAAATAAGATATCAGCTTGTTAAACAAGAGTTTGAAAGATCACAACATAAAAATTTAATATTCAGGGTGGGGAAAATAAGTACTTCAGGCAATAGGATTGGCGAATAATGTCATTCCTCAAAAGGCCAGAAAATGATATGACATCTTGCATTGGTTTCATTAATGTTGATTGAAAAAAGAAAAGCCAAAACCTAAACTACTCATGAGAACCCACAACTTATAAAAAAACCAAAATATGAAGGAGTTAAGATCAATGTAACGACTATACCAAAGCAACGGATTCAACCTACCAATACAGCCATTGGCACCCTGTATGTAGTTTTCCGCAATTCACGAATGACTTGAGAAATTTGTGAGTGTGTTCTCCTTAAGAAAGACAAATGATGTGGTTAAGTGGTGATACCAATGCTTTATGATAAAGGGAGCAAAGTCGAAACTCTGGAGGAATATACTCTAATGATAATGAAACAAACAACTGAATTCTAAAATATTAAGTTCAGTTCGGATCCAACATTCAACCATGACTATGATCAATTCATGTCATCTCCATATGCACATCAGCATGTTCTGGAGTCCGATGACTTGAACTCGTGAATTACTAGCAGATGAATGCTTGGCTGCTCAAATGATAAAGTCTCGGGATTAACCGTTTACTAAACATTTAGCAATCGTGAATTGCATGAAAAGGCAACAACGATTAAATCATAAAAATACCACTTTTTTTTTTCACTGATAACTGATTATTAAAAAAGGAAAAAAAAAAAAAAAAGTCATCTGAAAACTGGAAGGTGTAAAACATACGAGGCATAATATATAGTAGGTGCTGCCTTTTTCTTCTGCTTCTTGTTGTTGGGTTCCGCTGCTGCGAGCTCCGGACTATCGGATGCTGAAATGAGGACAAATTGGTTGAGGACAATCAAAACCAAAACCAAATGAAACGGAAGGGAATAGCAATGAGATAGTTACAAGAAGAAACGTCGTCGTCCTCGGGAACAAAGCCGCCACCATGGGCGAGAGGATCGGCGGGTGCCTCAGGAGGTGGAGGGGGCTTGGGGTGGTGGTGTTTGGACTTGTAACGGTGCTGCCAGGCTAGAGAGGAACAGAGGAGGGAAAGGGACTTGCCGGTGCCAGTTGGAGACTCGAGCAAGGCATGGCAGTGGCCTTCCCTGTGAGCTCGGTCGAGGGTGGAGATCACTCTCCCCATGAATGCAAACTGAGAGCCGTATGGCTGGTAAGGAAACTCCACCTGCAGGCCTCCGATGTGGTATACATTTGTAGGGCTCTCGCTGTTAGGGTTTGTTGCAGAGCTCATTTTTCCCTTTACTTTCACTTTACATGACACAGACATGAGAAATGAGAATGAATAATGGTATCGGGCTCCTTGTGCTGTACTTCCGTGGTGTGGATGTTTGGGCGGGAAAAAGAGACTTGTGAATTTGAGGAGGCGGAAAGTGTTGCTGCTCTTTAGCAATTTATTATTAAAAAAAAAAAAAAAACCTTTGTTTTACCCCATGTTGGATTTTCATGATTTTGTGCACCGAAAATCAATTACATTGACGTGAGCCATTTTTCTTCTTTTATCCTTTTTAACCGTGTTCACAGGTCAATTTAATTTTAGTTTAAAGTGAACAAATAAAATTAAACAAATTTAATTGGATTATTTTTGTTTGATTTTTAAAAAAATTTAACAAATCTGTACCAAATTTATCCTTATCAAATTGAGTTGTTTTATTGGCATTATGAAGTTAATATCAAAAACAAAAATTTATATCATTTGCATGTTTCTATCCTCACCACAATCGGCAAAAGTGTAAAATTAAATCACACAATAAGGGTCAGAAGATTAGACAAATCTAATAAATTAAAAATTTAAACTGAACCACATTTACAAAATGCCTAAAACCAATTTTTGTCTCGATTTTTCAAAACAAAGTGTTAAACACTATTACACATTAAATATAATCAATTAAGTCCAAATTTCAAGTTCAATACAGTCTTATAAATAAAAAAAAAATTAATATTAAAAGAGTTTTACTTCATAATCAGCCAACTCAACTTAAGTTAGATTGATTGAAGTCTAATAGATTTTTCAAATACTAATGGTTTAGATTTAAAAAAAAAAAAAAGAAAAACCTGCATATCACATTACACTAATTCAAAACAAATTAAATATCAAAATCCAAATTTAATGTCCCAAATGACAAAGTTCAATCAATTACAAATCAAATTACATAAATTGAAAGCATACTAACTATCAAAATCCAAATTCAAAGTATGTGTCAAAGTTTAATATATTACATAATCAAAATACTAAATAAATAAATAACTAAATAAGCACATTGGATTAACTTATTTAGCTTGCAGGTTAAATAAAATGGGTTAAAAATAAATTAATTTAAATAGGTCAAAAGCTTTTTAAGCCCAACACCTTAATGTTAATGGATAAACAAATTAGTCTAATAAATTTGACTCATTTTAATAGTCCTAAAATATGGTGACAATTTTGTAAATATTCTAAAACTTCAAAACACCTTTTAATGTCATTAATTTAAAATGATTATATATATACACCAGAGCTTTTGAATCCCTGCAACATACGAGATAAAACTTTTGACAAATATTAAAAGACTTTTTTTAAATTTTTGAGAAATATAAAAATTTTATAATAAATAAATTGCATATAAAAATTACATAATTTGATTTGCAACTAACAAAATAATTGATAAATATTAAATTTAGTATACGATTTCATTACAACTTTAATAACTTAAAAAAAAGTTTAATATAAAAAATAATAAAAATTAAAGGCAAGAAAATAGTAAAATAAATTGTATTTGATATTATGTTAAAAATTCAAATTTCTTATAAGATACTAAATTGAAATTATTATGAAAATTACAAACTATTAAATAATAATAAATAAAATTATTTACTTTCAACTTTTATCAAACAACTCAAAAAAATATTTCATTTTTTCTCCTTCCCTATTTTTCAACATTCCAATAAACTAATTTTAAAAATGAAATTATATAAAATTATTTTATATAGCAATTAATTATTCACATTGAACAAACAATTTTTAATTATAATTTATTTTTATGAAAATATATGCTTCTAATTTTTAAGAGATGATTGAAAATATTTAAAATTGTTTATTAAATTTATAATTTATATAGTTTTCATATACTCTATTACAAATAGAAAAAGTTTGAGTTATATGTTTATTATAGTCTAGTATTTTCATTTGTTTCAAAATTAGGAGATTGAATAAACCCTATATTAACATTGATTAATTCTTGGAATATGGCTATATAAAAATAAAATGAAGGAATTATTTAAATAATACATATTATAAGAATCTTTTTTTCAAAACTTGATTTTCATAATACAAAAAATTGCTTGATATAAAAATAAAATTCGTGTAAAGTTTATTTCAAACTTAAAAAAGAGAATAACTAAACACTTATATAATTCTATTACTACTTAAGAGAAAATAAATAAATGCATTTCTTTTAGAGCAAAATACATTTTTTTAGGATAAATTGAAGATAAAGAATAAATAAATGCAAATATAATTTTATTGCTAATTGATGTATTTGTCAATGTAAATGCAGTATCTCCTTTTTAAAAGGAATTAGAGAGTTTAAAATAATGTAAAGAGAGTTTAGAAGCTTGAAGAGCAATTCACAACTGAATAGCAAAGAAAAATAAAAAATCTCCTTCATAACATCAAACTAGCATCCATTTTGTAGAAAAAAAAAATCAACAATCCCCAAACTTAATTTCTTAAACCCTAAAATAACATGAAACCATATAAATAAAAAGAGTAAATTACACTGACCTCCTTGAAATTTGGTGAAATTCACTAGACCTCTCTCAATTTATAAAAATATATATTGGGCTTTCTTGAGTTTATGTTAATATTACACTTGATACCCCTATATTTTGTAAAATGTGTCACTAAACACCCTTGTAAACATAATACTAATCTCATTTAAAGGGAGGTTGGTAAATCTGGATAAATATAGGGGGGTTGGGGTGAATTTCTACAAATATCAGGAGAGGCTAATGTAATTTACACAAATAAAAACATGAATTCAATGATAGGAACAAAAGTTGTGATACAAACTTAGTTTATATGGTTGTAGTCATAGATATAAGAAGAAGTAATGGAACAATTTTTCATTTCCTTGCTATTAACCAAAAGAGATTCTAATGTTCCATGTATTGACTATGGAGGAATAATTTTGACAATAACATCTAGTATAAATAGAAAATATGAAGCAACCATTGTAGAAAGGAGATTCTTGAATTTTGATAAAAAAGAAAAATATATGAAGAGACGGATATATAAGAAATATGAAAACTTAAAGATAAAATTAATTGTGTTTCTACTATTTTTTAATTTTTAATAATGTATCCCAATTAATTATTATATATTGGCCATAATACTTGAAAAATTAAAAATATGTGATCTAATCCAAAGGCATGCATGTGTAAGTTTTTTTGTCAAGAATCAAAATCACTTTGCAAAAATAAAAGGTAATAAAATATTATTCTATAGATGGATGATACCCTAACTCTAGAAAAAAAAAAAACAATATAGTTGATTAATAAATTCTTAAATAATAAATAAGGATATAAAAACGTGGGAGAGAAATTTGACTTGTTGACTATTTATATAATAAAGTATTAAAAAAATAGTAATAAAAGTAATTAATTTTTAGAAAAACTAAAAAATTGGCTAGTGATAAAAAAGGATAAATAGTAAAAATTAATTGGGCAAAAATACATTGGCAACTGATATTAACAATAATCAACATTAATTTCAAATTGAATTTTTGCATTATTTTTAAAATATGAAATACTTAGCTGAGTAGTGGAAAGATAATGGGGTTAGTAATAGTTGTATTAATATTCATTAAATTAGAAAATTTTATTTTAAATTATTTTAAATTTATAAAGAAAATTTAATATAAATTTATTTAAATTAATTTAATCAATTTTGGTGGTTAAAATGAAACTATATAGAGATATTTGAGTAGTGGATCATTTAAGGAGAGTTAGTAAAGGAGACAACTAAGGGATTGTAAGTTAAATTCTGAAACTAAAATTTTCTTTTTAATTATTTTAATAAATAAAAAATTGAAATGTTTCCTTTAATAATAAATTTGAGAAAATGGCGAAGTTAGAATTGATATGAAGCTGACACATGACATAAGTTTATGTATTTTGAGTCTTATTTATTAGTACTATATATATATATATATATATATATATATATATCATTAATAAATTAAAATTTTCTATATTCTTTTATTCTTTATCTTGAAAAAGTAAAAAGATAGAGATTGATATTTGCACCCTGAATGTCATTCCACCAGTACGTATGTATGAATTTATTTTGTATATTGTTTATCAATGAAATTAGGGAAAATTGCACTTTACTCTATCATATGTATTTTAACTTTCAAAATTTAAAAATATATAAATCGACCCTTTAAATTTTTTTGAAATTATATTTTACCCAAAATAAGTATATTATATCCCATGAATTTTGGATTATGTGTAAATCGATCCTCTAAATTTTTTTAAATGTGCAACTCGATATGTTAAATTTTTTTGAATGTGTGATATTTTTGTTAATAATTGATAAAAAAAATAATAAAAAGGTCAATTTATATATTCAAAAAAGTCCAGAAAATCGATTTACATATTTTTAAAATTTAGATGCTAAAGTATACATGGCTTATATTTTAGGGGGGTAAAGTACAATTTTCGAATGAAATTATTAAATTATTTTAGAAATTTAAAATTTATTTATAAGCTTCATAAAAGATTGTTTCTAAAAACTTTATATTTTTTGAAAATAAACAAGCCAAATAAGTTTTCAATATTTTCTTGTTTTGGGGGAAAAAAAAACATGGAACTAAAATAATATATCCCCTAAAGCTAAAAATAATAATAATAAAAAATCAGAAAATTAAATCATTTTCTTAACAGGGAAAACGGGGCATAACAAGGCAAAACAAGCAAAACAGGGCATTGTCTCAACATTTTCTTCTTCTTTCTCGTTGGTCTAAAAGAAGGCAAAACAAATTGGCATGCTGGCCTGGTAGTGGTAATCGAGTGTGATGAAAAGCCTCATCCCCAATTAGATATACAGTTATTGAAAATGAAGTATCCTTCTTAAGCTTCATAAACTTTGCATTCCTCATCAGCTGGGTTTGTCTTGCAGTAATCTTCCAATGGGTCTCCACTTCCAGCTGCAGGCGCACCTGGCCACTTACTTGCTACTATATGTGCCAAATCCACGACTCTTTGGCTGCAATCACCAATATCGTAACTATCAATAACATGATACATGTATACATTTGAAGTTTGGACAAATAGTTCACGAGTAGATAATATAATTACAAGCAATATGTCAAGATTGAACTGCTCCATTAGCAACTTTAGTATCTTCATTCAGATGATCAACGACAACTTAAAAGAGGTGTGAATGTTCAATCTCTAACAAACTTTGGAGGACGGGCTTAAGAAAAGGGCGATTGGCAAGCAACTTCAGTATATGTGGAGAGTGGCCTTACCTGTAACCCCATTCATTGTCATACCAAGCAACCACCTTCACCATATCCTCTCCCATGACCATAGTGAGGGAGGAGTCAATGGTGGAAGAAACATCAGTGCAACGGAAGTCCACAGAAACGAGTGGAACATCGCAGACGTCCAATATGCCTTTCAGTGGGCCCTCTGCTGCCTTTCTGAAGGCTGCATTGACATCTTCCGCTGTGATGCCCTTCTTCTCAACATTCACGACAAGGTCAACAACCGAAACATTTGGTGTAGGCACACGGAGAGCGATTCCATTGAGTTTGCCCTTCAGCTGTGGCAGCACCAGTGACACAGCCTTGGCTGCTCCCGTGCTTGTGGGGACTATGTTCAGTGCAGCAGCCCTAGCTCGTCTCAAGTCTCGGTGTGAAGCATCTAAAAGCCTCTGCACAAGCACAATGTTTGTTATGACTTGTAGTTACCCCTTTCAGTCGAAAACTGTATAGGTGACTTGGTAAATCAATACTATTAGAAATATTTGATCATGCGTATATGCGGGTGACACTGTTAGGGTTAAAAAGTTTGGCCGATGTTGTACCTGGTCTCCTGTGTAGGAGTGAGTGGTTGTCATGGTTCCCTTCACAATGCCTGGAAATTAAAAAATGGAGCAAAGGGAAGAGATTTTCAGCCTGGAATGCCCATCTTAATCATTAAGTGCCAGCGTGACAGTATGAGTGAGTGAGTGCTTACCGAGCTCTTCATCCATGACTTTCACAAAGGGAGCAAGACAGTTTGTGGTGCAAGAAGCGTTGCTGGACATTAGAAGAAGAAATTCAACCACTCAATATACATACGTATCAGATCAGAGGGAGTGAAGACAATTAAATATAATCAATCCATTAACACAAAGCAACGGCCTCAGTTGACAGTGTCACCGACCTGATGATGTTAGCGACTTCATGGCTGTAGTCCTGTTCGTTTACTCCAACAACATAAGTGGGAATGTCAGCACCCTTTGCAGGAGCAGTTATAATAACTTTCTTGGCGCCTGCTTGGATGTGTTTGCCGGCGCCAGGGCCATCAACGAAGACCCCAGTTCCCTGAACATCAGATCATTCATTAAATTTACAATATTATATTGGTGGCAACAAGCGCTGGTGTTTATCTATGTTAAAATTAACTGCAGATAGCATTTTAATTCTCCGGCCCCTGGTGAATGATGTTTGAGACAGATGCATCGATTACTACTAGCAAAGGACTAAGGAGTACGTATTAAAAGAAAAAGAACTAAGGAGTAACCTCGATAACAATGTCAACTCCAAGCTCAGCCCAAGGAAGCTTGAGAGGGTCCCTGTTTGAGACAACCTTGACTGGCTTACCATCAACGGAAATGGTTTGGTCATCTACTACTTTTACGTCTGCTTTGAAAGTTCCCAGCATGGAGTCATATTTCAGCAGGTGCGAAGCCTGTATATATGAAGCAGCAGGTCACTCTCAATACCATTAATTCATTGGTATTTGTACAAACATTTGGAAACTTACATTCTTGACACCACCGCTGTCGTTGACAACAATGACATCCAGGGGCGAGTCTTTTCTGCCGTGCCAGCAGCGGAGGAAGTTTCTACCGATGCGTCCAAAACCATTGATTGCTACCTTCAATTTGGCCACCGTTTCTTCCCTGACAGGAACTGATCCCGTAGTCTGCTTCCAAGTTGCAAATTAAATGTCAATTCTCCAGTTATCAAAAAGATCAATTTCTTTTGGTTGGGTTCTTGCCTTCGCAGTCATAGGCTTATATAGATTTAAAATAATACATCACGCTATTTTATTTAGAGGTAGAGGAAGGGTAGGAGTTATACCAATACATAATGTAACCGATAAAGCAGGAAGGAAACTCATCCACTAGGATACCACATATATAGAATTAGAAACTAACCTTGGGAGTGAGTTGAGCAGCTACGACATCAAAGAAGGAAGAGTCTCTGGCTTTATTGGCATAGGTAACGCATGAACTGGATCTTAGACCAGAGAATTCCGCCACCTCAAGTCGCTGCATAAGCAAGGTGAAGTAATTAAGATCCTTATAAACTGATGAAGAAAAACCATGCATGCATATCAACCCACAATGTTGGACCTGGTCAACATGCTATTCCAAAAAATAGACATGTTGGAACCTTTGAGGTGCATTGGGTTGGGAAACAGTGAGAGGTCTTGGATGGAAGCCTGCTGCTTGTGGGGATCCTTGTAGAAGCTAGAGCTGCGTGGCTAGCCATTACTGCAAATAGAGCTGGAGAACAACTACTTGTGCGCGCGTATATATACAATTAAATTGTTTTTCCTCATCCTCTTTGAAAATTATGGTTGCTGGTGACTTACAGGAATGAGTGGTGAACACATTGTGGGAAAAACGAAAAAGATAAGATGATGTTTGGTCGTTTGGACATAACTTAAGGAAGAAAAATAAATAACAATGCCCCATGCTGAATACCATAAGTCCATAACGCAGCTATATCCACAAAATTTGGGAAATATGCAGTATATCTTACGGTGGACGCATGAGTGCGTATTATTAGAAGACTCACTTACACATCCATAAGATTTTTTGTCCCTCTTTTCTGGATGATATGTAATCATAGGGATGTGGAGAAGAATCCGTCAGGGGAGGAAAAAAAAATCTGTCAACCAATCCCTCATTTATCCTTGAAGTGATAGTTTATTGTTGCAACCTGTTTGCTTTCTCATTGTCCCTTCCTATTAGGAAACTTCAATTCAAAACTATTCAGTTGGTAACATACTAACATATTAAGCATGACAATAAAATTGAAAGTTGCATTTGCTACTTTTTTCAATCTGTTTATTTATTTATTTTTTAACATAAGAAATGCCAATATAAGTATGGAATGGAGATAAGTGATTTAGGATTGCATTTCCGACATATCTACGATTTTCTTTCAGAACATATTTTTACGGTCATTTTAATGATAATAGAGAAGAATTAAATAAACAATAAAATACATTAAATTTATTAGAAAATATAAAAAAAATATTTAATATTTTTATAAAATGATATGAGAATTATAACTTACGGTTAGTCAGGAGAATTAAATATTATTCTTCGGCCGTTTGTTTGCATGAAAAATGACACTAGATAAATACCCAGCTTCTTTCGTAGTCATTTAGTTGGACACTGAAGATAAGACTCCCTGGGTGAATTGTTCAGCACTTGTCTACAATTTAAATGAGTGGCTTTTGGCACCACCAAAACGTCATGGAGTGAAACCCATAAATCTAATGCAGGAACTACATGCCGAAATACCAGTCATTTTATTCTGTTCCATTATTTTTTACTATTTTTTTCTAATTAAAATTTTCAGCTAAATCGCAGGTGACCTAGTAAACAATCTCCTTACTACATATCGAAGTACAAACTTGGGAGTGTCATGCAAAAGTCAAGGGCAGGGTATAGAAGCTTGAACGAAATCCGATCTAACCGGTCAATTTCTTAACCACGGTACAGAGTGCGCCTCTCTAATATGACACAATTGGATTACAATTTGTGCTTCTTGTAGTGCCTGTTAATCACGTTAAAGGACCAGCCAATTATTACTATTTTGGTTGGCAAGGACGAGCCAATTATGACCAATGAAAACTCTGAACCGAAGTCATTATGCACGCACCTTCTTCTAACGGTCGTGAAGAAAATTTCCACTCACGCAAAACTTTAGGAAATAATACATGGATATGTTTGAAGTTGAACTTCAAGATAACTTTCCTCTAAATAAACTACATGACAGGCAAACATATACAAACGTGAAAGACCGGCTTTAGCAACTAAACTAACGTAGCAGAAGGACATAGGAATTTATTTTGTCACAGATTCTTGGCAGAAGCAGCCTGTCTTGCACCGACAGCAAAGAATTCAGTGATGACTTCAAGGGGCATGCCCTTTGTTTCTGGAACCTTCAAAAACACAAATATCCAGGAGATGAAACATACAGCTGCATAAATGCCAAAAACACCAGCGAGTCCTATGGAATTGAGCATCACAGGCAGCGTGTATGTGACAATAATGTCTCCAATCCAGAACACTAGCGCGCAGAGAGCAATGCAGAGGCCGCGGACCCTCGTGGGAAAAATCTCGGAGCAAAGGATGTTTGGGATTGGTCCGTACGCCATCATAAAGCAGCAGAAGTATACCACAACGCATACAGTTGAGATTACTGCATGGACAATGGAGCCGAAGTCTGCTATGTTTCCAATGACCAATATGATGAGTGAGACGATCAGCACAGGAATCGTAGCGAGTAGTAATTGCCTGCACATGAAAGTAGCCGATAAAACACATTTGAACGTTAAATTTTGAGAACTCCAGAGTGTTTTTGTAATGAGAACAAAAACACAAATTCTGCGGGAGTTCCCTACCCTTGTTAGTTTTGCCTCCGCTTTAATTATGTCAGATCAGAATATACTGGGAACATAGGAAGGTTACGAGTTGCTTCAATCAATTTTTTGGTGGTTGTTATTCCTAGTACTCTAGAGAACAAACGGAATTTTTTTTTTTTTTTTTTAAGAGAATTTCTTGGAGACTATTAGAGCAGGAAAAAAGTGTTGCTTGATTTCATTCACAATAATTGTCGTAATTCAAATGTAGTGAGAGTGGAAGGCTGAGATGACCCACACAGTGACAAAACTGAAGTGCTGCACTGTCAAATGAACAAAGCAACAATTTTTTCTTGCTCTATAATCATCTAACAACTTCTCTTGTTACATTAGATGGTTTTTGCTGGGCATATACAAATTCAGCCATGAGAAATTCTTAATGTTACCATAAAGGGGGAAAATATTTAAAAGTATTGGTTTGCAAGTGTTCAATGTACAACACCTCAATTAATGTATTAAAAATATAGAACTGTAGAAGTATAAGACAACAAGGAATGTTTATCAGTATATGATAAATCAACCCTTTTTCTTATTCTGAGAGCATTAAGAATTTCTCATTCGTCCATACAATTACATGGATACGCACCCAATTGTATGTACCTCAAGTAGATCATGGCTAAGTCTGTCTTTTTGACCCCATTTGCCAAACAAATGTGTAATTAAACCAACAAGGTATCATTTAATGGAGAGATTTGTAATCACCTTACAAAATACTTGGAAGGGAAAAGATCCTCAAATACAAGCAACTAAAAATGAAATCAGGTTTACATCGACAAAATTACCGACCAGAAAAAGAGAAGAGCGTACCTTCTTCCTGAGACATCCATGAGCCTCATGCCGAAACCTATACAGGGAAGCATTAACAAGGTTGTGACAGCACTGATAAGGAATGATGCAGATTCGGAGCTAATGCCAATATCCGCAAGAAGAATTTCAACACCTGCCTCTTCAAGGATTTGAGGAGTGTAATATAGAACCCCATTTATCCCTGAAAACTGCACAGATGTTTAGAATTTAATGATGGTCATTGAAAAGAAGACAAAGTGGCAAACTAACTAAATTGATGCTGTAAACTGGAGAAGCAAACTGGAAATTCAGATAGGAAGAATTAGGCTATAAAGACTTTAGAATACTTAAAATGAAGAAAAGGGCAAGGAGGAATCATAAATCACCGATCTTTCTCTCCATTCAAGTAAGCACGGCGCCATCACTATTTCTGCTAACATTTTATTGAAAATTGCTTGATTGCTAGAATTTATTATAGATGCGTTGCCATGATTTTTTAACTCTTGGATGAATGAGTGGTTTTTACCTGTTTATTTTCATTCAATGACCTGCATTGCATTCCGTCAAAATTTTGGCTAATTTTTTCTAAAACATGAGCAGCATTATTAAGGTGGTATGTTAAGTGTTCCTTGTAAATCACATAGCCGATGGCGAGCAATAGTGATTTGGCATTCAAGTGTTAGAATAAGAACACTCTGTAAGAAGATAAGCCCACCTAAAAATAAGAACAACTCTTTTAAGGTTTGTGACTGATTAAGAAGCACCCTATCAACATCCCCTGCTTTCTTCCACCAGCAACCCCCGCCCCCAACAAAGAGAGAGAGAGAGAGAGAGAGAGAAGGCAAAAGGTATTGATCTTGGTGCAAATGATGAAAGGGACTTATACTAAATGACAACCTTCTCACTATCTATCTAACAGAATCAACAGAGAAGATGATTATGAATAGTAAACACACACTACCTGCTGAAGCATTTGTATTCCAATCCCAACAAACAATGCATGCTTAACCCCTGGTTCAATAAGAGCTTTCCAACTTGGCGCCTTCGAAGCAGCCTCAGATGGATGAACCATTGCGGGCCCAACTGTTTGCTCGTCAATAAGCTCCTTGGAGTAAAGAGCAGGTTGGCTAACCAAGCCAGCAGCATGGACAACTTCACCTTCAGCATGAACTTCACCACCTGGAATTGAGACAAGGGATCCACGTCGAGATCGAGGAACTCCCTCCTGATGCAAATAAACCCTTTTAAATCCTCCTTGCTTTTTTCCATCCTCGCCTTCTTTTTCGGACCATTTCCATGCCAGCTGCCAGCCACCACCAATGCCTGGCTCACCTGACCCTTGCATGAGACTGCTGTGACGCTTCATGCTGCTGAGTATACTGCCATGGGAAGGAGCAGGAGTCGTTTCCTTGTCAAGACTGGTTGTCTGACGTGATATTAAAGGACTATGCAAATTGTCATCGGAGTCCCCATCAGCAGCATCTGATGCGTAGTCCTCACCTTCTCTTTCTAGGTTCTCTTCATCCCATTGTTCATTTTTAACATGAGGCTCAGCTGTGCTGCTGAACATGCTTCCAAAATTTGGAAAAAGCGCGCTTCTCGTGCTTCCTGTCTCGGGGAGCTTCTCATGAATACTACCGAATAGGGTCACAAGAGGATCCATGAGAGGCATGCTCTGGCTGCCAATGCTTCCATGGCGTGACACAGGACCTAGAGAACCCTGTCCAGCAGTGACAGGTTTCGCAACCCAAGAGAGACCAGCTTCAGATCCATATAATCGGATTTTATCTTTTTCGGTTGGTTCCTGCCCATCACCTGCCTCACCAGCAGGGCCTATTACGTACTCTTCTATGGATGTTTCACTTCCGATCCCCAGACCTTCAACCAGCAATGCCATCTCCCCTGTGGATAAAATATGGATGAATGATTTAATAAATTCATTACATGATTGCTTGAAACAGTAAAAGAAAAGGGAGTATGTAAAGAAATGAATTCAATATACATCAAAATTCCAAACCACATGATACTGCAGACAATTATGCTGTAAAAAAAATTGTGAAAGAAAAAGAAAAAGTGAAAAAGCAAGTGGAGAGAGGAGAGAGATAGAGAGAGAGTGTCTAAAGATATCAAAAGATGGTATGTACAAATATCATTTCTCATATAATAATGGATCGTATCAAAATTTATATATAGCAATATTTTCGGTTCACATCACACTTGTTTTTATATATATATATATGTATACACACCACCATGCAACGAGACCTTCATATTGTTAAAACTAGACAGAAGCATTTTTGTCTCTGGGTGAAAGCTACCCTAACCTCTTATGACAATTTAACTTCCCTATCGTATCAAAGATTTCAAGATCTGCGATCAGTCCATAATACCAAGCTACCAACAATGTATTAGCTTAGCTATGACAACAGGTACTATTATTAATAGCATTTACAGTATAGGTTGGAATTCATACAACAATGAAAATTTATAAATCAAAATCATGTACAACCTAGTATTTGCTTGATTTACTTAGTCTACAGTGACATTATTAAGTACCACCAGTGCATATGTAAAACCTAGAATGGGGATTTTTTTTAATTTTTATTTTTATTTTTTTGTGTGTCTCTTCGTGTGTGGAAATGTGGGTTTATGGGTTCTGTAAAAGCAGCCATTGACACATCCAGAATTTCAGGGAAACAAAATAAATAATCTACCTGACAAAGTTATCATCAAAAGCAACTAGCCCAGTCAGCTATAAAAACAGAGCAGACATAACACAGGAAATAAAAATACTATTTATTTCCTCAACAAGAAATGAGAACCGGATGTCATAGGCTTTCTAAACTTCAGTAAAAAAGTGCCACTAATTCTTGAAAAATATGCATACATGTCCTCACTCTCTCCTGCAGATGCATCTAGTATTCATACATCAGATATCTTCCATTTTTCACATTGTTAAATAATGAAAATTCAGTTTGCACATGTGCTCAGGAGGCGAATGGAGATAACCAGTTCAAACAAACCTTAGTACATGTATAGAAATCAGAGTTACCGAAAAATTCAGAAAGATCAGGGATGGAGATAGACAGCTATATGCTGTGTGGTCCAAAAACAGACTGAAGATGCTAAAGCTTAATAAAAATAACAACAGAGTGCATATAAAATGAAACTACAATGGATCAAGCTCATGATAAATCATAGTCTTTGATTTCATACTACAATTTTTAACATTTGTATAAAATTGACTAAAAATGATTCCCAACAGTGCATAAGCAGATAGACATGGAGAAAGCTTAACATATATGATAACACACCTGAGACATCTTCCCTGCCCCGTAATCTTTGGAGGGCCTTTTTTGCCTGAAGCATCTTTCCTTTACTCACTAGCCACCGAGGAGACTCAGGCAAGAAAAATATTGTTAATACAAAATATATGAGTGAGGGAATAGAAAGGACACCAAGCATTAGTCTCCAGCTAGGAGAGGTTTCCAACGACATCCCAAAAATCATACAATATGATATAAACATGCCCGCAGAACCTGCGAATTGTGGAAGCGTATTCAGGGATCCCCTTATATCCGATGGGGCAGTCTCGGATATATAGACAGGGACAAGAGTAACAGCAAGGCCAATCCCAAATCCATCAAGTAGCCTTGCTATGCATAAGACATATACGTTAGGGGACCACAACATGACCACAGCACTCAAAAAATAAAACATAGATGAGATTATCAACATTGGACGTCGACCAACCCAATCTGATATTGGACCGGAGCATGTTGTGATCAATGTTGCTCCAATGAGGGACATGGCGACCACAAGTCCTTCTTCGGTTGTTTGCAAAGCAAGGTCTGTCTTAATGTAAACAATGGCACCTAAAAGCAAATTAACAGAAGAATGAACGAACAGTGTATGGAGCATTGTAATCCGTTGTTGCAAATATATAATAAAGTCCTAAAGTAGCTTAGCTTATAAGTTTTAGTTGTTTGCAAAGCAAGGACTTTCCATTTGAGGAGAAAAGAGAAAAGAAGCAACTTGATAATCAATTGGCAGCAACATGCAAGAATGAAGAAACACAAATAGAATATGAAGTGACCGGGCTGAGTACCAGCAATAGTAGCATTATCCCATCCTTGAAGAAAATTACCGATGGAAGCGGCAATGGCCACTAATACGGCTCCTCTCATTTTACTAGTTATTATTATTACCTAACCTGGAAAAATCATGAGGGAAAGAGAGAAAGAATGAAAAAAAGTAGACTCTGGTCCGGTTATTGAGGTTGATGGAGTGAGCATCTTCAACTGAAAGTAACACGAATGGAATATGATGCTCTACTTAATTACCTGAAAAATGAAAACACAGATGAGATGGCTTATTGGACTTGGAGCGCTGCTACGTCGGTCTGAAGTTTCTGGTAGATGGATGCGCTCAAACGACACAAGCATGAACATGATCCATGAATCAACTCACTCTCTCCTCAATCATCTCATTCCCAAATCAAAAGACTTTCCCCAACTTCCAAGCTCCGTCCAGTAGTAACTAGCAAGTAAGGAGAAGGAACTAAGGAAAGCTAATTAACAGTGATGCTCAATTCGTTCCTGTTAAATGAAAAACTAATCAATGTAAGTGACATGTCAGAAATTTACTAGAAGCCATGTGTCGTGTAGAGACTCTGGAACCTACTTTGCTATGACTATGACCATACTAATCAGTTCAAAGCATCCATTCAATTCCAAGCGTTTCCAACATTTTCTTTAACCTCCCACTCTGTTTCTATTTGCTGGTATTTATTTACAATCCATGATTGCCTTCCTTAATTCCAATGGACAAATTTAACCTTCATCTTTTTTCCTTTTCCGGTACTTCCCCACTCCAGGCCATCTTCTCCAACCATACACCCCCAAATTGGCGAATTTGAATTCTCTTTATTTTCTTTTTAATCTGAAAATTTGAATTATCTATTCCCTTTTCTCTTTTACTATTATATAATTATCGTATAGTCCAGACATGGTTAATCATCATTTGAGGAAGCAAATCGCACATAGATATTCCAACTAATCTGGATCCGCACACGTGGAAACTGGAAAGATGTAAGAAGCCAATTACGATAAACCACTTGTTCTACAGCACCGCTTACGGACAACATTCGAATGCTTGGCCCTCCCACGGTGTGCTACGTGGTTTCCTGTATAAGTTCTAAACTCTACTTTATGTACTGGCAGTTGGGGATGTCAGGGTAAAAGTACAGCCACGTATATTAAATATTTTATAGGTATGAATGAAAAAATGCACAAATTTATGCGAAGAATAAGAAATAAAATAAAATATATAAATAATATTTTATAATAAAATTTATTTATTATTATTTATATTAATAAAATATATTAAAAAATCACATATCATATTTTAATATGAAAAATTCTTTAAAATAATTAAAAAAAATTATGAGATAAATTCTAAAAACTATTTACTATATTTAAAAATAATTATAATATAATATTTTTAAATAAGATTCTCTTCTATTACAATTTATAGTATTATAAAATATTAAAGAGTATACCCAAAATCCCCACTATATATCACTGAAATTTTACATACTATTTATATGACTCTCACTGTAGGAAGCTCTCACTCACTAGAAGCCAAAGAAATTTGCTTCTGTTTGATGCTCATTCACGGTGGGTTTTGGCCTTTATTTATAGAGCCTTCCCACACAATTGCATCTAATGCAATTTCACCGCCCATCCAACAATTACTTGCCCTTATGACTTTTGCACATAAAAAGCAAAATTTTCTACCTTTCATTGTTGACATTCGCAATGTACAAGCCATTATTATTGACGTGCTGCATTGCAAAAGTAAGCCACCGTTTAACAAATTTCTACCTTGGCTTGCATTTTGCAATAGTCTTCAATCTTTGCAAATATTAACTAAATCCAAGCAATGCTTGAACTTATCAATTGGCAACAGTTTGGTCATCATGTCTATTGAGTTCTCAGCCATGGCTATCTTCTGAACTGCAATAGTGTCATTACTGACACTTTCTCTAACAAAATGAAGTCTAACATCAATATACTTAGTTCTTTCATGATAGACTGGGTTTCTAGCCAAATGAATTGCACTTTGACTATCACAATGTACGATTAATACATGTTGATTCAATCCAAAAATATCCAAAAGACTTTGCACCCACATGCTTTCTTTAATAGCCTCAGTTACTAGCATATACTTAGCTTAAGTAGTTGACAAAGCCATTGTAGATTGTAATGTCACATTTCAACTAATAGTACATCCAAAGATTGTAAAGATATAGTCTATTGATGGCCTCCTTTTATCTAAATCTCCTATATAATCAAAATCTAAATAGCCCATAACTCCTTGGTTCTCCTAACCTTCAAATACCAAATAGACATTGATGCACCTCTCAAGCACTGCATAATCCTTCACAGCTCCCCAGTGTACCTTTCTAGGTTTGCTCATAAATCTGCTCACTACACTTATTGCATGTGAAAGATCCATTCTAGTGCACATCATGGCATACATTAGACTACCAATTGTACTAGAGTAAGGTATAAGAGACATATGCTCCACCTCCTCCTTAGTTCTCGGACATTTCTTCAAATATAACCTGAAATATGCAGCTAACGAAGTGCCAACTGGTTTAGAGCAATCCATATTGAAGCGTTGTAGCATTTTCATGATATAGGTTTGTTGTGTCAAGCAAAATCTGCCACGATGCCTCTCCCTATGAATCTCCATTCTAAGAATCTTCCTTGTTGTGTCCAAGTCTTTCATCTCAAATTCTTTTCCCAACTAAGTTTTCAATATACTAATTTCAGCTTTGTTTCGAGCTGCAATTAGCATATCATCAACATACAATAACATATAAATCCGCGAACCATCTTGAAGCTCCTTAGAGTAAATACAATTATTATATTGATTTCTACTGTATCTAATACCAATCATAAATGCATCAAACCTTTCGTACCACTACCTTAGCGATTGCTTCAAGCTGTACAACGACTTCTTTAATAAGCAAACATGATCTTTCTTATTAGGAACTACGAACCCATCTAGTTAACTCATGTAGATTTGCTCCTCTAGTTCACCATGTAAGAACGTCGTCTTCACATCAATCTGTTCAAGCTCCAAGTCAAACATACTTACAATAGCTAATAGGATTCAAATAGAGCTATGCTTCACAAGAGAGAATACTTCATGGAAGTCAACAACCTGCTTCTGAGTATAACTCTTTGCTACCAATCTGGTCTTGAACCTAGGAGGTTCAATGCTAGGGATTCCTTTTTTCCTTTTGAAGACCCATCTGCAACCAATTACACTTATTCCCTCTGAATGTTGTCCCAGCTCCCATGTTTGATTTTTTTGAAGAGATTTAATCTCCTCATTCATTGCTGCTAGCCACTACTTTGATTCTTTGCTGTCTACTACATCATGGTAGGCACACAGTTCACCTTCAACTGTACCATCCACCATAGCCAAGGCAGAGGCTATAGGGCCTGCATTTGATGAGTTAACTGCACAAGTAACAAAATTTAGATATCTTTGTGGTTTTCAAATTTGTCGCCTTTCTCTGCCAATAGCAATATTATATGGCTCTGCCTCTTCACTAGCATCTTTGTCATCAGCTTCATCTTGTTGTTTTAGTTCAGGTCGAGCAATCCCTGAAGTACTCGACTAATTTGTCTCATCTTCTTTCTACTTTATCTTCCTACAATCAATCTCCAACTCCACCTGCTTCATAACACCATGATCTGCTTCTACTTGATCTGCTTTAGATTCTTGCTTTTGATTTACCATTGTCGTCTCGTCAAAAGTGACATCTCTGCTGACTGCTAACAATGATTTTGGGTGAACTTGCCTTTTTCGTATACCACAGTTTATAGCCATTCACCACTCATACATATCCTAGAAATATACACCTTTTTGCCCTTACCTCAAGTTTACCATCACTCACATTGGCCTACGCAGGGCAACCAAATATTTTTAAATCAGAATAGTTTACAGGTTGATCGACCGTACCTCTTATGAAATCTTTAGATCAATTGCAATTGATGGAGATCTATTTACAAGTAGGCAACTGTATTAACTAGCTTAGCCCAAAATGATTTGGGAAGTGCAGCATTAATTCGCATGCATCGTGAACCCTTTAGAAGCGTTCTGTTCATCCGTTTTGTGACTCCATTTTGTTATGGCATTTCATGTATAGTATGGTGCCTCACTATACTAGCATTCTTGCAAAACTTTGCAAATTCTTTGTTGAAAAATTCTCGACCATTGTCTGCTCTCAATCTCTTAACTGATCGCCCGGTTTGCTTCTCGACCATGGCCTTCCATTACTTGATTTTGTCGAACACTTCATCTTTTTGTTTCAGGAAATAAACCAAGACTTTTCTGGAATAATCATCTATCAGAGTAAAAAAATAATGAGCTCCATCTAAGGAGTTAACAAGGGCTGGACCCCAAACATCTTGGACATACTCCAATATCCACTTGTTAATGGGTTTAGCAATACTGAACTTTACTCGTTTCTGCTTTCCAAAGACATAATTTTCACAGAAGTCGAGTTTACAACTCTTTAAGCCTTTGAGTAGGCCTCTGCGAGCAAATATAGTCATTCCTTTCTCACTCATATGACCAAGCCGTATATGCCACAATCCTGTAGTAGCATTATTGCTTTCTTCAAAGGACAGAAAACAGTAGTTCCATTTGTTGTGCTTCACAGCAATAGATAGATCCCAGCTTGCAGGTTTCCTTTCATCACCACCATCGAGCCTTTGATCACCTTCAAGAAACCACCCTCTCCAGAAAACTTATACCCCTAAGTTTTTAGGGTACTTAATGAGATTAGATTCCTACCCAGTTTTGGCACATGCCATGCTTGAAATGTCTTTTCAATACCATCATCCAATTTGACTCACACCTCTTCTTCACCTATAATCAAAATTATTCTGTTGTCTCCCAATCTGAATTTTCCTTCCCATTTTTGATGTGGAGTGAAAAGGTCTCTATTAGGTGTCATGTGAAAAAATGCGCCAAAGTCCAACATCCACTTATTTCCCAAGTCACTAGTGGATATTGTTAAAGCCGAACCAACATCACTATCATTAGAACTTGCAACTGTTTTGTTAGAAGAATTTCCTTATTTCTCCTTTTTCTCTTGGTAATTTTTTCTGATATGCCCTATCTAGTGACAATGATATCATGTCACAAATTTGTGCTTTTTAGAATTTGACCTTCTCTTACTCTTGCTTCTTGATCCTTTTTTTTTTTTACTGCATCTTCTCATCATGAATAGACTGTCTGCAGGATTATTAGCATTGGATCCAGATACTAACTTCTGATAATCCTTTATCATCAAAGCCTCTTTGACGTTTTTGACTGTGATATTGGATTTACCATACAATATGGTATCACAGAAATTGTAATAGGACAAAAGTAGTGAAGTCAACAAGATCATAGCTTGATCAACATATTCTACTTTTATTCCAGCCACTCTAACATCAAAAATCATCCAGTTGAAGTCGTCTAGATGGTCTCGAATTGATTTTTCTCTTGAATATTTGAAAGTGTACAATCGTTTCCTCTGATAAAGTTTGTTTGACAAAATTTTTATGGAATATTTTTCTTCCAAAGCTTTCCATAGTGAATCAATGGTCTTTTCTTCCATAATCTCTCACAACACATTGCTGGTAGGCTCAACTGTATTGTACTCCATGCTTTGACCATTATCTCCTCCTTCTTTTCAATAGATAATGACTCTGGCAATTTGTCTTTGTCCTCCATGCTAGACCTTGCTAATTTAGCAATGCCTGCAGCTTCAGCTTCCATAAACTGAAGTTGTTGAACCCATTGAACTTCTCCACTTCAAATTTTGGCACCGATATCTTGGATTCGAAACTAAGTGGCTTTGATACCATTTGTTAGGGTTATCAAAGTATGGTACATCCCAAGTATATTAAACACTTTATGAATATGAGTGGAAGCGCAACCAAATTTATGTGGAGAGTAACGAATAAAATAAAGTACATGAGTAATACTTTATAATAAGACTCACTTGTCACTATTTATACCAACAAAATATATCAAAAAACTGCATACCAAATTTTAACGTGGAAAATCCTCTGAAATAATGGGGGAAAAATCATGGGACAAACTTCCAAAAATATCTACTATATTTAAAGATAATTATAATATAGTGTTTCATATTGAGACTCTTTTCTACTGCAATTTGTAGTATTATAGAATGCTAGAGACTACACTCTCAAAATTTTACATGCTCTCTAAATATTACATTGGTAATGTAAAAACTGCAAGCCATTATTATTGATGTGCTGCATTGCAAAAGCAAGCCACCGTCTAACATTGGCTTCAATCTCATAATATTTTTAAGATTGTTGTCGTTATATAATCCAACAAAGATTTAAATTATCACCATATTCATTTTTGAGTAAAACTTTAAATTGACTTTTGAAAAAATTGTGAAATATTAATTTGATTCTAAAAGAAATTTATGACATCAATTTATTATCCAAAGGATTAATTTTTATTTTATATTATTTTAATCATTAATTGATGTCTATTTGTCATATTATGCGATAATATGTCATGTCATCTATTAAGATGAACCCTATATTGGTCTCGAGATGAGTTGTAAGACTTTAATTTGATGTCTTGCAACTTTTTTGAAAACCAATTCGGGATCCATTTTAACAGTTAACATATCACATTGTTGCATAACATGCCATATTATATACCAATTAATGGTTTCTTCATGGAAGCTAAAGTTTGGACATACATGAAACAAAAATTAGTGTTTGGAAAATCAAATTGATATAAAAAATTTTTTGAAAACCAAATTGATGTCTCTTAACCCTTTTGAGGACCAATTTAAGATTTTTGCTCTTTATTTTTATTTTTTTTAGAAAATTAAGGCAGTAAAATAAAAAGACATAAAAGGATGAGTTGTGTAATTATTTTAGATATTACTTCTTGCTTCTTGCAAGTTGAAAATACAATTTATACAAATAAGATTCACTTTGTCACGTAATTTCTTATTCATATAGACAAATATAAGATCGTGGGAGTACATTTGACGAAATGGTCCTTCGCATCTAATGGAAAGGGATCCTGTGACCCTGAACTAATTTTACTGAGGATTACAAATACCAAGTTTATCCATAGACTAGCATATCCAATTATATTAACGTCTATAATAATTTCTTTTGTATAATTAATACAATCTCATTATAGGTACTGTATAGGTTCGTACATTGGAATCCATAAATAGAAACACGATTATTTTTTTTCCAAGAGGTAAAATAAGCCGATTAAATTTTAAATATATATGGATGATCAAAATTTAAAATTATTAAATAATTATATAATAAACAAATCAAATGACTTTATATTTTATTTTTATGATTGGTATAAATTTCAAATTAAAATTTATTCATATCTCACGTAATTAATTCTGCAACTTGATATGCTGCGATAGAGAGCTAAGTCTTTGCTTAATATGAGTTTTGCCATATTATTTTAAAATATTTTTTTCCATAAACTTTTATACTTGAATAAAAAAAATTAATCAGGAAAAGAAATAATTTAATAATTAAAGAAATTAAATAATTTTTTATTTAATAATGACAAAGCAAGAATGAGATATTAAATTAATTTTACTTGAGCGTGGCAAGGAAAATTTTGGACAATTGTAGTTAATAGATTTGAATATGAGAAATGAATGAATCGGTGAGAATGGGAAGCAGATGTGGAAGTGGAAGTGAAGAGGAGATCAGGTCAGGTGAGAATCAGATCAAGAATAATTTAATAATGCACTTGAGCGAGAACGAAGGGATAGAGGGCAAGGCCTTCGTGGTTACGGGTGGACTCGGATTCGTAGGATCTGCTCTCTGCTTGGACCTCATCCGAAGAGGCGCTGCCGACGTGCGAGCTTTTGACCTGCGCCCTTCTTCTCCGTGGTCCCATCTTCTCAAAAACAAGGGAGTCCACTGCATCCAAGGTGAATTCGCTTTTCATTTAATTTGTAGTATTTTGTTGTGTAATTACTACTATTTATTCATTTATTTCACTGAACTGAACTGACTGTATCAAATCCAATCCGAAATACCAAAAGGGGATGTTGCCCGCAAAGAAGAGGTGGAAAGGGCCCTCCGTGGCGCCGACTGTGTATTCCACCTTGCGGCCTTCGGGATGTCGGGAAAAGAGATGCTGCAATTCGGGCGCGTGGATGAGGTCAACATAAGCGGGACATGCCATGTTCTCGACGCCTGCCTAGACCTCGGTATCACGAGGCTTGTCTACTGCAGCACATACAATGTTGTCTTTGGCGGTCAACGCATCGTCAACGGAGATGAGACTTTGCCTTATTTCCCAATTGATGGACATGTCGATTCATATGGCCGCAGCAAATCAATTGCTGAACAGCTCCTTCTGAAGAATAATGCCCGCCCTTTCAAGTAAGTAACCTTTTCCACCTCGCTTCCTATTCCCATCCTTTTAGATTCTTCGGAACTGGAAATGGAATTGCCCCCAACCAACTCCTCATTTCTTTCAGTTTTAGCAATGACCTGGATTGGATCCAAATGAATAAAACTAATCTGGTTGTTAATTAATAAAATTGAATTTTCGCCTGTTCCTTTCATTTATATTTCTTATTTCTACACATATGGTTGCTACTTAACGACTACTTCTACTTCCCTAGCTGAGTTTGAGTTGCATTTGCATACGCTTTCATCCTCCCTAGGAACAAGAGCGGGAAGCGTCTTTACACCTGCGCTGTTCGTCCAGCTGCAATCTATGGACCTGGTGAAGACAGGCACCTTCCAAGGATCATAACCATGGCAAGGTTGGGTCTGCTTCTGTTCCGGATTGGCGACCGAACTGTTAAATCAGATTGGGTTTTTGTGGATAACCTTGTCCTTGCTCTTATATTGGCAAGTATGGGACTTTTGGATGACAATGCTGGGGAGGGAAAACGCCCTATAGCTGCTGGCCAAGCATATTTTATATCTGATGGTGATGATATTCATAGTATCTTTGTTAATGTTTCTGCTAACAAGCTGAGCTGGAATTATTACAAATAACTGCCGAGTTTTCTTTTTATTTTTTCAGGTTCTCCGGTCAATACTTTTGAATTCATCCAACCTCTACTCAGGAGTTTGGATTATGAACTACCAAAGAAGTCATTAGCTGTCGATCATGCGCTTGTTATTGGGAGGATTTGCTGGGGCGTTTATTCAATCTTATATCCGTGGCTCAATCGGTGGTGGCTTCCTCAGCCATTCATCCTTCCCCCTGAAGTACACAAGGTCGGTGCTTTCATTCTAGCAGAATAGTTGGAAACTTATATGCACCTGTCAGTTTGCATGCTTGAAATAAATAGACCTTGAATGTGTGGTGTGAGGATAAATTGAGCCACCATCATGATTTTTAAATGCTATAGTGTATTTTCATATTTGTTCTTTGACAGGTTGGGGTGACCCATTATTTCTCTTATCTCAAAGCCAAAGAGGAGATCGGTTATGTTCCCATCGTGTCCTCTCGAGAGGGGATGGCTTCAACCATATCTTACTGGCTCGAGAGGAAAAGTAAAGCTGTGGATGGGCCTACAATCTACGCGTGGCTGTTTTCAGTCATTGGAATGATCTCTCTGTTTTGTGCTGCTTTCTTACCTGACTTTGGAATGGTGTTCCTTCTCAGAGCTATATCACTTATTCTCTTTCGGTCAATATGGATGACAAGGCTGGTGTTCTTTCTAGCTACAGCTGCACATATTATTGAGGCCATTTATGCTTGGCACCTGGCTAAAAGGGTCGATCCTGCTAATGCAAGAGCCTGGTTTTGGCAAACTTTTGCTCTTGGGTTCTTTTCATTGCGTTTCCTGCTGAAAAGAGCAAGGAAATAAGTCAAGTGCACACTCTATAATTTTTCGCAGCGACTCGTGCATGCTGGGAAATGACTCCTCTTCCTTGTCGATTGCTGGACAAACTGGAAACCACCAATAAATTTAACTAAATGCGTGCCTTGTCTTTGCTTTAAGGTGTCGTTTTTTATTTTTGAAAATGACTCATCTCTAAAGGGGTAAGGATATGTTCATTCTTAGATCAATAAAATATATTGTAATCACTAGTCACTCTACTTACTTTAGGATGTGCTCAATCTGCTTGTTTTATAATTCTTGAATTATGGAAGGATGGCCTGAGTAATGAATCCTGCTCATGCTGCAGTTTGTTTGATTTCATCTGCTCTGTTTTAGTTGTAACTCAATAATCGTCAACGGATCAACTAACTTAAAAATACCTTTAACAATCGAGATGTATTATTTGAACATCCAAAAGTGAATGTACCATCAACATCATTTTACATTCAATCATTCAATCTATTTAATTTTATATTTTAACTTTTTCTAAAATCCTAATGGGGTGTTTTTAGGGATGTTGAGGTTTACAATGTTCAAAATACATTTGCCTTAACAATCTATTATTATCACAACTTCCATATCAGGTATATCTGTTAGACTGAAAATCTCAAATAGCCAACGAGGGTAATGACAAAGGATATCCAAATTTCCTCCTTACAAAGGGACAAATATCCATAATTCTCAAATATAAAAAATAAAATGGCAGAAGTTAATCATCCTGAAACAGATTTTGATATGCGGTCGAGGGAAGCATAGCAAATCGGTAATCATAAATTCCTACATTCAAAGAGTTGAGCCTGTTCCTCGAATATAAAAGATATAGAAAAAGCCTATTCACCCTACTAAAACAGATTTTTTTTATATGCGCTCGAGCGAAGCATATCAAGTCCCTACATCCAGTTGAGCTTGTTCTTTCCTAAAGATACGTCTTGTCCAGGTCATCGAAGTAAGGGTGCTCCATAGCTTTCTTTGCAGAAATCCGCTTCGAAGGCTCATATTGCAACATTTCCTGAAAATAACGAGAGAAAAGATGAACATAAGTAAAATCAACACCAGCCACTAGAAAAAAGTTAGTTAAGGGCCTTCTTACGGATAGTAGATCCAGGCCACGCTCGTCCAAATTTGGAACAGCAGTTGACAGGCTTTGAGGGTTCCACTGGGGGTACTCATGCCAGTTCATTAGTTTACTAACGCCTGGCCACACCTCTTCATTAGGGGTACCCAATAGCCTGCACAAAGAAGCCAGAATTATACCCCGACTGATATACAAATTACTAAGTAAATCAACGGAGCATGTGACATTCCTGCCAAACGTGTTACCTGAATATATGAAGGAGTTGTTGCAGCTCGGAATCACCAGGGAAAAGTGCTTGCTTGGTGACAAGTTCAGCTACAATCATGATAAAAATAAGATTTAAATGCCCCGACCACATAAACAAAGAGGCAATAGAACTTCGTTGTAACAAGATCCTTACCAAATATGCAGCCAACGGACCACATATCCACCGCCATTGAGTAATGGGTAGCTCCCAAAAGGACTTCGGGAGCTCTATACCACAGGGTTAGAATCTGAACATAGAGACATCACACAAAAATGATATTGATGCCATATAGAAGACAGGTATGATTATGAGGGAAGAGCACAACGAGAAAAAAAGACAGAAATTAACACAAAGGCATCATTTCTATGGCTTAACCTCATGCGTGTATTTCTTAATTGGCACAGTAAAAGCTCGAGCAAGTCCAAGATCGGCTATTTTAAGCATCATTGTTGTTCGGTCCATCAAGAGATTGTGAGGCTTCAAGTCCCTTCATAAAGATCCAACATTAAGCAGATAAGTTTCCATTCCAGTGGAAATTGGAATGATGCATGACTATGAAATATGATATGATATGAGAGAAATGAAGGGTTGGGTTGGGTACCTGTGCAAGATTCCATGACCGTGGCAGAAAGCAACGCCCTTGCAGAGTTGGTACATCAAGCTCTGTAACGAAATAAATGCAGAAAATCGATGAAAACAAACCCCAACAAAGAACAAGGAAAGGAAACCCTGATTTGATAAGGTAAAGTATAGATGGAATGAATGAATAGATGGAGATAGAGAGTACTTTGATGGTTTTGGGTGGGATGTTTTGTCCAGTTTGACGGAAAGATCGAATGAATTTCTTGAGATCGGTTTCCATGTACTCAAAGACCAAGTAGAGCACCGTCTTGCCTTCCTTGTTCTGACCTTGTTTGACATCCATTAATCTGTGTTGTGGTGCGATGTGAAATCAAATACCGAAGAAGAAAATGAAAACACAAACAATGCTGGGATGGGATGGGGGAAATGAATTGAAAAACCCTAACTAAAACAATAAATTAAAAAATGGAACCCTAACTAAAATGATAAATTTTGGGATGGGGAAATGCAATGAAATTGAAAACCCTAACTGAAATGACAAAACAGAAGTTAAATGGAAGGAACCTGACGACATGGGGATCGCGGGAGAGCATTCGGAGAATGGAGACCTCACGGAGAGTGGTGGGAGGGACGCCTTCTTCGTCCTCGTGGAGGCGAGTCTTCTTGAGGGCAACGATCTTGCCAGTGGCCCTGTCTCTCGCCCTGTACACCTTCCCATAAGTCCCTTCTCCAACCTTCTCCAGCTTCTCGAACGCCTCCTTCGCCGATAATACTACTGTCGCTCCTCCTGTACTCTTCTCCATCTCTCTCTCTCTCTCTCTCTCTCTCGACTCACTTTGTCTTCTGATTGTGAGTGAATCTGAAATGCAATGAGTTAGCCGATGACTATTGAATTCAATATCAATATATAGCCCAGTGCAACCTTGAATTTCAAATATAAATATCAATATGAATCGTTGTGCAACGGATACTTACCTTTTGAAATTCAAATCCCGCTCCTCCTCCCTCGACCCATCCACTCACCAAATTAGGAAATTCATTGTAATGACTTTGATATATGATATAATTATTAATATCATTATTAATTTTGACTTATTATTAATATAAAAGATTTTATACCGTATTTAATTATGCTAGTGGATTGATAGGCACTTTCCTATCAATCCAAATTTATTTATTTTATTATAAATTAAAAAAATTATTTTCATTTATTTGTAAAAAAAATTAAATTAGAATGAATTTTTTTTTCTATTTTGGTGTTTAAATTTCTAAATTTCTAAAATATTTATGAAGTTAAAAAAATTGAAAAAAATTAAGGGAAGTTAAAAGAAGTTAAGGGAAATTAAAAAAAAAAAAGATAAGGATAATAGTAGAAAATGAAATATGACAAAAGAAAAGTTAGAATGGTCCAAAAATAAATAAAATATGCTATAATTTATTTTGAATTTAATTTAAATACCCTAATACAAATAATCATCCATTATAATAAGGGACCTATCATAATTTCATATTTTTCCTTATTTTTATTGGTTGACAATATAAAACTATTTTATATTATCAGTATATACCAATTAAACTATATATTTTTGGGTTGAACTTGTTGTTACTCCCTCAAAATATATCTAATCTCGATTTTGTTATTCTTCATATGATTTCAATCATGCTTTTGTCAACTAATAAAAATAAAGGAAAGTGAGAAATTATAATTGGTCCCTTATTATAATGGGTAGTTATTTGTATGAGTTGATATTTGTCATTATTTTTATTAGCTGATAATTTAAAACTATTTTATATTATCAACACATTTAAATTAAATTCTTTTTCTATTAAGCAGTGACTTGCCAAAATTGGAAAATGTTATATTTTAAATGACTAAAGGCATGTTTGTATTAATATTATAGTTTTGCTTACGATAACCTATCACATTTCTTGGTCCCTTTACTAAGTGCTGATTTAGATCATTAATAAATTCAAATTTCCCATTAAAAAAAAACTTGTCGCATAATTTTTTATTGGTTAAAATATAGAGATTAATTTTGATATACAGACAATATAAAATATTATTATACTGTCATTCAATTATATATTTCTATTTATATAAATTTTAAGAAAATAGCTGGTTAAGTTCAATATTTTTACATTAATAATAATTAAAATTTAATTCTAAAATATAATTTTAATGACCATAACTTTTACCCGATTTTCAATTTTCAATTTAGTTAAATTAGTGTTCGCTGTTAAAATCTGTTAAAACACCATTGGTGAAGATGATGGTGTGGCTAATGGTTGATAATGTGTTTAACACTTTGCCATATGTTCATGCTTATCTACCTGCTCAATAATTATATTAATTTTAAATTTATAACAATATATAATTTTAAATTTTTTATATTAATAATGTATTAAAATTTAATCCTAAAATATAATTTTAATTTCTATACTTTTATTCAATTTTTAATTTTTAATTTGATCCTCATAATTTTTTTTTTAAAAAAAATCAATCATCATATTTTCAATCGTTTTTAAATTAGTCTTCGTCGTTTAAATAAGTTATAACACTGTCAGTAAAGATAATGCGACTAATGGCTGATGATACGTTTAACGCTTTGCCATGTGTTTATGCCTACCTACATGCCCAATAACTGTATTAATTTTAAATTTATAACAATAGATAATTTTAATATATTATTATTATAAAAGTATTTTACAATAATAATAATTATATATTACTAAATTATTAAAAATATTTAACTCTTATAATAAATGTATAATTAATTAACCATATAAAATAATTTACCCTCCTAATATATAAAACTTAAGCTAATTTATTAAATATAAATATGAGGGAATAACAATTAGATTTGATGGATGAATCCAGTATATCTCTAATCTTTAGTATATGGGCAAGAAAAGCAAGTAGTCAACGTGTGTAGTGGGTAGCAAGGTGGGCACATGCACAAGTGAGTGGCGAGGAGCTATGGTTTCGCTTCATCCACAAGCGTGTCCTTTCTCGGCTTCCTCTTCTTCCTCCGGTTTTGTTAGTGGCTCACTCCAGTTTCGCCGCTCCCTCTCTGTATGTTATGCCCCTAGACCCAGAAGCAGCGCCAGCGAGCATCCTTCTTTCTTTTGCAATGCTTCATGGCAAGAGGTTGGTTTGTTCTTTTTGTACACCATTCCCTTTCCCTTTCATAGTCATAGTTTTCATTTCTCGCCCCCTCTCAGTGTTCTGATTCAAGAAAAATGTTCCGATTGAAGCTTGCGGGCGTTTTGCTGTTCTCAGCGGTTCCTTTCACTGCCGTGAAAGCTATAGCTAATAGTCCGCTAGGGGAATCGCTTCAGAGGAAAATGGAGCAGAGAAAGAAATTTGCTGTCGAGAACTCGTCCAAATTCAAGGCCTTGGCCCAGGAGGCCAGAAAGCGCAGGTAATTCCCGGTAAGCAAGTATATCCATCCATCGTGTTACAACTATCACAATAATTTGCGAAGACGCGCTGAAAATCAGTGGAACAATTTATTTTATTTGTGAGATGCAATGAATGGTATCAATTTCTAATACGTGAGAGATAAACCAAAACCAAATCACTTGCCTTTTCTTTTTCTTTTTTTTTTAATTTCTTTTTTTAAAAAAATCAGCTTTATTGGTGTTTCCTTTTGTTCAAGTTTTGGTTCCAGCAAACATTGCTGAAACTTTTAAACTGGTACAGGTAACATTCACTGTTGCTACAAGACTTTGGTGATAAGAAAATGACTAGCATTGCGTATCCCATCCACAGTGAAATAAATCCCCAAGGTTCCTGTTAAGAATCTGGAGATGTTACTTCAAGTCTTATCATTGATACAAATAATTTCTGTATCTTCAATTCTTTAGGACATCCAAGTGACGAAAAAAAAATGCTCCGCTTATCTGACTAATATTGTCATTGTCGATTGGGTCTAAATTTGTGCTCAGTGCTCACTCTATTATTCACCAAATTTTCAGCTTTTGGTATGGAGAAGGTCGGCCTGGTTGGCTTGGTCCTATTTCATATGACTATCCATCATATCTTACTGGGGAACTGCCTGGGGATTATGGCTTTGACATTGCCGGGCTTGGCAAGGATCCTATGACATTGCAGAAGCACTTCAAGTACGTGTTATTTAGATTTTTTTTTTTTTCCCGTGGAAGCCATTTTTGCACATGTTATTGCTGCTTGTCAAATATGATTTTTCTCATATGATGAGATGGTTGATTTTATTTACTGTTTTCCTTATGTTTATTCAGCACCGCACTGGTGCCAATTATAAAATGTGTTGTTTGTTATGATATACTGTGGGCAATAAGTTATTGTAGTGTGAATAACATCTCTAAATAGTTGATCAATCATCTGAGTTGACTATTTCCAGAATCATGGCAAAGAAGCTAATTGTATAAAATGAAAATGTTTATCAATGATATGTTTGTCTTCTGTGAAGCTCTGTCAAATTTAGATTGCCAAATGATCATTTTAACCTTTTATCATTAAGCTTTGAGATACTGCATGCTCGGTGGGCTATGCTTGCATCTGTTGGTGCTCTAATTCCTGAAATATTAGATCTATTGGGAGCCTTTCACTTTGTAGAACCTGTCTGGTGGCGTGTTGGCTATTCAAAGCTCAAGGTTAGCACACTTGTCTCTTTAACCATGTTCTGTACAATCTTGCTTATCAATTTGGTGAGTTTAATCACACAAGTTTGTGCAATTAAATGTATAATTATTCTCCATAACCCCACTTTGAATCTGTCAATTAAATTTCAGAGGTTCAAAAGAATTGATTGTAGCTTTTGACATGTTTTTTATATCTTGTAATAGTTTGTCTGATCATATTGTTGTTTTTCTCCCTCATCTCATTGACAATATGGGCAGCTTACATTGGGAACAATATATGAATCACACTCGTAAATAATCATTTATAAGTAAGAACAGGGGTATGGATCATCTCTTCTCTTCTTAAGAATTAGGAGAGGGTCCCATAAGGACAGATAAAGACGTAAATTTTAAAAGGATCAAATTATGATATCATCTATCATGTAGAATGGGTTGTGGGATTTATCTCAGGAATAATGCTGAATGGCACGAAAACTCTTTCATGCATTTTGTACGAACGTCCCTGATTGGATAAAAATTTTGCAGTTTGAAAATTTTTAACCTTTACCCCATCATGTATTCCGTGTTTTCTGGTGTTACACTTTTACCTTCTGTTGGTTTTCACTGTTTGTAACAATTCGTCTTGTGCCAAACTGCAACACTCTTATCTCAGACTAAGAAAATAAAAGTCGTTGAAATTCCCTGAGAACTAACTACACAGATACTAACATTTTGTATATCCAAACTGAAGTTAGTTGAAGGATTCAGCTGATTGATTTTATTCTTTTCCATAATTGTACTTTATTTTGTTCTTCAAAACCAGTTGATCAGTTTTTACTTGTTGGCTGTTGCATGGGAACAAATCCAGCTGCATATTTATGCCCTGCGGAGCTGACTTTTATGATTATGTACACTTCTATATTGAGTAAAATGGTAAAGATAATTGTAACAATGACATTCCTTGCTTATGAGTCTTTCTTCGATTTTGACTAGGGAGATACACTAGATTACCTGGGCATCCAAGGTCTTCACTTAGCTGGAAGTCAGGGAGTGCTTGTGATTGCTATTTGCCAAGGACTCCTTATGGTAATGCCTGTATCACTATCCACCTTACTGGTCTCATGAGCTCTGTTAAAATAATTTATTTCTTCTGACCCTTGTTTCCAATATTCGAGTGTTTTTTGAGCCCATGTGATGTGAGTGGTGACGTGGTGTAGCATATATGATTTCAGATTTTCAAGTGGGTTGTATTGGATGAAAGAGTCCATTTTATTCTACAAACAGAAAAACAGCCTTTCCAGGAATTTCCCATGGTCTGTAATCTTTGATAGGTGTTCTCCTCCTGAAATACCGGAATGCAAGTGTAAAATTTGAAAGTTAAAATCACTGTCCCACCCGTAATTAAAGTAATTACTTATGTTCACAACCAAATTTTATATGGGCAAAAATCAAAAGTTTCAGTAATTGGAGCTACTTGGCTGCAAGACTTGTTCTTTTTGGACAGCCATTTGCGTCTGCATATGGATATCCAGGGTATACTAATTAGAGACAGTCTTATTGAACAGGTTGGACCAGAATATGCTAGATATTGTGGGACTGAGGCATTGGAGCCTCTAGGAATATTTCTGCCCGGTGATATAAATTATCCCGGAGGAGCATTGTTTGATCCCTTAAATCTGTCCAAAGATCCTGAAGCTTTTGAGGAGCTGAAGGTGAAAGAAATAAAAAATGGACGCTTAGCAATGATTGCCTGGTTAGGCTTTTACATGCAAGCAGCTCTGACGGGTAAAGGTCCTGTGCAGAACCTTCTTGACCACATATCTGATCCTTTCCATAATAACTTGCTTGGCTCACTAAGCTTAGTGAAAATATTCAAGTAATATATTGGAAAGGAATTTGACGTCCTTTCTTCTATTTTATAGTTTGTGAGGGAGTTCAGATCAAAGTGGCATACCCACCGTGATTGTGTGGCGCAAGTTCGGCATTCGAGAGTTAACTCTCAGTATAAAAGAAGCTATTTTATATTGTCAGGGACTGAGGGGTTAGCTCTTGTTTTTTTTTCTTCTGCCAGAGGTAATATTTAGTTCTGGACAAAATACTCTTTGGGATATTCCTAGGCACGCATGATGTTAGACAATCTTTTAACTATATAATTGGGTGTAATATTATGTGGGCCATGAGTACCCTTGAAATTGTTACTGTGACATTTGCTTAATGGTTTAGACTAGAGTGTACTTTTCTTATTTGTGTTATTTATTTATTTGTAGTAGAGGGTAGTACTCATATTTTTGTCATTAACTAATGTGTACCATATCTCTCGACATAAGGCTTTTTTCAGGGAAACATAAGACGTTCTTAGATGAGAAATATTTTTTGTACATACTACCAATTGACATATTTTGACACCTTGTATCTATCTCTCTCCTCTCTCCTCTTGCTTTTTCACTTTTTCTTTTACTTTTACAATTTTTTTTTCTAATCTTGTCTTTGGGTGTCTGGATGTCTATAATAAAGAGTGATATAAATAATACTCCTCTTCTTAGATATATAGGGTGTAATATTATTACTTATATTAATTTATTAAGTATGTGTCCTGTCAACTGTGTGAGTTATTAATATTTTCCATCATTAACATACTAAGAATGATTAGTATAAAACGTATTTAAATTTTGTTAAGAGAAGAAAATGATGATATGATATGGTATAACATGATTGTCACAAATCCAAGTATTTTTCACTGAACTGTTATTTATGGTATCTGTATTTGCCAGATGGAAAGGGGTGAAGGGAAAATAAGTGACTATTTGGCATGCCTGATAGTATAAAGTTTGATAGGGTAATGGCTGATAGTATAAGGGTTGATTGTATAAGGCCTGATAAAATTTAATACTATGCAGTATTTGGTATGTTACTGTATAAGATATTGTATTATATACAATATAACCAGAAAAAAAAGATTATAATAAATACAATTTTTGAATATTAAATTTAAAATTTAAAAATTAAGATAATTGTTTAAATATTTATTACAATTATTTTAGCTATTTTTATTATATATAAATATAATTTTATATTAAAAATTATTTATTTATTTTTAATATTTTTCATAATATAGAAAATGAGTGTGAGAGAGAGAGAAAAAAAAATAATATGGGAGTTTTTATATATCAATTTCCAAGTAAGCCTAATATTGTATTCTTATATTTGGTTGTAATTTTTATTATATATAATTAAATTTATATTAATTATTATTTATATATTTTATTAAACAATTTTTATTCTTATATTTTTATATTAGTTTGAATAATTATTTTATAATTATTATTTTTAAAATTATTTATTTATAATTAAATTTTTTATTAAATAATATTTTTTATATGGTTTTATTTTTTATTATTTATTTAATAATCATTTTTTATTTTAATCAAATATATTAAAAATAAAAAAATAAAAGAACCCTTATATATCAAAAACTAATCAGGCCTAATATGGTCTCCTTAGACTAGATTAAGTTGTCTATCATTTTGATGTATAAGGAAAGTTTGATGGATAAGCTCATACAATACGTTGACTGCACCAAACAGCGGATAAGGTCATAATGTATTGTATTTTCTTATCCTATCATGCCTAATACGATATGACAAACTAAAGGGATTATTTAGATGTTTAAGGATAAAGAAGGAAGAAATATCTCTTCCATTGTTTGACAAATAAAAATAAAAGGAAGGAAAATAATTAGTTATAATACTACCACTTTTTATAAAGACAATGATTGGTATGAAAAGAAAAAATATTTAAATTTGCTATAATATTACTACTCTTACGTAGACAATGATTAGCATGAAATGAAATATTTAAGTTTGTTAGTTAGGAGAAGATAATGATGATATGATATGGTATAACATGCTTGGTAATATCTCTTCCTTTGTTTGACAAATAAAAATGAAAGAGTGGAAAAAAAAATTTAAAGAAAGCATTGAACTTATGGTCTATTACCAATCTTATATATAATTTTTTAAGCAATTATAATAATGGCCTTTAGATATAAAAATTACTTTATTTGTTTGCAATAATTTTGCTCTTGAGAAATGTTGAGAGGATTCACTTTTTGTGGAATATCGTATCGATTCATCACTTATTTATCATTGGATGGGGTGTGGACCTTATTTAGATTGGATCTACATCCCATCCGATGGTAGATGAGTGATGAATCACTTATCTTTGCTTTTAGCTTCGTGTGAGTAATTGCTTTATATCAATTTCTTAATAAGTTATAGAAAAAGAGTAGCAATGTAAAGGATGCTTATGTGAATGAGATGTAGGTTGCACAAAGCGCAAGAATAAGAAGAAACTTAACCACTGCTAGTAAAGACTATATTTGGCATTCACTTAAAATTTTGAGAAAAATGTTTTACAATAAGAATTTCTGTAATAAAATTTATAAGGATAAATGTTAAGCTCTTTAAAAAATAAATTTAATTTTAGTGCATGTCTTATGCATCCAATTATATTTATTACACCAGTAAAAATATTTTTTATGTCTATATTAACTTCCCCTAAAATGAGATTAGTGTTATATTTTACAATAATATTTAGTGTGACGTTTTAGAAAATACAAGAGCATTAAATGTAATATCATCTACATCCTAAGGGAGGTCAATATATATTTTTAAAAATCAAGAAATATTATATGTAATATTATCTATTCTTAAAGGAGTTTAGTATAATTTATTTCTAAAAAAATTTATAAGCATTCAGTGAGATTTTTTATCAAATATATGGTGTTGTCAAATTGGATGAAAAGCATGACTACATCATATCTCTCATTGTGAACACTATATTTTTTTTCGAATCATTTTTCAAAAATAAAAAATAAAAAGAATAAAGTCCAACATTTTGGCTCAAATCCAAATAGCATCTTAGTCTAAAATAAAAAAATTAAAAAATAAAAATTGCATCCATCTAATGTCAATTACTATAAATCAGCATCTTTTAAATTGTCAATTAATATCAATCAGCATATCTTAATTTGTCAATTAATATCAATCAATATCTTTTAATTAGTTTTAATTAATATCAATCAAATCAAATATTACAATCAATATCAATTTAAATTATTTTATTATTAATTTTATTCTCCCCTAAGCAACTACAAATAGGCATCAACCATCAACAAGAGGGGAGGACAATTAGCCATTCTCAGGGAAAAAAAAAAAACCAAAAATTAGGAAATCATTGTTTGAGTCAAAGCGCTATTGCAACATCGTCTCCATCGTCAATTTCTTCGGTTATATTACGGCAACTCTTTATCCTAACTTTGCTTTTGGCACATCCATTTTTTTAGCGCATCTATATGCATGCTTCTTCATAGTTTTCATTCGAAAGAAATCAAAAGGAATTCATAGTCATTATCCATGGTACATGTGCGTCTGAGTGCATAACTTACCCATTATCATGATCCTAATTCTTTTTACTCATTGATAACTCAAAAAATAACACTTGTTACAATAAAAGTAGCACCGCGACAGAAAACAGTGCTGCTAGCCTCTATCTTTTTCATATTATCAATTGATCTTTAGGCTTTTTAGTTTTAAGAGCTCGTGCTTTTTTTTTATAATTTTTTTCAAGGAGCTGTGTTTTTAGTGTGATTTTTTGGGGTCATATTTTATTTGGGTTTTTTGTAATCATGAATTCCTTCCATTCTTGGCTATATGCATGTGTGTGTGTGTTTTTTTTCTCTTTCTTTTTTGTCTAGCGTGCTGAATTATTTTTTTTCTCTTGTTTTTATGTTTATAAGTTGTGGGTTGTTTTTTAAAGTGATAAAATTAGAAAAATATTAAAAAAGAGAAGTTTGCGTTGTTTGAATGTGTTTAATAATTCATTTCCCTTTTCTTTTGAGTTATTTCATAGTGATAAAAAATTCTCTTCAATAATTCAAAATTTTTTTTTTAAAAAAAAATCTTTTAAATCCATGCAACAATCTACAACATCGATATATGGTTTGACCATCTTCAAAGGTTATAAGAATTGTAAGAATTTATTATGTAGCTCACGCTATCCTGAATCTTGTGTAAGAGTAGATTTGTTTTCTTTTCATTTTTTTCAATAAATTTTTTTATATAAATAAAATCAATCCAACTTACAATTATTTTCTACAAAAATTACGTGGTTTTGAATTCCTTATTACACCAAAGGATACATAGGAGCAGATAATCTCCGTTAAATCAAAAGTTAATTTTTTTTAAATTTGGTTCAATTTTGATTTATTAAATAATTGTAACATTAATTTTATTTTCTTTTTCGTTTGTAAATAATTGTTATATCAATTTTTACTTCTTTTGTAAATAATCATAACATTAATTTTACTTTTATTTTTGTTTGCAAATAATTGTTATAGTAATTTATATTCCTTTTGTAAATAATCATAACATCAATTTTACTTTCTTTTTCATTTGTAAATAATTGTTATATCAATTCTATTTCTTTTGTAAATAATCATAACATTAATTTTGTAACATCCTCTTCTTTTTATAGAATATTTAATATAGAACAATCTAATTAGTCCACCTGATTGAAATATTTTGGCTGATATGTTTGAGTTGATTGACTAAATAATTAAAATATAGATATTAACTTTTAGAGTAAGATTATAATTAATAACAATAACTTTAAAATATATTATTCTATAATGTCAAATATCAAATATTGATATTAGGATAGGTAAAGTAATAACAACAATAATAATAATAATTATCAATAATAACATAGTTATAAAAAAAAAAAAAAAAAGAATGAAAACTCACGTCTAGATTGAAAGACTTTAGCTTTGTAGAACAAAGACCATAGCTTTGGAAAAACACAATACAAACAATAAATGCAAAAGGAAAAAAATAAAATTATAGAAGCAGAACACTTACGTCAATGGCGTGGATTTTAGAATGAAGACTTAAGTTTGAAAATAAAACATGGTAATAAGTGTGCATGAAGAATAGTTACACATATATATCATAAAGTAAGAATGAAGGACGTCATTACTACCGTACAAATTGCTATATAAAGAGAAGAGGGGAGGTACGGTAAGAATCAAGAAGAAAAAGAAATAAAAAGAGTTGTCATTCTGTTGGAAGGAAAGTGAGCGTAGAGTGAGAAAGTGAAAACTAAGAGAGATGGTAAGAGAGAGTAAAATAAAGAAAGAAAGGAAGAATAAAAGCAATGAGACACGGAAGAAACAAGCTTAGCTTCTACTCACTATTTCTAGAGATTATTGAGGTAGATAATGAAATTATTTACAAAATAAAACCATGGCTTTATTTACTTATTGCATGTTATATTATTATTACAGTTTATTTTATGTTCCTAGTTCTTTTATTTATAAAAGTTGCTCAGTATTATTCTTATTGCAATTTATTCTATTTATCATTTTAAGTTATTTTATTTATATTATTACCATTACCATATATTTTATTGTTTCAAGTTATTTCCACTAATGTTAATTTATATTATTACTGATTATCATTGCTATTGATTTTATTTATCCTTTCAAGTTAATTTAATTGATGTTCTTTCATATTATTCCTTATCTTTATTATTATTATTATTATTATTATTATTGTTATTATTGAGATATTGTTTATACAATAATAGATAATATTTTAATTCTTGAGCACTTTACTCATTTTCAGTTTATAACTTTAATTATATTTTGTGCACTTTTATTCGTTTTATATTATGCCTTGTTATTTAATTTATTATGATGAATTTAATTATGTTATAATTTATGTTATTTGAGAAATTTTATTAAAATATTATGTTATTTATTTTACTCAAGTTTATGTTATTTAAGTCTTTGCACATTTCGATTATTTTAAACTAATGAACTAATTTATAGTTTTTACATTTTATTCCACTTATTGATTATATGATTTATTATGAGATGAATTTATTATTGTTTATCTTATACTACTTGAGTCTTTTAGTTAAGTTATATTGCTTAAGTTTATGCATTTGTATATTTATTATGAACTTATGAATTATGACAAGTAAATGTTTTGAATGAAAGAAATTTAATTAAGATTTGCCGCTAACCGCCAAGAAGGCAGAGGGATAAGATGCAAGATTCTTTTATGTTACCTGCCTTGGTTAGTGTGGCGTAAAAGTCTCGCTTTGTCGTCACGATGTTAAAAATACCACCAAAGAATGGGAATTTCCTAAGAGAAGGCCTTCGAATATGTGTGAGACAAGCAGACAAAGGAAAGTGGAAATTAAAATAAAAATATTATATTGATATTAATACTTGTTACTTTATGTATTGCATAACATATATTTTTAAGTATTTACTGCTCATAATATTATGATCTTCTGATAAGTGATGTGATGAGATTATGATACAATAGCCATGTGAATTTCCGTGCTAAGACACGGCTAGAACCATCATAGTTCAAATACTTTAGAACTATTCATTATCTACTGAGAATTTTAAATTCTCACTCTATTTATGATGATTTTAGATTAGTCAAGTAACGCCCTAGAAGGAGATAGACTCTTCCAGCTGACAAAAATATATGGAGTTGTAATTAAATAAATTATAGTTTTATTATCAGTTTAAAAATGTTTAGTTTAAGGCAAGCAGAATGTTATTTCTGCTTCTGAACTCTGTGCTGTATTTATGTATATTAATGTCCAACTCTGAATTTTCTATGTAAAGTTGTGCTATTAACTTTATCATTAGCGGGTGTTACAAATTTTACTTTCATTTCTGCTTATAAATAATTGTTATAGCCATATCTATTTCTTTGTAAATAATCATAATATTAATTTTACTTTTTTTTTCTTGTGTGAATAATTGTATATTAATCTTGCTTTTTTTTTTGGGAATAATTATCATATCAATTTTGCTTTTCTTTTCTTTTGTAAATAGTTATCATATTAATTATGTTTTCTTTTTCTTTTTAAATAGTTTCTTTCTTTTTTTTTGGTATATTTTCAAAGGGGAAAAATAAATATTATTATAGTTTTGAATTAATTTGCATAACAAGCTCTAAGGTTACCATTTTAAAACGAATGTATTTGGGGTGCAGTGGGATTAAGTTTCCACCCTTCCCAGTACATAAATAGACTCTTGAACCTAATCTCTTTAAAAAGACCGATTTTACAAATTGAAAATGTTTTTTCGATTTTTCCCATAATAAAAATTGGTGGCGACTCTATTGAATTATATTTTCAATATTTTTGTTGTCTTTCGTCGTAACACCCTTCGAGCACGTTGTGACACTCACCAACTCTTCTTGCACCTCTCATGTCAATTCAGGTCCTAGCCCGTGCTTGTCTTTGTCACCACTATCACCAAAGCTATTGTCATGAATCATCTATTGCAAAAGTTTAAGATGTTGGCTAAAGGTATATAAATAATTTTATACCTTAATATATCCCTTCAAGCAAGAGTCTTTTTCGGGATTGAAATGTGAATTATATACAAGTCCATTTTTATTTATGCTGAAATTTAAATTTTATTTTGAAGGATGAGAGTAAATAAAGATTAGATTCGAGACCACTTAATTATAGAAGTTCTGATATTATATTATTAACAATCTTTTCTAAAAGTTTAAACTGTTGCGTAGAGATATATAAATAATTTTATACTTTAACAACTCCTTCCTCTCTGTGGGAAGAATCCCACACTATGGCTTACTTCATGTTGTCGTGCTACAAGATTTTTGGGATTTCTAGTGGTGATGGGTCGATAATCAAGAAGATCCAAGGTATCGGGAGTGAAAACCAAAATGAAAACAATGTGCCAATGGTAGAGGAAAAAGAGTGGAATGAATAAAACGTTGAACTTATGAATAAACACATGGTGAAACGAGTAAAAAATTACTTAGGCGTAAATTAAGTAAGATTTACCCTCCTTACAACTAATCATAACTTTTTTAAGTAAAATTTACTCCTTTAACTTTTATTATTATCCATATCAAACACAAAGAAGAACAGTACATGATAATTATACCAAAACACACAATTTAATTTTGAAAAAGTGATTGAGTTCACGGGTTTTGTTATAAATGATTTTGCTTAACTACTGAATTAGCCAATTTTAATTTAAACTCTGTCAATTATGGACTCACGTTTTATTTAAATGTTTAGTAATTTAGTTTATTTCTTATCAGGAAAAAAAAAGTAATTTAGTTTATTGGCTTTTTAACTCTTAGACAAAAAAACAATAAAATAACATAAAAGCTATATGTACATACATAAAATTTTATGATAAATTTAAGTAGCGATCTAAAATATGTAAAAGACTCCTAGAGTTTTTGAGGACTGTGACTAATTATGTTAACTTATATACAAATGGATTGACTTATAATTAAATAGTGATTAGTTTGAAACTAATTCAAAAGCTAGTTTAATAAGTTTTTCAAATCACTGGGAAAGCATAAGGTAATAGATTGGGAGATAAAAAAATGAGATCAAATAAAATCAATTTAATTGGTTTTTAGCACAAAAGAAAAAACTTAATTAGTTTTTTTTTAGAATTAGTTTTAGACCAAAGTTGATTTAGATAAAAATAAATACTTTAAAAATATTTTGTTAGCTACCAAAAAATAGTTATCTATAACTTGGCCTTATTGTGCCTATATATATATAATTTTTCATGATTTTCAATCACCCATATTTTTTAATTTCATATAGACTGCATATTTGTCTCCATATAGCGAATTTAAATGTACTGAGTTTGTAGTAATTATGCGTAATATCAACTTATCAGGCTACTTTAGTTTTAATTGATTTGTTCGATTTTAATATGATTTAATATAATCATTAATTACAATATTAAAGTACAAGAATAGTAACTAACTACAAGTTTAACGCAATCTCTTCATTAAAGATATTTCGGAAAAGTAAAAAGAAAAATAATTACAAAAGAGTGACGATAAATAGATTTAAGTTGTACATATTGTCAGTGTAAAATATTTTTAGAGATATTCAATTATATATTATTATATCAATAAAAAAAGTTTAACTCAATTATTTACGGTCTTAAAAATTTTATAAATAAAAAATTTTGATCGAATAATAATATAAATTTTTTTATACTATTAGTATATTAAAATTAATCTTATAAATAACAAGAAGTAGTAATAGGACCTCACTTCTTATAAACCAAAAGAATACAGTAATAGTTTTGAGTCGCTGAATAAAATACAAAATTTGTAAAATGATAATGATGCTAAAAAGAGAAAAAGACTTCATTTCGACAAGTATAATTAAGCACTCTTCATTATATATTAGTATTAGTATATTAGAAATAAAGCATGCATATATAAAAAGAAAGTAAAATATAGAATGATAGTAAATAAAGAATATAAAGCGCAATTATTTAAATTATTAGTGATATTTATAATAGAGAATAATTTCTTCATACCGACAATATTATAGTATCCTATTATTAACTTATAGTAACTTTAATTATGATGATTATCTATCATAATTTAGTAATATCTTGAGTTTTTATTGATAGATGTTATAAAATTATTTTGCATATAAATTATTCTTTATATAATATTTTATATTATAAGTAATTCTTTTTTATATTTTCATATTTTATAAATAAATATTTTGACAGGTTAGTAACTAATATTTAATTATAAATATTTTAAATTAAATTAACATATAATTAATTAGAGTGATAAATATTTTTTTTCATGTGGGATCTCAAGTGTTAGGATACGATTATCTCCTAAGGAGGATATATATGATTTTGACAAAAGAAAATATTTTAAATTATAATATATTGTTTTAAAAAATAAATTAAATTAATTAATATTAAGTACTAACAACTAATCAAACAATTTTTTTGTTAAAAAAAAAAAGATCCCAGTTAGAATTGTACAATAACTCTTTTTTATGAAGAAGCTTTTTCAGGTTCCAATGTGATACGTTCCAATGCCAATAGGAGACTTCACTTCCTTTTGATTTTGACTATAAAAGGACTACAATTATAGAGCTGGAGCTGGTTGAAACATCTGAAATTTTGGAGTCATCCACTCGTTTGCGCTGCTGAACTAAACGTGAGAATTCTCTGTCTCTCACAGTTTACTCGTTTGCTTGTACTTATTTTTCACGGATCTACATTTATTGCCCTCAGAGAAAATGTGTGTCATTGACTCCAGTCCAGTATTTACTTTGTTGTGGTTACTAAGTTGTTGTTATTATTATTATTATTATTATTATTATTATTTCGAGCTTCTTCAAGAGCTATTCTATTCATTTGAAAAATCCGGTGTTATTGTTCTTGCTGGACGACTTCTTGTTGCCTTGTTCAGATCTTATTTCCCTTCACTTTTCGCCGACAACTAGGTTACTATAGAATAGATTTTACTTTCTCTTAGCCAAGTCAATAATTCGTGCTTGAATTGTTTATTGCAAATTTTCCTTGGAAATTTGACCATTCTTTATTCCGAGTAATTTTGTATTGCCATGTTTGGCACACCAATTATCACTCCATGTTTATACTGGAATATATCTTGTCTTAGCAGCCCAATTATTGTTCAGAGACAACAATTATAATTATGATGTTCATATTTGGTACTTGTTCCACTTTAACTTGGTTTTTACTTATACGAGAATTTATGTTGTCTTGCTCCACTCCACATATTAGTATGCTGGGCCAGATCCTATTGCTGTTAAGCAATCAGGAGAATAGTTTGTTGGCCTGTATGGTATTATGGATCAATGTATGTCCTTTGCTTTTTATCACACTCTTAATTTATTAAATATTCAACGATTATGCTTAATCTTTGCTGAATTCCTTCTCTGCACGTTGACACTGTTAGATCCTCCAACAATGCAATCTCTGTTTGTCTGCACTGTTATGTTACTTGATTAACATCATCTGTGGGCTTTGACAGATTGAGTTGATGGAAAGTGGAGGGAATTCCCTTCCATCAGGGTCAGATGGTGTGAAGAGAAAGGTTTCATATTTCTATGACCCAGAGGTTGGAAACTATTATTATGGGCAGGGTCATCCAATGAAACCACATAGAATTCGAATGACCCATGCTCTCCTAGCCCACTATGGTTTGCTTCAACACATGCAGGTCCTGAAGCCGTGTCCTGCTAAAGAGAGGGACCTCTGCAAGTTCCACGCTGATGATTATGTCGCGTTTCTGAGGGGCATCACCCCTGAAACACAGCAAGATCAGCTGAGGCAGCTGAAGAGGTTTAATGTTGGTGAAGACTGCCCTGTATTTGATGGTCTTTACTCTTTCTGTCAGACATATGCTGGAGGTTCAGTAGGTGGTGCTCTGAAACTGAACCATAGAGTATGTGATATTGCAATAAATTGGGCTGGTGGGCTACATCATGCAAAGAAGTGTGAGGCGTCTGGATTCTGCTATGTAAATGACATTGTGCTGGCTATTTTGGAACTGCTCAAAGTACATGAGGTTTGCCAAATTTACTTTCCTTGTACTATCGTATCAACATCTGGTTTTGCTGATTTTAATTTAAATTGAATTGAATCTTTGCATGACCAGGATGTGCTACAATCCCACAGCATGTGCATAATTAATGCTCTTTCTGTATAATATGTTTTCTTAGTTATCATTAATTACTAATCCTTGGTGGAATGGTAAAGTTGCTGTTTTGTGACTTGGAGGTCACGGGTTGAAATCCTGGAAACAGCCTCTTCATTTGCAGGGATAAGGCTGTGTATATCTACCCTTCCCAGACCCCACTAAGTGGGAGTCTTGTGCATTGGGCCACCATTAATTACTATACCTGTTGCTAGATTTCAAATTTTAAAGGGGTATGGTGATTTTCCTTGTGATAGGCATGAATTATCCGCTCCCTTGTTCAACAATATGCAGTTAACCTAGCTGTTTTTTTGGTATTTCAAGTATCTCTTCTTTTTTTCTTTTTGGTTGAATTATAATTATTGATTAGTGCCTGTGTTGAGAGATATAAAACAAAACCACTTTTGGGGCTCTCCTAATGGTTTAAGATTTTTGGTGAATTGGTTTTCTTTACAGTGTGCTTAATAGGTATTAAAGTTGTAGCATCTTGTCTATCTTGTGAATTCTGATAGATAGCTTTCTCCATTAAAATAAATATGTGTTGCAGAGCTGCACAGTGGTCTTCTTTAGAAACTCAGATGACTTTTCAAACTAATTACGATTATGAATTTGTGAAGGCTGTTTTTTGAATTTTTCTTATTTCAATAAACTGACTTTTTTTTTTAGCTACTTCTGAACTCAGAATTTCTCCTACATCGACAATCATTGACAAACCCTTTTTCCTTTTTGTCCTTTCCCCTTGACGATGGCATTTTCCGTCTGTTTTCAAAAGGTATTTTGATGTGCATTTTAATTTTTTACTTTAATGAGGTAAACATTGATCAATGGGCCAAATGTAGCTAGCTACTTTGAACATTTTTAAGAAGCAGCTTTTTAAAAGACATTCTTGCTAAAATACTAGCATTTGTTGTCTTATACTAGATATTTTGTCCTAAGTGCTCTTTCATTTCATCTTCGTTTCTTTCATCATTATGCAGCGTGTTCTATATGTAGACATCGATATCCACCATGGCGATGGTGTAGAGGAGGCCTTTTATGCCACTGATAGGGTCATGACTGTTTCCTTTCATAAATTTGGTGATTACTTTCCTGGAACAGGCGATATTCGTGATATTGGTTATGGTAAAGGGAAATATTATTCATTAAATGTTCCCCTGGATGATGGAATTGATGATGAGAGCTACCAGTCTTTGTTTAAGCCAATAATGGGAAAGGTGATGGAGGTTTTCAGACCTGGTGCTGTGGTATTACAATGTGGTGCTGACTCTTTATCTGGGGACAGATTAGGCTGTTTCAATCTTTCTATAAAAGGTCATGCACAGTGTGTCAAATACATGAGATCTTTTAATGTTCCACTTCTGTTGCTTGGGGGAGGAGGTTACACAATACGAAATGTGGCACGCTGCTGGTGTTATGAGGTATGGTGTACTCCTATTTTGTTGACTTATTAGTTGGGTTATTTTGTTGTTGTCCCCTTCAAAGGGTGAGTATTGGCACGAAAAATTAAGTGCTGAAGAATAATTTTAGAATCTGGTAATCCTCTTAAATTGGTAAATCACTATTAAGTACAACTTCTTTTGCTTGTTCAGACACAGATAAAATAGAGACTAACACAGACACTGAAATGTTGTAAAAGATTGAACAATAGCTCATGCCTACACATTTTTTATAGCATGAAAGATGCTCTTTGGTTCCATTAGACAGTGGGTAGACAATAGTTGCATGATGCAATGGAAAAAAGACTTGCTTAAAGCACAAGAATATAAAATAGACTATGGTCTTATTGTTCCCACTGAAATGCAACATGGCAATCAACATATGGCACTGTTGAGTGTGTATTTGAGCATGTAAACCAAACATGGTCAGATTGACATGAATATTATATTTTCTAAGCAGGAAACTGTTCCTCAGATTAACAAATTTCTTTTGGTTGTTGATCAGACTGGTGTTGCTCTTGGGATAGAACTAGATGATAAGATGCCTCAACATGAGTATTATGAATATTTTGGTCCTGATTATACTCTTCATGTTGCTCCAAGTAACATGGAAAACAAGAACTCCCGACATTTATTGGATGAAATTCGAGCAAAACTTCTCGATAACTTATCTAAGCTTCAACATGCACCAAGTGTACCATTCCAGGAGCGACCACCTGACACTGAGTTTCAAGAGGTTGTTCTGGCTTCTACTGGCAATACATTGCTCTGTTTTTTCATTCTGCATTTCTCTTAAGTAGATAATTTTCTCTGAACAGCTTATTGAAGTTGTTGCCTCAAAGATATATATCAGATCAGACAGATTTTAAACTTCCTTTGGCTGTGATACTTCGGGAAAATGATTGAATACATATTCTTTCATAACATCTGCTATTCATGTTCTGGAAATATATACTTTTTTTATTCAATGGTAATCATGACTGGACCAAAAATAAAATTGCTTCATTGTTTAGAAACTGCAGCCATTTATTTCATCCTAGTGGACTTACTACTTGTAACTTTCTTTCTCATCTTATAAGCCAAACTGTCAATGTTGAATTTAAGATGGCAAAGTTTTGTTTCTAGGGTATAGTACATATGTCTCTAGACTTTTGACATTCGGAAGCTTATGAGAAAATCAATCATGAAAATTTTCTGTAAGAGTAAAGCAGTTATATTTTTAGGCAGAATTTTGAACATGCATTGAAGAGCCTGATAGTGCAGATATTGCAAAGCAAATCAGGTCTCATGTTGAAATCAGTTGTATATGGTTGGTCTAGAAATTAGCACTGTACATTACATGGCCAAAATGAGGGGTAAAAAAATGTTCCTTGACATCCAAGGACTGCTTCAAATGATCCATTACATTTGTTTTTCTTTTCTATAGTTGGATTTGATTCTCTATTTCTCTTATTTGCCATTATCAGATGAGTTGTAAGATGCTTCTGACTCTGTTTTGATGCTTGCATGAATGCTGATCTTGTTTACATTCTTCTCATATTTAGAGAGATGAAGATAAAGATGATAGAGATGAAAGATGGGATCCTGATTCTGACACAGAGTTTGATGATGATAGGTACCTCGTGTTTTTGAAGTCTCCTGCTAATAGTCTGTCTTTTGAGGCTCCTAACAGGTGTCTTCTCTATTTTTACAGCAATCCTGTCCCCAGCAGGGTGAAAAGAGAATATGTTGAAGCAGAGCACAATGATCCAGTATGTCCCAAACCTATCGTCTTTGCTTTGAAACAACATAGAAAAATTGTTCCAGATGAACATTGAATTAACAGGGCTTGAAATCAAACAAACCAAGCATCAGAACAGCTAATGATATATAATGATGATAATGTGAATGATATTTCACTTTAATACATTTTCTGTTGCTCTTGTCAAAAGTCAATGAAGTTTGCATTTACAGCCATGACAAGGATTTGTCAAAAACCCCATTGGATTCTCGCCATACATTCAACTTTCTATAGCTTTATATGTGCATTATGTATGCATTTTGTTTTCAAAATAAGTCAAAATATGTCTGGTATTAAATGCTTAGTGTGTGTGCACATTGGGCAAGCTGCAGTGCCTAATGTTCTGGGACGTTCTCCTGCTCAGATTTCCAAGTTTTCACTGTACAAGAAATCTAATCTGCTGCAAGATGATGATAAAATTTTAGCAATTGAAATGAGAGGGGCCAAACTGAATTTTAATGAAACTAGGAGGACCAAAAGTGTAGTTAAGCTTGTTACTTTTGTCCCAGCAATTTGGACATGTTTCTTGCTCCATTGTTTATCGTGAGTTGCTATATGAGCTCGTCTGCTTGGTTTTAGTCATCTTTATAATTTTTATGGTTTTGATTTGCTTGTAGAATAGTTTGTGTGGTTCCACCAGTTTAGGAAGTAGTTCTTCTAGGATGACAAATTGAGAACTTATTTTAAATTTCAGGAAAATTATCATAAGCATTCCGACCGTGGTAGAGATTTTGATACGCATTTCGAGGAGATTGCGTGCTTTAAGGTTAAATTTTTGCCTATACAAAGTTAACACTTTTCTGGTACTACTTTGGAGGTGTTAAAATTTAGTGTTTTCAGGTCTCAGGGGTAGATTCAATGGCAGTGGATCAACCGTGCATTAAAGAGGAGCAGGATAATTTAAAGGAGCTTTCTGATCAGCGGTCAAGATGAAGTATTGAGCATACGTCCTTGCAGCTGGTGTATGTCTACTTGTAAATTATAGTGTCCTCTTACAGCAGGCTGGCATTTTCATTGTCTTTTGATCTTTGGTAGTCTTTCAAAATTTTGCTTCATATGGATACTGAAGAGATGCGTCCAGTTTGGCCATGCCTTTTGATGTTAGTGTATTACTTGACGTAGAAGTTATGTTGCCATTAATGATGGAAATTCGTTTTCTTTCGTTTTTTTTTTTCCTCTAAAAGATGATAAAACGATTTATTAAATATAAAAGTTAGATGAATTGTATTCACCATTTCACACCTCGATTATTTTATTAAAAATATAGTGAAAGTGAATATTACTAATAATTTACAAAGTTGAGGTGTCAAATGGTAAACAGAATAGAGCAAAATTTATCTGTTGCTCTAATAGCTTAGGAGAATTTCTCCAAATTAAAAACTAAAGCTCTATTTTTGTCATTTGATTACACATCAAGGGATGTAATTGTGTTTATGCCTTTTTTTTTTCTTATAAGATGGATCATTACTAACCCATCAGCTTTTCATTTGAAAAAATGGCTAAAATTAATAACCCCCTGCCAACTATTATTTCTGCAACTTAACCCATGAGTTTATAACGATGCAAAAAAACCGTTAAACTTTATACATTGTGCTAATAATAATCATATTGTTTAATAGTTAATGGATATTATAGGTATTTGTTACTTTTTTATACATTGTGTTAATAGGTATTTGGTACTTATTTTTATCTCACCTCTACCTATTGCTCAGAGTGTGGTGTTTTTTGATCATCATTCATTTCATCAAAAACTAAATTGAGTTACCAACAATAAGTGGTTCAAGAATCAAGATTTATTCTTCTTAAGCAAAGTTGAGTTTTGTGGATAAATAAACTAGCATTAAGTGTCACACCCAAATGTAAGCCATGACTGGTGCATATGTCAACCTATTTCACTTAACCTAGTAAGCCTAATCACAAAATTTTATCCATAAATTTTAACAATTTAAGTAATGGGGTTGCCAAAAATTCGGTAGAATCTCCCTTGAAAATTGAACAATTCAGAAAAACATATAAACTTATTTTATATCAAACATAATAGCCAAAATCAACAGTCAGAATATTTCCAAAATAATAATCATAGGGTTCTAAAGATCAGCTGTACTAAAGAGTTATATATATGTTATGGCTATATATATAATCCAAAAATAACTGATCCTATGCCCTATAGCTGCAAAGTACTGGAATCAATAAAACAGGAGCCTCTTCCATAGTAAAGGCCTACCAAAAGGAATATCCTGAGTAGAACAGCTAATCTCAGGAACCTGCTACTCAGCACCCTGTAGATCTGAAGAGAAGGAAAGGAAATAAGGTGAGTTATATAGACTCAGTGAGGGTATATAAATAAAGTGGACAAAAAGAAGAAATTAAATCAGCATAAGCTTTTAAAATAACTAAAAACAATTGAATAATCATATATTCATCAAAGAAATTGATTGAGGCAATAGTTTGTCAATTCTATATTTTTCCATAAATAAAACCTTGTCAACATCCTTCATGTTAAATAAAACTCATTAACAGAAACTCAATAATTCTCAATATATTGTCTTAATCAACTTCATAAATAGACTTTACCAACATAGAATCAAATCTTTCATCAAACCAATTACTCCATGAAGGTTACACAAGAAGAACTAAATTTTTATGGGGAGTGGTCTCAACTCATCTGATCATAAATATGAGCTCATCTCAAGTTAAGGGCAATGCCTCACCTGGTACTATCTCATCTAAATATACTATATGCATATAGGCCATTATATCTCTTCGCTAATGGCGAACGGTACCACTATATCTCTTCGCTAGAGGTAAACGGCGTTCTAACTTAGAACCCATCATGGTTTTCTCAACATAAATTTATTATAAAATGAAACACTCAAATTCAATAAGTCAACTTCTATAAAATCTAATTCTTGTAGAAATAAACTTTTATAATTCATTATAAATAAACCATAAAATAAGAAAGAATGGCAACAGGTGACATTGAAATAATAATTAAGAGGATACTCAAAACATTAAATTAGCTATCAGTATCCAAAAAAAACTCAATTATTATTTTATAAAGAGAAATCAATCGGCTAAAATGACTATCCAAATCAATTGTTAGCATAGAATCAAATTATTAGCTTTAACAGGTTAGTTACTCCTATAAAAAATAAATTTAAAATTATTGCCACTAAGTAAATAACCACTCACAATAAAGAGAGATCAACTGAGTTGCTCCCCAATAACTCTGGAAGGAGTAACTGGCACCGTATCAGGAGAATATGATCAACACAAGTATTTTGACAAGCCTAGATAATTTATTTGGAGATAGTCTAATAATTAACATGCTTATTATTAAGCAAAATCCCGAAATATTACTCACCTACTATTTTATTACTACTCCCTAACTTTGAGGAAACCTCTAAAATTTATCCATAAGGAAAAAAGGTTTGAAATTAGGAACTCACCTCAAGCTTTAAGAGCTAGTGTATATCAACTTTTGTGATAGGATAAAAGAAAAGAGAGCTTTGATCGTAGGAATAAAAAGAAGAAAAAGAAAGAAAAAAAAATGAAGAACAGAGAACGAAAGTGAGAGCTCAGGTCCAAATTGTAGAGAAAGAAAAGAAAGGAAAAAGTACTTCGATGGTTTCATTCCCACTTTTCATTTATCCTCTTTTTTTTATTTTTTAACTGACTACACAAAAAACCAAAAGACCCTTAACCTTTTCTTCTTTTCCTTTCCCTTGTTTCGAGACCACAGTCTTACAAATACTTCCCCCCTTAAAGAAAAATTCGTCCTTGAATTTTGAGATATCAATGCACCTTGAATATTGAAAAGGTGTGGGTATTTCTCCCGCATAATTATTTCGGGTTTCCATGTGGTTTCTTCGCCAGATAGTCCCAGCCAAACGACCTTCACTAATGCTATGTCCTTAGAGCGTAGACGCTTCACTCGCCTATCTATGATTGCCTCTGGTTGCTCACTATAACTTAGCTTCTCATCAAGCTCAACCAAATTATGCTGGATAATGTGAGAAAAGTCATGAACATACTTCCATAGCATTAATACATGGAAAACTGGATGAACACTTGAAAGATCGAGTGGAAGGGCTAAGCGATAAGCAGCTTGTCCTACTTTCTCCAATATCTCAAATGGTCCAATAAACCTTGGACTTAATTTTCCTCTCTTGCCAAACCTCAAGATGCCGTTCATAGGGGAAACACATAGAAACACATGTTCTCCTATACTATACCAAACTCCAAAGGTCAATGTCCCTAATCCGCATAAGACTTTTGCCTACTTTGAGTAGTCGCTAAACGTTCTCGGATTAATTGGACTTTCTCAATAGCCTCCTATATCAAATCTGGGCCAACAAGTTTAGATTCCCTAGCTTCAAACCAACCAATAGGTGATCTACAATGCCTTCCATATAAAGCCTCAAATGGTGCCATTTGGATACTAGATTGATAACTATTATTGTAAGCAAACTCCATTAGAGGTAGATACTGGTCCCAACTCCCTCTAAAGTCTAGGACACAAGCTTGGAGCATATCCTCCAGAATCTGTATCAATCTTTTAGATTGACCATCTGTTTGAGGGTGAAAAGCAGTGCTTAGGTCCAATTGAGTTCCTAAGGCTATTTGAAAATATCTCTAGAATTGAGCAGTGAATTGAGACCCTCGATCAGATGTTATAGACAAAGGCACTCCATGTAAGGACACAATTCTCTCTAAATAAAGTTTGGCATACTGAGTTGTTATGTAAGAAGTCTCAATAGGCAAAAAGTGCACAGACTTAGTCAGTCAGTCCACAATTACCCAAGTTGAGTCATAACCTTTTGAGGTTTTAGGCAACCCTGTCACAAAGTCCATAATGATTCTTTCCCATTTCCATTTAGGTATCTCAATCTGTTGGAGTAAACCCACAAGCTGTTGGTGCTCAGCCTTCACCTGCTGACACACTAAGCATTTAGACACAAACTCAGCTATCTCCTTTTTCATCCCTTCTCGCCAATAAAATTCTTTTAGATCATGATACATCTTCGTAGAACCTGCGAGAATGGTATAAGAAGAATGGTGGGCTTCCTCTAATATTTTCTTCTTCAAGTCTACTACAACGGGTACACATAAGTGTTTGCCAAAACACAAGACACCCTTAGAATCATTCACAAAGTTAGAAACTTTGCCTGCCCGGACCTCTTCCATAATCTTCCTCAAATGAGGGTCTTCTCCTTGGCTATCCTTAACATTATCCACCAAGGTGAAACGAACTTGAACTTGAGTTATTACTGATTTTACACCTGAAATTTCAAACTTCACTTCTCTATCTACAAGTTCTTCGAACTCGTTCACTATTAGTCTTCTAACCTCAACTATGTGGGTAAGACTACCTATGGACTTCCTACTCAAAGCATCAGCCACTATATTCGCTTTTCCTAGATGATATAAAATCGTGTAATCATAGTCCTTCAGGAGCTTCATCCACCTTCTCTGCCCTAAATTCAAATCCTTCTACTGAAAGATATACTTGAAGCTCTTGTGATCAGTGTAGATCTCACATGTTTCACCATATAAATAGTGCCTCCAGATCTTGAGAGCAAACATTACTGCTGCCATTTCCAAATCATGTGTAGGATAGTTCTGCTCGTGCTTCTTAAGCTGTCTAGAAGCATAAGCAATAACTCTCCCCTATTGCATCAATACACAACCAAGACCAACTCTAGAAGCATCACAATAAACTACATAACCACCACCAAAAGTAGATAATGTTAACATCGGAGCAGATGTCAAATAACTTTTCAACTGTTAAAAACTTTGCTCACATGCATCAGTCCATTGAAACTTAACCTGCTTTTGTGTTAAACTAGTCAAAGGAGCCGCTATTTTAGAGAAGTCCTTGACAAACTGGCGATAATATCCAGCAAGTCCAAGGAAACTGTGGATCTCCGTAATGGATGTAGGCTTAGGCCAATTCTGCACCACTTCTACCTTCTTTGAGTCAACACTTATCCCTTCTTTAGACACCACATGACCTAAGAAAATCACGTTCTCCAACTAGAACTCACATTTAGAGAACTTAGCATATAGCTTATGCTCTCTCAATGTCTGTAAAGCCAACCTCAGGTGCTACTCATGCTCTTCCTGATTCTTAGAATATGCTAAGATGTCACCAATGAAAACTATCACAAAATGATCCAAGAAAGGCCTAAAGATACTATTCATCAAGTTTATAAAAGCTGCAGGGGCATTGGTAAGTCCAAATGATATAACCAAGAACTCATAGGATCCATAGCGAGTATAGAAAGTTATCTTAGGAATGTCTTCACCCCTTATCTTCAAAGGATGGATCCAGATCGCAAATCAATCTTTGAGAAATATTGGGATCCTTGAAGTTGATCAAATAAGTCCTTAGTGCGAGGAAGAGAATATTTATTTTTCACTGTCACCTTATTTAACTGCTGATAATCGATACACAAATGGAGTAAGCCATCTTTCTTCTTAATAAATAACACTGGTGCACCCCAAGGAGAATAACTAGGGCGAATAAAACCCTTATTAAGAAGATCCTTCAATTATTCTTTCAACTCCTTAAGTTCAGCTGGAGCCATTCGATAGAAATTGGTTGAGTTCTTGGAAGAAAATCTATACAAAACTCTATCTCTCTGTCAGGTGGTAACCCTGGCAACTCTTCAGAAAAAACATCAGGATATTCACATACTACTGGAATTTGTTCCAAACTCCCCTGTGATATACTAGTATCTATCACCATTGCTAAATACCCCAAACAATCCTTCTTTAGCAACTTCTAAGCAACCATTGCTGAAATCAAGTTGTTTGGTGACCAATCTCGATTACCTTGAAATGTGAAAGTCGGTTCACCTGGCACACTGAACTTTACCACTTTATTATGGCAATCTAAGGTAGCATGACAAGATGCTAGCTAATCCATGCCCAATATTACATCAAAATCTACCATATCGAATACTATCAAGTCCACTATCAAGAGTTTACCTCCAACTAGCACCTCACATGATCTATAAACCAAATTAGCGAATAAGGAATCACCCAGAGCCGTGGCTACTATCAAATGCTCACTCAAAAGTGAGGGGTCTTTCTTAAGGCAAGATGCAAAAGAAGGGGACACAAAAGAATGTGTAGCTCCAGAATCAAAAAGTGTACGTGCTTCATGAGAACATATTAGGAGTATACCTGTCACCACAGCGTTAGATGCCTAAGCATCCTGACGCGTTAAAGCAAAAACATGAGCCTGCCCTCTGCCAGTCTGTCTCTAACCTTTGCCACTTGGTCCTCTACCACCTCATTATGTATTGTTAGATCCTCGACCTCCTAAACCACCAACATATCCTCTTGAAACTGTTGGTGCTGATGCTCTATTAGCAAAAGGCTGAGAGTGTGACATAGTACAATTTCTTACAAAATGTCCCATCTAACCACATTGGTAACATCCTGGAAAACCCCGTCTACAAGGCCCAAAGTGCCGCTTCCCACATGTGATGCAAGTATCAGGAGCTTTATCAAAATATCTAGGATGCTGGGAGGGTCCTCTACTATGAGCAGTGCTAGCTGTCTGATTGCCTTGTATGCTCTGTGTCTGAAGGGCGCCCTGCTGACCTCGACGGCCCTAGCCATCATCACCTCTAGAACCACCACTACTGTGACCTTGGCGGCCACCATGAGCAACATCTGAGCGTGATCTCTTACGCGAGTCACAGGAAGATCCACCTTGATCTCTGCCTCCTCGTTCAATTGCCAAAACCCTATTCAAGGCCTCCTCATATGCCATCTCAATTCTTGCTAATACTCTAAATATGTAGGGCTTCAAACCCTCAACAAAGTGTTGAACCCGTAATTCCTCTGTAGTTACAAAGTGTGTTGCATACTAAGAAAGTCTCTCAAATTGAATATGGTAATCTACTACTATCATTTGGTTTGTCTGCACAAGAGACTCAAATTCCCGTGCTCTATTGACTCGGATACTCTTTGGTAGAAAATGAGCCAAGAACAAAGGAGTAAACTCATCCCATGTTAAAGAAGGTGACCCTGTTGGCCTTCCACGAAGTATAGTCTAATACTAGCCTATAGCTAAGTCTCGCAGTTGAAAAGTTGCCAACTCAACCATCCGGGTAGAAGAACACCCTAAAGCTCTACATATCCATGCCACATCATCTAAGAACTTTTGAGGATCTTCACTTGAGTTTGAACCACTAAATACTGGAGGATTATGCCTCGTGAATACAGACAAAGAAACTTCTGTTCCCCTATGTTGAATAGGTGGCGGCTCAGCTTAAGTCGTCTCCTGACTAAACTGTGAGTCCTTCTGATCCTGATCTCCCTGAGGTTGCCGGTTCCACCGAGAATATTCACTAATTGCTGAACCATTTGTTGTATATTATGCATCCCGGTAGCTAATTCAGCTAAAGTGGGATCCCCACACCTAGTCCTAAGAACCACTACCTCAGGCATCCTACCACCCCGTCCACGTTTCCCACGACCACAACCACATCCACGGCCTCGTGGGGGTGCTGCATGAAGTTAAGTAGAAGCCTCATTAGTAATCGGCTCCCAAGCAGGTCTCGTCTTTGGTGGCATCTTCACCTAGGACATAAACAAAAAGAAAGGAAAAAAAAAAAGGGGTATAATCAAGAAAAAGGAATTCGAAGGACAACACTAAATAGATTATAATAACGAATAATAGATTCCAGTTTAACAGTGGTCACTCATAGTCTCCTGCTTGTATGTTGTGCCCGGGTACACAAATTACAAGCAAGATTCTATGATTGTCCACATTTTGCAGCCTTTAGGAACCTGAGCTCTGATACCAACTTTGTCATGCCCAAATGTAACTCGTGACCAGCGCACATGTCAACCTATTTCACTTAATCTGGCAAGTCTAATAACAAAATTCTATCCATAAACTTTAACAATTTAAGTAATGGGGCTGCAAAAAATTCGGCAGAGTCTCTTCTGAAAACTGAACAACCCAGAAAAACATATAAACTTGTTTTATATCAAACATAATGGCCAAAATTAACAGCTAGAATATTTCCAGAGTAATAGCCATAGGGATCTAAAGATCAGCTATACTAAAGAGTCATATATACATTATGGCTATATATATAATCCAAAAATAACTATTCCTATGCCCTATAGCTACAAAGTACTGGAACCAACCAAATAGAAGCCTCTTCCATAGTAAAGACCTACCAAAAGGAATATCTTGGGTAGAACAGTTAATCCCAGAAATTTGTTACTCATACCTTGTGAATCTGAAGAGAAGGAAAGGAAGTAAGGTGAGTCATACAGACTCAGTGAGGGTATATAAACAACGTGGACAGAAAGAAGAAACTAAATAATACACGAGCTTTTAAAATAACTAAAAAGAACTGAATAATCATCCATTCATCAAAGAAATTGATTGAGGCAATAGTTTGTCAATTCTATATTTTTTCATAAATAAAATCTTGTCAACATCCTTCATGTAAAATAAAACTCATTAACAGAAACTCAAAAATTCTCAATATATTATCTTAATCAACTTCATAAATAGACTTTGCCAACATAAAATCAAATCTTTCATCAAACCAATTACTCCATAAGGGTTATTCAAGAAGAACTAAACTTTTATGGGAAGTGGTCTCAACCCATCTGATTATAAATATGAGCTCATCACAAGTCGGGGGTCTTGCCTCGCTCGGTACTATCTCATCTAAATATACTATGTGTATACAGGTTGTTATATCTTTTCACTAACGACAAACGGTACCACTATATCTCTTCGCTAGTGGTGAACGGCGTTCTAACTTAGAATCCATCATGGTTTTCTCAACATGAATTTATTATAAAATGAAACACTCAAATTCAATAAGTCAACTTCTATAAAATTCAATTCTTGCAGAAATAAATTTTTATAATTCATTATAAATAAACCATAAAATAAGAAAGAATAGCAATAGGTGACATTGAAATAATAACTAAGAGGATACCCAAAACATTAAATCAGCTATCAGTATCCAAAGAAAACTCAATTATCATTTTAGAAAGAGAAATCAATCGGCTGAAATGACTATCCAAAACAATTATTAGCATAGAATCAAATGATTAGCTTTAACGTGTTAGTTTCTCGTATAAAAAATAAATTTAAAATTATTGCCACTAAGTAAATAACCACTCACAATAAAGAGAGATCAACCGAGCTGCTCCCTAGTAGCTTCGGAAGGAGTAACTGGCACCGTATCAGGAAGATCTGATCAACACAAATATTTTGACAAGCTTAGATAATTTATTTGGAGATAGTCTAATAATTAACATATTTATTATTAAGCAAAATTTCAAAATATTACTCACCTACTATTTTATTATTACTCTCTAACTTTGAGATAACCTCTAAAATTTATTCATAAAGAAAAATGTTTGAAATTAGGAACTCACCTCAAACTTTAAGAACTAGTGGATATCAACTTTTGTGATAGGATAAAAGAAAAGAGAGCTTTGATCGTAGAAATAAAAAGAAGAAAAAGAAAGAAGAGAACGAAAGTGAGAGCTTAGGTCCGAATTGCAAAGAAAGAAAGGAAAGGAAAAGGTGCTACGGTGGTTTTATTCCCACCTTTTATTTATTTTCTTTTTTTTTTTAACTTACTACATAAAAGATCAAAGGGCCCTTAACCTTTTCTTCTTTTACTTTCCCCTGTTTCGAGACCACAGTATTACATTAAGATAGTTTTACTTATATAGTGGGTTGATTCAATTAAATTCATATTAACTTGAGTTCAATAAATTTTAAATATTAGTGGTTTAGGCTAAAGAAAACCAAAGCAAACTATGACATTTGTCGATAAAAGTCTTTATATGCAAATGATTTACGCTATGTTCATTAATAACTTTAGCCATTGACAAAGATATCACTCACCAAAGATCGCTTCGGCAAATATCTGATCCATGTGATCCTGAACTTTAAAATTCATTGGTTAAGTTGCTCAAGCAGATAATCAAAGGAAGTTTTACGAATCTTAATCTAAAATAACTACCAGACATTTTTTTAGTATGAGGTAGCATTGAAATTTTCATGTTCTTATACTGTAAAAGCTTGTCTAACGCTCATTTTTCATTAATAAAGAAAAATAAAATAATACAAAGACTACTTTTTCAAAGCTTACGGATCAAAACTCAAGGTACTTAAGTATTTCTTTGCTTTTTTTGTTTCCCTGAGTATCCTTTCATCTGATAAGTGACAGACTAATCTTCTAAGATATAGTTAGACACTTAAATAGAAACTCCTTGTAACAATATTTTCTTTTTATATATATATAAGTCTCGCGATTGAGGCAAGACTACATCCTTAAAGGACTCAACCTCTTTCACTCGGGCCAATATCTTGTTAGTTATTTAAATATTTTTTTAACAAACCTCTACTTTACACCAAATTATCAGTTAATTTGAGAACTTGAAACAAAAGGGTTACAACACAAAACGTGGTCCATATCATGTTTTATTATTATTACTATTATTATTATTTTTGAGATTAATTTATATGCATTGATAGTGTAAAATAATTTTACATTGTCATCCAATAGAAATACAAGAAAGTATCAAATTATACTAAGTAAATACCCATTATAATAAATGACCCATTATAATTTAATACTTTCTTGTATTTCTATTGACTGACATTATAAACTTATTTTACAGTATCAATATATATAAATTAAACTCATTTTTTACACTAGCATATTAATTAATATAACCACAACTTTGCTATTGATCACATTTTTAATGTACTTATTATTACCAGCAACTTAACAGGCATTTCAAGCCACATTTTTTTATTTATTAAATATTAATATAATCATAAATTGATTTTTATATATTGATAATATAAAATTATTTTAAACTATAAATATATAAAAGTTGTAAGTAACAATTTTTAAAAACCAAATAATTGTAAAATTTCATTTGATACCCTCAAAGAGATGGTATTTACCTTTTTAAGGAAGAAATGCAACCTGCAGGAATGGAAGAAAGACAAAAACTGGATGGACGTGGGTTAATTAAAGACAACGGCTATAACTTCTTAAAACTGTTTACATATTTATTTTGAGAATAATTTTTATTTATTAATAGTGTAAAATAATTTTATATTATTAACTAATAAAAATTCAAGAAAGCAACAAATTATGAATCTCTATTGGTTAACGGGGTGAAATTATTTTTCACTGTCAATACATAAAAATTAAATTTATATATTTTTATAAATAATTTTTCTTTTTTATAGATACCATAGTATATATGTTTATGAACTTGAAAAAAATTTCAATATAATAAGAGTTTAATTGATATACACTAATAGTATAAAACTGTTTTATATTGTCAACCAATAAAAATAGGGAAAAGTAAGAAATTATAGTAAATCCCTCATTATAATAGGTAGTTATTTGTGTGAGTTGGTATTTTTTACTATTTTTATTGACTAATAGTATAAAATTATTTTCTACTGTCAATGCATTTAAATTAAATTCATATAATAAGGAGAAACCAAAAGTTATTGAGGGGAATTCTCTTTATATACTGTATAGATAACCTTTTATTAACCAACTTGGTAATTTTATATCAAGAAAAAAGTTTCCCTCAATACCAAATAAAATTCTGAAAAAAAAAAAAAACCACTGCAAAATATTTTTGTCCCCATATTTGCTCCAACATGCGCTATTATTGCATAATAATAAACAAGAATGTCTCACTATAACAATTTCTGCATTTACAACTGCGCACAATTACAAAGATTGCTCTGTAAAATTTTGATAAAAACACAACTGAACTAACTATGCAAACACATAGAGAGTTACATGGGAGTGGCTTCTAATGATAGTTTTCTCCAGGATTATGCAACTGTCAACATACCCTAAACTACAAAGATAATGAAGCACCATCAAATTAATGAGGTCTCCTAGCAACACTTTACTTGTATCCATTCACCATAGTGGAAGTTTCAAATTCACTTTCCTCGTTTCTGTGGATATTTCAAATTCACATTTATTGGGGAAAAAAATGTTTACTTAACCTTCCTTAGAGACCTTTTTTTTATTAATTAAACAAATTATCTACAAACTTGTGCACAGTTTGTAAAAACAAGTTTTGTAAGTAGTTAAATGCTGATCTATGCAAAAGTGACAGTCACTACACCAGGATCTAGAGCACCAATAGACTGTGAAGAGTACAGAGGCCTGCGCAAGTTCACAAGCCCTGTAGTCCGAACAAAAGCAGGTGATCCACTAGCCCTTGATTAAAATCAAACTTCATTCACTTAAAACATGAACCTGGACTTGCTTGAGGAAAATAAGAAACTAAATTCATTGATCAGTAAGATCTGGTCAAACACGAGGGACACAATCGGTTAGATCTAGGTTAGATCATTCCATCTATAAGAGAACTCCAAGAGTTTTTCTTTTTTTCTTTTTTTTCCCCTGGTTTTTATAAAGGAAGCTGCAAATTAAATTAATACACAGATAACAGAAAATCTGTTTTGCACTGATTAACTAATTCTTAGTCATGCCAAATCACATTCCCCTTTCTTTCTCGTAAGCTTCTTCCCCTCCTATAGTCAACCTCTGCATCAGAGCACGACAACCCCATCTGATATTTCCTGGAGATTCTGGATGACCCCATTTTCGAGAATATATCCTCATCATCCATGAGAGCATGCTTATCCGGTGTACTTAATCCAGAGCTGATGTTACAATGCTCTTGTGATATATGATCTGAGATGTGCAAGAAATGAATATATTTGCTTACAGGTAGATATAGAAAATAGTATGAAAAAAGTTGAAGCAAAGACAGCACATCCTACTCAGATTAATGCATATAACCATTCTAACACAAAATTACCCTCCATCTTTTCTGGTATTTTATGATAATCCAGATCTAATACTTTACCACCTGAATGTACAAAGATTATCATTAAAGGTAAATACAGCAAACCAAGGCTCCAGGTATTGAAATGATATCATATATAATATTGAAACCAAATTATAATTAATCTAAAAGTGAGCTTCTCTTTTCCCTTTTTCTATTTCCATGATTTCTCAAGACGTAATGAAACGAATCATATTTCGGATCAAGAATTTACAGCATACCTTCGTATCCTTGACATACTGGGACCTGATTGTGTGTTTCCTTGCCAACAGGACCTGCATCTAATCTAAGGCTTTTCAGACTCTGCAATGCAACTTGTGTCTCCTGAGCTTTGATTCCTTCTTTCATCAATGCAGGCTCTATGCTTTCTTCCATTGTTGACTTACCAGTGGTGAAGGGCATCATGGTAAATGAGTCGTCCGTTACATCAGAAATCTCCACGTATTGAGTGGTAGTAATAATCTCATCTGCACTGAAACCAAAGGATGCTCGGTAAGCTTCTATTTCTTCCACATCTTGCTTAGGACTTCTAGCATGCCTACTCTGATGCCCATTTCCGCCAGTGGATTGAACATCTGAATCTTTGGACACACTTAATCTCCCACCATTATGAGGAAATGGAGGATTTTGGTCTAAATAGTATTGGGCATAAGTAGCAGGGCAAAAGAAATTTGTGTCTTGGGATGCCATTGTGACACCATTTGTGTCATGCCCAGACAGCCTCCCAGATCCAGTCCTTTGATATTTCCCATTCTCAGGAGAGAGTGATGTATCCCACTGTGTGCGGAACTCCCGTTCAGGAAAAGAGGATGATAAACAGTCACCAGAGTTCCTTGAAATTGGAGATTTAAGGCTACCAGCAGGACTTCCAGGGTAGAGTGAATATGTAGCTTGAAGATCATTTGCAGTGACATAGTTACTCTTATCACTGCTTTTGAGATCCACTGCAGATGATAGAAAATGAGCAAAAGGTACGTCCGGGGAAGAGGGAGTTGTTAAGTGAGCCAACTCTGGTGGAGGAGTAAGAGGAGCAGTAGATGGCTCAGTAGTGAAATTTGAGAAGACCGGAGGAGACACCAGTTGTGTCTCATGAGCATATGGTCCAGTGGCAAACATAGTGGATGAAGGACCGCCAGGTGAATTAGCAGATAATGACAAGAAACAACTAGGTGACTGTGCAGTTGAAGGAAGGGCAGAATGTGTGAAGGATGCTGGTGATGAAGGTGGGGCTAAAAGAGAAGGAGCTAATCCTGTGGCTTGATTAGTCAACCCCACCACTTGAGGCCCATTTGGCTGAGCAGCCGACACATTACTCTCAGGAGGGCGAGTTGCAGGTACAATGCGCTTGCCACCTTTCTGTGAACCAAAACAAGAAAATGCACCCCAACATCCTCCCCATCTCTTTCGCTGTCAAGACAAAGTCAAGGAATATAGTTACTCAGGAAAAAAGATATCAATAACTCGTAGATCTCAAAAGAGACAATTTTTTAGAATTCTTTTTGAGATCTTAAGATTTTACCAAGAATTCACCTCCCAAACATCTTTACATCTTTTCCCTCTTCCACACCAATATCAATAAATAATATTATTAAATGTTTAATACAACTTTTAGGCATGCCAAGAGAGACACTTACACTTAGTAATCACAACTAACGTAATTAAACGCCCAAATTAGTCCTCCAAAAACATACAGGATATCAAATTAGTTCTCTAAAGATATTAAATAACAACATTGAAACTAACTTAATCCTCAAATGTATATTTGGACATCAATTTGGTCCTTAAATTGATGGTTATTTTACCATATGACAGACAAAATTGATATAGATAAGTCTTTGAATGACTACCTTGATGTCCGTGTATCTTTCAATGATTATTTTGGGCATTTGGTCGTTTAAGGATATAAGTTTTCATCTATGATCAAAGCTTTATAAAACTACTAAAGAGATTACCAAATTAATATCCTATACATTGCAAAGTTAAATGAACTAGTGTCCCTTCAAACACTTGATTCTAGTAATCTCACCCTTAACCTATACAGGACAATTTTGGCCTTTAGATTTTCTGACTTTTTTGTGTATTTCTCCCCCACTTTTTAACCCACTCTCCAAATCACCAGAAGTTTATCCATGATGATTCCATTTTAGTGCATCTATATTTGCATTGTCAGGCAGCAACTTTCTTGTGGAATAATTTGTTTGGATTTTTGGTGAACATTGAGCGTGTCCTCTCACCTTGATGGAATTTCTAATGATACAATATAAGGTATTGGCAGGGAAAAGGAAGCTATGATTACATGGCAGTAGCAGTTCATGCAGTTCTTTAGCGCAGGTGGTTGGAGAGGAATGCTATCCAAGGTCTCTTCCTACCCTTACCTTTGTTATGGGATAGGATTGTGTTTTGTCTTCTCTTTGGTGCTGTGCTCATGACTGCTTCAATGGAATTTCTATTACGAATATGCAGTGAGATCAGAAAAGCCTTAGGTATGTTAGGAAGGAAGGCAAGGGAAGAAGTGACATAGAATGGAGTGGAATGGCCAAACTTATGTCAAGTGTATTTGGGAGTAATTTAAAAGGAGACAATGACAGGGCTTTTAGTGAAAGTCCCTTCCCATTTTCCATTAAACAGCCAAATAAGAGTGGCATCCACGTCTCCATTCCATTTTTTGCCTCTACATCTCATTCTATTACTAGCCATTGCCTTCCATTGGCTTGAAATCTCCCAAACACACGCTTATAGGTTTTCTGAGCTATATTTCATTTTGGTTCTCTGTTTTCTTTTCTCTTCCAAGGAGAATACTTTTGTCCCCCATGGATGTGTATTCTGTCCTTTCTTTCAATTAATACCTTCTGATTTTATCAACAAGAAAAAAGAGAGCATAAGATCAACAAAGTCCATTTTACATTCATCTCGAAAACATGAAGATCACTGAAATTCCGGAAATTAAATGTTTATCAAAGATGAAATGAGACCATAAATATTTTGAAGGAAATATAAAAGACAACTGAAAGTTGAAGGCCTGTATATAAAGAAAAGCTAGGATAATTTAACTACCCAAACATATTTATGTAATAATCATCTTTCTACATCAATAGAATGGTTATTCAAAAATGAGAACTTTTAAATTACTGGAAAAAGTTAAATTTTGGCTTTATGTAATTTCTACCAGTTACAGCAGTGTTTTGTATTCTCAGGGACATTTGGCAAAAGTAGACCTTTGTTTTGTACCCAATATATATATCAATCCACCAAAGAGATATTTACTTAATGGTATTATATTCCTAAACCAATAAAATCCTATTTGTGCCAGCAATCTAAAGCAAAATAATGGTCAACCCAAGTACCATCCTGTTGGAAATATTAAATTTGGAGCACTGAAATTTGAATTTTTTAAATTAATCCACAAGTTAATAGTAGAGCAGCATAGATAGCAGAGGGCCATAAATCCATTCCTTTCTTAATTCTACCAAAGTCTGTGAAGCTAATCAAAAGAAACTATTCAAAACTGGGTGGCAAAACCATCAATATACCAAAAGTACCAAATAAATTACAAATGGAAGTGATTGCTGGTAAATTAAAAACAACTGGGCAGTCATCTCAGAGTTATGACTGCTTCGTTAATCTTAGAATGCCTCTTGCCCCACTCTTTCCTTCCTCATCAGACAACAGTTAAAGTGTTAAATGATGTTGGATAAGTAACTCAAGTGTCAAGGCAAGAAAGAAAAAATTATATAAGTTTTCAATCCGGTATTGTTTGTCAATTCGCACAACTGTTTAAAATAATGAAATTATAAATCCTTTCACTGGACAAGTATTAGCAAATCTGAGGTAAGGTGTGCATTTACAAATAATTTTATGCTGCTAAATATAAAATTGATATACAAGACTTTTGTCCCCTCACCCACATGTTTTTAAATAATGATCTCCATTAACATAAATTTACAGCTGACTCACAACTCCTTCCACCAAATAAAAAATCCAATTTCATTTAATGAAATAATTTTGGATGAAAATACATTTTCTGCATTCTGTGTCTATTTTTTCCTGTGGGAATGACAATGTGAAAAGCATATTGAAATTTAATAGTAGTATAAAACTTTAAAGTATACCACTCTTCTACCTTCAATCTAAAGCATATATTCTTGTTTCTTATGAACATAGATATAAGAACTGCATGACAGTATCAACCCACCATTCCATGCCTAAACTAAATTAGGCATTCATCTGACATACCATCCATCTCATAATGAGATTTACCAGTAACACAATAGGTGACCCAAGTCATAAGGACATGATACACAACTCATACACATAAAGAGAGAGAGAAAAAAAAAAAAAAAAAAAAAAAGAAACCTATATAGTTATTCCAAGAAAGAAAGAACAAATCTACTGGTTATTAACAGAAAGTAAAAACTTTATGGGTTATTATAAGTGGCAGGTTTTCTTTGTATGCCTAACCAAAAAATACAAAAAATCTCAATTAATTATTAACAGCAGGGGTTTGCTTTCTTATTTATATTACATACTGGATATGAGACCCTGATATTCATGAGACTAATGAAGTACCCATGGTTTTAAAATAAAGGATCCACAGTAGCATTCCGAAATCAAGGTTCACCAAACAAAACATAGCATAAAGACAAGTGAGGATGTGATACTATTAATGTAGATTTCGACAAAAAATGTAAATAAACATAAATAGGAAAGAGCAATAGCGACAAAGGAACTAAAGTAGACCGTTCTTCACTCATTCTGGGGAAGGATTTCTCTAAAATGCTTCTACTAGATGATAAAATGCGGAAGCTTTGGAAACTAATAATTCGGCCATCAGATCTCTCCAAGCTCAGTTCGGACAGGTAGAAATGAACCACTAAGTTAAAGGGGAGAAAAAACAATAAAATATTAAGAGAAGAACATCAAATCCAGAAAAAACGATTTGAGGCCCGTAGGAATTCTTTGTCGTCCATAATGTTATGGAAGATTAGTAGATGCAAGAGTAAGCAGAGGTCGAAACAGAAAAGCAATTGTACCCATAGCTAAAATGCAGTCGTCGTCATTTGATGTGAGATCTAAGCAAGAAGTATGCTTATAAGAGTAAAAACAGTAATGAACAAACTTCAAAAGCGATCCCCAATCTAGAACAAACGAAATTGGAGTTAGGTTATGTGCTAGGAAGCTCAGATCTAACCCCCGTGTCACTCGCAAATATCGTATAAAGCATAATTTTGAGTCTATATATTAAATAAAAGGATCCGTTATCAAGAGTCAGAGAGATACCCTTTCGTGCTGAGGAAATCGATTTTGCTCGGACCCCATTAGATAGATAGCAGCTGGGCTGTGCTGTTGCACTCTACTAGTACAGGACTGTCAGTTGTTGCGTTGGGGGGCACTGGCTTAAAACAAGATCATTCTCACATTTCTTCTACACAAGCTGACACCACATAGACTTTCGATGCGAAGCGAAGAGAGGGAGAATACTAATTAATTTATGCTAATAATCAAAGGACAAAGAAAGACAAAAGCGAAAAAGATTGAAGTGTGATGAAGATAGAGAAAAAGCGACAGAGGGACCAGGACAGAGGTGGTGCTTTCCTATCCTTTTCCTTTTTTTTTTTTGTTTTTGGTTATTATTATCGTTACTGTAAAAACACGCATGCTAGATGAGAGGAAAATAACGAAAAATTAGAGGTGTATGTACGCACACACATATTCTTAAAATATACGTACATGAGAAGTTATGAGACAAATTTTTGTAGGGATTAATTTTGATATATTTTTAATATAAAATTTTTACATTAACACTATCATCTATTATACATCATCATATACCAGACTTTTGAAGTAATTAGTTTAAAAATTAAACAATTTTATTAAAAATTTAATTTAAATATATTGATAGTGTAAAATAATTTTATACTGTCAGCCAATAAAAATAATGGAAAGTGCCAACTCATATAAATAACTATCTATTATAATGAGAGACTTATAATGATTTCTCACTTTTTTCTATTTCTATTGATTGATGCTGTCAGTGCATACTAATCAAACTCTTTTATATATATATATATATATATATATATATATATATATATATATATATATATAATAGAAGCTTATAAGATAAGCAATTTATATCTTTTAATTTATATAGCTAATCTCACTTATAAAAAAAATATTTTTTAAAAATACAAATTTTGCATTAAATTTATCATACGATCTGAATTAATTGTAGATTGGTTTTATTTTGAATTTTAAGTTTTAAGGCTCCATTCGGTTTATGAGTTCGGTTTTGATTTTTAAGTGTTAAAAAGTTGTTAATCAATCTACGTTCTTTATACGCAGTAAATTAATGTTCAAATTTACGTCTGTAGAATATCAGAAAGAGGCTTTCACAAGAAATGATAAATTTTAACAAAAACATTGGGCATAAACACCCTTGAAATTATCAAAAGTTATTCACTAAATCACATAAAGGTGCTATAGTTTGTACTTTGTAGGCTTGCACAAACAAAACTTTTCCTTTTTGAATACATCTTTAACTTTAAAATGATTTCTTGCTCATTCATTTAATTTAATTTTTTTTCCTCGTAATTTTATTTTAAAAATTATTTTCTATGACAAGAATTACTATTTTTCCAATCCATTAAAAGTTGTCTAATGACAAGAGATTTAGATAGCATATATAAAATTAGAAGTTCAAATTTTATTATCATTGATATACTAAAAAAAAAATTACTATTTTTTCCTTAAATAAAAGATGGTAATTTTTCCTTAGACAAAAAAATAAAAAACTTAAATAAGGCAGATTGTGTCATACTCCTCTTAAGTTTAGGAGTGTGATGCACCTTATACTCACAATCACCCATTTTGTGATCTATACCTAATGTAATTTTTGAACACTAATACATCAAGGTGCATTCTACAATGCACCTATAAAGTAAGGTGTGTAAATGTACTTTTTGCGCAAATCTAGTTGCACTGTGCTCCCTTCCTCTATTTTCTTCCTCCCTCCCCCATTTTTGATTTTCTTCCACACCGCCACCCAACCGCCACATCACACCACCATGCCCAGCTGCCGCATCACGCTCCAGCTCTAGCCACCAACCTTTCGCCGTGCTCCAGCTCCAGGCTCCAACGTTTCGTCGCCCTCCATCGCGTCGCGATCTAGCTCTGAGCTCTAACCTTCCACTTCAGCCGCCGCGTCACACCACCGCATTGATGGCAGCAGGTGGGCTGCGACAGTGGCGGTGAGCAGGTTGCGATAGCGACGGTGAAGGGGAATAGCGGCGGTGCGGGGGTCACATGGTGAGGGGGCTGCAGCAGCGATGATGAGGGAACCGCGACGATGGCAGTGAGGGTGGTGGCGAGCGTGGAACAAAGAGCTGCAATTGTTGAACACGGAGAGGAAGATGAGATTATTTAGCCACATTTTGAAGTTTGTTTAGCAATATTAGCAAGTTTGTTTAGCCACATCTTCATATCATTTAGCCACACTTGCTGAATGCAGGTAAAAAATAAGTGTTTGATCCACCACTAGGTGCATCATGCACCATACTTATAGGGTGCATTTGAGATAAAACCATAGATCAAAGTATGATTGAGTCACCCTATATCCTTCTTTGTGCTTTTTTAACCTTCCCTCTAATTTCTCCATGCCACAAGCCCAGCGCCACTGTCAATCCATCGGAGCCACTACACAACACTTGACGACACTGCCACCACCACCGCGCAACATGACAGTAGCCTCACCCTTCAAGTGAGCCTCTGCTCCTACTCCTTGAGGTCGCCGACATCGACCTCACCGTAGCCCATGCCTCCGCCCTCACCGAGAACATCTTCCTCTGTGTCATGCCACTGTTGTCACTACCTGTCCTTTGTCGCCGCTACCACTCTTTCATCCCTCCATCGATGGTCCGCGTTGATATCATCATCTCCAACGATGATGACGCACGTCCACTGATGGTCATCGATGTCGACGTCTGGCCACCACCCGCCCCCCATTGCACCCTACTTCCTCGTTCCATTACCGTTGAGGATGACGAGCTTGTTGTTGGCGTCATTGAGAAAGTGGGCAAAGACGAGCACAAGTCTTTCATATGTTGGATGTTGAAGATGGAGCACCAATGAACCTTCAAGGAGAAATGTTACAGTAGACCCGATGCATGATGCAGCCAGAATCCGCCATCAACTAATTATATGAACCCTTTACTGTTAATCTTATTGTAACTGCAATATCAAAAATAAAAAAAAATCTTAATGTAACTGCTCTAGCAATAATAATAATAATAACATTGATAATAATCTTATTGTAATTGCCATTCCTCTTGCAACATTATGCTTGTGTCATGATCTAAAAAACATAGACGCCAGATAATACGAAATCACTTCACACGAATTCTTATAGACTGCGTTTAAAATAGTCTAGTTGAAAATCTGGACATTGAAGTTCCAGTTTTCTTCCGATATCCATCAGGTAATCTATTGTGCAGAAACCAATTACACCAAGTGTGGGGGCCATATTACAAGCTTGACCTTGTGCTCTAAAGCTCTGTCCGTTGCATGGCTAGTGCTAGCTGATATGAAATAATTCTTTCATAAAGACAATTTTACCCACATAAGGATAGTAATTGACAAAGTAACATATTATTCATCTAGTTTTACTATTTTATTATGCATATCAACGCCTTTCATTTTCACAAAATCAACTAAATTCTTTCATTGCTAAAGTTGCACTTCTTCATCTTCGATTATTGTTTCAACAACATCTTAAATATCTACTTCAACAGCACTGACTTAAACAAAATTTTGCATTCATTTATAATAAAATTATTTCTCATAAATATATTTTATTCCTTACCAAGCTATAATTCTCTTCTTTTAATTTTTTTTTAAGTTGGCTACTTTTATTCTTTTTAATCCAAACGAATTTATATGTGATTCAGACCAAATTTCTCAAATAGTTTCAACAGTTATTTTGTATACAAATACAAATTAACTTATTCTACAAAACATAGCTCTACTAACTAATATATTTAAAAATTAGACATCCCCTTTTTACCAACATTATACAAACACACCAATAAATGTAGAATACAATTACAAATACTAAATTTTAACAAGTCAATAAAGTCAATTTTTTAGTAATTCATTTACCAATACAAACAAAAGGTCGTAGCATATGATCGCTGTAACATTCTCCCTTATACGGTACTATACTTAAGTCATAGTATTACACTCGAAGGTAGTTACTGTTACCTGGATGGACCTTATTTGATAGCTACCTCTGGCTGTTTTCAATATTCCTTGAACTATTTGGAGATAACATGGAAATAAGAGTAAGAATTGAAAATTCTCAGTAGGATTTCTTGCTCACAATATACTGTGTCATCGTTATTATCTCCAGCTGCTTCGGTTTACTAAGAAAAAAAGTGAACATGCTATGTAATCTGCCAAATTTAACGATTTGAAAACATATTATCCGAAGCAGAGTTTATTTTATTTACACACTAATTAATCAAAGAAGGAGTAATTATGAAACAATAATAGGTAAAATCAATAATAATAACAACTAGCTAGCAGATAGAGATATATACAGATGTACAAGTTTTAATTCATATCAATACATTGGGATTATTCATTCACTTCTTAAACAAAGTAGGAATTGAAGCTTAAGTATAGTAATCTAAAAAAAAATGAATAATATGCAAATATGAATGCAATATGAATTCTTGATGTAGATGCTTCCGTTTCTTTTTAACTTTCCTTTCTTGGCACATCTAGGCGTTACGTATCGCCGTCCCTAGGGTGCTTGTTTTTATCCTTATCCATACTTGGTCCCCTAGGAGTCTTTGGCCATATAACTTCTGGGTAATAGTCTGCTTCTCAAGATTGAGCTCGTTCCTATACAGGAATGTTGGGTTTACTTTTCCCAAGCTTCCCACCGATCTATCTCCCTTAACTTTAATCCGAGGTTGGCCCAAGTGTTGTGGAACTTTCCTCATACATAACTCTTATAAATTTCATGCAAGTATGCACATATGTCAATGTGTGTCTCATAATTTATACATACTCTTTACCGAAATTTTGGCAGCATAATGGATCGAGTCCGCTTCCTTATGAATAGTGCCAAGCTACCAAAAGGATCAATCCGTCAACAAAACCAATATAAAGCATCAAGCCTCTAACACTCAATCAACTCTATAACATTCCCATATGAATCGGGTTTGCTGCTACCTATAATCAATTCTGTTTGATTTGTAAATTCAACAATTTCCATTTAATTCATTTGAACCTAATTTTTGGTTATGTTAAAGTTCTATTTGTCTAGTTTCCAACCATTTTAGTCCCATCTCATTTTTATACCTATAGCTTATGTTAATTGAAATTTACCTCTGATTGCCCTACAACTAGCCAAAATTGTATACTTAAAAGTAAAAATTCACTAAAAATAGAATTTAGGTGAAATCATATGAAAGTTATATTAATGTAAAGATAACAGGACAAATTTTTATTTTCAACAAGCTTCATCTCATTTGCATAAGCAGAGCTTGGGTTCTAAGCTCCGTAAGTTGACTCTTTTAGACTGCTCCGTTCTTGTCTGGTTTGGACTTAAGACAACTTCATCAATTACTGGGAATAATTGGGATCAAATCAAATTCTGAAATTTTCATGGGATATTTCCCTATATGTTGGCTTTTCAAACAAAGTTAGTTGCACTTAATTTAGAGTTTTGTAGAGTGAATTACACCCCTCACAACTTATACTGCCCAGAAGATAACCCATAATTTCAAGTTAAACTTCAAAAATTCATAACTCACTCAATACTAATCCAATGGCCTTATATTTTATATGGTTAACCTCTAAATGTCTAATTTTACATAAAAATAGGTTCATCAAGTTTTGATGGCTAGATTTTGATCCGTACAAGACGAACGTATGGACGCCATAAGGTTTCACCCCAAACAACATCCTGTTCATTCCTATTTCCTAACCTTCTCTTTCCAAATTCAATTTTAACTCAAAGACTCGAGTTAAACCAACTATAACCCATCATATACACCTAATTTAACATCAAAGAAATGAAGGAAAAAGAAATTCCATATAACTATAATCCATGAAAACAAGAGCAGAAAATGGAAATCCTACCTCTTCTAGGCTTAAAACTTGTTAAATTTGGGTTGTAGGTTGAAGAAATTAAGAAAATGGAAATCCTACCTTTTCTAGGCTTAGAACTTGTTAAATTTGGGTCTTGGATTGAAGAAATTTGTTGGAGCTTGTTAGAGCTTGAAGATATGATGAAGATGAAGTGAAGATGAGATGAGAGGAAAGAAAAATGAAGAGCTTAGGCTGCTGTTTTAATAAGTCCGAAAATATCAAGGGAGTGAGAAGGAATTTTTAAGATCTTTTGGAGGAAGCATTGAGTGATGATTGGTGGATGGAGTTAATGGTGTTTAGTGAGCCAAGTCTCTCCACCCACTCTTGTAACAAGTGGCTCCACATCTTGAGGTAAGGTGGCTAAATTTTCAGCCTTTCATTTTAGGTTTTAGTTTATGAAATTCTAGTATTTCGGTTCCGACAGTTTAAAATACCGAAATCTTACTAATTTCCTTTAAATCGGTAAAATAGTTTTGAAGAATTTTGTGAAACTTGTTATGTTGCTGTTCAAATTATTCATAGACCTAATCTCTCTAATTAATATCTAATTGACCTTAAATAAACACTTAATCGATTTCTAATTAATTTCACTTATTCGATAAAAATCGAACAATTTAGTTAAAAAGGATAAGGTTTTTTCGGACGTTACAATCGCGACTACGATTTGCATACACTTATACAAATGTTCCCTTAATACCCTCATTCTTTAGATATTAATTGACCTTACAAAAAAATGATGCATTAACTATAATCTCATACACATAAGATCATACTTGAAAAGGAAAAAAAAAATTATAACATGCAATATACCTTTTATGCATTGTAATTCCGCTGTATCCAGCTACGTATATTTGGCGCTTTGTACCCCCTTAAGTACTTTCAAAATATTTGTCCCTTTTTGATAATTCATTCTTGAATGCTTACCACGGCCACAAATTTGGGCTCAATATTTTGGTCCTTCAGCCTATTTAAACCTAAATCTTAAATTCTACTCATAACATAATTTTAATGCTTCAAATTTGAATTAACTAATAAAAAATATTTATAGGTCCTTTAAATACTTCTTTTTCTCATATAAAATTAATTAAAGCGAGTTTGACAAAATTGATAATGTTTTATGACCTATGATCTTAACTTACAAGAGCATGATGGTATAAGGACCGAGTGTATAAGGCTTAATTAATATATTTTTAATAGTAATATATTCTATTATATAAGACGGTATCACAAATAATAATATTATATTTAAAATAGTTTCTCTACATTGTAATAATAATAGTTTTTTATATTGCAATAATGATATTTTTATACTGTAATAGTAACAGTTTTTTAATTATGAATTCACAAGTCATATATTATATTTAAATATTTTTTTTACTTCCTTATTTTATTATATGCAGTTTAGGTTCATTTAAATGATTTTTACTTTTTTTTAGATATCTTTAAAGTACTTTAAAAATCAATAAACACATAATAATCTCTCTTATATTATTATTATTATTATTATTATTATTATTTAATTCATAAAACATCAGAAATTATAAAAAATATTAATTTTATCAGAGATTTCATTAAACATAAATAAATTTTTAATTGTACATATATTTAGTAAATATTACTATATTTATTTTAACTATCTTCTATTATTATTTATAAATTGTTTATATTATTTTGTGTAGCTACTTTTACACTAAATATTATATTCCAATTTCTTTTTTACTATTTAATTTTTGTTTAACAGTTTTCATATATATATATATATATATATATTATAACATTAGCAGCGCCGCCTGCTGGTCATTAGCGTGGTGTCCAGTTTCGACTTTTCAATAACGCTTTATTTTTATTGTTTAAATAAAAAATCCCATTATCGGTTCTCTACCAATGGTCTGAAAGTGTTCGTTACCACATAATACTTATCTTGGACCATTTAAACCGTTCATTTTATTTTATTTTATTAATATTTGTGTGGTTACAATTGACTGGATCATATGTCCAGGTTTTTTACTAGACCATTCTAAACACTGCTATTCTTATATAAACCATCCAAACCATTCGTATTTATTCTATATTTTAAATTTTTTATGCATTCAAAAATGTAAGTATACTAGAGTAACCTCACTTATTTTTTTAATTCTCTATTATGTCACCATTCGCTTCTTTCACCCACGCCCTCTCCACACTGCCACTTTCACCATCGCTGCCGGCACTGGCAATCATCACCACTTCTGCCGGTGCCAGTGTCAGCGCATGCAACTCCCCAACTATATGGATTTTTCATCATGGTCATTCCACAACCCACTACCAGAACCTCGTAAACCACCTCAATCTTCATTTCTCGACTGACCCACGAGCAACAAAAATTTCAACCTGAATAGCAGAGGGTATAGTCTTCTACTTCTATAGAGCCTAACCGAAGCATGTTGACTGATTTTAGAGGAGTAAACGCATCGTAGGTAATCACCCCAGTTGAGCTCATGATGCTTGTGATGTGGATCTATAGTTTGTCTCTTCTTTGATTTGGTTGTGTTTCTGGACCGCGATTGCAATGTCTTGAGGTTGCAAATTGATCTCCTTCCTCAAGCCTCATCGGAGATGCCATCGCAGGGAAAGTAGCAAGGAGGGTCGGGAGATGGTGCAAGTGATGAGCTCGCAGTGGGGGGTTTTGGCGTAGAGAGAGGGAGGAGAGGGGAAGCAAATGGAAGAAGGATAAATCTGTAAATTCATAAATTTCTTTAGTTTTTTAAATTAAATTTATTTATTTTATGATTGTATTTGAATTATTCATTTATTTTAATATTAAATCTATCAATGTTAAAAGGTTGGACTAATAAATTCTTCATTTATAAATTGACCACCATCATATGCTTATTAGTATCTTTTTTTTTTCATAAATAATCTTTGAGTAAAATTTCATTTTAGTCCCTGATAAAAATGGAGGGAGATAAAATAGTTTCTTAAAATTTAAAAATTCAACAATAGTTCCTTATCATTAAAAAAAAGAGGCATGTTAGTCCCTCCGTGAATTTGCCGTTATCATGACACATTAATTCTCCATTAAAAGCTCTTCTCTCATCAAAACAATATTATTGAACTCACTTAAACTCTCTATTGTTAAACTCGAAACTCGGAAATAGAAGTGGGTAAGTGGGCCAGCCTAGCCTACTTAGCCTAGTCTGCGATGGACTACTTTTAAATGGGCTAGATCAAACTGATCCGCATAATAAATGAACTCCTAAAATGCTGGTCTACGTCCGCACCGCATGCGAGCTCGCGTCGCATATCTCTATCTCTTTTTTTTCCCTTGCTTTCACATTTTTTGAGCTTTCTTACTCATATTTTCCTTTTGGTTTTTCTTGTAAAATTTTTTCCATAATTGATTAAATAAAAAGGCTCAAGACTTTAAGAAAGATAGGAGCAAAAGTTGTCCAAATACAAAATAGTCTCAAAAGCAAAACATTGCTGTTAAAAACAACACAAAACAATAACACCACAAAAAAAAAGGATAACATGCCAAATAATATAATAACACAAATACCATCCCGGATCACAACTAATGCCTCATCATTAGCTAACAAATCGCCAGCCTCTTTAAGCATAATACCAAAATATATAGTCGTCACCAAAATCCCAAATCGGAAGCAGAAAAATAGGCAGCATTGCATCTTTGTACTAAATCCATTGTAATATACCAACAACTAAATAAAGAAATCCACTCTAGCAGCACTATTTCCTTTAGATTAGTAGACAAACATTGCATATTCCAAACCAAGCCAAAAAGAGTGAATAAGGCAGTTAAGGAAGCAATATACTTCAATTCCTTTTGGCTTTCGAACGGAGGTGAGGAGGTTCATCGATGACACTCTGGCCGCAATAGCAACTCCGACCGTGTTCGGTGCAGGCTTCTATGTTTGGTGTAGGTGTGCGCTTTCTCATTGGTGTAACGTCCAAAAAATTTTATCATTATTAATCGAGTTGCTCGATTTTCATCAAATAATTGGAATTAATTAGAATTCGATTAAGTATTCACTTAAAGCCAATTAAGTGTGATTTGGAAGGATTATACTTGATGAACTTAGATTAGAACCATAAGAAACCCCATAGGAATTTTCTAAAACTAGTGTACCGATTTAAGGGAAATCGGTAAGATTTCGGCATTTTAAACTATCGAAACCTGACCAATAGAAATTATACTGTGAAAACCCTTGGATAGATGGCTAAGATTTAGCCAACTCACCCATGCATATGGCGCCACTAATTAGCCCAAAAGTGGGCAGCTCAAGTAAATTGAAGAATAAGAAGGAATCCATCAATCATGTAACAACTTGCTTCAAAAGTCTTGAAATAATTCCTTCCTTCTCCCTTGTATAATTCAGCCAACATAAGGAGCTTGGCTCTCTTCATTTCTCTTCTATTCACACTCATCTTCACTCTATCTTCGACCCCTCTTCAAGTCTCATAAAAAATTTCTTCAATCTAAGACATCAAACTAACAAGATTTCAACTAAACAAGATAGAAATTCAATCTATCTTCTTATTTTCTTTAAATTGGGCTGATTGGGTCTCCACTTTCCTTCCACTTTCTTGCATGATTCTGATGTTATTTTGAGTGATGATGATATTTGTATTGAATTTAATAAATGATATTGTGGTTATAAGTTTGCTGTCCCATATTGATTTGAATGCTTGATTGGTTTTACTGGTAGCCTGGCATTATTCATAGGGAACGGACATGATCTGTCATGCTGCCAAAATTTCGACATAAAATTAATGATAGTTCTAAATGTTTGTGTGTTAATGTTATTACACGACGTATATGAATACCATGCACATATGAAACCTGTGTATTGACAATTCTATGATGAAAGATATGATGATGAGTCCATATTTTTAAGGAACATGACATGACGATCACGCTCTGATAGGTATGACATGACGATTATACTCTGGAATGTGGTATAATGATTCCACACACTAAGGAATGTGACATGGCGATTACACCCGATGGAGTATGACATGACGATTATACTCTGGGACGTGGCATAAGGAATATATTTCTAAGAAGTGTGACATGGTGATCACACCCGATGGAGTATAATATGGCGATCGTACTCTGAAATATGTATGACAAATAATGGAAGAAAAAGTAAGAAAAGAAAATTATATGTATCTGCATAAATTTAAATACAAGTAAAGGCATATGCAGATTTTATATTTTCAGTATATTGGTGTTATTATATTTTAATACGTTTCAGTTATTATTCATATATAATTCATGAATTGATTTTGTATGGGCTCACCCAAATGACAAATATATTAATAAAATGGACTCTGCTTCGAACAATATATTTTTGAACTATAAAATTAAACAATTTATATAATAAGTCCACCTTTTTTATAATAAATCGAAGCAGCTGGAGATAATAATGATGACACGGTATGAAATTTCTTAGTGAATCCTACTGAGAATTTAAAATTCTCATTCCCATTTTCGTGTTATCTTCAGATAGTTCAAGAAGTTTCGAAGATGGCTGAAGTTCTTTGTCGGATAAGGTGCCTTTCGGTAATGATAATAACTCCTGAGTGTGGTACTATGACTGAAGCATAGTATTGTATAGAGGAGGACGTTACAACTGGCACTGTGACAAAGGGAGGGCGTCGCAGGGGGAAAGGTAAGGGCATCAATGTCGCAACTCACATAGGGGAGACCAGCAAAGGGAGGGGTGCCATAGGGGGTAGCTTTAGGTTTTAAGATGGAGTTTTGTGTGATTTTGTCTCTTGAGTGATTGTGTAACGTGAATGAGTATTGGGTGAGTTGTGAAAGAAATGAAATGTTTGAGTAAAGGGGGAGGTGGGTGTGGGTGGTTAGAGTAAGGAGAAAGTGAGTAGGCCACTGGGTTGCATGACTTTCTTAGACTTGGTACTCAACAAGAAAAAAAAAAATTCAAATGCAAGCTTGTGGGTTGGTTCGCAAATCGGCAGGCTCAGACCGTTTAGCCCGCGAGATAAATGGTACGGATTAGAAAACCTACAAAAAAAAGACTAGTAAATAAGTTGGTAAAGTGGTGTGGATTGCGAATTAAACGGACCAACCCGTGAATCACGGCCCATATACTTGGCTCTACTCGGAACTTTGAAACTTTGAACTTTATCTCGGTTTAGTGATATGTTGAATTGGAGATTCAGAAACTTGGGGGAACATCCATGTATGCTTATTCATTAAGTGTGGTAACAGTAAGTTCATGGAGGGATTGATACATCCTTTTTTTTGTATGGGGAGGGACTATTATTGAATATTTAAATCTTGAGAGACTATTTTGTCCCTCACTATTTTTGTCAAAGACTAAAATAGAGTTTTACTCATAATCTTTCGTTACATGTAGCACTATAATAAACAAAAATAAACATCATTACAATTTTACATGAACGGCTTGAACCACCAACATGGTGTTGGTCCAAGTAAAAGGGATTTGGATCCTTTAAATATGATATCCTAAATTTAATTTTGGGATTCATGTGTATGAAAAAAAACTATTGAAAGAGACCCCTGCTCAAGGATTTGACCATACTCTGGAGATTAGCCACTTATATGTCGAGTGAAGGAGTATTTTGAGAAATTGAAAAAAAAAAATGAACGGTTTGTACAAAACCATTCACAAAATCCTTATACATTGTGACAGTTAATATGTAATAAGGAATCATGTAATTTTTTTAAATTAAAAATTAAGTAGAGAAAAAAAATTAATAGATAAAACAATATTTACTTTGATTTTAGCTTTTCTTTTGGGTACCATTTCAAAGTTTTAAGTTTGCGAGATTTAGTTTTATCCTTAATTTATTCATCGGTTGAGGAATTATAGCTCAATATTCCAATACTGTTGTTCATGTCTTTTGTGTTTGGTTAAAAAAAAAAAGTTTTGATTGAAGAAAATACTCGACCAATTTAGATATAGAACTATTTTTTCTTTTTTCATGTAATAGTCAATCAAAACTAAATATGATGTTAATCTAATTTATTACAGGCTATCATCTAATAACCTTGAGGGAAAAATAAATTTTTTAGGATATTTGTATGGACTTGTTTTGCGATTATTGCTTATTACACTTAATATTGTTTTTGTTTGAGAACTCACACATTTTTTCATTTATAAGAAAAAAGATATAATAATTACACACAACATAATGAAAGTAGGTATTTTTTCAAGGCAAATTTTGCCCTACTCCTTGGAAAGTAGGCGAAGTATTCGTTATTCCGCTCAAGTTATGGAGTAACGTTACTTCACCAGTTTAATCTTATTATAATTTCTATTTATCATTTCTAGACCATTCCTTTTCTCTCCGCTTCCGTACATCCTCCTTAGTCTGCTCCACTACCATTGCAGCCTCCATTCACGCCTCACTTTTTTCAACCCCACCACCATTGTAGTTGTCTCCGCCGCCACTATTCCTGCTCTACCACTGAGCCCCGTTTCTTGCCCCCACCCCCGCGCACAACACCTGACAGCGGCGACCACCACCACATATCCACGCACAACCACAGTTCTGTCCATCACCTAATTGTCACCACAAAAACCAGATCTAGACTACTGCGTCCTCCACGGCGCCCTGCCTTGCCACCACATAGACCCACCTCTGCCGTGTCAACCCACCTTCGCCGCGACCAGTAGCTGCACTGCCACGTACCAACAACGATGCATCCTTACCAGCGGTGCATCAACAACTGCACATCGCAGATAGATCCTGCTCTCAAACTCTCTGCTTTGCTGCTGCTCCACCTAACGATGACAACAAGGATGGGACCTGGAAAAGTTTTTTAGGTTTTGAATTTTTTGGGTTTTGTATGTTTGCCGAAAAGTTTAGTTTTTCATGGTTTTAGGGGATAGATTATGAATTTCCTTGAAAATTTGAGCTGGATGGATCTTGATCTATAGAAAAGTTAGCTCTTTCTTACGTTGGATTTATGGGTTTATCATCCATTTTTGGATCTAAGTGTTTGTTCTATGTCTTAATGTTACTTCTTGTTTCTGGGTAATTCATTCATGCAATTGTGGGTAGTTCTTTTTATTTTTTGGGGGAATACTTAAATGAGAGATAAGGTGGTAGTGACTGAGTAGCTGGGATTGCAGTGGAAAAAGAAGGAGGATAGATTTGAGAATTTATAAATTTATTTAATTTTTAAAATTAAATTTATTTATTTTACATATCAAATCTGAATCATTTAATTATTTTAATATTAAATTCAATGACAGTAAAAAGATGGAGTAACAAATCCTTTGCCGTACTTTTCTATTTTCCATTTTTTATTTTTATCTTCTTATTTAAATAAATCACTCCAAGGCCATTACTTTGATACGCACAAACAAAACTTTGAAACACATGGAAGGTTTGATGTCATGGATCCTTTCTAGTGACTAGGACCAATGGCTGCATCGTCTTCTCGGCGAACATTCTCATGGATCCTTTCCGGCGATGGGGACCGATGGCCGCGTCGTCTTTTTGGCGAACATTGTTCTGTTTTGAGTTGCCTTTTCTCAAATCTGGGTAGTTGAAAACATATAGTTGGAGGTTCAGGAATATGACACGAGAAACCGCGTTAGCCGGTTGCACTTTATGCACATGGGCCACTCAATTTTAAAATATTAAATTTAACGATGAAGATCAGCTTACTCGTCAAAGAGCATGACACATATTACTTATTGCGGTGCGGGGCAAAATCCGCCTTTTCTCAAAGTAAACAAATGGAAAGTTGTTTTGTTCGTACATAGGGGAATAGATCCTCTTCTGATCATTTCCTTTTATACTTGTATTTAAACTCTTAAATAAAGAAATTTATTTCTTTTTTATATCTTTTTCTCTCGTTACCTATCATCTAAATTAGCGTAAAACTCTTTAATAAATCAAACAATTTATTTCTTGTACTTTAATATTTATCATTTAAGTATAATATCTATCTATTTGTAACTTATTCTTATTAATTTAAATCAAAATATCAATTGTCTAATCATTTTTATTTTTAATTAATTTTTACTTCAAAATTGTTTAGGTAAAAATATGTTTTATCCTTTTATTTTTATGCATAATAGCAATATCAAATATTTATATATGAATCACTTTCATAAAAATATATTTGAATAAAACAGAAAAGTATTTTAATGTGTTTATATTTTTTATCTTCTTAATTTTATTTCCAAAATTATATTTAATCTTTCTATATATGAAAAAAATATGTTATACGCTTAGTAATTAATTTTTATAATTTAATCTTCTTCTTTTCTTATTTTTAATATTTTTAATATTTTATATTCTAATTAATAATAATACAAAAATAACAATGTAGTTATCAAATTTATCAAGTGTAATACACAACCAAAATATATTAAAAAACAAGTTGTAAATAAAACTTTTTTGCATAACAAATTTTTGTATAACAATTGAATATTAAGAAGTAAAAGGCCAACAAAAAAATAAATTAAATATTGCGGAGATAAGAATGTTGTAATAGATGAATGGACACATTAGATATGACAGGATTAGGAATGAGTGTATAAGAGAGAGAGAGAGAGAGAGAGAGAGAGAGAGAGTTGTGATGGTGCCTATTGTGAAGAAAATAATAGAATTTCGTTTTAGATGATTTAGACATATATAGAGGAGACCTATAAAGGCCTCGATAAGGAGAGTAGATCAGATGAAGAGTAGTCCTGCAACTAGAGAAAGAAGGAAACTTTAAAAAACTATAGATGAAATAGTTAAAAGAGATTTAAATATTAATAGTTTAAACATAAATACGATATATGAGATAATACTATGATGTTGTTTGATATATGGAGTCGACTCCAGCTAGTGAGACAAAACTTAGTTATCATTGTTGTTGTATAACAAATTTTTAATTAATTTATCTCTTTAATAAATCAAACTATTGATTTAAGGGTTTAGGGTAAGAGATGATGATAAAATTTTTTAATAAAAATAAATTAAACACTGTAAATTTAAATGTGCAAATAGTTAATTAAGTATAAAGGAACAAAATTAAATTGACATAACACAAAATAGAATCGACTTCATCCTTTCTCATCGAATTTTATCACCTCTGAGTCAATCTAACCTTTAGCCTCACCAAGTTCGACATTCTTCAAAGGACTATTTTCTACTCCATCCTTCAATGATCTAGATTCTTCTTCTGTTAGGCTGCTTTTCGCACGAGGAAGGATCTTGGCACTCGAGTGCTTTTCAACCTCCACGGCCCAACTATAAATAACCATGCCAACAACTGCAAGAATCATTCCCATGATATTCGTGAAAGTTAGCTCCGAATCAAGGTGTCGACTGCGATGCCCTTCGCAGTTAAAGGTGTATTATGCACTCTGTGATTGTAGCATATCTAATGGATTAGATTTATGAGGTGTATCGATATATCAATCACTTATGATGCATTGTAGTAATATATTAATTTTAAAAAAATAAAAAATAGGATTAAATATATTTTAGAATTATATATTAATAGTATAAAATTATACTAATAGTTTAAAATAATTTTACACTATCCGTTAAAAATTATATTGACAATATAAAATATCCTAAAATTATATGACAGAATAAAATTACACTAATAAAATTTTTCTGAATTTTAGAAATTAATTTTTATACATTGATAATGTAAAATTATATTAATAATATAAAATAATTTTATACTATCAGTGTAAAATTATATTAACATAGTAAAATTAAGAGTAAAATTATACAAATAGAATTTTCTGATTATACTAAGTGTAAAGTTATTTTATACTATCAGTATAATTTTATACTGTGAGTATATAATAATTAATTTTTAAAATATATTTAATTATATTTTTAAATTTTCTTAAAATTAGGTATTATTATAGTGTATCATAGATAATTGGAGCATCGATGCACCTTATAATCTCACCATCATATTGCAAGGTACACCACGCTTCTTGACCCTCGAAATACACTGTAGAATGCGCCACGAATCAAATAGCAGCCACCCGAGCGTCAGAACACATACTGTTTTCATGTGGCCCAAAATTTGGAAGGAAACAGCTGAGAAGCGCCCAATGCAGAGGTACTGGCTCACATTGCAAAATACATCTTGGAAGCATGAAAGAAGAATGAATAACTGCAGAGATTTATACACGCCAAAAAAAACCATCCATCGACATTGTATAATTAAGATACAGA